>JAJHZJ010000277.1:1795731-3147458 GCA_023548195.1 Bettongia penicillata ogilbyi
GGTACTGCTAAGCCTGAAGGACAAGGCAGAAAACAAACACAAGAGAAAGCTAGGTCCTGACCCTCAGGGCTCTAGGCTGGGTTCTTGCTTTCCCTAAAAACTCAAGCTCAAAGTGCCTTCAAATACTGGGTGAATATGCACTGTAACTGGGAGGCAGTGTGGTGCAATGGGGAAAGCACTGAATCTGGAGTCCGAGGTGGTGGCTGTTTAGTCAATTAATCATGTCTGACTCTTCCTGACCCCATTTGGGGCTCTCTTGATAGAGATACTGGAGTGGTTTGCCATTTCCTTCTCCAACTCATTTTACAGATAAGGAAACTGAGACAAAATTAAATGACTTGCACAGGGTCATAAAACTAGTGAGTGCCTGAAGCCAGGTTTGAATTCAGGTCCTCCTATGTCTAGGGCTGATCTCTTGGAGTCAGAGGACCTATGTTCAAATCTGATGACCTCTTACGTGAGCTTGGGTGTCACTCAGTTCCCTTATCTGTAAAATGAGGGGATTGGATTGGATGGCCTCTAAAATCCCTTCTGGTTCAAAAGCTCTGATTCTAGGGGCTCTCGAAGCCAAAATAGTCTTATCTGTAAAATTCACTACCTACCTCTTAGGGTTATTGTAAGGAAAAAGAATTTGCCAAAGAACTGCAGAATTGGAAATAACCTAGTCTCTGGAAAGCACTGGGGGAGTAGGGGGTGGTGGTGGTGGTTAGTCTACGGGATTTAGAGCTAGCTTTAAGCCAGGCTCAGAAGGACTTAAAATCAAGGACTAAGAGGGGCTGGAATGGAAAGGCTCAGGCCATCTCAGCTCCCCTTTTCTGCAACACCTCTAAGGCATACATAGCAATTTCCTCACAGGAGTACAAGTATTGTTAGCCCAGGACTTTCTTAGCATTACAGAGCCAGAAGGTCTCTGGGCTGCAGCTCAAACCTAGGATCACTGATTTTTAAGACCAGTCAATTTCCCCTACATCACAGTATGGCTGAAAGATGCCTTAAAGGGGATGTACGACCTATCTCCCTCCCTCCATCCCCTTTACAGACTCTCTAAGAGGCAGGCACCCAGCTTTCTCTTAAATGCTGCTAATGACCTAGAGACTCACTCTCCTCCACAAGGCCATTCCTGGCTGACTGGAATGGCAACAAACATTTGTGACATCATCACTTTTGCTTTCCAGTGATATTACCTCCTTCTTTTCTTTCCCTCTACTCTTTTCTAAGTCTTACAAACCCACTAAATTTGAGGGAGGAGGGAAAAAGCAGGAAAGCGGAGTTCAGTTGTTATGTATCTCTCCCAGAACTCTCCATGAACAATCCTAGAAGCCTTTACACATGACCCTCCCAGGAGGCCGTTCCAAAACATTTAGTGGATGCTGGGATAGTTGTACATGGCGGGGCAGGGCTACAGTAAGAAATAGGTGGGACCTCCTAAGGTACCTTGCTCAACTTGGAGCTAAATGTGAGTCCCTTCTAATGTCACCTTGACAAGGGGTTATCTGGCTTCTGCTTGAACACTTCTGATGAGAGGGAACCTGAAACCTCTGGGTTGAAGTAAGGCGGATCTAATCTCTTGTCTGTATGAAGGCCCTTAAAATATTTGAAGACAGCTTTCACGTCCCTCTCTCTGGAGTCTTTTCCTCTCTTCATGCCAAATAATTTCTCCCTCATCTCTTTCTCCTTTTCTCTTATCTCTCTCTCTTCTCTGGGTCTCTCTCCCCTTCATTTGACCTCCCTTTGGCAGTTGGGATCATTCATGCAAATTTCTGAGCATACGGACAGCCAGAGACTAGGGACAAGGCAGCAATTCTGCCTCTTAACCAGGCTTGACACTAGGACAAATCTAAACAGAGGCATTTTTAACCCTGACTCAACTCTGTCCTCTAATCTTGACCCAATTCCCATTTTAATAGGCTCATTCAATCTGCCCTCTCACCTCATCTCACCCAGTTTTAGTTCTGAAACTACCCTCCAAATCCAACCCCAATCTAATCTTCCCACTTCCTTCTAATTCCAATCTAATGTTTTCCTATCCTCCAATTCCAACCCAACCTTCAATCCTTACCTGCCTGTCAACCTATCCAATCCACCCTTAACTTTTCAACCCTGGTCCAACTTTGTGTTGAATTTCAATCTTGTCCCAATATCATTTATGCCCTAATTCTGCTCTCTTCCCTGCTTTGTCCTGACCATATTCCTATCTAGTCCACTGCTTCTGGATTTAGAAAGATTGGGGTCTTGGGGAGTGGGGAGGGGAGGACAAAAGAGAGAAAGCAGAAGGATTTGGAGGCAGCATCAGGTACTGAGACTTAAGCTCGAATTCTAGCTTTGGCCCTGCCACTAATTCATTGCCTGACACCTACACATCCTACACCTTTCTCATCCTCAGTCTTCTTGTCTGCGAAAGAGTAGGTGGGGTTTTATGATTTCTACAGGTCTCCCTAGCCCTGGAAGCCTGTGATTCTAAGGCAGCAGAGAAGCAGGGGGACTTTGGATGGCCTGGGGAAAAAACCCAACTCCAACTTAGTAGAATGTGGAGCATGTTTCTGACTTGGGCCCATCTGCTGGTCTCCCTCTCACATCCTCCCTCTCGTCAGTGGCCAGGGGGTTTGGATGGAGGAAAATGCTTAGTCTTCATTTTCTTTTCCCCTATTCTCCCCCAACAGGCAGCTCTGCCTTGGCAGGTGGATGCTCCAGGAGCCAGCTCAGCTCAGCCTCTTTCCCTGATTCCTGAGTTTCCTTCGAAGGGATGTCTTCACTCTCCGCCTGCAGCTCCAATGCTCTGTATGCCCCAGGATCCCCAAGAACTCACTTACTGGGCACAAACTGAGATCCAGACTTCCTGCTTTTATCTTCTTGACTGGGGTCGGGGTTGCCTGGAAGCAGGGAAGTTTCTAACCAAAAGTTAAATACCCTGAGCTACTCAAGAGCATTCAGGGAGGGAGGAGAAAAGGCTGTAAGGGGCCCAGAGCACACTTGCTTGCATAACTTGAGGTCTGTCAGGGCTGGTGGACACCCTGTGCCTGGCCCCGAGCCTGATTGCTTGAGCTCTGTCCACTAGGCACCAGGGAGAGGCGGGTGGGGGAGGTACAAGGGCTTCCTAAGCCTTTCTCCCCGGCATCCCTGTCGGCCCATCCATTACCGCACCAAGCACTGCTAGCGTCAGGCGCCCACTGAACCCGCCACAATCCCTCATGTCTGCATTTAACTGCTAATGAAAAATAAATGTTCCGTGACCAATGAGGGGCACAGCTCACTTCTCTGGGGGCTGCATCACGCCAAGCCACACCATGCTTTCACCCGCCTCCTCCTGCTCTAGCTAGGAGACCCCAGGGGACGCCTGCACTCTCCCTTCTGGGCAGCCCACACTGCCAAGGGCACCCAGAGAAGCCCTAGAGTCAGGGTGAGGATGACTGCCCCTGGCGACAGGCAGGAGCACCCTTTTGGGTGCTCACTGCTCTATTCTGTAAAATGGGGCCGACAGCCCCCTTTCCTTTCCCTCCTGGCTCTGGTTAGAGGATCAATATCTGAATAATCTTTCTCACACACAGATTTAGTCAAGTAACAAGTCAGCTCAGAAATCTTTAGTGATTCCTTGTACTCAGACTCTTCTGTTAGGCATTCAAGGCCCTTCACAGTTGGATGCTCCCCACCTTTCCATCTCTATTTCATATGACTCTCACGCATTCCGTATTCCAATTAGAATGGACAGTTCTTTGAGCCCTGAACATGTTCTGGGATTTCTTGCCTTTTCTCCTTCTGTCCCCCTCTACCTGGTGTGTCCTTTCTTCCTCCTCCCCTCTGCCTGCTGAATTCATAACCATCTGTTAAAACCCAGCTCAGAGGCTGCTCCTTCTAGCAAACCTTCTCCCCTCTGATCTTGGGGGTACATGTGCCTAGCAGAGGGCTGTCTGGATCAAAGGACACAGGCATTTTAGTCACTTAGGAGAGTTCCAAACTCTTTCCCAAATGGTTGGAGCAATTCACAGCTGCACCAACAGAGTCTCTGTCTTTCCACAACGCTGATTACTCTGATTTTTGGGTCATCTTGGCCAATTTTCTGAGTGTGAAGTGAAACCTCAGAGTTCTTTGAATTTGAATTTCCTTTTTTTTTCTCAAGAAATTGATGTCTTTTTTTACATCATCAAAATTTCTGCCAGTATTTCTTCTCCTTTTTAGAAAACCATCCCATATAACAGAATTTCTCGTTATTAGAGATCTTCATGAAAACATTTATTAAGTACATATTTAATAAATGCTTATTAGTAGGTACTCATTTATTAAATACTTACCATGCACCAGGTATCATGGTAAGTGCTGGGTGACAAATGCAAGCAAATAAGAATCCCTGCTCTAGGGGGACAGAATATGGCAGGAGGGGGCTAGAAGTAGATGAGGTCCATATGAGACCCCTGTGGGGACATGATTTAGAAAGGTCTGAGAAGCAGCACAGAGGCCTAATATCAGAGCCAGGATCCCAGGGATACAGCCCAAGTTCTGGAGGGAGCAGGATAAAGAGTATGGATGGAGAGTGTCAGTATGACTTGGAAATGTCTGGGAAGTGAGGAAGAGACCTGATTTCAGGTTAGACTGAAAGGTCACCCAGCAGAGGCAGAGTCCCAGGAGCAGAATCCAAGCTCCCAAAGGTGGGAGATGAGGATGATGGTCAGAGTACAGGCAGCATGGTGTGGAAATGGGGAATAACAAGGAGTCTGGTTTTAGAACAGAGAAGGCAAGAGATCAATTATCAGGGACCAGATTTGGAGCAGACTGCATGAATTTCACATAGCATTTCATATGAACTTCTAAGATGCTCTTGTCAGGTAAGACTGTGTTTCGGTCTTCTCCTCCTACCTGGCTGTGAGCTCCAAGAGTTACCCAAACCTCTGAATATAGTATTCCACTCAAATCAATAAGCTTTTAAAAAGCAGCTTTTATGCATAAAGGGGTAGCTAGGTGGCACCAGGGTGCACAGAGCACTGAGCCAGCAGTCAGAAGACTCATCTTCCTGAGTTCAAATCTGGCCTCAGACACTTATTAGTCATGTGACCCTGGGCAAATCACTTAATGTTGTTTGCCTCAGTTTCCTCATCTGTAAAATGAGCTGGAGAGGGAAATGATAAACCACTCCAATATCTTTGCCAAGAAAACCCCAAATAGGATTACAATGAGTCAGACATAACTGAAAAACCACTACGCATAAAGAAAGGTATTAGATACTACAAGTACAAAGACAAAAATGAAAGTCATCTCTGCTCTCAAGGAACTTACATTTGATTAGGAAATAAAACCTACGGAACAGATAAGAAAGCACAAAATAATCTGAGGAAGAAAAGCACCCTAACACTACAGATGTGGGAGATCAGGGAAGATTTCCTGTAGGAGGCAGAATCTTAGAAGTAGGTGCTTAATAAATGTTTGTTAAATTAAGAAAAGGATGTAAAAGTGCTACTGACATTTGAAGGATTGATAATAGCATTATTAGCCAATCCATACACAGCCTCATACTATACAATCCATACAGCCTCATACTATATTTAACAAATGTGGCATTCACACCCAAAGTCTGTCTCTCTAAAAAAATGCAATTCATTTCAATAAATATGAAGTCACTATTGTATATAAGGCCCTATTCAAGGTGCTAAGGATATAGACCCTGCTGTCAAAGTTGAATTTCTAAGGCATTCAAATGGAATGGAAGACGCATGCACAGGTCACTGATACAACAGATCACTGATACAAGGGAGAGCAAGGGGAGAATGAAGGAGAGGACCAGGCAATGAGAAATGTGAGCAGGAGTCAGAAGCATAGGGAAGGCTTCATGGAGGAGGTAGAACATGAACTGGGCCTTGAAGGGAGGGCCTTTGTCATTTGCAGAAGCATTCCCCTCTCTGCTGACAAAGGGTCCAGAGACATCTCCAGACTGCCACCGAGGCCCATGATACTTAGAAAAAGGGTCAGAACTCCTTGCCTAGGCCAATCTCCTTATTTTACAGAGGAAAACTAATGCCCAAAGAAGACAAAAAAGTTGCCTAAGGTCACAGAGCAATTAGGGTTAGGTCAGGATTCAAAACCAGACAAAAGGATGCTAGGATAATAGATTTAGAGCTGGGAGCGATCTTAGAAGGCACTGAATGCAACCCCCTTTGAAAGACGAGAAAACCAAGAACCAGGGGGTTAAATGACTTGGCCAAGGTCATACAGACAGTAAATGGCAAAGCCAGAATGTGAGTCCAAGTCCCCTTACTCCAAATCCATCACTCTTTCCATCACCAATGACACCTCCCAAACGCAGGCCTAGAGCTCAGAGAGAGGTCAAGGCTGGGCATGTGACAGAGACATGGGAGTTCTCTGCAGAAAGGTACACTTAGCTGTCATGCAAGTGGATGAGATCTCTGTGAACAGGATAAAATGTAGAGAGAGAAGAGGGTCAAGGGATGATCTCCCCAGAAGTGGGAGCAAGGGACAAGTTATGGTAACTTGTCTTCTTAGCTCCTTATCCGTGCACTGGACACAGGTCTATTAAGTCGAGGTAGCAGGTCCTCACTGACTCTTCCATGGGTGGGTGAATGGCTACAGTTCTACATATGAGGAAACATAAGCCTAGGATGTGAGCTCTCAGCTTCGTGCTGTTCCTCCTGCCTCAATTGTGTGCAAAGGAGCTAAGTTATAAGGGCTACAAGGGAGAACTGAAGAATGAGGATGGATGACTCCCAACCCGGGGAGCCACAGAAGGTACCCTGAAATAGCACCATGTGGTTTTTGTTCTTGTTGTAGCCCTGTGATTTCATCAGCATAAAGAAGTATCAGTCAGCAAACATTCTCTACAACTGCTATAAAGTATCTCTTCATAGAGAGTTGCATGGGGGCGCTGAGAGATGGAGTGATTTGCCCAGTCACCTGGCCAGTATGTTTCTGAGGCAGAACTTGAACCCAGGTCTTCCTGACTCCAAAGCCACTTCTGTAAGCATACTGCCATTCTCACTGTGTAGTGAGGGAATCTTCTTCCTTTTTGTCATTTATTCATTTACTTACTGATTGATAGAAGGCAATTGGGATTAAGTGACTTGCCCAGGAGCACACAGCTAGTAAGTATCTGGGTCTACATTTGAACTCAGGTCCTCATGACTCAAGTACTAGCGTACCCTATTCACTGCACTACTTAGCAGCCCCCAAGGAAACTTTTTCAAAACCATGACTGGCTTCCTCACAAAGTAATTTCAGTTACAAGGGATTCATGAAGTGAGAGATTCACCGCTAAGTAAGGGACACAGGGACTCAAAGGAGATGGGGTGACCGTGGAGTGTTCAGAAGAGGCACAAGCATGAACTGGTCTTTGAAGGATGGGTAGGATTTGGACACAGAAAGAGGTCAGCTTCCCTAAACTGTACAAATGATCTTTGACCCAGTCACAGAACTGCTAATTATATACCCCAAGGCGGTCAGAGGCAAAAGGGAGGACTTCAAAAATGGAAAAACATTTATAGCAGCACTTTCTGTAGCTGAAAAACACTGGAAAGAAAGTGGGTGACCACTGATTGGGGAATGGCTGAAAAGGGAGAGAGACAGAAAGCGCACTAGAATGTATATAGTGAATAAGGTTTGCGAAGTGGTTTACATGTATTATCTCATTTGGTCCTCAAAACAACCTTGTGAGACAGGTACCATTGTTTTCCCTATTTTATTGATGAATAAACTGAGGCTAAGAAAGGGTCACAGGGTTTCACAGGTGGTGAGGATCTGAAGTAGCTGAAGTGAAGCTTCCTGAAGCTAAGTCTAGCACTCAATCCAATAATGGCTGATCCAGAGCAAAGAAAAAAGCCAGTAGAACAGTTCATGCTGGGGATTCTTAACCTCTTTTCTGTATCTTGGGCCCCTCTGGCAGTCCCCCTTCTCAAAGTAATGTTTTTAAATAGGATTTACATGCAAAAATACATAGGATTACCAAGGAAACCTATTATATTGAAATACAGTTATCAAAACATTTAAAAAAAAAAAAAAACCAGAGCAAAAAATGTTCATGGACTCCAGGTTAAGAAATCCTGGCCAAAGTAATGTCAAGGAAAAAATAGTAAATATTACTTCAAAACTCTGATCAGAAGAGCCATCCATGAGGACTTCAGGACTCCTAGCAAAGTGTGTCTCCTTTCTTGACAGAGAGGTGGTGAGCAACAGACAAGGAGTGTGGCACACATTTTGAGGCATGGCCAATGTGTTGATATGTTTGTCTTGACTCTACATATTTGTGATAAGAGATCATTACATGGGGAAGGGGGAAGCATTGGGAAGATGTAATGTAAAAAAAAAAAAACCAACCAAAAACCCAAAAATATGCCATAGTGGATAGGATACTGGACTTGGAGTCAAGAAGGTCTGGGTTCAAATGTGACTTCAGGTACTTATTGGCTGTTATATAAGCAGGTCACTTAGCTCCTCCATGACTGTTTCCTCATCTGTAAAATGAAGACAATGGATTCAGTGAACTCGCCAACTTCTTCTACCTCAGTGATTCAATCATCCTTTAATCCATACAATCTTTCTAGTGAACTGAGTGTGAATTATGTTCACGACTACACAGACGAGGGATGGAGGGAAAGGAAGGGTCCCCAAGCAGCTGGGGAAGGATAAATGCTGAGGTCCCTTCTGTACTGATGCCCTCCAGTCTCTTCCTGACTGTGGGAGTGCTGGAGAGGCGCCCTCAGTCCCGGAGGAGACAGCCTGGCTCTGGGGCTGCTTTCTCCTTCAGCCCTTCTTCCCTCGTGCCTCCAGCCTGCAGCCCATTTGCTTAGGTTCTTAGAGCTCTGTCCACCCCCTTCCCCGAACCGCTCAGTTTCCATGGTTACTCGCCTGTGACAGTGTCACAGGACCCAGCAACATCTCCAAGAGCAGGGGAAAGTCATCCTCTTTCCTGGAGTGTGACTGTCTCTGTGCTCACCCTGACAAGCCACTGGATCATGGTAATTCGCATGTGCGCATGTGCAAATACACACACGTACTCACACACAGAGGCTCACATCCACACCCACACCTACTTGAACTGACACATGCTTTCCAACTTACTCTGATACCAACAGACCTCAACACACACACACAATGATACCAACCCACACCCTCACAGTCATGACTAATGAACACGTGCAGACAATACTTAGGTAGGTATCTACAATCCAATTTACTCACAGAGTGACCCGTGTACACATTAATAACCGTTCCACATACAGGCACCAACATATCCATGCACAGACAGTATGCATATAGATGAACACATAAGTGCACTGGAAATAACTGTAGTTCAAAAGGCAATGGGTACCCAACACCCTCTGGGGAGCCCGATGCATAGACAGGTTAAGTGGCATGTGCCCAGATCCAAGGACCTGCCAACAAGGAGAAGTGGGGCATCTTGTCCCACAGCCCTTCCTTAGTAGGGCAGGTATGGGCAGGGAAAGGTCATCGAACTCAGGGCAGAGCAGAGGGGACAGTGGAGGAAGGAAGGACCCCAGCCCCCCAGAGGGCTGGCCTCTCTTCAGGCCAGAGAAACAGTTAATAAAGCGAAGCCCTAAATAAGCATTTGATTAGCAAACGATAAAATAGCTATTGTGTCCCTGGATTAAGCTGTAATTGTTGCTGATAATTGGCTGGTTAGAATTTAATAAGCTGCAATTAAGTGGAATGGAATCCGGAGTAATTATGGTTCCTTACAACCCACAGTGAGCAGGGGAGAAGGGCCTCCTTCCTGTTCTGGCGTCTTGGTTTGCTAAACACCCTGTTCCCCAGCTCTTCAGACTGGATGGAGAGCCTGGTTGGGGGTGGGGAGGCAGGGAGGACTCAGTGTGTGTACAGTTCCTCATGGCTGCTCCCAGTTCCCGGGTCCAATTCCAACTCCGGGAGGCTGAGCGACCCCAGTCGGACACCCGCGGATCAACGCCAAGCCCCAGATCCACAGGATGTGATGCCCTGCACCAGGATGAAGGATATAGAAGGCAGACTCCACGTGGCTTCCCCTGGAGCACGCTGGCAGCAGGAGACAAAGGGGTGGGGAGCATTCAGGAAGGCTGGGAGGGGTCTGTGGCCAAGGGCTGATACAGTGAGGTGAGAGGAGGGAAGACTTGCTGAACCAAGAGGAGGAGAGAGGGGCTCAGACCCAAGGACCCGGTCCACATGCTTACACACATACTCAAGACATACAAATTCTACACCCGAACGTACGAGGACAGACTTGGGGCTGGAGGAAAAATGCAGGGCAGTCTGAGGGGAATTCTTGAAGACCATAATATCCTCATGCTAGGAACAAGGGCCTCCCTGGGTGACCAGTGTCTGGCCCAATCCTCACACTTCATACTTTCTCCCTGACTGCTCTGCAGACCCCCATCCTCTGTACCCTGATCACGTCTTAGCCCACCGGCCTCAGGTGCTGCCGCAGCCTCTGACTGGGGATAATAAACGGCCTCCAGGATGCTTCGTTTATAGTCCCATCAGCATTTTTACAACGGAGCTGGCAATTAATTTAATTAAAAGCCCTGTCCTGGACATAGAGACATTTCATATCCCACTGGCTCAACAACAAGCCCCCTGTCACAGCTGCTGTGGACCCGCCCCTGCCCTCCCTGCACAGCCTAGATCTTCCAGGGGGCTGGAACCTTGGGAGCTGTCCCTGAGAGGTCCTAAGGCCTGGTGGGAGGGGGCAAGTACAAGCCACAGAAACTGAACCTGCCACCTCCCAGGTACTCCTCCAAAATAAAGAGAGCAGAGGTGTTCAGGATTTATAGCTGGAAGAAACAGACCTCTGAGATAAAGCATTTTCACATTCATGATCTCATTTGAGCGCCACAACTGGGGGGGGGGGCAGGTCACAAGTTAAGACTAATTGTCCCCATTTTACAGAGGAGAAAACTGAGTTGTGATATAATGGACAAGTGAGAGTTTTAGAGAGAATAAATAGCTTTAAAGACATGAATTGATGATGTTCCTCAGTAATAAAACTTCTTAATGACTAGAGCTGTTCAAAAAGTGGACAGCTGCCTTGGGAGTGGGGCCTTCCAGGACAAGCTGGAAGACCACTTGTATAGGATACTGTAGAAAAGCTCCATGTACAGGTTTGGGTTGGATCGGATGCCCTCCAAGGTCCCTTCTGATGTTGAAAGGCTTTAATTTTACAGAGAAAGAAACTGAGGCCTGGGAAAGGGGAGGAGCTTGCACAAGGTCACAGCAGCACATCAGTGCTGGAGCCAAGATGGTAAACTCACACTGTGAGCTTGCTGTACACACATATGTGCCCCCCACACGTATTCCTCAGCACTCACAAAGAAACCTTGTCTCTGTGGCTAACACCCAAGCTGTGTGTTTGACCTTGCTCAGCAAACGTTCAGCAAAAATTCCCTGCAGGGAATACAAGTCCCTGAAATGCCCAGGCTCAGAAAAACACCCATCCCTTATATCACATGAGAACACTGGGTCATACCCACAGACACTGACGTAGCCACATTCACTCACAGATCATCATAGCCTCACACAATCCTCACACAGGTGCGAGAATATTGTCACACACATACAGGAGCCATGGACATACAAAAGCCACATGTACATGCCAAGCTATATGTTGTCACATATAGAAACAGACATACAGTGGCATATTAAGTCACACAGAGACATGCTGCCATATACTCAATCGAAGACAAACACACATGGCCATGGTGTCACATCCAGATAGGTACTGACGCATACATGGACAAAGAAGATCCATGCTCACACAATACATCATTCATTCAATGTGCATTACAAAAGCTGGCAATATGGAGACAATACTCAAACTGGCCCTGCCCTCAAGGAGTTGATCTCATATTAGGGTAAAACAACACACCCAGAAATAAGTCAATACAACATATACACAAAGTCATTACAAATTAACAGGAGGAAGGGCAGGAGGGCCCCAGGGACTTGGGGGATCAGAAAGGCCTCCTCTAGGAGGTGATGCTTGAGCTCAGCCTGGAAGGAAGCCAGGGATTTATCATCACACAAAGACACAAATGGTCATCGTCACATTCAATCCCACACACAGACATCCCTATGCAGGTAGACACACAAAGTTACAGCCAACCCATCCACAAGCATTCATTAAATGCTTACTATATGCCAGGGACTGGGTTGAGTACTATGGATTCACAGACAAAAATGAAACTAACCCTGCCCTCAAGAAGCTGCTATTCCAATGTGCTCATTGGCAGATGGGGCTCTCCCTGTTCTACTGCACAGTAAATGTCCCCTACTCTACCTCCAGCCCCAGGGGGAAAGACCCCTGGCCTACACCTTTCTAGAGCTGAGAAGGCACTTAAGGAACTATGGCAGTGATCCCTCCTTACGGTTCTGTCTCTGTGTCAGATAATTCATTTGGGAGAGTCTCCTATCCCTGCTGGGAGCTTAGGGGGTGGATCTTTTCTCCTGATTCTACCACAAAGCTCACCACAGGAGGGCTCAAGGAGGATCTATGACCAACAGGAAAGCAAATCAGTCCTGCAGTAGTACACCTTGGGCTGGGAGCATGCAACATCAGGCAAATCACTTCCCACTGCTGGAACTGTTTCCTGAGTTGTAAAGAAAGAGGAATGAAGAAAACGGAGGGACAAAGAAGGCGGCGTCACTGTGTGATTTGGAGCAAACCATGCTGGGCTTCAGTCTGCCTCCCCTGTAAATAGGGAGGGAGATTGTGCAAAATAATCTCTTAGGGCTTTTCCAGTTTTAAATCAATTGACTCTAATTTGGCAAACAGTATTTGAGGGCACCATTTGAGGTGATAGAGATACAAAGACAATCCCTGCCTTCAAGGAACTTAAATTCTAATTCTACAAATAAGTCTAGTATGAGAAAAATGGAGAACGAAAGAGCAGTAACTGGGATCGGTGGAGAGGAGGAGATGGGCTGTTAAGGCTTGATAAGGATTCTGATCCAGAGAGATGGGGCGGAGGGGGATTCCAGGAATGAGTATGGCTTGTTTCAATGGATGGAGATGGGAGAAAGAGTGCTACATTATTACCAGTTAGGGCTAGGACACATGGTGTATGAAAGGGGAGTGAAATAAAGCTGACAAGGTGTGTGGGATTCAAACTGTGAATGGCCTTAAACACCAGTCTAGGAAGCCTCCATTTTACCCTATTGGCAATGGGGAAGGAAAAGCCATGGAAAACCATTCTGGCAGTAGCATGGTGAACAGAGTGGAGAGGGAAGAGAAGGGAAGCAGAGAGAATAATGAAGAGACTTCAACAGGTTAGAGATGATGAGGGTCTAAGCTAGGTGGTGACCCAGTGAATGGAAAGGAGATGGAGTCAAAAAATGGGAAGAAAAGTCGACAAGACCTGGCAACTGATTGGTTACTGATAAGGTAACTCCAAGACGACTGGTGGGCTAGTAGCAGAGAAATTTGGAAGAAGGACAAGCTTAGGGCTCATCTGATCCTCACAATAATAGCTTGGTGAGGCAGGGCTCTATTTTCACAGATCAGGAAACTAAGATGGAAAGAGATTAAGATTCCCTCTTAAGAGATCAAGACAATCAGGTCTTCCTGGCTTCAAGTCCAATAACTCTGTCCACTGAGTCGCTAGCTGCCTCAAATGAATATGGTGAGTTCCACTTTGGACCACTTTTTTTTTGTTGTTGTTTCTTTGCAGGACATCTGGGAAGAGACACCCAGTAGTCAGCAGATGGTGCATTTGGTGTTCAGGAGAGAGATACGGGCTGCATGTGTGGAAAGATGTAGTGGGAAAAAGAGCAGATGGAAAGCCCTGGGTTCTTGTCTCAGTCCTATGACATTAGATAAGTTAATTCCACTCCCTGGGGAGGTGACTTCTCATCAGTATAATTAGAAGGCTGAGTCTATGAAATGGCTGGATCCTGGACCTCTCTGCTCCTCCCTCTGAAGACCTCACTGCTCTTTAAGACCTAGCTCAGATGCTACAGCCTTCACTTCCAATACTGTCATGCTGCCCAGTTAGGGTTGATAGAGAATGGGATGTGCATGTGGAGAGAACTGCTCCCCTGCTATCTTCTTTGGGTCATACTGAAAGGTGAGAAGCTCTTTCCGCTACACCAGAGGAAGTGGAGAATGGGGATGGATGTGTCTGTTGGTCACAGGTAAGGCACTGAACAGACTATGGGCACTTTTCCTTTCAGTAGTCAAACATAGATAGAACTCAGTGATAAGAACCCTAGATTTGGATTTGAAAGCTTGGGTCCAAATTCTGGATCAGACATTTACTGGTTGTGGGTATTTGGACAAGTCACTCTTGCCTCCTTAAGTCTCAGTTTTCTTATCTTTTAAACAGTCATAAAAAAGTCATAAAAGACTTGAAAAAGCAACCTATACTGGGTGCCTCCATTTCCTCTCTTCTCATTCTCTTCTGCAGTCTGGTTCCCAATCTCAACATTCAGCTGAAACTGCCCTCCCAAAGTTATCAATGATCTCTCGTCAAATCTAATGATTTTTCCCTCAATCCTCATCGTTCTTAGCCTCTCTGCAGCATGATGTGGTTCATCACCTTCTTCTACTGGCTATTCTCTCTGGGTTTTCAGTACACGCATCGTTCTTGGTTCTCCTACCTGCCTGACCAGTCTCATTTGCTAGAGTTTCATCCTTTGTCACATCCTCTATGGGTATGCTGAAAGGTTCAGGAAGACCTGATTTCAAATCCTACCTTTGACTCTTACTAGCTGTAAGACTCAGGACAAATCACTTAACCTCTCTCAACTTCAGGTTCCTTATCTGTAAAATGAGGATATTTATAGAAACTTTCTCATAGGTTGTTGTGAAGATTATGTTTCTTTGTATATCTTGAAGCAATCCTACTTCTTGCCTTCTCACTGGGTGAGGAAGGAAATTTGGAACTCAACATTTTAAAAAAATGAATGTTAAAAATAAATTTAAAAAAATTTTAAAGTACTATACAGATGCTACCTATTATCACCTATGTAGATAATTGCCAGACACACACACACATGCACACACACACACTCTCATCCCTAGTCTGCCAACACCTCCAACTACCTATTGGTCATGTTGAACTGGATTTCCCATATGTATCTCAAAGTCAATACATTCAAAACAGAACTCATTAGTCTACTCCACCCCACCAACCAAAACTTTCTATTATTGTTGAAGGTACCGTCATTCTCCCAATTTCCCAAATGTCTTCAACTCCTCACTCTTCATTTCACTTATTCAATCAGTTGTCAAATCTTGTCATTTCTCCCTTCATAACATCTTTCACTTCTGATCTCTCCTCTCCACCCACACAGCCACCACCCTAACTGAGTCTCATTCCCTCTTTCCTGGTATATGGCAGACTCCTAATTGCTTTTCCTGCCTCAATACTCATCTATTCTCTATGGAGTTTTCAAAGTGACTTTCCTAAATCATCATCTGACCATGCATGTCAATGCCTTCCCCACCCTAGCTTTCTCCTTTACTCAGGAAACTCCAGTGGCTCCCCATTACCTCTAATATAAGATAAAAACTTCTGAAAATGTTATCCACATCTGAAGAAAGAACTGTGGAGTCTGAATGCAGATTGAAACATAATATTTTCTCTCTCACTTTTTTTCCCCTTTCTTGTGGTTTTTCCCTTTTGTTCTGATTCTTCTTTCACAACGTGACTAAAGTGGAAATAAATTTAGTATGATTTTACATCTATAGCCTCTATCAGACGGCTTGCTGTCTTGGAGAGGGGGAGGGAAAGGAAGGAGAGAGAAAAAGAATTGGAATTCAAAATCTTATAAAAATCAATGTTGAAAATTATCTTTACATGTAATTGGAAAAAAGAAAATGCTATTAAGTGGAGGAAAACTCTTCTGTTTAGCAATTAAGGCTCTTCACAACCTGGAGCCTTCCTATCTTTCTAGCCTTCCCCTGATTTACCCCCTGTCACACAACCTACAGCTCAAGGATGCCAGCCTTTGTTGCTGTGTAACTCTCTCCATCTCTCACCTCCATGCCTTTGCATTGATGTCCCCCCTCCCTGCCTGGAATGCTCTCTCTCCTTATTTCTGTCTCTTGCCGTCACTGGCTTTTTTCAAATGGCATCTGCAGGAAGCCTTGTCAGACCTCTAGTCACTCGGGCCTTCCTCTGTAAGGTCACTTTCTTTCTACTTTGTATCTTGCATCTATTTGTTTACCCGTGATTTCCCCATTACTATATAAGCTCTTGGAGGACAAGAACGACTTGGGGTTATTTTTTTTTTTGCCTTCCTTTGTACCCATGGTGCTCAGCACATCATCTGCCACAAAGTAAGTGTTTAATGAATGCTTGTCTGAGGAAATGCTCAATAAATCTTAAAATGTTTGAGCTATCACTATTATTACTGGAATTATGACAGCCCACGAGGAAAGACAAGCAGGAATCATGATCCCCCCATTCTGTGGATGAGGAAGTTAAGGATAAAGAGGTGAAGCCGGCCCACGTCCACATGGGGAGGCAGAAGGGTGTAATGAAAGGGCGCTAGACTTGGGGTCAGAAGATCTAATTTTGAGTGCCAGTTCTAAGACTTTCAGGTTGTGAGATCTTGGTGAAATCACTTCACCTGAGGCTTAGCTTCCAAAGAGAAAAATATCTGCACTCCCTTCCCTACTCCCCGTTGAAGTGAAGCAAAGCCTACAGGAGTGTGAGTGATCATCATTAAGACTCTGGTCAAAGTCTCTCTGAGCCTCAGTTTCCTTCTCTGTAAAGTAGGAGCCATAGTGCTTAAACCTCCCATCTTGAAAGGGTGGTTGTGAGGACCATAGGAGATAATGGACAGAAAAGGCTTAGGGACTCAGTGAACCTTAAAGAAAGGCCGGAGTTGGGAGTTAAGTCTCCTAACCTCAGGGATTTTGCTTCATAGACTGCCCGTGCTGATGTCCCCCTCCCCTCATTTCCAGAGCTCCCAAAATAAACTGGCTGGAGACTTGAGGGGACCCTACGTTATGTTAAGTGGCCATAATTAAATTGCCAGCTCACAGTCCCTGTCCCTGGGCAGCATTAATGCTTCTTCTTGTCATTACTCTCAACAAGGCGCTGCCTCTGGATCCCTATGGGGAGAGGGGAGAGCTGGGATGTGTATGCATACATGTATGTGTATATACGGTGAGGATGAGTTCTCTTTATCACACATGCAAAGGGAGTCTGTGCCTATTTTCTTTGATAACCTTCTATTTGCACTGGCACCAGGAGAGAGGCCTTGTGAAGTACCCATGGGAGATGACTGCCAAGTATCAGCACTGGGCAGCCCTGGGGGGCAGTCAGAAGGCAGCAGGTAGTGAGCGACATGTCTCTGTCCTCCATCCCAGCCTGTACTCTCCCATCTAGGCAGGGGATTGGCTGACTTGCACCCAGCAGCCCCTCAACTATGGCTGCAGCTCTGAAGTTCCCTCATAGCCCTGACGAGGCAGTAATTAGCCCTCACCCCATTTTAATTACCCGCTGTCCAAATAATTACCAGCTTGTTTATTTTCCTCAATGGCAGGGGCACTTTTTCGCTGGTATTGATTTCATGTTTTCTTGGTTTGTTCATTATCTTTCCTGCCCCTGTTTAATGGGCCCCAAGTTGGAGGGGATGAGGGGAGGGAGGAAAGAAGGAAAGGGGAGTAGGAGCAGGTAGGACAGAAGAAAAAGAAGAAGAGAAAGAAAGGAAAATGAAGGAAGGGGAAGGAGGAAAGACAAAAAGTATAGAGGAAGGGCTCATGAAGTGCCTCATTTACTATGTGACTTGGGCAAATCAATTCACCTCTCTGAAACTCAGTTTCCTTCTCTGCACAACTAGGAAAGGTTGGATTAGAATCTTGAAGGTCCCTTCCAGCTTCTGTAAGGTCTAAGGCCCCTTCTGACTCTAATATTCTATATTGTGTTCGGAGGTCCCCTTCAGTTCCATTCTATGATTCTAAGAAAATTCATCTCTCTGTGCCTCAGTTTCCTCATGTGTAAAATAAGGGAGCCTCTAAGGTTCCTCCTTCCAATTCTGAAGTATTTATATAAGAAAGAAAAGAGAAGGCAAGAAGGTGTATGTGTGAATTGAGGTTTCTGTAGCCAGAAATCCTGGAAGGGTGAGGCCTTCTTGGATTCTCCTCTCATGGTCACAGACTAGGATCCCACAGGCCTTTGGGTTGAGGCAAAGGGACAGCCTGAGGAGTGGTGATAGGAGGCACAGTGTCTAGAGAAGAGACCCCGGGAAAATGCCATCAGAGGGCAACCCTTCTTGGGGGCTCAGCTCTAGTACCTTTAGCCATTGTGACCCCTGTAACCCTACCAACCAAGAGATCTCTCCAATACTGGGCTTTGTATAGATGGTTCAAATGGCATCAACCCATTCATGGATGTATGTATATACGTATGTATGTACGTATGTATCTCTTTATATGGACTGAAATGTGTGTGAATGTGTGTGTGTCTGTGTGTGTGTGTGTGGGCAGATGTGTGTGTGTGTGTGTGTCTGTCTGTAGGGTACAAATGGAGTGGTCTCCTCCCTCCCAATCTGAGGGGTTGACAGAATCCCTCCGCAGCCTGACCTCCCATCTTGGTCCCTTCAGCCTCCTTCTCACCTGCCTCCAGGTCGTCATGGAGACGCCTCTGTTGCCAGCTATAGAAGGCTGGCAACAGAGCTCAGCAACTCTCCCCTGCTGTGTGTGGGGAAGTGGGGGAGAGTAAGACAAAAGTGGGGGAGGGCTTTTGGTGAAAGGTAGATAAGCTGGAGAGGGAGAGGGCTGGGGCATCTTTGGGGGAAGATTTAGGGCCCCTGGAAGGGGTCATTAGTGTCTAATAAATCACTAATAATTGCATGAATATTTAAATCTTTAAAAAAAATCTTCTCTGGGCATAGAGAGTTCCCTGTATCGGTATTTATTGCTATCGAGCGGGAAGATATAAAAGTTGGTATCGGGCTGATTGAACTGGCTGTTATCTCGGCCGCTAAATGGGTAATTGGGAGCGAGAGACGCTATCAGCAGATATAAATTACCTACAGTAAACCCAGGGCATTAACCAAGGGTTTATTATCAATTATCCCCTAGCTCGTTCTCCTTAAAACGAACTTTAAGTATATTAATGAGAAAATTTACGGGTCTTAATGAATTGAAGAAGAAAGGATGCTGGGGCCTCTCCCCGCCACTTGCTGGTTGGTGGGCCAGGAGCGTGGGCTCTTTGGGCCAGGACTGAGGCTGGTTTTCACCTGGGGTCTCTCTCACAAAGACGACTCATCTTGTAGGGATAAAGGTGAGGCCAAGGGAGGATGAAAAGAGCTGTCTTTGTGTGAGCCCCAATGCTTTACTACGTCTTTGGGAATCTCTATTCTGACATCAACCTCACCTTCACCAGGCCCAAGAGATCCCACGTTCCCAAGGCTAACCCATCCTCGTTAGTATCTGGAAAACTGAAATTGCATGGGACCCTAGAGGGAAGGCTTGGATCCGGTGCAGGTTACAGACAGCTGGGGGCAGTGGAAAGAGCTCTTCATTTGGATTCAGGAGACCTGCGTTTGAATTCTCACTGATGCTTTACTACACAAGTACATCTGAGCAAGTTGTTTCTGGGCCTCAGTTTCCTCATCTGTTAATTAGGCATTACCTACTACCTACCTCAAGAAATTGTTATACAGATGAAATAAATTCTACATTCTGTGTTCAGAGGTCCCCTTCAGCTCTATTCTATGATTCTAAGAGAATTCATCTCTCTGTGCCTCAGTTTCCTTATCTGTAATATAAGGGAGTCTCTAAGGTTCCTCCTTCCAATTCTGAAGTATTCTGTGTAAGAAGGAAGAGAGAAGGCAGTAGGGTTATGTGTGTGAACTGAGGTTTCTGTAGCCCAAAGTTCTATAGAAACATAAGCTACTACCTGAAGCAAACCTAACCAGGCTCAGTCTAGCTCCACTAGCTGAGCCTGGAAACAGAGGCACAGAGACCAACCTGCCCAGGCCCCAAACAAAGACTCGTCCTGCCTTCTTATCAGAACCAGGGCTCTTGTGTCCAATTCATCTTCTCTCTCCCAGATTCCTTCATCCTAGAGGAGCTTCAGGTCCTTCCCTTCTAATTCTCTTGGGATGCTGGGATTGATCGCTGTAAGCGACAACAGAGTTCATTTAACTCAAACTCTCTCCCTGTACAGAAGAGAAAAGACATGACCAAAGAGAGGAAATAACTTGCGCATGGTCACACAGCAGAGCCAAGAGTTGAACCACATCCAGAGTCAGGTGGGAAGGGACTGTAAAGTTGAACTAGTCCAACTCCCTCATTTCAAATGAGGCCCAGAAAGGTTATCTTGAGGTAGCTAGGTGGTACAGAGCTCTATGCCTGCAGTGTGGACGTTTGTTTTTGCTGTTCAGTTGTGTCTGACATTTCATCACTCCATGGACCACAGTACTCCAGGCCCTTCTCTCCTCCACTATTTCCTGAAGTCTGTCAAGGTTTATGTTTGTTGTTTCTATGACACCATCTATTCATCTCATCCTCTGTTGTCCCCTTTTCCTTTTGCCTTCGATCTTTCCCAACATTAGGGCCTTTTCCAGTGAGTCCCATCTTCTCATTATGGGGCCAAGGTATTTAAACTTCAGCTTCTGTGACCTGAGTACAAATTCATCCTTAGACACTCACTAGGTAAATGACTCCAGACAAGTCACTTCACTGCTGCCTCAGTATCCTCAACTGTAAAATGGGTGTAATAACAGCACCTCCCTCCTTGGACTGTTGTGAGGAGCAAATGAGAATATCTGTAAAGTACTTAGCACAGTGAGTCTGGTATACACTAGTGTGCTTAGCCCTTAATAAGGAACTGTTCCCTTCCCTTATGTGACTTGCCCAGGGTCACAAAAGTGAACCCACATCCTCTGACTCAAAATCCCAGATGCTTTCCTTTCTGTCATGTTATCTTTCATTTAACCAATATATCTCTGGTTTGGGGTGAGGGCCCTAACATAAAACGGGTTAAAAAACTTAAACTTTTTTGTCAAGGGCAAGAAGAGGTTCCAGGAAGAGACAGGACCGCTGTTCAGGGTAGATAGGACAATGGTAAAAGGTGCTAGCAATAAATAAGTAAACAAAATGGCAGCTATTTATATATCACTTGCATCCTTGCAGAGTGCTGTGCACACATCATCTCATTTGATCTCATGACTCTGCGAGGGAAGTGCTAACATTATCCCTTGTTTACAGGTAGGGACACTGAGGCTCAAAGACGTTAGTGAACTGCCCAGAATAAGAAAACAGAATTACTCAGCTCTCAATCTACTTCTGTTTCCTCTGCCAATGAAAAGGTTCTTCGGACTGGGAAGGATGGAAGAAAAATGATTAATCAGGAATTGAAATCCCAGAGAAATCAGGAAAGAGTAAGAGAGCACCTAGTTGCCTTTAATGAGTTCATGTCACCATACCTGGACAAACTACATCTCAGGGTACCAGAAAGAACTGGCAGAGGAGATTGACTGAGTCACTATCAGTGGTCCTCCAATGACCACAGATGATGGGAGCAATGGAGAAGCCTCAACACTTGTCCTAGTTTTTGGAAAGAGTAGAGGACATAAAGTCTCTTAACTATACACCAGTGAGCTTGAAATGTATTCTTGGCAAAATTCTGGAGCACATTAAAGGGATGGTTTGTGAGCATTCAGAAAGGGAAGTGGTGAGCGCTAAGAGTTTCCTCAAGAAAGGGTCAGACCAGGCTAACCTCATTTTATTTTTGGTGGTTTCTATACTGGTAGATCAGGGGAAAGCTGATGCATACCTAGATATCAGCAATGCATTGGACAGAGTCTCTCATGTTCTTCTTGCAGACATTACAGTGGGCTATGTGGGAGTGTAGTTAGGTGGAGGTGGTACAGGGTGAGTGATCAGACCTAAAGAGTGGTTGTTAGTGGAGGGAGTCAATTCTCTAGTGACTAGCACTGAGGAGCCATCTGTCTTTGTACTCTTTCGCTATTTAAGAATTTTATCAATGACTTGAGCGAGGACATTGATGGCATGCTAATTAAATTAATGCAGATAACACAAAACTGGGAGGGATGGCTAACATACTGGATAACAGACTCAGGGTCCAAGAACATCCTGAAAGGCTCGAACAATAAGCCAAATCGAACAGGATGAAATGGAATAGGGGCTCCACTTTCCATTTGGGTTTTAAAAAACAACTTCTTGAGTACCTGGCTAGACAAGAGTTTGTATGAAAAAGATCTGGGGACTGTAAATGTTCACATGAATCAACAGCATGATAGACCAGCTAGAAAACAGATTTATTTTATCTTAATGTGGCATGAAGATGAGGTCACGAAGTGTCCAGAAGGAGGGCTATGGGTTGGACCATATTTGGAATACTGTTCAGGTTGGAATGCCACATTTGAGGAAAGATACTGACTCACTGGAATAATCCCAGATAAAAACAACCAGGATGTTGATGGGGTCGTGTCACTCAAGAGTCAGATCAACAAACTAGAGATATTTGGCCTGAAGAAAACAAGGCTTGGAAGGCAGAAAGAGAGCATCCTTGGGCAGAAAAAGAGCTATCCTTGAGTACTTGAAGGTTTATTTTGTGGAAGAAGGATTGGACATGTTTTGCTTGGCCCCAGAGGGAAGAAAGCAGAGGAATGGACAGAAGTTAAAGAGGTGGGTTTGTCAGTACACAAGGAAAAGCTTCCTAACAATTTGAGTTTCTTTGATGTGGAATGGTAGGCTTCCTCATCACCTGGAGGTCTTCAAGTTGAGGCTAGATAACCATTTGTTGGGGATTTTGTAGAGATTCCTGTTAGGTATGAAATGGACGAAAGATCTCTGAGGTCCCTTCTGACTCTGAGATTCTGAGATTTATTTAGTCATTTTTACAGTTATTTGAAATTCACACCTATTTGAAAGGGTTTGGGGGAGGGCTCAAGTGAGATCCTGCTTTTACTCCGCCATGTTGGCTCCACCCCTCCAATTCTGAGATTTATAAATAGCCTGCGCAAGAATGTTCCCAAATACATCTAGCTCCCCCTAACAGTTAACTGAAGATTACCCTTCCAGGAATTTATTCAAAACGCTCTTAAATATATAATTTCAGTGGGCATTGCTTCTTAGGTTAATTCTATGAGTTTACTCCATGATGTACGATAGAGGACTTCCTGTCATTACTCCTAAATCTAAGCTTCTCTGTGCATCAGTGTTCAGGAGACAGGAAAACTTGAGTTCAAATCCAGCTTTAGACATTTACTAGCTGTGTGACACTGTTAACTCAGTTAACTTCTATTTGCCTCAGTTTTGTAATCTGCAAAATAGGGGCAATAATAGTACCTGCCCTCCCAGGACTGATGTGATGATAAAAGTGAGATATTTGGAAAGTGCTCTGCCAAACTAAAAATGCTGTATAAATTACTGCTGTTATTATCATTACTGTGGTGGTTATCTACTACCTAGATTCAAAGAGGCCCAGTCTTAGCATCTGGAGTTTGATAGGCAAAGCCACATGTGTAATCATGAATATCCTAGCAGTTTGGGAGGAATTTATTGGGATGCAGCTATCTCAGCTTGATGAGAGGAAAAATTTCCTAACAATGAAACATGTTCAAAATTCCACCTATGTGACCATGGGCAAGTCACTTAGCTCCTCGAGACTTTAACATTTTCAGTCTCTTCCACTCCAAGAACTCCTTCACCTCGGCCCACAAGCATATTCACTCAGGTCTTCCCAGTCTTAAAAAATCCTTTCCTTAATTCCATGGGCTAACTCATAGATCATTAGAATGAGAAGAAGCCATTAGGGATCACATGGTTCAGCCCCCTCAATTTATAGATAGGGAAACTGAGGCCCAGAGAAAGGAAGGAACTTAGAATCATACTACAGCATGGCTGGAAAGGACCATACACAGTACATAGAATGTCAAAACTAGAAGCAATCTTAGAGAGCATCTGGTATAACTCCATTATATATCTGAAACCAAGGCTCAGAAATGGGAAGTGACTGGTTTGAAGTCACCCAGTGAGTCAGTGACATCTCTTTCCTACTTTTTCACTGCCACATTTCTGTTCCCTTGGCTCACCGCACAGCCCAGTATGTGGCCTTCTCCATGGCCATGCCCTTCATTCCTCGCTCCTCTCTCGTCTGGTGTCGGCCCTCACCATCCTCCTGAAACAGCTCCTTCCACTTCCTCAACTCCCAGTTCTCAATCTCATCTCTCTTCACAGCGTGACACTGTTGCTCATCCTCTCCTCCCCCCAAATCAATAACCGTAAAGATTTGTTTCTATAATGCTTTAAGGATTACAAAGTGCTTTCCTCCCAACATCCTGCAAGGGGCCATTCTTCACAAAGGTGAAGTGGCTTAGATGCTACCGTCTACAGGAAGGCTTTCTGGCCCTCCTCGTGGTTAGTGATCTCTCCCACTTTGAATGAGAATATATACATACACACACATATGTTCTTGTCTGTTCATATGTTGTATCTGTCCAGTAGAATACAAGCTCTTTGAGGACAGGAGCTCTTTCTTGTTTTACCTTTATAGCCCCAGAGTCTATCAGGTTGACTTGCTCATAGCAGGCATTTAATATATGTATATTATATTGGATTCGACAGCATTGCTCAACCCTGGTCAATGCTATCCTCCCAGGATACCTAGACTATCTACCTCACTACTTAACCCTGCTTTGGTTTCCATAATACTTCTCCTTTATTATGTTCTCCTACCTCTCTGCCCCTTTTCAACTTCACTGTTTCTTTCCTCTCTAGTTCCCAAAGGCCTCTGAGAATTGAGGTTAGAAATTACTCCATGATCTTACATAGTTTCAACAGTCTTGACTCTGGCACATTAGCTGACTTTCAGATCTACCTATGCAGCCTTGATCTCTTTTCTGATCTTTAGATCCATATCTCCAGGAGGCCTGTTGGACATCTCTACTCAATGTCCCACCAGAACTTCCAACTCAGTGTCCAAGACAGAGTTCTTCCTCCTCCTCCCCAAACCCGTGCCTTCCCCTAACAGTGCTCTCTCTCAAAAACAGGCAAGATGTCTGCTAAAGCAGGGACAATGACTCTCTGTGTGACAAGGGGGCAGGTCACTAACCCTCACTGGGCCCCAGTTTCCCCATCTTTCAAGTGAAGGGGCTGGACCATGTGGCCTCCAGGGCCACCTCCAGCTCTAAATCTTGGATTTTCTAACACCACTAGTAGGCTTCCTTTTCCTTCATCCCTGATTGAGAAGCTGTGACCAAGTCCTGCCAGTTCTGGCTCTGCAGTGGTATCTAGGCTTGCTCCTCTGCCTCTCCCTCACAGCTAGCACCCCACCCCAGCCCAGGCCCTCATGACTTCTCCACTGAACTATTTCAAAAAAATGGGCTTCTCTGCTGCCCTTCCCAGGCTCTCCTTCCATCCCACTACTCCTGGTTCTTGTCCAGCCCACTGAAGCCAAGAAGAACAAGATGAAACCTTTCTTGACATTTTAACTCCTTCCCAACTCTATCCCAAGTCCTCTCCACGATAAACATTTCAGTTCCTCCAGTTTATCCTCATGAGACATGGTCTGTATATGAGGGGTAACTAGGAAGTTTTGTACCTAGGCCAAGAGGCAGGAGAGGCCCCTTCCAAGGGTAGCATGGGGAGAAGAGAAGGAAGGGAGGTATTAGATGGCACTCCTGGGCCACTGGCTCAAAGGGTGAGCTCACCCTGGGGTTCATTCCAAAAAAACTTCTGTTAAATGCCCACAACATAAAGGGCACTGTGCTTTTGGTATTTGGGATACAAAGAAAAAAAAGAAAAAATAGTCCTGGTCCTCAAGGGGCTTACATGCTATTGAGGAGATGCACATATATATGTATATATAAGTGTAGGTATGTGCATGTATGTGTATATAAAATCAGCTGAGGAGGGCAAGTCCTCTAAGCATAGACTCTCATAGTAAGTGGTATATTAGCACAGAAGGGAGCTAGAGAATCTGTGACATTCAGGAGAAGAGTGAGACTATCCCAGGCATGGAGGAGAGCCTGGGCAAATTCATGGCAACAGGAGATGGAATGCCAACTCAGCCGGAATAGAGAGCGCATGAAGGGGAATTATGGGAAATGATCCTTGAAGGGGCAGTTCAAGACAGACTCTGACAGCTTAAATGCCAAACAAACTCAAGAATTTGTGCTTTCTCCCAGAGGCAATAGGGAGCCACTGAAGGATTCTGAAAAGTGATGTGATCTGGTTAGACTTGTGCTTAGGAAGATAATTGGTAACCATGTGGACAGTGGCTGGAAGGGAGAGGAGGTTAAAAGTCAGCAGTCTCCATTAGGAGGCCATCACAGTTATATAGGGAAGATATCATGAGGGCCTGAACCGGGACAGTGGCTATGTTAGTGGAGAAGGGAACAGATGCAAGTAGTGGTGGATGGGAGTCAGCAGAGGGAGGCCAGTGGGTCAGGGGGAGAGGAGATGACCAGTTGCACTTAGACATGCTGAGTGACCAGCAGACATCTAGTTGGAATTGGCAGTCAGTAACAAGGACTGAAATTTGGAAGAGAGGCTAGGGCTGGATAGAGGTCTCACTTATAGACTATAATATACTAGGTAGGAGGAAAGCCGATGAGCTTCCCAAGGAAGGAAGGAAGGAAACAAGTACTGATTAAGCACCTATGTGCCAGGCACTGTGCTACATGCTTTACAAACATCTCATTTTATCTTCACAACAACCCTAGAAAGTAGGTGCTGTTACTGCCCCTGTCTTACAACTGAAGAAACCGAGGTAGGCAGAGGTTAAGTGATTTGCCCAGGGTCACACACACTGCTAAGTGTCTGAAGCTGAATTTGAACTCAGGTCTTTCTCACTCCAGGCCCAAGGCTCTATTAGCCACTGAGCTGTCTCTAAATGAGAGGGTTTACAGAGAGAAGATGGCCCAGGATGGAGTTTTAGGTGACATCTATGGTCGAGGGATGGATGTGTATGCTGATCCAGCAAAGGAGGCTGAGAAATCAGGAGAACCAGGAGAGAGAATGGTCAGGAAAGCTCTGGGAGAATATCCAGGAGGAGGGTCTAAAACTGCAGAAGCCTTCTTGGTTTGGATGAGAACTGAGAAAAGGCTGAAGTTTAGCAATTCAGAAATCCCCTGAATGATGAAGATAGTTCTCTGAAGAGAACCGTTTCAGCTGAGTGGTGGGGTCAGAAGCCAGAAAGCGGGAAGGAGACTGGGGGGAGAGAGAGTAGAGGCAATGACTAGAGAAGACTTATTGGGGAGTCTGGGAGTGAAAGGGAGGCAAGGTGGAACATGGACTCTTCCTGTTTTAACTGTTCTTGTTAACTAAGCCCAAGTTAGGTCCTGCACTTCAGGGATGTTGGGCACTGGATGAGGAGGCATTGTTCTAATGCCCTTCTCCATCTTTCCACCTCTCTCCCCAGTCATCATCCCTCTGGTCATGCATCTTTTTTGTCTGGGGCTGCTGGTAGGTGGGGCCTCGATCTAGGCAGCAAAGAGCCTTTCATTCAGCAGTCTGAGGGGAAGCCTACTGACCCTAATGGGGCTGAAAAGATGCATGCCTGAGTGGTCTCAACCTCTGTGTGTATGTGTGTGTGCATGGAGACACACATCTATGTATATGACATGTATATGTATGTGCATACACATGACAGAAAGAAATGAATCATCTAGGGCCACCAACAGTCCCCCCTCCAGCATCGCTGCATGATTACAGGCACCTGTTTTCTCTTCTTGTTCTTGGGGAGGCCTTGACAAAGTGGGGAAGGAGCCTTTACCATCTCCAGTTGGGACGGGATGGGGTTTGAAAGCAATGCCCACAGGATAAAAGGACACATTTCTCACCCAATCTCAGTTCCCCTTAGGGTTCAGGGGCGAGGGCCTAGCCTGGTAAGTTGAGGTATAGCTGAACTCTTTTCTTGAGCTCATCCTAGCAGCCCCATGCTGCCACCCTCACCCTACTTTGCTGTACTCAGTGCACCCCGATCCCTGAGGTCATCACCATCACCATGCTTCTCTACAGGGAGACAACCAAGTGTTGGAAGTTGGCCTGGTTGTGAATTCCCCAGATCCTAAGTGGATGAAGATAGTTCAGCTGGAGGAGTCTGGAGACCTGGTAGTATTCCTCCTTTCTCATCCTCGCATGCAGGGACACATAGTTCCCCTGAGCTCTGGGGTGCCAATATTCCACCCTCTAAATTCAGTCACTGTGGGGACCAAATT
Organism: Bettongia penicillata ogilbyi; assembly: GCA_023548195.1. Taxonomy (NCBI): domain Eukaryota; kingdom Metazoa; phylum Chordata; class Mammalia; order Diprotodontia; family Potoroidae; genus Bettongia; species Bettongia penicillata. Next base: position 1,823,863 of record JAJHZJ010000277.1, read on the forward strand.
CCTCTTGTCCTGGATTGGTCACAGATCTGGGCTCCACTCCATTCCCCACCTGGATTGCCTTCCTCTTGATGTGTTCACTCATTTCTACAATGAAGCCTTCAAAAATAAACTCCGGATTCTAGATATGGACCGACCAGGGCAGGGTACAGTGGCACTGCTCCCTCCCTGGTTCTGTGAACTTCATTTCTATTCATAACTCCACCTTTCACGAAATGTTAGAGTCATAGAGGACCTCAATGATCACTTGGTTTGATACTCCATTTGTCAAATGAGGAAACAGTTGCTTAGGGAAAATGACTTTTACGAGGTCACAAAAGCTTGTAAGTGGCAGAACCAGGATTTGAACTCAGGGTTTCTAATTTCAAATTCAGTCTCTGTTCTACCACATGATGCTTCCTCTGTGATTTAATGACTATTATTTTAATTGATCCTCTGCCTGGGAGGTGAGTCAAGGTTGATGATCTTCCATTTTACAGGATGGAGGAGTACCCTCTAGTGACGGGAATGCAGGTCATCCAACTCCTAGACCAATGTGGTCTCTCCTCTATGAGCCTGCCTCTTAAGTGACAGGATAGCCAGGCACGAACCGGAGGAAACTCTGGTCTGCATCTCTCCAAGTGCCAGCCTCAGAGACAGCTACAAATGGGAAAGATCCAGGTGGGAGATGGGGAGGGCAGGGATGCTAAAATCTGGCTGCTTCCCAAACTTCCAAAGCAGCAAGCTATGTACCACACACTGTAGTACTATGGGAACTTAAATCCCACCTCCTTGCCTGCCCTGCGGCCTTGTGGGAGAACTTGTCTTCCTAAGACAGGGCACAGAACTCAGCTCTTCTCACAAGATCAGAGGCCACAGGCTCAGCGCTGAGAGGAGCCCTTGAGGTTCCCTGGTCCAATCTCCTCATTTTGTACAGGAGAAGGAGCCTCTGATGCCAAGTGGCCCATCCAAGGTTACGCAGACAGCCCAGCTGGTCTTGATAGGATCACAGAGGCAGCAGAAGATGGAGAGCTGGGACTGGACTCAAGAAGATCTGGATTTGACTCTGGCCTCAAACACTTACTAGCTGTGGAACTCTGTCACTTAATCTCATCTTGAGCCTCAGTTTCCTCACCTGAAAAATGGGGATAATAACAATGAAGCAGCTGATGACACGGTGTGTTAGGTGTTAGACCTGGAATTAGGAAAACTTGAGTTCAAATCTAGGCTCATAAATTCAAAACTGCAAGGGAACTTAAAGGTCATCTAATCCAATACGCCCGTGTTTTATAAATGAGGGAACTGAGGCTCTGAGAGGGTGACTTGCCTGAAGTTACACAGTGTCACAGGTAGGATCTGAACCCAAGTCTTCCTGACTCCAAGTCCAGCACTTTATCCATTGTACCCCAATGCCTCTCATGTGACTTCTGGCTCACTCCTTTCTCGCTTTGCATCAGGCTACCACTTCATTTGTATTAAGGGGAAGTAATTGGGATACTTGGTGATTATGACCCAGACTACAGTTTTTCTCAGGTTATCACAAGCTTAAATTTCCAAGGCATTTCTCTCCCTACCCCCATCACTACAGAGGAGCCATGGCGCATGAACAGGAGTGGAGAAAGATGATGACACTGGGGTCATCCATCCAGGAATGGGATCAGGAAGGCTTCCTGGGAGCTCTCTCCCACACTAGGCAGACCCTCTCCTCTTCCCTTCCCCTCCTGGTTTTTGCTCCATCCTTCTGCCTCTTCCTTGATGAATAATCCTTTCTCTGGTGGCTATAATTAGCCCCAAGCAGAATAATTCATAACCAACTTTATTTCTTGTGGCATCTTTCTCGCTAACGTGTCACGGATGCCTAAGAGGGATGGGCAGGAGGGGAGCAGTTGAGGACTGCTCTTTCCACAGTCAGAAGCCAAGGCTGGTAAGCAGAGGGGTGACTCTGCACCTAAAGGTGTGAAAATGTGGAGGCTGTAACCCGGACCCTACCTGGTGAGCAAGGCTTCCCTAGGTGCCTACTCCTGAGAGCCCAGCCCTGCACTCAGTGTAGCAGTGGTGGTAGAGTGGGGAACAGACCAAAATTACAGCATGGTTCCTGCTTTACTTCCTCTAACAGAAGGGAAGCCCCTTGAGAACAACAGATGTTTCATTTTATGTCTTTGTAACTCTAGCATCAGGCTTGGTGCTTGACATACAGCAGTTGCTCAATAAATGTTTATCAATTGACCTATTCAGGGAACTTACAGTCTGAGTACTATCTCCCCTCCTCCTCCCAAGAATCAAAGAATATCAGAGCTGGGCAGGGCATTAGAGATCATATAATCCAACCCCTTCCTTTTATAGATAAGGAAATTGAAACCCAGAGGGAAATGACTTACCCAAGGTCATATAACTATTAAGTTAAGGATGTGAGACTCAAACCTAACTCTTCTGATGCTTGAGTTCAGAGAAAATCCAACCTTTGCACAGAACTCCCTAGTTTCAAAAAGTGTTCCTTGTCAATTGCTCCTTTGAGTGGCTCTCTGGAGAACAGACAGGTTAGGGATTTTTATTTCCATTTTACAAATGGGAAACTAAGGTTCAGAAAAGGGAAGTGATTTATTATCTTCCTGTATGGTCAGGGATGAGGGGGAAAGGGTAGAAGGCATGCTTCAGCCCCTAACCACTACAGGGCATCAGAGAAAGGGGTAATTATGATGGTGCCCCTGAGACACTTATCCCAGATCTGAGGAGGGAGAAATCTCCTTCTCTTGCTCCCCACCCCAAAATATATACATTATGTTCCATCAAAAAGAGGCATCCTGGTACAGTGGAAAGAGCACCAGATTTAAAATGAGAGGACCTGGGTTCTCAGCCTGACTCTATGTACTATCTGTGTGACAGTGGGTCTCAGGGAACTCCCTGGGTAGCACAGTCTATGACCTGGAGTCAGGAAGATCTGAGTTCAAATCCATCCTCAGACACTCACTGTGTGACCCTGGGCAAGTCACTTCACCTCTGCATGCCTCAGTTTCCTCATCTGTAAAATGGGGATAGTGATGGCACTTAGCTCCCAAGGTTGTTGTGAAGCTCCAATGAGGTAATAATTGTAAGGTGCTTAGCACAGTCCCTGATGTATAGTAAGCGTTATATACATGTTAATTCTGTTACTATTATTGTTTCATGGCACTTAGCACAGTGCCTATATAGCAAACACTATATAAAGTTAGAACTATAATGTTAACGTTATTATTAGCAGCTCCCTCACCAATAAAATCAGGTCAGATCAGACAGTCTTGGAGATCTCTTCTAGTTATAAATTAACGATATCCTGATATCTTCCGTATTAGGATAGGGACTGGACCGATTTTATTTGCATAAGGAACTGCCACATGAGAATATTCTCTCTAACAATGCAGGTAGCCACCTCTCTTGTGATTTATAGTCTCAGCTAGTTGTCTAGGGCACTGACATTGGTTAAATGACTGAACTGTCCAAGGTCACAGTCAGTATGGGTCAGAGGCCATGCTTCATACACACACACACACACACACACACACAGACACACACACACACACACACACACCCACACACTGCCTCTCCAAAGTCCTGTGGGAAGTGGAGGGAGGGACAGAAGAAAGGGCCTGTTTGTCCAGCCAGTTTAGGTCCTTTGTGAAGGTCCTGGCCCAGCCTGGGACAGTTCACATTGACAAATCCTTTTTGTTGGTATGGCAGAGTGGTACAGAAAAAAGGGCAATGAATTTGGATTCAGATCTTGGCTTCAATCAAGTCACTTAACCAATTTGGATCAAAATTTCCCCTTCTAAACCATGAGGGGAATTGGATTAGGTCTTTTCAGCTCCAATCCTGTAATTCTATATACTAAGGAAGAAAACCAGGTAGTGGTGGGTAGGTTGGGTGGAGGGTCCAGGTGACCCTTCCCTGGCACTGCTTGCTGGATTACTGCGGGGACTGACAAATCAGCCCTTTTCTGCCGACATGGCCATAGCACTCCCTCCACCTTGCTAGCCTCAGCCTCCCTGCTCAGCCTGGCTTGCCAACGGCAGCAGGATTATTCTTGGCTCCTGTGATGTGTGTCTCTGATAGAGAGACAGAGATAAATAGATGTAGATATGTCCTTGCTGGTCCTGAGCTGGTTATTAAAATGAGCATGTGGGAGAAAAAAAGTGCTGATCAGTGGTTACTTCATTGAGGGAAACACAAAAGTGGCGATAGGAATGAGAAATGGCCTGGCTGGCCTCTTTTCTTATCACCTCCCAGGCCTAATCCTCCCACTTGGCCTAGATCCTCCCAATCCCTGTCCTGGACCTCACACCATTGCCAATCTCGATCCCATACCCAGATTCTTACCCCTCCACTCCCATCCCCAAACTCAGCTCCTTTTCTCCCCTCTCCCATGACTCCAGTCTACTTCCCTGTATGCCTGGGCACTTATCCAATCCCACAGGGAGAAAACTGACTTTTTTCCTCCTGGTCCCCATCAAACCGTTGGAGGAAAACTGCAGAATCTACTCACCCAATCCCTTAAGCCTGGATCTGGCTCCTTGGCCTTGGGTGTTCCTACCAGTATTAACTACCAGAGATAACAACAATTAACATTTATATAACGCCTACTATGTGCCAGGCGCTGTGCCAAGCACTTTGCAATTATTATCTCATTCAATTCTCACAATAAACCTGGGAGGTAGGTGCTATTGCATTCCCATTTCACAGCTGAGGAAGCTGAGGCAAACAGAGATGAAGTGACTTGTTCAGGGTCACACAGCTAGTAAGTGTCTGAGAAGGCATTCGAATTCAGGTCTTCCTGACTCCAGACCCAGCACTCTATCCACTGCACCAGCTTTGGAAGATAATACGTTTTCCCATTTCCAGGAAGTAAATGGGAGTGAAGAGCAAGGAATGGATGAAGCCAAGTCAGATCTCCTATGGCGGCAGCGGTGCTGGGAAGGGAAGGTGCAGATAGGAACAGAACCCTGGTGCCCTCAGGCTTTTGGGGGTCTACTTCCAGCTCCTTGGATGTACCACATCATCTCCTTTGCCTCTTGGTTCTCAGAGAATCACAGGATTCTGAACTCTTTAACTATTTCAAGCCTCACAGTTCAAAAAAGGAGGATACTGCCGCTCAGAAAGAGGGATGAATTTGTTGTGTCATCATCATCATCAATGTAGTACACTTTAAGGTTTGCAAAGTGCTTTACAATTATTATTTATCTTCACAACAATCCTGGGAGATAGGTAGCTATTATTACACCCATTTTATAGATGAGGAAACTGAGGCAGAGAGAAGTTATGTGATTTATCCAGGGACACACTAGTAAGCTAGTCACAGGGTCAAAGCTACTAAGTGTCTGAGGCAGGATTTGAATTCAGGTCTTTCTGACATTCTGGTCTAGCATTCTACCCACTACATCACCCAGCTGCCCAAGGTCACAGTAGGTAAACAGAGCTGGAATTTGAACACAATTTTTTTTTAACTACCCTGTGGAGGAATGCAGGAAGGAGATAAAAGGATATAGATAAAGAAATTGGGTTAAGGCAGAGAAGTTCTTTTTGCATATGACTGAGGTCGGGGGGCTAACACAGGGAGCCCCACCTTGGGAACAAAAGAGGCTCCCTATCTTGCTGTAAGACCAAGACTGGCCCCAGTGACATGGTTATCCTACCCAGCTGAGCCGCTATGACAAAGGCTATTCATCATGACTGCTCCAGTGTCTGAGTTCCCTGTCACACATTGCTCCCTCTTGCGGCCCACGGGGGCTGGTTGGATTTCTGCCAAATTCTCCATCCTGTTGGCTTTTGATCCTCCCCTACCAAGACCTTACGTGGCTCTGATTAAGGCAAGCTCCCTCCTCTACCTTGGAGGGACCTTCAGGCCTCAATTCACCATCTAGTTTTCCTTTCCCACAGCTGCCTGGGCAGTGGCAGCCCCCTCCCCAACCAAGCTCTGATCTGCTGAAGAAGTAGATGTCAGGTAGGGAGCCAGATTCCAGGGAGCAAGATGATGGGACTAGCTTTTTTTTTCTGGTCCTGGGGAAACAGGGCTGAGGGGAGCTGAGAAGAAAAAAGCATAGAGGTTCCTTGAGTCTCCAGGTAGCAGTACAACATTCCATTTTCACAATTATAAAGTGCTTCCTACTACACTCAAGAAAGGCAGCTAGGGGCCACAGTGGATAAAGCAGAGCTGGGCCTGGAGTCAGGAAGGCCTGAGTTCAAATGCGACCTCAGACATTTACTAGCTGTAACCTTGAACAAGTCACTTAATGATGCTAGCTCAGTTTCCTTGTCTGAAAAATGAGCTGAGAAGGAAATGGCAAACTACTCCAGTGTCTTTGCTAAGAAAACCCCAAATGGGGTCACAAAGAGTGAAATAACTGAACAATAATTACATTCAGGAGGTCCTGTGCTTGGGACTGGGAATATAAAACCAATAAAACATAGACCCTAATGGGAGTCATAGGCTATAGAACTGGAAAGGATCTCCAAGTTTATCTGATACTATTATCTGGTTCAATAGATGAGAAAGAAAATAATGGTCCAGAGATGCCGAGAGACCTCACTGCCCTCAAGGAGTTCCGTCTTGTATGGAGGATGGGACATGGGCACTTTGGTATAACAAAAAGAGCTTGAAGTCAGAAGTGAGTCCAGGTTCTGAGAGTGTGCAGTAGTGTGACCTTGAGGAGGACATTTAACTTTTGAGCCTTGATTTCCTCATCTATGAAATGGGAATAATGCTACTTGTATAATCCTTCGCTCTGTATGACTTTGAGCTAGTCACACAAGCATTTTGACTGTCTCATTTTCCTGACATAAAATGGGGGGATTAAACTGGATTATGTTGGGAAGGTTTCATTATGATCCAAGTGGGATTGTATGCAAAAGATTGACAGAAACAAAATTCTAGGAAGTATGTGAGGAGGGACGTTACTGAACAATTAGACTCAGGCGTCTAATCTAATCCCCTAATTCCTTCTTCCTTTGCTGCTACTAGTGCCTACCACCTCAACGAAAAGGAATTAAGAGGGACATAGCTTCCAGAAAAAGAGAGGGGTGGTCCCATTGTCCTCTGCCCTCATGAGGTTTTCATCTGGAGTACTATATTCAGTTATGGGCACCATGCTATAATGACAGAGATAAGCTTTAGTGTTTCTGTAGGAGGGCAAGCAGGGTAGTGAAGGGCTGTGCATCTATTACATATGAGGACCAGCTGAGGATCTGAGCACATTTAGCCTGGAGAAGGAAAGTCTCAGGGGGAACATGAGAGCTGTCCTCAAGCATCTGAAGGGCTGTCATGTGGAGGAGGAACTACATTTGTTCTGTTTGGCTACACAGGGCAGGACAGGGAGTCATGGGGGGAAAGCTGGCAAAGAGGAAAATTCAGGTTCTTTGTTAGGAAAACTGCCTAATACTTAGGGCTATCCCAAAGTGGAAGGGCAACCTGAAAAGGTGGTGGGCTCCCCCTTCCAGAGGTCTTCAAAGAAAGGCTGGCTGACCATTTGTTGGTTTTGTTATGGTGGGGATTCCTCCTTTATAGATGGCCACTAAAGTCTCTTATAACTCTCATATTCTGGGATTCTGTAATGTAAAGCCCACTAGACACCAGGGACCGTGAAAGGAAGGGAATAAGCATTTATATAATGCATAATTATGTGCCATGCACCATGCTAAACACTTTTTACAAATATTACCTAATTTGATTGGGAATTTGAATCACAGGCTGTCATGATTTTCAACATGCCTATTTTACGGATGGGTAAATTGAAGCCCAGGGAGGAAAAGAAACTTGCCCAAGGTTACATACACAGTGAAGTTGAGCACAGATCCATCACAGCATGCTGTCTATTTTAACCATTTGAGATGGGGTAGGACCCCACTCCCTCATATCACACTGGCTAAGACCAGTAGAATAAGATCGGTTTCTAAAACAAACACGGTGCCCCAGTGGTCAGAACGACGGGACATAGGGTAGGTAGTATCAGCTTCATCTCATACTCAGGCATGAAGGTGAAATGGTGAGGGGAGACAGTCAGCAATGGCATATGGAGAGATGAATGGCTCCTGGGTTGGCAGAGGGAATTATCTATTTGCCTGCTAGAGCAAAGTATAGCCTGTAAATGCTGGAGAACTGTCCGTGGTGCTAGACACAGAACTGGGTGCTGTCCATGGTGTAAAGGAATGTCATACACTTAAAAGGGAGCTGTCCAAACAGTTAAGGTAAGGGCCCCAAGGAACAAGAAGAAACTTTAGAACTGGAAGAGATCTTCTCCCCCAAGCTCCTTGGTTTCATTGTTTATCGAGTTTAGAGCAGGAAGAGATCTTATAAACTGTCTAGTTCAACTCTCTCATTTTATAGATGAATGCATGAGGACTAAAGAACAGAAATGACTTGCCCAAGGTCACAAAGGACACAAGTAGCAAAATGGGGATTCAGACCAAGTCCTCTGTCTCCAAATCCAGGGTTCCTGCCACTATATCAGACTCTTCAGGGGCCCTAGGCCTAACCCCTTCATTCTCTCCCCAATCCCACAAGGCACATAATCCAGTAAAGACCCAGGCCCTCTACACTTTGTTAGTGAATACTTGTCCATCTCCTGCCAGCAAAACTCCTATCAATCAGATCCAGACAGTTTCTCCTGGGCCCCACTCAGGTCATGGTCTCCAAAGGCCTTAAACCTCAGCATTAGGTCCTTCCAGCAGCCTGAGCTGGGGGCCTGGGGAGTCATTGAGGTAGAGCTGGGCCTGGGCAGGCAGCCGCTAGGGCACAATGCCAGCAGCATTAACTGGAGGGCTTGGCACAAGATTCCATTTCTCCCTGGGCCCTGCCAGGCAGGCTGCCCATTGTTGGCAGACGGCACATGGCAGGGGGTGGCAGACACTTTGTGATGATGGGCCTGGTGAGGTCATGGGGGCAGAGTAGGGAGGGAAGACTTTGTCTTCAGAAATAAGAGGTGGGGGCTATGAAGAAGAAAGGGAAGGGGAATCTAGTGAGATCGAGAGTAAGGAAAGAGGAATAGGCAATTTGCATCACTAGGCTGGCAGGTGTGGAGTGAGGGAGGACACCTCTGGCCTGTAGGGATAATGCTACCTCTTGATACACATCCTCATACAGTTACATGTAGTCACTCACAAGGTCAGTCCATGGTCCCTCTATAGCTCTGATGGGACCTCCTCTTTGGTAGCCCCCAATATCCCCCTCTCTGTTCAGTAACATCCACAAATGCCTCCTGACCTGTTTTGAAGTTGTTTTTATTTCCTGCCCGGACCTCCTCTCAAGGTGACAAGTTCCATAAATTTAACCCTCATGGGGTGACATAGAACTTCCTCCTGTTTGTTCTAAACATGGATTTCAACCAACGTAGAGATGGGGAGGAGGTTTCTGTTATATTGTTAGAAGCAGTTAGGTAAGTGCTGGAGACAGAGTACTAGGCTGGGAGTCACAAAGACTTGAGTTCATATCCCACCTCAGATACATGCTGGTCAAGAACCTGAGTAAATCACTTAGCCTCAGTGTGGCCTCGTGGGTAAGATGGGGAATGATAACAGCACCTACCTTCCAGGGTTTTTGTGAAGATAAAAGACACTAAAGCACTTTGTAAATCTTGAAGCACTATATAAATTTTAGCTATCAGTACTACCAAAACTGGGATTTAGAGAATTGGTTCTCCCACTTCTCCCTTTTTGGTCTTCTGCACCTTGGTCTCTCCAGAATGAAAGGTCCATCTCACCAGGCAGTGCAATCTCTTTTCCATTCCAGTGGTCAAAACAATAATTACATGTATATAGAGCTCTCTGGTACCAAAGCATTTTCCAATTCTCGATTCTCACACAAATCCTGTGGACTTCAGATCATTATCTCCATTTTAGAGAAGAGGAAATTAAGGTCCAGAGAGGGGCACTGACTTGCCCATCATGACACAGTCATGGGCAAGGACTGGCTTCAAGCCTGGGCCTCCTGTTTCCCCAAATCTAGGGCTATTTTTGTTCTGCTAAGCTGCCCCTTATTCTGGCTGTTGTCCTCTGGATCCTCTTCAGCTCTGCAAATCTAGACTCTCTCCCCAAGGCCAGCGGCCAGAGTTTCACATGGGATTCCAGGTGAGACTACATCACATCTCTGGAACACGCTCTGGGCTGCTTCCAGTGCCCTCCCTGAGGACACTCAGATTCCTGGGGTCATCCTCAAGCAACAATCTGCAGTAGCTCCCAGCTTTCTCCTTCTATACTTTCCACTGCTCACATTGAAATACACCTGCTACTCTTCTCCTTGATTTGTTTGTTTTTGAGGACAGACAGAGTCTTTTGCTTTTTGCAATGACAGCACTCAGAAGTGTCTGAAACACAGCAGTTTCTAATAAGTGCTCACTGACTGACCGCTCATATACAAGACCTTCTTGAAGTTTACTCCACCCCCCTGGCCTTTTACTTCCCAGAACAACACTGTCATCTAATTTCAGTCTATGCTTCCTTTTCCAGATCATGAACAGAAATGTTAGCTCAGATCAGCCCCTAATCCTACACAACCTCACTTTCTACCTGCCCCCATTCAGAAAAGAGCATGTTGAGCCATGCCCGCTAGACTTTCTCTTCCCTCTTCGTTCAGTTCTCAGTTAACCATGATGACTCAATTTTTAAAAATACACATTCACATTCTGCCCAGGAAATACATGAAAACACAGGCCTTCCCCTTCTTCCCTCCCCAGCACAAATCTAGACCACCCCACCCTGACACTCTCTCTCTCTCTCTCTCTCTCACACACACACACACACACACACACACACACACACACACCTCCTTCTCATATTCAACCTCTTTCTCTCACACACCCTCTTCCCATCACATTCATTCTCTTTCTCTTACACACACACCCTCACATACAACCTCTCTCTCACATATAGCTCCCTGCTCTCCTCTCTCACAGACCCTTTCACTCTCAAACACAACCTCTCCCTCACAGCAACAGACTGTCCCTCTCCTACTCACACAAGCCTCTCCCAGCCAAACAGTGTCACACACAGTCTATGTCACATGCAGAACACAAGCCTTTCCCTCTCATACATAGCCTTTCCCCCTCTTACACACATTGTTTCTCCCCGACACACATACAGCTCTCCCTCCTTCACACACAGGGACCAAGTCTCTTTCTCACAGACACTCCTAGTGCCCTGTCTCTCCCACATGCAGCCGCAGCCTATCTCAACACTGCCCCCCTTTTCTCTACTTCACAACAAAGCCTGTTCCCTCTCCTTGTTTCTCTTTTTATCTCTGTTTCTCTCCCTATTTCTCTGCGGATCTCCGTCTTTGCCTCTTTCTCCCCAGAGTCTTTCTCTCACACTGACACAATCTCTCCACACACACACATACACACACACACACACACTCACACATGCTGCTCCCCTTCCTCCCTCTCACGCTCAGGCACATGTGTCTGCACAGCATCATACTCATGACACCATACATGTGCGCATGTTCCTGACACTATTTATGTCCACAAGAGAACATTTTGCTCCTCCCTGGAAATGCCTAAGTCCCTCAGTTTTTCCCCAGCACACTCTCTGCCTCCCCTGCCCAGAGCAGACTGGGAGTTCACACGTGAAGCAGCAATGCCAAGCAGGAGTGGGGTTCTGGAACTTCACAAAGCTTTGACTTGGAAGCAGCTGTCACTCCAGATCAGAAGGGGTCCCTGACAATGGGCCAGCGGAGCTGCTTCAAAGCAGTGACTCTGGCCCTGGATGGCTCCTGCTCAGGAGGCAGTCATTTACATCTGACTGTCTGCCTTACCTCTCTCAAACTCACTCCTGGCTCCTGCTGTCCATGTGGCACAAATCTGATCTGATCTGACCTTGTGACCTCTCACCTTGTTTGCCACCTGCTTCCTCTCCTTCTGGGCAGCCCTGAAAGACCACATGGCTCATGGGAGACTCGGCATGAAGGACAGCAGGGAGGACAGATAAGGTAAGAAAGGTAGACACAGGTATGGTCACAGGATGGCAGAGCTGGAAAGGCCCTTAGAAAACAGAATCTTATAATAATTCATGTTTCAAGTGTTCTTGAAGATTTAGAAAGTACTTTACCTTACTACGCTCCTGTGAAATAGACAGTGAAAGTATTATTTTTTCATTTTATGGATGAGGAAACTGAGGCGTACAGAACAGCAGAACAAGGCAGGTGCATAAGAACATGGGACATCAGAGCTGGAAGGACCTTATCTACCATCTAGTCCCAATATTATCATTTTGTAAAGAAAAGGAAACTGCTACCCATCAAGGTGAAATGACTTATTCAAGGCCATATAGCTAACAAGTGACAAAGTCAGAATTCAAATTCAGGACTTCTGACTCCAAATCTTTCTATTACACTCTTCCTACTATATCCCATTGACTCAAATTGAATTGCAATTAGAGCCATTGTCTCAGCAGTCACCCAGCTCCACTATGGGAGAGCAAGGGAGGCCGCCAGAGCAAGCCTCAGCCTCCCACTGTGCTTGGGCAGAGAGATAGATAAACAGAACGAGACAGAGAGAGAAAGAGGAAGTGGGAGCACTTATGTGGCTGGATAAATATGTCTCTCAGCAAATAGGACCCCATTTCCTTTCGCATCTGTCCTGCTGGTTGGGATTTCTGAAATCTGATCTCTCTTGCTCTCTTTTTCGCTCTCTCCCCACATTTTTCTTCCCGTTAGGGTCCTCAGAGGGGAAGGCTTCACGGAAACGATTTTTAAATGAATTGCCCCTCCTGGGCCCTGGGGAATATATTAGTGTTCTGAAGTGTCAGCCAAATGGGGAAAGGGATGCCGAGCAGACAGGGGGACGGATCGGGCAGGCTGGGCCCGTAATTCTAACCATATATCTCAACCCAGACAGGGAGTCCACAAGGAATCATCAGTGGGGATGCAGGGAGGGTAGGCAGAAGGTAGTCAGGGTGGGAACTGAGGACAGATAAAGATACCCAGGGCAGACACATACATCCCTAGCCCTAAATACCTTAATCTGAGGGTGCTATATAATCCTGGGGGAAGAGTCTGAGGTGGGCTGTACAAGTATTAATATCCTCATTTTACAGATGAGGAAATGGAGGTCTGAAAAATGGAATCACTAAGGAGCTAAGAACTGTTAGGGCCATAACTCGAACCCAGCCTTATTGATTGAGGCCTGCACTCTTTCCCCATCATGATGTCTGTCTTCTAACTCAGTATGGATTAGTAGCTTCTCCTCTGCTCTCCTTGCTATAAGACTGTGGGCCTGCAATAAGGCCCTTTTCTATTCTACTATTCAAGGCTGTGACTCCCAAATCCATTAGGGCTGCTTCTTGTCTGTTCCACTTGCTTTGTAAAGTACCAAGGTCACTGATCACTTCCTCACTATGTGCCCAGGTGAGTAGGAATAAACAATAAAACCCTTATAAGACACACTTCTTGTCCTTAAGAAACTCACAATCTTACTGGGGAGATACACATGCACACAAAATGGCAGCCAACAATACAACAGCTAAACTATGTTGTAAAGACAAGGAGACAAAAGACTTACGTGACATGAAGTAAGTCATTTCACTTTTCTGGGACTCAGTTTTCTCACCTGTATAATGGGGACAAGGATCGGCCTAAATGTTGGCTAAGGATCTTTACAGCTCTAACACCTTAGGTCTTAAAGTCAAAGAAAAGGAGAGATTTGTCAGGGAAGAATTAGAAAGGTAGTGTGGTAGAGTATAAAGAACACAGGATCTGGAATCAGAAAAATGGAATTCAATCCCCAGTTCTACCATTTACTACCTGTATGACATAGGGTTAAGACACTTAACTTCTCTGGAGCACACCTATAAAAGTGGTGATAATATGGGGAAGAAAATGAAGAGGTTTGAGTAGATAAACACTATTTAGAACTTCCAGCTCTAAGACGATGACCTTGAAATTGTTACTCCTTCTGGAGGGAGGAGGATTTCTATGGAGCATTGAAGAATGGCAGTAGTGGGGGAAGATCCAGAGAGGGAGGTGGCTGGGAGAGGGGGAAAGGAGGGCTACAATTCAGGTGAAGACATGCAACTAGTAGTGGGCCTGATATGTCTCTGAGACCATAAGGACCATCTAGCTAGAGTGAAGGGTATGGGGAGGGTTGGGAAATGGAGATGAGGCAAGATGGGGGCCCATAAACGCCAGACTTAAGAGTTTGGGACTCTATCCTCTAGGAAATGGAGAAGCATTGATAGTTCCTGAGCAAGGGAAGGATTTTAATTAGAACTGTGCAATAGGAAGATGAGGCTGGGCTAAATGATTCTTAATGAGTCTTCCAACTCTAGATCCTGTGATGGTGGGTAAGATGAGTTGAAGCAGACTAAAGGAAGAGAAACTAGTCCAAAGAAGAGTGCATGAGGACCTAAATTAAGTTAGGGACTATGGGATGTAGAGAAGGAGGCAGATTCATCAATTCTGGCAACTGATGGGCTTTGGGGGGTCAGTGAGGGACAGGGAGGAGCTGGAGATAGCATTGAGGTTGCTACTGAGTGACTGGAAAGGGTGCTATGAACAGCCATAGGAAAGTTGGAAGGGAAGTGATGATGAATTCAATTTGCTATCTATTGAGACAAAATTTGAACAAAGGGATAGATAGTAGACATGGATATTGGGGGATGAATATCAGGGCTGAGTGGTTGAGGCCAGACAATGAGAGTTGGACAGAAGATTGGATGATGAGGATAGACAAAGTGGGTGGGTGATGGGGAAGGGCAGAAGGACCTATGGACTGAAGAGAAGGGCCACAGAGGACTGGGTGGTAAAGACGGACTACGGGATGATGACAGGAGAGGAGATTGCCTGGGAACTTAGCCTTGTCCACAAAGGAGACCTTCAAGCGAGGGATGGACAGAGGTGAGTGGGGGGAGAGACCAGGGTTGTTTTTGGTACAAGTTGAATGAAGTCACCAGCTGCAGTCCCATAAATTGCTGCCCGGCTGGGCTGGCAGTCCATTAACATGAAAGATTTTATCGCACTTTACAACCTCCCTGTCTTGTACGGCGACAGCAGGTAATTAAAACAATAATTGTTTTCTGATGTCGTTTTGCTGAACGATAAAAACTTTCAGTTATTTTCCTTTCACTAGGTGGAGGATGGGGCCTGGGGTAGGTTGGTGTCCCAGGGGGACTCTATAAGAAGGCCAGAAGGATCTGCCCATCCACAGTCACACAAGGGAAGAGATCCCAGAAAGATCCAAAGATGTAGAGCTGAAAGAGACCTGAGACACTAGTCAGTACAATTATATAATTTTAGAGGAACAGAATGAGGTCCAGATAAGGGCAGAGACAGCTGATCAAGGTCACACAAGTAACAAAGCCAGCACTTGAACTCAGGACTTCAAATCCTGACTCCTTGCTCCGACTTCCCTCCCCTCTCATTATACAAGGGGACATCCTTATACATAAATATGTGCAGGTATGAGCAAACCGCATGCACAAGAAGGGAGGTCACCTGTGCGATCAGGACTGGGCCCATTCCTTGGTATCACACATTCCCTTTGCTGAGCTTGGCACACAGCCTCAGGGATCTACCCAGCTAGGGGAGAAGAGTTGAGTTTCCCAATGGATCCATGGAGGCTGGAGGGATTCTCAACTGATGAGTGGAAGGTAAGCTCTTTTGAGGGTAGGGACTGTTTTAATATGTATTTCCAGCTCCTCACACAAAGTGAGAGCTTAAAAAAAAAAGACTGAATGAATGCATGAGTGTTCATCCTCTTCTCTTATATACCTATGTAAGTTCAAGGCCATCACTGCACATCTCATGGACCCAAGCAGGAAGCCCAAGGGATCACAGCCAAGGAGGTGGGTTTGCATGCATTGCAATGTGAGCTGGAGAGGGAGGGAAGGGTGATCCAATGCCTCCGTGTGTGTGTGTGGGGGGGTGTGGTATTTCCACTTCAGCTTTCAACCTCACTGACTATGTGACACTGGGCAAGTCAAATAATCTCTTTAAGCCTCAGTTTCCCTATCTGTAAAATGGGGACATTAACCTTTGCTAATCCTTAGCTAACAGGGCTATTATAATGGAAGCACAGTGTCTCTTTAGAGCCTTGGTTCTCCCTTTTATAACAAGGGAAGGTTATATTTGAACTCTTTACCTTTCGTAGTCGCTGTGACGGTATGGCTTTTTCTAGTGTTTTCTTATTCTTAGCCTATGTTTCACTCCTAACTGCTTCCATGATCCTGGGGTGAAGTCTGAGTGGCATTCGAGTACAGAGGCCTCCCTCTCAACTTTTGCAGGTCCCCCCCATCTCCCTTGTAAATTACCATCCTGCTCCCAACACTTTAAAACAAATACTTCTTAATCACTAAAAATTGAAATGATTTCATGTGAAAATGTTAATGCATTCAGAATCACAGCCGCCCCGGCTGCGTCTGACAAATTAGCGCCCAGCCCGGTGCATTGTTTGTAGCTACATTTATCCTGGTGACGAGACAAGAAAACCAGCCAGGATCAGCCACAGGCAGGCACATGGGGGGAGGGCAAGGAAGGGCCCAGACTCTGAGGAGGGTAGAGGAAGAGGGAAAAGGTGGCAAGGTCAGAGATGGGAAGAAGGGAGGAGAGCAGCCCAAGGAAAAGGAGAGGAAGGGCTCCCGTGGAGGGGAGAGAGATCAATGTCTGTCTGCCTCATGCCCAGGTTTCACCCTCTTCCACCTCCTCACAGGGAATCAAGGGAGCTGTGTCTGAGTCACTGGGACTCTGGGCAAGTAATTTCTCTCTGAGCTTTACTTTCCTTACTGGTAAAAGAAGTGGAATGAGGGAAGAGCAAAAAAGAGGAAAAAAGAAAGTGGGTCAAAGATTCTCAAACTTATTTGCTCGGGCATGTCTCTTGACCCTATCTGGGACTCAGTCTTTCAGCTATAAAATAGTAGAGTTAGGTGCCAGCCTAAGATTTCACTATAGGGGACTCTCAGGTAAGGCAACTCCTACACCGCAGGTCAGCACTTCCTCTGCAATTTCTATTGTCTTAGAGAGTGTCTCAGAGCACAAAAAGGTTGGGTAGTTTGTCCAGAGTCACACAGCCAATACAAGTCAGGTGGGACTTGAATCCAGGGCCTCTTGACTCCTGACTAAGTCAGCTCTCTATTCACCATGCCATTCTGCCTCTCAGTATCATTAAGTAATATCTTCAGAATGTTTTAGACTTAAGTGCTTTACAAATGTTATTTCATATGCAGTAATGCAAGGGTTCTTAATCTTTTAGTGTCATGGACCCTTTCAGCAGTCTGGTGAAGTCTATGGACCCTTTCTCAGAATCATGTTTTTAAATGCATGAAATAACATACACGGAATTATGAAAGAAACCAATTATGTTGAAATAAAGGTAAAATTTTTTCCTCTCCAAGTTCATGAGCTTTCTGAAATCTATCCATGGTCTCCCAGAACTCCTGACCCAGGGAATCTGAGTCTTTCCAGCTTTCAGGTTTATAATTATGGCTTCTTTAAATGCCACCCCCCCATCCCCCACCATTTCACAGATGGTGACTCCATGACTCCCCCCTCTCCCTGGCCCCAAGATCACTCTCAATAAGAAGGGGCAGAAAGACACTAGATTGGAGGCCAGGGGACACGAATTAGAATCTGAATTCTGGGCCTCAGTTTCTTCATTTGCAAAATGAAGGGGTTGGCCTGCTCTATAAAACTCTTTCTAGATCTAACCTTTTATGATTTCATGGCATGAACTGTGAGCTCAGCAAAATGAAAACTCCTTGAAGGCAGGGGCTGTCTTTGTAGCTACCATTTTCTTGTTTAACATCAATTAGTCATGTTCAACTCTTTGTGACCCATCTAGGGTTTTCATGGCAAAGATACTGGAGTGGTCTGCCATTTCCTTCTCCAGCTCATTTTACAGATGAGGAAACAGAGACAGAGATTAAGTGACTTGCTCAAGGTCACACAGTTACTAAGTGTCTGAGGCTGGATTTGAACTCAGGTCCTCCTGACTCCAGGGCTGGCATTCTATCCTTTGTACCAACTAGCTGCCCCTTGCACCTAGCACAGCAGTCACTTAATAAACAGCAATCATTTAACAAATGATTGGAGTGAAACTGGACTTCAATACTCATGATAATTGCAGGCTAGGGGCTTCAGCCTCATTCTCCTTAGCTCCATAACCTTTCACGTCCATAGGCACAGCCCCAAGGAGCTGGTTCTGAGGCATCTTGGTAGCTAGAATCAGGGAGCCTCAAATTCAAATCTGGCTTTTTATGCTTACTAGCTGTGACCGTGGGACGTCACTTAGTCTCTGCCAATCTTAGTTTCCTTAGCTGTAAAATGAAGAGAATAGTAACAGCTGCCTTACAGGGTTGTTGTGAAGAGATAGCATCTGTAAAGTGCTTTGCAAACCTTAGAACACTATACAAACGCTAACTATTAGCTATTATTAGCTAAGCGCACAGCCTCCCTTCTGTTCCAATCAAACCCGATTTCTACCGACTGAGAAGCCTTATTCATTGTGTCTGTCAGTCCTACGGGCCCTGTCCTCGGCCTGATTGGTCTCCATCACCAATTACAGCACATGCTACCCTCCCAGACTCCCAGTGCTCATTCCTCCTACATCTCACAGGCCCTCCTAGTCCACTCCCCAGCCCTGAGTGCCCTCTACCCTTTACTACTCATTCTTGGCTCGCATATCTAATATAAAACAGGTTCCACTAAACTGCAGCCTGGCTCATTATGGGAAACGGACAAGGGGCAATGGATGAAGATGATGGATAGAAGGGATGGACAGATGGTGATCTATGGTAGGGACTGTTATGAGGGAAAGGATAGAGAGAAGGGAAAGATGGTGGGGATAAACACAGGGAGAGATGGTAGAAGGGATGTTGTCCTCCCTCCAAAACTACCTTTTGTTTATTCTGGACATGCTTCTATATCTATACATTGTCTCCTTTCATAGAATGTAAGGACCTTGGGGGCAGTGACTGTTTCATTGTTGTCTCTGTGTTGACAGGGTTGAGTAGAGGCACTTAATAAATGTTTGCTGATGAACTGTTAACTGATAGACAGAAGGACTAGATGACAGGGATCAAGAGAGGGAAAATGGCAAAGGTGAAGACCATTTCATTTTGTTTCCTCCCTGCCACACTCTGGACATTCTCCTTCCAGAGAAAGCCAAACCCATGGCCTATGCCCCTTGGCAGACAAGCTCACTTCTCTCCTTTCCAGACTCTTCAGTTTTTCCTCTGCTCTGGCTCCTTCCTTTCCACCTTTTCCTTCTCTGGCTCCTCTAAGGAATAACCATGTTCACTCGTTTATCGAAAAAAGAAGTCTTCTTCTGACTCTTTAACCCTTTCTGGTTTCTTCTTCCTTATTCTTTGAATGAATTAGCCATACCCACTATCTTCAATTTAATTCGACAAGCACTTAATATGTGCCTACTACTAAATTATCAGGCATCGTGCCTAAACTAATCCACTGGAGATTATAAAAACAGAAATGAAAAATTGCTCCTGCCCTCAAGAAGCCAACGTTTTCTTGGGGATACAAACAGAAATCTAAGATAATCTGAGGAAGGGGAAAAGGTTAACCACTCAAAAGATTAGGAGAGGCTTCCTGTAGGAGGTGGTTCATGGGGTAGGGATCTTAAAGGAGATTGGAAATCTCAGAAAGGAATGCATTCCAGGTCTATTCAAAAGTATGGAGATGGGAGATGGAACGTCAAATTTGGAAAATGACAATTAGACTAGTTTAGCTAGAGTTCATGAAGGGGGAATTATATGAAATCAATGTAGAAAGGCAGGCTAGAGTCACACTGGGAAGGCTTTTAAATGCCAAGCTGAGAACTCTGTATTTTATTTTAGAGGCAGAAGAGAACTACTTAAAATTTTTGAGGAAGAGGGTAATATGGTCAGTCCTGTACTTAAGGAAGAATATATTGGTGGTGCCATGAGAGATGGATTGGAGTAGTTTGGAAAGAGAAGAGACTACAAGCTGGGAGTGCAATTAGGAGGCTGTTGCTACGGTCCAGAGGCAATGAGGAATCAAAATAGTGTGGTGCTATTTGAATGGGGAATCTATGCTACGTGGGTCTGAGAGAAGTGGACAATTGTGACAGATATTGTGAAAGAAAGGTGGACAAAATGTGTCAACTTACTGGATTCGGGTGGCGGGGGAAGTGGGGAGGGGGATGAGAAAAGGTAGAGTCAAAGATGACTTCCAGGTATAGCAGCTGTGTGACTTGGAGGATGTTGATGCTCTCACAGTCAGTCAGTAAGCATTTATTAAACACTATATGCCAGGTACTAGGCTAAGTGCAAGGAATGCAGAGAAAGATAAAAACAGTCCCTATTCTCAAGAAGCTCACATTCTGAAAGGGGAGATAACATGAATATAACTAGATACAAGATACACATAGTATAAGTAGAAGGCAAATCTTAGAGATGAAGACACTACTAGGCTGGGGGGCTGGAAATGCTGTCTGAAGGAGGCAGGACTTAAGATGAGTCTTGAAGGAAGTCAGAGGTTCTAAGAATTGGGGATGAAGAGGGAAAACATTCTAGGCATGGGGTTTGTTGTTCAGTTGTGTCTGGCTGTCTCCAATTAAAGCAGGTTTTCTTAGCAAAGATACTGGAGTGGTTTGCCATTTTCTTTTCCAGCTCATTTTACAGATGAGGAAACTGAGGAAAGCAGGGTTAAGAGACTTGCCTGGGGTCATACAAGTCATACAACCATAAGAAACATCCCAGGTATGAGAGACTGCAGTGTAAAGGCACAGGTGGATCTTAGAGTCTCTCGGGGAGTAAGTAAAGTAGACCAGAAAAGCAGGAAGCAGTCAGAGGGTAGAGAGCTTTAAATGCCAATTGGAAGATTTTATATTTCATCCTATGAATAGTAAGAAGTCAATGGAGGTAAGTATAGAGGAAAAGCTAGTTTTCTCTTTTGGACATACTGAGCTTGAGATGTCTTTGGGATGTCCATTCATTCATTCAACAAATATGTATTAAGCGCATACTATGTGCATGCAGATCATCATGTCCTGAGCTCTGGGTGGGCTACAAAGATGTTAGGTAAGATTTGGTTCCTGTTCACACATAGCTCACAATCTAAGAAGATACCAACATCACTCACTGCAATAAGTGCATTATAGAGGCACATATGTGACATCTGAGGCAGAAGGCCATTACTGACCCTGGAGAACATTCCTCCTGAAAGAGGTGGATCTTGAGTGTGGCTTTTCAAGGATGGGGAGGAATTAAGCAAGAGGGAGAGAAGACCTTCCAGATATAGGGAATGTGTACAAAGGCATGGAGATTAAGTAGCAGTATGATATTTGATAAAGTTCAAAAGGTAAGGTAATGTCAGATAATGGAGTGTCTTGAATGCTTAGGCAAAGAAGCATAAACTTTACTCTGTAGGTGATAGGGAGTCACTGAGGATTTTTGAGCAGAGCAGCAGTATGATTCAATCATTCAATCAACAAGCATTTATTAAGCTCCTACTGTGTCTCTGTATCCCCAGTGCTTGGCACAGTGTCTGGAACATAGCAAGTATTTAATGTGCTTTTATTTTATTTTTCTCAATTATATGCAAATTTTTTAACATTTGGTTTTTTTTTAAACTTTTGAGTTCCAAATTCTCTCCCTTCCTCCTCCTCCCCACTCCTTGAGAAGGCAAAAAAATTGATATAGACTATACATGTGAAACATATTAAACACAGACAAAAAAAACCCCAAGGAAAATAAAGTTAAAAAGTATGCTTTAATCTGCATTCAGATTCCATCAGTTCTTTTTTTGGAGGTAGACAGCATTTTTCATTATAAGTCTTCAGGAATTGTTTTGAATCATTGAACTGATGAGAACAGCTAAGTCATTCACAATTGATCATCATATCTATTGCTATTACAGTGTACATTGTTCTCCTGGTTCTGCTCATTTACTCTGAATCAGTTTACGTAAGTCTTCCCAGGTTTTTCTGAAAGCATCCTATTCGTCATTTCTTATAGATTCATAATAGTGTTCTATCATAATCATATACCACAATTTGTTCAGCCATTCCCCAATTGATGGGCATCCCCTCAATTCCCAATTCTTTGCTACCACAAAAAGAGCTGTATAAATATTTTTGTACATACAAGTTCTTTTCCTTTGATTTCTCTGGGATACAGACCTAGTGGTAGGCTTAATAAACTTTTATTGACAAAATGTACTAAACATTGTGCTCGATGGGAATACAAAGTTAAAAATGATTAGCTCCTATCCTCAAGGAGCTTATTCTCTATAGAACACAAGTATGTATGTATGTATGTACCTCTCTGTCTGTCTATCTATCTATCCATCCACACACATAAACATGTATATATTTAAAAAAACAAGTTAATGGTTGGGAGTGAGGGTGGGTGGGTGATGGAACAATAGAAGCTAGGTGTTCAAACAGAGTTTTGAAGGAAATGAGAGATTATAAGAAGTAGATGTGAGGAAAGAAGGTATTCTAACCATGGGGACAGCAGCTGGTGCAAAGGAATGGAGAGAGGAGGGAATGTCATGTGTGAGGAACGATAAGGCCAGTTGGGCTGAACCATCGAGTCCATAAAAGGTAACTTGGCCCAAAATGTTACGAGTTTTAAATTCCAAACAAACTTGTATTTGATCTCAGAGATTACAGAGAGTCAGTGAAGTTCATTATGTACTGATAAAGGGAAACTACTCAGGTCTAAACTGAGTGATACCTAAGCTCAGCTTCTGGCACACAGTAGGTTCTCAATAAATGCTTGATTCATTTCTAATTTAATCTTTAATTAAAGTTCACCAGCTACTGTTCCCTGCCTCAAGCCCCAGGAAATCCCTTCGCTATTTCTCCCAATCCTGCAGGTACCTTCCAGATGAAAATGGTGGCATTTGCCCCAATTTGAGAATTTGTCTGCCTGGGTGCGGGGGATTATTTGCTGACTCTACAGTCCCTGGCTCAGTGCCAGCTGATCAGGAAGCTCCTGGTGGCACGGCAGAGTTGTTCTCATTGCTAATACTGAAAACACCAAATATCTCTCTGCCCCACCAAGAACCAGTCAGCAAAATACAAGCAGGTTTCCATCACCTTAAAAATCAGAATAATTTGGCCTGACACACATCATCTCCAGAGTTTATGACATCTCCTTTCCTTGAATGGCTTCCTGCCATCCTTCTTAGCATCGTGCTTTAGAGTAAATCAAGATTTTTGCCTCCAAGCACCCTCCCATCCCCCTCCCCCAAACTGACTCCAGTCTCATGCAGAATAGACTGGAGGGAAAGGGGATAATGGAAGTAGCCAAACCATTTTAGGAGACTGTTAGAATAGTCTAGGGCACAGGTTGTAAGGAACTGAGCATGATAACCCTGGGGATGGATGAGAGGGGGTAGGGATCACTTGGAGACACTTTCAAAGAAAGACTCAACTAATTTAGGGTTGGGTAGATTTAGGCATAGGTCTAGAAGGGAATACCTTTGTTAGTCTGGTAAAGCCTACATATCCACTGTCAGAATAATATTTTTAAGTAATTGGAGGAAAGGCTAAATTTCAGTTAGAGGTTAGTGAAAATAAGGATATATATTTTTTTAATATCCAGGTTCATGGACTCCCTGAAATCTATCCACAGACCCCAGCTTTAGAAACCTTAAAACTTTGGAGGGAGGTCAGAGTGGGTAACATATTCTCACAAAGATGTGAGAGTTGATGCTTTGGGGGTGGATAAAGTTGATAAGTAAGTGTAGGAAAGATGAGAAGAAGCCCGAGCCTCTGAGGTCAACTCTGTTTAGTGGACTGAAGAAGAGGAAGAATCCAGTGCAGTAAGAGAGAAAGGAGACCAACATGAGTTTGGTCTTTGAATCCAAGGAGGGAAAGAGTGTCCCGAACAGGGGACTGCATGTGGTTAGTAGTGGCAAACTCCAGAGAAGTCCCTTGATCACTATTTCTAACGGCCTTATTGTAGAGCAGGGGTTTTTAATCTTGGGGATCTCAATTCATTTTTTAAAAAAAATATATTGATACCTGTGTTCCAAGATAATTTGCTTCATTTTTAGTCATGTGTATTTTATAGTTTCCATTTAAAAACGTTATTCTGAAGAAGGGATTTTCACCCTTCACCAGACTGCCAAAAAGATGCACGTCACAAAAAAGCTTAAGAAACTCTGTCCTAGTGTGTTACGTTGGACTTTGTCAACCCAATCTAATAAGCATTTATTAAGGGTTTGCTATGTGCAAGGCACTGTGATAGGCCTTGCAGAAACAAAGAAAAAATGGAAAAACATCCCCTCTCTCTTTGTATGAAGCCCCTCAAAATGCTAAATTTTTGTTCTGCAGTGTGGGGGAGCAAAGTGTAAAAGGAGAAAATGGACTAAGGACTGGAACTGGGCAAAAATATATGTCAGCAGAAGAGAGACAGAGAATTGGAGATTAGATCAGGGTTAGAAAGGAATGAAACATGAAAGCCCTAGGGGTTGAATGCAAATGCTCCCTGGATCAGCTCCAAGCAGCAGCATCCCTTAGGAACCTGTTCCTGGTCCCCTGGGCTCCTCCATCCTCACTACCCCTGACCTGCTACCAGAGAGGCAGAGGCCAGATCAGTCAGTGGGACCAGCTGACTTTACCCCCATCTGACGCCACCCCCCATCTCCTCTAGCCATCTACTTTCCAATAGAAAAGATGGAGTGACAGCTCAGTACTTCTCAAAAGTTTTGTCTTCTAGGTAATTATCATTCACCCCCTAAGTTGTCTTTTTTCCAGGTGGAGAAGCTGACAGCGTTTCAATGAAATTCTGGGTGACATGTTCTTCAGTTTGGGTGGCCCTCCCCCTGGAACCATCAATGCACTATATCCATCTGCCTCCTCCTCTGCTTCCCCTTTCCAAGGTTGTCTAACCTAAGGCCAGGGGCTCCACGGACAAGGGTCAAGGCTGACCCTCCTCCTGCCATGTTCCTCTGACCTAGACACACTGTGCCATAATGGTTGGAGAGCTGGACTTGGGAGTCAGGAAGATCTGGGTTCAAATCCCTCTTCAGACCCCAAATGTGTAATCTTAAGCAAGTTACTTAACTTTTCTTGGCCTCAGTTCCTTAGCTATAAAATGGTATGGTTGGCTCAGATGGTCCCAAAGGTTTCTTCTAGCTCTAAATCTATAACTCCAATATCTTAGGATGGCCCTAAGAAAGGGATCAACGATGCCAGGAACTATCTTGTATACCAGGACAGGCCTAGACATCGCACACCAGCCCCTAGCTAAGCCCTTCTTTGTGCTCCCTCAGACCCCCTGGAGCTTACCGTACAGAAGTACTGGGTACTCCCACCCAAACAACCCAGCATGGGAAAGGAGACTGTAGTTGCCTCTTTTGGGAGGAGGAGCTGGAGGGTGGCGGGAGACAGCACTCAGTGACCGAATCAGAATCGAATAAACAAGTGCCTATTATAATAATAGCTCCAAATTGCATGCTGAGGGTGTGTGTGGGGGTGGGGTGGTAGTGTTTTTGGTTTCAAAGCTTTTCCGCCCATTCTCTCAGCTCTCACTTAGAACCACCCTGGAAGGAAGGCTGGCAAGGCCTCATTATCCCCGCTGTACTGAAAGGGGAACGTCCCAGCCCTAGGACTCTCGATGTCCAACCCAGCGCTTCTCCCACTGTGTGCTGGGCCCTGGGCTCCAAGCTGTGGGGGGCCACAGAGTAGAATGAAACTGGGCTCCTCCTCCCCTTGAGGTGCTCATCGTCCGGTTGGGGACACATGAAATACAGCAATGAAAAGTTTAGATGACAGCACGGGGCAGCCTACCTCCTGATGCTCTGAGCTGGAGTTTTTTGGTGATTTTTCCTGCAAAAATACCCCTTTACGGGGAGTTACGATCTATTCATGAGATGGCAAGTTCCTTGAAGGCAGGGATGGTTTGTGTTTGCTTTTTACTTTCCTTTCATCCCCAGAGCTTAGCATGATGCCTGGCACACAATGGGAATTTAATAAACGCTTACTGATAAACCAATCTAACCTAACCATCTCATTTTAAGGGTCAGGAAAGTGAGGACCAGCTTAAATCACTTGCCCTAAGCCTTACAAGGAATAACTGCAAAAGGTGGAAGGGTCCCCCACCTGAGTTCCTTGCTTAGGCGGATGGGTGGGCATGGATAAGATAAGAGAGTCTTCCCATTCTAGGAAGGAGGAAAGCTGAAAGAAGGGAGAGTGGGGCGGGGACTGGCTGATCACAGAATAACTTCACAGATTTTTGACAGACAACACCTATCCTGTTAACAGTCACATGGGTTCTGGGGGAATCACCCTTTTGTGGGAGCCCAGGCCTAGAGGGAAGGCTCCAGGATCTGGAGCCCCTTTATCTTACAGTATCTACCTTACCCCCCAGCAGATATTAATATCCTTTTCCAGGGTGTAGGGAAGAGGGGAGGGAGGTGAGCCAGGAGGAAGGGAGGGAAGCTCTTCCCCAGGGAATCCTCTCAGGCTAAGGGGAAAAAGTCAGGGAGAAGTTGAAGCTGTTAATTGCTAATCCCTGTGGACTCTGGGCTGGGGCCTTGGCAAACCTGCTCACATGCCTACTGATTAAAACCAGATGGTTTAGATCTGCCAAGTGTCCCTAGGGTTCTTCGCCTGCCTCCCTTGTCCCTAAACTAAGAAGTCCCACCCCAGCCCTTCTGGGCCTCCTTCTGGCTCAGATTCTCCTAGTCCTGACTGATGGTGGTAGGAGCAGGGAGGGAAGGCCTGTGCTAGGGCTTGAACCCCAAGGAAATGGGAATAGGAGGAGACATAGTGAGTGGCCCCTGCCCATTCTTCTTCAGAGAACACCTGGGGGGCCCTCAACAGGTCCCTGAGGCTCAGAGTCTGAAACAATGAAGGCACTAGGTAGGTGGTGAGCCCCAGCCTCTCTCTTCCCCTGAGACAAGGGAAACATGGAAAGGGGGAGGGGGCCCTAGACACCCTCCTCCCAGTCTGTCCTGTTTGTCCCTCTCCACCCTCCCTGCCCCTGGCCCAAAGCTGAAAAGTATCTTCAAGCAGGAGATGGACTCCTCTTCCCCTTAATATCAGCTGGGAGCTTCAAGGTGACCCTGAGCAATGGGCCTTCCAGATGTTGGACTGAGTAGAAGAAGCAAAAGCTTTAAGCTGCAGGACAGGTTGTACTGTATGGGAGGGCCACCTTCCCACTTGCTCTAAGCTGGTAGTGACCACTCTCTTCCCTCCCACCTGCAGCCCTTTCCATCACCCACAGGGAACTCGGGCCCCTACTGATCTGGACTCCAGATCTGGCTCTGGGGTGGGGGCCAACAGGATTCCTAAGGGCAAGGAGCATTACTGCAAGGTAAGGCAGAGATTGGGAGATGCCTCTCTTTCTTTGTCCACCTGGCTCCTGGGCACTGAGACAGAGAGGAATGGGATGGTGGTGGACCTCCCTGCCCCATACAAACACAGAACATCTCACCTACAGGGAAAGACAAAGGCAGCCAGGGCTCCTGCTCACCCTTCTGAATCCTGTTCTCTTCTAATCCCATGGGAGAAAATCCAAACAAAGACATTCTATACCTCTTTTCTTCCTCTTTCTCAAACACACACACACACACACACACACACACACACACAAATGTAAAAATAGAACTAGATTTAGATAGATGCTGGTCCTGGGTTTGAATTTTGCCTTTTATACTCAGACCTGGGTGACTCTTTTCAAGTCTCAGTTTCCTCCTCTGACAAATGAGGCATTAGTCCTACGTGTCCTAAGTCTCCCCCACACTCATTTACCAGTGCCCCTTTCCCAATCATTCTCCCTTGGATAGGGGTGGGAACTGGGGGCAGGGAGGGCTCCGTGTGACTCTAAACAGCCATATATCTGAGTCAGAATAGCTCATGCACAGAGTTCACAAACAAAAGCCTCAGGGATGGTATGTCTTTTTCTATACACATGGATCAGGTCTCACACATGCCTGGCTGATCCTTAGGGAGGGCCTAGTTTTTTTTCCCTTGAGTTTGTAGAAGGCTGAAATAAAAACATTCTGACTCGGGCTCAGGCTTACCTGGCCCATCCCTCAGCTCTCTGAGTGATACCTGGAGCCACCATGATGCCTGCTCCCACATCAGCAACCACCTTCACAGGCAGGTGCAGAGTCCCGCTGTGGGCGGAGCAGGTGGCAGGCAGATGTGAACAGGACCGTTGGGAACACCTGCCACCCAGAGTAAAAGTGGTGTAGAAAGGTTGTCAGTGTCTCAGGACCCCACCCACCCACCTGGAGGTATGCACGGATAAGCAACAAATCCCCACCCCACTGAGCTCAGGGTCCATCCCCATAAACTCACCCTGCCTCCCAACCCCTCTATTTCACTCTTTTCCCAATTGCCCAGTTCTGAAAATCAGGAGTCAGCCTCAACTTTTCATTCCTACTCTCTGTATCCAATTTGTTGCCAAGTCTTGTGGATTCAACCCCTTACAACCTCTCTGGAAACTGTCTCCTCTCTATCCACACACCACAACTACCCTCAGGACTCCATCACTTCTCACCTGTGCTATCATTACAAAAAGCAGCTCACAGGGGACACCCCCCCCCCATCTTGTCTCTTCCCTCTCCAATCAATTCCTCACCCAGGTGCCAAATGGGTTATTTCAGAAACTCAGGTCTGATAGTGGCATTCCCTTGTGGAAGAAACCTCAAGTTCCTGATTGTCTTTAAGGACAAAATACAAATTCTTCTGTGTGGCACTGAAAGCCTTTCACAGTCTATTAAAATCAAGACCCCTCTCTCTGGCATTCACAATCTTTCTCCTACCTCTCTTTCCAGGCTGATTGCCTTTGACTCCCATGTACTCTACAGTCCAGCCAAAGAAGCCCTCTTACTCTTACTGCTTCCTGTCCACATTCCATCTCCTATCTCTGGGCCTTTTTCTGTTTTGTTTTGTTTTTTGCATCAGCTGTCTGTCCTCTAGGCCTGGAATGCCCTCTCTCCTTATTTCTGCGTCTTGGAACCTCTCCTTCCTTTCAAAGCCCCGCTCAAATGACACCTCCTTCAAGGGACCTTTCCTGATTCTCTGAAGTAATTGATGTTACCCCTTCACTAATTACTTTGGTGTAATAAATGTAACTGCTTTATATTTATTTTTGAGAGACCTCTCTGTATATAAGTAGTTTATCTCCAGTAGAATACAAAAATCCTTGATAGAAGAGACTTGCATTTTTGTCTTTATATTCTCAGAATGTAGCAAAGCGCCTGGCACATAGAAAGCACTTAATAAATTCTTCTTAAAGTGAATTGAGTTGGATGGAGGCAAGGTGATTTCCAACCCCTCAGATAAGGTCAGGATTTGTTCTAGCTTAGGACAGCAAGATGACTGATCCCCAGAGGCTGTGTCAACTCAATTCTGTTCAACTTTCATTAAGCCCTTACTGTATGCAGTGCTCCTAGTTGGTATACAAAAAAAACATAGGCGCCTAGATTGTAACAAGATGTAGAAATGTGCACAAATAACTGTGAAATGAGGTAGAGGCAAATGAAATCTGGTGAAGAGGGCTTAGTAGGGGAGCCAGCTGGCATCAGGATCTGTCCTGGAAGGAGGAGAATGTTTTTAATAGATGGGGCATCCAGGGCTGTGGGATGGTCATAGCAGAGGGTAAAGATGCAGAATGTCATACTGGACACTGGATGGAGAGTTAGGAAAGCTGGGCTTGGATCCCAGCTCTGCCACCTCCTAGCTATGTGTGCCTGTGAGCGAGAAAGCCCTTTCCACTCTCTGGGCCTCAGCTTCCTCACCTGTAAAATGAGAAAATGGGACTAGGTGACCTCTGAGACTCTTCCAACTCTAAATCACAACAAAGCAAGCAATTCAATCGAGATAAGACTGGAAAGGCAGTGGGACCCTCTGCCCAGGACCTCAGGGACAAAATCTCAAAGGACAACTTGAGATCTCTGCTCCAGTCAGGATAGTCCACAAAGAGGGGGAACCAGGAATGAAGAGATGCATGACTCTCTCCTCTGCCCCACTGGGGATTTGTTCTTGGTTCTCTTTCCTCTACTGTAAATTTTAAAAAATTTATTTTTATCTAAACTTAACAAACACCCTATTTCCATATACACTGTAGAACAGAAGGAGGGGGATGTACAAGAAACTGCAAATCTCCATTATGTGCAACTTGCTTTTATTTTTAACTATATAATGCAATTAACACATAACTCTCAAAGCTGTCCTCCTTGTCTGTGATTCCTTCTCACCTTTCTATTTCCTTCTTTTTTGGGTGGGGGAGGGAAGAGGAGAGATTCTATCCCTATCCCTTCTTCTCTTTCCCAAATTGAAAAAAAAAAGAAAAACAAAACCCTTTTAATATATGCATAGTCAAGACAAACAGATTTCCTCCACTGATCATCTCCAAAAATATGTCTTATTCTGCATCTGGAGTCCATCACCTCTCTGTCAGGAGGTATGTGACCCCAGTGGCTAGTCAACTAGTATTTATCAAGTGCCTACCATGTGCTAGACATTGTGCTAAGCAGTGGGGACACAAAGAAAGGCAAAAAAAAGTTAGTCACTATCCTCGAGGGAGAAAGGCTACAATGACACCTTCCTGAAGATGTCTAATGTGGCTTGTCTTGCAGTCATCTGGGAAGTTGTGACTCAAGGCTCTCTCCCTGTCATCTGAATGGTGACAGAAGGTCAATCTCCAGGCAGTAATGGAGGAGAGGGATTCCTGAACCCCTTGTCTGGATCTGTGCAATAAGATGGTGGCCAAAGTGGCAACAATCCAAGCATCCAAGGTACATTTATTCAACAACTTAGATACAATGTACTGAACCAGGAGCAGATAACAATGAGAGCTGAGGTTTACTTTAAGGTTCACGGTGTCGAAGTAGATAGAGAGCCAAACTTAAAGTCAGGAAGACCTGGAAGTCAGTCCTGCCTCTGACACTACTGGCTGTGTGACCTTGGGCAAGTCACTTTAATGTCTCAGCGCTTCCCAGGCAATTCTCTAAAACTATTCAACTGCAGAAGAGTCGTCCCTTGGTATGAGGAGTTTCCTAACCATCCCTTATTATGATCTCCATATATTAATTAATATATTACAACACATTATATTATAGAATACAATATATTATATGTGATATTATGGTCCAGATTTTAAAAAGAAGGTTTCCAAGGGATTTACATGCATTGTCTCATTAAGAGGAAGCTCTCTTAAGACTATAAATGGTACAGACGTGCTGATTTGCAATGGAAGAGAAATTTCCTCACTGGTGAAGTCATATGACAGTTTTTTTTTAAAAAAAGGCTAATTTGGTACCATAAGTATTATTGTTGTTTGCTATTTTCATTATTCCCATTTTACAAATATGGAAACTAGAAAAATAAAATACTAAATAATTTTTTTAAAAAAGATATGGAAACTAGATTCAGAGTACTAAAATGACATCACGCCCATGGTCACATGCAATTCTTAGGCTTCCAGGGTGGAACTTAAGCCTGATTCCCTGCTGACTTCCAGTTAAGTAAGCACTGGCCTCTGGTCTATAGCACATCACCTCACAAATTAAGCTGTTTTTTTTTCTCAATTCACCTGAACAAACATTTATTAATTGTACAAACCACTAGACACAACCAAGAGAACTGACTGAAGGACTCTGAGCAAAAACAAGCCTCCGAATTTTCTCAAAATATGGAATGGGAGCCCAAAGTCTAACCCTGAGTCATCCCCCACTTCTTGTGGTTGGCCTGCCTGAGATGGGAAGGAGTCTGTATGACTGCTAAGGTCAGTAGAAGACAGTGCCAAGGGTCAGGCATGTTATTTTTCCCTTGGTGAGCCTCAGTTTCTCTATCTGCAAAGAGGCAAGATCCTATCTCAGTCCCTTTCTGTGATGCCAGATGAAGAGTCATGAGACCCAAATGGGAAAAGAGGTATTTTCTTTAAAAGACAAGTTGACCCTTCCCTCGTCATCTTCCCCAGTCTTTTCACTTCATCTCTACCTCTTCACTGTAAAATGAAGGGGGAGGGGTAAGACTACAGTAGAAAAATCTCTGAGGACTTTTCTGGCTCCCACATTTTGAGTCTGAGTTATCATGCCTTCCTGAAGGGCAGGATGAGAGTGTCTTGGGAAAAGGAAAGAGATCAGCGTTAATATAATGCCCGTTATGTACCAGGCTAAGCGCTTTCCAAATATGATCTCACTGCCCCTAAAGGTAGGCGCTATTATTATCCCCTTTTTACACTGAGGAAACTGAGGCAGACAGAGGTTGCTCAGGGTCATACAGCTAGTGAGTGACTGAGGCCACATTCGAACTCAGGTCTTCCTGACTCCACGCTGGGTACTCTATCCACTGAGCCACCGAGCTTAGGAAGTGTGCTGGTGGAATTCCAGCACCTCATGGAAAAGAAACAGCAACATATCCATGAATAGCTGGAGGCAGAATACATGAACAACACACACATGCATATGTATGCAGGTAAATACCCTTGTGTAACAAACATGGCTATGCACAGAGGCTCTTTTTAAATCTCAAAGAACCAGATAAATGACAAAGGCCTATGAGTCAGTCCCCTGCTGTGGCTCTTCATGACTTCCTTCTAGAACCAAATGCAAATGCCCTTATATTTGGCATTTAAAGTCCTTCAGAGTCAGGTACAACCCACCTTTCCAACCTTGTGACATATTACTCCCTTTCATGCATGCTAAGGTCCAGCCAAGCTGGCCTTCTCTCCTTATCCCTCACACACAAAGGAGGGAAACAAGTACTTATTAAATGTCTACTGTGTGCCAGGCACTGTGCTATGTTGTTTCATTTGATTTTCACAGCAACCCTGGGAGGTACTATCATACCCATTCTACTGCTGACAGAAGTGAAGTGACTTGCCCCGAGTCCCACAACTAATAAGGGTCTGAGGGTTAGACTTGAACTCAGTACTCCATCTACTGCATCATTTAGTTGCTGCCTCTACACTCCATCATTCACCTCCCATCTCCACGCCTTTGCACACACCGTATTCCATGCCTAGAATGAATTCCCATCGACTCTAGAATACCAGCTTG
Source organism: Bettongia penicillata ogilbyi (assembly GCA_023548195.1). NCBI lineage: Eukaryota > Metazoa > Chordata > Mammalia > Diprotodontia > Potoroidae > Bettongia > Bettongia penicillata. The sequence goes on from JAJHZJ010000277.1 coordinate 1,856,795, forward strand.
CTCTAAAGCTCAGTTCAAGAGCCACCCTCTACATACAGACTTCACTGACTCTGACCTCTGCCTTCTGGCTGCAGGTTCCTTCTCCCTAGTATGGCCTTATGCTTATCTTTTGTCTGCTTACTTATGTACATACATATTGTTATTTATGCACATGTATATGTTATATGTGTACTTATCGATGTTGTCTCCTCCATTAGAATCTAAGCTCCTTGAGGGCAGGGATGTTTCATTTTTCTCTTGATATTCCTAGGGCCTGACAGCACAGTGCTTAATAAGTGTTTCTGGCACCTGAGTAGGGCAGTCTGTGTAGCCAGCTTCCTTCCCCTCTCTAGGATACACGTGAAATCTAAGGGCCACTCCTCAATGCCCCAAAGAAGAGAAACAGCTGCTTTCCTCAAACTATTCCTTATGTTCTAGGACACATCTGGTAGTTGGTGACCCTCCCTGTCCCGTTCTCTGGTCGGAGCATCTGCCTACGCAGCTGGAAGTGAGTCTCCCTGCTACAGATGGGGAAAGAGAGCCAACCTTCCTTCCCATAAGACCCACTTCCACATGGGTTCCAACACACTTCCTAGGATCATACGTGAATTCATATGAAACCATCACTGCTAATTTGTGTCACTGGAGTCAGGAAGACTCATCTTCCTGAGTTCAATTCCAGCCTCAGAAATTTACTAGCTGTGTGACCCCTGGGCATGTCACTTAACTCTGTTGGACTCTGTTTCCTCACCTGTAAAATAAGCTGAAGAAGGAAATGGCAAACCACTCCAGTATCTTTGCCAAGAAAACCCCAAACAGGGTCACAAAGAGTTGGACACCACTGAAAAACGACTGAACAACAGGTGTACTAACAGTTCAGAAGGAGGAGAGAGCAGGGGGAGATTGCAGCAGTGCATCATGGTCTAGCGGAAAGAGAACTGACTAAAGATCAGAGGACCTGGGTTCAAGTCTCACAAGTTACTCTGGGTAAGAAACAATCTCCCTGAGTCTCAGTTTCTTCACTTGAAAATGAAGGGGGTTGGATGAGGTGACTTCTGAGGTCTTTTCCAGTCTAGATCTATAAGCCTGAGGTGAAAGATTTCAAAAGCAGAATGTCAGGGCTGGATGGGACCTCAGGCATCATCTAATCCAACCCTCTCATTTCGCAAGTAACAAAACTGAGAAGGGGGAGTGGTGAGAAGTGTGTTTCCTGAGGCCATACAGATATTTAGTGACTTTGGTGTGCCTCACATCCAAGCTCTCCCTATTTCTAGTCCAGAAAAATGGATAAGAATCTAGGTGGGCAAAGAGGAAGGGAAAGGCCATTCTAGGGGAAGGGAGCAACATGAGCAAAGGGAAAGCACCTCAGCCAGGAAGCAGGCAGGACTGGGATGGAGAGTGAGTATTAGGGAATAGTGGGAAACAGGGTTGGAGAATTAAAGGGGGATCAAATGGTGCAGAGCCTCAAATGACATATAAGTTGGGATTTGATCATGATGATTATGATATTAATAATAAAAAAAATCAACTCTGATTCACATTTATATGACACCTTAAAATTCAAAGAATATCTTTCTCACAATTGCACTGCTAGCTATGTACTATCCTAATTTAGCAGAGGAGGAAACTGAGGCCAGAGATGTTAAGTAATTTGTTCATACTCACACAGTCAATTAAGGGGCAGAGCTGGTATTCAAATCCAGGCTGTCTGACTCCAAGCCAAGCACTCGCTCTACTTTATCGAATTAATTATAATCATTCATTCAAAGGCCATTTATAAGGTACCATATGCCAAACACAGGCCCAGGCACCTGGGATACAAAGACAAAAGAAAGAAAGAAACAATCCCTACCTTCAAGGATCTTACATTCTGAATTCTTTTGGGGGGGAGGGCACGGGGTTAGGGAGAGAGGAAGAATATGTATACTGATATGCAAATACAAAATATGTACATTCAGAGTAAATACAAAATAGTTTGGGTGGAAGCATCAATAAATTATGGGAATTAGGAAAGGTTTCAAGGAGGAACTGAGCTTTGAAGGTATGTGAGCATCAGAGTGACTTTCAGAAAATGTATACAAAAGGGATTTGGAAGGGCAGGGGCTTGTGGCACACGGTGGAGAAGATACTAGAGGGCTGGTTGAGAGATTGGGGCAGTGGTGATGGGGTTCTAGATGGGTGGGTGAAGGGCTGGAGAGGAAGGTATGACTACAAGGTATATTTTGGAAGGAAAAAATGACAGGACTTGGCAACCAATTGGATGTGAAGCGTGAAGGAGAGAAAAGAAGCGAAGAGGACACAGATCTGAGGCTGGGAGGATGCTGGTGCTTTTGTGAGAAATGTCAGAGTCAGGGAAAGCACATAGGAAACCTTAGAGCATCAGGGTGGAGAGGTACATCCACAGAGCTAGATCCATACATAGTCACCGAGCCATGGCCACAGACACAGCTCTGGACACATCCCCCCACCCCACTTCCTGCACTGGCAGGTCTGGATGCCTTAATGCCCAAAGTTGATGGGGGCCAGGTATGGGGGACCCTCTTGTTCTCTGGGCCATTATACAGAGCGGGGCCCTCTGTCCCCTATACTAGAAGGGCAATGGGGGCGGGGGGACAAGGAGCTCAGCAGACTTTGGACCTAACTCAGCTCATTCTTGGCAGGCAGATGTACTTTATGACAAAGAATACGATTTGGAGCTGGAAGACTTGGGGATCCGTCTCAGGTTCTTTCACTTATTATCAATAGGTTCCTGGGTAAGTCACTTACCACTGTCTACACTTCAGCTTACTCATTTATAAAATGGGGATAACAATACTCACAACCCTCCCTACTTTTCATGAAGCTGTTGTGAGGAATGGGACCTACTATGAGGCCCATCCTAGCTGAACCCCTAGTCTTCCCTAGCTCCTCAGCATCCCCCCTTCTATATGTGGAGAAATGAGGCTGAGGAGGAAATGAGGGAAGGAATAGAGCCCATAAATGTCCTCTAGAAATGACCATGTTTTCCAAAGATTGAATAGGTGGGTGAGAGAGAATGAGATTTGGAACGGAAGCAGGGAGGGAGAAAGGGAGGGAAGTAGAGAGGGAATGGGGGGGGAGGAAGAGAGGGAGGGAAAGAGAGAGAGGAGAAAGAGAAACAGAGAGAGAGAAGTCTGCGTGTAAAAGGTCTACATGAGAGTAAAATGTTTACATGAGAGAAGAAAATATAAATGAGAATGTGCTTGATAGAGAAGGATGGGTGTGTAAAGAAAGAAAAACAGGTAAAAATGGGAGTATATGTGTAAGAGATGGGTGTGTGTGAGAGAGAACTAGACAAACAGGAGGGTGTATGTGTAAAGAAGGCTAGGGAGAAAGAGAAACAGATATGAGGGTGTGTGAGAGAGGAATGGATGTGTATAAGTGTGAGATGGGTGTGTTTGTGAGATAGAAGGTTACAGGAGAGGGGTGTGGGTGAAAGAAACTGGTGTGTGAGAGGAGGGCTGGGGTCAGGGCTGGGTCAGGGCTGGGGGGGGTGGGGGTGGAGGTGGAGCTATGGTTTCAAATGAAGTGGCATTAAACCCTGAGCTGGGGCGCCCGGCTCCCCCTGCCGACACAGATACCCACGCAGACCTGCATCCTTCACTGAGCCACGGCTGAGAAGCTAGGGCTAGGGGTCACTCATGGGCCACCCAAGGTTTTCCTACCTGTGCTACCCACGCACAACAGACCACCCTGAGTGTTTGGAGAAGGGCCTTTAGAGCACCCACCTTGGCTCCTTTCTCCTCCCCTCCCCTCGACCTGAGAGGCAGATACGTTGTCTGACGGGGTGGGGCCAGGGCTACCCCTAGACACACACATATGCATACACATGCTGGGCACTATGCTCACCTGGAGCACTGCAGGCAACCTCTGGCCACTGCCCAACAGGTGCCCACTCTGCTACCCTGTTCTCCCCCTGCTGCCTCTTAGTTTCATCCCCTTACAAAGCTCAGTTCCTCTCTCTCCACACCCCCCAGGAATCTGCCAGTGACTGGTATCAACCCTCCCCCCAACCCTCTGCAAGGCTGTGCAGTCCTGACTCACTGGCAGCCCCCACCATGTTCATCTGTGCCACACACAAACACATAACCTTCACATATGTGGTACAAATTGCAAATACACATAGCTATCTGTGTAACATGCAAATACCCCCCCACAGTTGATCCATACAACATATAAACACATGTGCACCCTCACCCAGATGTTCAATATGACATACAAACACATATCCATCTGTGCAACATACCAATACATACCAACCAACCTGTCACACAAGATCACCCATACATGCATTCATCACACACATGACCATCCATGCAACATTCATCATCATACACATGACCATCCATGTAACACACAAACACACCCATCATACAAATGACCATCCATGCAATAGGGAAACAGTCCATTCCTTAACTCCTTCATGTAACATGTACACATGTGTATCACCACAACGTCATCTATGTAACCTGCAAACACTCCCCCAATGCATGTTCATCTGTATAACATGTGACAACATAATATAAGATGAGGGAAATACTAGGACAGAAGGGCTAACTTGCATGTAAAGGGGAGAGAAGGGTGGGGATGAAACAGAAGGGGTCTTAGGGATGCTGAGTGGCAGGATGGAGTAGTGAGGAGGCAATAGAAGTCTGGATGAAAAGGGGCAGGGGAATAGGAAGTATAGAGGTGGGGTAGGAGAAAGGCTGGAGGGATAGGAAAAGAGACAGGAGGGAGTGGAGGGATGATGAATAAGTGGCAAACTGGAGTAGGGTACTGGACAATAGAAGGATTGGAATGGCTGGGAGGGAGAAAGGCCCAGCGGGAGACGTTGCTCCCTAGAGAGACCATTTAAGGAAATGGGTATCAGCATCAATCAGGCAGCACTTCCCCCCAAGGAGCTCTAACCAGCAGACTCTCCCAATAAATCCTGCAGCACAAAGCCTCTGGCCCCCTGAGTTACCCCTGTGACTGTGAGTGACCACTGTGACTAAGACCACCTCTGGCAACAGCTTCCCTCAGTCAAACAGTAACTAGCTGTTTGACCCAAGCCAGGTTCTGCGATACCCTGTCCTCTACCTGGAACAAGGGACTCTAGGGGAAAAGGAAATGGAGCTTGGGGGAGTTTAGAGCAGCATCCCTGGAGACTGCAGGGGCCCTGGGCAGCTAGCCGTCCCATCTCCTGAGGCTCAAACCAACCACTTACCTTACCTAAGGGGAAAAAAGGAATCAGGGCCGGTAGGGCAGAGAAAAGGTGAGGGCTCTGATCAAGAAGGACGAAAGACAGAGAGGGAGGGAGGGGAAGGATGGAGAGAAGACAAGAGGGAGGTAGGAGCTCCACTCAACTCATTGCTAATGAAGGAAAAAAGAATGTTTTCCTGTGAGATCCCTGGAGGACACTGCTACTGTGCCCATATGGAAGCCTTTCTTAGGTATGCACGGGGCATGTCCGACCAGCACTGGAGGTGAGCAGGCAGTCAGGCTGGCCAGCCAGATGTGTGCAAATCCCTGTGTGCCTGCTGAGCCCATCACAGAGCAGGCTGGCGAGGGGAGCATCCTCGTGGAGAGGGGGCTGAGGGCTGGAACAGATGGGATTCGGGCAGGACAGGGGAATGCTATAGTTTCAGTAGGGTACACACGTCAGGGACGGGATTGACTTCACTGGGTTTTCTACTACAGACAGCAGAACCAGGACGCAGAGTCCTCCCTTCCGTCCTCCCCCGCGGCCCCCGCTTCCCCCCTCCCACCCCACAGTGGCCTCCCAGTCCCAGCACACCAGCTTGCAAAGTTCACTCGCCCAGGGCTCCACCAAGAACGCCCGCTCCAGGGCATTTCTCTTCCCCCCTCCCCCCACCCCCAGCCCGGGGTTCAGGATCGCTGGGCAGACCCCAGAATTGGGCGGCGGGGCGGGAGGGGGGCCTGGGGGGATGGAAGAGGGGCCGGAGATAGCGGCGGGGGCGCCCGTGGGGAGGTGGGCGTAGGACAGCGGGGAGCCGCAGCCCGGCCCGCAAAGTTTGGCCTCGGGGGCCCAGTGCCACGCGGAGCGGGCTCTCCCCGCGGGGCGCGCGCCTGGACCCCGCACCCCCAGCCCCGGACCCACAGAGCCCTGGCCGCGCAAGCGCCGCGTGACTCACCCGAGGCGCGGAGTCGGACGGCGAGGACGAGGGCCAGGAGCGCGGGCCACAGGCCCCGCGGGGAGCAGCCCATGGCCAGGCGCGCGGGAGGAGGATGCGGGCAGGTGGGTGCGGGCAGGAGGGTGCGGGCGCCCCGAGCCCCGCGCCGCTCAGAGCCTCAGCCCCGTGCCCCGGCCCGGCCGGCCCCGGTGTCCATGCCCCGGGGGCCGCCGCCCTCCCCGGGGCGGGCCGGCTGCATAGACGCCACTCCCCGGCCGCGCCGGCCCGCGCGTGGCTTCCCTGGGCGCCGGGTCCGCGGCAATGCAGGCGGAGCGCAGCGAGCGGAGCCGCGCGGAGCCGCAGCCAGGGAGCGGAGCTGGGGGGGGCGGGGGCGGGCGGGGGCGCCGCAAAACCCGGACTGGATCCCGCGGACCGGAGCGGCGGCGCCCGCGCCCGAGCAGGCGGGGAGGAGGGGCCGCGCCGCGCTGCGCTGCCGAGGGCCCTGGCCGCCCCAGCTCGGGGGATCCCTCCCGGGGCGGGGAGGCCCTCCTCCTCCTGTGGATGCCCCGGGGGAGGGGGCAGAAACCTGGGCTGGATCCCAAGCCCCTGGAATGATGGTACAGTCGTAGCCCTGTAGTGCTGGCAAGTGACCTAGGCATCGTCTTGTCTTTCCTAGTTTTACAGATGAGGAAACTGAGGCTCGGAATCACGGAATGTCCGAATTGGGTGGGACCTTAGAGGTCGTTTAGTCCAGTCCCTTACACAGATGGAAGGGGGTGGGGGGAGAGGAAGAGGGAGGGAGAGGAACAGTTTGTCCAAGGTCGCATAACTGTAACAGTGTCAGGAGTCCTTCGTGAGCCCTGCTGGTCTTCTGAGTCCAGGACACCGCACAGGTAGTCGAGGGGTCAGGAGCTGGGCTATATACACCCAAAGGCCCCACAGGCCCCTGTGTTCGGGGGAATACGCCGCCACACCCATTCATGCACATACAACAAAGGGGTCTCTCCCCACCTCCCCTCCCCTTCACCCCACTGCGATGTGGCTTCTTTGAGGTCCCCTCTACACTTTCTACACTCTCCACTGCAGGCGAAGGCAGTTGATCTTTCTAGGGAAGCACACACAAAAAAGCAGAGTGAGGGGGAGATGTGAAAGATGGAGAGGCACCCTTGCCACTGAGTCTTGCTGAAAGGGGGTAGTGGTCATTTGGAGGTGAGTTCCTTCCCACCCGCCAGCATTGAGAGATTTCCCTTCTCGCTCTACTCCCCATCCTGGCCACTGCCCTTCCCTTGACCCATTTGTAGACAGATGGGGGTCTTTAGAGCAAAGAAATAAATCATAAGATTTTTAGAGGTTCCAAAAGGAACGTCAAATCACTTATTCCAACCCATTTATTTTACAGAGAATGAATCTTAGGACCAGAGAGGTCCAGTGATGTGCTCAAACTCACAGAGCTTTATATTACAATGCCGGGATTTAAGGCCAGGTTTCCTGACTTCAAATCCAGAGAAAACTGAGAAAGCCTTTCTATAACTGGCAGAACAAAGAAGAGGGAAGGGTTAGTATCCAGTATGCCCTGTCTTCAATTCAATTTTTAAAATTTGTACTGACCATCTTCTTTGTGCAAGTCACTGGGTCTGGTTCTGGGAGAGATGCAAAGGAGAAATAAAGCATAAATCTTGCCTTTATGGGGCAAAAAAAAAAATGTGCTAACATAAGGGGGGTAAGACATATACACAGATAATTGTAATGCAAGTAATGATAGGCACAAAGAAATTCTAATAGAACATAAAAATTAGAGGGAGGGAGGGGAGAGAGAGAGAGAGAGAGAGAGAGAGAGAGAGAGAGAGAGAGAGAGAGAGAGAGAGAGAGAGAGAGAGAGAGAGAGAGAGAGGAGAGACAGAGACAGAAACACAGATAGAGAGGTCCCTTATAGCTAGGGAATCAAGGAAGACTTCCTGGAGGAGGTGCCACTTGAGCTTTGAAGGTAGAGAAGTTGGAGATGTGTGGGATGTCATTCCAATCTGTAGCAGGGAGGATTGTAAATCATAGAGTTCATGTGGGGAAGTGTGAATATGATGAGGGAGCTTGGAGTTGGTTGTGGGGAGGACAGGATGAATATTTAAGTAGCAGTGAGCCAATGAAGATTTCTAATCTAGGGAATGACTGGTCAGAACTGTGGATTAGGAAGATGAATCTAACAGATCAAGTAGGATAAATTGGAGAACTCAAAGAAATAAGGTTGAAAGGGACCTTAGATATCATCTATTCCAAATCCTTCATTTTATAAATGAGGAAATTTAGACCCAGAGAGGCTTAATCATTTAATGACTTGCCCATATCTTGAGACCTCAAATTCAGTACTCTTTTCACTAGAGGATAGAGAGAAATTGGAAGCACAGAGACCAAACAGGAGGATATTATAGTAGGCTAGCCAAAAGGTGATGATGACCCTGAACAAGGATGGGGGAGATATTGCAAAAGTGGAGTGAACAGATCCAGAATTGCTCAGACGTTGGGGAGAGGGGGAGGCAGTTAGAACATGACCCTGAAATCCTCTTTCCTTCCTCTGCTAGTCTGGGCTCATTCCATTCCTGTTCCACTCTTCTGCCTGCCCAACTTGTAGGTTTCAGGAAGGTCTTGGAAGAGGACTGAGCTCTAGGTAAGGTTGGTGCCAGTTTTAGGAGGAAGGGGCCTGGGGGGAAGGTGTTGAGGAAAAGAGGAACAGGGAGATATTATCTCATTTCACACCTGATCCCAGTCCCAAGTACAGCCTCCCTCAAGCAGATGTCCTCATACTGGGTCCCAAGACAGGATGATGGATGAGATAAGGATAATTGTCATAATAATCCTAACAATGAAAACCATATTTCTATAATACTTTAAAATTTACAAAGCACTTTCCTCATAATAACTCATAAAGTAAATACTGTAAAGACTGCCAGGCCTATTTACAGATAAGGAAGTTAAGTCTTAGGGAGAGAAAATTACTTGGCCAAGGTCACTCAACTACTAAGTGGCAGAGGTAGGACTTTTCTGAACAAGTAAGGTGGTCTTACTACAACTTCGAAGAGACTGGAGATCTGGGTCCTCCAGGGGGCACTGTCAATCCCCTGTTGCATGCATGTAGAAAGGCTCACTATATTCTCCATCTCTCATGCAGGCCTCCTTCTGCTCAGCCTCCCAGTGTCTAATCAGGGATGATGGCCTCTTGGGCCTCCATTCTTTATTCATTCTGCAGTCTTTATTGAGGACCTACTGTGGGCACACACCCCTCTGCCAGGCAGAAAAGAACAAAAGCTGGCCCCTGCCCTCAGGAACTCATTCTCATGAACCAGAGCAGAAGCCAATGATGATACAGGGCAGAGGGCTGAAAGGGGCCATAAGAAGGGGCACAGACACAGTTCTGTGGGAGTTCGCAGAAGTGAGAGACCACATCTAGTTGGAGGAACCAGAATAGCTTACTGGAGAAAGAGGCATTTGAACTGGGTCTTGAAGGGTGGATGGGGTTTCTACACAGGGTGGCAGGGGGATGCTATTCTGGGCTGAGTGGATAGTTGGAGTTGACTCCCAGAAAAGATGGAGGCCTCCCTCATCATCCTCTGACATTTGTTCCTAAATCAAAGAACTAGAAGAAATTCTAAGGACCATTTATTCCATGTATTCCAATCCATAAACACAAATAGGTAAACTCACCCACATCTGTGGCCCTAGCTCTTCTATGTACTAGTTGTGTGAACTTGGGCAAATTATTTAACCTCTCAGGACCTAAGCTAGAGTCCTTTCTAGCTCTAAATCCTATGATTTTATATTCCCTCCACATTTCTCCCCTTCAACATAGTACCATAATACACAGTGGCTCATGTACAGACATATGTCTTGTGCTTTATGTCCCACAACAGACGGACCCAGACAGCCAGGGCCTCTCAAATTCACCTGTCTGTGGTTTCCATGGTCTGTCCCCAGCTCCAGAACTCTCATATAACAACATTTTTATATCACCTACTATGTGTCAGGCACTGTGCTAAGTACTTTACAAATATTCCTGTATTTGACCTTACAGCACTCTGAGAGTTAGATGTTATTATGATCTCCATTTTATAGTTGAAGAAACTGAGGCAAACAGAGATTAAGCGACTTATCCAAGGTCACATAGCTAGTAAGTGTCTGAGGTGGGGTTTGAACTCATATCCTCCTGACTCTAGGTCCAATGCTCCATTCACTTGAAGGTTATGGGCTTTAGAGTGGGAAGGTATCTTAGAACACAGAATGTTCTAACAGAATGGTAGAGCTAGAAAGGACTTCAGAGATAATCTAGTCCACCCCCCTTATTTTACAGATGAGGAAACGGACGTCCAAAGCAGCTAAGAGATATGCCCAGGGTCACACAACTAGTTAAACAGCAGATTGGACTACCAATTCTGGTCTCCTCACTCCTCACTTCAAGTAAATGCCCTTTCCAGCAGACCAGACTGTCTCAGTGAGGGCCTCTCCACCTGTCCCTCCCAGTGGACTCCCCATATCCCTGCTACTGAAAGTGAGACATCCTGCAGGAGGCATGTAAGTGAAGGATAGGCAGGGTCAGACAAGATATAGGAGAAGGAGAAAATAGATTGGATTCAGCTAGAAGCCAGAGGGAGACCCTTGCAGCTGACCTGATGAGCATTTTGCAGACTTAATTTCATTAGTCGCTCTGGGAGATAAACAATTAACAAGATGCTCTGATGCCTTTAAGAGCTTAAGAGAGTGAGAAAGGGATATTCCTCATCTTCCCCCACACCCCCCTCCACCTTTCCTTACGTTCCTCCTTCTTCCCTTATACTCTTGTCTCTCCTCACTCTCCATCTCCCCCTCCCATCCCTAGTCCCCCCCAAGCCCTGTTCTTTCTCAATCCTCAAGTCTCCTAGCATCTCCTCTTCCGCTCCTCCTGCCTCTAGCTCCCCTCACAACCTAGATCTCTCTCCATTACCGTACCTCCTTAACTCCACCCCCCTCACCTCCTTCATCCATATTTCCCCTAACATCCCTCCTTTCCCCTCACACTTTCCTTTACCTTCTACGATCCTATTTCCCCGACACTGTCCCCATCTTCCTCACCCTCATCTTCTCTAACATTTCTTCTTCCCTAGCTCCCCTCAGACCCTGTATTTCCCCCATCACTGTATCTCCTCATTCCGATTTCTCCTTTTCCTTCCCTTGTCCCCTCACACCCCCATTTCCTCCCAGTCCCCTTAACTTTCCTCCCACTCCCCACCTTCCTTCACACTCCTCCCATATCCTTTCACACTCTCCACAGTCTCCCCTCAGACTACCCGTATTTTCTCATTTTCCCATCTCTAATCAATCCCCCCATCCTCTCACTCCCATCCCTACCTCCCCTCACACCCCATATTTCAAGCCACTGCCTCGTCTCCTCACCTCCATCTGCCTCATACTCCTCCATCTCCTCTCATGTTATCCCCAGCCCCCTGAACACTCTCCCTCTTTCCCCATGACCATCTCCTTTCACACTCCTATCCCCATGATCCCGTTTCCCTCACCCCCATATCCCTTACATTACCTCTTCCCCCTAACATTCCCGCACATCTTTGCATTTCCCCCCACACTAGCCTCTCGCATGTTCTCTCCCACACTTTTAACCCCTCACACACTGTCTCCTTTGCTTCTCCCCTCTCCCATCTAGCGTCCCCTCTTCTGCTTCTCTCTTCCTCCTGCCTTCCAGTGTTTCCTATCTCCCTTCTCATTCTCACTTCCCTTGCCCCTGTTTTCATACACTTTAATATCCTCAATAGAACACTGAAATCTCATAGTTAGAGGGAACCCATACATCTAGCAGGAATACCCCTTTCAACATCCCCACAGCCTCTGGCCTAAAGATTCTCTCAACGTTGGGGATGGGAGTGGGGAGAAGGAGGGAAATAAGCATTTATTAAGTACCTACTATGTGCCAGGTGCTGTGCGCTGAGCAATTTATAAATATCTCATTTGATCCTTTTACAGGCCTGTTGGGTAGATGCAATTGTTTCCCTGCCCCTCCCATCTGACAGTTGTGGAAACTTCGGCAGACAGAAATGAAAAGAATTGCAAAAAAATTGTTTTAACATGTAGTTGGGGAAAAATAAAATATTTTTAAAAGAAACTAATTGACTTTACACAAGTTTACACAGCTAGTAAGTGTTTGAGGCAGAATTTGAACTCAGTTCTTTCTGACCCCAAATTCTGCCCTCTAGTTGCTTCCTGAAGCAGCTCATATGGCTTTGAGAGATCTTTAATTATGTTTTCCCTTACAAAGAGCCCAGATCTTTTTCTCCACAACTTCCTTCCAATGCTGCTAGTTCTCTTGGACGCTGAAAAACAAGTCTAATCCCTCATGTAGGTGACTGTCTTTCAAACATTTGCTGATAGTGATTATAGATCTAAAGGAGACCACCGAGACCAAAGAGTCCTACATCTTCATTTTATAGTTGAGTAAACTGAGATTCAAAACGTTAAGGCCATTCACCTAGATATCATTAGAGACAAAATGTGAACCAGGCCCCCTTAACTCTGGAGCTAGTGGTTTTTCCGTTGTTCAGCTGAAGCCAGTGGGACTTTATTGGACTGTTACAGGATTTGAATTTTCAATTTTCTTTTTTGAAGTTGTATCCCTTATCCCTTAGATCATGTAACTTCCTAATTCTCTTTGCCAGACTAATGCCCCACCCCATGTTTCTTCAACCAGTCTTTGGTTGTCAAGGCTTCCAGTTGTCTAACCTGGTCACCATCGACAACCACCCCTTCCCCTCACTTCCCTCATCTCCCTTTCCACTCCTCTGTTTCCCCTCATCCTTCGACCTTTATTTTCTCCCACTTTCCCTATTCCTCCATTTCCCCTCACCCTCATCTCCCCACACATACCCCCTGCCTTCCTTTATATTCCCCATCTTCCTTTCTATTCCCATGTCTTCCTCAACTCCTGTTCTCATACTCCCTCATCTCCTCCCATGCACCCTATATCCCACCTCTTGTCTAGTCCTACTTCCCCCCATACCTTTCATGTCCTCTCACACCCTCATGTTCCCACCCTGATAACCATACAACTGATTATAGTGCAGTCTGGAAGTTTAGAACCTGCCTTTCTCTGGTTTTTGCTTCATAGACCTGCTCTAGTCTGAAAGAGTGACCCCTTTCCCTAGTCTCCTGTGTGCTACTATAAGGAGGAGACCCCAGTCTAGCTCAACCCTTCTCACTACTGAGGAGGGGGAGTCCCTGGCTATTTCTGCCCCAAAGTCACAGGATCCCTTTATGCCTTGTTACTAGAGAATTCTCTTTCTCCTGCCCCCCCCATACACACACACACAGCATTCTCCCCTTTTATCACACACTGACATACAAATACATATAACATGCTTCCTCACCTCCTTCACAAACATCCAATAATATTACATTAGCAGAAGGGAGATTAGGTTGGGATTTTAATAAGCTTTTATTCTTTTAAAGTAACAATACACATTTTACAATTCCTAGCCCAAAGAAAGGTGAGTCCAAGCTGTCCATCAGAAGAATGTCTTCTGGGCTTGTGATATATGTGAACACACACACTCTATACACACCCTTTCAGATGTGTGCGTCCATATGTCTGCCCAGAGACATATTTCTAAGATATATTGGTGAAATATATGCTTTCATGTTGGAGTTGGTACATGTATGATTAATGTATAGATATACAAACATATGTATGTACAAGTGGATATGATGTGCATTTATGAATTCTGTGTGATATGTGTATAAGTATATGGGTATATGTGTATTTAGTGACTATAAGTCAATCAATCAAACATTTATTAATCACCTACTATGTACCAGGCACTGTATTATACACCAGGCATTTTGGGCATATATATATATATGGTATCTATGATGGACAAATAGGTTGCTAGTATGTGCGTGTGTATGCATGAGTATGTTGTACTTATTATGTGATGAGTGCATATGGGTGTGTGCTATATAAATGTTGGATGTCTTGTATGAATTTATGTGTCATGGTGATGTGTGTGCAGGTAACTCTTTGTACATCTATGATATATATACATACATACAGATAGGTAGATAGGTAGGTAGATAGATACAGGCAGTGTAGTACAATGGAGAAGGCACAAGACTTACAGTCAGGATGACCTGGGTTCAAATGCTACCTCCAATACTAGTTCTGTGAACCTGGGCAAGTCATTTAACCTCTCTGTGCCTCAGTTTCATCATCTCTCAAACAAGAAGGTTGTATGGACTCAATGGCCTCCAAGTTCCCTGGATCTTATGCATATACAGGTGTGTGTGTGTATACAAATATCCCCATACACACCTATATTGTTATTGTTGTGTTTGTCCTTTGTTCTTGAAGAGGACCATGACATCAAGATGATGACATGACTTGCAGTTGACTTTGATTTGAGTGAGGGAGGGATGTGCAAGGTCACCAACCTCACTTTCTTTTCCTGAGCCATCTGGGTCCAGTGGCCTGATATTCATCAGGAAGACTGGAGATGGCCCAGGATGCAATGTGAGAACCTGGCCCTTTCAGGCTAAGGTCTTATCACTTTGAGTGAGATACACCCATTCAATTTTTATTTTTTGATTAAAGGGGGCCATTCCTTCAGTAACATATATATATATATGTGTGTGTGTGTGTGTGTGTGTGTATACACACATATACATGCATCCACACATTAATCATAAATATATTTATGTACCTTCATATATGTATCTGTATCTTACTGGTAGGGTGCAGAGTCAGAGATCATACTCTCTTTTCTTGACCATCCATATAGAAGTCTGACAAATGCTGTGCCACTACATGTGAGCTTCTAGTATTTCCTGCCCCATGTAGTTATGCAGGAGCAGTTTTTTGTGACCGTATAGCACCAGTAGACCATAGTATAATAGGATACGGAAGAGAAAAGAGACTTAGGAGAGATCATCTAGTCCAAGACTCCTATGCTTCCCTGTTTTACAGATTAAGAAGCAAGAGACTCTAAGACATAGATAAAATCCCAAGTCACATAAAACTTGGTCTCCAAAATCTGAGCTAGAGTTGCAAGGGACTTTGGAATACAGAATGTCAGAGCCAGAAAAGAGCTAGACCTAGAAAGGGCCTTTGAATCCTGAATCTAGTTGAACCCCCTAATCTCATGGAAGAGGCAACTGAGGCTCAGATTGGGGAAGTGACTTGCCCGAGATCACCTGGTTAGCTCTGGCAGAACCAGAACTCAAACCCATCTTCTGAATTCCAAATCCAGTACTTTCCATGACACAAGCTGCCTTCTCCCTTCCGGGGAACTCTTCCAGATACTGTATTCAAGAGAGCTGCTGTCTCCATCCCCTTCCTGCTTTTTCCTTCAGCTCCTGTCCTCTTTGTGCCAGGCACCTGACGCCACGATGCCCAGTGCTGCTGCCTCCCTCGAGGGTCTGGCTGAAACTGCTGCAGAGCAGATGGGAGATTTTTACCCAACGCTGTCATCCTGACTCGTTCCCTCGGGGGCTGGTACATACTGTGTGCCAAGGTTAATTAAACTGGTAATTAGGAGAGATGCTTAATCTATCTGGTTAATAAAATAACCTCCTTACCATCAATGTGTCAATTCTTTCAGTCTACTGGGTAAGCACCAGGGGGTACCTGGTATCTTGAGATTAGCCAGAAAGAATGATGAGCCCTGCTGGGTCTCCAGTCCCCTCATTTCTCCTCTGGCACTGGCCCATATCCCTAAATGGCTGAACTACTTAAGAGATGGAGAAAGGTAACAGCAGCATGCAGAGGGGCCACAGGAAAAGAGGCCTCTTCTTCCTCCACTTAGGCTTAAAGGAAGGAGTAGGCAGGGATCTGCAGAAGGGGCCTCAGACATTCTGGCATTAGGGATGGGGCCAGGGCAGCTCTTCCTAATTCAAGACTATGAAGTCCTGGGAGTTGGGGGTAGGGGTGGCTGGGGAGGAGGGCAGGGCTCCAGGGTTCTCCTTTGGGTACCAGTCAATTTCCTGCATCCTAGGACATCTCTTCTTTCCCAAGCATACAAAAAAACTTTGCATTTCTATAGCACTTTAAGAGAATAAACCTTTTTTTATATCATCTTTATTTCCTAATATATCCCTCTCCATTCTCCCCCACCCCCAGAGAGCCATCCCTTATAACAAAGCATAAAAAAGAAAGGGGGGAGCTGTTCAGCAAAACTAACCCACACATCAGTCATGTCTGCCAGCATATTCAGGGTTCTTCATCCATTGTCCCTCACCTCTGCAAAGAATGGGGCGGTGCATTCTTATATGTTGGGGCCATGTTCAAACATTATAATTACACAGTGTTTAGTTTCATTTTTTTTGTTGTTGTCCTTGTTCTTTCTGTTTGCATTATGGTGGTCATTGTATATATCATTTCCCTGGTTATGTTTACTTTACTTTGGGCCAATTTTTTAATGTCATCTCAACATTTTAAGGTTTACAAAATATTTCCCAATAGCCTTGAGATAGGCAAGTATCGCTATCTCCATTTTCCAGAGAAGGGACTAAAAAAAAATTATCATCATACAATGGCCCCTTGTAGTAGTAGTAGTATAACATTGCATTGATACTCCAAATTATATCATAGGTGTGGGGACTCACTCTGTTGGTGCAGACTACAATCTTCACCTCCTCTCATCCCTGTCCAAGGTCTATGCCTTATTAGATGCTGTCACAAGTTGCTGTGGTCAACAAACTCCATCTGGGAGCCAGCCTCTCTGCTCCTTAGCTGGGCTGATCTTTGGATCACAGGCCATCACTGGACTTGTATGGGAAACTCTTCCAACCTGGCTTGCACTCTGCTGGCAGAAAGCCCAGGGTCATCTCTATGCTACAAGGAGTCATTGGAAGAGGACTTTTAATAGAGGATTATAAATTATGAATTATTATAAGTATATAATAATAAATGAAAAGCTTTCAAAATATAGAAAGCAGAAGAGATGAAACTCATGTGGGAGCATGATGAAGCACATACAATCCCCAGCATCCTCTCTCCTGTTGGAGTTGTCCCAAAGATGCTTGCAGTGAGCCTACAGAAGATGGATGAGCTTACATCCCAACACTTCTATTCAATTACAAAAAGCAGTTGTTTTATCCATCTGTGTGATAGTTCTCCAAACATAAATGTAAAAGAATAAGAGTAGAATAGTGCCTTGACCTTGACTCATTTCTAGCCGAGCTCCATGAATAGTATGATAAGGGCTCTAAGTTTTGAGTCAGAGGATCTGGATTCAAATCCCATCTCTGACACACACTGCCTGTGTGACCTTAGCAAGTCACTTGGTCTCTCTAGGTCTCAGTTCCTCCGCTTGTAAGTGTTCAACTAGATACTCTCTATGGTGTCTTCTAGCCCTGAATCTGTGATCCAATGAAATGAGAGATAATAACAATAACGATAATCTTATCACCAAACGATTGGCCACCAGATAATGAAAAAACCATTATTTTTTTTTGGCCACAGTAACCCATGAGTGATAAAGAGTTGTGATCTTCCTATGTGGAAAGATACTTATGTGGGTCATTCACAGATCCTTCAAGTAGTAATCATAGCCAACCTTGCTGTAAAGCTCTGTACCTTACAAATCCCTTTCCGCATGAGCTGGACGGTGTTGAAATCATTATATCCTCTCTTTTGTTGTTGTTCAGCTATGTCTAACTCCTTGTGACCCCATTTGGGGTTTTCTTGGCAGAGATACTGGAATGGTTTGCCATTTCCTTCTCCAGCTCATTTTAAGATGAGGAAACTAAGGCAAACAGACTTGCCCAGCATCACCCACCTAGTAAGTATCTGAGGCTAGATTTGAACTCGGGAAGATAAATCTTCCCAACTTTAAGTCCATCACTCTATCTACTGTACCATCCATGTCCATTTTACAGATAAATTAAAGTGTAAGTTTGCAGAAGCTGTAATTCCTACAGCTGACCTGGGTTTGAATCTGACCTCAGATGCTAGCTATGTTACCAGGAAGAAGCTACTTGGCCTTTTTTCTGCCTCGATTTCCTCATCTGTAAAGTGGGACTAATAATAGTACACTTTGCAAACATTAAAGAGCTATATAAATGTCAGCTCTTGATGTTCCAGGCACCCTTGTTCCAGGCTGCCCTTTCTGCTCATTTTGACCATATTTTACTTGGATAAAAATGTTGGATGGGAAGAAAAGCACCACACAGCATGATTTGTCTGGGCTTCATTCCCTCTTCCCTCCCTCCTCCTTTTCTCCCTCCTGCTGGGATGGCCCTGGACCCACCGGCTGGCATCCTTTAGATTTATGAGATGCAGCTTGGCAAGGACTGTTTCATTTTTGTCTTTGTATGCCCAGCATCCAGCACTGTGTCTGGAAAACAGTAGGCACTTAATAAATGCTTGTTAATTGATTGGCACCATTAAAAGAACATTGGTATTTGTGTCAGGAGACCTTGGTTCAAGCTCTGGGTCCCCTATGTATAGAATCATAGGATTTAGAGATGTAAGGGACCTTAGAGACCATAGGAAAATGGAGGAAGAGAGAAATGACTTGCTTACTAAGCTCTGAGATTCTGGGCAAGTTCCTTGAACTCTCTGGGCTTCAGCTTCTATGTCTGTAGAATGGAGACAATAACACTTTAATCATCTATCTCATAAGTGGGCTTTGGACACCTGAACTCAAGGACCAGATCTGATACCTAGTACCTGTGTGACATTGGACAAGTCACTCAAGCTCCCTGAGTCTCAGTTTCCTCATTTGTAAAGTGGGGCTCGGGGACTCCTATAGTAACCTAATAATCAATCTCCCTGCCTCAAGTTCCTCCCCCTCCAACCCATCCTCCTGCCAACTTGCCAAATTGATGTTCTTAAAGCTTGAGTCTTACCATGTCACTCCCTTCCTCGTGTCTTCCAATTGCTTCTAGGACAAAATACATGCTCCTATTCTGGCATTTAAAGCCTTCTCAATCTGGCTCCAGCCTGCTTTTCAAGGCTTACCACATGTTATTTCCCTTCACCCACTCTATTGTTCAGCCAAACTGGCTTTCTTGATGTTTCCCATAAACTTAAACATTCCATTTCCCATCTCCATGCCTTAGCATAGGCTGTCCCCCACACCTGTAATGCACTGGTGCTCTGTCCACTGCACAACTCACTAGCTGTGTGACCTTGGGCAAGTCACTTAACCCCAATTGCCTCATCCTGGGTCATCTCCAGCCATCCTGATGAATATCTGGTTGCTGGATTCATATGGTTCTGCAGGAGAAGTGAGGCTGGTGACCTGCACAGCCTTCCCTCACTCAAAACAAAGTCAAGTACAAGTCATGTCATCATTTCTCTGATGGCGTGGTCTTCTTCGGCAACGAAGGACAAACACATACACAATGCACTGCCTTCTCACCACCACCTCTTCTATTCTCTAAGTTCCTTCAAGACTCGGTTTACCACCTTCTGGTCCTCATGGATGTTGGTATTCCCCATTCCAATTATGTTAATGACATAGTAAATTGCAATTTACTATGCAAGGGTGGGAATCAATTTGTATATTTGTAAAATACAAATAAAATATATTTGTATATTGAGGCAACTAGATGACACAGTAGATAAACCCTGGGACTTGTAGTCAGTAAAGACCTGAGTTTGAATCCTGCCTTAGACCTTTATGGGGTGTGAGACCCTGAACAAATTGCTTCACCTCCCTGTGTCTCAGTTTCTCCATCTGTCAAATGGAGATAACAATAGCACCTACCATAAGGTCACAAAGAGTCAGACACAACTGAACAACTGCAAACTTTACAAGGTTGTTGTGAGGATCAAATATGCAAATCTTAAAGTGTTATATAAATCCAAGTTATATTATTATATACTGTGTTTTGTGTATCCACTGAAAGACTCTAAGTAGATATTTTTCCCTTTTTTGTCTTTTTATTTCCAGTGGCTACCAGAGTTCCTGCTTCCCAGTAGGCACTTAAAACGTACCTGTTAACTGAAAAAAAAATGAGTGAATGGTTCAGTGTAAGCTAAGTGCTTAGTTGAGGCAGCCAAAAAGAACTTGCAGCTAGCTCATCCTCATAGAATATAATATCATTAGAACATAGAGCCAGGATCCCATCAGCCATCTAGTCCAACTTCTTTATTTACAAGTGAGGAAACTTATACCAGGGCAAAGTGATTTGCCCAACAACACCACTAATAAATGTCAGAGCCAGGGTAGGCAGGTCCTCCTCCTTTCTCTTCCCTTCCCTCTCCCGCCCAGCCCTGCCCCTACCACACTCTTTCCTAGCTCTGTGGATATTAACTCACCACTCAAAGGAAGCCTCCTCTCCTCTTGCCATGTTGCTCCATGAGCTGACTGAGCTGAAGGAAAAGGGATTTTTTGGGGTAAGAAGTTGGTGTCCCCTCCACCCTCCCAGCTTTAAGGGGTTAGCAACTAAAGCACGTAACACACAAGTCCTGGGGGACAGGCCTGCATGACCAACCAAGCTTCCCTGGGGTTTGGTAGAGTAGGAGTGAGGCTGGCATGGCAACCATTTCTCTGAAAACTCTCTCTGAGGCAAGGGTAACAGAATCATAGCCAATTAGAGGGAGAAATGACTTCAGAGAGCATTTAATCAAATCCCTTCATTTTTCAAAAGAGGAAATTAAGGCCCAGAGCAGGAAAGGGACTTGCCCACTGTCATACAAAAAACAGCAGCTAATAAATGGAAAAGCCAAGAGTCAACTCTTAAGTTTTCTCACTTCAAATCTAGTGCTATGAGGCTTCCTTTGAGAAAAAAAATCTCAGTTTGAGAGAACCTTAGAAATGATCCAAGACAGACAATAAGAACCAGGTGACTTCTAGGTTTCAATTCCTGCCTCCAATTAGCTGTGTGACAATGGGCAGATTATTTATCCTCTTGAAGGCTCAGTTTCTTCCTTTGTAAGATAGGAATTATATCAGTCAATATATATAAAATACTTTGTCATCCTTGAAATGCTTTCTACAGCTGTTATTATTTAGTCCAATTAGAAAATGTAAATTTCTTGAGAGAAGGGAATGTTTCATTTCTTTTCTGCCTTGTGTGGCACACTGTAGGTGCTTAATACATGTTTGTTTGGTGAACTGAGTCACTGAATTTCCACTGAAAAGAGTGGTTGCTTGGGTTACACATGGAGTAGGAAGAAACAGAGCAGACATACCAGGCAAGAACTAACACACCCAAGTCCTCTCTGAAAGCCCTTTGTATGTCCACAACAAGTAGAAAGTGAAGATGGAGATGTTGTTGATCTCCTTAAAGAGTTTGCCTTCATCCCCAAAAGAGAAGTGAGGTTAGTTTGTGGGACCGTAAAAGCAATCTGATTAGGGACTCTGATTTCATTGGCATAGGGCAGGGGTGGGGAAATCTCACACTAAGAAACGTTTTTTCCTCAGGGCAGTTTGGCCCTTTCCCTATAATGTTTAATCTCAGAGTTGTCTAGAGCACCGAGCAGTGATGTAACTTGTCCAGAGCCACACAGCCAGTTGATGTCAGAGGCAGGACTCAAATCCAGGTCCTCCTGGCTTCAAGGCCAGCTCACTCTCCATTACACCACACTGCCTCTCTTAGTTCTCAGAGTTGTGGTGAGGAAAATAGCCTGTGAACCACAGTAATGTGTACCATAGTAATGTGAGTTGTTATTATTTGAGATGGCTGTTACAATTGTCTAAAAGTAGAATGGATTTCCTTGTAAGGTGATGAGTTCTCTGCCACTAGAGGAATTCAAGGAGTGGGTGCTGAATTTGGATTTTTGGAGATCCTTAGCCCAAATGAAGTTTCTGAAGCTGGGGCTTGTGGTCTATTAGCTTTGTGTAGAGGCAGACAAGCTTCCCGAGAGTTCTCTGGACCATGCTACTGGAAACAATTTTATTCTATGTCTAAATTTGTGTCAGTAGCTCTACAAATGTTATATAGTTCTACCTAGACTCTACTTAATCCTATTTAGAACAAATTTAATGATAGTTATTTGGTATAGTCTATTCTAGATTTTTAAAATTAACTTCAATTCTTGGGCTCTTAGAAACTTTGTAGACTTTTCTTTTTAGCTCAAAACTGTGTGACTCATTTTTTTTCTTCTCTTGATGACATACCATTGAGTATGTAAAACATTGCACTAATGCATTTTATACAATTGCTCACTATCTCCATTAAAAGCATAAAATCATTTTAAAAAAAGGATGCTTCTAGAAGAAATTCCTCCCAGTTAGAAGTTAAATTAGATGTTCTTTGAGGTCCTTTCCAATTCTGAGATTCAAGAGTTTGGGTTTTTATTTTGGCATGTGCCTAGCTGTGTGTTTATGTGTCTGAGTCTTCATGGAGGTATGTCTATATGTGTGTATTTGCATCTATGTGCAGGTGTATATGTACAATGGATTAGCTGAGAAACTAGTGGGGTGGGGAGAGAGGGAAGACTCCCTTTGATTCATAGGAAGGTCTGGTGGCCACAGAGAGGGTGAAGGCTAAGAGAACATCCACCTTCCAGCCCAGTAGAATCAGGGCTGCTCCCTCTGGCTTGTCGGTTCCCATCAGAAGCTTCATCCATCTTTCCAGCTCTGTGAGCTGTGTTTATCCGTCTGTCTGTCTCTGTCTCATTCCATTTTCGGATATGCCTGTCTCTTGGCCTTCTGATCAATTCTTGTCTCTCTTACCCTAGGATTTTAGAATTTCTGAGGAATGAAAGAAAAATGTTGGTCTGATTCTTTATCCCTGGAGACATGACCAAGCCCCTGGCATAAGATATTCCAGACTAGGAGCTCCTGGTACCTTCCACCTTCCTTAGAGACCTGTTCCCAGGAAGGACCTCTGATGCCAACTAGAAATATCATCAATAATTACTCACATGTGTACATCACTGGTGCAAAACACCCTCCCATCTGTCATCTTATTTGATTCTCAAAACAGTGAGAGAGGTAGGGCAAGAGATAATTAGTCCTGTTCCCTAGAAGTGAAATGACACATGATTAGTAAGTGGCAGGAAGTGGGATGGTACAGTTAGGGCCTAGATTCAGGAAGACTTGAGTTCAAATTCAACTCAGACATTTACTAGCTGTGTGACCCTGGGCAAGTTACTTATCCCTGTTCATCTGAGTTTCCTCATCTGTAAAATGAATTGGAGAAGGAAATGGCAAACTACTCCAGTATCTCTGCCAAGAAAATCGCAAATGGGGTCGTGAAGAGTTAAACATAACTGAGAAACCACAACAATAGGCAGCAAAGATGGAATGTAAGCCCAGGTTCTGTCTCATTGTCCATGCTTTCCTTCCTCCACTGTGCTGGAAATGTCTTTTACATTCCCACTTCCTCTCCTGCCTCACAAGCTGGGGCTTGTGGTCCATTAGCTTTTCTCTCCTAAAATGCCAGAAGAGAAATCCTTAAGTATAAATTCCTATAACTGAATTTAAAAAATCAGTTGTATAAGAATGGGGACATGTGACTAGATGATCACTCATGTGAGAAGGATATGTGGGAGGATCTTAGTTTAGACCCAGACATATATATATATATATATATATATATATATATATATATATATATATATATATATATATATATATATATAGTTTAGACTCTTAGATATAGTCAATATGAATCAACAAGACAACATGGCGGCCCAAAGAGGTCATGTGATCTTAGGTAGCCTTAAGAGAGGCTTAGTGCCCTGAATGAGGGAGGCAACAGTTTCCCTGTCCTCCCCATGGTCTGATCCCATCAGGAGTATTTTATTCAGCTTTCCATATAACATTCCTTTCTTTAGGAAGGACATAACAAGAGAGAGGTCACCCAGAGGGGGCCAACCAGGGTGATGAGGAGACTGGAGACCTTGTCATATGAGGACCCACTGAAGGAAATGGGAATATTTGCCCTGAAGAAGACTTGCTGGGGAGGCAGATCCTGGTGAAGAGAGATCACATTTGTGTTTCTTGGCTCCAGGGTGGAGTTGGGGGCAGGACTAGAAGTGGCCTAGAAGATTTTGGCTTAATGTAAAGAGAAAATTTCCAACCATCAGAGTTGTTCCAAAGAGAAATTATATGCTTCAAGAAGTCGCGGGAGAAAGAAGTCTACATCTGGAGCTGGAAGAGATATTAGAAGTCATCTAGTCCAATTCCCTTTTTTTATGGATTAGAAAGCTTGAGCACAGAGAGGTTAAGCAATTTGCTGAAGATCACACAGCTAGTAAGAGGCACAGTTGGGTTTCAAATCCAAGCTTCTGAGTCCAAATCCAGTACTCTTTGGACTGCACCATACCACCAGAAACAGGATTTGAACCCTGGTATTTTGGCCCTAAGCTGGTGCTCTCCTTAAGGTATGGCAAAGTTATCAAGCAGAGGTTGGAAAAACACATCAGGGGTGTTGTGAAAGGGGATTCCTGCTCAGGTATCAGCTGGACTCCATGATTCCTGAGGTATCTGCCAGTTCTGAGATGGAGGCATTTTGTGGCTCAAGAGGTGAAGTTGGCAGCCATCTTTGACCTTGGAGAGGCACTTCCCAAGCAGGAAGGAGCTCTGGATCTGGGTGATATATAGGGAGCCCTGAGGTCTGGGTTAGGGAAGAGGAAGAGAGGCCTTCTGTTTGAGCCAGGGGAGGAGAGGGGGATGGGTGAGCAGCAAGGTAGGAGCCCAAGTGAGGGTGAGGCCTTTCTTACAAGATGCATGCTCAGAGGTAAGCGGATGCCAAGACCAGAGGGAGGGAGGAGGAGAAGGACAACAGAGCCGACAGAAGCCACAGAGAAAGGAGGGGCTGCCTGGGCTGCTGAAAAGATGGCTGTGGACAGCAGCAGCAGCCGAGGAAGAGAGAGGACAGGGAGGGTTGGGGAGGGTGCGGGCGAGGCTTGGCAGCCGCTCTCCCAGCTGCTTTGGGTTTGAAGCTGAGCCACTTTTCTGGCTCCTGCACAGTGCGAACAGGTGGCAGCAAGATTGGCACAGCCAGGAAAATCCATCTTGTGGAGGCCAGTGTGCAGCCGAGTGAGTGAGGGATCGAGGGAGGGAGCCAGACCTAGGGAGGAAGGAGAGGATGGACAGAGGGTGAGAAGCGCCAACAACTCCCTGTCTCCTCCCTGCCTCCCCTGCCCCCCCAGTATACTGGGCCCACCACTTCCCCTGCTGGGTAGGTCTTATCCTCCTTGGGACTCCCAGGGCTTCCTTCTCAGGCACAGGAATATCTCTAGATGCCCACTGCACTAGGGCCTTTGGGAACCCATGGAGACTCATGGATGTTGGAGGAATGCCAGAATATCCCAGCCTCCATAGTGCCCTGCCTTTCTGTCCATGCTAGCCCTGTCTGGATGGCTGGCCTCTGGAGATACCTCCATCCAGGCTTCTAAGAGCCAGGGCTGCAGGCCCAGCCAACTCAGGCAGAGAGCTTATGCCCAGGGAGGCCCAGAGTGACACCTGGATCTCCTGGGAGTGAGTCCATGACCTCTACAAGGAATTAAGGGAGACTTGGCTTTCTGATGAGACTCTGCTCTACATTCTTCAGAGAAGATCTTGCTTTGTAAGGCCCCTTCTCCTCTCTGGGTCTCAGTTTCCTAATGTGCCAAATGAGGGAATAAGACTAGATGGTCTTAAAGGTCCCTCTCAGCTCTAAAACCTTTGATCTTATGCTGGCTGTGTCTCTCTCACTCCTATCTAGGGATGTGGTCTGGGCCTGCTCACATATAATGAGGAAACAGCTAATTGCTATGAAGCTCTGCCTGATGGTAGGGGCACCCAAGCATTTGACTCTAACAAAGGAGAGGCCATGTATGGACATGGATGAAAGCTCTGTGCATGACTGAGAGATGAGGAGAGATCTCATTTACCATGATCGTTAGTGAAATGCTCAACAATGCCCAGAAAAATCATATATGAGTCAGGGGGAGGACACGAAGTGGGTAAAAAGACCCACCAGGGCAGACTGGCATAGTGGCAAGAGCTCAGGATTAGGGATCAGAGAATCTGGCCTCAAAATACTGACTGCTATTTACTATCTGTGTGACTGGACCAATCATTTCAGCTTCTCTGGGCCTCAGCTTCCTTATCAATAACATGATCTCGGACAGAGACCTCAAAGGCTGGACCTGGAATCAGGAAGACCAACATATTAATCCTATCTCATGCACCTACCAGCTTTGTCACCCTGGGCAAATCCCATCTAGAAACCTCAGTTTCCTCATCTTCAAAAAGGGGATGATACTAGTATTATTCTCAGTAGATTGTTGCTCATATGAAAGAGATAATGTATAAAAAACACTTTGCCAACTTTAAAGGGCTTTATAAATGTGAGTTATTATTCTCTGGGCTAGGGCTCTTTTAAATCTGGCGTGTTATGTTCCCAGATCCTTTCTAGCTCTAAATCTTGCTATCTTATTCTCTTTTAAGGGGGTTCAAACACTTGGGAATCCACATCTCTTGGATACAAGCAAGTCAAGAACCTCACTCTTTGGCCACCACTCAAAGGACAGCAGATAGTTGCCTTCACACATGTCCACACATGTGAATGAATGTGGGCAAGGACTGGCAATGGACACGGATAGTGACAGGCACATAAGCAACCAGACCCCAATTCTCCAAATCACATCGAATAAGTTGTGTTCCCTTCCTGAAGATGGACGGCCCTTTACAAACTCCATATGCTCAGTTTTCTTTTATTATTTTAATTTCTAAATACTTGGGAAGGTTTCCAGCCTTGGCTTCTGCTGCTATTCTGGTGCCAGCAAACACACAGCTCCCTTCCTCTCCTCCTCCCACTGTCACTCCTATCCAAACCATAAAGAGCCCTTCCAGCTATAAGGAGTCCAAGGCCAGGGAGAAAAGCCCAGGCAGAGAGGCTGTTTGCCCTGTGCCTGGCCTACTGGGCTCAGGATTGGTGACCAAGCACACATCTGGAGGACAGAGTAGTGTATGGGAAAGATGAGTCATAATACTTGGGTTCTGATACTAGCTCTGCCCTTGATTTCCTTATATGTCAAATAAGGGGAATGGACTAGATGATCTCCAAGGGCCCTTTTGACTCTGACAGTCCATGTGGTGTTTGGCAAGAGCAGTAGGCATGGAGGTAGGAGATCTGGACTGGAACCTTGGTTGTGACACTAGCTGGGTGACCTTGCACCTCTTCAACTCTCTGAGTCTCATTTCTTCATCTAATGCTATCAACTTCATCCTAATACTATCAACCTCATAAGGTTGTTGAGAAGGGAATGTTCTGTAAATATTAATGTGCCATAGAAATGGGAATTGCTATTTTTTTGTGATTTTGGGCAGAAATTGTTTCACTTTGAGTCATTTTTATCCTCAGCACCTAGGACAGTGCCTGCCACATAATTGTTATCACAGGGCTTGGAAGGGACCTTAGAGGTCAACAATTTCAATCTCCTTGTTTTATATGCAAGGATATCCAGCCCCAGAGAGGCTAACTTAAGTTAAGGTCATATATCTGCTAAGTGCTAAGTGTCTACTCAGGATTTGAACCCAGGTTTTCCTGACTCTTAAGTCCAGTAGTTGTTTAAGAAGTGTTTGTCAATCCATCAATGTGGGGAAAGGGCAAATAAGAATGGGAGGCATGGCATTGCTTCAGCTGTCCAGCCTTCCCCAGCTGTCTATAGACAACAGTTTTTGTAGAATCCTAATATGTTAGACCTAGAATAGACCTGAGCAACCTGAATCCAGATCTCTCTTTGTGTAACAAAAGAGGAAACTGAGACTGAGAAGGAAAAAGCCTTGCCCAAGGTCACACAGGTAGAGCCAGGACTCAACCCCAGCTCTTCTGACTCCAAATCCAGGGTTTATATGATTATGAGGAGTAGGATGGGAAAGATGAGTTTGGTGGAGGAAAGCAAGACGAGTTGCAGAAGGAAAAGGAATTGTCAGAGAGATTTGGAGAGTTTGGGGGAGACTTAAAGAATTGTTAGAATTATGAAAATGCCACAGATTGACATTTAGGGAGGAGAAATTTGGGAGGACTCAGGAGGAGAAGGGGAAAGAAGTTGATTGTGTTTATCAAGATCTTAAGGAGTGGAGAAGGTGCTAAGAGGAGAAGAGGAAGAGAAGGACAACTCTGCAGTTGAAGACCCCCATGGGCAAATTGTACCCTTAGCTTTTGGGGGGGAGTTGGTCATAAGAGCTTCTAGCACGAATGAGCAAGAACTGAACATCTTGCTTCCAGGAGCTATGAAAAATGGAGCTAATTTTGCCATGAGCTACATTGAGCAAAGGATGCTTTTCTTTCTGCTGCAGCCAAAGGGTTGGCTGATCTCCCTCCTAGAAGAGAAGGTAAAAGGACAAGAAGACTGTCTCTCCATCTTCCAAGTTATCAGGGATAATTAATCCAATCCAACAGATATTTATCAGTTATCTACTAGGTACTAGGTCAGCTGCAAGTCATGTCAAGTTGATGTCATGGTCCCCTTCTAGAATGAAGGACAAACACAACCTGTGAGTGAGTAGCAGCTCCTCTCTTTGTCCTCCTCTTCCTCCTTCCCTTTCCTCTCCTCTCCTCTGGTGTTCTACCCAGGGGAAGGTACACTCCATACCCAAAATTTGTCTTTTTTCCTCTGGGTTTACTGGCTACATTTCTTGCTCAAAGATGAAGCCTTAAACCCAATTCATTCTGGCGCTCATAGACTGGACAAGTCCCCACCCACTTAGCATAGTGATTGTAATTATTAAATAGTAATTGTTTCTCTTTTACCCAGGAAGCCTGAGGTTCTTTCCCACCCAGTTTGATTTTTTTTTTTATTAAAGGGGCCATTCCTTGAGTAACTACTTAAAGAAGCCTATTCATTGAATGAGTGTATCTCACTCAAAGTGAGAATGTGATAAGACCTTAGCCTGAACGGGTCAAGGTCTCCCATTGCATCCTGGACCATCTCCAGTCATCCTGATGAATACCAGGCCACTGGACCCAGATGGCTCAGGAGAAGAAAGTGAGGCTGGTGACCTTGCACAGCCCTCCCTCACTCAATCAAAGTCAACTGCAAGTCATGTCATCATCTTGATGTCATGGTGCTCTTAGAGAACAAAGGACAAACGAAACAACTAGGTACTCTAGTACACTCTGCTGCAAGGTGCTGGAGACACAAAGACAAAACCAGAACAACAGCACATCAACAGCTGCTGTCCTAGGTTTACATTCTGTTAATGTTTGTGGTATGGGTGGAACATGTCACCTAAGCATATACATGATTATTTGAGAAGGGATAGAGCATTTTTGATGCCTGGGAGGAATCAGGTAAGGATTTTTTGTTTGAAATATTATGTGAAGAGGGAATTGGAAGAGAGTAAACGTTTATTAAGTGCCTACTATGTGCCAGGCACTGTGCTACTTTATAAGCATTTTATAAATATTATTTCATTAGATGGTGAGATGGAGCTCTGAAGGAGGTTAGGGATTCTAAAAGATGGTGCTGAGGAAGTGCATTCTACACATGGAAGACAGACCATATGAAGGTTAGGAGGCAAGAATTCAGTGGAATGCTGAATTTAGGGACTAGTAAGTAGGCCATTTTGGCTAAAGCACAGAGTACACGAAGGGGAATAATTGGAAATGAGCCTGGAAAGGTTGGCTTGAGCTCGACTATTAAGGGCCTTAAATGCCAAGCTGAGGTGCTGGTATTTTTTCCTAGAGGCAATAGGGAGCCACTGGAAGTTCTTTAGCAGGGAATTGACACGGTCAGACTTTTGCCCTAGGAAGATTTTTTTTGGCAGCTCTGTGGAGGATGGATTGGCAAATGGAGAGACTGAATTCCAGGAGTCTAATTAGAAGTCTACTGAAACAGTCCAGGTGATGAGGACTGGAATCAGAGGAGTTGTGGTACAGGTGGAGAGAAGGGGACAGATGTGAGCTAGGATTATAGAGGGAGAAGACACAAGACTTGGCAACTGAAGTGTTCCTTTAAAAATGGTATAAAGGATTTAAAAGAAAAACGAGGAAGGGAAAGGCTCTGATGAAGCAGTGAGGAATCCTGACCTATAGTAAGAGGTTGGAAGATGGCAGAGTATAAAAGAGAAAGGCATCCTGGGAAGAGGAAAAATCTGCTTGTCCTCCAAGGAATAATGATGTGATTCCTCAGGTGCCCTGGGTGAGGGATAGAAGTAAGGATCAGAAAAAGAAGAGATACATAATGGTGGTTGTTGAATCTCTCCCTATTGAGGAGTCATTTGCGTCACTACAGGAATCCTCATGTACCTTAGTGGAAAGACTCAGAGGACAGTGGTTGAAATCTGCATAATCTTGGACTAGTTATTGTCCCTGATTGGGTCTCTCTTTTCTCATCTCTAAAATGAGAAGACTTGATTAGATGATCTCTGATATCCATTCTAGCTCCAAATCTATGATCCTAGTAAACAAACTTTAGACCACTTGGATAGAAGGAAATAGAGGAGTTCAGAAAATGAACCACCATCATGGAACAAAGGCATCAGACAGTAGAGATGGGGAACTTCAGTGATCTGGACATGTTTTGGACTTCTTTACCAAAAAAAATGGAGCAACAAATAATTTATTGACTTGCCTTAATGATCAATTCATCTGTTAGAAGTTGAAGGACCCAATTAATTAATCCACAAGCATTTATCATGTCCCAGGCACTGTTCTAGGCATTGGGGATATAAAGACAAAAAAAGGATGTCCCTGCCCTCAAGTAACTTATATTTTATATGGGGAGAAAACACACACACACATATATATATAAGTATATGTAAAATAAGCACGGAGAAAATAAATTCATGGTCATTTGGGAGGTACCAGAAGCTGGGGAATTGGAAAAGATCTCTTTCAGGAAGTGGTATTTGAGCTGAGCTTTGGAGAAAATCAGGAATTGTAGGAGACAGGAGTAAGGATGGGGGACAGCCAGTGCAGTCATGGAGATGAGAGATAGACTATCCCGAGTGAAAAACAACCAGATCTCTTTGGCTATAGAATACATGTATGTAGAATACATAAAGTAGAGTAATATAAATAAAGTTAAAAAGACAAGCTAGAACCAGGTTGTGAGGAATGTTAAATAGCACACAGGAGGTTTGTATTTTATCTTTTAAGGCAATAGGGAGTCACTGAAGTTTCTTTAGTGAAGGACTGACATGGACAGACCTGGGCTTCAGGCGTATCAGTTTAGTGACTTTGTTAAGAATGAACTAGGGAAAAGAGCCCGAACGTAGGGGGAATAATTAGGAAGCTATTATAATATTATGGGTGAGATATACCTTGAAGAAATCAAAATGAAGATAATGACTCATCTGTACAAAAATATTTTTAGCAGCAGCTCTTTTTGTGGTGGCAAAGAATTTAAACTGAGGGGGTTCCCACCCACTAGGGGTAGCTGAATAAATGATGGGATATGGATGTAATGGAATACTATTGTGCCATATGAAATGATGAAGGGGGCACTTTCAGAGAAACCTGAAAAGACTTGTATGAACTGATACAGAGTAAAACGAACTGACCAGGAGAATGATT
The DNA here is from genome assembly GCA_023548195.1 of Bettongia penicillata ogilbyi. Classification (NCBI taxonomy): domain Eukaryota; kingdom Metazoa; phylum Chordata; class Mammalia; order Diprotodontia; family Potoroidae; genus Bettongia; species Bettongia penicillata. The sequence goes on from JAJHZJ010000277.1 coordinate 1,888,336, forward strand.
TATACAACATTGTAACAATGACCACAACATTATAAAGACAAGTAATTTTGAAAGACTTAAGAATTCTATTTAATGTGATGACTCACCATGATTCTACAGGACCAGTGAGGAAGAATGGTACCTACCTCCTGACAGAAAGGTGATGGACTAAACGTGCAGAACCAGACAGTTTTTTTGGACATAGCCAGTATGGCAATTTGTTTTGCTTGAATATGCATATTTGTTACAAGATGTTTCTTTTATAGCCCTGGGTGTAGCAGGAGGGGGAGAAAAATAAATACTTGCTAATTGAAAGAAATTAAATTCAACGGTACATTTTACAAAACGTACAGCTGAGAAGTGATAGGGATCTGAAGATGGTTGTAATGTGAGTAGAGAGAGAAGGAAACAGATTCCAGAGCTCTTGTAAGGGTAGAATCAATAAGACTTGTCAACAGATTGGATATGGGGGTGGGGGAGAGTGAAGAATTGAGTGAAGAATTCTAAACTTCAAACCTCAGCGACTGGAAGAATAGTAGAACTCCAAAAGAAATAGGGAAGCTAGGAGGAAGGGAAAGAAAATGAGCTGTACTTAGAGTGATCACAGGGACAGGAACAGTGAGGACTACCTTTACAGGTACTCAGTGCCCACCTCCAGTTGGGGGGTGGGGGTGGAGAATGGACACTGATGACCTTCCTAGGCCACCTGTATTCTGGGTGGCAGGTGTTCTCAATGTCCTTGTTCATATCTATAGGAGAAAATGCAAGAATTATTATCCCATTTTACAGATGAGGCTTATGTAAGTAAAATGATTTAACCAGGGTCATACATTTGAGTAATTGGTCCAGGATTTGTATTCAGATATTTATTGATTTCAAGCTCAAACTCTCCATACACTAATACAACATATTATGTTGATTGTATTTGTTTCTAATATATACCACTTCCAGTCCATCTTTCATGTATTTGCCTGAATGGTCTTCCACAGGAGCCAATCTATAGTATTGCTACAAAATCACAGAAGCTCATTTCACATATATGTGTATATGTATATATATATATGTACATATTATATATACATATATGTATATAGACATATTTGTGTCTCATGGGAGTCATCTCTAGGATGGGGAAGAGATAGAAGGTAAAAAGTTATATAACTTTAGTATATATTTAAAATAATAGATGTGAAATCAGGAGACAGATATGAGCTGAATACATAATGATGCATCTAGGTGATATCTAGAGTTCTGGACCTGGAGTCAGGGAGACCTAAATTCAAATCCAGCCTCAGATACTTAATAGCTATGTGACCCTGGGAAAAATCAGCTAACTTCAGCCTACCTCATTTTCTTCATCTATAAAATGGAGACAATTATAGAACCCATTTCCCAGAATTGTTGTGGGATAAAATGAGACATTTGTGAAGCATTTTGTGAACCTTAAAGCACTACATAAATGCTAGCTATTGTATATTACCTAGGGAGTCATTTGCTTAGAGATGATCATTGAATTTATAGGATTTTATGAAATCAATAGAGGAGAGTGGAGAGAAAGAATAAAAGATGGCCTAGGGCAGAGAAAGGGATACCCATGGTTAGGGGTTGAGACATGGATGCTGATCTAGCAAAGGAGACTGAGGAAGAGAAGACAGACAAGCAGGCAGAGAACCAGGAAAGAGCAGTGCCTTAAAAATCATAGGAGGAGAGTATTCTGAAGGATGGAGTTGTTAACAGTGTCAAAGGCAGTAGAGCATTCAAGGATGAGGACTTACACCTTGTGTAACTTTGGACAAGTCCCTTTACCTTTCTGGGACTCAGTTTCCTCCTCTGTCAAAATGAAAAGTTTGTATTAGATGATCTCTGAAGTCCCTTCCAACTCTCAGTCTATGATCACACAATACCGATTTCCTAGATGAAGAAACCAAGGCTCAAAGAGATGCAGGGATTTGCCCAAAGCCACATGGTAAATTCCAGAGCCAGAATCCCATTTTAGCACTTTCACCCATGCCATGCTTCATAAGAATGATTGTTTAAACAATGCAACAGAACTTTTCTACTCAAATGAGTGTGATTCCCTCCACCCTCTTCCCCAAGTTCATTACCCAAAAATAGCTCCCATAAGATAGAGTGCAGGAACAAAAATTACACTCATTTAAGCTTCCCAATAGTTTAGATTCTGGATAAAAAGGAGTTTCCCCAACTCAACTCAAAAGTTCCCTTGGGTACTACTAGTAAAGAATGGGGTTGCCTTGGGAACTTTGGAGACGATCTGTGTGTTGAGTTGAATGACTGCAACTTTGAGATGACAAGGACTGTCATCCCTACTTGTTAGCATTTCCTCCTTCCTCTTGGAAGGGTGTTGACGAATCTCTTCCCCTCACTGTGCCTCAATTTCCTTCTCTGCAAAATGAGGAGTATGAATACTCTCCCCCTTCTCATCAAAGAGTTGGAGGACTCCTGGGGCAGAATGGGGCATCCACTGTTAGGAAGCATCAATAAATAGTTTTTTGCCTGTTTTTCTTTGTTATGAGGGAGGATTCAATTCCCATGTAGATGGGGGTGGGGTGGGGAAGTTATATCCAGAAATGATGCCAGAGAAGGAGTCAATAAAACTGTTTTGGAAGTGATGGGTTGGACTAAGTGATTGCTAAGGTCTTTTCCACCTGTACATACGGCAATATATAGGTGTCCATAGGTAGGCTAGGAAGTTAAGGACTTCCTGGGTATGAGAGGAGGGACTCCGAAAGCTTACAGTACTGTCAGGAAGATTCCTAATTGGTTAAGAACAAGCCTGTAGTTGGAATAAGAGGCATCATGGTATAATGGAAGGAGCCAGAGGACCTAGGTTCAAATTGATTCTCTGACACATACTATGTGTGACCTTGTGGATGTGACTTTGGATAAGTCACTTATTTTACCCCTCCAGATTTTCTCATTTGTAAAAATGAGGGGATTGCACTAAATCGCTTCTGAGGTTTCTTCCAGTTTTCTGTCTATGATCCTATGATTTTAGGAAAGAAAGTTCAGGTGAGAAAATTTCAAATTGGGCTGATATATTCTGAAGGGAAGATATCATTCTCACCTGCGACTGTGGAGGAAATAGCAGCAGTTATTTCAGGTCACCAGGGTGGTCTGCTGGTCCTGGAAGAGCTTGAATATAGAGTACTTAGCAGCTTAAGGGAAGCTGGGTGGTGCAGTGGATAGAGCACCGGGCCTGGAGTCAGAAAGACCTGAGTTCAAATGTGACCTCCAGTACTTACTAGCTGTATGACCCTGGGCTAGTCACTTAACCCTGTTTGCCTCCGGTTCTTCATATGGAAAAGGAAATGACAAACCACTCCAGTATATTTGCCAAGAAAGTTCCACATGGGGTCACAGAGTCGGACCCAACTGAATGACACTATAGCGGTTTGGCTTATGGAGTGCTTTCTTCACACTAACCCAAGAGGATAACTCATTTTATAGAGGGAAGACACAAAAGCCTAGAGAGGGAAGGGGTTTACATAATTACGAAACCCATGTCTACTGACTCCAACTTCAGAATTCTTTCCACAACACCAGAAGGGCTCAGGAAGTTTAAGGCTCCCTACTCTGGAGCTAGGTACAATATATTTATTTTATTTACGCATCCCACAATCTTCCCCGGGTGTATTATATCTGAATTTGTAGCCTCTTTTCCCTCTTTAATAAACCCTAGAAATTTACTCTTATGGTATAGAGTTTGTGGAGACAGAGGGTAGGAAGTAAAGAAGGACCATGGGCATTCAAAGATGCAGGCAAAGAAGGGACAAAAGGCTCAGGCCCTTGACCTAGGAAAGTAAGCTAGGCCAGAGGCCAAGAAGGCCAAGGAAATTCAGGCCTTGATCTGGAGATGAGGGAAGTTAGAAGAACAAGGCAGAAAAAAAATTCCCCCAAACCCCTGGGAATGGAGGCACGTTCTTCCGAGTCAGTTCTGGGGAGCTGGGAAACTGACTAGGGTCAATGACACTTAAAACCAAGGCTAGATTTCTCTATTCATCCCACTGCATGCTACCAATGCATTACTATCCATATTTAGCCTATAGATGGGGGTGCATCTGGAGTTCTCAGAGCTCTACCTGGCGATCAGTTATTGAACCCTAGAATTTTAGAGCTAGAAGGGACCTCAAAAAGCATCCGATGTAGGTCAAAGAGATAACAGCTGGAAATAAACTTAAGGATCATTCAGTCCAAACTTTCTCATTTTGCTGATGTGGAAACCAAGTCCAGAGAAAGGGGACTATGAGCTGTCCAAAGCTACACAGGTAATAAGTAGCCAATGTAACATTCAGACTGAGGCCTTCTCCATCCAAATCCAGTGCTCTCTTTACTATACTACCCTCACTTGAGCAATAATCACCTTTATGGCATCTCCCTCAAAAAGGTTCATTCAGTATCCATTTGAAGAACCTACAGTGACAGAAAACCAGAGATGTGCATGCCTGAGCCAGCTCATTCCTGCTTGCAGGCATTTATACTTCAGAAATTGACAAACCATACAAATCATGTGTTGATTTGTTGTTTTGTGGCTGCCTAGATTTAAAGAAGTAATGGAGACAGTTATTGATGCAGATTAAACTTGAAAGTTTGTTATGCATACATTTTTTCTTTCTTTTTGGAGAGATGGCTATTCACCATTTACCCCCCACACCCCTGGTGGCTATTTGCTAGAGGATGCACTCAGTCTTTGAATCAAGGAGGCCTAAAACAGATTCAAGCAGTACTGGTTAGCCGTAATTTGGTTTAGACTCATTTACATAAGACACAGACCTCTAGAACCATAGAATGTCAACACTGGAAGGGACTTCAGAACAAAGAATGTCCAAAATAGAAGGGATCTGGAAGAACAGAATATCAGAGCTGGAAGAGACCTGAGAACAAAGGACAAGAAAGGTTAGAGATGGGGATGACCTTAGAAGCAATTTTGTGTAGTGGATAGAGTGCTGGATTGGATGTGAAGTCAAGCTATCTGAGTTCAAATCTTCTGACACTTTAATTGTATGACCCAGGACAAGTTATATAACCTTTCTGATCTCCAGTTTCCTCATCTGTAAAATGGGAATAATATTAGCTGCCACCTTGTAGGATTGTTGTGAGGATTAAATGAAATTTTGTGTATATATATATATACATATATATTACACATATATGTAATATACATGCACACACGTGTGTATATATGTACATATATATAATGCTTTGCAAACCTTAAAGCCCTAGATAAATATTAGTTATTGTTATCACTATAATATATGATAACAGAGCAGGAGGAGATCTTAGAAAACAGAATGTCAGAGCTGGAGAATACTTTGAGATCACCTTGACCAGCCTCCTCATTTTACCAATGGGGAAACTGAGACTGGGGTCAGTGTGATACCATGGAAAAAGCACTATTTTGGGTGTCAGAAGACCTAGGTTTACATCTCATCTTTGATTCTATCTAAGTGACTTTGGGCATATCACCTAACCTCCCTGGGCCTTAGTTTGTTCATCTTTAAGATAAGGTGTTTGGATTAGATCATGCTTTCAGGTTCTTTTTAGTTCTAGGCCTACAGAATGACTTTCTTTGGTTAATGGATAGCATTCAATCGATCAACATCTATTTATTAAGCACCTGCTTTGTAACGGGCCACTGGGCTAAGTACTAAGGATACAAAAAGAGGCAAAAGACAGTTCCGGTCAATATAAAGGGAGAGACAATATGCAAACATATATATGTATATTATATATGTATAATACACATACATATATGTACAGAGACAGAGATAAAGTCAGGGACACAGAGAGGGAGAGACAGAAAAAGAGAGAGAGAGAGAGAGAAAGAGAGAGAGAGATCAAAGACAGAGTCAGAGATCGCATGCTATCTACAAGATAAATAAGAAATAATTAAAATAGGGAAAGCACTGGAATTTAGAGGGGTTGAGAAAGGTTTACTATAGAATTTTAGTTGGGGCTTAAAGGAAGTCAGGGAGGTCAGTAGGCAGAGTGGAGGAAAAAGAGCATCTCAGGTATGGAGGACAGCCAAAGAGAATGTCCAGAACTGAGAAATGGAGTGTCTTGTTCGTGCAACAGCCAGGAGGCCAGGTGTTGGGCAGCCAGGTATAAAAGCAGAAGCAGAACTAGAGTACAGATCTTTCAGCTCTTTTTCCTACACCAAGACAAAGTGAGATCTTAGAAGGAGAGTTATGACTTGGCCTGGTGACCTCCTCTTTTAGCTTTCCTGCCTGGTCTCCTCTAACTCCTACAGACAAAAAATCCTTCCAGGCTCATTGGCCAAGGAGAAGAGAGAAACCAGCTATCCAGGTGGGGTTCCTTGCCTGGCCCCCCTTCCAGTCTATTGTGCAGCCGACACCATTGAACATTGTTCCAAAAACCATAAAACAGCTGAGAAAAAATGACGGCAGGACAAGGAAATGAGCCACCAAGGAAATTAAGTCTCACCCAGGGAGCTGCGAGCGCTTTCTGCTGACAGAGAGGGCTGTCTGCCTCGTAAAACTAAACACTTAAACTCTACCATTTACAATAATTACTGCTCCCTTTAAAGCTGCCTCCCCCCTGCTAGCACCCATGTTGCCTTCTTGACAACAGCAGCCCCCTTGGGGCAACCCTATCCCTAGAGGTGGAGAGAAATACTCACAGGAAAACCCACACAAGGGGGTAAGTGGAGTGTGGGGGATGAGGGCCGTGGCTTCCCAAGGGTACATCCCAACATAACTTGGCTTAGATTTCACCTATATAAATATAGGTCTATATTATTTTCTCTGACAGGATGTAAACTCCTTGAAGGCAGGAGCTGTTTTATTTTTGTCTTTTAACAAAGGTATTTGGCCTATCCCCAGTGCCTAGCATGGCCTGTCCCCCGATTCCTGGTCAGTCAAGGTCAGCTATGTGGCACAGTGGATAAAATACTGCATTTAGAATCAAGGAGACTCAAGTCTCAGACACTTAACACCTGTGTGACTCTGAGCAAGTCATTTAAGCTCCCTCTGTCACTTTCCTCATCTGTAAGATGGAATTAATAGTAATAGCACTTAACTCACAGCATTTTAGTGAGGGATCAAATGAGAAAATACAGGTAAAGAATTTTGTAATTCTAGGAGCAAATATAAATAGTGGCTATCATTATGAAGTGCGCATGAACTGGTTAAGGAGTGAAGTTAAAGAGTCAAAGAATGTCAGAACAAAGAGGAAGCTTAGAACATGCTGAGCAAGAAGGAACTTTAGATCACAGAATGTTCTGCTTAGAAAGATCCTTCGATCATAGAGCATGGAATGTGAGGCGTTGAAGGAATCTTAGAACACAGAACACAGAATATAAGAATCGAAAGGGGTCCTAAAGGTCTTCTTGTCACCCATCTTTCCTCCCCACTCCCAACATCTTATTGATGGAGAAACTGAATCTAGGATAACTGGAGGACAATAATTGAGAGTCTGGCCACCAGAACAAGTGGCCCTTTGATCCTAAGTATTTCTTCTCAAACATTGCTAACCTCCTAAAAAGGGACAGAGCATCCAGAGGGACGTTCCCACTATAATGAGAGGTTACTAAGATACCGAAGAAAGAAGCAATTCACACTGGCATGTAGGTATAGCCTTATTAGGGGAGTGTACTCATAAAACCTGCCCTGGGTAGCAATAGGACAAAATGGTGGCTCCCCAGTAGGGGACTTAGGACAGGCCAGATATTATATGGAAACAACCGAGAAGGCTTCATATCCATGGTCACATGGATGGGTACATGTAAATTTTCCCATGGGAGCTGTTCTACTGTTCATAGTAACTGTGATGCCGTATGTCACATTCTCAGGATCTCCTAGCACTGACTTTACTAAATCAACCTCTACTGTCAGATACCCAGGATTCCAAGCCACATATTCTGAAGCAGTTGCAGTGAGAGCTGACTGATAGGAGCTAGAAGAACTGAGTCTCTGAGTCTCAGCCATCCAACAACTATTCAACATCAGTAAAGTGGTGCAGAGTCCCAGGATGAGTGTAGAGAGAAAGAGAGAGAGAAGGAAAGGGAGACACACACACACACACACACAGAAAGGGAGGGAAGGGAAGAGAGAGATGGAGAGAGAGAAAACAAGAGAAAGAGAGAATGAGAGTGACATACAGAGAAAGAGAGGGAAGGAGGGAGAGAGGCAGAGACAAAAAGAGAGAATTTAGAAAAAATATGGACCCTGCCTTTATGGAGTTCACAGTCTAATGGGTAAATAGCAATGATTAAAAAAGAATTGTCTGGCACTTATACCATACTTTAAGGTTTGGAATTCTCTCTACGTTATGTTCTCATTTGGGACAAAACACATACACAGACAACCGAGATATTCAATATTATATTACAAGTGGACTAGAGAGACTGAAAACAAAATACTGAGTCTGGTCTGAGAGGGGGTCAGTTAGGGTTTCCTGGAGGGGGTGGCATTTGGTCCCAGTTTTCAAAGGCTGGGTGGGATTCAGGCTGGTGCTGAGAGAGAGGAGGGACATATCAGAGTAAGCTTTACTTTCTCTTACTTCTTTATTTGGAGATGGGGTATATGACAGGAATTTCTCCCAGATCCAAGGATGTAGGATGAAAAAGGAAGGAGACAGCTAATCCTTTCCCTACCAGACCATCCCATCTCAGGAGAAACTAGTCTCACTCTGACAGTTGATTTTGAAGGTGAGGTGAATGATTCACTGGGCAGACTGAAGGGGGAGAGACAGGAACTGTGTTTTTCTAGATTTTAGGCACGGGGGTTTGGGCTGGGCAAAGGAGACCCTCTGGAGCACGGAGTTAAGTAAACAGGTGCTGGTAAGCAGAGCGATGCTGACAGTACTTAATTTATAAGTTTTCTTCAATTCAATCCAGCAAAGTTTTATTGAGTTCTGCCTGGGTTATTAACAGGAGCTGGGTGATGCAGGCTTTTTCCTGTAGAAACCACTACTCTATTAAAAGTGTTCCTCTAAAAAAAAAACAAAACCTACACTGAGGTACTCACTCTTCTGCTTGTCTGTCTTCCTTTCCCCTCCACCTCTCTACTCCTCCATTCCTTCTTTTCCTCCTCCTTTCTGCCCTGCTTCCTCTCACTCCCCTCCTTCATCTCTTCCTCTCACTCCCCTCTTCCTTCCTCCTCCTCCTCCTCTCTCCCTATCTGTATTTTTCTCTCTGTCTCTGTGTGTCTCTGTCTCTCAGTCTCTCCATCTCTGTGTCTTTCTGTCTGTGTGTCTCTGTCTCTGTCTCTCTGTCTCTCTCTAATATTTTTACTTGGTTCTCATCTAAGCAGAGATTCTTAACCAGCTCCTGAAGCTGGTTCACCTGGATGACTTAAATATTTCTTTCTTCTTTTCAACCAGATAATAGACAATTTTCATTATAAGTCCAATCAGAAACACCTTGAGGCTCATGGTTTTTAAATAATCCAAGGTCTTTTAATACTCTAGATCCAAATAGCCTCGCTGAAAATAACATTTCAAAGTCATTGAGGAGGGATGGCCCAAGTTGTGTTCAGGAAGCTGGAGTAGTCCAGTATGACTGGAGTGTAGAGGGGTAGATGGTGATAATGAAACAGGACAGGAAAGGTATTGTGGGGCTACATCATGGAGCCTCTTGGATGCCAGGCAAGGGAGTTTGACCTTTACTCAGTAGGCAATAGGAAGCCACTGACAGTATTTGTTTGAACAATGGGATAATGACATGATGGAACCTTTGCATAAAGTCTGGGACATAGTAAATGCTTCATAAATGTCCTGTCAAAGAGGATAACTTTGGCTATTGGATGTACTTCAGTGGGGGACTGGGGAAGAGGAGAAGCAAGCCTTTCTATAAGGAAGGCATTGCAATGGTCCTGGTGAGTAATAGAGGCCTGTCTTAGAATGCTGGCCATCACAGTAGAAGGAGGGGATGGGATGGAAAGATGTTGGGAAGATGGATCCAGCTATTGGTCAGGTAAAGACAAGTATGATTCAGGAAAGAATGATAGAGTAAGTGGTCCCTTCAGAGATTCCAGGACCCTCTTTCTAGCATGAATGAATGTTGTCCCCTAGTTCTCTGAGCATATCTCACCTACTACCTTGAAACCTTCCCTATCCCTGGCTTCAAGGCTGGTCATCAGTCAGCATCAGCTGAAATCTCCACTCCTCCCCTACTAGCCTTGCGTTTGCTTTGCTGCTGCAAATCAATCAAGCTTTCTCATACTCTTCCATCCATTTTTTGCTCTTCTCAACTCCATCCCTCCTCCTGTTGGCTAGCTTTGGAGTGGTTACCACAATTAGGAAGACAAGACAGTTGATCTGTGGGGCCGAAAGGTAGCAGCTGCTGCTGCCAATAGCCCAAATGAGGGCATCAGCCTCTCTCCCACTCAGAGGATGTCTGTAGGCAGCAGATAAAATTAGAGAGAACTCAGCCCTCTGTGCTGGCATTCCTTAAATAGGCCCTTATCCTATGGCTATAGAGCTGATTGTGTTTGAAGGAGGCACAGCAGTGTGGCTCTGTGGGAATCTGATTACCTGGGTGTCTTTGCCTGTGTGTCTGTTTGTGTTCCTCTATGGTGTGTGTGCGTGCGTGCGTGCGTGTGTGTGTGTGTGTGTGTGTGTGTGTGTGTATGTAACTAGGGCTACACAGAGACTGGGCAAAAGTCTTAGACAGAGTACAGTGAAGGGCTGAGCATTAATGATCCTTTGTAACAAGGTTGATCATAACCAAGTCTCTGAAAATATCTTCTAAGACTTACCTGAAATTTAGAGCTCCCTGGCAGAGTGACCTTTCTCCCACACTTGTTGAGCTAAAGATGACCTGTTCTTCAGAGTTCCTCTGCTCAGACCCCAGAAGATCCTGCCATGCCACAATGCTCTCCAATTAAGAAACGATGTCTAAGTTCATCTGACACAACATGTGCTGGTAACCATGCCCCAGTATCCAAAGTAGTAATATTCTTGGCTCCATTATCACATGAGCTCCATATAGGTAAGGATGTGAACCACAGGACTTTGAGTCAGAAGATCTGGGATCATGTCCTGTCTCTGACACCTGCTTTCTATGTGGCCTTAGACAAGTCTTTGAATAGTAATAATACAGCAGCAGCTGCTGCAGCAGTAGTAATAGCTGGTATTTATAAAGTACTTTAACATCTGCAGATCACTTTATATAGATGATCTCAAAGTGGACAGAGCATGGGTGCAGTTGATAGAACACTGGATCTGGAATCAAAAAGACTTTAGTTAAAATCTGGCATCAGATACTCACTAGCTGTGTGACCCTGGGCAAATTGAATGAATTACTGATTTTCATGAGTTGCCATAACCTCTCTAAGCCTCAGTTTTCTCATCTGGGATGAGGATAAAAATGGGGATGATGATAGGACCAACCTTCCATGATTATTGAGAGGACAAAGAATGAGATAATATTTCCCCCTATTAGACTGAGCTCCTTGAGGGCATGGGCAGGCTTTTGCTTTTCTTGGGGCTTAGCATAGTGCCTGGCACAGTATAAATACTTAACAAATACTCACTTGACCAACTGACTGATCCCAGCTCCTCAGTTTACATATCTGTAAAATGAGGTTAGGCTAAATAGTCTTAAGACTCCTTTTCAGCTTTCAGATGCTCAGGCTTTTACTCTGAAAAGAAAAAAATGCCTTTGGATGCTTTAAAGATTCTTATAGTAGAAAGAGTCCATGATTCAGCATCAGAAGACCTGGGTTTGAGTCTGGGATTTGTCACTAACTCCAATGAGTCACATGATCTCAGGTAATTCACTTCTCCTCGGGGAGCCTCACTTTCCTCATTTAGAAAATGATGGTAATGTTTGCCTCATCTACTATATGAGCACATTGCAAGTGCCCATCAAGATGACAGCATCACAGAGTTAGGGAAGGGCTTAAAGTTACCTTAGAATTCATCAAATCAGACCTTCTCCTTTTTCAGATGAGAAAACAAAGCCCAGAGAGATTCAACAACTTGACCAAGGTCTCACAGATAGTCAGTGGCAGGGCTGGGATAATGAAACCTATCAAGTGAGGTATTTTAATCCTCTGTTTAATCATCAGTGATTCAGGATTGCCTTGATGAAGGTCTTCCCTCCACTGATGAAGATTGCAACCCTTCCATGAATTAGTGATTTTCATGAGTTTCTGTGATCTAAAGAATTCATTCCTTAGTTTCCAACCCTTTGGTGATAGCCAAACCCAACTAAGCTAGTTCTTGCAGGACAAGTGTGTACACACACACACACACACACACACACACACACACACACACACTCCATTACCAGACTACACATTTAGAGTCTGGTAGAGGAGATGGGTTGCATTAGGTACCTTCCAGTCACATCTAACTAACTCTAAGCACCTATAGCAGATATACATACTTTATATGTATATAACATATATATATATACACATATATATGGAGAAAGAGAGAGACAGAGACAGAGAGAGAAAACCTGTACCTTAAGCTCAAAAAAGATTAAAAAAGGGAGGAAATAAGTATTTATTAAGTAACTCTGTGCCAGACACTGTGCTCAGTACTTTACAAATATTATTTCATTTAATCCCCACAACAGTCCTGGGAGGTAGATGTTTTATTATTTTTATATTACTATAATATTATATAAAATATATAATACCTATTACAGACAATATACAATATATTATAATATAATATTAATATGTAATATTATTATATTTTACACAACTGCAGAAACTGAGGCAGACTGAGATTAAGTAATTTGTCCACAATCACACAGGTTGTAAGTATCACCAGCTGGATTTGAACTCAGCTCTTCCGTGCTCTAGAATGAGCATTCTATCCACTTTACCACCTAGCTGTCTCAATAATGCATTTATTTAATAAAGTGTTCATTAAGCATTTACTTTCTTCAAAGCACTGTTCTAGGCACTGGTAATACAAATATAAGCAAAATGAAGGATAGTCCCTGCCCTGGAGGAGCTCACATTCTAATGAGAGAAAACAATACTTAGTAGGGAGCTGAAAAAGCACAGGGCCTATGCCCTAGAAGTATTCTAGGGACTCATAACTGAGCTGATTTGGAGTGAGCATGGTGGCTTGTACTCTTCCTGAAATGGAGGTTTGGGGGAGGAACTCATCAATCAGAAGAGAACAGAAGGCTGCTGGGGCAGAGTCCTTATCTGTTCTCTCATTTGATTTTGAGTTTGAGCCTTGGCTTGAACTATCTGTGTGACCTTGGATAAGTCACTTGATGTCTCTGTCACTTCCCTTATTTACAAAATGAAAATAATTGCATCTTCCTACCCTATCTCGATCAGTTATTGAAAGAATCCCTTGACGTTTAAAAAGTATATTATTTGAACAAACTTGTTCTTAAAGAAGAGATGAGAAAATTCACCTCCCTGATTTCTTTGCAGAGATAGGGAACTTTAGGTGTGGAACTTTATATGTATAACTGACTCAGCTAAGGTGTTGATTTGTTTTGCTGACTTTTTTTCCTTTTTTTAATTTTTTGCTGCTGGGGATGACTCTCTTGGTAGAAGAAGGGAAGCGATAGACTTAGAAATGAAGGTAATTTTACAAGAAAGGATATCAATGAATCTCTTTTTAAAGCATAATATTATAGATAATAACTTTTGTATTGGACTTATAACTTTATTGGCACAGGGAATTCCTGGTGAGGAAACTCCCTCTACCGATACAGGTCAACACCTATTTTGCTACTTAGAGGGTCACCTGGGCCACTGAGGGATTAAGAGCCTTACTTCCGGTCCCACATTCTAGTGTGTCAGAGGAGAAACTTGAACTCAGGACCTGCTGACTCCAAAGGCAACTCTCTATCCACTATACCACGCTGTCTCTCCATTGATAATAATAAAATGGCTAGTATGATCTTTAGTTTCAAATCAGATTTTTGTTAAGACTTAGAAAGAAACATGGATTCTCTATAACCTTACAAGGATGTTGTGGTAGATACTATTATCAGATTTTTCCACTGTAAGTTTTACATACCCATATATTCTTTTCCTAGAAGACAACTTGCGTAAAATTCTCAACCAATCAACATTTACAATGAAAGATGAACCATTCAAAAGCATTCCCAAATTAGGGCTTTTAAAAAGCAAATAATGAAGAAAATAACTTGGTCCAAGCCCAATATTCTCATACAGATACATTGATTATTATAGACAAGATGAATAACATGCTTTATTGAATCAAAATGAGAAGTGCCTCCAAATGAGTGCCTGAGCCAGTTAGTTTTAGGAAATCCCCTTTGGCAGATCCTACCAAGCTGGAATTGCTTCGAGTAGTGGATTGGGGATGGACAGTGCGTCTGTCATTCTATGGCTAGCCATTTGACTTAATTGGAGAATTCAAGAGCTCGTTACCATCAAGCAAGCTGATGAAAGCTGTGGAGGTTATGATATGCAGTGGTAGAGGACAATGCCCCTACAACTGAAACCATGAACTTGAAGCATGTAAATGGATTTAATAGATTCTCTCTGAGGTTCTGTCCAACGCTGAGGTTCTGTGACTCTGCCTCCTATGGGTCTCAGCTTCCCTGCATGTAAATTGAAGTGGCTGGTCTGGATGATCTCTAAAGTCTCTTTCAGGTGACAGTCTATGTTCTAAGGTCCTTTCCAGATCTAATATTCTGTGTTCTATATTCTAAGGTCCTTTCCAGCACTGACATTCTGTTTCAATGCTCCTCCCAGATCTAACATTCTCTGTTCTAAGTTCTCTCCCACCTATGTTCTAAAGTCTTTTCTAGTACTGAAATTTTACGTTCTAAGGCCCCTTCCAGTTCTGATGCTCTGCATTCTAAGACCACACTGATATTGTATGTTATAAGATCCCTCTCAGTTTTGCCATTCTGTGTTCCCAGGCCCCTTCTAACTGTAATATTCTGTGTTCCAAGGTCCCTTCTAACTAACTTTCTCTGTTCTAGCATCCCCTCCAGCTCTGCCTTTCTCTTGTTCCACTCTAACTTTCTCCAACCCAAGGACCTACTTCTCTTCCTCCTGGCTGCTGGCACAGTTCAGTGGCAATGGGAGCTGAGGAGCCATTGAGTTTGTTCTTATGTGCTGAGCCGCTTCAAGTCTGGAAATGAGAGCATGCAAGAACCTCTTATCCTTCCCTGGGGGCACTGACTGAGACAAAGAGAAGTCAAGACTTTCTATCAAGGAAAAGTTGTCAAAAGGAATTCAGCTGCACTGACAGAGCATGGAGCAAGCAAGAAAAGAAGAAAAAAAAAAGAGTTTGGAGAAGTGGGGATGGAGTCCTGGACCAGTGAGACCTGACCTTTGTCAGTAACTCGCTATGTGACTTTGGGCGAGGTGTTTCCTCATTCTGAGCCTCAGTTTTCTTAACTGTAAAAAGTGGGGCTGGGTGAGATCTCTAAGGTCCTTTTCAGCTTGTAGATTTTATGAATCTCACAAATCCTAACAATTAACACTGTTTAAAAGTTGTAGGGGCTCTCTCAGGGGTACTAAATCCCCTCTTATTGGAGGTCTTCAAATGGGTTTGAATGTACAATTCTCAGGAATATTGTAGAGGACATTGCTGCTTGGGGGAATAGATTGGACTACAAGGTCTTCAACATCCTTTCACGCTAGAGATTCTGTGAAACTTTTATTTTTCCAATATTCACCTGTTAATTCTTTCATTTAAAAAGCATCTACAATTTGTAAACTCAAGAAGTTCTACGTAAATGTGATCTGCTTTTGCAATGACATTATATGATGTTATTTACACATCATATCAAGAATCATATATCATTTCATATCATATTGGCATTGTGACCAGGGAAACCCAAGGTGATATCTAAAGTCTATTAGTTAGAAGAGAAAAGAAGTAGCTAATTAGATTTAATTAGATAAAGCTTTGCTGATAATTGTATTTCTGCTTGAGACCTTAGCTCAGAGGACAGCTGAAGGCAGCTCCCATTTGCAATAGTACTTGGCAAGAGTTTGCTAATTGCCAATCAAAGACAATTAAGTGATGTAGTGCAATATCAGAGTATTTAGGATAGAGTGCTGAGTCTGGAGTCAGGAAGACCTGAGTTCAAATTGAGGCTCAGAAACTTAATAGCTGTGTGGCCCTCGGCAAGTCACTTAACCCTCTTTGCCTCAGTTTCCTCATCTGTCAAATGAGCCAGAGAAGAAAATAGCAAACCACTCCAGTAACTTTGCCAACTAATCTCTAAATAGTGTCATGAAGGAGTTAGATACATCTGAAAATAAACAACAAAAATATCAAACAAAGTGCAATATCCTAAGAAAAGGCAAGAAATACAGGAAAAATAAATGAAACCTCACTCAGAAGACCCTGGTCACTGAATCCTCCAACAGTGAACAGGCATGGGAAAGGTAGTTTTCTGCAAAAAAAAAAAAGCCAACAAGAATGATAAAGGACTGAAGATCTCACTTGCAGGAAGTATGGAGGTCAAGAGGAGCTTTATAGCAAACTGCAATTTGTGTTTCTGTTTCTGCCAGGGTCAAGTAGAAGATACATATGCATGGAGTGCAAGTTAGTATCCCCCATAGGGAAAAGGAGCAAAGGAAAAGATAAGTGGATGAATGCCTCTCTACATCTCCAGGCGATCAGAGAGAATGAAGAATTCCAAGGAAAAGGAAGAGGAGGAGGAGAAGGAGGAGGAGGAGGAGAAAGAGAAGGAGAAGGAGAAGAAGAAAGGAAAGAACTATATCAATGGCAAAAAATTTCAAGAATAAGCCGGGTAAAGATGCCGTTAGGTAACACCAAGTGGACAGTGTTCTGACCTCAAGTCTGAGTTTAAATTATGCCTCATATATTTATTACCTATGTCATTAACCTCTCTCAGGCTCAATTTCCTCCTAAGTAACATGGAGGTGATTGGACTCTGTGTCCTCTAAAGTCCCTTCCTGCTCCATATCTATGACAGATCTTATGACTTTATCCACAGGGATTCTAACTTCCATAAGGTTAGAGAATAGAAGATAACCCAAGAGGGAAGGGGAAGAAGGACTACAGAGCATTTGAAGGTTTGGGACAACCCGTTGAACCCTTTTGGGAGGAAGCAACTTTGTATATTCTAATTACTGATGATGTGGCTCCATCAGCAAAGAGGTAGACTCCAATAATGTACAGCAGCAGAAGACAAAACTTCTGCCTTTATTGTAGGATTATTGATGTAGAGAGGCAGCTAGGTGGTGCAGTGGACAGAGCACAGAGCCTGGGGTCAGGAAGATCTGAGGTTCAAATATGGCCTCAGACACTCACCCTGAGCAAATTGTGACCCTGAGCAAATTTGCTCTAGTTTCTTCATCTGTCAAATGAGTTGGAGAAGGAAATGAAAAACCACTCCAATATCTCTGTCAAGAAAACCCCCAATGGGGTCACAGAGTTGGACATGACTTAAAAAAGGCACAATAATAACACTGATATAGAGCCACCATCTGGTCCACACCATGCCCCCCCACCATTTTATAGAGGAAAAAGCAGAGGTCTAGAGATGTTAAGTGATATGGCCAAGATCACATAGGTAGCAAGTGACAGAACTGGAATATGAATCAATGTCCTATGAATCCAAATCCAGCTTTCTTTCCACTGTACCACACTGTCTGTGTGGTTGATAGCTAACTGTGGAGAGATACTGAAGCAGTCATCTGATACTTGACCCAAACAATACAAACACCTGCTATCTCCCTGGTGTCTAGACCATGACAGAGATCCTCCCAAGGCTGATAAAGCTTGATGACCATTCCCCATTCACTCATAGTGATTACCACAAGGACAAGGAACACTACCAGAAGGAAAGCATTGTCAGGGATTATGAAGTGCTGGACAAAAGACTGAAGATCCTCAATGCACACGATCATACCTTAGAATCATTTATTTATAACCAGAAGGAACCTCAGAGAAGCCATCGAGCCCAACCTCTTCATTTTACAGATCAGAAAACTGAGTTTCAGAGAAATTAAATGACTTGTCTGTGATCATCCAAGTAAAGTAAGCCACAAAAGTGGAATTTGAACCTAGGATCCCCTGGCTCCAAATTCATTGCAGCATGTGCCTCCCATGTGTTTCTCAATGATCTTCTCATTCTTGCTGTTAATTAAAGGTAGGGGCTTCAAAAGAGGGATTTAGGGAATTAATAAAAAGAGCTGAAGGTGGAAATGAATCTTAATTCCAAAAGAGGATGTTTTAGCTACATAATGGAAAAGGGAAAGATCAAAGAAGGCACAGGACCATTGCTTGGAGTAGATGTGGCAAAGATGAGAGATGATAGGAATAACTACTCAACTCTTAATTTGTTTGTGTTTAAGCTACAAAGGAGAATGGTCTCCAGATTTGGAAAAAGTGAATAAAAATAGTTAACAGGAGGTTGAAACCCAAGACTAGTGAAGAGATGGTAAGAAAGCACCTAGTTGTTTTCATTGAGTTCAACTCACCTGGCCTGACTTTATACAAAGGTATTTCTTTCAATACTGAAAGATGTGATGCCCAATCTTGCTCTTTGAAACACTGGAGAATGGGAGAGGTGCCATATTAGAGGAGAAGGACAAATGTCCTCAAAAAAGAAGAGAGGAGAGTATGATGTGCTTGACTTTGGTTCCTAGAAAATTCCAGAATGGATCATTAGAGTACTAGTTTGTTAACTAGAAAGGAAAGTGGTGATCACTAAGAGTCAGCATCGCTTCATGAAGAACAGGCCATTCTTTCCCTCCTCTGACCCCTCCCCCCAAAAAACAAAAGAAGTTGTGCCACATTAGTTTCTTTTTTTTTCTTGGACAGGTTGACTAGATCAGGGGATGCATTTATATTCCTCAAAGTATCTGACAAAATTTCTCATGCTTATCTTGTAGACAAGATGGAGGAGCATAGGGTATGGGGACACTGAACTGACTTGACAAAGATGTGAAGAGAAAGCAGTCAGTTACTAATGAGTCAACTTACAGAGGTGGCTAATGGAGGCATCTGTCCTTGGTCCTGGGCTGTTGGATACTTTTATCAGTTGTTCAAATAAAGGCTTGGATGGCATGCTTATCAAATTTGCAAATGACACAAGAGTTGGCAGGTAGGTGACACAGTGGCTAGAGCACAGGACTTGGCATCAGCAAGACCTGAATTCCAATTCTGCTTCAGACACTCCCTAGTTGTGTGATCCCCAGGTAAGTCACTTTAACCCCTCTGTGCCTCAGTTTTTTCATTTGCCAAATGGGGATAATAATAGCAACTACTTTGCAGGATTGTAAGGAGTTAAATGAGTTGCCCTTTGCAAACCTTAAAGAGCTATATAAATGATAGCTATTATTATGATGGAAGGATAGCTAACACATCAGATGATGATTCAGGGTCCCAAAAAATGATGGAATAAATCTAGTAAGCTGAAATTTCATAGTGACAGATGAAAAGCTCTATGCTTTGGTTCAAAAAAAAAATCAGCTTCACAAGTACAAACTGGGGGAGGTAGAGTTAGAAAGCAGTTTGTATGAAAATGATCTTGGGGTTTTAATGGATTACAAGCTCAGGATGAGTTAATGGTGTGACACAGCAGCCAAAAAAAGCAGTATGATCTCAGGCTGCATAAAGAGAGAGAAAGAGAGAGAGAGAAACAGCATTCAAGACAAGGGAGGCAACGATTCCACTTTACTCTGCACTGGTAGGAAAACATCTGGTATATCATGATCAGTTCTAGGTACTATATTTAAAGAAAGTCATTGGCTATCCCAGAGGAGGGTAAACAGGATGGCGAAAGGACTAGATACCTCACAAGGATTGATTGAAGGAGTAATGAGAGCTGACATTCATAAAACAATGCACTTTCCATCTGTCATTTCATTTGAACCCCACAACAATCCTGTAAGGTAAGTGCTGTTGTTATCCCCTTTTCACAGATGTAAAAACCTAGACTGGGGGATGTGAAATCACTTGCCCATGATCATGTGATGAGGAAAGTTATAGCTGGGATTTGAACCTGGGACTTACTGACTCCAAGTACAGCTTTCTACCCACTGTGATACACTGCTTCAGTTACTTCATGGAACTGTAGGGAGTTTACCTTGAAGATAAGACTTAAAGGAAACAGAACAGCTGTCTTCAAGTAGTTGAAGGACTCTGATATGGAAAAGGAAAAGTTATTCTGCTTGGTCTCATAGGGTCAAAGTAGGAGGGATGGCTGTACATTACACAGGCAGATCTTGGCTCAATATAAGGCAAAAAGTCCACAACCTTCCTGACCATTAGAGCTGTTCCAAAGTGGATGACTTGCCTTTGGTGCTGGGTTCCACTGTGGGAGGACTTTCCATGGAGTGGATAGCCACTTCAGGGGATGGACTTGTTTTACCCAGATGTCCTCTGAGGTCCCTCCAAACTATGATTGTGATTCTTTGGTTCTGCAAATACCCAAAGTTCCTGAATTCCATTCAGCAAGGTAGACCTATGGGACTAAAAGTGGACCGTCCTGGGCATATTTGCTTCCATCCCCCACTCTCAGTTATCTGAGTAGAAAGTGCATCAGGTGATAGCAGTCGAAGCAGCAGAATGGGGAAGGAGGAGGGAGAGACATCCCAGGGCCAGGCTATGCCAATAGCTTATTGCTCCAAGTAATTAAGATGGAATTAAAAATTAATTCTTTCCCTCAGCCTGATTGCATTTCAAGGGAGAAACGGGATGTTACAGCTCTCCTGTATTTTCCCCCCTAAATTAAATTGGATCCTGTTTTCAGGGAGGGGGGTGAGAAGAGGAAGAGAAATGGAATTAATAGGACAGCTAAACCCCCTCTAGGGAAGGAACCAAGGGACCCTGCCTGCTCTGGCCTTGTCCTTATTCTTCGATGTCTGGTTGCTCCAGCCTTCTCACTGGTTATTACAGGATTTAGAGCCAAAAGAAACCTTCAAGCTCATCTAATTCAACCCGCACATTTTACAAGGGAGGAACCTGAGGCCCAGAGATAATAACCATAAGAAAAATAATAATAGTGGGCATTTATATATCATTGAAGGTTTGAAGAACACTTTATAGATCATCTGATTCTTACGATCACCTTGGAAGGTAGGTGCTATTATTAACCCAATTTTACAGATGAAGAAATGAAGGCTAAGAAAGCTTTTGTCACTTGCCTAGGGTCACATAGCTAGAAAATGTCTGAGATGGGATTCAAACTCAAATCTTTTATACTTGAAGTCCAACATTGTCTGCCATAGTCCAGTGGGGTCAAACTCAAATAAAAATAGAACCTGGACACAGGAAGACCTAAATTTGAATCACTCCTTCTACACTTAACTGCTGCATGATCCTGGACAAGTCACTCAGCATCCTGGAGCCTCAGTGTCCTCATCTGTAAAATGGGGATAATAATGCTACCCTCACAGTGTTTTGAAAACCAAATGAGGTAATGTATATAAAGTGTTTTAAAAACCTTAAACTGACATTTAAATGGTAGCTATTAGACAAAAACCAAATTCAGGATTCTATCTTAATTCTACCTAGATCCTTGTTCTGCCGTTAATTCTCTGTGTAACCTTTGACAAATTCCCTATGGCAGTTTCCCTAATGGGGTTAACTAGATTAAAGCTGTCAAAAGGACCCAGGCAAATAAAGAAATAGATTAAATATTGAGAAATATATAACAAAATTCATTAAAATGCAATAAAACATAGATAACATTAATATGTAGTTTTCTAAGTTACTATGTGCTCAAGGAGATTCTTATTTCCTTAGTGGCCTCTGTTTCTGAGTTTGATACCATGGTTCTTGAGATCTAGCCTTGATATGAACTCCAGCTCTACTATATGTATGATCTTGGGTAAATTACTCAACCATTCTGAGTCCCAGTTTCTCATCTGTAAAATGAAGGTGGCCAGTAGAGGACTTCATTTTGCTTAATTTTACATTTATAACAAGGGTTTTGTTTTCCTTTCTCCTGCATACAGGGAGGAGACGAGAGGGACAGAAGTTGGATTTTCATTGTTTGGGAAAAAATTAACTCATAAGAAGAAGCAGTAGAGATAAAAAGAATAAAATGAAGAGCGCCTCCTTGGCCTCTCCTCTAACTTTGGCATTCTGTGACGCAGCATGGGGTAGTGGCAAGAGTGGGGGATTTGGATATGGAAGACCTACGTTCAAATCTAGTTCCGTATGACTGTGGGCTACTTTACTAAGACCCTTCTTTGATGTGCCCATGTGACATGGAAGTGACCCTAAAGGTCATTCTGAGTTCTCAAAGACCATGGTAATAGAAGACAAAGATGTCAGCAGGTCCTCTCAAGCAGGGATAGCTTTCATTATGAGCTGGTGGTGACTTGGACTCTATGTCTATCTTCCCAAGATAACCTAGATGATTTGGAAAGATTGGTCATATCAATTTGTGAAAGCGATCTCCTAAGTGGTAGGAAGTTTTTTTTTTTCTATTGTAGTGGAAGAGAACTCATGGTTCTAAAATCACAAATACTCAAAGGATTGGTAAAATGCCCAGGAGTACAGAGCTATTCTGAGTCTCAGTCTCCTCACCTGTAAAATGAAAATAATTATGCTTGCACTGCCTACCTCACAGAGTTGGTGTGAGGAAAATGCTTTGTGACTCTTAAAGTACTAAATAAATATGATGTATTGGTCCCATAAATATGATTTATTTATAAGGGCCCATTACTTGTTCTGAGGACCCTCTTTGTTCTAATAATCTATGTCGCTTTCCTTCCTCCACACCAGAAAAGTCCTATTTCCTTATCCTTCTTTCCATTATTACCCTCTGGGTTAAACACAGACATTTCACAGCTTTCCTGTGCCCTTCTGTATGATTTTCTGCCTCCTGCCCATGATAGGAAATAACAGTTCAGAAAGTGGGGAAAGGTCTTGAACCTGCTGCCCAGAAGGCTCTGGAAGGGAACTGACTCCAAAGTCCCCAGAGTGGACAATAAGAGTATTTAAGGAAGGAAGATATGGTGACCCACACTAACTAGAAGACTGGTACAGCTGAGGGTAGTTGGTCAGTTGGGAAGTTGAATGGACATGGACAGCCAACTCCATGGTGCCTTCCCCATGGAATCCAGGACCCAAAGCTAGTTTTCCTCTGGTGCCTCTGGCCTGCTATAATTGTTGCAGCCATCTCCTTGAGGTGGGGCTGGGATGAGGGGTGAGGAGAATAGTCCCTGCTTGGACCCTCTAGAGGAGTTAGAGTGAGAGGTAGGAGGTGTGTGATTCTGAATGGGAAGTCATGGGTGGCACTGGGGTATCTGTGGAGTGCCAAGAATTAAGGGCTGAGATGAGTGGGAAAACTGGTTATCAGAGCAGAGATTTATACCAGGAGAGCAATACTGGATCAGGGGGCACAAGGTAAGGATTATCAGAAAGTTGACCACATCACCTCCAAAGTGTCATACATCTGCAACCGATAATAATATTGATAATGGCTCCTCTGCCACTAAAGTCCTTCTTCGATAATTTGCTTTGAACCTGGGTTCTTGAAGATTATGCCAATAGACCACAAGCTCTGACAAGCCCTGCCAAGCTGGAGGCTGAGATATTGAGACTCATAAAGGTTAAATGACTTGCTGAAGACCAGGGATAGCCATGATTCAAACCTATGACTTCTGAGCCCATGGCTCTACCCACTACACCACACTTCCTCTCCCCTGCTCTGATTCACAGGGCTGCTTCATCATTTTCTCCTTCATAGATCTTTTCAAAGGTTCAGAATGTTCATTTTCTATTTGCATCCCCAGGGCTTAGAACAAGGCAAAGCACATAGCAAGCTTTTGATAAATGTTTCCCTCCTTCCTTCTATCTTCCTTTCCTTTATTTCTTCCTTCTTTTTTCTCTCCCTTTTCTTTCTCCCTTCCATCTTTCTTCCCTCTGTTCCTCCTTTTCTCCCCCTCCTCTTCTCATCTCTTCCATCCTTCCTTCTATCTCCCTTTCTTTCCTTCCTTTTTTCCTCCTTTGCTTCCTCCTCCCTTCTCTTTTTCCTCTCTCCCTTCCTTCTTCCTTCTTTCCTCCCTTTCTCTCCTCTTCTCATCTCTTCTTTCCTTTCTTTCTTCCTTTATTTTTATGAATCCCTTTCATGAATCTCCCAAGCATAAGCATCTGGGGCTTCTAACCTCTTACCCTGGGTCATACTCACATTCACCTCAATCCTCAAAATCACCTCCCCCATACACACACACACACACACACACACACACAAGTACACCACAGGGAATCTTTTATCTAGGCACACATCTCTTGGCCATTGTCTCTTTTCAGATAAACATTAGCACATAACATTAACACATAGATTCATAGATTCACAGAATGTTAGATGTATAACCCAATTACACTTTGATTGCATCCATTGCCCACAGCCAGATTGAAGCTTCCTAATCAGCATCTCCCACTGAGAAGCAGCTGTGGCACAGCACAGAGTGCTCCCTCAGCTCTGAGTCAGAGGACCCAGGTTCAAGTCCTGGTTCCATCACTTCCCAGTTGTGTGATCTGGGTCTGTTCACTCCTCTCTCTGCCTCAGTGTCACCATCTCTCCAACAGGGGTGACAACTTGCATGACCCCCCTCACTAGGTTGGTGTAAGGAGAGTCTCTGAGGTACTGTGAGCTTTCAAGCAGAGGTCCTTCTCCTCCACTGGTGCCTCATGTTTTGGGCCCAGCATAGTGGAGACAGTTTCAGACATGGAGTCACGAAGAGCTATGTTTGAGTCCTTCCTTGCTATGGGACCCTGTGCAAATCAGTTAACCCCTTGTAGCCTTGGCATCCTCATCTGTAAGAGAGGGATAATATATATGCTTCCAGATAGAGAACTGATGGACTCAGAGGGCAGATGGAAGCCTATATTTTTCTTTTTCTCTCATCTTTTTTTTGGGGGGATGGGGGTGGGGGAATGACTAATGTGGGATTTGGTTATGCATTTCTATGTGTATTTTAATGTGTTTTGCTTTTGCTGCCTTCTCAAGAAGTGGGGAGGGGACAAGGGAAAGAATTTGGAACTGAAAATAATATAAAATTGGATTTAAAACAGGGGGGAGTAATAAGAGTACCTACCTTACAAGGTTACTGCAAATGTCCAGTGAGATAATTTGTATAAAGTGCTTTGCAAATGTCAGTGAGGTATAACAAATGTGGGCTATTAGTACTAATGATCCTTAAGGTGTCCCTCAGGTTTCTGTCCTTCTTCCTTTTTCCGCTTTCATGGTCATCTCATTCACTCCCATGCTATCAGATCTATATCATTGGCCCTCTCCCCTCTTTGCATACATAGGTGTCAGGGTCCAAGACAAGCAAACTCTGGTTTGGGAGCCTGAGCCTCTTAGGCTACTTCTATTTTATGTCCTGCACCTTCCCCGACTGCCCATCATCTTGCTGTTTCCTGGGTAACTGCTGGAATTGTCCATACTAGAAACTTACATATCCCCTGCCTCCACAGCCAGGGTTCTGAAGGCCAGTCCCCAAAGAATCTGTCCCTGTGATTTCAGAGATGAGAAACTAATCAGGTGCACCCGACCGCCATTCTGTCCCTTCCAAACTCACGTCTCTAGCCTCTTTCTGACGCCACATTGTTTGGGTATTTTTCTCCTCAGGTCCCAGTCCACCTAATCATGCTGCTGTCTGTTGGCCCAGGGAGTGTTCCTGTCCATATCCAACCTTCCCTGCCCCCTGTTATGCTTCAACCCCTGCCCTCACCTCTTGTTCTGGCAATTATAATCAAATTAACATTACCATTGCTCCTGGAAAGGGCATGTCAATAAACTGCCCAGTGGAACCACTTACCATCCCTCTGACTTCTTAGATCAAAAAGCCCTTCCCTGGCTACTATTTCCATATGTATATTTTCTCTGCCTATTACAGTGCAAGTTCCTTGGGACCAGGCACTCTGCATTTTTGTATTTATATCCTCAGTTCTGAGCTTAGAGCTTGAGAGTCAGTACTTAATAAGTGCCTTTTCGTTCATTCATTCATTCATTCATCCATTCATTCATTCATCTGTGAGTGTCTTAGGTTACTATAAATGGATCTAGGTGCCTAGGTATGGCATTAACCCACTGCCCTAGTTCAGATGTGTCAAATTGTTTCCTTTGTGTGGGGAGCTGTGAGCTACCTGGTTTGAAGGTGTTGGCCTGTTTGCACTGCTAGTATGGAAGCATTGCAAGCTGGCCTGGCATGGAAGACACAGGACTCTGACCATTTCCCATATTGACTATGGTGAGGTAGAGCTGGCAAAGCCAGATGTGCCAAGGCCAAGGAGCAGCTTATCTTCTCCTACTGTGGCCTGAGGCCCACTTCTCCCAAGGTCCAACTGCTGGTCTGGCTCTCTCCTCTTTGGATCCTTGTCTTCTTTGTTCCCACCCCAGGTACTTTTCATCAAACCCTGTAGCTGGCCACAGCTATGGTACAATGAACAATTTCAGTATGTAAGTAGCCAGGATATGCTAGGTAATCATTACATCACACTGTGTTCTCTCTTTACTGCTCAGTGGTACAGTGGGTCCCACAGCCCCTTTAAAACCTTGGGAAACGAGAAGGGCCCCTCAGGCCTTATGAAAGCCCATTTCAGCATTTGTAGCCTTCACCAGGGAGTCTCAAGTGTGTCTTTGCAAGGGACAAGGAAGACTGTAGGAAGATGGATTCAACATACAGCCTTGAGCTACCACCTGCTGTATCCTTTAAGTAAATTGTGTGTTAAGCTAATCTTGGTGCCCAAGTGATCATTTCACCAGATCTCTTAGTCTACAGTAACCCTTAAAGCCTTCCCTCTGTGTGAGTTAAAATGCACTAAATAAAGGCCTACTGTTTTCTCTATTCACTGATCAGTGTGACTCTTTCGTGAGCCCTCCATCCAGGGCAGTTAGGTAATGCGGTGTATGGAATGCTGGACTTGGAGTAAGAAGTGCCCAAGTTCACAGCCTGCCTCAGATGCTTGCTAGCAGTGTAAACCTGAGAAAGTCACTTAACCTATCTCAGACTTGATTTTCTTATCAGCAAAATGTGGTAAAATGGTAGCCATCTCTAAGGTGAAGGGAGGAGCGAAGAAATAAAAAAGAAATTTGCATGAAAACTTTATTATATATTTAAAAGAACAGCAAGTTTCACATAATAGCTTTTCAGCTTCATGTGCAATCATCTTTTTGATTATATTATGTTATGGAAATGCTTGTTTTATTCCATAAATTTTAAAAAATAAAAATTAAATTTAAAATATGTAATAATAATATATTTATTATATTAATTATAATACTATATGATATAATAATTATATATAATACTATATAATATACTATAATAATAGTATAATAAATTATTACAACAGAAAAAATGGTAATAATGATGATATCTACCTCGTGGGTTATTGTGAGGATCAACTGAGATTAAAATATGTCAATCACTATATAAATGTTACTATTACTTCCCTCAATTCTGAAAGACACTGAGACAGACTGGACACACACCAGCACGTAAATGCCTATCCTTCAAGTCGAATATAATATGTCCAAAACTGAGCCTCCTGTCTTTTCTCCAAACCTGCTCTCCTTCCAGCTTCTTTCTCCTGCCTTCTTTAATTCTATTGAGCATCATTTAATGAGACTCCTGCCCAGTCAATTCTGTAAAATATCTTCCATCTGTCCCCTGTCCCCCATTCCCTTGGTCACCACCTTATTCCAAGACCTCATTATCACCTTGAATGTTGCATTGGCCTCCAAATAAATCTTCCCACTTCTATTCACTTTTTCTTCCAATCCATCCTTCATATCAGTGCCACCCTTATCTTTCTTATGCATAAATCTTGTCTTATCCCTCCTGCACTCAAGAATCTTCCATAACTCCCTATTGCCTCCTGATGCAGCCTTGCCAGTCTGGACCCTTCCCTAACAAGAGGAGAAAGAATACATAGACCGAAGCAGCTGGAATGACCTATTAAGTGTAACCCTTGACACTAAGGGCATTTTCCCTGACCCTGATATTTACCCCTTTCTAGTCTACCAAAGATTAGTGTATCCAGAAGGGGCTAGGACCTGCTTAACCTGAATTGGTACATTTTTAAAGAGCTCCAGCTCCCTTTGTTTACCTTAGTACAAACTCCACTAGACATTTACCTCCTAGGACACTTGGAATTGGTTTGCAAGGTTCTGGGCAGGGCTAGTTCCTTAGAACTATCTATCTGTCTCTTGTACTGTTTTAACCCCTGGAGCTAGGATCAATATCAAGATCCTGGTGGTGGTAAAGAGATCAGCACACAGGCAGCTTCTATATCTTTGCCCCACTAAAATAATTTGTATGCTATCCAACACTCTCTCACCCCTCCCCAACAAAACAAAACAAAACAAAACACCATACTTAGGCAAACGTGATGCTCTGTCTCTGTGCCTTAATATCCATACGTGGACTTACTGACTCAAGTTTAAGTTGCATTGTCTGCCATACAAGGCCCATCCCAATGTGGCATCTCTCTGTCCAACCGGCCTTACCTCATACCACGTCTATTCCTTGGTCTGTATTTCTGTCCTTGGGCACAGCTATGTTTTCCTCCCTCTGTGGCTTTGATCACATTGTTTCCTATGTCCATCATGCTTTCTCTCCCTGTTGAATTCCTACTCTTCTTTAAAGCAGAGTTCAAAGCACTCAGTAGCAGAGAGAGCACTGGAGATGTTAGGGAGACTTGGGTTCATATTTCACCTCAGACTTACAAACTTCCTGGGTGGCCTTGGGCAAGTCCCTTCATTTCTGGGCCATTCACCTTCCTCACATGTAGAATGCAGATAATCAACAGCACCTACCTCCCAGGGTTGCTGTGAGGGTCAGAGGAGAGGGCATATGCAAAGAGCCTTGTGACTGCATAAATGCAAGCTATTGTTCAGTGACACCTCCTTTGGGAAGTCTTCCCTGATTCTCCTTCAGTAACAGGTTTTTCCTTTGTGTATCTCATTTTGTTTATTCTGTCACATTACCTTGTCATGTAATATCATGTATACTAATTCTCTATTCTGATGCTATACTGCCCTACTAGAACTGCATGATGTTAGGGAATATATCTTTTTTAAAATTTAAGATTATAGATATAGAGCTAGAAAGGACCTGAGAAACCATCTAGTCCAACTTCCTAGTTTTATAGATAAGAAAACTGAGTCTCGAGGAAGGAAAGTGACTTACCCAGGGTCACACAGCTATTAAGTATCAGGGCCAGGATTTGAACCCAGGCCTTTCCTATTCCAAATCCAGTACTCTCTCATCTATGCCGTGTGATTGCAGCACACATATTTTTGAATATGATGCTTGGGGAGTTTTCTTAACCACACATTTGCATATTTCTCTCTGGACACACATCTCTCCATGCCTCCCTTCCCTTCTCAAATATGCATAAACATTCACAAAGCTACAGACAAATATTGGTTTCAATACCTAACCTATTTCTCCTTGCACCCAGACTTCTATGGCTTCTTTCTTGTATACATAGATGGTATTCTCTCCTCCTCCATCTATCCCTGCAGGCACATACCTATTCTTCTAACAGAAAACCCCAACATCTTGCTTTATAACAACCCCAAAATCTCAAGGCTGGAGGTGCTTTAAAATTCCATCTAGTCCCACCCTAACCTGAGGAGGAATGCCCACTCCAAAATACCCAATCAGTGGTCATCCAGCCTCTCTCTGTGAAGATTTCCAGTGAAGAACTTTCCGACTTTAGAGACCATGTCTTGAATTTACAGATAAATAAATGAAGAGTGTCTACACTCTGTCTACTGTCTACAATTCCCCCTCAGTGGAAGAACTGGACAAACATTATATCATTCTCATTTTACAGATGAGGAAACTGGAGCTCCGAGGTATTTCAGATGTCCTGAACTCACTCATCTCATCCTTTCACTATTAATATCCTTCCTTCTCGCGTGAACCCCTTTTCAGACTTCTCTCATTGCTACCCTGGTCTCTTTCCCCTTTTAGGGGTTAATGAAATGGAGCCAAGCATTTGAAAACCGAAATTTACTCCCACACAGATGAGGGGGCAAAAAAAAAAGATTATGAAAATGAAAAGTAAATAAATATGGATGTTGAGGACCTAATTCTGATAAGCGGATTTTCAAAATTAGCCATTTGCAAGAGTAGATTAAATACATTTAAGGCTGTGGGTAGATGGAACTCTATTAAGATGCACAACAAACCCTGTTCGAGCAGATTCTCCAGGAAAGGCATGGCTGCCCGGCCCTCTCCAGCTCAGCCTTGTTTGTAGGGGATCAACGCTGAATGCCTTTTAAGAAGACTCATTTGCTGTTGGCGTGCTGGTAAACAGGCCTCCTGGAAGGCGGCCACCGGCTGCCTCCTGTGTATGAGGCAGCCTGGCAGGGAAGAGAGTGGATGGGCAAAGGGAGGCATGATAGAGTGGGGCTGGGGCTGGGGCTGGGGGCAGGGGCAGTGAGAGGGTGGTCCCTGGCTCTGGGTCAGGGACAGCCTGCTGACCTTGGCGAGGGTGAGGGAAAGCACCGAGGGTCCAAGAGAAGCCCCCTTCTCTCTGCGTAGCCAGGCTTCCCTTTGCCTGCCCCTGTTTGCCAGTCTGCTTTCAGAATACCTTGCAGTGTCTTCCATGGCAACACTCTCCCTCCTGCTAGGCTCTTTAACTGGCTCTGCCTCTCTCTGCAGCCCACTCCAGTCTCCTCGAGAAGGGCCAGACTTTTGTCAAGTCCTTTCTTTTCTCTGGGCCTCAGTTTCCTCATTTGTAAAATGTTCTAAGTCCTATGATCCTATGGTCCTTCTCCTTGCCTTCATCATGGTCAGGAGATAAGATAGGTAATTAGGATAACAGGATGAAGAACAAGGTACCTTTGAGAGCCTCTAGTCCAGATTCCTCATTTTTAAAAGGAGCAAACTGACATCTAAGGAAGAGGGATCTACCCAAGGTCATAGAGACTGGAAGAGATAAGGACAGCATTTGAGCCAAGGTCTCCTGACTCAAAATATATACTTTCTGATATACTGCCCTGCAATCAATTACAGGACACTTTAGAGGTCATAGATTTAATGCTGGAAAGGAAATAATCCAGTCCATTTTACAGAGGGAATAATGATTTGCCCAGGTTCACACAGCTATTAAGTGTCTGAGGCAGGATTTGAATTCAGGTCTTTCTGACTTCAAGTGTAGCACCCCATCTCACCAAAGGATTATGAAGTTTACAAAGCATTTTCCTCGGAACAACTCTGCAAATTAGATAAAGCCATAGGGAGTGAAAGTTCTACATAAATAATGGGAGTAATTGTTCTCACTTGTTGAGGCATTTCAGTTATGTCTGACTCTTCGTGACCCCATTTGGGGTTTTCTTAGCAAAGATACTGGAGTGGTTTGCCATTTCCTTCTCCAGTTCATTTTACAGATGAGGAAACTGAGGCAGACAGGGTTAAGTGACTTGCCCAGGGTCCCACAGTTAGTAAATGTCTGAGACTGGATTTGAACTCAGGAAGATGAATCTTCCTGACTCCAGGACCAGCTCTCTATCTACTGTGCCACCCAACTGCCCATTGTCATTGTAATGTTATTGTACTATAACTGTTATTATTTTCTTATTCCTATTCCCATTTTACAGATGAAAGAACAGAGGCTGCTCTCACTGCTATAGTGCTTTAAGGTTTACAAAATGCTTTCTCAACAACATTTGGGGCAGAGGTAATGTGAATATCTTTATTCTTTTTTCTTTTTTCACAAATGAGGATCTGAGAGGGGGAGTGAGTGATCTCCTTGAGGTGTCAGACCCAGAATTTGAACCCAGGGCCTGCAATTCTAGATCTAGTGCCCTTTCCTCTACACCTGCTCTACTCACCCAATAAGAGCTAGATTTTTTTTCCTTGGGAAAATAGATATATATGAGACATCTCAGAAGGTCAGAGTGGGAATGGGCCTGCATATTTTTAGCCCACTTCCTTTCCTTTTCTAGAGGAGAAAGTGTGGACCCAGAAAGGAGAAAGGGTCTGACCAAGGCAGCCAATGAAAGTTGTTTGAGCCCCTTCACTGCCCAAGGTAGGGGTATGGGCTGACCCTCAGGCGCAAGAAGGCTTTATCTTTTTTAGGGCATGTCAACCAAGGATTTTAAGCACTTAAGACACTGTAGGGCAAGTCCCAGAGACTTAGAGTTGGAAGGGAATCAATTCTGAAGCCATCTATGACAGTCCGCATATAACCAGGAATTGCCCCCTACAACATCCCCGGCTGGGGGTCACTCATTCTCTGCTTGCAGACCTCTAGTGATGGGGAGCTCACTACTTTTTGAAGCCACTTTATTCCACATCAGGACTGCTCTCATTCCCATTGTATCTCCAAAAACTAACAATGCCTGCTGGCACATAGTAGCTGCTTAATAAGGGCTTGTTGCATATAGTAGAATTACATATTTAGGAGATTTTCCTCTATCTTGAGCATAAATCTGCAACTTGGCTTCGCCCACCTCTCTCTCCTAATATTTGCCCTCTGGAACAAAACAGGACAAACAAGGGAGTTGACTCCAAATCCTCTATTCCGTGAAATCTAATCCTTCTTCCTCATGACATCTCTTGGAATATCTGAACACAGTGATTCCTCCCAAACTTTCCCCCTCTTCAAATCCAGTTCCCTCTTAATCTTTGTTGTTCTCCTCTGGTAGACCTATAGATTGTTCATGTGCTTCCTAAAACATGGCCCCCCAGAACTGTACATGATAACAAAGGTTGGTGCAACCAAGGCAGGTGATGTCAGGACCCTCAGGGCCCACTTTCTGAGCACTAGGACTCTTCTAATGCCCATAAGATATCAAAGTGAAAAGGTATGTGAAGTAATGACAAGTGCGAAGGGTTGTATGTTTGCAACCAAGGGTCATAACACAATCTATATTCACTTGTGGCTATCACTGGAGCAGGAACCCTAAGGTCCACGACAGAATTGTGTGTGTGTGTGTGTCAATACAATATATAGGGGAATGTGAATATAATTTTAAATTATATTGTCATATATTATATTACATTATACCATATTATGTCATGCCTATGCCCCATATTATATATCATGCCATGTATACTATATTATATAACATAATATAATGCTATATTGTGTAGCATAATATGTTATCTTATACTACACTATACAATATTATGTGATATAACATATCATGGTTATGATATGACAGATAGTATTATACAATATTTCATACATATGTTATATGTTGTGCTATGTTACACAATATAATGTAATGTAATATAATGTAAGATAACATAACAATATAATATTATGTGGTTATATTATCATATATTATAGTATATATAGATGTATAATATTGCTATATATGGTTATATAATATAGTATTATAATATAATATGATACATTGCATATATGTTATATATTATATAGCATATGTATATTGGTAAGGGAATGTGACTATAACCTAGGATCATGTGATTGAAATACAAAGCCATCTAGAGACATGGTTAAGTCCCCAGCTCTGCAGTGTGTTGTACTTGAAAAAGAACTGGACACAGAATCTGATGACCTAGGTTCTGGTCCTGACTCAGACACTTCCTTTGTTCTCCCGTGTGACTGTGGGCAATTCCTTCACCTCAGGTCTGTGTGTGTGTGTGTGTGTGTGTGTGTGTGTGTGTATTACTCCATCTAAGCTTGCCCATTTCCTCTTCCTTAAACACAACATCTCATCTCTCCCCTCCATGCCTTCAACCAGACTGTCTCTGAGGCCTAGACTGTTTTCCCTCCTCACCTCTGTCTCTTGAAACTCTTGCCTCTTTTGCAAGGCTCAGATTAAGTGCTATTTCTTTTTTCCTGATCCTTCCCAGTAGTTAATCATCCTTTCCCAATCCCCCTGTCCATCCCACTCCTTCCATTCATCACTGCTTATCTATTCTGTACATCTCCTACATTTATTTATCGGTGAACATGCTATATCCCCAGAATGGAACGTAAACTTCTTGAGAGCACTGATTGCCTGACTTTTGTATTCCTATCTCCATGCCCTAGCATAGCACCTGGTGCATAGTAGGCACTTAACAAATGCTTATGGATTTAAGCTTCCTTCCAGTCCTAATATTCTATGTTCTAGATTCTGAAATGTATGCTGGTATTTCCCTCTTTTCCTTCCTCTTCTGTTAGAATTAGGGAGCTTAAAGACAGCTGAAGCAGGTGCTGTGGAGTGCTTGGAACTTGGTCAGACCTTGAAGACCCCAAGGTCATCCACCATATCCAGGCCATTGCCATCCTGACTTTTGTCCTGCCACTGGACTTTGGCAACTTTGGAAGAAAGAATGAAACTGATGACTCTGCAACTCTGCCTCACTTAGATCCAATTCACACAGAGGTCAAGACGTTACCCATGATCATTGATCCTCTACAAGAATGAAGGACAGACAACAGCAACAACTTCAGGGAAGTCGCTTCCCTTCTGTTAGAGAGAGGATTGGATAAGATGAGCTCTAAGCTCCTTCAAGCATGGGGCTTGTGGGGGGAAGCCTTGGCCAAAGGAGACTTTCCATTGGGAACCGCAAGTTACTCTGGACATTTGCATACATCTTTGGGATTGGTAGCTCATTCAAGGGTCTTTTCTGTTTTCCTCCTTTTACTAAATACATTCTATATGTATGTGTTGGATATACAGATGTATTGCATGTATGTTTATATATAGATATCCTTTCCATATATGTACATATATACATACATATGCATGTGTATTTATATATGCATGTGTATATGTATAGGCATATACCTACACACACATATATGTACATACACATATGAATTAGATCTGTGATTTCACTGAGATAGGAAACCCTAGGGTGAGGAAATGCCCTCTACAAATGCAGGTTGGCATCTTTTGTACAACTTATATAGTATTAGTTATCTACAACACTGAGAAGTTAAATGATTTTCTCAGAGTCCCATAGCTAGTATAAGTTAGGGGTGGGACTTGAATCCAGATCCTTCCAGCTTCCAGGCCAGATCTCTAAAATCTACACCATGCTTCCTCTCATACACAAATATATCATACATATAAACATGTATATTTATTATGAACCTGAATATATGCATATATACGTATATATGTGTGTATACACACACAAATATATATATGTATGTATGTATGTAAAATGAATTGTATATTTTCAAGTGGGGAGTCAGTCTCGTGTCCTGAGGGGCACCATATATACATCTTGCTG
The DNA here is from genome assembly GCA_023548195.1 of Bettongia penicillata ogilbyi. NCBI lineage: Eukaryota > Metazoa > Chordata > Mammalia > Diprotodontia > Potoroidae > Bettongia > Bettongia penicillata. Next base: position 1,923,420 of record JAJHZJ010000277.1, read on the forward strand.
CATTGGGAATGCAAACCAAGATAGAAAGAAAATCTCCCAGAGTATATACCTGGGCCTTTGGTGTCAGGAGACAGTCTCTGATACAAAGGCTACTTAATTTCTAAGATTCCTTCTAGCTCTGATGCTCTGTGTTCTACATTCTCTCAATCAATCAATGAACATACATTAATTACCTACTATGTGCCAGGCACTGTGTTAGGAACTAGGGATACAAGGACAAAATAGAACAGCCCTTGCCCTCAAGGCTCTTATATTCCAGTCAGGGAAGCGGACAAGTACACAGACAAGTACACATAAACGAAGTCCCTTCCAGCTGTAACATTATGTGCCCTGTGTTCTAAGGTCCCTTTCACAGGCCCAGAGATAACATTCTAAGGTTCCTTCTTGTTCCACCACCCTATGTTCCATGTTCCAAAGTCTCTTATAGATGTAATGTTCTGTGTTATATGATCTATGTTCTTTTTTCAGCTCTGACTTTCTCTTCTAAATGCCACACTGTACTAAGCCCTTTCTCCACCCCCATGGATTCTCTGGCTCAGTCTCCTCTCCCACCAAAAACCCCTTTCCTGCTGACCAATATTTTAAAATTATTCTATAGCTCTGAAACAAGAGCAAAAAATCATTAGAATTTCCATCAGGGACTTGTTTTCCTCTGTATTTGCTGAACTCCAGCCTGGGGTCTCTCTAGTCCATTATTTGCGTTTTCTTTGTTACTGACAAGCATTTGCGGGATTAAATTGCTCATGTTTGCTGAGAGCTTGGGACCTCCCACACATTCCTCCAACTGGCCTTCTCTTGTTCACATGTGGTGAAGAGAGGGGAATTATGGGCCCAATTCCAGGTGGCTCTGGAAGCCTAGGAGGGGTGTAGGAGACAGAGGGAGAGACTGGAGGGAGAGGGAGATGGTGAGTGCTGAGGTAAACACATTCAGAGCCAATTATCCGTGGCAACCTCGCTCCCCAAAGGAGGGGAAGTAGCTGGGAAAATACAAAAAGAATATTGAACAAATTCAATGGAGACAAAGAGCAGCTACCTGGTTAGATAGAGATGCAGTTATGTGCTTCCTGTCCTCCCTCCCCTCTTTCTTCCCCAGGGAAAGCAATAGGAGGCAAAAAAGTCTAACCAGTTTTGAGCACCTAATCCTAAGAATTATTCTCTCTTACATTTATGTAGGGCTTTCAAATCCATTATCTCACTTAATGTTCACAATCATGCTGTGAAGGAAAAAGACAGGTGTTATTCTCTGCAACTTAGTACCTCTGTGACCTTGAGCAAATCTCTCTTTTCTATCAGCCTCAGTTTACTCAATGAGAGACTTGGATGAGATGGTGTCTAAGATCCCTTTCAGTTCTAAATCTTATGATCTGCTTCTTATCACTTGGGTGTCCTTGGATAAGTTGTTTGCTTTATAAATCTTAGTGTGCTAGAGAAATGGGAGCCATCGTGACCATTACTCAATACAATATTTCCTTGAACTCTTCCATGTTTCTCTCTTTCCAGTGCTCCAGGGAAAACCACCTTCCAGCCTCCAATGTGTTCCTTTAGCGCCTTACATTCATGGTGTAATGACATCTCTTACTTTCCTAGGAAAGTAAGCTGGTAGGGATTGCTGGGACTCTGGTTTGGGAACCAGCAGTATCTATGAAGCTTTTTGGTGGGGGTTGGGGTAGGGGGGTAGGGGAAGGGGAATGTAGGGAATTAAGTGTAGAAATAAGATACCAGAGAAAAACTGACCCTGAAGAATTGGACCAGAGCAGTTAACAATAAAGCTAAGGTTCTAGGGTGGGATGTTAGCCCTACTACCACTTACTAGCTGTGTGACTTAACGATCTTTGTTCTACCCTTTCCAGCTCTCATGTTCAAAGGTCCTTTCTAGCTCTGACATTTTATGTCCTAAGGTTCCTTTCAGTTCTGACATTTTATGTTCTAAAGTTTCTTCCAGCTCTGTTATCCTGTGTTCTATGTTTTAGTGACTGTCTCAGTTCCAAAGTTTTACTTTCTCTAATGGAAAATTTTATAGTTACAGTAAGGCTGTTGATAGTGGCAGTAGTGGCATGATAGTGGTGATAGAGGTGTGACAGGAGGTAGAAAACCTGATGGAGGATGCCAGAGTAGACTGTTAGTGAATTAGGAGGCTTACATATCCAACTAAAGGGTCCTTATGGAGGAAGTGCCCCAACAAAAGAGCTTGAAATGTGAAGTAGTCAAGATGCTCCTTGGCCTTGTTGATCTCCTTATAAGAATCATGACATAGTCCTTAGGAAGAGGAAGCTGATAAAGGTGTGGAAATAGTAAACCAGACCAGAGATCAGCTGGTGGGAGAGACAGAATGAATTTTGCATATCTAGAGAGATAATTGGGGGTTGGGTGGGGAGAGACAGAGAGAGGGCTGGAAGAAAAGAGGGAGAGAGAACCAAGGGAAAAGAGCAGGAAGGAAGGGGAGGGAAAGAGAAAGAGAAAGAGAGAGAATGAAAGCGAGGACAGAGAGAGGGAGGGAGGGAGAGAGAGAGGGAGGAAGAAGGAAAGGAAGAGGGAGGGAGGAGTGATGTGTAGATCGTAGAACAGTGAAGGAATTCCTGGTTTAAGCAAGGAATGCTCAGACTAGGAGGAGTATCAAGGCAAAAAAACAAAACAAAACAAAACTAGAATGTGAACGTTGGAAGTGCGGTCAAGTAGAAAGTGACCGTGAGTTTTCTTTCCCCAGTTAGAGGATGACTCAGAGACTGGGCATGGAACAAATGGAGTTCATCAGGGGAGGTGGCAGCTTGACTGCCTCATAACCTTGAGTTCTTTCCCTACCTGGGGACAAACTCAGCCCCAAACAGCATTGTAAGTTGGGAGTTCTGTTGGGATGTGGTGGATGGTGGGTCCCATTGGAAGGGTAAATTTTCCTGACTATCACCAAGCTCTTGTACGAATGCTTTCTGAAATCTGTGTTGAATCTTTTTTCCGTGAACTTGTTCTGTATTTCATGCCTTGGTGGCCTGTTTGCAAGAGAACTGGGAACACTTAGCCAAACGCAAATTTTTCCCAGGGGGTTATCCTGCGATAGAGCACAAGCCAAAGAGCATTAATTTCTGAGAAGACTCTGAAACTATCTTGGTCTCAGATATAAGTCCTAAGTTACTTTCCTGGACCTCTTGAGCATGGGTTATGCTTTTCGTCAGTCCCTTCTAACTTTGACACTCTATGTCCCATATTTTTTCTGTATCTAATAGTCTATATTCTGTATCCTAAAGTCCTTTGCAACTCTGGCATTCTGTGTTCTAGACTTCAATGTGCTTTTAAACTCTACTGTTCTCTGTTCTATATTGAAAGGTTCCTCCAGTCTCTGACATTCTATGATTCTGTGAAGGTCCCACAAAATCTTACAGCTGTAGAGCAGAGACATAGAAAACATAAATCATGAATTCAATTTAAATCCAGCAGTACTACATCTAGAGGATTAACGAAAAAGGGTTCCCTGCCTTCCAAGACATGTAGTCTTCACTGGGAGACTAGATTTGCAAACATGAAACAATCAGAGTCTTTACATTAGACAATGAAATGCTAAAATGAATAAATTCAAGCCTTCAGAAGACAAATTATAAATTCAGACAATGGACAGTAGAATGACAAGTAACCCTGGGCTCCGTAACTGAACCACTCTATGGCCTTTGAGTTGTACATGACTAAAATGATTCAACCACAGTAATGACCTTGGGCAAGTCTCTTTCCTTCTACAGACCTCATTTTCCCCAGCTGTGAAACAAGGAGGTTGGACTTGATCATTTTTAAGGGCTCTTCCAGTTCTAACAGTCTATGATGATACACTCAAAATGTCAGAATTCAAAGGGACCCTGGAACATAGAATATTAGAGTTGGGAAAGTCGTTAGAGATCATTAAGTCCAATCTATTTTATAGAGAGGAAAGTGAGGCCCAGAGAAGCAAAGTAACTCCTATGATTCTAAATGCTGAGGATGTTCTGCGCTGTAGGGGAAGAGAGTAAAAAATGCTAAAGTAAATGATAAAGATATTGGGGTTGGATGGGGGAGAGAGAGAGAGAGAGAGAGAGAGAGAGAGAGAGAGAGAGAGAGAGAGAGAGAGAGAGAGAGAGAAACTGTCAGCTAAAGTTATTCTGGAGAGCTGGTCATAACCTTCTCCAGAAGAGCTCATAAGGCTAAATTCTAACTGACTTTGGAATCAATAGACCTGGGTCAAGTTTTCTTGTTGACAAATACTAGTTGTGTGGCCACAGATAAGTCATTTAACTTGTCAGTAGCCCACAGACCGTCTTTAAGGCTGTTCTTACAGAAGAGTTGTTGACCTGCATTGTGAAAGGACTTTCCCACAAGATGAAATCACAGGTTTGAACAGAAAAATGAACTTTAAAAAACATAATAGCCAAATGAAACTTCAACCATCAAGAATCCAGCTCATTTACTTCTGTAGTCATTCCTTTTTAAAGCCCTCCCTTTCACTTACCCGCTCTAGGTCCTGGGTTCAAATTTCAGTTCTCCCTTATTTGTGAGATCCCTCTTCTCTTCTCTACCTCTTATGACCACTTGACATCATACTCATTATTTCCTTTTTATTTCTAGACTCCAGAAATGACCCTCCTCCTCAACAAGGTCAATCTTTCTATATAAACCCTTGATCTGTCTTCTTCAGTAGATTCCATCAGTGTCATCCATCCCCCCTTTCTCTAATCTCCAATCTTTCCCTATCCACTGGTTCCTCTCTACCTACAAACATACCAATCCTTTAAAAAATTCTCACTAGATCCCATCATCCTTGATTGCTATCTTACTATATTTTCTCAAATTCCCTGAAAAAAGCACCCTACATAAAATACCTCTATTTCCTCCCCTCTCATTCTTTTCTAAATTCTCTGTGATTTGTCTTGTGACTTCATTAGTAAACTGAAACTTCTCTCTCCAAATTTACCAATGATCTCTTTTTAATTAAATTTTTTTTTCAATTGATGAAACTCCTCCTCTCCTCCCCCACTTCCTCTTCTCCCACTGAGAAAGAAAGAAAAACAAAACCCCTTTTACAAACAAGTATGGTCAAGCAAAACAAATTCCTCTATTGACTATATCTGATAAAACGTCTCAGTTTGTGCTTTGAGTCCATCACCTCTCTGTCAGAAGGTGCTTAAAATGTTTCATCATCAATCCTTTCTGGAATCGTGGTTGGTCAATGCATTGATCAGAATTCTCAAGTTTTTCAAAGTTGTTTGTCTTTACGATAATGCTGATGTGGTATAAATCGTTCTGGTTCTGCTCACCCCCCTGTGTGTCGTCAATGATCTCTTTATTTGCTGAATCTAATGACGTTTTCTCAATCCTCATGCTTCGTGACATCTCTGCAACATTTGACACTATTAACCTCTCTCTTTTCCTAGATGCTCTCTCTTCTTTGTTTCTTGAGAGACTTCTCTCTTTTGGTTCTCCTCCTCCTGTCTGACTACTCCTTCTCACTTTCCTTTTCTGGTTAAGGAAAAGACATTCTCCATGTCATAGCCACTAACTGTAAATATGCTACCAAGGCTGTATCCTGGGTCCTCTTCTCTTTTCTATTTATACTTAGACACTGGCAATCTCATCAGCTTCCATGGATTTAGTTATAATTTAATTATCTCTTTGTTGATGACTACCAGATCTCTTTCTAGTCCCTCTCCTGAGCACCAGTCCTACATCACACCTCATTTATTTGATATATGTATATTTTTTACTGGATGTCCCATAGGTTTCTCAAAATTAACATGTTCAAAACAGATCCCATTACACCTCATCCCCAGTGCACCCCTCTCCCTGACTTCCTAATTACTGTCAAGGGTGCCACCATCCTTCAGTTACCCAAGTATCCAGGCTGTGTCCTCCTCAACTCTTCAGTGTCACTCCTCTCTCATATCTAGTCAGTTTCCAAGTCTTGTCAGTTCTGCTTCTCATACACATTCCCTTCTATCCACTTACACAGTCACCATCCTAGTTCAGACACAGTTCAAATCTGACCGTACAGTAACCTCCTATCTGGTGTCTCTCCTTCCAGTCTCTCCCCACCCAATTCCATTTGCCACATAGCCAATAAAGTTATTTCTTTAGAATTTCAGGTCTAACCATCATATTCCTCTAGTCAATAAATTCCAGTGGTTCCCTGTTGCCTTGGGGTTCAAATATAAATTCCTCTCTTTAGAGCATGGCCGCTTTCCAGGCGTCTCACACATTATTTTCCTCCATGTACTCTTACAGTCCAGCTGGACTGGCTGGCCCACTTGCTGTTCCTTACAAACAACCTGCTGTCTCCTGTCTTCTTGCTTTTTGCTCTCCCGTGTCTGGAAGGCACTCCCTCCTCACCTCTTCTCTTGAAATCTTGGGTTTCTTGTAGGATTCAGCTGACAGACTAACTTCTCCATGGAGCCCTTCCTGACTACCTCTGCACAGGGCTGCCAGGACCCTCCTCCAAATGACCTCATATTCATTTTTCTTGTGTACATGCATTTGTTTTCTCCCTGGATAGAATGTAAACTCCCTGAAGGCAATATCTCTTTTTCTTTTTTGTCTTTGTATCTCCAGGGAGAAGCAGCATGAGCAAAAGAAAGAGAACTGTTCTTGAAGCCAGAAGGCTGGAACTCAGCCCTGCCTCTGACACATGCTGGCTGTGTGACCCTGGGTAAGTCAGCATTCTAGGAATTCTTGGGAAACAACAGTATGAGTTGAAAAGAAGGTATTGCCCTGATTAGAAGAGTGTTCCCTCCTCCAGGAGTTGCCCATACCAGTAAGATCATAGGTCAAATCCCTACCATGCTGTCTGAAACATTGCAGGCACTTTGTTGTTGAGATGTTTTAGCTGTATCTGACTCTCCGTGACCCTATTTGGGATTTTCTTGGTAAGGATACCAGAGTGGTTTGCCATTTCCTTCTCCAGTTCATTTTACAGATGGGAAAACTGAGTCAAACAGGGTGAAGTGACTTGCCCAAGATCACACAGCTAGTGTCTGAGATCATATTTGAACCCAGGCCCTCCTGACTCCAGGGCTGGTGCTCTATCCACTGTGCCACCTAGCGGCACCAATAGGCACCTAATGAATGCTTATTAATTGATTAGCTGTCATTTGATTATCTGTGTGACTTTGGACAAGTCATTTACCCTCTCTAGACTTCAGTTTCCTTATATGTATGTTAGGGAATATCATATAGACTTTGGAGTCCCTTCCAGCTCTAAGTCTTATGATCCCATGATTTTCCAAACCAATTAAGAATAAATGTTTGTCGAATTTGAGTGATGTCCCTTCCTTGATAGGGAGCTACTACTCTTATAATAATAACAGTGACAATAGAAGAAGAGTAGACAACAACAGCCCAGTGAGCTAACTGGTGGTATGGTATGAAGAGTGCTGGCTTTGCAGTCAGAATGCCTCATGTCCTACCTGTATGACCTTGGACAAGTTATTTAACTTTTCTTGGTCTCAGTTTTCTAATCTCAAAATGATAGGATGAGATTAGATGACTTCAGAGGTCACTAGCAGCTCTAAATGTATGCTCTTCTCATGTGATTCCCCATTTTACAGGTGAAGAAAATGAAGGTCAGGGAAAGGAGACTTACTCAGGGACAATACAACTTAATAAGGAGCAGAGCCAGGATTAGATCACAAGTTCTCGGACTCTAAATGTCATGAATGCACAGTCAGTTTTCCTGACTCACCACAGCCTCTTCCAAAGTTAGGATTTCCATCCCCAAGTGCTTGATCAAATCCCCGATCCTCTCACCCCCTGATCCAGCCACCCTAGCAGCTCAGCATCCCAGCGCTACATGTTCACTTGCTGTCAGGAACTTGGAGCCACACTGCCCACCCCCCCAGCCCCCAGAGCCCGGGAGCTATTCCAATGGGCTACAAAAAGTAAGGCCGTGGCAGAAGCCTTTAAACAGATTGTTATCAAGGGCTACAGCCAGGGACAATCAGATTTCCTATCTACCCTGCTGACACAGCCCTCCCTTCTCCCAGCACTTTCCCTTTTCTCCTTTCAGTCCCTTTCCCCATCCAAACACATAACCCTTCCTTTTTCATCCTCTTCCCTCATTCCCTCATAGCCCCTCTACTCTCTTCATTTTCTTCCCTTATCAATGGCTCTTCCCATTCCACCCCCCTCTCTCTTTTCCTTTCTTTCCTCTCTTTTTCTCTCTCCCCCTCCCCCCTCTCTCCCTCTCTTTCTCTCTCATTTATCCATCCTCTTTTTTACTCCTTCCTTTTCCCTGTTCCCCTTCTTTTTTATTCAGTCCAACATTTCTCCTTTTTCCTACATCCCTTTGGGATGCTAGAAGATCTCAAAGGCCCCTTCAAGTACTAAATACTATGATTCTATAATTCCTCCCATTTTTAGCACCCCCGCCTCCTCCTCCTCCCTGGCCCTCCCCTCTACTTTCATCCCTTTCACATACCCCTCCCTTTCTGTTGTCTTCTCCCTCCCATATCAGAATTCTCTCCCTTCAGCTTCCTCTTATACACTTTCTCCTTCCTCCTTCCTTTCAATCAACCCAACTTGCACCTTTCCGTACACCCACCCCTTCCTCTTTTGTCACCTCTGCCCCCAGCTGCCAACTCCATAGACTAATTCACACTGAGGTGTTAATGACTCAATGTGTGACTGGTCCCTGGAGTATTTGCATTTTTAAAAGAGGACTAGAGAGAAAGCTTTAGGCAAGCAGAGGAAGGATGCAATTTTAGCTAACAGAGTCAGGCAGTGGGGGAGCTGTCCATTGTATTTCATATCATACCACGTAGGCAGCGGCTTATTCTGCCTATCCCTAAGGCCAGCCCTGGATGCAGCCAGAATCCATCTCAGAGACAAAGAAACCTATATCTATTTCTTTCCCCCAGAGGGTGTACCTAAGAGTCCATTCCAATGGCCTAAAATTCCAGTGCAGGTTTGCATTTTCCCTCATTCTTAGTGAATGAATCAGGGATGGAAGGAGGCCCTGACTCTCATATCAGTTTCCCAATTGCCTTAAAAAATCCAAGTGTCCTAGAGTTATAAGGGACCTTGGAGGATATCTAGGCCAATATTGTCTCTGAATAGAGATCCCGTGCTTTCTAGAAGCCTTCTTGACAGGAGGGTCGTTCATCTTCTTCTTACACTTTTCTGATGGCGAGGATCTCACTAATTCTCCAGGTAGCCCATTCCATTTTTGGATAATACTGATTAGAAAGTTCTACGCGTCAAATTGAAACCTATCTCTCTGCATCCTCCTGCTGAATGCCCCTAGCTCTGCTTTCTGAGGACAAGTAGAACCAAGTCAATCCCTCTTCCACATGACAAGCCTTCAAAAACTTGAAGATAATGATCATATCCTTGTCTTCTCTTCTCCAGATGAAACACATCTAATTCCTTCAGGAGTTCCTCCTCTGGGATGGTGTCCTGTCCCCTCATCATTCTGGGTACCCCCTTTAGATGGACTTCAATTTGTCAATGTCCTTAAAATGTGATATTCAGAATCAGACATAAATGCCAGGTGTGGTCTGCAAAAGATAGCAGTACTATTTCATTCTTGACAACCTTCATTTCTATTAATGCAGTCCAAGTTTGTGTAATCTATGACCCAGAGTCCCAACCCCTGGTTTACATAAAGCAGGTCTTGGGGAAATGCTTTCCATCCCTCCAGATCACATCTCTCTGTCTCATTTTGCCTCGACCCAGAGTTGAGTTTTGGGAACCTTAGAATATACTCAGATGTGAAAAGGGAGTCTAGCTCCTGTGCAAGCACTTACAATAACAATGTTTATCAGATATAGGACAGCTTCTTTTTCATCCCACAGAAAATGTAAAACAGCAAAAAGTAATTTTTTTAAAAGTCCACAACAATCAAGAGACTCCCCTTCCCCTTTGTAAATTCTCCTTTTCATTCCAGTGACTTATACAAGTCTCCAGCTTTATATGGTACTACCCTGAGATAGTACCATTTTCTCCCCAGAAGAAAAATGAACTTAGAATTTTTAGACATTTACTAGTGGTATGACCCTGGGTAAGTCATTGCATTTCTTTGGGTCTTGGTCTCCCCCATTTACAAAATGAAGGGGTTGGAGCCTATGACCACTAAGGTCCCTTCCATTTCTTAATCCCTGATCCTACATTCAAGGCTTTAGGGCCACACACTCAATCTTCAATCCACAGATTCCTCTCAGAGGCTGGGATATGGGGAACTCCTACCATTGGGCAAGAGCGCATTCAAAGGTTTTACTTCTTTTTATGACTCTATCTTCAGGTCCAGGTGCTTGATCCTTGATCCAGAAACTCTAGTCATTCCTCGAGAAGGTTTGGATTCAAGAACTCCCACCATTGGGCCATGTGGTTCCTCTCTCCATAGTTGTCATTTCTCAGGCTGAGATATCTCAGCATTGTCTCTCCACAGCTGAGTACTGGAATTTGGGACTCTTGACATTTTGCCATTGTCCTTCAGATTGACAAGCTCTGCCTCTGCCATTCCATGGCCATGATCTCTCTAGGCTTGGATAAAGGGCAGTGTGGATGGTCTTCAGGAGAGTGTGGTGATATGCAGGTTTCACATCTAATTTTGGGCCTCTTTGTCTGATTTCTTTTATAGATCTTGTGCAAAGGGTGCCTCATAGTTATAGTAGCCTAAACCAAGCAAATTAACCCTCAGTTCTTTGATTTAATCTCTCAACCTAGATAAGTTAGTAATAGGTTGATAAGCACTGAAGTCTAGGTTACTCCCCAGGTCCAGTCCCATCCGTGAACATCATCAATCATCTCAGAGATATGTCAATAAGTATTTCCATACCTTCCATAGGGAGATATTATCAAAGTCCTTTCACTCACTCAGTCACTGTAAGGTAAAATGAAACTCTAATTACTACATAGGAAATTATGAATCTAACTCAGAGGCATAACTGGGTCTTCTTCACATCAAAGTAAATAATACTCTTATCACTTTAAGTCATGGAGATTCTTAATCTTTTGGGTGCCATGGACCTAAAATAATTATGAAGCCTATGAACTCCTCAGAATAATGTTTTAATGAATAAAATAAAACCAATAGTATTGCAAAATAAATCAATTATATTGAAATATAATTATAAAATATTTCTAAAACAAGTTCACTCATTCCAGGTTAGTACTTTAACACTTCATGAAAGTGACCTTCATTAAATGCTCAATGTAGAATGTAAATTCCTTGAAAGTAGGACCTTCATTAGGGGAGAAGGAAGGGGAAGGGAATATACATTTATATAGTGCCTACTATATAAAAGTACTATGCTAAGTACTTTAAAAATACTACTCATTTGCTACAATAACCCTCAGGGGCAGGTACTATTACTGTCTCCATTTTATAATTGAGGAAACTGAGGCAAAAAAATGTTAAATGACTTACCCAGAGTCACGTAGCTTTTACGTGTCTGAAGTTAGATTTGAATTCAGAACTTCTTAACTCCAGGTTCTTTTCACTGTACTACCTACTATCTGCCTTAGTTTACTACCTGACACGTAGTAAGCATGCAATAAATGCTTGTAGATTGATCAATTGACTGATTAATCCCCTGCAAGTGTGTTAAAATTTTTTTGTAGCAATATCACAGTATTAACTTATGTTGGGTTTAAAGTACATCAAGAACTCCTGGTATTTTTCACTATAACTATTGCCTCCTTCATCCTGAATTGTGCCATTGATTTTTTGCACCCAGGTTCAGGATTTAACATTTATCCCCATTCAATTTCATCTCATACCCTTGTGTCACATTTTATGTACATGCCCAATATGTGGAATCTGTCTCTCAGTAGGACTTTGAACCAAAGAGCATTTCAGAAATGATTAATGATTCACTAGACTATAACAAATTGGTGAGTACACAGAAAAAATTAGGCTAGGTTTTAGGAAACCCCTTACCTATTTTTACACTAATATACCTGTACAGATACTAAGAGTAAAATGCCTGTTCCTTTGCATGACTATAGAATTTACTATGAAGGCAGGAATTGTTTCATTTTTGGTTTTTGTGTCCCCAGGACCTAGCAAGTTGCTCTCTACTTAGTAGGTGCTTAAGAAATGCTTATATTTAATAACAATGATTTTTAAATGATCTTGAATAAATTAAATGTACCTGTGTGGGTTATGATCAGAAACTGCCAGTGTCTCCCCACTGCCTCGCAGATAAAGTAAGAATTCCCACCTCTGGCTGTCCAAGGCTTCACAGCCCAGTTGTGACCCATCTTTTCAGACTTATCTGTCTCACATTCCTGCTTTTTATGTACTCTCTTCTCTGCCCTGCCCCCATTGTCCTCCTGTCTTCTTTTGTCTCTCTGCTCATTTGTCACTCATTCCTGAAATAGGCTAACTCCCTATCATTGTCTATTAAGGTTTCCTCCTTTCCTTTAAGGCCTAACTCATGTGGGCTTCCATTCAAAATAAATATTTACTAAATTCCTACTAGGTGCTAAGTATCTGAGATACAACAATGAAAAATCACACATGTTCCCTGTCCTCAAAGAGCTTACAGTCTAAAGAGGGGGGAAGTATCATAAAGGCAGATTCTAATAGGAGCAAAAGAGATGTCCAGACAAAGCGCTGTAGGAAGATAAGAGGAAGGAACACTTTTAGTGGGTAGGATCAGTGAACCTTGTGCAAGAGAGGTTACAGCTGTTCTGGGCCTCAAAGGAAGAGAAGAATTTCAAAATTTCAAAGATGAAATACAGGAAGCAAATTCATGAGTAAATGCATGGAGGTAAGAGAACTCATGTAGTAGATAAGGCAACAGCTACTAATTCAAATTGGCTGGAGGGGAGCAGTATGAAATCAAGCCAGAGGGCTGAAGATTTCTATTTGATTCTATAGGAAATAGGGAGTCACTGAGGGTTTTTGAGTAAAGGAATGATATTGTTATACCCATAACAGATTATTCTGGCAGCTGTGTGAAGGATGTGTTGAACATAGAAGATACTAAAGGTAGAGAGACCAGTGAGGAAGCCATAATAATAGCTATTATAATATCTCCAAGGAAGAGATGAAGCTGGCCTGAACTGGGGATGGAGGTGGGGGGGTGGTGGTGGCAATTAGCATAGAAGACATCCCATGATGCCTTCCATAAGTCCTCTACAATCTCTGCCCTGAAGTGATCTGGGCCTTTGTCACCTTCCCTATACCACATTTCATTGGATATATGTTTTTCTTTTCATTAGACTATAAACTTCTTGAGGGCAACAACTATGTCATATCTTTGTATCCCCTGAGCCCAGCACACAGCCTCAAACATACTTAATATTTTAATGACATTTGCTGAATGGAATTGACTTGAATTGAATGCATACTCCCAAAAGTTCATATGTAAGCGCAGAGATGAACTCCTGCACCCTCTTACTTCAGGGAAAAACTAAGAATTACATGTCATTTCCTACATGTTCCCACAAACATATAGAGCTAGGCACATTCTTCAAAAGTGGCATATAGAAAGTCACGTGGCACTGGGAGAGCCAGGAAACCACAGATCCACATCCAACATTCTAATGGACAGATAGGGCAAGTGACATGGGAGAGAAGCCATATGTGGCCAGATGTGTAAAATAAACAACCCCCCTCCAAAGGGCAGAAGAGCATTACCAGGCCCTAAATTCATCTGATGCCAGCCAGAGGAAGTAGGCGTGGGCCCAACCCAGCACAAAGACAGACAGACGGAGGGAGAGGGATGGAGGAAGAGATGGATGGGCCCTATCAGGCTTACTCAAGTGAAGAGAAGCAAACAGATGGTCTCGTTAAAGATGTCTAAAGAAACAAACTGGCAGGAGGAAAGCAGAGGCTCCAAGCTGGGTGGGAAGTAATCCAAGACAAGATTTATTCCCAGCTGGGGTGCCTTCTCAGGGCCTTGGTCTCTTCCTTCCTTCCATTTTAGGCATCAGTTGTAGGATACCCAGGGAGGAATTATAGGACTGCAGAATCATATGATTTATTGCTAGAAGAATGGAAGAATTTAGTTCAATCCTCTCTTTTTACAGATGAGGAAACTGAGGGCTAAAGATTGGAACTGACTTCCCTGAGGTCACCCAGGTGGTAAACAGGATACCACAGAAGAAAATACAGAAATATAGATTCATATGACTTAAACTGGAAGGGACCTTTAAGGTCATCAAATCCAACTTCCACTTTATTTTTTATTTGCTTCATTTATCTATCCGTTTGTTCATTTGTCTATTTATTTAAAGTGATTTGCCTAAAGTCACACAGCTTGTAAATAGTAGAGAGATACAAACTTGGATTTTTTGTTCTATGGACAGTAACTTTTCTACTTTGTTGGTCTGCCTTGTATGAAAAGAAAACAAACACATTGCTATGACTATGGCCAAGATGAGCCCTGGAGCTCATTGGTAGTTTAGAAGAAATAATGTTCTGATCCTGTGGGATTTCCAGGGCATGATTGGCATGTGAACCCCTCTGATGCTTCATGTCTTAGAAAATCCAAACTCGACCTGAACACGGTCTCCTTCCTCACCTTCGATAGTGCTGGGCTTCTCCCGGTTGCCTGGGAACCTCACTTAAAGCTTTGAACTAACCCCAATGAGATGTGTTTCTCTCTGCTGAAACAGGGAAGCTTAACACTGTCTGGTTCTATGAAGCTGAAATCCCCAAGTCTGGAAAGGACTGTGGGTGGGAAAGAATGCTATTCATTTGCAGAATTTCAAGACTGCAAGAGGCCTTGGAACATTCTGTCAAATGAGGGGATTAGACTTGGGCCCAAAATAAAAAATACCAATGAAAATAAGGGGGAAAAGATGATTTCAATACGTCAGTATCTCTCTGTGACAAGCCTTCACAGGTGGAGTTTCCATCCAACTGTGCCTTCATCTCCTATGAGATTCCTGTCCATGATCTACCAAATATCTTCCCCATCTATAGGGAATCCCTAGAGATAATGAGGTTCTACATATGCAGGAGTTTATGGATGAGATTGTGTTGAGTTCATGAAGTACTAAAACATTGCAGGGCTTCCTTAATGAGAGCCACAATTACTAAGAGATCAGGTCAACAATCCGTACAAGAAAAACTCAAATAAATGAGAAACACCATTATCCAGATCACGCCTTGTAGTCTATTCTGTCAATCCATTAGTATATAAATATGGGACAAATGGATAATAAAGCTGCTCCTGGGACTAACCAGGAGGTCAAAATATGCTGGAGATGAAGGGTAGTATAGTAGATAGAAAATTGGACTTGTAGCCAGGAAGCTCTGAGTTCAAATCCTGCCTCTGACACTTCCTGTGTGACCCTTGTCAATTTACTTAACTTTTCAGTGCTCTGGGCAATTCTGTAAGACTCTAGAGAAACTATTAACATATCTCAAGAACCAGGAAGGATTTTCTGATTTCCTGCTAGCTATTAGTGTCTCCCTTCCCAAACTATCTTGTATTGAACTATTTTGTATTTAATCACTTTATATTTATGCTATGCATATATCTGTATATGTGTATACATACGTATACATATACATACATATATATATATACCCATATATATGTAATATGCACCTATTTGCTGATTGTGAGCTTCTTAAGGACAGGGATGATAGATAGATAGATAGACAGATAGATGGATGGATAGATGGCATAGATGTATATACACACATATGTATGTGAGTATATATTGCAGGTCTGATCACACACACATACATCCCTCAACAGATTCCAGTGACTCCCTGATCTCTCTAGGTCCAAACACAAAATCCTCTGTTTAGCACTCATTCAAAGTCCTTCATAACTTTACCATGCCCTGCCCCTCCCTTTCCTGTTTTCTTACACCTTACTCTCTAGTTTGTATTCTTTGATCCAATGACTGAGTTTTAGGTGTGACTTCCACCTGGAATGCTCTTCCTTCTCATTTCTGCCTTCTAACTTCCCTGACTTCCTTCAGGTCTCTACTAAAATCCTGCCTTCTGCAGGAACCCTTCCCCAACCCCTCCTAACTCTAGTGCTTTCCTTCCCTCTGTTCATTATTTCCTTTTATTCCCCGGTATATAGCTTGTTTGTACATATTTGTGTACCTGTCTCCTTCCATTAAACTGTGAGCACCTTAAGGCCAGGAACTGTCTAGTGCCTTTTTTTTTTGTATCTCCAGTTCTTAGCATAGTGCCTGGTACATAGGAAGTATTTAATAAATGTTCACTGACTGACTGATACACACACATACACACACACATGCACATGTGCACACGCGCACACACACACATTTTTTGTCTTCCCTATAAGATAGTAAGCCATTCCTGAGGAGGGATTGTTTTATTCTTTGAAACCCCATTGCCCCGCACAGTAGCTGGCATGTAGCTGTCAATTCGTAATGGTTTGTTGGTTGATTGGTACATGGCGTTTCCTTACTAAGGAACCCCCTATGCCAAAAAAATCACAGATTCATCTCCTATCCGTAGTTTAAAACTAAAGGAGAGGAAGAAAGTTCACTGAATTCCCTTTGGGTAATTTTCCAGTGTTTTCAATGATTCTGAGTTGTTTCCTGGTATCCAAACATTTCTTTAACACAAATATTATCCCAGTGATATATGGTTGTGAATCTTGGAACATCAAGTTCTCTGAAGATTCACAGTGGTAGACAACCCAAAGGATAATGGAAAGATGTATGGTGGCCATGAGTAGGATACAGCTTATTTTCAGTAATGACCTATACTCAGGCAGAAGCACAAAGGGATATCACTGAAGAAATGTGTGGTTGGAATCAAAAGTAGGTTGGTAATATAACGAGACCAAGGAATAATCAATGGGCAGCCAGGGTGCTATGCAAGTATGCCCAAAATGCAAAAAGTGCTATAGAAAGGGTAGCTCTTTCTATATTGATGATGATAATAATAACCACTCGAAAGCCCCTGATTTTTACCTTCTTTTTCTTCAGTAGCATCCAGACTCTCTATTCCTTATTTTGTACTATTTCATTATGTCCTGGTATGGTTGATTATGTCCCAGTCCACCTTGTAAAAAAGTCCAAAGAATTTCTAGTTCCTATGGTGAAATATGAAGCCCATCCAATTCCTGTCACATAAATCTGTCCATGCAAAACATCAGGATGGGGTAGTGGAAAGAGCACTGGATATAGAATTGGAATGTCATGTGGATCAAAAACCAGCTTTGATGCTGACTAGTTAAGTGATTTTAGGGAGATCACTTCCCCTTGCTGGCCCCTGACTCCTTCTCTGTAAATGAAGGCCTTGGTGTAGAGAGTCCCCAAAGTCCCTAACAGTTCTAAGAAACTATGATTCTGTTTCCTATGTGCCTTCAGTTCCCCTGGATCAGAAGAGTCAGAAATGAAGGCCCAGAAATCCCACCAAGTAGGCGGGGCCTGACTAAATGCCAAGAGGGGGTGATTTAGGCATGTGAGGAAGGGGATGAAATGGTTAATGTCACCTGGGACTGGAGCACAGCCTCTGTTCCACACTCACTCTTCCCTCCCTCTATGGTTGGATTATGGTTGACAGCCTTTCAGCCTGTCTTGTCTTCACAAATTCAAATCAATGTTCAGCAAATGTTTATTGAGTACATGCTATATCCAGGACTGTGTGTTCAATGCTGGGGATACAAAGATGAAAACCCACACGGAGGCTGGGTGTGGTGGCAATGTTTGTAATCTCTGTTACTGCTTCTGAACCATGATAAAATGACAGGAGATCCATGTTAAGTCTGGCACCAATGTGGCAATCTCTCCAAAGGAGGGACCAAAGGAGAAGGGATGAAGAGGCTTGGGTCAGAAATGGAGCATATCACAGCTTCTGTGTTGTTCTGTGATAGGACCATGGCTGGCTCCTTTACTTTACTTGCAGCCAGGATGAAACCAAGAGAGGAAGGAAGGGAGGAAGGAAGGAAGGAAGGAAGGAAGGAAAAAAGAAAAAAGAAAGAAAGGAAGAAAGAAAGAGGGAGGAAGGAAGGAAGAGAAAGAGGGAAGAAAGAAATAAAGGAAGGAATAAAGGAAGGATGAGAAAAAGAAGAAAAGAAGGAAGGAAGAAAATAGAAGAGGAAGAAGGAAAAGGAGAAAAATGAGGAGGAGGAGGGAGGGGCCGTGGGAAGGGGAAGGGAAATAGGAAGGCAGGTAAGAAGAAAAGAAGGAAGGAAGGAAAAGGAGGAAAGGAAGAGTGAAGGAAAATTATTCACACAGACCTTGTCCTCAAGGAACCTTTTGCCTAAGAGGGGATGTGACATATGCACAAATGTAGAGTAGGATATAAGGTAGAGTATGGTGGGGGCTCAGGAGGAACCCAGACAAGATGCGGTAGGAAAATCTGTCTTCTCCAGGCTTTGCTACCTTCTGTTTTGTGCACCAGACATACAGAACAACTTCACCCATGCAGTTAAAGTATCCCAACCAGGGCTAAGGGGTTACGTCTCTTAGGATATGGTTCCTCTCTGTTCATACTACTCCCCTTGCCATGATCCCCACCAATCTTAAAAGATACTTCCTTTTAGATTAGTGATGAGACTGGAAACTGCCCTCCCAAGGTCAATAAAAGGATCTGGGAGTGTTTAGCCTAAGGAAGAGGTGAAGTAGTCAAGGTAAGGTGAAACGAAGGATTTATTGTTTTAAAGTTTTATTATTACCTTTGGTTTTTTTATGTCACAATCATTTTCAGATATACCTTTCTCCCTCTCCATACCTTGTGTTTCTTTACAACAAATAAATAGTTAAGCCAAACTAGCCAGGAAAGCCATTGTATATGGTAGCATTCCATACACATTGCCCCTCCCCTCCCCTTTTAAAGAAAAGGATAACAGATCTAGACCTGAAAGAGACTGCAGAGGCTGGAGCTAGCGTTGAAAGGGACCAAGAGTCCATCTTGTCTAACACCCTCACTTCACAGATGAGGAAGAGGCTTTTCCTGGTCACAAAAGTCATGTCTGAGGTGAAATTTAAACTCAAGTCCTAGTTCTCTAAGGCCAGTGGTCATTCTGCTGCACCCATGTGTCTCCTTAAGGCCTGGCCTTGCTAGTGGGTAGCAGTCAAAGGTCATCTGAGCTGAGCACATCCAGAAACAAGGAAACCCAGGGAGTTAGAAAAAGCATATTGACACCAGTGCTGTCATGTCTGAGGGACAGGAAGCAAGCTAGAGAAAAGGACTGTGGGCCCAGACGCCCAGACCATGGACATCACCCAAGCTGGACACATTAATTTAAAGCACTTTCTCAAGCAATTCTTGTGTTCGTAGGTGGCATCAGTGCACATGTTAGCTGGGATGGGGTGTGGTGAGTCAATGGGGATGGGAACTGCTCCAGTGGAGCAAAACCAAGGAGTGACAGCTGCAGAGGAAGCCTCTCTTCAATCCCCCACACCCTGGGAGCCAGCAGGGACTAAAAGCTGGGTGCTCTCCTGACAGCCAGCTTCAGCATCGGGGCCCCAGAGGGAGACCCTTCTCTGTGCCAGTGGAAGAGAATTCAGTCACCAGGATGCCACACAGTTGTAAGCCAATGACTCAGGATGAAAATAACTCCCACTTTCCTAGTGCCTCATGGTTTACAAAGGCCCTTCCTTATAACAACCCAGTTATGTGAAGAAGGCAAGAAGAAACTTAAGCTCAAGAGATGTTTATAAGTGAAAAAAATACATAGGGTATTTATATAAATATATATATAAGTATATATGTGATGTATGTATATATGTATTTTGTGTAGGCAAAAAATATACATACATAGACATATGGGTGTATATTATATATACATACACTAGACTTAGGTTACCTGTCTCCTTGCGTGTACTTGTATGCATGCACACATGTATGCATATATCACATCTGTATGTATGTATGTTTGTATATACACATGTATAGATATACATATGGGGCAGATAAGTGGTGCCGTAGATAGAGTAACAGGCCTGCAGTCATGAAAATGTGAGTTCAAATCTGGCCTTAGACACTTGCTAGCTGTGTGTTACTGGATTGAAAGTCACTTAACCTCTATTTGTCCTAGTTTCTCATCTGTAAAATGGAGACATGGTGGAGAAGGAAATGGCAAGCCACTTTGATATCTGTGTCAAGAAAACATACACATGTATATATACATGTGCATATATCATGCATGTATGCACAGATATATATGTACACATATGAATGTATACATACATCCAATACATACAAACATATTTGCTCTTTATATACATGTGTATATGTCTATAGATATAGATTTGATATAGACTATAGATATAGATTAGATATGGATGTATAGATACAGATATTGGACCCATGCTTTCATTGCTAGAGGTAATTTCTGACAAGGAACCTTCTTACACCAGTGCAGGTACACATTGATTCTTCACTGTATAGCCTTAGGAAAAGTTAACTCAGACAGATTAAGTAACTTGCTCAGAGACACACAGACAGTACATGTTAAATGTGAGAATCTGAACTCAGGGTTTCCTGATTTTAACGTCAATTCTTACCATAAGGTCTTAGATCTGAAATGTGAGAGGACCTTGAAGGTCAGATATTCCAAAGAAACTAAAGGTCAGAGAGGTTAAATGACTTGCCCAAGGTCACCAAGTGGTAAAATACAAATTTGAACTTAGATCTTATGACTCAATTCATTGCTCTTTCCACAGCATAGTATGGACATGCTGTTTCTTATATAACAATAACATTATTGTCAATATTAGAATCAGAGATTTAGATCTAGGAGGATCCTAGAGAATGTAGGTTCATAGATTTATAACTGGAAGGGAGGTTAAGTGATTTGCCCAGGGTCACACAGCTAACAAGTATGGTTGTCAGGATGTGAACCTGGGTCCTCCTAACTGCAAGTCCAGTGCCCTATCCATTAATTCATGCAACCTTCAGGTTATGTAGTCCAACTCTCTCATTTGTAAAATGAGAAAACTGAGCCTCAGATAGGAGATGTGACTTACTCCAAGGCACCTAGCTATGATTCAAAACCAGGTCTCCTGATTCCAAGTCCAAGGCCTCTTTGCAATATGCCCTGATTCTCCTCAACAAGATATGTGCCCACAAGCTCACCCAGGGGGACATGGTTGTTTATACACTAATTCCCATTTACCCAGCCCACCACATAGATGGGGAAAAAGCACACAGGCACACAGAGCTTTTACACATTGACAAGCTAAAGAACATCCTACTTTTGCCTTTGGTGGAGCCCCAGGGCTGCTGGAGGGTCTGTAAAGATGCATAAGGATGCCGCAGACCATGCTTAGGAAGCAGCTCCTCACAGGACTGCAGAAGTAAGGGTCTGAAGGCAGAGAGCTTAGCTTCCAGTGACTGACACCTTCCTAAGGAGTGGGAATGAAGGTAGTAAATAAGGAAGAAAGGGAAAAAGGAAGGAAGGAAAGAAGGGAGAGAAGAAGGGAGGAAGGGAAGGAGGGAAGAAAGGAGGGAAGAAAGAAAGGGAAAGAAGAAGGAAAGGAAAGAGAGAGGGAGGGAAGGGAGGAAGAGAAGAAAGGAAAGGGAGGGAGGAAGGAAGGAAGGAAGGAAAGAAGGAAGGAAGGAAGGAAGGAAGGAAGGAAGGAAGGAAGGAAGGAAGAACAAAAAGGGACAAAGACATGGAAGAAGGAAGGTACATAAAGAGGAAAGGGGAGGGGAGGAAGGAAGGATGAATGGATGGAAGGAAAAAAGAAGGGAGGGGGAGAAGGAAGAAAGGAAGGAAAAAAGAAGGAAGGAATGAGGGAAAGAGAGAAGGAAATGAGAAAGTGAAGGAGGAAGGAAAGAGGTCTGGGACTAGCACAGAGGAAGAGAAAGGTCATGTACATAGAGCCTTCTGTCTTGCCCCATCCTCTTACAAAGGAGATGTTTGTAAGGATTTAACTTTCCTTGCTTTTATCCATATTCATCTGGAGGAAATTTGAAGGAATGAGCACTGATCAGTCAGGAGACCTGGCTCTTAGGCTCAACTCTGTCACTAATTAGCTGTGTGACTCTGAACAAGTTATTTTCACTTCTCTGGTGCTCAATTTCCTTGTCTATTAAATGAGGACTGGCCTAAATGATCTCTAAGGTTCTGTCCATCTCTGGCATTTTATTGTCAGTGTTCTAAAGTCCCTTCTAGTTCTGACATCCAATGTCTTCTGTTCTAACATTCCGTGTTCTTAGTTTCCCTTCCTCTTTGACAGTTCATGATTCTATACAGAAATAGGATGAACACCCAGCTTATTCCCAACCACCAGGACCAGTCACTTGCTAGCCAATCTTACCATCCCAGCCCCCATCGACCCCCAAAAGTCTAACCTGTGTTACTGCCAGGCTCTCCATTATCTACAGTCCCATTAGCTGTGGCCCACTCCTTATGCCTGAGGAGTCACCAGCTCAGATTTAATTAGTCACCTATTCTGGCTGCCTGGCTCGTTAGGTCTCTGCAGGGACAGGGATATGAGATGCTGCAGTTGCTGCCTGGCTCCTCTGCTCCCTATCTCCCTGGGAGCAAGGCAGATTACCCATAATGTCTCATTAGCTGCACTGCATTAACTCACTGTCACAGACTCATGCTTTACTATTTTCCATGATCTCCATCCCCCCCCTGCCATGGCTGTGCCCCCCCCCTGCCCAAAATCAGAAAAAGGGACATAGAATGTGAGGAACCCTTAACTAAAGATGCAACCTAGTACATGAGATCTCTTAATGGTAGATCCTGAACAAGCTGGTATGGGGAGATGGGGAGGTGAGGAACTGCTGTGCAGCTATGAGAACCTAAAACCTCCTCTGCAGTTTCTCCTGCATCTCTCATAGAAGAGACTGCTCTGAGGGGTAGAGAGAAGGCTTTTTATCCCCTAAACAAACAAACAGCATCTGAACTATAGTTGAAGGAGTCCTGAGTAGAGATCAAGAACCTTGGATTCAAATCTTGACACTGCTACAGATCAGTAAAGTGGAAAGTTTGCTGGATTTGGAGTCAAAGAACTTGGGTTCAAGTCTGATGCTGTCATCTGCTACCTGCATGACCTTAAAAAAAGGTGACTTAAAAGTGACAACCTCTCTGGGCCTCAGTTTTCTCAACTGTAAAATGAAGTGATTGGACCAGACCACCTGCAAGGTCCCTCCCATCTCTGAATCTATGTCCTATGATACCATGACTCATTATTTTTGTGGGCTCAGTTTCTGCATTTATAAAATGAGAATTATAACACCTGTACTACGGACAGCCTAGGACAGTCAGGGAGAACAAATAAGAATAAATAAGGTGTTTTTTGAGTCCTAAAACACAATGTAAATGAGGGTTATCACAATCATGTAGTTTTTTTGGTCCAGACTGTAGATATTAGGAACTCCCAAAGAAGAAACTCCTTCTACCAAAGTAGATCTGAGCCTATTCTGTTGAGAATTACTGGGGAGCCCTGTCTTCCTAGTTCCAACATTACTTTTCTATCCACTGTGCTCTGCTGCCTTCTACAATCATGTTCTGTAACTCAAGTAGTTGTATTTCTCCAGTCAGACTTCTGTTCCTGTTTGCTCCAAAAACATCTCTCTTCCCCTCTCTGAGCCTCAGTTTCTTCATCTGTAAAATGAGACGGCTTGCCACAATGATGTCTAAATTCTAATTTGTAGTCCAGTCAGGGAGACCATTTCTTCCCCACAAATGAGTTCTCATCTGCATACGAACATTTATGTAGAAGAGCAGAAAGAACACTAAATTTGCAATCAGAAGACCTATGTTTTAACCTGGACTCTGCTATGTATTACCAGTATAACCATAGGCAAGTCAGTTGCTGTTTCTGTCTGTCTCTTTTTGTCTCTCTGTGCTTCTGTCTCTCTGTGTGTCTCTGTCTCTAAGTCTCTGTCTCTCTCTTTTTATGTCTCTCAGTGTATTTCTCTTTATGCCTCTCTGTCTCTCCCTATATTTCTTAGTTCCCATGCACAACATTCAGTGTTATAAGGGTCCTTCTAGTTCTGACAGTTCTAAGGTTCTCTCCAGTTCTGATAGTCTATGAATCTATGATGTGTCAAAGAAAACTCAGAATGTCATAGATGGTGCCTTCATATTCACAACCCAGCTCAGAATGTCCTCAGGTTATGTTCATCATGCTTGGGGACAAATTGAGGAAGAACATTTGCTCAAGAAGTCATACACAGGGGGGCAGAGCCAAGATGGCAGAGTAGAAAGATGTACATACTCTAGCTTTTCCCCCACAGCCCATAAAATACCTGTAAAAAATGACTCTCAACAAATTCTAGAGCAGCAGAAGCCACAGAATAAAAGAGTGAAAGAGATTTCCAGCCCAAGGTACCCTGAAAGGCCGACAGGAAAGGTCTATTGCATGTGCAGCACTGGGAGAAACAGGACCAGAACAGGTGTTGGAGGCGGAAGACTCCTCAGCAGCAGTGAAGATTCTCAGATCCCTCAACCCACAAATGCCAAGGCAGCTTCAAAATTCAGTGCTTTATTACCTTGGTGACAAGGGAGTAGGGTCCTCCCCTAGTCCTGGCCCCAGGTGGCAGCAGTAGCAGCAGCAGCACCAGCAGCAGTGGTAGTAGCATTAGTATCCATTTGTGCAGCTCTCAGCATAAAGTCCCTAGGGGAATTGAGCAACTGATCTGAATCTCAGCCCTGAGCACAGTCCTGGGGCTTGGCAGAGTTGAGGCAGTTATGGAGAGGGAATTCTACTACTCACAGATTCTGGGCATAAAAGCTGTGGTAACTTCCAGACCTGTGCACAGGCCCTCGATTGTGCCACCTTGGAGGAACTGAGAACTTACAGGTCTCCAGAGTATACCCTCCTCCTGACAAAGGACCCAAAAATTAAATAACTGGTTGGGAAAATGCCAAAAAAAAGGGGAGAAAAATAAGACTATAGAAGGTTGCTTTCTTGGTGAACAGGTAATTTCTTCCATCCTTTTAGATGAGGAAGAACAATGCATACTTTCAGAGGAAGTCAAGGCTTCCATAACCTCCAAAGTAAATATGCAATGGTCTCAGGTCATGGAAGAGCTCAAAAAGGATTTTGAAAATCAAGTAAGAGAGATAGTGGAAAAGTTGGGGAGAGAAATGAAAGTGATACAAGAAAATCATGAAAAGCAAGTCAACAGCTTGCTAATGGAGACCCAAAAAAATGCTGTAGAAAATAACTCCTTTAAAAATAGGCTTACTCAATTGGCAAAAGAGATCCAAAAAGCTAATGAGGAGAAGAATGCTTTAAAAAGCAGAATTAGCCAAATGGAAAAGGAGGTTCAAAATCTCACTGAAGAAAATAGTTCTTTAAAAATTAGAATGGAGCAGAGGGAAGCTCATGTCTTTATGAGAAGCCAAGAAATTACAAAACAAAACCAAAAGAATGAAAAAATGGAAGATAATGTGAGGTGTCTCATTGGAAAAATGACTGACCTGGAGAATAGATCCAGAAGAGACAATTTAGAAATTATGGGACTACCTGAAAACCATGATCAGGGGAAGAGAATAGACATCATCTTTCATGAAGTTGTGGAGGAGAACTACCCTGATGTTCTAGAACTGGAGGGCAAAATAAATATTGGGGGAATCCACTAATAACTTCCTGAATGAGATCCAAAAGGAGAAATTTCTAGGATTATTGTGGCCAGATTCCAGAGTTCCCAGGTCAAGGAGAGGGTATTGCAAGCAGCTAGAAAGAAGCAGTTTGGGTGTTGTGGAAATACAGTCAGGATGGCACAGGATCTAGCAGCTTCTACACTGAGGGATCAAAGGGCATAGAATGTGATGTTCCAGAGGTCAAAGGAACTAGAATTGAGGCCAAGAATCACCTACTCAGAAAAACTGAGAATAATACCTCAGGGGAAAAATGGTCATTCAATGAAATAGAGGACTTTCGAGCATTCTTAATGAAAAGACAGGAACTGGAAAGAAAATTTGACTTTCAAACACAAGAATCAAGAGAAGCATGAAAAGGTAAACAAGAAAGAGAAATCATAAGGGACTTACTGAAGTTGAACTGTTTACATTCCTACGTGGAAAGATAATATTTGTAACTCTTGAAACTTTTCTCAGTATTTGGGTAGTTTGAGGGATTATACATGCACACACACATATGTGTGTGTGTGATATATGTATATGCATATATATACAATATACATATATTATATATATATATATATATATACAGACAGAAAGCACAGGGTGAGTTGAATAGGAAGGGATCATATCTAAAGAAATAAAATTCGGGGTGAGAGAAGAATATATTGGGAGGAGAAAGGGAGAAATGGAATAGGGCAAATTATCTCTTGTAAAAGAGGGAAGAAAAAGCTTTTTCAATGGAAGGGAAAAGGGGGAAGGTGAGCGGGAAAAAGTGAAGCTTACTCTCATCACATTTGACTCAAGGAAAGAATAACATGCACACTTAATTTGGTATGAAAATCTATCTTACACTACAGGAAAGTAGGGGAGAAGGGGATAGACGGTGGGAGGAGGGGGCATGATGGAAAGGAGGGCAAATGGGAGGACAGAGCAATCAGAAGTAAACACTCTTGGGGAGGGACAAAGTCAAAAGAGAGAATAGAAGAAATGGGGGGCAGGATAGGATGGAGGGAAATACAGTTATTCTCACACAACATGACTACTATGGAAGTCATTTGCAAAACTACGCATATATAGCCTGTATTGAATTGCTTGCCTCCTCAGTGAGTATGGGTGGGGAGGGAGGGAGGAAGAGAAGTTGGAACTTCAAGTTTTAGGAACAAATGTTGAGAATTGTTTTTGCATACAACTGGGAAATAAGAAATCAAGGTAATGGGGTATACAAATTATCTTGCCCTACAAGACTAGAGAGAAGATGGGGATAAGGGAAGGGAGGGGGGTTAGAAGAGAGGGAAGATTGGTGGAAGGGGTAATCAGAATTCTTGGCATTTGGGATGGGGGGAGGGGAGAGATAGGGAGAAAATTTGGAATTCAAAATTTTGTGGAAATGAATGTTGAAAACTAAAAATAAATAAACATTAAAAAAATTAAAAAAGAAGTCATACACAGCTGAAAAAGCAATAAGCAGACTATGTGACCTTTGACAATTACTTTCCCTTCTCTGGGCCTCAGTTTCTCCATCTTCAAAATGAGTGGGTTGAAGTAGATGATCTCTATGGTCCCTTCCAACACTAAATCCTATGTTCACCCTACAAGTTCTCTTAGAAATTGCTTCTGAACAGCCGCTGCTGACAGAGGCAGATAGATTACCTGCAATTACAGGCCCTGAATTCTCCCCCGCTCTGCCTCTCAGAGTGCAAACTCCTCTCTGGTCTCCAAGCAATTTCAGTTTTTTTGTGCATCTAAAGCACAGATTGTGTACGATTCCGCTCTTGCGCTATTGCAGCAGCAGCTCTTAGGCGGAGGGTGAGGCGGGCAGGCAGCAGTTTGTTTATTCTGGAACAAAGGCAGTTGGAGACAAAAATGGGATCCCATTCCTCCCCCACCCACCTCAGATTCTCCATATTTCTGTGCTAAAGCCTTTCCCCAGGGGGAAAAAAATCCAAATTACAAATCCTGACTGGAGAGAAAAGGTTTTCATTGTGATGCTTCAAAATCAGAATCCTGCAATTTCTGCCTTGGAAGGGACCTTTAAAAGCATCTTCTCAGCCTCCACCTACCTCTCTTGGGAGAGAGGTGGGGTGCTATGGTGGCAGAATGTCACATACACTGGCAGTCACTATTTTGGTTGTTCTTGCTTAATTATTTTCCTTTGTTACAAAGGAGGGCTTAATGCTAGGGGACAGCTTGCTATATCTGAAAATTACTGTATTATAAAAACAGAAGACATAAAAAAAACCTTCCAAAAAATCCCCCAGATCATCTCTGTAGTATCTGAAACAAATTATCCAGTAACAGTTACCAAGCCTATTATAACTGGAGGAAACCTTAGAAGTCATCTGAAGCACAGAAAAGGGAAGTAAGTTACCCAAAGTCACATGGTTAGTAAATGGTTGAGTTGGACTTGAATCCAGCTCTTCTGACTAGAAAAGGCAGTATGGTGCTTGGGAAAGTATATTGTATTTAGAGTCAGAGGATCTAAGTCACAATACCGTCTCTGTTTCTTATTGACATATGTAACTTTAGCCAAGTAAGTTAATGTCTCTGGTCTTAATTCCTCATCTGTAAAATAATGGAGTTGGATCAGAGCAGTGGTGTCAACCATGAAGGCCACATGTGGCTCATAACACTCCTGAGTACAGCCTAAACCAAATTAAAACATAAATGGGAAAGATTTAACAAAATAAATAAAAATACAATAAAGCACAGATAATATTACCTTATAAGCTTAAGTCAATATTTGACCCTTAGGGATCCTTATGTATGAATTAGTGATAGGGCATCATTTCTATTTAAGTTTGATATCACTGAACTAGAGAATTCCTAAGATACCTTCTGGGTCCAAATCTACAGTCCTGTGACTCTTCTGGCTAAAGTCCAATGCTCTTGCTGTTCTTATTTAAAACTTCCAGAGGTGAGGAGTTCACTACCTCTCCAAGGCAGCCTAACTCATTTTGGACAACTCTAACTGTTAAGGAATTTGTTCTCATATCTGAACCTTCTGTAATTTCTACCCACTGGACCCTAGTTCTTTACTCATGGGGCCAAGGAGGAATCTAATTCCTACTTCCCATGGCATCCTTTTGAATACTTAAAGACCATGATCACATAGCACTCCATTCAACCCTCACCTAAGTGTCCTCCAAGATAAATATCCCCAGTTAATTGTTAACCAGACTCTCAAATGACATAATTTTGAATCCCTTCCTTGTCATTCTTTTGGATGGGCTCCATCTTGTCAATGTTCTTCCTAAAATGTGGTGCCAGAACTGAATACAAGATTCCAGGGATGACAAAGGCAGAAGATAAGAGGACCACCATCTCCTTAGTCCTGGACATTGTATGTCCAAATAATTAATAGTGAGAGACAGGTCTCATAGAATAGAAGAAAAGGTGGCTTTGAGGTTAGGAGATGTGGGTTCAAGTCCTAGCAATGTCACTTACTTTGTGATTTTGTGTAAGTCACTTCCTTCTATGGACCTCAATTTCCCAATCTGTAAAATGAAGTCCTGGAGCTAGAGTAAAAAAAAACCTGAATCTAAGTCCTGCACCAGACACTCAAAAGGTGTGTGACCTTGGGCAAGCCACCTACCTTCTTTTGACTTCTGTTTTCTCATATATAAAATGAGAGACTTGGACTGGAAGGCTTTAAGGTCTCTTCCAGCTCTAAATATTTGTTCCAGGATCCTATGATTGGACTACATGGTCTCTATGGTCCTTTCTAGCCCTGAATATTCACAGATTACAGAACTGGAGGGACCTCAGAGGCCATCTGGTCTAATTTGTGCCTGACCAAGAATATCCTCTTCAGTATTTTTCCAAAGCTGTCATTCAACCTCTGTTTAAAGAGTGAAAACCAAGTACCTTCTGGCACAGCTCATGGATAGCTCTAATTGTTAGAAAGCTTTCATCAGACCTAAATCTGCCTCTTTGAAACTTCTGTCCATCACTCCTAGTTCTATCTCTCTTTCACTTAACAGTCCTTCAGATACTTGCAGACAGCTACTATATTCTCCTAAGTCTTCTCAAACATCCCTTCTTCCTTTAACCAATTCTCATCTGGCACGATCTTGAGAGCCTTTCACTATCATGATTACCTTCTTTTGAATACTCTGAATACTATCAATGTGCTTCCTAAGATATAGTGCCCAGAGCTGAACATGATACTCCACATGTAGTCTGAGCAATATAGAGTATAGCAGGGCCACCTAACCTGAACATTACGACTCTCAGTGAAGACTAATTTTACGTTAGCATCTTTGACTGTCATATCATGCAGTTGACTCTCATTAAGCTTGAGTTCACTGAAACCACAAGATGTCTCACAAATGAACTACTGTCTGGCCATATCTTCCCCATATTTTTCTTATGAAGTTGATTTCTTGAATCCTAGTTGAGACATTTTGTTTATTCCTATTCAATTTCATCTTAATAGATTTGGCCCAGCTTCTAGCAATCAAGATAATTTTCAATCTGGAATTTATTTGTAGATTGTTAATTATCCATCATAGCTTGGTGTTATCTTAAAATTCAATAAGTGTGTCATATATGCTCTTATCCATGTCACTAGTCAAAGTATGAAAAAAGTTCAAGACCAAGGACAGATCCTTGGGTTTTTTTCTCAAGGGATCTTCTTTCAAGCTCATATAGTACCATTAATCACTCCTTTTTGGGTCCAGACAATTGGCCAATTCCAAATCCACTTACCCATACCTAGTCTCACATCCTCCATCTTGCCCATGAAGCTTGCACGACTTTGTTAAATGCTCTCCTGTTACCTAATATATGCTAGGCATTAGATATATAACAATACAACCAAGAAGACATTGCCCACAAGGAGGTCACATTCTGCTGTGGTCATCGAGTCTATACACAAATGCGTATGATGCGAGGGATGCTATTGTAGGAGAGAGCACTGTCAGTGCTCAGAGAACCACACAGTTTGAGAGTTGGGAGGAGCTCAGTAGCCATGTAGTCCAACCTATGCAACAAAGAAATTCCCACTATAACATAAACAATAAGGGATTCCTTGACTCTGCTTGAAGAGCTCCAGGTAGGCAGCCCATTCCACATTTGGACATCTATATGGCAATTGTTAGAAAGTGTTTTTTCTGACATCAAACCTAAAATTGCCTCTTTTCAACTTCCTTACCCATTGTTCCTGAATCTGCCCTCTGGGACCAAACTGAACAAATCTAATCCCTCCTCTAATCAGGGAAAGCTTCATGGGAGAGATGGCTTCTATACTGAACCATGAAGGAAGACAAGTATTTTGAGAGTTGAAAATAAGGTGAGAGTGTACTTCAGGCATAGGGAAGAGTTTGTACAAATGCATGGAGGCAGAAGATGGAGTATTGAGTTCAGAGAACAGAGAGTAGATCAATTTGGTTGGAACTTAGCATGCATGAGGGCAAGCAGTATGAAATAAGATCGGAAAACCAGCACAAGCCAGTTTGGGGGAAGTCTTTGATGCCTAGCTAAGAAGCTTATATTTTATACTATTAGCAATAGGGAGCCACTGAAGGCTTTTGATCAGTGGAGTAAAGCAGTCAGAATTGTGCTTTAGGAAGACCATTCTGACAGTTGTGTAGAATGGAAGTGTCAGACTCATTGGCCAAAAGCAGCACTCTTGAGTGCAGCCTGACTTAGATTAAAATTAATTAGGAAATATTTAACAAAATAAATAAGAACATAATACAACATAGATAATATGAGTTTGTGGCTTTCTAAATTAATATATGGCCCCCAGGAACCAATTTCTATTTGAGTTTGATACCACTGGTGCAGAAATAGAGCTGGAGAGGTGGGAGCCTGGAAGCGGGGAGACCAACTACAAGATTGTTACATTCGTTTAAGAAAAAAAATGATGAAACTTTGAATTATGGGTTACTAATGTACCAACCCTGTCACTCTGTCAAAAAACGGTAAATAATCCTGTCAAAGGAGGAAATTAGGCCAGCCTGCCATAAAGTTCTTGATAAAGTCATATCGATTCTTAGTAATTACCATTTCCTTTTTTCTATGTTCATAGATTATGAGATTCCAGTTAGATGGCATAGTGGATAAAGAGCTGGACCCTGAGTTCAAATCCTACCTCAGGCACTTCCTAACTGTGTGATCCTGGGCAAATCTCTTAACTTCTTTATGCTTCAAATGTTTACAGATGTTTCCTCATCTGTAAAATGGGAGTAATGATAGAACATATCTCACAAGATTGTTGTAAAGATCAGATTAGGTATATGTGTAGAACACATTGCAAACCTTAAGGCACTGTGTAAATGTTAACTATTATTATTAACATCATAACAGAATCATAGGATCAAAGATTTAGGAAGAGACCTTAGAAGTCATTAAGACCAAACTCCTCATTTTACAGTGAGAAAGCTGAACTATATTCAGATAAAGTTACTTTTTCAAGGTCATGTAGGTGGCAAGTGGTAGAAACAGGTGTCAAACTCAGGGTCTCTAACTTCAAATCTGGTACTTTTTTCACTGCCCCATCTCTTTTATAGTGTGTTTTAGACTTTTATGAGGAATTGAAGTCAAGTTCATTAGTGTGCAGATTGCAGATTCCACTCAATTCCCTTTCTCAGAAATTGGGACAACCTTTGCCCTTCTCCAATTCCTTTTCTATTCTCCATTTACCTTTCAAAGATCACTGACAGTGGCTCAGAAATCATATGAGCCAGCCCTTTCAGTGGCCTGGGATGTAGTTCATCTGGTCCAAGTGTCTTGAACTCACCAAAAGTAGCTTTGTGTTCTCACTGTCTTCTGACAGCTTACATTATTCCCCATTAGTCATTTTGGTTCTGTCCTTTCTAATCCAGAAGTATTCTCCTCAGAAAAGAAAACAGAAGCAAAATAATATTTGAGTAGTTCTACCTTCTCTCCATCATCAATTATCATATTTTTATTCTCCTTCATCTCTGAAGCAAGAGATTCTATCCCTT
Organism: Bettongia penicillata ogilbyi; assembly: GCA_023548195.1. Taxonomy (NCBI): domain Eukaryota; kingdom Metazoa; phylum Chordata; class Mammalia; order Diprotodontia; family Potoroidae; genus Bettongia; species Bettongia penicillata. The sequence continues at coordinate 1,955,824 of JAJHZJ010000277.1, forward strand.
ACTTCAACCTCTTCTTTTCCCTAACTCAGGAAGAAAAATTCTTTTGTTGTCCTTAGCCTAACCTGACACTTTCCTTGAGAAAATGTGTCATGCTTTTGAATGAATCATGCCACCTGCTCTTGCTACTATCTTTTAAAAATCCAAGATGGTAGATAGACAACCCCTTTTTTTTCCTCCTTGTTAGAACTGTTTCTTTTTGTGTTTTCAGAATTTCATTCTTGAATATTTCCATCCTTATGGGCTGACTTACTTAGAATTTTAGGCCATAGCTGTAGGTCATACTATATACATTATTGTATGTTGTTCAGTCATTTCAGTCATGTTCAATTCTCCATGACCTTATGGGCCTCTGTCCATGGGGTTTTCTTGTCAAGAATGCTAGAGTGGCTGGCCATTTTCTTTTCCAGGAGGCAAACAGAAGTTAAATGATTTGCCCAAGGTAAAACAGCCAGGAAGTTTCTGAGGCTGGATTTGAACTTAGGTCTTCTGACTCCAAGTCTAATAACCTATCCACTGTGCCACTTAGCTGCCTCACTTAATATATTGTTGTATAGACCTATACAAAAATAAATATATTATCCCACATTCTCTCTACCTATCCTTTCCTTAAAGACTTTAAAATCTAATTTCTAAAAATCTAGGATACATATCAGAATATGCTTGAATTTTTGTTCTCTAAAACAAATTCCAAAATGAGTCAATTGCTCTGTCTCCACTTACCATCTGTGTTCCTTCCTGGACCCAAACACACTTCCCTCACCACTACGCTCCTGTATGTATTTATATCTCCCTATTATACTGTAAGCTCCTTGAAGACAGGGACTGTCTGTTTTTGTATCTGTATCCCCAAGGCTTAGCACATGGCCTAGGACATAGGAAGTGCTTATAATTTTCTTTCAAGGTTTCTATCATTTCTATAAAACCTAGTCCAGAATAGAAGTTCCCCTTATTGGTTTCTCTACTTTTTTGAAGGATGAAATTATCATCTTAGAAATCTTTAGTTGCTTTGTTTTTGGCAGAGAGCAAACTCCAACAGATTCATTCCTTACTTCCATCTTTCAGAATTTCTGGTTTCCTTCAAGGCTGAGATCAAGTGCAACCTCATACTTAAAAGTCTTCCCTGATGCCTCCATCTGCTAGTGTCTTGCTCTCAAGCTCACCTTGTATCAATTTTGTACATATCTACATGAATACATATATCTCTCCTCCACCACAGTCCCATTAAAATTTTTTGGGAGTAGCAATCATTTTCACCTTTGTCATTGTGTCCCTAGGGCCTTATAGAATGTCTGACAAACAATACATTCTTGCTAAATGCATGTTGCCTGAACATTGAAGACCTTCATATAGTAAGCTTTGTATCAAACTAGTTATCCATTTCTTCTTTCTGTCCAGGTGGTCTCCAGTATATTCTGATAATGATATATCTTCTATTTCTGTCTCCATTGGTCTTCATCCAAATGCTCTCCGTCAAACTTTTTCTTCTGGGTCTTAGATTCCTCCCATGAGCATATCCTATATTCTAAGGGATTCTTTCAGCTCTGGCATCCTGGATTTCAGTGAAGTAAAGCTAGGATCATTTATTTTTAAAATGGTGTCCAAGAAAAACCAACAAGCAGCAAAACTGATGAACTTGTCCATGCTCTGGCAGCATATTCAATATTACACAATCATAGTCTTCATTTGAGGGTGGGAGGGGCACTTGTTCAGTTCTTACCTCGAGTCAAACTTGGTCATTATAGTTACACAGTGTTTAGTTTCATGTTTGTTGTTCTTTCCAATTACAAAGTTATTACATAGGTTATGGCTCCTTTCCCTCCCTCCCCCATTCCATTTATTTCAACCAGCATCAGTTCATGTCTTTCTATTTTTCTCTGAATTCTTCATATTCATCATTTCTTACTACACAATAACATTCCAATATGCTCATGTACCACAATTTGTTCAGCCATTCCCCAGTTGATGGACACCTACTTTGTTTCCATTTCTACCACAAAAAGTGCTGCTATGAATATTTTGGTGTATATAGGATTTTTCTTTCTGTCTTCAACTTACTTAAAGTGAAAAGTCTAACAGTGGGATCTCAAAGAATGTGGACATTTTGTCATTTAAAAATAATAATTCCCCATTTCTTTCCAAATGGTTAGGACAATTCACAGTTCCACCAACAGGCATTAGTGCCTGCCTTCCCAAAGCACCTCTAATACTGACTATTTCATTTTTGATCTTTGTTGTTGATATAGCTCACTTCCTTTGCACTAATAATAATTTTAAAAACCCTGATGCTTATAGAATTATTTAGAGGTTGCAAAGTGCTTTACATAATATTGGGGGCGCAGCTCTAATGCCAGTACCTTTCAGATTGGACGGTGGGACAAAATGAGATACTCACGTCATTGAACATTTAAGAAAGGAAGTTTATTCTACCCAAACACTGGAAGAATGTGCAAAAATATACAGTACTAATCTTTTCTGGATATGGACCCTTTTGTCTCCATCTAGAAATGTGTCTGGTCATGTGTCTGACCATCAGAGTATGGACACCTATGTTGTCTTAGTTACCCACCAAATCTGAGAGGTGTAGACCTTGTAACTGACTTTATGTCTCTAAAGAACCAGGGAAACCAAAGTCAATCAGGCTCCAGGGACAGCCATGTCCAAGGCCTTCGCCATGTTGCCTAGGAGTATGAAGGAAGGAGAAGGAAGTTGTGTCAAAGAAGTTGAAACCAATTAGACACGGGTGTGTGTGTGTGTGTGTGTGTGTGTGTGTGTGTGTGTGCACATGAGTGCAACTTTCACTTCTTTTAGGTAAAGTCTTCCCATTCTGTTGGTGGGAGAGAAGGAAAAAGTTGCATCAGGGAAATACTAGTCCTACCACACTAGTCCTACCACATATTCATTATTGCATTTGGACCTCACAAGTCTATGAGTTAAGGCACTACACCTCCATTTTACAGATGAGGAAACAGAGGTTTAGAGAGGAATAGTGGTGAGCATGGTCACACAACTAATAGGCATCAAAGGCAGAAGAACCCAAATCTCTCCTGATTTTCTTGACTTTAAGTCAATACTCTTCCCTACATCCTACTGACCCTCATATACATTTATGAGAATAATAAGGATACTCTAATATTATAAACAATAATAAGGACAATATCATCCCCATTTGATATTCCCCATTTTGTGAATGAATAACCCAAAGTGACTTGTCCACTGGCACACAGCTAATAAAGGTCAAAGTCAAGATTGAAATCCAGGTCTAATACTCTCCACTACCGTGTGGTGCTGAGGCTTTAAAGTACCTGTGTTGTTGACTTGTAAATTAGATATGAATCTGCATGCCACTTCATGGATAATTTCTGTCCTATTTTTTATTTCATCACAAACAGAAAATCCCCTAGGCTTAGTTCCTCTGTTTTAGCATACCCCTTAATTCCCAACCTCCCTTTCTCTTTATGACCTGCTGTGGTAGGTTGGGCTGATCTGGAATAAATTACTGTTTACATTCAGTCCAGGTGCATCCAGCCTTTATATTAACCAGGATTCTAGTGCAAACAACAGTAGGCCCAATATCAGAAGGCTGAAATTCAACACCCCTCATTGGTCAAACAAAATCATCAAGTTTAAAGCAGGAAAAAAACTTAGAGAGTGTTCAATACAATTTCCTCATTCCATAGAGGGGGAAATGGAGAATCAGTGAATTCAATGACTTTGCCCAGGGTCACACAGGTAGTAGCAGAGACAATAGTCAAACCCAGAGCTTCAGACTACACATTTGTCATTCTTTCCATTACATCAGCTCAGACATTTGCTAACACTTGATCTTGGATAAGTAACTGCCCATTTGGGTACCTGATGTACCTCAACTATAAATTCAGGGAGCTGGACTATGTGATCTCTAGTTTAGTTTCCTTCTAGATCTGATATTTTATATTCTGTGTTCTAAGTTTCCCTATCTTGGTTTGATATTTTATGATCTAATGCCCTTTCCAGCTAATATTGTGTACAATTTTATGTCCTTGGGTCCCTTCCAGCTCTGACATCCTATGTTCTATGGTCTGAAATTCCTTCCAACTCTCACATCTTATGTTCTATAGTGAAGTTCCCTTCTGGTTCTGATGACTTAAGGTCTCTTCTAGTTCTGACATTCTATGTTTTAAGGTCTCTTCTAGTTTTGATTTTCTATGTTCTCTATTCTTAAGGTCCTTTCAAACTCTGACATCCTGTGTTCTAAGGTCCCTTCCAGCCCTGACATTATATGTTTTATGGCTAAGATCCTTCCTAGCTCTGATGGTCAAAGGTCCCTTGCCCAAACTTCACAGGAGAGCTGTCCAGTTCTGAAATGCCTTCTTTTAACTGTACATGAAAACCCAATGAACTTGAAAGCATTGTAGGGTGGAGAGGGGGGAGAAAAAAGGGGAAAAAAGTCTCTTCTAAGGCAATTTTATGTTTTGTATTCTCAGGTTCTTTCCAATTCTTGACATTCTGTATTCTAAGGTACTTTTAAGCCTAACTTCCTATGTCCTAAGGTCCCTTTTGACCCTGACACTGCATATTCTGAGATCCTTCCAGTTCTAACATCTTTGGTTCTTTGGTTAAGTTCCTTCCTAGCTCTGATAGGCTAGGGTTCCTTCCATTTCTAACATTCTATGTTCTAAGGTCCCTCCCAGTTCTGACTTTCTGTGTTCTGTATTCCAGCATTCTTTCTAATTCTGACATTTTGTGTTTTAAGACTTCTTCCAGTTCTGACATTCTGTGGTTCTGCAAGATCAGTTTGTGTCTAACAAGAGTTTGTGGTGCACATTTCATTCCCATTGCTTCCCAGAGGTCCCTAGGCTCTCTCTCCCTGGAATGGATATGCAGCACTACACTTGGCTTACGTGTAGATCCTCTATTATTCATAGCACTCGGATCTCAACAAAACACACTGAGTGGGCCTGAAAACTTTCACGCTTCCGTCCGCTAAGTCCCAGCCCTCCCTGTCTCTACCTATACCTTTGCGTTTGATCTTCTGCAAATTTGCTTCTTTGTTCTTTCAGACAGAATCATATTGCCAAGGGCTCCCAGGGGCCTTTGGTGGCAGTTACAGTCACTGGAATTTTTTGAAATAAAATATAAAAACCTCCCCATATCAGGAAGCAGACCCCTCCAGGTGTAATGTCACAACCAAGAAGGAGACAATAGCACAGAGAAAAGCACATGACTGGGCCCAGGATGTGGCTGCACAACATGGATGGGCTAATGAGAGATCACTAGAGCAGGCAGCCAGGCTCCCTTTGCCCATTCTGTCACTACTTGGACAAATTATTTTCCATTCCTGCGATTTCATTTTCTTGACTTTAAAAGGGGAGGTGGATACTTTTTGTCCCAAATGTCTGTGCCTGGAAACAGCATTTGAGTCTGCAGAGTGATTTGAACCTTCCAATGGACAAAATCATTTAATTAAAGCATCCCAGAGCTGGAAAAGACTTCAGAGAAAAACTGGTCCAGCTGATAACAGGAATACTTCATGCAGTCCTTTGGGAAAGGCAATGTAGTGTAGTAAATAGAGCACCAGACGTAGAGTCAGGAAGACCAGGATTCAAATCCTGCCTCAGACTAATTGTGTGACCCTGAACAGGTCACTTAACCTTTCTTTGTTTCCCTTTTCTTATCTGTAAAATGACCTGATGACTTCTAAGGCCTCTTCTAGGTTTAAGTCTGTAATCCTTTGATAAATAGTCATTTAGGCTCTATGTGGGAAATTCCTTTAATTTTTCATAAAATTTCAGAATTGGAAGGGGCCTCAGAGGTCTCTAGTGCCATTCAGAATGGAACAAAAATCCCCTTCACATTCCCTACTAAGAACTGTACAGCTTCTACTTGAAAACCCCCAGTATTGTTTTCTTATAATGAGCCAAAATCTACTTTTCTGCAAATTCCTTTCATTGGTACCAGTTCTGCCTTCTGGATCAAACAAAATAGTTTTAATTTCTTTTTTCCCTTCACAACCCTTCAAATACTTACTGATAGCCATCATGTGCACCCTATGCCTTTTCTCCTCCAGGCTGAAAATGCCCATTTCTTTCCAAGGATCTTTGTATGAAATTGTTTCGGGGCCCCTCACCAATCTGATTAACCTCGGGATATACTTTACATCTCTCATATCTCCTCCTTTTTCTCCATTTCCACAGCTACTGCCCTAAGCAAATTCCCATCACTTCTGGCCTGGACTCTTGCAATGGCCATTAGTTCTCCTAGCTCGTCTTTCCCTACTCCAGTTCATTCTCTGTACATCTGCCTTAAGTACAAGTCTGACTATGCCATTCTCCTACTCAATACACTCCAGTGGCTTCCTATTACCTCTAGGATAAAATGCATACTCCTCTGTCTGGCCTTTAAAGTCAATAGTCAATAAACATTTATTAAGTGCTATTCTGTGTCAGGCACTATGCTAAGCAATGCAGATACAAATACAAAAAAGAAAGATAGTCCTTACCCTCAAGACACTTACAATCTAATGAGAAAAGACAACAAACAAAAGGGGAGCAGTAAAGGGGAAGGTGAGGATGGGGAGGGAAGTGATGAGGTATGAGGACCAAGGTGGATGATGTGATTTCTAACAACCTGACCCCAACCTACATTTCCAACTTTATTACACTTTCCAACACTCTGTATTCCACCCCAACTCACCTTCTTGCTGTTCTCACACATAGCACTCCATTTCTTGTCTCTCTACCTTTGACACTGGCTGTTCCCCATGATCGGAATGCCCTCCTTCCTCACTTCCACCCCTTACAATCCTTTATTTCCTTCAAAACTCAGCTCAAGTGCCACCTTCTACATGAAGGCCTTTCTAGTCCCCCCCTAGCTACAAAACCAATCCCCCAAAGCCCTGCCTCTCCCCCTAATATCTTGCATATTGCTTTGTTTATATTTAATACATATCTATTTGTATTCATGTTGTTGTCTTCCTCACATCATGTAAGCTGCTTGAGGACAGGGACCACATCTTTGCTGTCTTTGTATCCCCAGCATCCAGCACAATGCCTGGCACATTTGTGGATGTTATTCTTGTGGTTCAGTTGCTCAATCACATCCAACTCTTTGTGACTCCATGGGCCATCACACATCTGGCCTTTCTATCTTCCACTACCTCCCGAAGTCTGTCCAAGGTCATGTTTGTTGCTCCCATGACACTCATTATCCCTCTAATCCTCTGCCATCCCCTTCTTCTTTTGTCTTTAATCTTCCCCAACATCAGACACAGTAGATATTTAATTGATTCTTATTGGTTGGTTGATTGAGAAACTTGAGGTAGGGAGACTAATTAGGAGATTGTTGCAATAGTCCAGGTGAAAGATGATAAGGTCCTGAATTAGTATGGTGACCGTGTGAGTAGAGAGAAGGAGATGGATATAAGAGATGGTTTGGAGGTAGAAGCAACAAGACTTACCACTGACAGGATGTGCAGTAGGGGTGAGGGACAATGGAGAAGTTGATCACTCTGACGTTGCAAATCTGGGTGACTAGAAATATGGTGGTACCTTGGACAGAAACAGGAGTTTGGAAAGTAGGGAAGGGATTGGGAAGAAAGGTAATGAGTTCTACCTTGGTTACACCCACTCTGCTGCTTGCTTCCCATAAATGAGAAAAGGAAATCCTTCCTTCTGGGTCCTTAGTGCAAAGAAAAGAGTAAGTTGGCAGAATTTTAAAATTATCTCTTCCACACTGAAACCAGTCTTCTTTGTGTGTCTTCAGAATACTTTAGGAGCATGAACAAACATGTTGCCATGACATCACTGCTGTAATCAGAAAAGAGACAGCATGGCAGAGTGGGCAGAAGCACCTTCAGAGTCAGGAAGATCTGGGTTCAAGACATGCCTCTGACACCTGCTGCCAGTGTGAGCCCGGATAAGTCACAACCTCCCAGTGTCCCAGTCAACTTTCTACAATGTTAATTTACCGACTAGTTGCCATTGGTCTCCATCCATTAGCATCACAGGTCTAGAGGTCCCCTTACCCACTTTCAAAAAAAGGATGTCATTATGTACATAGGTAAAGATCTATGAAAAATGAAAATTCAGCTTGGTCATTGATGTCTTTTGTACATTCCATCCCTGTGGTTTGCAGACATTGCAGTTTGTCACTTATTTGAAGACTGTTTCTATATGCCTGCTGAGTGATACTGAGAAAAAGGTGATTGGCCATTTCTGTAGCACTTTAAGGCTTAAGGCATGGGATCACAATGATCCCATGATATAGGTAGTGAATGTCTTATTATTCCCATTTTACAGATGAGGTAAATGAAGCACAAAGCAATAAAATTATCTGCTCAAAGTCACATAGCTGGTAAGTGGTAGGGTGGGAATTTGAATCCAGACCACTCTTTCCAAATTGAGTGATAATGCCCACAACATGGGCCCTCTTGAAGACAAACAGCCATGGCATGCACAATGCTTGGAACTCTAACCCAAGTCTTGGACGGAATCAGGAAGATCCAAGCAGAAATCCTCAGACACCTATTCTCTGTGACTATGAGCAAGTTGAGCAACTGCTCTCAGCCTCAGTTTCCTTATCTGTAAAACAAACACATCCCACAGGGTAGTTTAAAAGGTCAAATGACATAACACAGACAAAGTACCTTGCAGACCTTAAAGTGCTATATAAATGTGAGCTATGATTTTCCATTTATACTGTACTTCTGTCTGGGGCTGCTTGATCGCAGATGAAGATTCCCTGTGCCCCTCCCAGTGCTAAGTCATCCCTCCCAATTAGCAGGAAGGGCTCATTACTAAACCAGCTACTTCCTATTAAGAAGGAAAATCTATCTCTCCCCCTGATACCCTGACATGGACCTGAGGCCATCTCTAATCATTGCCATAGATCAAGAAGTTTCAATTGGAGGAGGGGGGAATGATTTATGCTCTTGCTGGCGGAGGTCCACACCAGAGCCCTGCTCCAGCCCAATAAGAGGCCTGGGTGAATGGGAGGGCTTCCAAGGAGTGCTGGCAGATGGGAAGCTGGCACCGTTCCCCTTCCCAGTCAAAAGTCCCTTTTTTCTGCCTTCATAGTCATTCCCCTCACAATTCCCTCAGCTGCTCTGACATGATGTCTCCTCAAAGGTGATGAAGAAACAGTTTTCCTCTGGTTCACTTTTGTCATTTCTGTCTCCTTGTTCAATAGACAGGATCCCCTGCTGGCCCAGAAGGAATATCATGAAAGTATTTGGCACAAGCAACCAGTATGGAAAATGGGGAGTATTTGGGGAGGCAGGCTGGTGTACTAGAAATGACATGAGCTGTCAAATCATGTAGCTAGGGGGTGCAATGGATGGAGTGCTATGCCTAGAGTCAGAAAGACTCATCTTTCTTTGTTCAAATCTGGCCTCAGACACTTACTAGCTGTGTGACCCTGGGCAAGTCATTTAACCTTGTTTGCCTCAGTTTCCTCAACTGTGAAATTAACTGGTGAAGGAAGCCACTCCAGTATCTCTGCCAAGAAAACCCCAGATGAGATCATGAAGAGTCAGACACAAGTAAAATAACTGAACAGCAAATGACACAAGTCACTTCATCTCTTTGGGTTTCAGTTTCCTCATCTGTAAACTGGGGATAATGATATTTTTGCTATGAGAAACAGGGTAATGAAGTGGATAGAGAAATGGCCTTGGAGTCAAGAATACTTGGGATCAAGTCTCCTCTCTGACATATATTGTCTGTGTGACTCTGGTTAAGTCACTTAATGTCTTAATGCCCTCAGGAAACTATCTAATATCATAACCTGTAGAGTTGCCTATGTGCATTGGGAAAAAGAATTCTGTACCTACAGCTCCCTACACAGATGAAATCACAGACTTACTCCTCCTGAGAAATAAGAGTAAAGCAAACCAAAACTGTATTCCACCTATCTCATAGGGTTGATGGAAGAATCAAGTGTATGTTGAGGTTCAGTCATTTCAGTCATGTCCAGCTCTTTGTGACCCCATTTGGGGTTTTCTTGGCAAAGATATTGGAGTGATTTGTCATTTCCTTCTCCAGTTCATTTTACAGTTGAGGAAACTGAGGCAAACAGGGTTAAGTGACTTGCCCAGGGTCACACAAGCTAGTCAGGGTTTGATGCTGGATTTGAACTCAGGAAATTCGAATCTTCCTGACTTCAGGTCTGACTCCACTGTGCCACTTAGCTGCCCCAATCAAAGATATAGAAATGACATATCTGAGTGTTAGCCTCAGGGAAATGTTGCTGCCATGTCATTTATACCCTTATGACCTCATGGCTAAAACTACTCCTAGGGCTTCCCTACTTTTAATTTTCCACTTGCAGCTGCCTTTTTTGTTACCTTCTTCTCCGTGAAGAGCAATTGAGTTGAGTGGGGTTTGGAGGAAAGCAGCAGTTACTATCAACTGGAGGGCATCAGCCTCTCTCCCATTCTGAGGAGGCCTGTAGGCAGTAGAGTAAAGCAGGGAGAGCCCAGTCCTCTGGGCTGGTGTTTCTCAAACTGGCCCTTAAATGGTTGCACCAGAGCTGAGAGTATTGGAAGGAGAGAGAGCAAGGGAGAGCTAGGCAAGACCTCTTCATGGTAAAACAATCTGGCAGAGTCCAGTGGTGTGGAAGGCTTCCCCTGGGAGTCTGTATGTGTTCCCTTGTGTTGCGTGTGCCATACTGAAAATGCTCACATAATACTGTGGGTTTTAGGCATAGGCTCAGACCATCAGTCAATAAATATTTACTAAGTGCCTACTATGTGCTAGACATGGCAATATGTGCTGGAAATACAAAGAAAGTTAAAAGATGGTCTCGCTCTCACAGAGATTAGTCTAATGGGGAGATAACATGCGAAGAATTGTAAAGGCCAAATCTGAAGTAATCAGAAGACGGAAGGACAAGGCACTAAGCATTCCTGGTCAGTGAGGAATCTTTGGTAATCCGTGCCAGGATTGCAAGTTGGGGACCCTGGCAGACACTGGGCCTGGTCACTGCACGTCCGTCTCCTCTCCTTCTGTCTGAGTGGCCCCAAATTGTCAACACTGCTCCTCTACTTGTCCATTCCTGTTTCTCCCCAGCTCTCTGCTACTCTTCTTGTGCCCCTGGACATCTTTAATCCCGGAGTCTGCCAGAAGCTGCCAACAGGTGAATGAGGATGTTCCACATAACTTAGATTATTTTTTATAAGCCATTCACAAGACTGACTTAAGGGAAAGGGAAATTGATTAGAAAGCAGCAGGGAAATGACTCGCCCTATACCAATGTGTATAATAAATGTAAAATAACGACAACTATAATAATTTCACCGACACCTCCCATGTTGTCTAAGGACGTGGCAAATGCACAATTATAGACTAAATGGTGAAAAGCAACATTTGGCTGCTTTAAAATATCCTCCTTTGGATCATTAGTGGTGTGGGTGTCAATGAGAAGGAAATGTTCACTCAGCTCTGGGATTTTTCATCACCAGAGCCTGGCACCATGTGTCATGTGGATTTAAGAGGCAACAGAGTATAGTAGAAGAGCCAAGATCCAGGCTCACATTCTAGTTCTTACACATATAAATTGTGGGAATGTGGGTGAGATACTTAGACCTCTCTAACTCTCAGTCTCTTCATCTGTAAAATGGAGATAATTATTTTCCTTAACTTCCTGGAGTTTTTGTGAAAAACAAGCTTTGGAAACCTGAAAGTATGGAAATGGGAGTTATCATTACTCAATCTCATAATTGGGATTCAAGCTGTGATACACTGTTAAAAAAAACTCAAAACCACACAATGGATTGTGAGTAAGAGGATGACATGAGTTCAAATCCCAGCTCAGTCATTTTTTACCCGTGTGATCTTGGGCAAGTCATTGAACTTTCCTGAGCCTCAGTTTCCTTATCTGTAAAACAGGAAGGATAATTACTGTTGCTGTTCATTCCTGTCCAATGCTTCGTGACCCCATTGGGTTTTTCTTGATATAGATACTGGAATGGTTTGGCATTTCCTTCTCCAGCTCATTTTGCAGTTCAGGAACTGAGGCAAACAGGGTTGTGACACAGTTTACCTTTCCTGACCCAGCGCTCTATCCACTGCTCCTCCTAGTTATCCTAGGAGTGATAATACTTTCCCTAATTCAAGGTGTGGTGGTAAATTAAAGGGTTTTTTAAAAGCCTCAAGTACTTATAGGAATGTGAGCTTCTTAACTTTTCACTTCTAATCCAGTGCTCTGCACACAGTAGGCACTTAAATGTTTGGTGAGTGATCACATGCATGCTTAGAAAAAGAGGGGCTGGCAAGGTAACAAGAATGAGATGCAGCAGATCCTGCATTAATACTCCTGAGATATGAAAAAATGCCAAGGAAGGTCCCGAGTATTAGGACAGCCTTAGACCCTTTACTGAGAATTTAGGGAAAAACAAAAAAGTATAACACAAGAAGAAAAAGCATGGAGGTGCTGCAATGTGCATGGATAGAGGAGGAAGTGCCTATACTGAGGATTCACCCCAAATGCTAAACAAAATATGGTACGAGCCAGTAGCAAAGTCTGTAACAGAGTCCAGTAGTCACCAAATGATGGAACATCAGAGCTGATCGCAAGCAGTTGAGGTGAGGGGAAGGGGAAGGAAACAAGAATTTATTAAGCTCCTATCATTGTCAAATACTGCGCTAAGCATTTTACAAATCTCAAATGAGGTAACACTGGGAAATAAATGGTGTTATTGTCCTCATTTTGCAGTTGAGGAAACAGAAGTAAGTGACTAGCCCAGGGTCACAAAGTTTACAAGTATCTGAGACTTGATTTGAACTCAAGGCTTCTGACTCAAAGCCCAGTGTTCTAGCTACGGCATCACCTAGCTGCCTTCCTAAGGAAGGTACCTGAGGACATTGAATTTCGGATCTGAGAGGGCCTTAGAACATTGAATGTGGAATGTCAGATATGGCAAAGATAGAGTACAGAACTATAAGGAATCTTAAAATTTTAATCTTAAAATAGAGAATGTCAGAGCTGGCAGGGAATTTACAATATAGATTATAATACGTTATTTTCCAGATTAAAAAAATGAGATCTAGAGAGGAGAAGTTTCTAGTACCTCTTTTCCCAGGTTCCAGTTCTATAGTCAATACTTGTTAACTGTATGGCCATGGGCAAGTGTTCCTTCCTCAGAGCTTTAGTTTCTTCTTTTGTAAAATAAAGCTAATATTTCTTACATTCTCTCCTTTAGAGTGTTGTGGGGGAAGTGAGCTGTACATTTCAAAGCACTATAGAAATGGTGGTTGTTTCTATTATTTTTTTCTGCATATTATTTGCTAACTGATGGTTTCCATCCTTCTAGTGAAACAAAACCAGGTCTGTGGATGCCAAGAGGAGAGAAGGAGAGAAAGGAGGGAGGAGGAGGGAGGAGGGGGCCATGCAACAGTTAATCAATCTAACTACTTTTGGGACCAGAGAAAGCAAATACTTGCCAGTGGGGATCAAGGAGCCAGGGCAGGAGGCCAGCACAACAACTAAGTAGAAGGTAATGCTCCTTCACTGTACATGAGGGTGAGAGTTGAGAGGCTTCAGATCCTAGAAGCAGCAGATTAAGCCATCTGTTCTGATCATGTGCCTGGCTCAGGGTCTGAGGGCCTGGTGTTCAATCCCTACTCTGCCACTGACTTGGGCAAATCCCTTCACACCACACGCTACTGCTCCCCTCCAGTTTTCTCATCTGTAAAATGAAAAGTGGACCTTGTGGAATGCTAGAAGAGAATTGTCTCTAATGTAAGAGAACCTGGATTCAAATTCTGCCTCTAATACTTATTATCTATGTGACATTGGGTCACTCAACATTTATGGGCCTCAGTTTCTTCATCTGTAAAGTGAAGGGGTTGAACTAGTAGTTTATTGGACTGAATACTGACTATAGAGTCAGAGAATCTGGATTAGAATTCTGTTTCTGATTCTTAGCATCTGTATTACCTTGGACAAATTACCTAGCCTCCCTGTGTTTCAATGTCCTCTTCTGTAAAATGATGAGATTGGATTAGATGACCTCCAAGCTCCCTTCTTAGGTCTAGAGCTATGAAACATATGGTCTCTGAAATCCCTTCCAGATCTTAAATCCTATGTTCATAGATTAATAACTAGAAATGACCTTAGAGGTCTACTCTCCTCATTTTACAGATGAGGAACCTGAAGCCCAGAGTAGGAAAATGACCTGCCCAAGTTCACATAGCTAGTAAAAGGCAAATCAGGTCCTGGGACTCAACATTAGTGCTCACTGAGCTGTACCATGTCCCTGTCTAGGTTCTGGAGCACTGCAAAGCTAGATGAACAGTCCTCCAAAGAAATACCTGTTTGACCCCCAGAGAGGCCAGTGGATAAAATTCCAGTAACCTATAATGCTCTTACAAGTTGTGAGAGTCATTAGGATGCCATGTCACACACATTGCTCAGGGAATTAAGAAATCTGAATATGAATCCTAGTTTAGATGCATACTAAAAGTATGATCCTAGGCTCTGAGGAATATGAATGAACTACAAAGAACTTATGAAAGAAGATGCTATCTACCTTTAGAGAAGGAACTGATATATGGAAGTATGTGTTGTATAATTTCACATATGTATCTGTGTCAAATGTTGGGAGGGAGGAAGGAAGATAGCTTAAAACTCAAAATGTAATAAAAAAAAGTAAAATAAATATTTAAAAAGAAAACTTTTAAAAAGTAGTGTGACTCTAGGTAAGTTATTTACTCATCTGTAAAATGGGATTCATATTATTTACACTATCTGCCTCGCTTAGTAAAGTACTTAGTAAACTCTGAAGAGTTATAAAAATGGAAGTGATTAACATCATCAAATTCAACCATGTGAGGACAGGGGTTATCCCCTTCATGAATCAAGGGACAGAGTCGTTGGCAGAGTCAGAACAGTTAAAAGGTAATACTAATAGGAAATGTAGGATGGATCTGAGTGAGATGGACTTCACTGAGTTAGCAAGCTCTTCTCATGTATTGTTGGAGAGCAAAGGACTGCCTTGGGCTGGCCATCAGAGGACCTAGGACCCAGTGTCTTCCAGCTCTGGCTCTGATTTGCAGTGTGACCTTGAGTAAGTCACTTCTCTCCTATGGTTATTTCCTCTTCTTTGAAATGAGGGGTTTGAATTAGATGGTCCCTTTTGGTTCTAAGATCTCTTGTTCTTATGTCTATAAGGTCTTAGCTAACAGTAGACTACAATTTTTAAGGGCTCTGTAGACAAGATTAAAAATTTCCATCTTTGCTAAGTGTAATTTCTCCCGCATTCCAAACTGTGAAAAGATTTGGGATTGAATCAAATGACACTTCTTATTTTTTCATATTGAATATAAGACTGGGGATCTTACCTTTGTAGCACCAAAATCAAACCCAGTTTTTATATATTCATCTATTTGTTCACTTATTTATTCTTCTATTCACTCATTCATTCTTTTGTTTCATTCATTTATTCAATAAACATTTTTTAAATCACTGCTGTGTGTGCAGTACTATGATAGACATGGGCAGGGTGGGGTGTGGAATACAAAAGAAGTTGAAAGTAATACAGTCCTTTTCCTGAACCCTTGCAAACTAGGTAGGAGGTTTTGCATATATTTATAAAAATATATGGAGAAAATATGAAGAATTCAGAGAAGCCTGGAAAAACTTATATGAACTGATAAAGAGTGAGATAAGTAGAACCAGAAAAAAATAATTTACAAAATGACTAAAACAGCGTAAACAGAAAACCTGAAACTGAGTATTATATCATTTTAGTGACCAAGCTTAGTCCTGAGGAGATAAGAAAGTATTCCTTATTCCTTTCTTTGCAAACATGCATATACCTCTAAGAGTCCATATACCATCAGACTGAGTTGATATGTGGTTTAATTTTGTTGATCTGTTTTTCTGACTTTCTTTTCTTATCTGTTGTCACAAGGAATGACTCATGGGGTTACATAGAGGATTACATTTGGAAATAAAGATGATATCAAAACAAAAGATAACAATTAAAAAATTTTAAATATACATACATGTACACACATATATACATGTGTGTTTATATATGTACATATATATGTAAGTATGTGTGTGTGAATCTTTGTAACTAAAGGGAGGCTTGGGAGAGAGCCTGACTAAGGGATGGACTGATCTTGACTCACATGCTCAGCTCCCCTACCTTTGGAGAAAGGAATTATGGATGGATGATGCCAGAGTTAGCAGACACTGTACAGGTTCTCATGGCTTATCTATTGCCAACTCATCATATCTATGTCAGGCTTTTGAATCCTTTTTTCCTTCTGGCCTAGCTAGGATGTCCTTGACTCATAACTCCTTTTTCCAAAGAGTAAACCAGCACAGCTTGGAAATAAGGTCAGTCTGTCCAGAGAGGTTAGTCTCTGCCCTAAATCACACTGCCTTAAAAGCAGAATCACACATACACACACACATACATGTATGTAGGTGTATATGTGTGTGTATGTATATGTGTGTGTTGTTTCAGAAACATCTCAACAGCATGGAACCAAACAAGAGGAAATAGAACAGGGATAAATGCAAAGTCCTTCATTTGGACTCAAATAGTCAATTGCCTGAATATAGGATGGGGGAATGTGTTTAATCAAAACTTCCTGTGGAAAAGGAGTTTTTTGGAACTGGAATTTCAATATGAGTCAAATTGTGATTCAGCAGATTAGCCAAAAATGCTTATGAGATCTTGAATTGCATCCATGGAAAGATGGCATCCAGAATGAGGGAGGTCTTCTTCCCTGGTCAGATTGCACCTGGAGCATTGTGTTTGCTTCTGGGAGTCAGGGAAGCTTCAGGTAAGGCATTTGAAAAGCCAGGATGGGGAGGGAGCTAGAGACTAATAATCATCACAACAGCAATAGCATCTATTCTGCACCAGGTGTTATGTTAAGTGTTTGACAAATATCATCCCATTTTATTCTCAAGCAACCTTGTAAGGCAGGTACTATTACTATTCCTATTTTACAGTTGGGAAAACTGAAGCAAAACTGAAGTCACACAGCTAGTGAGTATCCAATGCTGGAACTGAATGCAAGTCTTCAAGGAGCAGGTGTAGAAGTTGGGAAGGTTTATTCTGGGGGATAAAAGATTTATGGGGCACACCACAAAGGACTGCCGTGAGGAATAGGAATTAGACATGTTCTGCATGGCCTCAGAGAGCAAAACTCAGAGTAAAGGATGAAAGTTTCAGAGGCATAGACTTAGCTTCTATATAAGAGAAAAACTTCCTTGTCACCAGTTTTTCAAAAAATGAAATAAGCTGACCAGGGAGATGATAAGTTTGTCCTCCATTGAGATCGATAGCTGGACTTCACTAGACATTCTATGATTGCTGCCAGCAGAGGACAGAGAGGACAACTCCTATCCAGGCCTGGGTTGGTCTTGATCACCCTTCTGTGATGCTATAATGGGACATAACCAGAGAACCTAAGCCCACCAAGAGAGTACACCTAATCGCTACAGAAATTTAGTATAAGGGAGAGGATCATTACTGTGGTTTGAGATCAGGCTAGGTCAGTTTCATGGAGGAGACCCTGAGGGTAAAATGCAGGTTTTGGACCAGTGTACAAAGGCAGGAAGGACATTCCAGGGGAGAGAAATCAGATGAGTAAAGACCTAGATGAAGAACACCTTAGTATGAAATGGTAAGGAGATCCATTGAATAACACAAAAGGTACACAGGAAATCTGGGCAGCTGGGTGGCGCCATAGTGCACAGAATGCCAGGTCTGGAGTTCAGGAAGACTCCTCCTGAGTTCAAATCTGGCCTCAAATACTTACTAGCTGTATGACCCTGGGTAATTCACTTAATGCTGCTTTCCCCTGTTTCCTCATCTGTAAAATGAGCTGGAGAAGGAAATGGCAAACCACTCTAGTATCTTTGCCAAGAAGACCCCCAATGGGGTCATGAAGAGTTGGGCATTACTGACCAATAACAACAAAAACAGGGAAAGTAGGAAAAGAAAAGATTAGATGGATGTTTAGAATGCTCCCATCCGTGTACATCTCTCTCTCCTTGGCTATTTCCTAGCACCGAGTTCTAAGTTGACCACCCCCACCAACTATGGCCTCATTGCTTTCTACAAAGTCTGTCTTCCTCAAACATTCATGCCAGTTGGGTTCAGCAGGAGCGTCCTAGAGATGAAGAAATCAATCAAATAATAAATGTGGAGTGGTAGGTATTGGAAACACAAAGACAAAAAGAAAACAGTGACTGCCTGCAAGGAGCTTACATTCTATAAGAGGAGACAACATGTGCACACATCAATATGTACAAAATAATAGAAGGGCACTAGCAACTGGAGGAGAACTCAGACAACATTTCATATAGAATCAGTTTTGGGCAAGCGACCATGGCACTGGAACAGCTCCACTGTTCCAGTATTAGCCTGAGTGAAGAATGTGTCCATATAGGTTTATAGAATTTGAAATGGGAAGGGACTTTGTTATATTATCTATCCTGTTATCTGTTCTAACCTACTTGTTTTAGTAAAAAAAAAAAATCGAAGTCACTTGCCCAAGGACACACAGCTAGTAAGCTGCACTACTGGACTTCCAGGTCAGGTTCTCAGACTCCAAATTCTGCTTTCAGCTCTCCCTTTCCTACCCTCTAAAGACCATGGGTAGATAAGAAGTCAGAACTCAGGGTCCTCTCATGCTCTTCCTCCAGCACAGTGTGGCAGTATTCTGCCATCAATTGCACTTATCAGGCCTCTTATTTCATCCTTTATCCAGCTGTCTCTGGTGTCACTCTGTGTCCTTAACTTGGAGTTATGAGAGATTGAGCACTCAGGTCCGGGCCTTTTGAAGGATTCATGGTTCCAAGCCTGGCCATCCATCAGGGATAAATCTCAGTGGTTTCTCAGTAGGGAGAAAATAATTTACCAGAGCCAGAAAAAGGACCCTTTGGTTTCTGCAGCAATAGGTTCCACAGCTAATGTGAAAATGATGATGGGGATGATGGAGATTGTTGGTGATGGAATTAGAAAGTCTGGGTTCTGACACTCAGTTATGGTGTGATACCTTCATATAACTGGATCTCATATTCCCCATCTACAAAATGAGGGGCAAATGGAAGTGGATCAGTGGTTTTCAAAGGGTGTACCCCAAGTTTCACTAGGTATGCCACAAATTTTTGGTTATATTATTTAAGGTATTTTATTGAATATAAATTTTTAACTTTGTATACACTGTAATGTTATGTACAATATTTGCCTCAAAATTAGCCCTCCTGCTTCTGTTCTGGGACCCTGGGAGATTCATCAAATATAGCCTGGCCCAGACCTACAATATAGCTTTCAGGTCTGTCTTCACATTATGCCATGTTTCTCCATCTTCTGCATTAGACAAGATCCAGTATTCCAACTCTCTCCTCCCTACCCCACGAC
The DNA here is from genome assembly GCA_023548195.1 of Bettongia penicillata ogilbyi. Lineage (NCBI taxonomy): Eukaryota > Metazoa > Chordata > Mammalia > Diprotodontia > Potoroidae > Bettongia > Bettongia penicillata. Next base: position 1,975,190 of record JAJHZJ010000277.1, read on the forward strand.
AACCTTTCCACCTAATTCTGGAAACAATAATCAAATCAACACAATTTCTATAAACATGTCGGTAAATTTCCATATGACTCCACTCACCATTCCTGTAAGTTCCTAAACCAAAATGTCCTTCCTTGGCTGCTGATCCCCAACAAACCAATCCTCTACATATGTTCTTCCCCTCCCCATTAAAATGGAAGTTCCTTGAGGGAGGGACTACCTTGTTAATTCTGTCTGATATTCAATGCTCAGCACAGTGCTTGGTATATAGTAACCATCAAGATCATAGCTAATATTTATATAGCACTTACTTACAAGTATTATCTAGTTGGATTCTCACAATAACACTTACAGATGGGGAAACTAAGCCAAACAGAGGGTAACTGACTTGCCCAGAATCTCACAGGCCAGATTTGAACTCAGGTCTTCCTGGCTCCAGGCCTGGGGCTCTACGCATTAAATCACCTAGTAAGTGCTAGTATGATGTAAGTGCTTAATAAATACGTTTAAAAGTTCATTCGTTCGTAAAATAAACAAAACTTGTCTATTAAGCCTTACACTAACCTCAAAACAGAAAAAAAATTTCAACAAAAATTGAAGGTAAGCTGCATATGCCTGAGTCTCCTTACTCTCTCACAATGTTGTTAGCTTAAAGATTCCCTGATTCCTCACGCAGAAGAATCTCATGCCCTGAAAAAAACCACAATAATAAAAATATTGAGAACCACTGAATTGGATAGCCTCCAAAGCCTCTCCCAGCTCTAACTCCATGATATTAGGAGATGATGATTTCTCCTTTGGTATTCTTCAGCTAAAATGTTCTAGGCTGGGATAGATATTAGTAAATCTGTGAATTTGGATGAGAAAAATATTACATCTTTATTTTCACTAACCTCTAACTGAAATTAAGCATTTCTTTCAATTATTTAAGACTTTATTCTGAGGATGCATCCATAGGCTTCATCAGATTGTCAAAGGACACAAACAAGGTTAAGAACCCTTGGTCTAGATCCTTTGGGGATGACTGTGGCACTGGTGCCCACTCTCAATGTTTCAGGGAATGGCTCGGTCCAAATGGGGATGGTCTTGGTCCTATAAAGCTGAGATAGTAGAATACAATGTTCTGGGCTCAGAGTTAGAGGAACTGGGTTCAAGTCTAGACTCTAATACTTAACTAGCTATATGACCCTGAACAAATTACTTCACCTCTCTGGTAGCTAGGGGGCGTGGAGCACTAGTCAGAGTGCTGAACCTGGAAGAAAAGACCTAAATTCAAATTTGACCTCAGACCCTTAACTAGCTAGGTGACCCTGAGCAAGTCATTTAACCTCTGTGCCCCTCAACTATAAAATGGGGATAACAACAGTACTTCCAGTGAGATATTTATAAAGCACTTAGCACAGTGCCTGGCATACAGTATGCACTTAATAAATGCTTATTCCATTCCATTCCCCCTCTCTAAGTCTCAGTTTCCTCCTCTGTAAAATGGGGATAATAACTTGCCCTCAGAGTTTCTGCAAAGTGCTGTGTAAATTAAAGTGCCCAAAAAAATGAGAATAATTGATTACTGTTGCTGCTGTTAATGTTATTATGCTCCAGGAAATGAGTGGAGAGTCATGAAAGAAGGCAGACTGGGGAAAGATTTCCTAGACCCTCAAGGGACAGGGCTTTAGGAAACTCTAGTCAAATTTTTCTGCAAAACAGATGACTCAGACAGCAGTCTTGGAATAACCAAGGCAGAGGCTCTGGGGGAAGTGAGAAAGAATTCTACTCTCCCTGCTAACAGAGTGAGAGATCCCAGGAATAGCAGGATGGCATTGTGACTGTAACTGGGCAGTGCAAAAGTCCTAGACATGAAGTCAGATGGCCCATCTTCAGAGTGGCAAGTAGGACTGGATCCTTGTGGGGAAAGCATCACAAGATGCACCTGGGGTCAGCAGCATGGATCTGGGTAAGGGTTAGGATGCCTTCCTGTTGAGGAAAGCTAGAGACCAGGAGACTGTTTTGAGATTGCAGCTGGCATAGTAGATAGAGTGCTGGCCTGGAGTCAGGAAGACCTGAGTTCAAATCTGACCTTAGATACTTATTAGTTGTGTGAACCTGGGCAAGTCACTTTACTCTCTGTATCTCTGTTTCCTCATCTGTAAAATGAGCTGGAGAAGGAAATGGCAAACTGCTCCAGTATTTTATCAAAAATACCCTAAATAGGTTCACAAGGAGTCGGACTTGATTGAAACCAGTTCAACAATAACAACAATTGGCGGGGGGCAGAGTGGAGATGGTAGATTAAAGGAGATGGCTTTTCTTTTAATAATTATTCTTGATAATCTATTATTTCTATGCTGTTGAAAGACTAAGATTGTTATCAGTGCCCTCAAAATTCATCACCCTGGAGTGAAGGTTTGGTCTTCCCACCGTCCTTCTTCAAATTCTGTCTGAATTTGAGTCCCAGATCTTCCACTTATCAATTTATGTTGATGAATAAGTTCGTTCCCTCTTGTAATACTTGTCCTAGTTACATTATAGCTATTCAGATACCCAGAAGCTCAAAGGTGACAACACTCATAAAAAGGAGCCAGGAAGAATTAATCCATGATCTCAAATGTCTATACACAGATGGACAAGGTTTAAGCAACAAGAAAGATGAGCCAGAGGTCCTGAGACAAGGCTGAAATTTTTACTTCATAGGGATAAGGAAACCTTCTCCAACCCCTCTTAATTCTAGTGCCTTCCCACTATTTATTTACTATTTATCCTTGCTTTGTGAAAACAAGGATACAAAAGCTTGCTTTGTATATATTTGTTTCCATGTTGTCCCCCTCGGTAGATTGGAAACTCCTTGAGGGACAAGACTGTCTTTTGCCTCTTCTCGTACCCCCAGCACATAGCACAGTATATGGCACTAATCGACACTTAATAAGTATTTCTTGGTTGATGGATCATTGCAACTTGTCAGGGGTGAGATCTTAGGCAAGAATATGACTCTGGTTGGGTATAACTTATTCAGATGAAATAGGATTGATAAAAGAAAGGCTTGGGTGCTAATGTATATTTCATTTGTGAGAAAATTCAGAAATAATAGAAAAACAAGCAGAAGTGATTTTTAAAAAAGAGATGTAGAGAAGATGGAAGCAAGGACAGGTAACAGAATGAGAACAAAGGCATGGTGCCAGGCTGGGACAATGGTGTCAGGGGCTCGGAGGCTCAGAATGAGGAGAGGCTGGCCAGGAAAGTGAAGGACAACAAAGAGGGTTTGTTTATTTGTTTGAAGCACACTGGGAAAAGGCGAGAATCAATGTAATTTTACTGCTGCTTAGGGAGGATGCGATGATGATAACTGGCAACAAGGCGAAGGCAAAGCCGATCAATTCTTATTTTGTTTCTTTTTTCTCTTCCAAGAAAAATGGACTTTAGGCTGAAAAAGACAGAACAAAAATGGCTAATGGTGTTTGGTGCTGCTGTTCCACTGTGGCCAACTCTTCATGACCCCATTTGAGGTTTTCTTGACAAAGACATTGGAGTGGTTTGCCGTTTCCTTCTCCAACTCATTTTACAAATGAGGAAACTGCGGCAAACAGGGGAAAGTGACTTGGCTGGGGTCACACAGTTAGTAAGTGTCTGAGGTCAGAACTGAATACAGGAAGATGAGTCTTCTTGACTCCAGACCTAGTGCACTACCCACTACTATACCACCTAGCTGCCTTAATAGATTCCAGAAATAAGTAAGAAGATAGGAAAATGGCACTTAATTCTCCAAGTTGACAACATCCTCAGGTATTGAAAGAACTGATGGCTATAATTGGTGAACCACTGTTAGTTATATATGAAAGAAACATTATGGGGAAAAGCAGACAGAAGGGCAAATGCCCTGATCTCTTACAAAGAGAAAAGACAAACCAGTTCGGAGTCTGGAAGATTCCAGAACATATTATTAAAGAGATGGTTTATGAACTCCTGGAAAAGGAAACAATTTTCACAAAGAATCAATGTGGCTTCATTAAGAAGATGCCATGCCAAACTAATGTGATTTCTTTCCTTTTTTGAGAGGGTTACCAAATTGATCTATCAAGAGAAGTATGGATATAATATAGCTAAATGTTATCAAAGTATTTAGAAAACATATCATACTGTTCTTGTGGAAAGGAAGATTGTGAGTTTGACAATAGTTCAGTTAGATGTATTTACAAATGTTTGAATGACCAGTCTCAAAGGGTAGCCATTCATGACTCAATGTCAACTTGACAGGAAGTCTCTAAAGGGATGGTTCAGAGATATGTGCTGTTTAACATTTTTATCAATGATTTGGCTAAAGAGAGAGTCAGCATCCTTGTCAAATTTGCAGATAATACAAAGCCTCTAAGGTAGATAGCTGCCATAGTGGGTGACAGCCAAGATCCCAGAAGATCTTGACAATCTAGAGCATAAGACTGGACCTAATAAGATCAGCTTTAACGAGGATAGAATGTACATACTATGTCTGAGCCCAATAAATTCACCTCATGAGAGAGGCAGAGTTAGATAGCAGCTTGTCAGGAAAAGATCTGGGGCTTTTAGGAAACTCAATATGAGTCAACAGTGTGATATGGCAGCCATTAAAAAAAGAGAAAAGTTCATGTAATCTTGGGCTGCATAGAGAGACTTAGCTTCCAGTAATATGCAGCTGATACTTCTGCTGTACTTTGACCAAGTTAGACCACATCTGGAATATCGTGTTCAATTCTAGGCACCACATTTTAGGTAGCACATGAAAAAATAGAGCATGTTTAGATGAGAAAACAACACTGAATGGAGGTGGGGTACTGTAGATGTATGGAGTGGGAGGAGTAATGGAAATGATAATTGCCTTCAAATATTGGAATCTTGACTTCCTTTCAATCCCAACTAGAAATCCCACCTTCTCCAAGGAAACTTTTCCCCATTCCTTAAATCTAGTGTCTTCTCTCTGTTGATTGTTTCCAATTTATCTTGTCTCAGTCTTGTCTGTACTTGTTGTATACATATTGTCTCCTCCATTAGACTTATGAGTATCTTGAAAGAAGGAACTATCTTTTGCCTTTCTCTGTATTCCCTTTGCTTAGCAGAGTCATGGCATCACCTCCCTGACGTCATGGTCTTCTTGAGAATAAAGGACAAACAGTAGCCTCTGTGAGTAGAGCGGGAGCTGACCAGCAGGGATCAATCTTCCAATTGGACAAGGCTTCCTTCCTTCCTTCCTTCCTTCCTTCCTTCCTTCCTTCCTTCCTTCCTTCCTTCCTTCCTTCCTTCCTTCCTTCTCTCTCCTCCTAGAGTATCACACCCTTACCTATGGGTGCACTGCCTAAAGAGAATGTAACTTTTAACCTCTGAAAATTTTTTTGCTTTGTTTTTTCCTGTTAAAGACCAGCCTTAATGCCAAATCACTCTGGTCCCAGATCAAGCCCTACTTGGTCACTGTTTAGGCCCTGATTGGCTCAGAGAGAACATAAATAACAAATATTTCTGTTTAGGCCAGAAACCTAGGGGTCTTACCCTCCCAGATCTATTTGTTTAAAGGTGACATTCTTTGCCTCATTTTTTATTTTTTTATTAAGCCATACTCACTGAGTGGATGCTGCCTCAAACTGAAACCTGCTAAACATCTTAATTTGAAAAGGCCAAGGTCCCCCAGTGCATCCTGCACCATCTCCACTTGTTCTGATCTATATCTGACCACTGGACCCAGATTGCTCAGGAGGAGAAAGTGAGGCTGGTGACTTTGCACAGCCCTCCCTCACTTAAATCCAATTCACTTGCATGTCATGGCATCACATCCCTGATGTCATGGTTCTCTTTGAGAACAAAGAACAAATAGCCTGGCACATAGTAGGAACTTAATCAATGCTTATTGACTGATGGACTACTTAAAAGGTCACTGTCATGAAGGATGGGTATTATTAGACTTGTTCTGTTTAGGGCCCCCAAGGACAAAACTGGGAGCAATTTTGTTTGAAGCAGTTTGCAGTCATAAAGAGGCAGATTCAAGGTTGGTATACAAAAACACCTCCTCACTATTAGAGCTGTCCAAAATGAAAATGGACTTGTTCAGAAAACAGCAGGTTTTCTTTCACTGCAGATCTTCACTTAAAAGCTAAATGACCACTGGAGGTGGTTGTTGTAAGCAGTCTTTTTGGGATGTGGGTTGCCAACTCCCTTTCCAGTACTAAAATGCTATGATTCTTTGATATTTTTTTGGCAATGATAATGACCCTCACAATTTCCATTGTGTCTTAAGATTTATGAGCCACTTTTAGAGTGCTACAAACTCAATATAAGTCAACAGTGTGACATGGCAGCCATTTAAAAAAAATCACTTAATCTAGGGCTACACAAAAAGAAATTTAACTTCCACTCCTGCTTTACTTTGCCCAGGTTAGATCACCTATAACAGTCCCTGCCCTCAAGAAGCGCACAATGTATTTGTGCAAACAAATATATACAAAGCAAGCTATACACAACATAAACAGGAAATAATATTCTTCACAATTACCCTCTGAGATGAGGAGGGCAAATATCATTAAATCCACTTTATATATGAGTAAACTGGGCATTAGAGATTTGGGTTAGTCAAGGTCCAATGACTTAGCTATATCAGAGTCAGTTTTTAGACTTCAAGATTTTCCCCTAAGCCAGTGGTAGGTACAAAGGGCCACTAAGCCACACCATGAGGCCACATATTGACTTAGAAAGCCACAAACTAGCTTTATCTGTGTTTTATTGTATTTTTGTTTATTTTGTTGAATATCTCCCAATTACATTTTACTCCAGTTCAGGATGTACTCAGGAGTGTTGCCCACCACATTAGGCCAGCAGACTGCATGTTTGCCACCTCTCCCTTAAACCACACTACTTGCTGTGAGGAAAGTGATTTGTAAAACATTTTACAAAGGCAAACCTCAATCCCCAAACTCACAATCACAGAACCTCAGAGGTGGAAAGAGTCTCACAAGGCCTGTCCTTAAGCCTTCCCTCTACAGTATTCTGAGCAAACCTCCAGTGATGAGGACTTCAATCCTTTCAAGTCAGCTTATGCCACATTGGGCGAGCCCTAATTGTTAGGGAGTTTTTCCTCGTTTAGATTTAAGATCTGCCTTCTTTGCAAGTGCTACCCATTCCTCCTCCTTCTGTCCTCTGGGGCCAAGCAGATCAAATGTAATTTATTTCTCCTATAAGGTGTCTTTGAGTACTTAGACTTATAGGATTAATTCAATAAGCATTTATTAAGTCCTTCCTATGTGACAGGCACTGTACTTAAGGATACAAATAAGAAAAAGGGAAACAATCCCTACCCATAAGGAGCTTACCTTTTAATGAGGTAAGTGAGCTCACAAAAAGAAGCTGGAAAGGTAGGGGAGGGAGAGACACCAGGCAGAACCTGGTGGGAGGGGTAGCACATTGTTCCATGGACCTGAAGCCAGGCAGAGCTGCAGATACAGAGTGGGGTGAGTGGAAACTCTGATTTCTACCTTCTACAAAGGAAGGCATTGGGAGGAGTTAATATTGCACCATCAAGCCCTGCACACAGGCTGAGGGAGGTGGTGTCAGACAAGGCTTGAGATGGTGACTTGGTGATAAGATAAGAAACAATGGTGGAACAGCTAGGAGGCAAAATGGAGAGAGCTTCAGCCCTGGAGTCAGAAATTCAAATCTGGCCTTAGATACTTAACTAGCTGTGTGACCCTAGGTAAGTCACTTAACCTCAAGAGCCTCAAAAAAAGTGATGGGAGGGGTATCTTGGTCCTGAAGTTGAAAACCAAGCAGAGCTAGGAAGACTAGAAGGAATCTTACAGGCTATCTAATTCAAACTTATTTTGCAGGCAAGGGACCTGAGACCTACGAAGATTAAGTAACTGAGTCAAATATGTACAAAGTTAACAGAGAAGGACCTGAACCCTGGTTTCTGACTTTAAATCCAGTGTCCTTTCCACCAGATTACAACTGCAACAAGTAAACCAGTTTAGCTGGAATGATAGCTAGCATCGATACTGCACTTTCAGGTCTGCAGAGCACTTTATATACATTAATTCATTTTATCTTCACAACAATGTCATGAGGTTTAAGTCCTACTATCATTCCCATTTCACAGACAAAGAAATGGAGACCCAGAGAGGTTAAGTGATCACACAGCCAGTAGTGACTGAAGCAGCATCCTAACTCAGGACTTCCAGACTCTAAGTCATATTCTATCCTCTGTGCCAACTAGTAATGTGCATAGCAAGCCTTGAAAGGTAGGCTGGAGTCAGCTTTTAAAAAGCCAGATAGAGGAATATATATTTTGTCCTAGAGGAAAGAGGAGCCACTGAAATTTCTTGAGTAGATGAGTAACATGGTCAATGCCTTGGGAATGTCAATTTGGCAGCTGTGTAAAAGATACATCAGAGAGGGGAAAAACCTGAGAGGTAAGGAGGCCAATTATTGAAATGGTCCAAGCGAAAGATGATTGTTAGAAGTGAGTCCATCTAACAAGCCCCCAACAGTGAGAAACATGCTCACCTTAAATAAAGAGCAATACCTGCTGTGAAATCAGGAGAGCTTTTATTAATCCTTACGTCCATTCCCCCTGAACAGTGCAGGAAGATGGGGGCCTCTTATACTGTTTGCTGAACTTTGGATGTCCCTCAATACCGTCACCTGGCCATGTGACTCCATGTTCTCCTTTCCGATAGGCCCTTCCTCACACAGCTCCTTGGGCCTGCATATTAGTTTCTGATCTCTAACCTGTCCATGCAAGGTCACAACTCTTATCACCTAGGAATGTGGACAACAGAACTTTCTTACTTCCCATAATGGTGATGATTTGAACTAGAGTGCGGCTCATATGAGTGAAGATAAGGGAATGGATGCTTGAGAAGTTTGGGGAAAGAACTGACAAGCTATAACAGCCATCTATGAGGAGAGAGTAAGAGTCATTCTCCAGTGACTCTGAGGCTGTGCACCTGGTACTCAACAGAAAAAGGGGGATCAAGCAGAGGTGTAGGTTTGGAGGAAAAGGTAAAGAACTCTATTTGAGGACATGTTGAATTGGAGACCCCATCCATCCATCCCTTCTGCCCTGGGTCCCTGCTCTCCTCGCCAGTGACTGCCTCTGTTAGAACCCCATTTTAAGAAAGCGGCTCACGCTTCATTTTGCTGCCTCCTCTCCTACCACTTTCTCCACAACTTGTCAGCAAAGGTGCAGTACCCTCGCCCACCCCACGCTTACTCTGCTTCTGGAACAAAGAACCGTGATCAAATCAATTCTGCCGTTGTCCCTGGATGTGTATGTGGGTAAAGTTCCTTATGGACCCATTCGTCATCCCTTTATGCATTAATGTACCCTTCCCTGGACACCATGTCTACGCTCCTTGAGGGTAGGAACTATTTTTGTTTCTGCTGAATCCCCATTGCATGGTACACAGTAAACCCTTAAGAAATCCTTTTTCATTTATGCATCCATCTAGTTGGAGATATCCAATAGACAATTGGTGATGTGAGGTCACATTTTAGGAGAGAGGCTAGGATTAGACATTCAGATCTGCGAATCATCCATACAAAGAACTGAAGGGAGCTGAGGAGAAAGAACTGTTGTTATTTAGTTGATCAGTCATATCTGACTCTTCCTGACCCCATTGGGGGTTTTCTTGGCAAAAATACTGGAGTGACTTGCCATTTCTTTCTCCTACTCATTTTACAAATGAGGAAACTGAGGCAAAGAGGGTCAAGTGACTTGCCCAGAATCACATAACTAGTGTCTAAGGAGAGATTTAAACTCAAATCTTTCTGACTCCAGAGCCGGTACTCTGTCCAGTGCATCATCTAATACATATAGAGAAAAACAAAGAGCCCAAGACAGAGGACAAAGGGACTGATAGCTCCCTTATTCTGGATACTCTGCCTCTATTTATTCAGTTTAAGATCGAATTAATCGTTTGGCTACTAAGTCACACTATTGATTCATGTTGAGTGAGAGGTCCTCTAGGAAGATCTGCCAGAGACCATAGCTGGGCTGTGTCCCTAGAATCTTTAAGCCCCAGTAGAATGGGGTTCTTTAGTCCTATGGCATAAGACCCTGCCTATACACTTTCTCTCAGAGCAGGTGAAGCCCAGCAGTTGCTTTCAGAGTAGCGGTTGTTTTGTGTCTCCTACATGTTGCTATGGGAACAATTCCCTCTGCACATCTTAGGCCCCCACTTAAAGTTAGAGATGAAAAGATTGTCAGAGTCAATAAGGTATTGACCTAGCAGATGGAGGTGGGGTTGGGGAAAGCTGTGTATTAGAGGTTATAGGGATCAGGGGTCAACTCTGTTCACCCTCTAGTTTATCTCTTAGCTACATGAGGTGGGATCCTAAGGCTGGTTCACTCTCCATTTTCTCTCCTCCTCATCAGTCTATTATCACCCTCTTAATTCTTGTAGGTATTATGTAAGGTTGCCCCTAGCATCAAAGAATGTCAAAGCTGGGGTCGGGGGGGAGGCTTTAGGATATAGTACACAGAGCTGGAAGGTTCTTCAGAATAACATGTCAGAGTTGGAAGGGACCTTAGAACCAAGCATATTAAAGCTAGAAAGGATCTAGAACCCAGCATGCCAGGACTGGGAGGGGTTTGGAAACATGGACAATCAAAATGCAGCACATAGAATTTCAGAACTAGAGGAACCTTAGAACATAAACTATTAGAACTGGAAGGAGTTTTAGAGATCATGTAGTCTAAACTTCTCATTTTACATATGAGGGAACTGAGGCCCAGAAAATGGAAGTGACTCGCCCAAGATATGTAGCCAGTTCTTATGACTCTATGCCAGGGCTTTTCCCACTAGTCCATAATAACTTGGGATTCTACTGGCCTAAGAATGGTTAGGAGTAGCTACAAGTAGGTAGGTGGGCTCTACTACTGTCCTGTCACAGGGACCTTAGGGGTTCTGGAAATGCTATCCTACAGCCTGAGGGCCATAATTTTAAAGAATCATAACAACCCCCCCCCCACATCTTACAGATATAGAAACAGAAACCAGGGGTCCCAAGGTTACACAGGCAGGAAGCATTAAAGGCAGAATTTGAACCCAGATTCTGTAACTCCAGAGCCATGGCCTTTCCACTGTACCATACAATTAATTACATATAGCATTCATATTTCTGTTTCTAGTCCTTTTCATTACTTGTGTAGATGAGTTCCCCTTTAAGAAAAATTTAAACCAAAAAAAAATCTAAACTGAAAAAAATCAATATAATATTCACTTTACACAATTATTCACTCTCAAGTTCCTCTAAATGACAAAGTCCCTTAGTGTATTTAAAATAGCAATAAAATTGCCAAAAGTTTGATTGACATACAAATTTTCAGAACGTGTCTACTGCAGGAAGCAAGATATAGCTGATAATAAACACCAGTCTGAAAACAACAATCTGGCCAGATGTGTGCCCCCAGTGGTGTGTGCTACGTTTTTGGATATTCAGAATCCTAGCATCTAAGACCTGGGAAGGACTTCAGAGGGAAGTTAGTCCAAGCCATGCCTGAATCAGAAGAATCTCTAGAGGGAGGAGGCAATCGAGCCTTTGCTTAAGGGCCAATTGTGATGGGGAACCTTTGGAGACAGCACATTCTCCTTTTGGATAGTTGTCATTGTGAAGGAATTTTTTCTTCCATTAGTTCCAAATCTGCTTCTGGTAAACTTCATTCTTCTCTGATCTGCCCTCTGGGGTCAGGAAAAACAAGCTTCGGAAGCATGGTGCAGTAGGAGAAAAAAAGAAAAAAAAACCTCAGAGTACTTTGGAGCCTGAAGAGCTGAGTTTGAATCCTGTCTCATTCACTTTCTACCTGGATAACTTTACTTAACCCCTCTGGGCCTCAGTTTCCTCCAATACAAAAGGCTAGATTAAATGACCTGTAAGGTCCCTCCTAGCTCATTTAATCTAACCTTCTTTTATACCAAAAGAAACTGAGGCCAGAGGGTCCTAAACCTGATCTCACTTGCACATGACAGCCTTTTCAGATGAAGGCTGTTTTCATTTCTTTTCCAAGACAAACATTCTCCTTTCCATCTCCCTTCCTCTGATGAGGTGGTTTGGAGTCTTCTTGCCATCCTACTCATCAATCTCTGTGCTCTCTCCACTTTTGCAACAACCTTCTGAATGTAAACGCAGTTAAATGCACATTAAGACACTTTACCTAGAAATGAACACAATCCCCTAGGTGCAGTAGGACCAGGAAAGAGAACAGTGGGGCTATTGTCTCTCTTGCTTTGAATTGTTTCTGTTTGTGCAGCTTCACATCTTGTCAGCTTTGGGGGTTGGCATGTCACATGACGGATTCATCCTGACCCTGCAGTCCACTAGAACTCCTTGGGGTTTGAAATGATTCTCACTTTATCTTATTTTGACGGTAGCAGCCTGATCACATAAACAATTGTCTAGCTACATCTTCCCCCACCCTGTATTTCTGCAGTTGATTTTTTTAATCTATTAAATTTCCTCTTGTTAGATTCTACCCATTGTTCTAGCTTGCACCTATCCCATCAGAGCAATTTCTCCTTCGTTTTGCTTCCTCCTCTCTTAAAAAAATCTCTCTTGTCTGACATTGTTCTATGTTCTAAAGTCCAGAATGTCAGTAATGGGATATTCCATCAGTGAGTCTTAACCTTCCCTGGGTCATGGACCTCCTTTGGCCATTTACCTTCTTTGTAACCCAGACACTTAGCACAGTACCTGGCACTTAGGAAGTACTCAATAAATATTTGCTGATTTGACTTAGTGAAGCCTATGGAGATCCTTCTCAGACTAATGTTTTTAAAGGCATAATATAAAATAGGATTCCAAAATAGGAAACCAATTTTATTGTAATAAAGATGTAATTTTTCCCCATCTCAGTTCACCAAATCTTTGAAATCTGTGGACCCCAGGTTAAGAACCCCTGCTCGAAAGTCTCTTCCAGCTCTCGAAAGCTATGAATACATGATTTGCCCAAGGTCACTCAGCTATTAAATGTCAGACTTTGGACTCCAAATTCAGTATTCTTCCTCCTACATCACAGCTGAGATTTGATCATATCCTTGGAACATTTGATCATGCTCTACACGGAACAGCAGCAGTTAATAGTAACTCAATGCCACCAAATCTCTTGGCCTGTACCTACCCCTTTAGCTTTGGTATATTTAGACCTTTCAGAGGGTAACAGCCAACAGACCATAGCCACCACACTTCTAGCCTCTCCACTTGAAAGCCCAGTCTGGAGCTAATCTCATAGGCCAGGGTTTCTGGGCCCACAGCCTCATATATCAAAGATACTTTTTCAGGGAGCTAAAAATACAAGTCATTTTTCACCACTGGTGGCAAACTGAGAGTAGCCCCCAATGCCAGGAAGTGGTGCTGGGATGAGAAGGTTGATGGATAGAGATTTGTCCCCCCAGGAATTACGGTCGGCAGCCTGCAGTCTGTACTCCAGCTGGCAGAATCGGTAGCATGGGCTAAAGACTGGGGGTGGGAGGAAGAATTATGAGATAGAATTATTCCAAAAGGGTTAAGATCCTTTGTTTCTAGTCCCAGAAAACAGATCAGTCTGGAAAGGGACCTTAGTGCTACAAGTGACCTTAGAGGTCACATAGTCAAATTCATTCATTTTACAGATGCCCTACAGAGGGAAAGACATGTAGGGAGTAGGTCATGTAGGGAACAAGCAGGTAGCAGAGCTGAGTTTTTATCTGGAATTCCTAACTCCAAAACCAGTGCTTTTACTACTAAATTATGCTAAAGCTGCCTCTCCTGGTAACCCAATGAAATTTTGAGTGGGGATATTAGTCTTGGAACCACATCCAGAGAGTCACTGCATATGAAGGATGGAATCTGGGACCATGAACCAAACAAGAGACTTCCTTCCCTGAAGCCCCGAAGACTAGAACTGACTCTAGTCAGCTATCGAAGCTTTCTAGAACTGAGAGACCTGAGATGTTGTCAGATCCAAGAGTACAAAATTGAGCCTCAAAGAAGGAAAGTGACTTGCCCAAAGCCCTTTAGAAAGAGCAAGGCAGAGTCCAGACATGGAACATCCACGTCTTCTGACTCCAAGTCCAGGTGTCTTACCTCTATGATCAAAAGATGGAAGATTGGATATCTTCTTGTTATTGGTACTGGAGTTTTTATTGTTTAAAAAAAAGAAGAAGCTTGTTTTTGTTAAAGGAGAAAAAAAGTCAGCTCCATTAAAGTCATTTCTTTCTAATGCTCTAGACATCACAAGCTGCTGTGGGGCTGGTTAAACAGTAAAGCTGTGCCCTCAGCAAATCAGCGTTTGAGGAAAAAATCAAGAAAATTAGTGCTTGTGGAAGTGATGGACTGACAGCTCTGGCTGGAGGCAAACAGCACTAGCTTCCCCACACACAGCCCTGCTGTGCCACTCTCTTATCTCCCCAAGCTGAGTTTCCCCACCCAGCCCCTTCTCCTGTGCCCCCTATCTCCCCAACACTGCTTTCTCTCAACTTCCACAAGCAACAAGCAAATGGCCACTATCCCTGCCCTTCAGCCCTCACTAACTCTTCCAGGTCAGCTCTCCTTTTTCCTTCTTACCATGTGTCTTTGAGCAAGTCACTGGAACTCTCCAGGCCTACTTTTCCCTTCTGTAATATGAGACAACTGGACCAAATGCCAAGAAAGTTCCAACCATCCAGCCCTCATTTTCTATGTTCTATGTTCTTCCAGCTCTGTCAACACTCTAAAATCCTTTCTAGCTCTGACCTTCTGTATTTTAAGTTCCCCTCTCAACGTATATTCTAAGCACACACACCCCAGCCTCCATTCTGATATTCTATGTTCTCAAGTTCCTTCCAGCTCTGCTACTCTAAGTTCTAAGGTCACTCATGGTTCTAACATTTTATTTTCTGTATTGCAAGGCATCTTATGTAACACATTAGCTATTCCCTTTAGTGTTTTACCTTTTCCTTTTGTCCCTGACTCTGCCATTAGCTTTGATTCTTTCCCCATAAACCAAGGTGTCTTAACATTTTTTGTGCTGTCGACTCCTTTGGCAGTCTAGTGAAATGCATGGACCCCTTCTTAGAATCATATTTTTAAATGCAGAAAATAAAATGCATAAGATTACTAAGGAAACCAATTATATTGAAATAAAGATGCAATTTTTCCTGTCCTTATTCATGGATCACCTGAAATCTATCCACAGACCCCTTGTAACATGATATAAAGAGGGGTTACTACTTATCACTCTCCCTCCACTACTCCTCCATTCCTTCATCATAACATTTAAAGGTTCTTGAGTTTTCCAAAGCCCTGCCAGCTAGGCATAGGCTTTGGAAGACCACATTGAGCTGGAAAGACTATGGCCACTGTGAGGGACTCTGTATCTGACCAATAAGGACCAGCCAAGGTCAGTTTGGCTCATCACCAAAAGGTTGGTCACAGGGTGAATATTTTTGGCTACAATAACTCATGAAGACTGTCTATTTCCTTAAGGCATAGAGAGTTTGAGGTCTGCAGGCAGAAAGAGACGTCAATGAGATCACAAAATCTTGAGATACGGTGAAACATTAGCATTAGTGCTATTTGACTCTCCCATAAAATTGGATAGTGGAATGGAAAGGGCACTTAACTTTGAATAGGAAGACCTGAGTTCTAATTTGTGAGATCAGGGACTGAAAAATGAAAGGAACCCTGGAGGCCCTGCAGTCCACTGACCTCCTTCTTATTTCTCAGATGATGGAGAAGTGAAGTGACTTGCCCAAAGATACACAGGTAGCAAGCACTGAAGCTGAGATTTGCACTAAGGTCTGCTTCTGAAGACTGACTCTTGCCCCTGAGTGTGTCACTTTGACAAATTGGTTCCCTTCTTTGGGGCTCACTTTCTCCCTCTATAAAAACAGAGAAATCAGGTTCCATTATCTGCTGAAGGTCCTTCCAGTTCTGACATGACATGATTCTGTATTTCTCTGCTCTTGACAAGAGTTGCCTGCCCAAACTAGACAGACACTGCCCCCCTCAGGCCAGATCCTCCCCTCCACTGTGGTTTTCTTTGTGACAAAAGACAAATGTCCACAGGGACCTAAGGCGAGACAGTAAAACTCATTTCACTAGTGACCCCAATTCCAGATTCGAACCCAGGTCTCCAGAGGTGAGAGTGAGGAAAATGCTTAAATTAAAATGCTAATTACCGTCTTAAGCAATTCGTTCCCAGACAGAAACTTGTATCTATTATTAACAGCTTCTCGCCACATCTGTGGCTTGCCAAGAGACACGGGTGATTTAGAAATTCAGGTTGTAAAAGAGAGACGTGCCTGTGTCGCCGAGCTCAGTTTGCGGATCTGTGTGCCACCTCCGCTTTGCCTTGTCCAGTGGAGTGATAGTCGGAGGAGCCCTAACCAGAGCCAATGGAGCAGGCATACTGAGACTCCTCCCCCTAGAAGGTCTTGTGGATTATGTACGAAGGGGCAGGGAAGGGGATTTATCGAGTCGGGCCAGGGCAGGGGACAGATGGATTACTTTGGGAAAGGAGGACATAAAGGCTAGAAGAAAAACTCTGATTGGTCTTGGGAAGCCAGACCTGCCCTGGAGACAGTCTTGAATATTTGGCAATAATGCTAGGAATCATTCTACTGAAAATGGCTATTTCAGAAAGAACCACTCTGCCTCTTCAGAAGCTGGACCCAAGAGGAAGCATTAATTAACTGTGTGACCTCAGGCAAGTCACTTTTCCTCTCTGGGCCTCAGGAAAATGAAGGGATTCGAACTAGACTAGGTTCTAAGCCTCTAACATTTTATGATGCAGTAGAAAGTAGATGGGGTTTAGAGTTGTAGGACCATAGCACTTAGCCCGATGTTCATGGCCAGCCCCTTCTAATCCTCATCTCTTAGTCTCTCTCCACTCAAACCAGGCAGAGTCTTTGTCCCTGTTCTTACCAAAGGCATAGTCATTTCTGCCTTTGCTCACCCCATTTTTGGCTCAGAGTGCCCTGTGGACAATAGAGAGCCAGGAAATGTTTCAGAGCCCAGGAGTCATATTATCAGGGCTAGGATTTAAGAAGGTTAAGCAGGTTAATGGGGAGTGTGGCAGGGGGGAATCTGTGGAGGATGAGTTGGAAAGCAAGATACAGGAGGCTAGGAAGTTAGTGTGAAGGAAGGAGGCCTGAGTTAGTAGGGGAGTGCTACTGAAGTTGAAAAATGGGAAAGAGAAGCTTAGGGCTCTCTCCAGGACCCCCAAAATGGAAGACATTGGGTTTTGGCATCTATAGAGAAAGCATATAAACATACTTTCCCAATTACACCATACTTCTGCACATGACTGTCATGTTCACATGATGCGATATATACTGAACAGGAGGTATCCATGCAAGGGGTAGGGAAGGAACAGAGACAGAAATTCAAATCGTTTTTTTAACCATGAGCGCTTTCTATTCTTTTAGTATCTGAATAGACATTGCCAGCCTTAGAAGGATCTTAGAAAAGGGAGCCAGAGGAGAGACTCAGTCACTATGCACAAAGGCAATGACAAGGCTGAGGGAACTCAGGGAATGCAAGCTGATCTTTATGGCTCGGACCAGTGGTGTCATTCATCTGCCCAAGATGAACCAGTACTTTGAATACAAATGTAAGTAAGGAGAAAGGGAAGAAGTATAAACAGGTAGGGAATGATGTCCTTTCCTGCCAAGTTTCCCATGTCACCCTTCCCCAGAAGCAGACATCCTCTCCCTCATTGGCTCTGTGATGGAAACCTTGCAGTTACTGATCTATAAAAGCAGCATGAGTGGGACTGTAACAACCAGGACAGATCTTAGCCAGTGAACATCCACACCAGGGCTTATACTTGGATGTAGTGAGCATGGGGGTCAGAGATCATGGGTCAAGTTATCACAAGATATTTAAAACTGAAAGATGACTTAGAGGTCATCTAATTGAGTCCCCTAGTTTTTGCATATGAGGACAATGGGAACCAAAGAGTTTAAGTAGAGTCAGCTTATTGGAGCAAGAATAGGTTGGCTCAGTCCAAGAGCATTGAAGTCTGAAGAGTGGGGTGAAAGTTCCCAGAATGTTGTTGTGACTGATGCTCATCTGGATGCATTTCTCATCTAGCTTAATGCCTTATACCCCAAACTCTTACCTAGAGAGGGATACTCTGGAGGAAATGGGCAGGATCCCAGTGCTCATATATTTCGGTTTATGTCATTTTAGGTGCCAGGTGTTGAGGCACCTGCTCCTTTGGTGGGATTGGAGTATATAGTCCTCCTTTGGGGATGCATGACTCTCTCCCCTTCTCACCATACCTACCAGAATGAGGTGTGAAGAAGCACAAGTAAAGAGTATGTGTGCCTGGGGTCACATACATGAGCTTATTTGGGTCCAGAGTCACCTTCAAGAATTCTGCAGCCCTATCTCTGCCACCTGTATAGTCATGAGCAAGTCATTTTCTTGTAGCAACATGCCATGGCCAATTGTGGCTATGATGTAGTACTCTACCTACTGTTATCATACCCACTTGTGTGATCTTGGATAAGTCATTTCCCTTGTCTAGGCTTCATTTTTCTTAGTTGCAAACAAAAAAGTTCAAAATGGATGATCTCTGTGCTCCTTTTAAGTTTTGTCATCCTGTGATCCTATGATTTTACTACTAGATGGGAAAAATCTGGCACTCTAGTTGGCAAGAACAGCTAGAAAAAATTTACTCCTGGGTAGAACCCTGGACAGCTCCCACATATTACTCATCCACTGGGGAGCAAATTTTCACTCTGCTTTCTAGAAGCACCAAGGAGGGGAACAATATTCTGGGAGACTATATAACCTTTTTATTTCAGAGGAACAAGCAATGCCTATTGATAAGCCCATGCAGATAAGAAAGAGAGGAAGAAGAAGAAAATAAATAGAAAGAAAAAGGTGAGGCATATAAGCACAGAGTGAGAGCCAAAAATGACCTTGCAGATCATTTGGTAAAGAAGTTAGATCTGCAAGGGTTCCTAGAATACATTAGATAAGATGTCGACACTGTACATATCCTCAGAGACAATCTAGTATAATCCCTACATTGCACAAAGAAGACGACTGAGGACCAGAGAAAGGTAATGCATTTTCCAATGTCACAAAAGTGTTATATAAGAAAGGTCAAAGAAGTTAGCACTTTTGTGTAGATACTGTATCACTTTTATATTTGTATCTGAAGCACTGAGCACAGTACCTAATAAATAGTAGGTACTTAATAAATATTTGCTTGAGTAGTAGGAAAAGAATTATCAGTACCATAATTTTCCCATATTACTGCTATAACATCTCCATATCCACTGCCAAAACCTGATCTTTTGCCACATGGAAACTCTGAGCCATCAGAATAGAGAGAGATGTTGGGACAGCATGAAGTAGTGAGTAGACAGAGATGAAGCATCCTGCTGTAGTTAAAGAGTGCTAAACCAGGAAGTTTAAAGACCAAGGTTTGAGTACAGGCTCTAATGGTAGATATGATATCCAATAAAGTCTTCCTTTGAAGACTTTTCATATGAAGTAACCCCTTATTCTTACTCTAGAACAGAGGTGGGGAACCTGCCACCGCAAGGCCACATGTGACCATCTAGGTTTTCAAATATGGTCCTTTAACTGAATTCAAACTTTATAGAACAAATCCCCCTTCATGAAAGAATTTGTTCTGTAAAGTTTGGATTCAGTCAGAGGGATGCACTTGAGGACCTAGAGGGGTACACGTGGTCTTGAGGCAGCAGGTTCTACACCCCTGCTGTAGAATGTCTTACCAAGTTGGACATGCTTCAAGTGCAGACTCAGGACTGGACAGTGAGTCTTTCATTTAAAGACCAGCCTAGGCTGGTGTGGAGAGGCTCATCCTTCAAAGGAAGCTTTCAAGGGATGAATTTGGAGGGAAGAGAACATTAATTCAAGAGGATGGAATCACAGAGAGGGAGAACACTTCATAAGACATCATATATATCTCAATCCTGCACATGAGGTTTTACAGCTTCCCTAACAAATGATTGTCCACCCACTGCTTGAAGACCCAGGAGGCACAGAGTGCTCATGACTCATCTGAGCAAAGAGAAGTCCCACAATGATGAATCTATGGATCTTGTAAAGTGTTGAAGGAGCTCCTTCTCACTTTCCATACTTTTTACTTGCTTCAACTACTAAGTTCCCAACAATCCAACGACCATGGTCAGATGACCATGGTCATCTTCCCCTGAACAAGTCCCAGCACTTTCTTCAAAAGGCCATTATAGAACCAAGATGTGGCTCTGGAATAATTTTCTTCCCCAATGCAACCCTCTGTTTCCTTCCTTTTAGGGAACCCTCTGGCTTGTTTTATATAATGATAAGATCATAAAAGTTGAGCAAGAAGTCCTTTTGTCTGATCCTTTCATTTTACGGAGCAGGACGATGAAGTCCAGAGACAATCACACAAGGTCACACAGATTGTATAGCTAAGAACCAGGACTAGAACCCATATCCTTTGACTGGAAGTCCAGGGATCATTCTACTTCATTTCATTCTCTGTGTACATGAAGCCCATAAATCCTACTAGTGTTAAATGGCCCTGTTTGGCAGCTGATGATGATGTAAGTTCCCCCTTTTGGCCACCTGCTCAGTCCCAGCTGGAGTGAGGGGGAGAGAAGGAAGGGGAAGGAATTACAATCTGGCTTGGAATCATCCATCCCAGGTTACAAGCTGCCAAATAAAACACAGGCCTGCTGAAGTCTTCTTCAGCCGCAGCAAGCATCCCAACCGTTCTTGCCCTCCCTACACTTTTGCACTTTGGTCTGAGTCTAGGCGATGGCCAAGAGAATTAAAAATATGGTGAAGCCAAGAAACTGTATGTCTAGGATTCAAGGTTTCTTCCTCCAGTTTTCAATACCTTTATTTCGATCTAGTTAGAGTAGTGCAGTACAGTAAAATGATTTCTTCACTTAGGATCAGAAGTTCTGGGCTCAAGTCCCAGCACTAATTACTTTCATCTCTTTGCTCCTTTAGCCTCGATTTCTTCATCCATAAAATGGGGTATTAATATTGTGCTTGATGGGGGTGGATTGGGGAAGTGTTTTGTAAATTTTCAGATGCTCTTGAAATTGTTATTATTATCATTATCATGGTCAGAAGACCGGTTCAAACTCAGCTCCACTACCAGCTGTGTGACCCTTGATAAGTTACAGATTCTCTGAGTTAAAGGGGAACTCAGAGATCTGAAAGTGAACAGGATCCCAAGCAAATCCCTGCTCAAAGACTTCCAGGGACAAGAAACTCATTGACGCCACTGTTGCCAAGTTCATTTTCTAGTAGCTCTGATTACTGGAAAGATTTTGCTTGTATCACTCTGAAATAAGTCTCTCTGCTACTTCCCCCAAGTGTTCCTAACTTTGCTCTCTGTGATTAAACAGAATAAATCTAACCCCTATTGCACATGATGGTCCTTCAAAAACTTGGAGACAGTGATCAATTTTCCCCTTCCTTCCAAGTTTTCTCTTCTCCCAGCTAAATGTCTCCAGTTCTTTCAACAGATCTCCATATGGCATGTTCTCCTGTCCTCTCACCTTCTTGGGAATCTTCCGAGACATGCCTAAGTTCATAAAACTCCTAACTTTTCTTAACCATTTTCCTAATCTGCAAAATGGAACTCATAATCCCTACCTTATCTGCCTCAAAGGGCTTTTGTGAAGCCTTGATATCACAGACACGAAATTACTTGGATAATTGTAAATCACTGTACAAACCAATGGCCTTCAAAAGACAATGAAGTGTTTTTACTTGGCTTATCAGGTAGACATCAGCCTACCTGAGCGTAGCTGTATCCAGAAGAGTTTTGGTTTTTTTAAGGCATTTTATATTTATGCAGCATCCTTTTCCTGAGGAGCTCAAAGAATTTTATCAACTTGATTCCATCCATTCTTCCAGTGCCCTTTGAGGTAGATAGGAGAGTTTAATTCAATGAGCATTTATTCATTTATTCAGCTCCTACTATGTGCTAGGCATTGTGCTATATACTGGGGATACAAAAAAAAAAAATGAAACCTCTCCTGTCTTCAATGAGCTTACATTCTGCTGGCAGGAGGAAAGGGAGAATAACATATTCACTATTAATTCTATTTTATAAATAAGGACAAAGGCACAGAAAGGTTAGCTAACTTTCCCAGCACTTATACAATAATTCTAGGGGTAGGGGGAATGAGTTTAAAAGTCATTTAACCTTTGTGGACCTTAGTTTCCTCATCTATAAACTAAGAAGGTTGGACTAGATGATCTCTACATCTCTTCCAATTCTGATATTTTATCATTCTGTGGCTAAACTCAAAAATATAAAGGGAGAATACACAAGAAATGAAAATGAATACTAGTCCCTTCGAAGAAGCACCAAGGAGTACTGGGTATGTGTAAACACAGAATCAGTAATGCTAGGGAGAAGAAAAATATAATTTGAGAGAGACTGGGTCCAACCCTATTTTCTCCTCTCCCCCTTCCCATATATGTGGGGCTCAAGTACAGCTCTGTGAGGGGAGGGGGAGCAGTAGCAATCATGAAGTACACGTGGGTTCCATACATGTTAATGTTTGTTCTAAGTGAGGGGTGTTTGACAAGCAGCCTATGTGACAATCTGCCAGCAGAGCCCAGATTTGTGAACCAGTTAAGAGAGGATGAAAGGAGAAAAGAAAGCTTTTAGAGAGATGGAAAGATCAGAAAGGCAGGGCTATGAAGAGTAATAGAACCTGTTTTAGAGGCAGTGGGCAGGGGCAGAAAGTACCACGAGTTAATTGAGGTTGAAAGCCTTTAGGAGGTAGTTAGAGGAAAAGGCTTGAGGATGAAGAGCATTTGGAGTGAGAGGGGCGGAGGAAGGCAAGGAGGGAGGACTGACAGGGAGCTTTGTGTGCATCAAAGAGAGAGGCGAGCTCAGGGCAATTTCTTCCAAGGGGAGACAAGGGAAGATATGGCTGCTTAGGATACCAATGGCTGCCTTAGGGGTGATTGGGCCCCTCAAAGAGTAAACCTGAAGGCAAGGGGAAGAATCATTGTATCAAGTCATGCATCCAGACTATTCCAGCCTAGCCAATCCAATCAAGATTTATTAAGTGCCTAGTGACAGGCACTGTGCTAAGCACTGCTGGTGGGACAATTAATATTAATAATAATAAGACAGTTCTAGCTCTCAAGAAGTTTACAATCTAAAGGGGAATCGGGGGACAAAAGTGGTGAGGAGCAGGGAGGGGTCTGCCATCTCATTCTGTGGAGTTAAAACCAGGCACTTGTACAGTGGAGTGAGCTTCATCTCTCTAGCTCAACTTGCCATCTCTTCAGCTCCAGTTTGTACTGCCTCCCTCCTCCTTCTCCTCCAGCCCCACTCCCAGCTTGTCACCTCTGACTGAGCCCCATAATCAGATCAACAGTACCACTGCTTTTTCAAAGAGTGCATCATGTGACTGACTGATCAAATTCACTCTGACTTCAACTCCCCAGGCCAAAACTCCCTTCCCTAGTAACCAGTCCCCTTAAGTACATTGTCTTCTGCTATTAGTATGTAAACTCTTTGAAGGCAGGAACTTTTCAGTTTTCTTTGTATCCCTAGTGTTTAGCACAGAGTGTCTTGCACAGAGTAAGTGTTTGGTAAATGTTTTTTTCATTCTTCATCCAAACCAGATATGAAGGAGAAAAATCTCTTAGAATATTATGAATTATAGAACTAGAAAGGACCTTAGAGACCTCCTGGTCCAACCTTCTTATTTTATATATGAGAAAACTGAGATCCAGTTAAAGAAAGTAAAGGGAGTGAACACCAGAGGTAAAGGTTCTAATCTTGGCTTTGCTACACACTTTCTTCATGATTTTGGTCAAATCACTTCTCTATGACCCTTAGTTCCTGAAAACCTCTCTGTAAAGAGAAAAACATACTTGTGATCCTTCTCATGGAGTTGTGATGGAGGAAATGCTTTATTAAACTGTAAAATACTCTAGAAATAGGAATTAGGATGTTTATCATTGCTCCTGCCTGGGTCTTTCCTTTGATTGTGGTGTTAGTGGTGAGATAAGGACTATTGGGGAACATTTTTAATAAGAGAAACCAAAGGTGCAGCTCTGACTGGGGACAAGGAGATGACTCCATTAGAGAGAAAATCATACAACAAAAAGTGATAGAGAAGGTACATTGGGGTGGGCTCAGCAAAGAGAATCACCTGCTTTCTTCCTGGGCTATCTCTTTACAAAGGCTTCTGAACAGAGGTAGGTGCCACCTTTAGAGATGGTATAGAAATGGCAATGATAATGACTCTAATTTCTATAGCACTTTTGGGTTTACAAGGCACTTTTCTCATAACCCTGTGAAGGTGCTAGTGCTGCTGTCCCCATTTAGCTGATGAGGAGCCTGAGGCTCAGAGATGGGGAAGGGATTTGCCCAAGTTCACCAGCTAGCAATTAATAGACTCTTGGAATTCCAGAGGCACGAATGACCTTAGAAAGCATCTAATTCAACCTCTTCATCTTATGGGTGAGAAAACCAATACCCAGAGAAGAGAACTGACTTGCTTGAGGTCACCCAGCCAATTAGTGGCAAAGCCAGATCTTCTGACCAGACAGATCAGAGTCTTTAACACCATAGGAGGGGCAGCTCCTTAGTGAAGTAGATAGAGTACAAACCCTGAGTTCAAATACAGATTCAGATACTTACTAGCTATGTGACTCTGGGCAAGTCATTTAACCTTGATTGTCTCCGGAAAAAAAAAAAGAGACCAAAGCACAAGCACTATATAAGACCTCAGGGTCAGAATAAGGAGCCAACCTTCCTCCCTTGCACATGCCTCCAGATGGCATTTTTTTTGTCAGAAATCTTGCCCTACCCTGCCCCACCCTGCCCCCATCACAGCCTTCCTGTGCCTCCGCAGTCACTGCGGCTGTTTATGTTTTTATCGTTTGCAATGAAAGACGATGATGTGTGTGTGTGCTGTATTGATTGGGGCTCTTAGATTTTTATGTCATTGTGGAAAGCAGCAATTATCGTGGTACTGAGCCCGCCTTGGTAGGAACAAACAGCCCTTAGGGAGGAAAGAGCTGGCCTAGGGAAGCTGGGGGCTGCCTGAGAGGTGATATCTCTGACAGAGCCTAGGAAAGAATGTTCCAGTACACTCTGGGGGAAGTGGGGTTGAGCCAGAAGAAGGATAAGTTCATTGGGGTACAAAGAGTGAGGGAAGAAAGAATTCCCAGAATCAGAAAATATTCAAGCTAGAAGGGACCTTAGGCCACAGAATATTAAAACATTCCTTAGTTTATGTTAGAACATAACAGGAAGAGATTCACAGGTCATCTGGGCCAGGGAATCTTACCTTTTTGTATGTCCTGGATCCCTTTGGCAATCTGATGAAGCCTGGGAACTTTTCTCGGAATAATTCTTTTAAATACGTAAAATACATAGAGTTACAAAGGAAATCAATTATGGTGATGAAGTTATCAAAATATTTTTTAAAAAAGCAAATACTAAGACCCCAGGTTGAAGAACCTCTGATTTAACCTAGTCCCCTCAAATCAAATTACAGAGGAAGGCTCAGGAAAGTAATACAATTTGTCCAAGGTCACTCAGAATTTATTGGAAGAGCCAGGATCTGAACCCACATCTGCTGGAAAATTTCTTTCCAACTACTGCACATGGCTGAGTTGTATGATTAGATTGGGAAGCTAGGTGGTACAGTGGATAAAAGCACCAGTGCAGGAGTCAAGAGGACCTCAGTTCAAATCTCATCTCAGACACATGATACTCACTAGCTGTGTGACCTTGGGCAAGTCACTTAACCCCAATTGCCTCATCCTGGGTCATCTCCAGTCAACTTGATGAATATCTCACTGGATTCAGATGGCTCTACAGGAGAAGTGAGGCTGTTGACTGGCACAGCCCTCCTGCACATGCAAGTCATGTCATCATTTCTCTGATGGCATGGTCTTCTTCAGCAATGAAGGATGAGCACACACATGATTAGACCATAGTCACGTAAAGTTGGTTTCATGGGTGTCAGCACTACCATGATAAATAAATGTTATGTATTCCACTTGCAGGGATCTTCTCATGTAACTCCTCTGCTCAAAAATCTTCCATGTTGATCTTGGCATTCAAGGCCCTCCCCAAACCATCCATATCTCATACTACTGCCCTCCCATGTACTCTACACTCCAGCCAAACTGGACTACACACTGCCCTTTGTACATGCCCTGCATTTTACTATATATACTATTCCCTATGGCTAGGTTGCCCTCCCTCTGCCTCTTTATCCTTTTAAAATCCAATTCAAATGCCATCTACCCTGATCTCTCTGTCAGTAATGACCTTCTCCCTCAGACCTCACATAACACTTTGTTTCACCTCTCTAATGTACGTACAAAGTGATTTTTTTTTTTTACAGGATCAGGTCTGTGACTTCACTGGTCTCAGGAACTCTTGGTGAGAAAATTCTCTCTTGCCAATGGAGATCAGCACCAGGTCTGCAAGCTGTAGCTTTAGAGAACTGTTGGGGGTAGAGGGCACTGAGGGATAAAAGAGATTTACCCATTGTAGCACAGCTACTATGTCAGAGCTGGAGCTGGAACCCAAGTCTTCCTGCCTTCAAGGTTGGCTCTCTGTTCACTACCTACACTGCCTCTGTATCATATAATATTAGGTAGTTATCTGTATTTGTGTCTTATCTCTCTAACCCATGAGTCTAAGTTCCATATCTATAAGAACTATGAGACTCTCAAGTTCATATCTTGTCCTGCACCAAGGACAGCACCCTGCACTCAGTAAAAAGTCTTTGTTGAATTGAATTGGGTCAAGTCTGGTTGAACGGAATGTGATGGATACTGTGTTTCTTAGCAAAGCCACAGACCACCAAATGAGAACTGCCTGCTGAAAGCATAGCTCTGTGTGGGCTGCAAGTAGAACATGGCTATTTTTTGTAGACATGTTTTGCCTGAAAGGGAGAGACTGGGTATTGGATATATGTGAGGAGTGTATATGTAGATTTATATTCATTCATAGGGAGAATGGGAAAGGCAGTATGGAACAGAGAAAAAATAACACACTGGTCTTGGCATTAGTTGTCTTAGAGTCCTGCCTCTGGTATTTATTAGTTGAACCATCATGGGAAAGCCATCTGACCTCTCTGAGCCTCAGTTTCCTTCTCTGTAAAATGGAGGCAGAAATGAGTATCTTCCCTACCTCATAAATTTCCTCTGATGAAAATACCTTCTAACCTTAAAACACCACAAAAATGCAAGATAATATTCTCCCTATAGAGTGATCCATGTGTAAAGTACATGACATGTGTAACACATGGGTTGTATCTATACTATACCAGAAATAATAATGAGGGGTGTGTGGGGAAACAGTAGGTAGTATGCTGTCTTGCTGTGTGTCTGCCTCATGAAAATCATTCCCCCTGTTATCTGATGAGTGGGATTTCAGAATTTAAAGTGCTTAGATGGGTTATTTGGATAAGACTGGCAGGATGGGAAATCGTTACAAGAATCTCCTCGTGGGTGTACTCATTTGTAGACTAGAGAAGGGGGAATAGGAGGGGGTAGAGGGAGGTCAACACACATGGCCTGCAAGTTGTAGGGGCAGGAGCTCTGTGCTGTGGGGTCACACTGGGGACATACATTCAGAGAGGATCACGGTATGAGGGCAGATGCTAGGGGGCTCTGTCCATAGTAAGGGCACTTGAGGAAAAACTTGAGGGGTGCTAGGTAATAGAGCAGGAAGGCCAAAGCCAGGGGCATGAGGGAACCATGGAGGTAGAGCTTGGGTGGCCTGTTTCTGTCAGAAGGGGAGCTGATTTGGAGCTTCAGCTGCTACCTTGTTTTGCTTTTCTCACTTAAGAAAAAGCTGTAACAAGGACGGCCCATGGAGCAGCAAGATTGATTATGTCGCTCCAGCCTTTGAGGAGAGAAGGGGGAAAAATCAAATTATTGGACAGGGTCCTTTTAAGGAACTGCTGCTTTAGTTTATTTTCTTATATTTAGTCAATAGCTTTTTTTTTTTCAACAAGTGCTGCACTTTATAAATGGATTTTTCTTGGGCAAAACAAACATGGTCATTTTACATGCTTCTCTCCCTCTGGAACTTAGTTAAAAACCCAGTGAGCGGCGGATCCAGGGCCAAAGGAGTTAAATGTGAGCCCAGGTGGAGGTCAGGGAGATATGACTGGCTAGGGCAGCCATTCACTTCCCGCTTCGAGAATGTAGTTTTCCAGGGTAGGATGGGAGCACAGTGACACAGCTGTTGATGAATAGTCTCTGCAATGGATCCCTTTAGAAAAGCTCAACTTTTTGGAGCTAGTTCAGAATCCTGGGAAAGATCCTATGGGGGTTTGTAATTTCCCCTCACCTTCTAGTGAACTCCCCGCTTAGGACTAGTTCAGTCATATGTGAGTCAATCTTCACTGCCCAGGTCCCTGGGTGTTCTTCTATTCCCTCGGCTTGGTTCTGTCCTGTTTAGGTTAAGGAGTGAGCTTAATATAATTAGGGTCAATGTTCTAGACCCATTTGATAGGATCACAGAAACTCAGATTTGTAAGACAGTTCAGAAGGCAATTCCTGTGATCCTTCCCTGAACCAAACTCTCTTCTACAGTGTTACTGAGAACTGGTCATTCGGTCTTTTACAGAAAACCTCCAGTGATACATTCATTCACTATCAAGGCAGCCCGTTCAGTTTGGGGACAGCTCTAGTTCACTGAACCAGAAAATCTCAGAGTTGAAAGAGGCTTTGGAGGATAGCCACTCCAACTCATACCCAAACACATATGGACTCTACACTATCCCTGACAAGTGGTCAGCTAGGCTTCACTTGAAGACCTCCAGTGACAAGGAGCTTACTACCTACACCCGCCCAAAAAAATGTCTGTTCCATTTGGGGACAGTGCTAAATCATAGAAACACAAAAACTCAGAACTGGAAGGGATATCATAGGGCATTGAGTGAAACCTGTGGCAAGGCAGAAACTCCCTCTATAACATCCCTGGCAAGGGGTCATAGAGCTTTCATTTGAAGACCCCTGGTTATCTCTCTACCTATGGAGACAGCTCAATCTATTCTGGGACTGCTCCAGCTCTTAGGGAATTGTCCCTATGAAAACAAAGATTAAAGGGACTGA
Organism: Bettongia penicillata ogilbyi; assembly: GCA_023548195.1. NCBI lineage: Eukaryota > Metazoa > Chordata > Mammalia > Diprotodontia > Potoroidae > Bettongia > Bettongia penicillata. Next base: position 2,004,248 of record JAJHZJ010000277.1, read on the forward strand.
AAATAGAAGGGACTTAGGGAGAAATGAAATGGGTAGTTCCTTTCTACTCTCTTTCCACATAACCAAGAGATACAGGGCCAAGGAGGTTCTATTTTCTATGCCACAGCCTCTCCCAGAGAGATGCACTAACCCTGGTTGCTCTACAGACTTAAATAATAAATAGCAGCCAAGGGAGGAGAATTAAGCAGTGTGGGTAAGAGAGGGAGGGGAGCAGAGAGAGAGAGAGAGAGAGAGAGGCTTGAGGCAGAGATGGAAAATCTGATGAGGAGTCAGTGAAGTGAGAAGGTGTGGGGAGGGGGGAAAGGAAGCGGGGAGGCTGCCCCGATGGGTTAGGGCTGGGGAAAGCTACTGGAGAGAAGGCAGAGCAGCAGAAACTGAGTGAATGCATGTCAAGAAAACTGCAACGCAAGGAGGGGTACTCAGGTAACATCTCTAACAGGTGCACTGTAATCAGACAATTAAACAGATAAGGAGTAATAACAGATTCTTCGATGCCCTTTTCTGTGGTGCCGTAAAGCTTACAAACGGTCTTTCTCCTAACAACCCTGTGAGATAGGAAGTGCAAGCGTTATTGGCCCATCAGACAGAGATGGAGGCTGACAATGGAGAGGTCAAGTGGTTTTGTTCAAGGTCACATTGCTAGGCGGTGTTGGGGCTGGCATCCCAATCCAGGCCTCTCCTCTACATATCTCCTGTGATGTAGGTCAGAATAGCATCCTCAGTTTGGAAGTGGAAGGGACCTGTGAGGAGCCCCAGTCCAGTCTCCTCACTTTACAGATATAGCAAGTGGGGCCCAGGGAGGTCAAAAGGTCCCGAGGTAACAAAAGTAGTAAGTAGCTGAGCCGTTATTCTAATGAAAGTTTTCTGATTACTTCGACTTGATCCTTCATTTCCCTCTGAGCTTTGGTCCTAACTCTCTAGATTTCTTTCTCCACTATTACCCAGAAGTCTCCTCGCCCTGGAAGGTCACTTCTTGGCAGGAATTTCACCCTGGAAGTCATTCTGCCCCTGTGTCCCTTCCTCTGGCTGGGTACTTTCTCTGCCTACCTTCTCAGCTTTCTTTTACATGTGTCCCCCCCATTGGAATGTTAGTTCCTTGAGGACAGGGCCTGTCTTTCTGTTCGCTTTTATCTGCATTTCCATCAGGACAGAGCCTAGCACGTGGCGAACATTTAATAAATGCTTGTAAATTGGAAAATCTGATGCTTTTATGTTCTATGCTGCAATGTAAATATTGCTATCTCCATTTAGCAAGGAGGAAACAGAGGCTTACAGAGTAGTTAAGAGACTTGTCCAAGGTCACAAAGCTGATGGAGCTAGGACTAGAACACAGAATTTCGAATGCCAAGGCCAGCTGTTTCTCAGGAGCACAGAGGGGAAAGGTATTTGGATGATTGAGAGATACTATTTCCAGCTCATAATCCTTCCCACACATGCCTACTTGCATACACATGTGTGCATGCCCCCAAGGAGCCCTCACATGCCCCCCCAAAAATATACTACATTCCAGTACACTAAACACTTAGTGGTTCTAGTCCATAGTTTCCTGGTCTTAAGCCATCATACTCACTAACCCTCATGCCCCCCCATATATACATACCCCGACACACACAAGTACGTGTCAGAACGCCTGAGGGGAAAGAGCCAACTAGAATTCTCTCTAGGTTCCCCCTTTATTATCCCCTAATAATCATAATCATAAACCATTCTCATTTCTGTTTCCTTTTAATGTTTGCAAAATGCCTTACAGCTCTATGAGGCAGGTGATGGCAATCATACTATTCTCATCAATTAAAAGGAAGGAGGATGGGAAACAGGGAAAGCAGGAGGGAGGACAGAAGGAAGATTTTATGAAGCACTGAATATGTTCCAGGTGCTGTACTAATCATTTTACAAGTACTGTCTCATTCGATCTTCACAACAACCCTGTGAAACAGGCACTATTACTATTCCCATTTTACAGTTGAAGAAACTGAGAGAGATAGAAGTTAAATGACTTTCCCAGGGTCACATAACTAATAATCATCAGAGGCCATATTTGAACTCACCTTCCTGGCTCCACATGGAGTATCATAATCTCCCCAAGGTCATACAACCAGTTACTGCTGGAACTAGGGCTTTACCCCACGTCAACTCCAGGGCCACCTCAGGCACCACTGTTAGATGCACCTGTTGGCTGATCAATTTACATTTGTATCCCTCCAGACTCTAGAACTGTCCTTCCTGTTGATCGTATGAAAAACAATGGTTGTAGAGACTCTGCTGCCCACTCCCAATGACATTTCCTTGTATTTATCTTATACACAGTTTGTATTGAGGAAGCAACATTAGCTTCAAAGTCGGGAAGATCTGAGTCCAAGTTTCACACCTTCCATATACTGGCTGAGTGACCCTGAGTGAGTCACTTTACGTCTGAGTGAGCTAGGCAACCCTCAGATCTGTAAACTGCAGAGCAAGTGCTGATTTGCATTGCCAGAGAAGAGCTCCTCACCCAGAGTTCTCTAGAACATCAATGAATGTACAACCAAGGTCTAAAGGCACACTAAGAGATTTTGTATTTACTCCTCTGAGGATGTGTTGCATTCCTCATGGAATGGGAACTTCTTGAGGTCAGGTGCTATTTCTTTCTTGTCTGTGTATTCCCAGTACCTGGCACTGCACTCAGCACGTGGTAGGTATGTTAATTGAAACATAATTATAATAGTAGCTCCCATTTCCTTAGATTTTTAAGGTTTACAAAGCATTTTTCTCAAAACAGACTGGTGGTGTAGAGAATACATTATGACCTCCATTTGACATGGAAATTAAGGAACAATGAAGTATTCTGACTTGCTCTGGGTCATATAACTCCTAAGGGTCTTGAGTCCATCTATTTTGGGACCATTACTGAATTTTACATTTAGAGTCTTTAGTAGCAGACTTAGAAATGTGAGGCCTTCAGACTTCCTGCATGCTAGTCCAAATTTCAATGATAAATGATACACAGAAACTCAAGGTAAACCACTGATACTAATTAACAAAGCCCCTTTCCTCTTTCTTGGCCTCTTTGAAGAGAGCTTACTCTATGTCCTCGCTGACTCCACCCAGAGGTCTTCTCCAGGTGCAAAGTCCTCAGCTCCTTCCACTATTCCTCATAAGATGAGGTTTTCAGACTCTTTGCTATCCTAGTCAACCTTCTTCAGATATATTTCAGGTACGTGGCTGGTGGCAGAGTAGATAGTGCAATAGACCTGGAGTTAGGAATACCAGAGTTGAAATCTAGCCTCAGACACTTAGCTGGATGACTCTGGGCAAGTTACTTAACCTCTATCTCCCTCAGTTTCCTCATGTGTAAGTCATAAAACCTAGCTCCCAGGGTTGTGGTAAGGATTAAATGGGAGCATGTTTGTAAAAAGCACCAAAAAGGGCTTAGCACAGTACCCAGCACACAGTAGACACTGTGAGCTTATTCCCTTCCCTTTTCCAGGTGCCTCCCAGACGTAATTTGCAAATCATGTCAATTGCGTTCTGACCATCGTTTTCATCTTTGTCCCCTGCCCCTTACCTCTACCACCACCACTGTACATGGACTGGACTAGAATCTTGGACTCAACTCTGAAATCACTCTGGGCTCTGCTAGGTGAGGTTTGTTTTTGTTTTATTTTTTTTTATCTTGCCGGGAAATAACCTAGCTCACCTCCCCTTTTATGTGTTGTCTTCTTCTATTATAATGTAAGCTATTTGAAAGCAGGGATTGTTTTTCTTGCTTTGTATTTGAATCTCTAGGACTTAATACAGTGCCTGGCACACAGTAAATGTTTAATAGATGCTTAACTATCTGCCTGTCTTTCTACCTCTATCCATCCACTCTTTCTCTCTCTCTCTCTCTCTCTCTCTCTCTCTCTCTCTCTCTCTCTCTCTCTCTCTCTCTCTCTCTCTCTCTCTCTCTCTCCTATTTTTAAAACTTGGTGCCCAGAACACTGATGACAGTAACCCAATTGTCTTTTGAATAGGACAGAGGACCGTGGGACATTCTTCATGAGACTTTTCCTGATCTTCCCTTTCCTGATAGTGTATCCCTCTCAAAATTACAGTGTATTTATTTTATATCTACTCATATATGCGCATTGTGTCTTCCTCAATAGAATGCAAGCCCCCTGAGAAGCAATGTGTTTCACTTTTGTTTTTGTATCCCTATCACCTAACACAGTGCCTAGCACATAGTAAGTGCTTAATAAATGCTTGGTGATTGGTTGATTGATTAACTATAAAATCCCTCTTTATGATCTGTTAATTAGGTCCAACATTTCCTCCCCCCACTAAGGTCCCTCCACATTGGGGTAGAAGGGATTCTGGCTCTTCAGAGGCTGACTCACCAGCAAAGGCCAAACTCTGGTAAGTGGCACTGAGCTAAACAGGCCTCTGGACTCACAGGCTGGCTGTCATTGGAGGGGTGCCTGGCTAAGTCTAGAGAGACTTGTCACCATAAAGTTGGCCACTGGGTGATAAATTTTTTTAGCCACAGCAACTCATAAAGTACCATTTAATAAGGCATGGAGAGGGTAAGCTCCGTTTCAGTGGAAAAAGTGCCCACACTGGGCAAATGACAGATCTTCAGAAGGATTGAAGAAGATTACATTCATTTTATTGGCCATCCCATCACACTGCTGATTCACATCAAATTTGCAATCAGCTAAAACCCCTAGGTCTTTCTCATATGAAAAATCTAGGTCTTGCCCGAGCTGCATTTTAGAGAAGCACAGAATATTGGAGCTGGAAGGGGCCTTAAAAGAAGGTCTGAGTGCTAGTCGGCCCTTCCGGACAAAAAACAAAGAATGTCAGGGCCAGAAGGCACCTTGGAACATAGAATGTTAGAACTGGAAGAGACCTTAGAACATAGAATAATAGAGTTGTAAAGGACCTTAGAACAGAGAACATAAAGCTAGACATCACCCTAGAGCATAGAATGCTGGAGCTGGAAGGGATCCTAGAACACACAATGTTAGCAGGGGGAGGGACCTTAGAACATATAGAACATTGGTGCTGGATGATTTTAAAACAGATGAGACCATTAGAGGCAGAAGGAACCTTAGAACATAAACAAAATATCCAAAACATTAGATTAGTAGGAGCTTTAGAGATCACCTGGTCCAACTGCCTCCTTCTACAAATGAGGAAACTGAGGCCCAGAGAGAGAACCAAACCAGGGCTGGAGGCCAGGACATCACGCACTTGACTTCTTGCACTTGGCTGCCTCTTCCTTTCGCCTGTCTTCGTGCCCCTTTCTCAATCTCCTTCCCTCCCCAGACTCCCTGCTGTTATTGCTCACGATGGATACAGAAGAACTCCTGGTGCTTAAGAAGATGGATGGCTCTGCTTCCCCCATCACTCAGCCCTCTTTATTCCTGTGTATCATGCAGCCAGATTGATGGGCCCTGAGGGGACCGAGAGGCAGGGCTGGGCTCTCCCCCATGGTAGGAAGGGTATTTCTAGCTAAATGGCAGGGCTCTATGTCCCCAGGTGAAGGATAACTGGGAGTCGGGTGTGTGGCAGGGAGGATGACAAGGCTTTTCAGTCCAAAATATAGATTTCTAGACTGCAGAAAAATAGGCTTGTTTTTCAGGGCACATCCAAAAGGTTGCCTAGGATGTTGAAAGTTGGATACAAACATCTTAGTAATAACACACACATTTATAAAGTACTTTGCAGATAGCACCTCATGTGAGTGAGCCCCACCACTATCCTCCGAGATAGGTAAGGCAGGATTTATTTTCCACATTTTTCACATTTTTACACATGAGGAAATTGAGGTCTAAAGAGGCTTTCTCAAGGTCATATGGCTAGTAAATAACAGAACCAGGAACTGATTCCAGGAGTCCCGTCAATAAATCCAGAACAGCTAGCTTGGTCAGTGTGATCTTTGAGGAGACTCCAGGGAAGAGCAGGATCTTTCTCCTTAAAACCCACCAAGACCCAGATATTCTGCTGAACCTCACTCCCCCGACTTCCTGACAAGCACAGAAAGACTGTATCTTTCTCTACAGACATCTCTGAATTGACTGACACTGTTTAGAAAATGGAACAGACAACTTAGGAATTCCAGCTAATATCTCAGAACCATTTCCTGTCTCGACTTAGTCCCAAGTGCCTAATGGGTGAATCCTACCATGGCCCTTGTGAGAATTACCCATTCATTTATGAGGAGAGAGGACAAGTGCAAGGAAAGTTGGGGTGCATAAGGGAGATGAATAGGACACAGTGAAAATCAATTAATCAATAAACACTTATTAAACTCTAACTAAAGGCAACTAGGTGGTAGAGCGGATACAGTGCTAGACTTAAGAATTAGAAAGACTTGCATTCGGATCCTTTTTCAGATATTTATTAGCTGTAAGGACCTAGGCAAATGATTTAGCCTCTCAGTCTCAGTTTTCTCATCTGTAAACTGGGGATAATGATAACATCTACCTAATAGAGTGGTTTAGAAAATCAAATGAAATTATATATGCAAACACTTTTCAATCTTTAAAGCTCCACAAAAATGCCAATTATTATTATGTGCCAGGCACTTTGCTAAGAGCTAGGGATGAAAAGAAAAAGTAAAGCCAGTTCTTGTCCTCAAGGAATTTCCATTCTAATGGGAAGACAACATATATCAACCAGAAGAGGGGTGGGGGACCTTCAGTCTCAAGGCCACATGTGGCATTCTAGGTCCTTGGGTGCAGCCTTTTGACCGGGTCCAAGTTTTACAGAACAAATCTTTTTAATAACGGGATTTGTTCTGTGAAGTTTGGATTCAGTCAAAGGGATGCACTTGAGAACCTAGAGGCCCACATGTGGCCTCAAGGCCACAGGTTCCCCCACCCCTGAGCTGGAACATACAAGCTAAATAGAGTGGGGGGGAGAGGGAATGGCATGATGATTGGAGGACCCAAAAAGGTCTCTTGAAGAAGTAAGCTGAGTCTTAAAAAAAACCAAGGATTCTAAGAATTAGAGATTGAGAAGGAAAGCATTTCAGGCACAGTGACCAGTCAGTGTAAAAGCATAGAGATGGAATGTCACGTGTGAGGAAAAGCATGTGGGCCCATGTGGTTGGATCACAGAGCACCTGGAGAAGATTAGAATGTAAAAAGATTGTATAGGTAAGAAGAGGATTGGTTGTAAAGAGCTTTAAATGCCAAGCAAAGGCCTTTACATCTGATCCTGAAGGTAATAGGGGAAAAAAATTAGCATTTTAGTGGTGCAGTGGATAGAGCTTGGGCCTGGAGTCAGGAAGACCTGAGTTCAAATCCAGCCTCAGACACTCACAAACTAGATGATGCTGGGCAAGTCACTTACCCATGTTTGCCTCAGTTTCCTCAACTGTCAAATGAGCTAGAGAAGGAAATGGCAAACCACTCCAGCATCTTTACCAAGAAAACTCCAAATGGGGTCATGAAGACTCAGCCATGACTGAAAAAAAATGACAACAAGAATTTATTGATGGTAGGTGGAAAGGTAGAGATATGTGTAACATGGCCAGACTGGCACTTCAGGCAAATCACTTCAGTATCTCAGTAGATGGTGGCATGGAATGGAACAAGAAAGCCAGTGAAGAAGATTGCGATAATCCAGGTGAAAGGAGACTAGAGTTTGACCTAGGGTAGTGGCTATGTGAGTGTGAATGAGAAATGTTATGAAGGAAAAAAAAAACCAGATTCAGTAACTGATTGGAAATGGAGGGTGAGAGAGAGGCGTCAATGATCTTATCAAGGTTGAGAACCTGGATGTTAGAAGTATGGGGGTGCCCTTGACAGTCAAGGGAAGTTCAGAAAGGGGGGAGGGTTTTGGGAGTAATATAATAGTTTTGCTTTGGACATGTTGAGTGTGAGATGCCTATGGAATATTCCCTTTGAAATGCTTAACAACCCATTGATGATAGAAGACTGGAGCTTAGGTGAGAGACAAGCTACCAATCTAAACAAAGCTGGGAACATCTGCATAGACATGACTGAATCTATGGGAGCTGATGAGATCATGGAGTGACATGGTCTAAAGGGAAAATAGAAGGAGGCCCATTATGGAGCTTTGGGGGATACCCACAGTTAGTGGGTGAGAAACAGAAGGCCCAGCAAAAGAGTCTGAGAGTATCAATCCAGAAGTTAGGAAAGGACATTGGAGGTGGCAAACAGGGAGAGAGCAGAGGCATGAAAACCCAGAGGGGCAGAGTATCCTAGAGGAAAAAGTGGCCAACGGTGCAAAATACTGCAGAGAGGTCAAGAAGAAGATTACCAAGAAGAAAAGGTCATTTGATTTGACAGTTAAGCAATCATTGGTAGCTTTTGACAGGGTGGAAGGATGAAGTCAGAAGCAGATTTACAAGACTATACGGGAAGAGGAAGTAAAAGCAGCTGTGGACTTAGACAAAGCACCTTTCCAAGAGCCACATTCCCTGTGAAATGGGAAGAATGATATTCTCCCTTCCCAAGATGGGAGGAGGGAGAGTTTTGGGGGTTGGGGGAGTATGTTTAGGGCATTATATATATATATATATATATGAGCCATTGTGTCTCCCTTCCCAGTAGGCATATCTCTTCTTGTTTTCAATAGTTACAATAGCTCCCATTTGAATCCTTTTAAAGCTTTCACAGCACTTTCCTTACAATCCTCCTTTAAGGAGGCAGTGCAATTGCTTCCCTTCTACTGATGAGGAAACTGAGGCCCAGAGAGGGAAACAGACAGTGCCTAAAAGACAAAGTCAGGAAGTAGAAAGGGCAGGAACTGAAAAGGACAGGATCACAGGCACAAAGATCTTGGAGGTCATCTGGTCTAACCCTTTCATTTTACAGATGAGAAAACAGAGCTCCACAGAGCATAGAATGACTTGCTCATGTTCATATAGGTAGTAATAGGCAGAGCCAGGATTTGAACTCAGGTCTTTTGATTCCAAGTTCAGTGCTCTTTCCACTGTATCATATTGCTTCCCTACTATGTGGTCTTGAGCAAGTCACTCCTAAGTCTGGGCCTTGGTGATCTAGTCTGTAAAATTAAGGTATTGGGCCCAATGCTTCCTTTCTGACTGACAATTCTGTCATCTGTGACCTTAAGCTGAGGGTTCTCTCTGGGACATGGAGAACCTCTCCCCACTCCTCCCCTTCTCTCTCATTCTCTTGCTCTCTCTTTCTTTTCTCTGTACGTCTGTCTGTCTGTGTGTGTGTCTCTCTCTCTGTGTCTGTCTGTCTCTATCTTTCTGTGTGTCTTTCTCTGTCTCTCTGCGTCTTTCTCGGTCTTTGTCTTTCTCTATGTTTCTGTCTATTTCTATCTCTCTGTCTGTCTCTGTTCCACTGTCTCTGTCTATTTCTCTCTGTCTCTGTCTATTTCTCTCTGTCTCTCTCTGTCTCTCCATTTCTCTCTCCTAGACCTCACTGTCACTCTCAAATGAGGTCCTATGGGAATTCAGAGGAGTGAATTTAGAGGAATTCAGGTTCCCATCCCACTTCCAGCTAGTGGTAGCCTAGGAAGATTTCTTGGATGAAGCAGCTGGGCCTCCAAGGATGGAGAGGACATTCACACGCAGAGAGAACCAGTCCAGCTCCCTTGCCACCCCCTGCATCCCCTCCTCCCAGCACTCAGCCCTTCTTTTTGCTCATGCATCACGCCTCTGCCCTCAGCCTTGTTCCCTCCACCAGCTTCAGAGCTGGAGGGCTGTTACATCTTCTATTTAAAACTCCTCATCCGAGCCCAGCACAGGGGACTTTCTTATTCCCCTTCAGATGTAACTGTCACCAATAATAGTCTCTTTCGGATTTCATTTCCTTCAGCTCCTGCCAGGGACTCTCAGAGTCTCCTTCCCCTCCCGCTGTCCCCCTCCTCCCCCCAGCCCCAAGTCAGGAGGAAAAAAAATACATTTTTGCCTTTTACTATGATGTATGCGATCCCATAAAATAGTGAAACAGATATGAAAGGTTGAGAGAAGGTAGATAAATGGCTCCTATTATTCTACCAATCAAATGAAATACCTCTCCACGTCCTCATTTGAATGATAATAAAACTCAGAGAGGCTGCTGGATTGCCACTGTCATCCCTAAGCAGCAGCCCAAGCCAACCCTGACGCCAGACAAGGTAACCTTGGGGAGTCCGCAGCGGTCAGTACACTGACCCGCCCTGTAGGCTGCCCCTGCCCCCTCACCTCCTTCCCCCTCTACCTCCATCCCACTGCCTGCCCAACCGACCCCCACCTTGCCTTCCTATTTCATTCCATGTGGCCCTTGTTTAGCTGGGTGACCTTGAGAAGTCTATAGGCCTCAGTTTCCCCTTTTGTAAAATGAACGGGTTGGACCAAATGGTCTCCAAGGGCCTGTCGGGCTGCCATAGTCTATGTTCTTTGTCCTAAGGTTCCTTTCAATTTTAGCATCCCATGCTCCTTGTTCTAATGCTCCTTTTAGCACTAATATTCTGTGTTCTATGTTCCAAGGTCTCTTCCAGCTCTGACACTCTATGTTCATTTCAGTTAAATTTAGCACATATTTTTCAACTGCCTACTGTGTGCAGAACTCAGTGCAAGGTGCTAGGGAGAGATACAAACTTTAAATAAGCTACAGTCACTGTCCTCCAGGAGCTCACTGAAGAACAAGGGAACAGTGAACAAATGCAGAGAATCCTAGTGCCCAGTAATCCATGATAAGTGCATTAGAGAGGAGGAAAGTGCTGTGTGAGGGCATTAATGATGACGGGAGGGATCAGGGAAGACTTTCTGAAGGATGTGGCCTTGGGAGGAAGGAGGCACAGGCTGGAGATGAGGTCAGGGAGGGGGCAGTGTGGACATTCCAGGAAGAAAAGAAAATATGAAGAAAGGCCCAGAGGGAACAGAGCATGTCCCAGGGCAGAGACTGGTCCAGGTTCATCATCATCATCATCATCATTATTTGGAGTACAGTGTAAATGGAGGGTTCTAATATACAACAAGGCTGTAAATGTAGAATAGAGGCAGATCATGGGGAGCCTTGAATGACAAGCTAAGGAACTGACACTTTACTCAGGAGAAAAGAGAGAGTCACGGAAGGCTTTGTACAGTGGGGTCACATGGTCAGGTTTAAGCAAAAGGACATTTTGTCTGTAGTAGGAAGGATAAGTTAGAAGGAAGAGAGCAGAAGCAGAAGAGCCCTATGATAACAGTGTTCAATGTCAATCAAAGCTCAACTCAGCAACCCCATCACAACCACGGTGACCTCCTCTGGAAAGAGGTGGCAAAGGAAATCCTCCAGGAACGACTTATGGCCGACGTCCACTGGTCTAAGGATGGCTTAAAAGCCTAGGATCAGAGTATATGTCAGAGCTGATGCTAGAACCCAGCTCTCTCGACTCTCCCAATCCAAGGCTTTTTCTACTATTCCAGTCCTGGGCCCCAGTATAACTTACTAGGATTCAGAGGAAGAAAGGAAGGGGAGATGGAAGGAAAGGAGGAAAGATAGAAGGAAAGAAGGAATGAAGGAAGAAAGGAAGGAAGGAAGGAATGAAGGAAGGAAGGAAGGAAGGAAAGGAGGAAGGAAGGAAGGAAAGAAGGAAGGAAGGCAGGCTCGAGGGAAGGAGGAAGGAAGAAAAGGAAGAAAGAAAATAAGCATTTATTAGTCACCTACTTGGTGCCAGGAATTGTACTAAGTATTTTACAATTATCTCATTTGATCCTCACAGTTGTACTGGGAGGCAGTTGCTATTTATTATCCCTATTTTACATTTGAGGAAACTGAGGCAAACAGCAGTCAGGTGATTTGTCCATGTCACACAGCTAGTGTCTAAGGCCAGATTTGAAGTCCTGAACTTTGTGACTCAGGGGCCAGCACTCTTCTAGTACTATTGTGAAGAAAGTCCCTTGAAACCTTAAAGTGCTATAGAAATGAGAGTTATTATCTTTATTGCTAATGAGGGCTCATGAGACCCCAGGCCAGTCCCCTGAAAAGGAGGATGGGAAGGAGGTAAAAGGTAGGTTCAGCTTGTTCTTGGTCATTTTGTCCTAGTGAGGGACAGACGTTGGGAGGTCATACCTCATCCTAGGACTCTTCTCCCCCATAGAGCTGTGTTCTCTCCTGGCTTACCTCCAGCTAGGGCTCCTTTTTCTTGAACCGAGGGTATAGAACTGGAGTGTTTAGGAAAACCACGATCCACACCCGTTGCCCCTCACTTATGCAAAGAAAAAAGGGAAATGGATTTTTTCCCCTCATCTTTGGAACCAGACTTGGTCATTCTAATTCCACAGGGCTTTTGTTCTTCCCATTCATATAGTTGCAGACATTGTGGGTGTTGCTTCTTTTACCTCCCTCCCCCTCAGTTCACGTAAGTCTTCCCATGTTTCTCTGCATTCTTTATAGTCACCATTTCTTATGAAGTAGCGTCGCATTAATCCGTGTAATGCAATTTGTTTAGCTACATAACCCTCTGGTTTTATAACCTCTGTTCAGGAAAAAAAAAGTTTTTATAGAAATAGGAGTCAGTAGAAGAGGTAATAATTTGAACTTTGCTGAGACTCAGTCAGTTTCCTGATCTGGTTAGACTGGGTAGTCCTGGAGATCCCTCTTAACTCTGAGATCCTGCAGTTCTGTGACTTCACTCAGAGTTGGAGAGAGTCAGAAAGCACTTTTAGAGCATATTAAAAGCAATGGAAACAGAAGCTGCCATTTTCCAGGACAGACTGTCCAGTGTGAGGATGGGGTCCAGCCTTGAGTCCTTCCATAGGGGTGGGGAGGAGAAGGAGGTGAGAAATGTGTGTATCCCTGCACAGGGGCCCAGAGCTCATGTCTGCCTTCCCCTCTGTTGCTGGCTGTGTCTTTCCCTGGGTATGCAAGTCCTCACTGAAACCTCCTGGCCCCATCCATCCCGATTACGCTGCCCGTCCACACTCAGCCAAAGGCATATCAATTCTCAGCACTGGCCACTGAACCGAGCTAATGGGGATGTACACCAGCTTGCTAACTCACCCTCATCTGGGGAGGGGGGTGGGAATTGAGAAGGCTCATGGGAAGGCAGGGACCCCACAAACAGAGGGAGCCTAGGGGCACTGCTGACAAACCATCCAGAGAGGTCACAGGACAAGGGGTCAGTGGTCACTAAATCCCATGGGGCCTTCCCTACCTACTCTGTCCTCCCTCTCCCACCAAGGATTAAGGCCCTTCAAGAAGAGAGGATTGGGGGTCAGGGATCAGAGCTTTAGAACTGGGAGAAGTATATAGCTGGAATGTGTAGGGATATTTAGAATGGGGGAAAAACTTGCTGATTCCATCCTCTCACTTTATGAATTAGGACATGAGAAAATGATAAATGACTTGTAGTAAGCAGCAGGTCTCAGTCTCTGTCTTGAGTCTCTATCTCGCTATCTCTGTCATACATGTAAGCACTCACACACACTCATATATTCACATACAGTGTCATACATACACAGAGACTCAGAGCTAGAAAGGACCTTCAGAGGTCAGCTCCAACTCTGCCATTCTACAGAAGAGGGGTAGAAAGCACCCCTCCCCCCAATCCTATGCTCAGGCATACTTACTTGTCTGCCTTACAGAAAGAAGGATCATGTGGTCATTAACCACTTACTATCCCTGTGACCTTGGGTGAGTCACTTACCTTTTTGGGCCTCAGTCTCTTGATCTGTAAAATTGTGGGGGACAAGGAATTATACTTGTTGACCTTTAAAGTACTTGTCACAGATTAGTAAGTGGCAAGGCTAGAATTCGAATCCAGATCCTTTGACTCCATATCTATACCAGAGGCATCTGGGGGCACAGTGGTTGGAATGAATGCTAGGCCTAGTGTCAGGAAGACCTGTGTACAAATCCAATCTCAGATACTGGCTTTGTGATCTTAGGCAAGCCACTTAACTCTTTGCCTTAATTTCTTCAGCTGTAAATGGGGACAATAAGTAGAACCTATATCATGGGGTTGTTGCGAAGCTCCAATGAGATTTATAAAGAGCTGCTTATGTTCCTGGCACATAGTAAGCACTATACTTCATGAAGGTTTCTGAGTCTGTAAGCGACGTCCTCAGAGTGGTGCATTAAGCATTAGGCTTTACCCAGGCAATGTCGTCAAGGATAGATAGGAGGGTAGACAAATTGGAGGCAGAAAGCTCATCTAGGGACCTATTATAATTGTTGTGGTAAGAGGTAATAATGGTCTAAGACCATGGCCATGGGAGCAGAGAAGAGTGAAGCCAGACTTGTAAAAATGCCCTGTGCTTTAATTCTAAGCTCACAGAGGGAGGGGAAAGGAATGAGTAAGCAGGTGATGGGAGAGTCTGGGCTCTGTGTGGCTCTACCTGAATTGGACCCAGTCCCAGAACCCAGACCAGTCATCCTCAAGAGGACTTGAAGCTAGGGCTTAACTATGTCAATAATTATAGGAAGGGTGAGAAGTGGGGAAGAATCCCCAGAATTGTGGACAGGGTTGGATTGAAAAAACAGATGCCAGGGAATGGATTCCAAATATGAAGAACAGCTGAGAAAAGTGTCAAAGACAAAAGTGAGCAAGAGGAAACGGTGGGATAGAGGAGAGTAGATACTGAGGGCAGCCAAGTGGCAAATTGGATAGAGGGCAGGGCCTGGAGTCAGGAAGACCTGAGTTCAAATACAGCCTCCTACTCTTGCTAACTGTGTGACCCTAGGCAAGTCATTTAACTCTGCCTCAGTTTCCTCATCTGTAAAATGAGCTGAAGAAGGAAACACATATTGGATCTCCAGTATCTCTGCCAAGAAATTCCCCCCCAAAGAAGGAGTCATGAGGAGTCAGAAACAACTGAACACACACACACACACACACACACACACACACACACACACAGTCAGTCCAAATTGTGTCCCTATCTTACAAAAGAAAGAAAGGATCCCAAGGGACGAGTGACTTATCAGGATCACACACACCACAAGTAAGTGTCCACCCCTCTACGGTGAGCAGGACGAGGACTGGTTCCCTCAGACAATACTCAAAGGGCACAGGAGCAACTAACGCACCCTGGATCTCAGAGAGTCAATCCAGCCTGTTCCTTGTGGGCCAGGGGTTTGGGGAAAGGGGAATCAAGGAGAAACAGAGGCTTTCCTTGATTTTCTTAGGACCCATTTTTCCCACCTCTCTGCCTGGCCCCGAGGGAGACGGAGATGTCACCATGGCAACGTCAAAGGGTTAAGCTTGGGGGAGGGAGCAGAGGCTGCTTCTGCACCTGTCTCCTCTGCCTGCAGCTCAGCTCGGGGCACCGAGCTCCCTGGTGTCCCTGACAATCAGCTTCAGCCGGTGCCCTGGAGGCTAATGAGAAGCAATGAGGCCCCAGGGACTTGGGCCCAGCCCCTAGGACCAGGCTCTCAAACTAATGGGCGGAAGCTGATTCCTCCTTTCCCTCCTCCTAGCTTTTCTCCTTTCCTCCACTCTCAGAGACACAGGGCATAGGGAAGAGGAAGGGCTTATATCAGAGCCCCAGATTATCCTTCTCCTAGAAGGAGAGGCAGTGAGTTGGTGCAGCTAAAATTGGAGTTAGGAGACTCTTGGGTTTGCATTTGCTTCCAATATTTAATTGCTGTGCGGTCCTCGGCTTGTCACTCCTCTCTAAACCTCAATTTGTCTGTAAAATGGAGATTATAAGACTAATATTTGTACTCTACCTACCAGAGAGGGTTGTTGTGAAGGAACTGCTGTGCATAGCCTGCAATGTCGTATGCAAAGATCAATCCGCAAGCATCCATTCATTAAACCCTTTGTATGTGCCAGGCATGGTACTAGGGGACCGGAGAGACAAAGGCAGAAATGACCTTGGGGAGCTTATAGTCTACTGGGGAGGAAGCATGGGCTTACATAGGTATATACAAGATAAATACAAGGTAATTTGTATACCTTGCATACAAATGTAAGGTGCTTTGTATGTAGGGGAGACTAGAAGGGAGAAATCAGGAAAGGAGTCCTGTAGGAAGGGATGGGTTGAATGTCAAAAGCAATCTGGGCTTCTAAGAGACTGAGGAGGAGACAAGGGCATCCCAGGCCTGTGGAAAGGCAGCGCATGGAGTCTGGGGTGTGAAGAACAAAGCTAGTTTGCCTGGATCACAGTGTGTCAAGAAAAGCAATGTTTATATAATAAAACTGGAAAGGTAGGTTGGAGACAATTTGTGAATGTTAAACAAAGGAGTTGGTACTTGATCCTAGATGTGATAGATAATAAGGACTATCAGCTATTATTATGAGGGGGTCTGAAATGGACAGAGATGCCTCGGGGCAGGAAGGGGCTAGCCCTCAGGGTGGAGCCCTAGGCTCAGTCCTGTCTTCCTTCTTTGTTGCTGGTCAGTCATGTTCAACTCTTTTCATGACCCCATTTGGGATTTTCTTGGCAAAGATACTGGAGTACTTTGTCTTTTTCCTCTCCAGTTCATTTTACAGATGAGAAACTGAGGCAAACAGGGTTAAGTGATTCACCCAGGGTCACACAGCTACTTAAGTGTCTGAGGCTAGATTTGAACTCAGGTCTTCCTGACTCCAGGGCTGGTGTTCTATCCACTGTGCCACATAGTACATGGTTGATAAATACTTACTTTTTCCTTCCCTCCCATAGTTTCTAGCAAAGGAACATCAGAAAGAGGGAAGGTAGGCATAATTTCAGTTGTGATCTCTCTCTCTCTCTCTGTCTACCTAAAGTGTTTCCTCCCTGCCCCCCATTTTGATTGGAAGGACAATAAATCAATCACCTTTATTAAAACCTTGCTACTGGACAGAAACTGTACTCAGCACTAGGGATTCAAGGCAAAAATTGTTTACTGCCCTTGGAGAGTTTGCATGTTGCTGGTCTATTATAATGGAAAATGCATTGAGGAAACCTGGGCTCTGGTCCTAGCTCTTCCATTAATACTCATGCCTTTAAACAAGTTGACTCTCACCCTGGGACTCAGGTTTCTGCCAATAGAGTAATTCATGGAAAGAGGTTGGGCTCTAGATGGTTTCTAAGAGAATTTCCAGCCCTATGTTCTATGTTCTAACATCCCTTCCCTCTCCACCTCTCATTATTCTAGAGCCATATCCAGATCCCAATGGGTCTGAATGGGGTTTTGTCCCAGAGCACCAGCATCCAGAGAGGCATGCACTTCGTGGTCCTTGGCCAAACCCTCTGCAGGGATAGCGTGCCTCCCCTCCATCCACCTCTCCTTTATTCGCTGCCCCATCTGAAAAAAAAAATACCTAGTTAAACTTACTATGTTGTACTTCTTAAGGTCTTCCTAGCTTTGGAATTCTATATATGGTTTTAGGATACTGACTCTGCCCAGGCTTACCAGACATGGTAAGACCCTGCCTTCCTCAGGCAGAGACAGTATCCTCCTGTCTGGAGAAAGGTCCAAACAAAATATTGGGGTTTGGGGGTGGCTCTGAGGATGTATGTGTCAGGGAAGCCCCAGGAGAGCCCCACTGGGAATCTGGGCTACATCTCAACTCATAGAGGAAGAGATTGGGGGTGAGGGGGAGGGGGTGGAGATGTGTTGGTAGAACAAGGATGGGGATACAGATCAGCCTAGAGGACTGAGGGAACCTTCCTCTTCAGAGTATCTTTAAATAGAAAATAGTCCCGCGGTCCTGGTCAGAGGCATAAACCGTAAGGACACACTAGCTCCTAGGATAGAATACCTGCCTCCCAGTCTCACAGAGTTAAAAGCCCTGGATTTGGAATCGGGAGAACTGGGCCCCAAACTACCAGGGCCCCTACGACCCACTTCACCACTCTGGTTAAATGCCCTCCTCTGTGGAATGAGCAAGACTATAGAAAAGATGTCAAGGGCCCTTCCCATGTTCCCGTGCTCAAGGCTGGAAATTGGGATTTCATGTCCTGTGATTTGGCGGCCTCTGGTGGACACTAAATGCCTAACAGCCTAAGTGCTTGGCTCCCCACCCACAGAATCGTAGCATCTTGGGGTTTGGGTATTGAGAGAGGTCATAGGGCGTTGTGGAAAGAACTCTGAAGGTAAATGTTTAACAATCAGCTCTCTAAATAAAAATGTAGTCATGACACACATTAAAATTTAACCTGCATTATTAGCATTTTCTCCATCCTTTCTTAAATCTAAACAATCCAATAAAACAAAACAAAATAAAAAATCAAGCCCTGATTAGTAGAATTTGCTCCAAGGTATAAATGTACACACTGAAAATTTAACCATTAGCTCAGAGTCCATTGGAGGTGACTCTAGCGCAATCCTGGGTAGATTACTGTTTGTCCAGAGCTAGAGCTGGGGAAGATTTAGTCGAATCTTACGCCCTAGCAACCACAAAATCCCCGTATGTACCTAGAAGAGATCCGACTTTACTAAGTGTGTGAGGAGTATGATAGTAAAGGCAGCACTAGAGTCCAGAGACCTGGGTTTGAATCCTGGCTCCAACACCTACTCACTCTACAACCAAGCAAGACATTGACCTCCTCTGAGCCTTGGCTTCTTCCGCAAAATGGGGATATTATTACTTTAAAACAGTTAACATTTATATAGCACTGAATATGTGCCAGACATTGTAAATGCTTTGTAATTATTATCTCATCTGATCCTTGTATCAACCTTGAGTGCTGCTATTATCCCCATTTTGTAGATAAAAAAACTGAGGATACATGACTTGCCCAAGGTCACCCAGCTAACAAGCTTCTGAATGTAATCTTAGGTCTTCCTGAATCCAGGTGCAGTGCTCTGTCTACTGAACCATCTAGTTAGCTTGCCTTCAACTGGGTTGTTGTGGGATCAGATAAGAAAGATAATAGATGTAAAATATTTTTATATGTAGTTAAATAAATATCAGACTATGGAAAATTTAAGGTAGCTTGGGAACACTTGTATAAAATGATGCAGAGTCAAGTAAGCAGAACCTTACTTGACCATGGTAATGTAAGAAAAAACAACAGTAAAAGACAGCAAAACTCTCAGTTCAGGGACCAGTCATGATTTCAAAGGAAAGTGCAGAAAAGGATTCACATGTACAAAAATATTTGTAGCAGCTCCTTTTGGGGTGGCCAAGAACTGGAAATCGAGGGGATGCCCATTAACTGGGGAATGGCTGAACAAGTTGTGGTATATGAATGTAATGGAATACTATTATGCTATAAAAAATGATGAGCAGGCAGACTTTGGGAAAACCTGGAAAGACTTATATGAGCTGATGTTGAGTGAAGTGAGCAGAACCAGGAGAACATTATACTCAGCAACAGTCAAGTTGTGCAATGACTAACTTTGATAGACTTGGCTCATCTCAGCAATGCAATGATCTAAGACAATTCCAAAAGGCTCATGATGGAAAATGCTATCCATATCCAGAGAAGGAATAAGGAGTCTGAATGTAGGTCAAAGCATACTATTTGCTCTCTCTTTTTTTTTTCTTTTTTCTCATAGTTCATTCCATTGATTATAATTCTTCTTTGCAACGTGATTAAGGTGGGAAATATGTTGAATATGAATGGTAAAAAAAAAATCTTAAAAACAATAAAGGACAGCACACCAGACAGAAGCATGCACTTGGCAGAGAGGTGGTGGGTTACAAGTGTCAGTATCCCGCTGATTTATTTGACTTTCCAGGCCTTTGTTTTCAGAGAGAGTTCTTGAAGGTGGGAGTGGGGCAACAAGATTGGAGAAGAGTCATCAAGAAGTGATGTCTGTGTAGAAAAAGCATCAGTTCGCTTATTTGTCTGCACATGTGATTTCTTTGGAATGGGGAACTCCTAGTAGGTGAATTCCCTCCACCAATGCAGACCGATCAGAATAGCCTTAGAATTACCTGGGGCACTGAGAGGTGCCTTGCCCTGGGCCACGCAACCTGGATGTATCTGACATTGGAGATGAAATGAAGCCCTTCTAACTCCAGAGCTCACTCTCTATCCACTCCCAGATGTTCTCAAAGTGTGGGCCTGGCACCTCTAAGGATTAACAAGACATTTTCAGGGGATAGTCAGAGGATTCACAAGGTCAAAACTTTTTCATGTTTTAACTTCTAGATAGCAAATATAAATAGATATAAGCTGTATAAAAAAAGGTTCTTTGGAGGCCTCAACCATTTTTAAGAATATAAAGGGGATCTGAGACCAAAAAGTTTGAGAACCACTAAACCATGCCACACTGCCTTCAAATATAGAAATATCAGCCTGTCACCATAGCTATCTGTCTGTCACTGTCACTATCTGGAAGCATCCGACAGGAGGAGATAGACAAGACAGAGAAGAGGAGTCCCATGGGGGAAACCACACACCACAGCTGAACACAGAGCGTCCACAGTTTTCCATGAGGAGGGCAGACATCCTGGGCATGGGTCCAGGACAACAGGGGGGACTTGGGTCTGACACTCCTGCCTCTGTGTGTATATGTTCCCCACCCCTACCCCAACCAACGTTAGTTTGAAGATCCATCAATCAATCAATCCACAAGCTTTTATAAAGTAGCTGCTATATTCCAGGCACTGTGCAAGGTTCTGTGGTTACAAAAATAACAGATGAAACAATCTCTAGACACAAGGAGCTTTCACTCAAGAGAACTGTCTCAGTTAAATTTAACATCTCTGTTAGTGCCCAAGAGATCACTTCTCACACTTAATATTGATTGAATTGAACTGAATAACTTACCCAGGACCTGTAAGACCAAAGCTTAGCTTTGAGGATAAGAGGCCTGGGCATCTGTTTCCCTCTATAAACCTTCCCTGCTGACTTAGCAAATGGATGATGATCTCAGACGCCTGACCCAAGTTGCATCTGGCCTGTTCAAACCAAGTTACCCCCTAACAGCCCTGGCCAGCCTAACCGTGCCTTTCTCTCAGGGTCACAGAATATCCTAGTTTTCATGGACCTCAGAGACCACCTAAACCAGCCCATCCATGACGAATGTCAGCTACCTTTTCTTGAAAAAGACAACTCAATGAAGTAGAAGAATGCGGTGCCTAAAGACCCAGTTCACAGGTTCAAGTGTGGGCTCTGCCTCTACTGACTGTGCGATCTTAGACAAGTCAGCCTGTGTGGTATCAGCCTCCTTACCTCCAAAACGAAGAGGGGAGGAGATAGACTGCCCAGGAAGAAATGTCTAAAATGAGAAATATTTGTAAAGCACTTGGCAAAAACGTCCTAGCTGTTGTTAACTCAAAGAAAGATGGGTGGTTTCTATGAACTGATAGAAAAATAAACAGAATCCACAGAACAGTAAGCACAGAGACTGTAACAATGTAAATGAAAAGTTCACTGAAAGAAAATTGAAATCTGACCAATGGAAAACCATTGGCAATCCTGGAGAAGAAATAATGAAGCATGTTATGGTGAGTCTGTGCCCAAAACAGTAACTTCTGCTGTTGCTTTTGTAATCATGAGAACAAAAACTCTATATTTTCTCCCAGCTGGGAAATGGGATAATAATAGCACCTACCTCTCAGGGATGCTGGGAGAATCAAATGAGATGATATTTTTAATAATACAAAAAGGAGCTTGGGGAGAGCTCGGCGTAATACCTGGCGCATAGTAGGTCATATAAATAGTAGGCTTTACTCACCCCTTTCTTTTTTCCCTTCTTGTCTCTGAATGCAACTAGTAGAGAATGCTAGAAATTGGTAGATGAATTAAATGATTTATGTAGCTTCTCTAGAGACACGTTCAACTAAATTAATGTCATTTGACCAGCAATAAGTTTTGCTTTGTGTTCTGTGTTCCAAGCACATGATTCATGATAAAAATTATGTTTGTATTGTGTTCATGCATTTCTTCCATGAGATTTTGTGATATCTTTGTACAGAAACGCTATTGAATTATGAGATGATACCTAGAGTATGATGTTTTTACAAATGCAGCTTTCGGAAGTTAGCTCCTTATTTTTGATATGAATGCTGTGATTTAGAACTGGAGGCAGTGTGCCCTTCTGGTTAAAGCTGTCTTAAGTATTTAAAATGGGTATCCTCTGGCTTGTCAAAGTGAACTTAATACTTCCAAATGTCTCATTGCCATTATGAAGCTTTGTGAGACTTTGCCAAACATTCTAAATTTTTGCACTCTAGCAAGATCATAAACCCTTCTCAGCTCCATGAAAGAAACTGCTGGGAGGATACGTAAATGGGTTTTGTAAATTCTACCCTGAAACTAGAGATAATTTTAAGACTTTTAAATTTGGCTTACCAAAGAACAAAATCTCATCCCTCTGTCAAACAACCTAAGGTGGGGAATGGGTTAAAGGTTGCTTATATGATATAAAAGTGATTTATATTGTGAATTGTATGATTACTCATTCTTATGAAATCTATGGCAACTGAATTTATTGGCATATATCAGCATATTGTCTGAGTCAATTTTGGATCACCAATTCAAAGCTTAAAAAAACCCTACAAACTTCTCTTTTGCCCTAGGCAGGTATGGGGAACCTGCCACCACAAGGCCACAGTAGGTCTTTGGGTGAGGCCTTTTAACTGAGTCCAAGTTTTACAGAACAAATCTTTTCAGTAAGGGGATCTGTTTTGTGAAGTTTGGATTCAGTCAAAGGTCCCACTTGAGGACCTAGAGGGTCACATGTGATCTTGAACCTCAGGTTCTATACCCCTAAGAACCCAGGGGTTCTGCCATTAAGATATTCAGGCCAAATGCAGCATTTCTTTGGATTTTGAGTGAACTCATGGATTTACTTTATGAATAAAACTTTGAAACGTTATTATTTTCTTAATTTCTAATGGCTGATTTTTTTTGCACTAGGGGTGTTTTAAGCTGTAAAACTGAAAGCTTTAGAAAGAACTTGAATACTCTTAAGTACAGAAGAATAAACATTTTTACTAATTGTTATTCCTTATGAACTCACTGACATTACTGTTAACTTGGGAAATGATTGTCCTCTGTCCTTAAGCTGTGCCATGAAACTTATTAAGTGAGAGGGAATATTTTGACTTGCTCTGAGTTTGAATCCAGGTTTGCCTATTCAAATTATTAAATTGTTTGAGGCTGTCCTCCATTCAGGAAAAAATACCAAGAGTCACTAAGAGGGAATGTCATCTAAAAAATGCTGCAGGTGAATGGCAATCACTGGGAGGGTTAAGAAGGCAACTTTCTGAAGGTAATAACAGGACCATCTTGACTCAGTTTCCCTGTTGTGCAATTTCCTTTCTGAACAGGAAAATCTCCATTTTGTAGATCATGAGCCTGGCTGTTCCAAAAGGCATGAATGACTTTTGCCTCAAGTTGAAGAGAACAGGAGGAGTTTTATACAACCGTTTCCCTCATTTCATGGCAAATTTCTCTATCCATTATAAGAGAACTGCAAATGTTTTATAGTCTTACTGCTCCAATCACCTGGAATCACTAAGCCTACTGTAATGGGATATAGGTACAAAAGACCCTATTACTTCTATCCACACAGTTCTGAATTTGTGGCCATTGTCTTACCCTCTTAACCTAGACATCTAGGACAAATCAGTTCTTGAATTTGCCATTTCCTCATACACTGATTTAATAGTTATATTCACGGATAAGATTATGTCATTACAGTCTCACATTCTTCCTGTTTAAATAACCCTTCCTCTCCCATGATATGAGAATAAAATGTATCCTCAAAGGGAGGAAATACTGAAGACACAAAAGCTCTAATTCTTTCAACCTTCCTTTGAAAAAGGCAACAAGATTAGACTATTTCCACTTGAGAAACAGGATATATGGGCTTGTCTTCCAAACGTTTGCCAGTATGTAAAAGAATATATAGTTATCCCTTCCACAAGAATGGGGTTAGGGATATGGCATTCCTCCCCCTCAAATCTGGAAAATCTGTGTAAAATTTTTTGTCTCTCCCTTCATACCAGAGAAGAAGTCGGAAATTTTTTTCTTTTTCTTTTGTGAAGTATTTACAGCTAGGTGGTGTAGTGTATAGAGCTCCAGTGCAGGAGTCAGGAAGACCTGAATTCAAATCTCACCTCAGACACTTGACACTCACTAGCTGTGTGACCTTGGGCAAGTCACTTAACCCTAATTGCTGCCTCATTCTGGGGCATCTCCTGTCATCTTGATGAATATCTGATCACTGGATTCAGATGGCTCTGGAGAAGAAGTGAGGCTGGGGACCTGCACAGCCCTCCTTCACTCAAAACAAAAGCCAAGAGCGGGGAGGAGCCAAGATGGTGGAGTAGAAAGAATCACATATGCTAGCTCCAGAACCCACAGCCCATAAATTTCCTGTAAAAAGAACTCCCCACAAATTCTGGACCAGTGCAAG
This sequence comes from Bettongia penicillata ogilbyi, assembly GCA_023548195.1. NCBI lineage: Eukaryota > Metazoa > Chordata > Mammalia > Diprotodontia > Potoroidae > Bettongia > Bettongia penicillata. The sequence continues at coordinate 2,028,406 of JAJHZJ010000277.1, forward strand.
CCGTGCAACAACACAGTGGAGGAGATTTCCGTTCCACAGAGCCCTGAAAAACCAGCACCAAAGGTCCGTGGCACACCGGACAGCGGAGCCCAACCCTGCCCGCATGGCCCCAAGAGGAGCAGATCCGAGCAGGCTGCAGGGACAGAATCTCTGGTGGCCGCGAAGGTCCCTCCACCCACAGGCGCTACAGGTCAGTGAGAGAGACTTCTGGGCTGGCCGAGAGGGGAGCGGGGTGTCTCCATAACTCAGGCCCCCTCGGGAGGCAGCAGCAGAGGCAGCGGTAGCCCAGGACTCCCAGAACAGGAAGGAGCTCCGCTCCATTACTGAAGATCTCCGCATAAACCCCCTGAGGGAACTGAGCCTGGGAGGCGGCCCTGCTCCCACCCAAGCACCAGAACTTAAGCTCACATTGAATAGTGGCCATGCCCGCCGCTGAAAGCCCTGAGGTTAGGGAGCAACATTTGAATCTCAGACCCCAAGCACCAGCTGGGTGGATCTAGGTGGGGGTGGAGAGGAATCTCAGAAGTCAAGTAACTGGCTGGGAAAATGCCCAGAAAAGGGGAAAAAAAATAAGACCATAGAAGGTTACTTTCTTGGGGAACAGATGTTCCCGCCTTTCCTTTCTGATGAGGAAGAACAATGCTTGCCAACAGGGAAAGACATAGAAGCCAAGGCCTCTGTATCCCAAACATCCGAAATAGATATCCAATGGGCTCAGGCCCTGGAAGAGCTCAAAAAAGATTTTGAAAATCAAGTTAGACAGGTGGAGAAAAAACTGGGAAGATAAATGAGAGAGATGCAAGAAAAGCATGAAAAATGAGTCAATACCTTGGTAAAGGAGACCCAAAAAAATGCTGAAGAAAATAACACCTTGAAAAATAGGCTCACTCAATTGGAAAAAGAGGTTCAAAAAGCCAATGAGGAGAAGAATGCTTTCAAAAGCAGAATTAGCCAAATGGAAAAAGAGGTTCAAAAGCTCACTGAAGAAAATAGTTCTCTCAAAATTAGAATGGAACAGATGGAGTCTAATGACTTTCTGAGAAACCAAGAAATCACCAAACAAAACCAAAAGAACGAAAAAATGGAAGAGAATGTGAAATATCTCATGGGAAAAACAACTGACCTGGAAAATAGATCCAGGAGAGACAATTTAAAAATTATGGGACTACCTGAAAGCCATGATCAAAAAAAGAGCCTAGATATCATCTTCCATGAAATTATCAAGGAAAACTGCCCTGACATTCTAGAACCAGAGGGCAAAATAAGTATTGAAAGAATCCATCGATCACCACCTGAAAGAGATCCAAAAAGAGAAACTCCTAGGAACATTGTGACCAAATTCCAGAACTCCCAGCTCAAGGAGAAAATCTTGCAAGCAGCTAGAAAGAAACAATTCCAGTACTGTGGAAATACAATCAGGATAACTCAAGATCTAGCAGCTTCTACATTAAGGGATCGAAGGGCGTGGAATAGGATATTCCAGAAGGCAAAGGAACTAGGACTCAAACCAAGAATCACCTACCCAGCTAAACTGAGTATAATACTTCAAGGGAAAATATGGTCTTTCAATGAAACAGAGGACTTTCAATCATTCTTGATGAAAAGACCAGAGCTGAAAAGAAAATTTGACTTTCCAACACAAGAATGAGAAGAAGCATGAAAAAGTAAACAGCAAAGAGAAGTCATAAGGGACTTACCAAAGGGGAACTGTTTACATTCCTACATGGAAAGACAATATTTGTACCTCTTAAAACTTTTCAGTATCTGGGTAGTTGGTGGGACCACACACACACACACACACACACACACACACACACACACACACACACACACACACACATACACACAAGCATGCACATACAGAGACAGAGAGCACAGAGTGAATTGAATAGGATGGGACCATATCTTCAAAGAAATTAAGGTAAATGGTGAGAGAGAAATGTAGTGGGAGGAGAGAGGGTGAAATGGAATGCGGTAAATTATCTCTCATTCAACAGGCAAGCAGGAGATTTTTTAGTGGAGGGAAAAAGAGGAAAGCTGAGAAAAAAACATGAAGTTTACCATCATCACATTCGACTAAAGGAAGGAATAAAATGCACACTCATTTTGGTATGAAAACCTATCTTACAGTATAGGAAAGTGGGGGAGAAGGAGATAAGGAGGGGGGGGATGATGGAAGGGAAGGCAAAGGGAGGAGAGAACAATTTGAAGTCAACACTTGGGGAGGGACAGGATCAAAAGACAGAAGAGAAACAATGAGGGACAGGTTAGGATGGAGGGTAATTCAGTTAGTCTTACACAACACGACTATCAGGGAAGTCATTTGCAAAACTACACAGATATGGCCTATATTGAATTGCCTGCCTTCCCAAAGGGAATGGGTGGGGAGGGAGGGATGGGGAGAATTTGGAACTCAAAGTTTTAGGAACAACTGTTTAGTATTGTTCTTGCTACTAGGAAATAAGAAATACAGTTAATGGGGAATAGAAAGTCATCTGGCCCTACAGGACAAAAGAGAAGATGGGGAGAAGAGAAGGGAGGGATGATAGAAGAGAGGGCAGATTGGTGATAAGGAAAATTAGAATGCCTGGTGTATTGGGGTGGGGGGAGGGTATAAATGGGGAGAAAATTTGGAACCCAAAGTTTTGTGAAAATGAATGTAAAAAGTTAAATAAATTTATATTAAAAAAACCAAAAGCCAAGTGCAAGTCATGTCATTATTTCTCTGATGGCATGGTCTTCTTTGGTAACAAAGGATGAACAGAGATAGTACTGTATTGCAAAATTTGGGTGGATATTATATAATATTATTGTCAACCATTTACCAAGGTTTGGTCCAAAGAAACAAACAGAATCAGTTTTCTGCTTAACAGAAGTTTGTCCTAAAAGCAAACAGAATGGGGTCCCCCTTACCAAAGGTTTATTCAAGAACAAACAGAATTAGGCTGAACATGTGCTATAACATGCTTATTTATTCTCATTTAGCCAGAGAATCATGCACTGCATGGGATTCAGAAAATAATTCTGAACTCAGAGGTAAGAAAGATCTGAAGGAGATCTTTTATACACTTAGAGCGATCCCAACTCAGGATGCCTGTGTGAACTTATAACTATAGTCTCCATATGTGTTAACCATAATATAGGAAAAAAGTTTCTTAATAGGATAGCTGTATAAATGCAGTGAGATAGAAGAAGTGTCAAAATGTCCATTGAAATTATAGTTCCAGGATGTTTGTATTTCTTCTATCATTGAAATGCCATAAGATAACATAACATAAAAAATGTCCCATTATTCAAGACAGTGTCCAGTTCAAGGCTCCTTGTCCTTGACAGTCACAAACAGAAGGCTGCTCCTGATCAACTTTATCTGGCCTTGTAGTTGCTGACACAGGAAGCGACATTTTGGGTTCATTCAGACAGTCAAGCAAAGCATCTCTGTTATGCCAGAGCACACAGAGCATTATAGTAGGTTAAGCTCAGAGTGGGCCAAAAATGTCTTTCTCCTGATTGGCCAAACCAGGTTTTAGGCCTTTCTCAGGGAATGAAAGGCTCAAAATGGTTCACTACATTTTGTGCATTTCTGAGTTTCTCAACTTTTTCTATGTCATCCGTTGGCCTTCGCAAGTTATTTCCACAAAATTCCCAAAACAGTTCCACTTAATTTCTTATGCCGACCCATGACATTTCAAGTTGGTGAAAGTGATGATACGAAAGGGATGACTATATGACTATATTTATAGGAGTCATCATAATTAGTAGCCTAAGAATCTTTGCTGTTATGCCAAAGAAAAGAAGTGACAAAAAGAGAAACGAAAGTAATCGTCCTAAAGTGGTTTTATATTTGATTCTGTAAATAATAGTGAATGTGATTTAAAAAGGTTTAAAGCAAAATTCTGAACCTCTTCTGTGTCCATTCAAATATCCACAGATGCCTCTCCATATCAATGCCCAAGTAGGCAGGTTTTGATTACATGGAGAATTGTTTCAATAGGAAACTTTAAATTATGCAGGTATTTTTCCTGTTTGAAATCTTTTTTCTGATAATATCAAGAGAAAGAAGGACTCATTTTACACAAAAATTTTTATCTAATTTACAGACAGCTGTTATCCTTGTCATTTACATAATTTAGGTAAATTGGAAAGAACATGGTATATGAATATTGAAACTCAAAAAATTTTGGATGAGTTTTCGGTCCCTTGCTGTGATGGGTTTTTCCCCTATACTTCTGATAAGGTTTGCACTGACTTTCATCACATGAACTATTTACTAGAAGGCCAATGTAGTCAGGCTTTGCCAGAACTTACCAAATCCAACAAAGTCTTATCCCTGACAGATTTAAACAGCATTACATAGGGAATATCCACAAGTGTTACTGCATGACTTGGAATCTGGAAAATGGATCTTCTAGAAGAAATACTTCTACTAATTTGCCTTAGAAACAAGGTGGAAAGGTCCATTCCCAGTATAAACAGACAAAGCTGACGATATGTGGTCTAGGACAGATCCTTTTTGATTCAGAATTTCAAAGGAAAATTGTTCCCCAGAAACAGTCGACTTCATGAAGTAGACAACTAAGGCCAAGACAGAACAAGGAGCGTGTTGTCTCAGTGAACACTGGGACACTTTTTGTCCCTCTGGTTACAGAGTTCTATCATCCATTGTCTCTTAGAGTGTCATAACTTTTTTGTAAAGTTGAGATCTGAGTTATTCAAATAGCTTTTTTTCCCCTCATGCTAACTGGCAGTACAATAATTTTGTTGCTTTATGTAAACTATTCTGGATTTTATGTGATTTGTTCTCCACAATTATTTTTTAACTAAAATAACTCTTTTTAGACTAAGTTTCCTATTTTGCTGTGCAAATTAACTTATTGTATTGTGAACCTAGTCATTGTGTAGGCGAGGGGTGGCAAACCTGCAGCCTCAAGACTTCTAGGGTCCTTGGGTATGGCCTTTTGACCGAGTCCAAGTTTTACAGAACAAATCCTTTTATGAAGGGCATTTGTTCTGTGGAGTTTGGATTCAGTCAAAGGGCTTCACTTGAGGACCCAGAGGGCCACATGTGGCCTTGAGGCTGTAGGTTTCCCACCCCTGTTGTAGTCTTTATTTGATGATACTCCTAATGAAGTATCAAAATGGGAAACTGAGGAGCCAAAGGACAAAACCTGTGTTCTGTGAGTTTGATGAAAACATCACCCCTCTGCCTCCTGATGGCCCGATAAGATTAATTATAGGCAAACTACCCAGAGCAGACCTGATTCCCATTACAGAAGGCCTTTAGGCAAAGGGTGAATCGACTACTTGTCCGAGATGTTGTGGAGGGATTAATGTTAAATCAGACTGTTCCAAAGCTAAGACAGTCTTCCTTCCCTCTCTCCCAAATCACCTGCATTCCAGTCCCTATTATTCAAGCTCCCAAATAAGGAAAGTGCCTGAGCAACCTCACCTGACAGGATACTTTTGCCACCTACTAAAAAGCTGTGTAAAACCCTATAGAAATGTGTGTCTTCTGTTCTGCAGAGTTAGGAGCCACTGTGGCAATTGCAAATTAGCTGGAGCTAATTAAACTTTTTTACCTTCTAGCCTGGCCTCTAGATTTTTGACCTCCAGTCAAAGGAATATCAGTGGAAGGAATTCATTACTCTCTTTGGGGATCTTAGGCTGTCTGGTCTGAGGAATTCCTCAACGTTAACTGGCCTTCAGGGCGGGGAACGACTAGGCAGAATATAGTATGCATTCTTGGACCTAGTTTCTATATCCAATGTTTTTGCCTGTTTTTCTTTGTCATAAGGGAGAATTCCTTCTGGAAGGGAGTAGGAAATGAATGCAACACAAAAACAAAAGGTATTAATAGAAATTTATATATAAATAAATGGATAATATATAAATGTATATTAACATATCTATAAAATGTATATTCTCTACCTGCATAATATGCATATTGTATATGCATGTATACATATGTACACACATTGTATATATTTGTATACATTACATGTATATTGTATAATGCATATGTATATATGTATAATATGTATATCTATTATATATGTTTGCACATGGATATAAGTATTAAAATATCTTCATATTCATGTATTAATATGCATTTATGTGTTATTAATATATTTTTATTTTGCCTATAATATATAAATGTTTGAAGTATGGGTATTCACTCAGATATATAAATCTATTTATTAAATTTATATATTTATAAAGAAAAAATAAATTCATTTCAGCTTAGTGGCATGTTTTGGATAAATAGGTATTTTAATAAAAGATGAAAAAATGAAAAAAAATGAGGGGTTTGGGGAAGACCTGGGAGATGACTTTTAGTTTTCCATCTATGAACCATGAAACCTCAAGTGAGGGGGAACTTGCTACCTCCTTAACTTATCCTATTTTAAGACAATTCTAATTATTAGGATGTTTTCCTTATATTCAGTCTAAATGTGCCTTTCTTGTAGTTCTGTGCCCACTGTGGGACCAGAGATCAGCAGTCTAATCCCTCTTTCACATGACATCATTCAAATCCTTAAAAGCTCTCATGCCATAGTGTCATTTTCTTAGCTGGAAGCAACCTTAAAGGTCTGATTTCCCTCTGACTTCTCTTTCCTGAGCTAAACATCCCCAATTCTTTCAACTATTCCTCCTATACCATGAGAACCTCATCTTTATTGGCCATATGAACCCTCTTGCACGCCATCCTGAGCATCAGGGAAGACAGCTATGGGGAAATTGTAGATAACGGGGTTGGTGCGACTAGACAATAGTTCATGAGGAAAAGACAGGGGTTAGTCAACCACAAGTTCAATGTGAGTCAACCTCAGGACACAGCAGCACAAAATACCAATTGTAGTCTTGGTCTACCTTGAGAGGGATAGTACCCAGAATGGTATAGATGATAATGCCAGTATTCTCTACTCGGCCGCTCCTCTCTGAAGTATTGTTTCTGGTTGTGGGCACTGCATTTTAGGAAGAGCGTTGAAGATACAGATGACCAGAAGGCAACCAAGATGAGGAAGAAGACTAAAGACCATGCCATGCAGAGACTAAAGGCAATGCCAGGGACAGCCAGGTGACACAATGGATAGAGCATCAACTCTGGAGTCGGTGGGACCTGAGTTCAAATCTGACCTCAGACATCTGACACTACATGTGTGACCTTGGGCAAGTCACTTAACCCCAATTGCCTTGTCTTCCCCTCTCCAAAAAAAATTAATAAAATAAAAAAGCAATGCCATACACAGATGAGTTGAAGGAGCTGGAGCGGTTAGCATGAATATGAGAAGATTCAGTGGGAACACAATAAAGCACCTTCAACGATCCCCAGGCTGACCGTGAAAATGAAGAGTTTCATTTACTCTGCCCCAGAACACAAAACTCTGAATAGCTGATGGAAAGCTGCAGAAAAGGCAGATTTCTGCTCTCATTTCCTTATCATACTATCCACTTCTTGAGGTCAGGAATTATTTTTTGCCTTTCTTTGTTTTCCCATTGCTTAGAACAGTCCTTAGTACCTAATAGGTGCTTAATAAATGCTTACTGATTTAATTTGACTCCACAAGAAGTCAATGGGTAAGGGGCATTTACCCAGGCATTCAGAGCCTCTGAAAGTGGAATAGGTTGTTTACCTTCAGAAAAGTAGATGCAAAGTCATAGGATTCCTATTATAGAAGGTCTTTAGGCAAAGGGTGAATTACTACTTGTCAGAGATGTTGTGGAGGGGTTAATGTCCTTGGAGTTTCCTTCCAATTCTGAGATGTCTCATCCCATCTGTTCCCTCCATCACTTCCTACCCCACCCCTTCTTGTCAAGGGAGAAGAATATGGACTGAGCAGAGCTGACTGTGAGCAGGAGGCCCAGTTCTGTCAGGATGGAGCTCTTGAGAAGCCTGTGAAATCCCACCAGGACCTGAGCCAAGACTGCAAAGAAACTTAGCAAGACAGGAATCATTTTAGCAATTCAGAGTCCTTATTTTCATGCCTTGGCTCAAGGATAAGGGTTGCTGTCCTAGGGTCCATGAAAGTGAATTTTAATACTTTGCTAACTATTTAAATAGCATTTTTTTCCTTTGTGATCTTATGTATTTTATTTTAAGCATTCAAAAACATTCTGAGGTAGGGGTGAGGAGCCTGAGGCCTTGAGGCTACATGCGACCCTCTAAGTTCTCAAGTGCAGCCCTTTGACTGAATCCAAACTTCACAGAACAAATGCCCTTCATAAAAGGATTTGTTCTGTAAAACTTGGACTCAGTCAAAAGGCTACACACCACATGTGGCCTCAAGGCCACAGGTTCCTTACCCCTTAGAGGAGTCTATGAAGTATCTCTGAGATACCAGAGGGGTCCATTTCACACACACACACACACACACACACACACACACACACACACACACACACACACACATACATTAAGAATGCAAAGTCAGCCACTGGTGCAGAGTCAGTCTGAGTAATCTCAGACCTTTAAAGTTTAGGTATGGGGCAGTTAACCAGTATAAAATGGCTTGTACACATGCATTAATCCCGTCTCCCTATGATGCTTTAATGAAGGATGAGTTGAGAGGTCACTAATCCCATTGCCTCATAATTTCCGGTACCATTCAAAAATACTTTTGCGCTTATATGGAAGACATTTATTATATTTACATTTCTAGAAAAAGAAGCACATTCAAAATGGGGGCCAGCTGCTCCCAAGTGGGTTGGTTGCCTTGGTGTGCCAAATAAAATCCTTTTAACTTTCTCAAATTTGCCTCATTAATCCAGGCAACACCTAAACCAAGATTTCTTTCACAATTTGGCCATCCAGGCAGGAGCCACTCCCTCACATGGCTATCACTAGGTGAACTGGCACTAGGACCTTTGTGTAATCACAGGTCAGAGTGGACTCCCCTGGTGATTATTCAACCATGAAGTCGTTAGAGAATCAAACTCCCCAAAATCGGGAAAGATAAAGGGAAGTCAGTTTCAAACCTAAAACTGATCCTTTCTCATTTGGGCAGAAGAAAAGGTGTGGTCAGTGCATGGAAAGGACAGGGCTGTGGTGAGTAGATGGTCTTGTCCAACATTATGTTACCACAAGTCCAGGAGACACCAGTATCTATGTGAGATCAGGACCAGGTAAACCTCCCACTGATTCTCTCTTAGGCAAACTGTTAAAAGCTCCGGATAAGGGAAAATGTCCCGTTCAACTAAAATTTCCTTGAATGGTAGAGCTCAGTTTGGAATGGACTCTGTACTTAGATAATCATGGGAATTTGGCCAGATAAATACAAAGACCTTTGATTACTGTCAGCTTCTGTGTGCTAAAAACTAAATTTGAATAACTAGAGACTAGGCAAATGGACGGTGCTGTGGGTCAGGACTTTCAAACCTCATGAGACTGCCCCTCATTACCATGTCTATACAATCCCCATTTCTCAAAAACAAAGACCATGGCACCCTTAAGAACCATTTTTGTGGTTAAAAAAAAAGGAAGTCTGAGAAAGTAAAAATGATGGTGGCCACAGTAAAGGAGGCCAGGGTGTTTTATTGTAAAAGGGAGGGGTACTTTAAGAGTATTTGCAGGAAATATGAGGGGACATCCGCCAGATCATTAACAGGGGTTGAAGAATAAGCTGCCAAGTGGACCACCATCTCCACTCTCATGGTCATCCTTTGTCCCTGCAAGTTAGAGCTGCTGCTGACCAGTCTAAACATATATTTGCAGTATGGAATAATTTGAGGAAATCAGGCATTAATGGAAAACACATCTGTTATTTGCCATTATAGCAATATGTTTAGAACCTGTAAAGCTAAGTTTTGTTAAAGGTATAATTGGATGAAAATTATTCTATATTAGTCTTGAACGTAATCAGTATAGAATGCCAAAAGTGATTAAAATGAATAATCTTCTACATAAGGTAATTTGGAAATGCATTCAACTGAATTGATGTCATCTGACTGGTAATTTCACGTCTTAAAAACATGATGTTGGGGATGTTATTATTGTGTTTCTAAAAAGGATAGCATTGTGAGTTTTGGGAAATCCTAACTTGAAAAATGGTACTCAGAGAACATTATAATTATGTCATTAGAAAGGCAACTTCTCTTTTAATCTGGATGCTGTTAGATTATGATTGAGCTATTAAAGAATGTGGTAAAAAAAGATTGGAAACTGTTAAATACTTAATTGGGCATATTTTGCTTTAAAAATAGATAATAAAAATAACTTATTGTTTGGGGGCAAAGGTAATAAAGATCTCTTAAGTTGTCCTTATCTGTGAAGTTTTTAGGAGTTTTTATTCATGAAGAATTGTGAGATCCTATCAACCCTGCTGACAGTATGTTGTAAAATGCTAAAGTAATAAAGTTTAAGAAATTAGAACCACTCTTGGTCAAAGGGGTGGACTTTTATCTGAGATTATTTGACTGTCACTTATGAAAATTAGTGATTGTACCTGTTAATGAAATGGATGTATTGAAGTTCTATCTTTGAGCTTACTTAATAGTAAAAGACAGTAAATGCAAAGATTTCATTTTTGCAGGGGCTTACTGTGGTCAGCATTTTCTGGGGTTTTGAGTGAACTATCATATATTCACTATATGTATGAAACTCCATATTATGATTATTCTATATTTATGAATAAAGGATAAATAAGACGTGCTTATATGTATTCATTGCCAATTGTTATTGCAAGATAAGAAAGATTAGCAATGATCTCCTAGCCCCAAGCTGTGATAAGTGAAATTTTGCTATTGGAGGTAAAACCTCTTGGGACTATAATCTGATATTATTCTGAGTTTTGCTTCAAGTGTGATTGTCTAAATTGTCATTAATTCCATAGTTTACCATTCAAGGAAGTGTCATATGCTGCCCAAAGGGAGTGTGCAGTCTGAGAACTGCTACAAGCGGATGTCTGTGCCTAGGAAAGTAAAGGGTTCAATCTTGGGTACACAAAGGTAAGAACCTCTTGATTCAGTTTCCCCCTTGACTCAGTTTCCCCCAGTTTCTCCGAATGAGAAAATTTTCCTGCCTGGTAAATTCTGAGCCTGGAGATGATACTCGTGAATAATGTGGAATTTTGCTGCACAATTAGCTACTAACCATGGCTTTTATCCAGAATCAAACAGAGATAAGGGAATTTTTTCCCCCCTGTTATGGCTTATGTCAAGTCAGTCCACCCCTTTGAAGGTACAGTTTTGACACTGTCATAACTATGTCCTTTTTTTCCTTCATAGCGAATTTCTATCCTCAGGGCAGATGAGCAGTAGAAGTTTTGTTGTTGCAATACTCAATCTATTAATTAATAGATTAATACTAAAACATTTGAGTTACTACAATAGGATGCATGTATGAAAGATCTTACTATTTTTAATCTGAATTTGTGGTCAACTCCATATCCTAAGTGATTAAGTAAATGAGTTCTTAGGCTTGCCATCCCCTTGCTAATACAAGTATAAGATTAGGTCCTTGAAGTAACTCTTCTTTCAGGATGATATGAAGATAATATCTATGTCTTTGAAAGAGAGAAGTCAACTTTTTTTAAAAAGGAAACTTTGAAAAAGCAACAAGATTAGATTATTAGAAATCTGAGGAGTAGGATATATGTAAATGATTGCCCTTCAAATGTTTCTAATGGGAAATTCAGGCTTTGAGTATGTTTTAGTAATAAGTTCTAAAAATTGGTTTAAGAATTGCACATATAAAATTGTATTAGTAATTGTAAAGAAAATTTTAAATCATCATTTTCCTTATTTTGAAGACTGATGATATTAAGGGAAAGAAGGGTTCATTTTCCAAGTCAGGCTCTCATGGATCCCTCTTAAGAGTCTTCCTTCAGCATGACATGGCATTGTCCATATCACATAAATAAAGAGACTGGGTAAAGAGAGAAAGAGCAAGTGCTACGTAAAACCTGAAATTCTCTGCAGTTTTAGGTGAATTATGGGCTCCTAATTTAGCGTTTCTCTTACAGCTCTGTTATTAATAAGATTAGATACATAAGATCTGAACTGGTTTTCACCACATGAACTAATCACTGAAAGACTAATCTTACCAGATTTTGTTTTACTAAATTGTACTAAGTTTTATCACTAGCAGGCTTTAGCAGCATTACCTAGAGAATCTCCACAAGTGACCTGAGAATGGTCGAGGAAATACCTCCATATACCTGCCCTGCCTCATGCGCAGCTGTTTGTGAGATGCACAGGAGGTGTTTTTGCCTGTTTGACCATGGATGCTGCCAAAGGACTTGACGCCCCTAGAGCTACTGTTATATTAGGTAACTTTATTCACTCTATTGTAATCTCATTTGTTTTCTGTGTGTGATGGACCTGATATCTACTTTGTAAGCTGCCTATTGTTTCTACTCAGACTGATACCAGTATGGGAACTGGGGCTTTTGTATTTCAAGTTTGCTGGTAGTGGTTTGCACAGTGTTTATACAGAGATCTATCATGTGGTCTCTATCTGTCGATTCTTGTCAATAGTTTAACTCCTCAGGAAGAAAACTGTGATAAAAGGGCAACCCTACTATCTGAAACACCATAGATTGACTTTATTGCCCCTACCATTCAAACAATCACATATTGACTTTATTGAACTGCCAAAATCTATGGGCTACAAATATGTTTTGGGGATAGGTAGGTGACTCAGTGGATAGAGTGCCAGGCTCAGAGTCAGGAAGACCTGAGTCTAAATCCAGCCACAGACACTAACTGGGCAACTCATTTAATCCTATTTGCCTTCGTTTCCTCATCTGTAAAATGAGCTGGAGAAGGAAATGGCAACCGCTCCGGTACCTTTGCCAAGAAAACCCCAAATGAAGTTATGAAGAGTTGGACATGACTGTAAAATGACTAAACAACACAGATTGCTTTTGGAACGTAGAGACCAATTGAGCCAGTGGATAGAGGCTTTTCTAGATCCTGCTGACCAGTCGTACTGCCAACACCGTTGCCAAATGGCCAACCTGGATACATCACTCCCATGTGAAGCCTTATATGACTGACCTCAACCCAGCAGAGAAAGACTAAACAAAATCAAACCTGATCTAATCATCTCCTGGACAGAGTTAAACTGAAATGGGACCACAAAGCCAGTCAGTGGACTTTTGACCACTTACTTGTTTGAACCTGATAATTAGGACCTAAACTCTCACCTGTTATCTACCATACATTTACTGTTTGAGCTTTATGCCCAACATTTGAGTTTGTCTGATCCAACATGTCAGCCATGATTTTAACTGGACCAACTTCTGGATATGTGTACATACGCCTTTGTCCTTGAGGGAAGAGATGTCCCTGGTGGGTGTGGGGGCAGATACCCAGGATTTGTATAATTATTATTTGTTATTAATCAGGCAAACTTAGGTACAACACTAAATTGTGCTGCCATGAGCTGGGAAAATGAGTTCTCCCAGTCATTCACTTTATTTTTTAATGATGATTTAGTATTTAATTTTTTTCCCAATTACATGTAAATACAATTTTTTAACCTTTTTTTTTTTTAAGTTTTGGACTCCAAATCCTCTCCCTCACTCCCTCCTCACTGATATGGCAGGTAATTTGATAAAAGTTATACACATGCAGTCAGGCAAAACATATTTCCACATTGGTCATGTTGTGAAAGAAAACACAAACCAAAAACAAAAACAAGAAGAATAAAGAAAATAGAGGAAAAGTATGATTTGATCTGCATTCAGACTACATTAGTTCTTTCTCTGAGGATGGATAGCATTTTTCATCGTAAGTTCTTTGGAATTGTCTTGGATCACTGAATTGCTGAGAATAGCTAAGTCATTCACAGTTGATCATTGTACAATATGCTGTACTATGTACAATGTTCACCTGGTTATGCTCATTTCACTTTGCATCAGTTCATATAAGTCTTTCCAGGTTTTTCTGAAGCATCCTACTCATCATTTCTAATAGCACAATAGTATTCCATGACCATCATATACAATAACTTGTTCATACATTCCCCTACTGATGAACAATCCCTCAATTGCCAATTCTTTGCCACCATTAAATGAGCAGCTATAAATATTTTTGTACATGTACATTTCCTCTTTGTTTCTTTTTTATTTCTTTGGGATACAGACCTAGTAGTGATATTGCTTGGTCAATATATGCATGATTTTATAGTCCTTTGGGCATAGTTCCAAATTGCTCTACAGAATGGGTGAATCAGTATACAACTTCACCAACAATGTATTAGTGTCTCAATTTTCCCACAACCACTCCAACATTTGTCATTTTTCTTTCCTGTCATATTAGACCATTTGATAGGTTTGGAGTAGTAGCTCAGAGTTGTTTTAATTTGCATTTCTCTAATCCACAGAGATTCAGAACACTGTTTAGATAGCTTTGATTACTTTATCTGAAAACTGCCTGTTCATATACTTTGACCATTTATCAATTAAAGATTGGCTCTTATTTTTATAAATTTGGCCCAGCTCTCTATATATTTGAGAAACAAGATCTTTTTTTATTTTTATTTTTTTTATTTTTTTAAAATTTTTATTTATCTATCTATTTATTTATTTAGCTTTTTACATTCATTTTCACAAAATTTTGGGTTCCAAATTTTCTCCCCTTTTATCCCCTCCCCCCACCCCAATACCCCAAGCAATCTAATTTTCCCTATCTCCAATCTGCCCTCTCTTCTGTCATCCCTCCCTTCTCTTGTCTCCATTTTCTCTTTTCTCCTGTAGGGCCAGATGACTTTCTATTCCTCATTTACTGTATGTCTTCTTTCCTAGTAGCAACAACAATACTAAACAGTTGTTCCTAAAACTTTGAGTTCCAAATTCTCCCCATCCCTCCCTCCCCACCCATTCCCTTTGGGAAGGCAGGCAACTCCATATAGGCCATTTCTGTGTAGTTTTGCAAATGACTTCCCTGATAGTCATGTTGTGTAAGACTAACTGAATTACCCTCCATCCTACCCTGTCCCTCATTGTTTCTCTTCTGTCTTTTGATCCTGTCCCTCCCCAAGTGTTGACTTCAAATTGTTCTCTCCTCCCTTTGCCCTCCCTTCCATCATCCCCCCCCTTGCTTATCTCCTTCTCCCCCACTTTCCTATACTGTAAGATAGGTTTTCATACCAAAATGAGTGTGCATTTTATTCCTTCCTTTAGTCAAATGTGATGAGGGTAAACTTCTTGTTTTTTGTTTTTTTTTTTTTTCTCAGCTCTCCTCTTTTTCCCTCCACTAAAAAGTCTCCTACTTGCCTCTTAAATGACATATAATTACCCCATTCCATTTCACCCTCTTTCCTCCCACTACATTTCTCTCTCACCATTTACCTTAATTTCTTTTAAGATATGGTCCCATCCTATTCAATTCACTCTGTGCTCTCTGTCTCTGTATGTGTGTGCATGTGTGTATGTGTGTGTGCGTGCATGCGTGTACATGTGTGTGTGTGGTCCCACCAACTACCCAGGTACTGAAAAGTTTTAAGAGTTACAAATATTGTCTTTCCATGTAGGAATGTAAACAGTTCACTTCTGGTAAGTCCCTTAAGACTTCTCTTTGCTGTTTACTTTTTCATGCTTCTTCTCATTCTTGTGTTTGAAAGTCAAATTTTCTTTTCAGCTCTGGTCTTTTCATCAAGAATGCTTGAAAGTCCTCTGTTTCATTGAAAGACCCTATTTTCCCCTGAAGTATTATACTCAGTTTTACTGGGTAGGTGATTCTTGGTTTAAGTCCTAGTTCCTTTGACTTCTGGAATATCCTATTCCACGCCCTTTGATCCCTTAATGTAGAAGCTGCTAGATCTTGGGTTATCCTGATTGTATTTCCACAGTACTGGAACTGTTTCTTTCTAGCTGCTTGTAAGATTTTCTCCTTGACCTGGGAGTTCTGGAATCTGGCCACAATGTTCCTAGGAGTTTCTCTTTTTGGATCTCTTTCAGGTGGTGATCGATGGATTCTTTCAATACTTATTTTGCCCTCTGGTTCTAGAATGTCAGGGCAGTTTTCCTTGATAATTTCATGAAAGATGATGTCTAGGCTCTTTTTTTGATCATGGCTTTCAGGTAGTCCCATAATTTTTAAATTGTCTCTCCTGGATCTATTTTCCAGGTCAGTTGTTTTTCCCATGAGATATTTCACATTCTCTTCCATTTTTTCATTCTTTTGGTTTTGTTTTGTGATTTCTTGGTTTCTCGTAAAGTCATTAGACTCCATCTGTTCCATTCTAATTTTGAGAGAACTATTATCTTCAGTGAGCTTTTGAACCTCTTTTTCCATTTGGCTAATTCTGCTTTTGAAAGCATTCTTCTCCTCCTTGGCTTTTTGAACCTCTTTTGCCAATTGAGTGAGCCTATTTTTCAAGGTGTTATTTTCTTCAGCATTCTTTTGGGTCCCCTTTACCAAGGTATTGACCTGTTTTTCATACTTTTCTTGCATCTCTCTCATTTCTCTTCCCAGTTTTTCCTCCACCTGTCTAACTTGCTTTTCAAAATCCTTTTTGAGCTCTTCCAAGGCCTGAGCCCACTCGACATCCCCCTGGGATGTCTGGGGTACTGAGGCCCCACCCTCCACGTCTTTCCCTGATGGCAAGAATATGTCCTCGTCATCAGATCCGAAAGTCGGGATCATTTGCATCTGTTCGAAAAAACTCTCTATAGTCTTATTTTTCTTCCCTTTTCTAGGCATTTTCCCAGCCAGTTACTTGACTTCTGAGATTCCTGTCCACCCCTGCCTAGTTCCACCCTGAGAAACAAGATTTTTATCAGAGAAAGCTACTGGAAAATTATTTTCACATTTATAACTATTGTCTATTTCCCTCCATCCTATTTTCCCCATTTATGCTGCTCTCTCCTTTCACCCTGTCCATGCTCAAAAATGTTTTGTCTTTTACCGCACCCCCCATCCTTCCTCCCTTCTATCACCACACCCCCTTCTCTTATCCTCTTTCCCTCCTACTTTCCTGTAGGATAAGATAGATTTCTATCCCCAATGGATACTTATTCACTTTTCATTAGAAAAAGATCACTAACTTTTCACAATTCTCAACCTGCCCCTCCTCCCCGCAAGTTTTCAACATATTGTCAGGCCACCAGTTCTGTGTTATGAGCAAAATGAGACACAAGGATAGGAAATGGGATGACAAAAAGGATGTAATTATATCCCATCCCTGAAATGAAATGTGAGCATTCAAAATGTAAAGAGACTTCTGGGAATTTTTCTTAGGCTGCCAGGCCTGGCACACAGGAATGATTTTTTTTTTTTTAGGATAGCTTCAAAGGGATTTTATTTCTTGTGTCACCAAAAAAAAAAAGTTGTTATTGGCTCCTCTCAAATTGGGCAGGCAGATGTGGGTTAAGGTGAGCACCTCTTGTCCTCGGGCTCACACCTACCCTGCCTCCTGGGGCAGCTAGTTGGTGCAGTGGAGAGAGCACCAGTGCAGGAGTCAGGAGAACCTCAGACACTTGACACTCACTAGCTGTGTGATCTTGGGCAAGTCACTTACCCCCAATTTCCTCATCCTGGGTCATCTCCAGTCATCTTGATGAATATCTGGTCACTGGATTCAAATGGCTCTGGAGGAGAAATGAGGCTGGTGACCTGCACAGGCCTCCCTCACTCAAAACAAAGTCAAATGCAAGTCATGTCACTATTTCTCTGATGGCATGGTCTTCTTGGGCAACGAAAGATGAACACACACACCCTACCTCCTAGCACACACTTGTGAAGCAAGCAAGCAAACCACCAACCAAGTTTCTGCTGCAAGCCCCCCTTTAGTGAGACCAAATGCACCTTTTCCAAACAATTACCTATGTATGGGACAGGTCCAAATCTGATGCTCCTGAATAAAATGAACCAATATTTGCAAGTATTTGCTAATGAAACTACAGGTATATTGAAGGACATTTATACTGAGGTCCCTGCCTTTAGGGCTATGGCCTTACAAAAGGGGCTGGCTCAAGATCGCCTCTGGCAGAGAGGGGAGGGGTTTGGGCTCTTCTAGATAAGGAGTGCTTCAGTTGGTTTCCTGACAACTTCCATGACAACCTCTGAGCTCCCAAGTCTCTAATGGCTAAAGTATCTGTTTATGGATTTTCTCTTGTGTCTCTTCATAGGGATTATGTGTTGCTTGTGTTTACAGCACCTCCCTTGGTGCAGAGAACTTATTCCCAAGCCAACTCCCAAACTACAAGCAGCAGAGGTTGGGCTGATGCAGTTAAGGATAGAGGGAGGACATAGGTCCGATCGTGGTGCTGCACCATGAGTACAGTCAGCAGGAAACGGGGATTATTGTGGAAAGTCAGCCCCTGATGAAGAGGCAGTCTGAGTGACCTCACGACCTTTAGACTTTGGGTAGTGGTACTAGCTTGTATGAGATGGCTGCTGACTAATCCCACCTCCCTAAGATGCTGTAAGGAGGGATGGGTTGAGGCACTAATCTCATCTCTTCATAATTACAAGTACCAGTCAAAAATACTTTTGCTCTTATTTGGAAGATGTTTACTCCTATCTATAAAAAGCAGTGGGCAATTGGAATTGGGGAGGGGGAAGCAGCCCTAACCACATTAGTTGCCTTTCTTCCTGAGTTTGCCTCTTTAATCACTTGTTGTTCAGTAATGTCTGACTCTTCATGATCCCATTTGGGATTTTTTGGCAAAGATACTGGTATAATTTGCCACTCCCTTCTTCAGCTTATTTTACAGATGAAGAAAGTGAAGCAAACGGGATCAAGTGACTTGCCCAGGATCACAAGGCTAGTAAGTCTCTGAGGCTAGATTTGAACTCAGGACTGCTTGATTCTAGGCCCCGAGCTCTATCCACTGCACCACCTAGCTGCCCTCTGATTGCTCAGGGAGAAGTTGAAACCAAGATTTATTTCACTTAAGGTTCCAACAATGAAAGGCAGATTCACTAAGCCCTTACTATGTGCTAGGCCTTGTGCTAAGCTGTGAAGATACAAATTCAAAAATTAAAGAGTTCCTGCCTTATACTCCAAAGGGGGAGACAACCCCCCCCACACACACACACACATTGGACAGATGGGAATGGGGAAACCAGAGGGAATTAGGGGAGGCTTCATGTAGAGGGTAGCACTTGACCTGAACCTTTAAGGAGTCCGAGGACTCCAGGAGGCAGAGGCAAGCAGAGACATTACTCTAGACACAGAGAACAGCCAGCACAAAGTCCCAGACACAGGAGATGGAATGTTGAATGATGGAACAGCAAGTTGGCCAATATGGCTGAATCACAGGCTGTGTGGGGTTATGTGTAAGAACGCCGGAAAAGTAGGAAGGGTTAGTAAAGGTTCTGAAGAATTTAAAACTCTAAAATCCAAACAGTGTATTTATAATCCTAGAAATAAAAGGAAGCTATTGGAGATTGTCGAGTGGTAGATGGTGTTGAGAGAGAATGACAATCAGACCTGCATTTTAGGGATATTACCTCAGCAGCTGTGTGGAGGAGGGATTTGATGTTGGAGGATGCTCAAGGTAGAGAGGCCAGACTGGAGACTATTGCAATAATCCTGGCAAGAGGTGATGACCGCCTTCTCCCCTTCTCCCTCTATGCCTACTTTTTCACTTAGGGAGTTCATCAACTACTGTGGATTCAATCATCTCTATACTGAAAATTCTTAAATCTACTTATTAAGCCCTAACCTTTCTGCTGACCTCTAGTGTCTCATCTCCAAATGTCTATTGGACATCTCAAAGTGGACAGACTGTAGATATAGACATCTTAAACTCAACATTTCCAAAACTAAATCCATGCTCTTTCCCCCAAACCCTCTCCTCTTCCATACTTTGCCATTACACCCAAGGACACCACCATGCTCTCAATCACCCAGACATACAACCTAAGTATCATGTTCAATTCCTCACCTTTCCTTGCCCCTCATATTCAATCTGTTGCCAAGTCTGGTTGATCTTACCTTCATTGCATCTCTCACAAATGGTCCCTTCTCTCCTCATCTTCCTCTACTGGGACTTCATCACATCATCCTTGGATTATTTTAACAGCCCCTACCATAAGCCTACCTTCCAGTCCATCTTCCAAAGATCTAAAGCAAAGATCTGACCATGTCACATACACAAACACACCCTCCCCTCAATAAACTTCAGTGACTCCCTATCACCTACAGGATGGAAACAAAAATCTGTTGGATATTCAGAAAGCCCTTCATAATTTATCCCCACTCCCATCTTTCTATTCATCTTACACCTTCATGCTCTCTACAATCCAGACACTGTTCTCCCTACTCTGGCATTTCACCGGCTATTCCCTGGCTCAGAACGCTCTCTCCTCATCTCCACCTCCTGGCTTCCCTGACTTTCTTCAAATCCTCGCTAAAATCCCACCTTCCACAAAGAAGCTTTTCCTGATTCCCCTTTAATTCTAGTGCCTTCCCCCGTTGTTTGTCTCATTTGTACATAGTTGTTTGTATGTTGTATACCCTATCAGAACGGGAGTATGGTTTTTCAATTTATGGTTTTAATGCTTTATTTGTCCTCTTGCTTTGGCTAGTTGGGAAGGAGACCAACTATGTAGTTAGAGATAAGAGATGTCACTCCTTCACTCCAAAATCTTCAGTGGCTCCCTACTGCCCACTGAACAAAGGTAAAGCTGGTTTGCCTAGCATTTAAGACCTTCCACAATTTGTTACCATCTTGATTCCCCAAGTTTTTTAATGTATTACCTCTCTCCATTATGCTACTCCCCCACAAAAAAAAAAAAATCCCTTTCTTTTCTCTGCCTTCATGCTTATACTTTTCAATGCCTATAATATAAAAAAAAAAATGCCTACAAAAAAAAAAATGAATTCCTACCTATGCTCTAACTCAATTCAAAATACCACTTGCTTTAGGAAGTCTTCCCTGATATTCCTAATAGGTAAAAGTTACCTTTTCCCTTTAGATCTCATAAAGCCTGGTGATCCCTTAAAAGAAATGCCGAAGCTGAACGAGATCTCTTCATCCATGATTTGATAGGAAAACTGAGACTGGAGAGAGGACGAATATTGCTCAAGGTAAAACAGCACAGTAGATACCAAGGTCGGAGCTTTCTTCTAGGAGTTTTAAAAATTTCTGAATATAATAAATTCCAAGAAACCAGTGGGAAAATAGCACCCCTCAAAAACAACTTTTGCCCCATGGAGGGAGAGGAATGGGCTTTCCAAAAGGAAAGGGAATGTAGAAGCTGAAACCCCAGTCCTCCAGACCTGGAGGGAAGAGGACTATGAAATTGTCCTGGAACCCTTTCTGATGGCCACAAGGCAGCAGAAGTCACTAGGCTGGATTTAGGACCACCCTCTCCTCTGAGTAGCCCTCCCCCTCACCAAGGCCCTGGAAGTCTGGCCCCCAAAACAAAAAGGGTCTAAAGGAAGATCAATCAAGGAAGGCCTTCCTATTGGGGCCCTTGATTTCCCAGAGCAAAGCAAACAGAAGAACTAGGGAAAACAGTGAGAAAGCTAAAAAATCAGGCTTATAGTCAAGAGTTTGGATCCTGGCTTCATAGATACATTGACCAATAAAAAGTCAGTTAATCTCTTTTGGCTTGTTTCTTCAGGACCAAATAGAAATAATGGCTAGGGAGCGCTTCATGAATCTTAAAAGGGGCATATGTATTTTTACTACCACCTGAAAATTTTAAATGGGCCCATTCAGTAGTGAGCTCCCCATGGCTAGATGATCTTCAGTCAAGGCTGCTCTAGAGAGAATGCTTATACAGACTACAGCAAGGGTTCTTGACTTTATCATGGACTCCTTTGGTGAAGTCCCTTCTCAGAATGTTTGGGTTTTTTTTTTAATTCATAACCAAAGGAAAAGCTAAGTTTCAGTTAGAAGTTGGTGAAAATAAAGATGCAATTTCTTCGCATCCACATGCATGGATCTGAACGAACCCCCTGGGGAAGCCTGGTTAAGATCCCTGTTGTTCATCCTTGAAGAGGTCCAATGGTATTATGCACAGGATATCTTGACTTCTATGCAAGCTGCATTTGAACGTTGCAGAGTCCAGAGGTGAGACAAAGGTCAAAATGACTGGCCATGACCCACTTAAGACCTCTAGACTTAAACCCAGAGGTCATTTCCAATGTGATATCTCTGTGAATAAATGGATGAGGAAGGCTTTGCCCTAAAATGTTTGTAGCGTCAGGATTCCCAAAGTTCTTCTCCCTCAAAGGGCCCCTCTCTATGACGCCAATCCAGATATCCACAGATCCTGCAAGTCAGCACATGGGCCTTATCACCTGCCCCTCCCTTCATCTCTGGCTCAGCAAATCAAAGTGATCAATGCTACTGGAAAGGGGGTGACAACTGCTCACCATTCATGGGATTCCCCAGACCAAACCCCTCATCCCACTTTCCAACATGGCTAAGTATCTTCTATCTGAACAGAAGTTTCTTGAGGTCAGGGGCCACCTCCCTTTTGTAGCTGTACCTCCAGTAAAAAACAGCACTTAATGAATGGTTACTAATTAAACTGGGTCAAAAGAGCCAGTGTGGTACAATAGAAAGTACACTGGCCCTCGAGTCAGAGGGCTTGTATTCCAATCTAGACACTGCTACCAGCACAAGAAGTTCCTTCCTTTTCTGGGCCTCTATTTCCTCATCTGTAAATGAGACCCCGTGGGAAGTGCAAAGAGAGTTGCATGCCCATTATTTCACTTGGTCTTCACAGATGTCCTATTTTACAGATGAACAAGTAACAGTCAGGACTCAAACTTGGGTCTTTTGACTTCAAGCCCATTTTGTTTTTTTTTTTTCTACTGCACCTCTTTCTTCCTGTCCTATGATCTGAGGAAAAACCAAACAGACAAGTTTCTTGTCTCTGCTTCCCACCCTAGGAAAGGTCAGGATTGACGCAGGGTCTCTCAGTGTGGTGCAGTAACAGGCAGAAGGCACACAGCAAGTGAGTGAGGGTGAGGACAGTTTATTAGTCTCCATAGGGTTGGTGGGGCAACAGCAGAACCCCTCCCCAGCCCAGCTTTCCCCAGTACACACCCTCCCCCCTCACCCTAGGGTCTGGGTAGCATCAGGGAATGATACTGTTCCTTTTATCACGACTCTCAGGAACCAGTACCCAATTTAGAGTCTTTTATTCTCCCCCTACCCCTCATTACATGGAGCTGTTTCCATGACTACCAGCCACCCCAGAAGTCCTTGTCATCATCTCTGGACTTCACAGCTGTGCCCAGGGGAGGGAAAAGGCAGCTGCGCCCCTTATATTGCCCCAGCTTGGACACATACCCCACCCCCACTCTGTACAGTTCTCTGTAACCTAAATATAAATACCCTCCCTGCAGCCCCACCCGACTGCATCAGCTCAGGGGTGCCAAGGCCATGGAGCAAGGTGCTGAGTGGGGGCTCCTCAAGGTGGGCCTGCTGAAGTCACCCCTGGAGTTCATCTGCACAGCCTCCTGTGGCCCCAGCCGGGGCTGCCCACCCTCTGAGGCCTGGATGCTGCTGGCTCAGTCACCCTCTCCGCCCTCACCAATTGGCTTTCACTGCATTGATGTCACTCACAAGATTCTGGGCCAGGCAAATGCCAAAGATCTGCAAAATGAAGAGGACCAAGGGGTCAGAGGACAGGCCCTGTTCCACCTTGATCCCACTTTCCCTCCCCATGGCCCCCACACCCCTGGTCCAAGGCCCCATCACAACCAATCTATCGTAGTGTAACAACTTCTAACAGGCTTTCCCCATCTGCAGTCCATCCTGCTAGAGCCAGGGCATCAATGGTCATGGTAGAGCCCTAGCTTGAAAATTAGAAAACCTGAGTTTGACCCCCTCAGTTCAGTCCTTTACAAGCTGCATGACCTTGGGTAAATAACTTTGCTCTCTGCAGGTCAGTTACTTCATCAGTAAAATGGGGGTATTAATGTTTACATGACCCCACCTCACAGTGTTCTTAGATGAGCTCTGTGATCCTGAAAGTGAGACAGGACCACAGGATTCAGAACTGAAAGGGACCTTAGGGATCCTTAAGTCTCAGCCCTATAACTCTTAGGTGTTAAAGATGGCCCCAAGAGGTCAAAGTCACAGAGCTAGGAAGGCTCAGAGCTAGGGAGTCCAACCTGGCCCTCCTCAGTCACTGAAAAGATGGAGGCTGTTCTTATTATGATGATGATGGAATATAATCTTCACTCCTTAGCCTGACATTCAAAACCCTCCACAATCTGGCTCCTATTTACTTGCCAGACTTGTGTGCCATCACTCCCCCTCAGAGAAGATGCCCCAGCCAAACCGGACGACTCAGTGTTCCCTGTATGTCATCAACTCTGCCTGTAATCACCCCCAGCTCTTCCCCTCCCCCATCACCCCTACTTCCCCTTCAGGACCCACCTCAGGTGCCACTTCCTCTAGGATCCTGACTCAGCCTTTCCCTCTTCCCTCCCAGTCCCTACTCCCTAGAGCAGAGAGAAATCCATCCCCCTTCACAATGTTAAGAAGCCATCTTCTCCTATCCCTCTTTCACTGTCCTGATCATGCATAACCTTCCTGGTTTACTAGAGTGAACTATTTTTTACTATTGTTGTCAGAAGACTAGAGGCCAGCTAGTATAACACCCCTTTACAGAGGAGGAAACTGAGGCTGAGTGACTTGCCCCAGAGACAGGATGTGAACTGAGGGCCCTCTCACTCTAAATCCAGTGATCTTTCCACATACTACTTTGTAAAAGAGCAACACAATAGAAACTGGGCTGGATTTGCAGTCAGGGCCCTAGGTTCTACCACTAATTAATGAAAAGTCCCTTAAGTTCTCGAGGCTTCCGTTTATTCACCTGGAAAATAAGATTGATACACCAGAGAGTAACTTACAGTTCTGATCTATCCTATGGGCCTCTGGTCCATTGGTGAGGGCAGAGAGGGTGACTCTGGCTCATACCCAAGGGCAGCACCTGAGCCTTGGTCTCCTCTGCCTCCTCATGATGACCTAAGGTTTGGTCTCCTCTCCCTCCCCCAATGACCCAAGGCTTGGACCCCTCCACCTACCCCTGGGGACCAAGGAAATGGCTAGTGGACTAGTGGACCTGATCCAGCCCAAGCAGGCTGGCCCAAGGGGAGGCAGCACAGGGGACAAATGGAGCCCCTAAGCAGGCCCAGCCTGCAGTACCTGGAGCATGGCGATGCCCACGAAGACCCCGGCCACCACCACCAGATTGTCTTGGAGCCACTTTTCAAACTGGCCCACACAGCCTTTCGTGTGGATGAAGCTCTGCTGCTCCAGCTCCTTTGAAGCAAGTACAAGCAATTAACATGGATGACCATCACCGCTTCCCCACTCACCTCCATAGTGTTTATAAAGGACTTTCCTCCTAACTATTTTCGGTAGGTATTCTCATCCCCACTTTACAGATGAGGAAACTGAGGCACAGACAGACTCTCTGACTTGTATGCATACAATGGTAATAAACTCTCAGCTGATCTTGTGGCCGTTAGTCTAAGACTATAAGACCCTAGTCTTCCCCAGCCCAGCAGGGCTCCAATGATGTTCCTACTTCTTCTAAGTGCCTCCCTATGGTCTCTAAAACTTCTATGTTATTTAAAGCCATGCAGTCTGGCTCCAGTCTACCAAAAGCCCAATTCTTACATTGCCCAATCTCAGGGAACAGCTCTGTGAACCTCAAAGGGAGATAAGACCACAGGATTCAGAACTGAAAGGACCTGAGATCCTCAAGTCCAAGTTCTAAATGTGCAGGTGAGGAAGTTGACCCAGAAGCACATTTCCTGTCCCCACACCCACCCCACCCCCAGAACATTCTAAGCTCCAGCCAGACTGGCTCACTTGGCTGGGCTACATTCCATCGCTGGTCTCCTGGCCTACCCACAGGACAGGAATGCTCTTCCACCTCCAAGGTTCTGGGGCCAGAGAGGCCTAAGCTAACTCCCCCAGGGGTTACTGCCCCACCTCCAAGGACTAAGTGCGCATTTCATTTAGATTTTGGCTCTTCTTATCTGGGTCTAAGTGGTATTCCACCCCTTCCCCCTCATAGAAAGTAAATTCCCAGAAGGCCTGTGGCAAGAGATTAATAAACACAGAACTGAGTTGAATTCATCCAGCATTATTTTGACCAAGTCATATCTCTGCACAAAAAATTTCAGCAGCCATCCATTGTCTTTCAAAGAAAGTATATAGATTCCTGGCATTCAAGGTCCACTATAATCTGACTCCAACTTCCCCATTCAGCCTTATCTCTCACAAACTCTACATTCCAGACAAACTAAGTCTTTCCTTCTCCCATCTCAAGCATCCTCTTTTCTCATCCCCTCTCACACCCCATCTCCAGCAGTTAAGGTCCCTCCAACTCAGATGTTACCTTCCCCTGGAACCTTTCCCTAACCACCCCACTCTATCCCCACCTCCAATACCTGACCATTTCCTCTCCAGCACCCTTTCCACCCAAGGGAGTCCCAGAGCAATATTCCTCAGAATCTTTACATTGGGGAGGGCCAAGATGGTATAGTGAAAAATACCACTCACTAGCTGTGCCTGCCCCTTTTGGCATATCTCTTCCTCTCTCTGTCACTGTTTCCTCATCTGAAAAATGGGGATAACAATTCTTGTATTACCTATACCTCATGGCATTAGGGTTACATGCTACTCAGGGCCAGAGAAATGGGAGTTCTTCCAAGAGCCTCCTAAGAGCTCAGGGGGCCACCCAGTCCTCCTAGCAGCAAAAATCAAAGGGCCATGTGGGAAGGGCAAAGGTCTGGAAACTACACCAAAGGAAGAGCAAAGGCACTGGAGAGGGTTGGCTGAGAGGAGAGGCAGGAAGAGCGAGATGTGACACATTTTAAAAACTCAGAAAGGTCACAAGGAGGAGTGGGCAGAGTCATTCTACTTAACTAAAGTGAGCAGAGGTGTTATTTGTCCTTTTTTTTTTCTCAAAGAGTACCAAAGTTGTCACACGAGCATGAATTGGATTTAAGTGAGGCAGAGTTGTACAAAGCAGTCAGCCTCACTTGAGTCAGTCCAGTGGTAGAACAAAAGTCAGGATGGCTGTTGATGGCCCAGGATGCAGTGGATGACCTTGGTGTCCTCAATGACTGACCAAGGTCTAAGTGCTCCACAGCACCTGCTTCAGCTGCCTTCAAAGCCATGGAAACAAATGGCTCCCATCCACCCATTCTACCTCGGAAGTCTTCACATGCTTGGAGTAGATATTCCCCTAAATTTACTGACAGGTTTGAAGCTACAGGCTATCCTTAACCTGGTTTAGCTCATCTGCGGAGACAGTTTTACAGGCGTGTGGCCACTGTGCATGCTGTAGTTTATTGGAGCCAAAGGTAAGAGCTGGGTGAATCAGGTGGAACCAAACGAACTAGTCCTCCCCATGCAGGGAGCAGAGGTAAAACCACTGACTTAACACGAGGAAGAGAAAGTAGATTCAATTAAGGAAGAACTTCCAACCGGTTGGGAGTTGTCCATTCCCAGAATCCTCACCATCACTGGAGGTCTTCAACAAGAGGTCAGACAACCCTCCTTTAGCAGGAATACTGGAAGCAGGGCCTCCTTCATGTGGTAGGAGTCATACTAACCAACCTCTAAGGTCCCCAGAGATTAGAGAACAGCTCCCTTACAGTAACCTGCCCCACCCACACACCCACACAGGCTCCATTCCTGCTGGTCCTCACTCCTATACGTCCCCCTTACCAGTTTGAGCCGGACATCATAGCCACATTGGGTATTGAGAACATCCTCCTGAGGAAAAACAGACTTATTAGAGAATGGATTCTTGTTCTGTCTTTCAATTAACCAACCAACCAATGTGGATTGACTGAAGTGCCTACTACGTGTCAGATACTTTGCCAGAAGCGGGGGACACAACTTCCAAAGTGAGTTGGCAGTTCCAGCCCATCAAGGAGCCAACATTTTTCTTATTTCTGGATTTTGCCTATGCTTCACAACCTTGTTCAGCCCAGATGACACCCCATGCCACCCTGAGCCTGTCAGGAAAACCTTCTCTCAATAGTCAGGGACCCCAGGTTCTATCACTAATGAATGAAAATTCAATTATGTTCTCTAGGCCTC
Source organism: Bettongia penicillata ogilbyi (assembly GCA_023548195.1). NCBI lineage: Eukaryota > Metazoa > Chordata > Mammalia > Diprotodontia > Potoroidae > Bettongia > Bettongia penicillata. Next base: position 2,056,392 of record JAJHZJ010000277.1, read on the forward strand.
AGTTTCCTCATCTGGAAAATAAGACTAGACAGTCCCTAAGAATCCATTTCTGCTCTAATCTATCCTACAGATAGATTTTGTTCCTAGAATGCTGTCAGTTTCCTAAAGGTAGAACCCAAGGATTGGTCTAGTCTGTCTTCCTCTCAGGACCCAGCATAAAGAAATGGTTGGTTGACCTGAACTTAGTTTTCAGTGATAGGGAAAGGCCCAAGACCCCTTAGAATTTCCAGAGGTACCACAGGGGTTAAGGGAGTCCCTAAGCAGGGTCCAGCCTGCAGTACTCAGAGTATAGCAATGCCCGTGAAGATCCTGGCCATCAAGCTATCTCTAAGTTATATCTCTAAGTCAAACAAAGATAATAAAAGATGAGAACAGGCAATATTAGAGGAATCAAGGAAATATGGGAGTACCAATACGTTGTTGGTAGAGTTGTGAATTGGTATAACTATTCTAGAAAACCATCTGGAGTTATGCAATGAAAGTGATTAAAACATTCATCACCTTTGATCCAGAAAGTCCACTACGAGGTATATACTTCATGGAAGTTTGTGACAAAAAGAAGGGTCCCCTCAACAGCAGATTATTTATAGCAGTACTTATGGGGGTAGTAAAGGATGGCAAACAAAGCAAATGGTCACCTACTAATTAATGGTTAAACAAACCTGGTATATAAATGTAATGGAATATTCTTGTATTATAAGAAGTCACTGACACAATAGAAAAAGAGAAGCATGGAAAGATTTATGTGAACTGATGAAAAGTAAAGTAAGAACTTCAGGAAAACAATATACACAAAGAACACAACATGTAAATGGAAAAGAACACTGTAGAATTATAGCGACCAAGGCCAGATGCAAAGAATGGGTGGATGTGAGAAAATACCTTCCTCTAGTTCTCTGCAGAAATTAGAGTGAAATGCTGCATAGAACATCAGACTTCTTTTCCCCCCAAAGGCTGTTTAGTTCTGTGGAGTTTTTTTTCCCCTACTTTATTGTAAGGAATGACTCTGGGAAGAAGAAAACTACACTGAGAAACAGAAATTATATAAGAACAAAAAATATAAATATTTGTAAATTTGTAAAAAAAAATTATTACTAGGTTATCTGGAACTATTTCTTAACAAAACTTCCTACTATACTACACTGTGAATACTATGAATACTGTGAACACAACATATCCAAACTTTCACCCTCAGGTAGTAAAACCCCACTATATTATCCTTCATCCCATGGGGCACTGTTCCATAGTGCTTTGAAGTCAAGTGTGTGACTTTATCAGATGGCATCTACCTGTAGTGTAAATAGCATCAAATGCAGATGCTTTAAAAATGATCTACTTGGGAGACTGTACCCTGGGCCTCAACTCCTCAGGGGCTTGTCTGATTGGTGAAAGATGTAGTACAGGCATGAAATTGTCTTTGGCCCTACTGTAACTCAGAACGCCCCAACCTGAGTGTACCACCCACCTGAGGCTCACCAAAAGCAGGGACTAGAGGTATGTACATGGTGCCAAGCTGGGCAAAAATATACATTTAAAAAAAATTAAAAAAAGAACTAGCATAAGGGATGTTTAGGCTACAAATCCAGACCCTGGTTCTTCTCTTGTGTTTCCCCCAATCAATTTTTCTAGAGTTTCATATAAGGCTAGCACTCAGAAGGTCTCAAGAAGAGAGAGACTTTGTCCTGTTCTCAGATGTGGTTGGACAGCATCTCAAGGATGGTGTCCACTTCTGGACACACTATTTCAGAAACATCACTGACAAGCTGGAAGACAGATCTCAGGAATGTGATGAGCATGAGGAAAGATCTGGAAACCATGACACCTTCAGATGGATGGAAGAACTGGGGATATCTGTATCGGAAAAGACTTCAAAAGGGTCTTGAAAATTGTTTTCAAGACTCTTGAACAAGCAATTTCATCTTTTAGTGTCATTTATGTTGTGTATAAAATGAGGAGTTTGTTCTAAATAATCTCTAAGTCTGCTTCCAACCCTGAAATACTATGATCATAAGTACCTGAGACACTGTCATGGGGAAGAGGGATTAGATGTATTTTGCAGGATTCCAGGGAGCAGAATTAGAAATAGTGATTACAAGTAGCAGAGATGTTTTGGCTCCATAAGAGGAAAAACTTTCTCATTACTAGAACCATCCAAAAACAGAATGAGCTGCCTTGGGGGATGGTGAGAGGGAAAACCCCTATCATGGAAGGTCTTCAAGGAGAGGCTGGAAGTTCATTGGTCAGGGATGTGGCAGGGGTCTCCTGCCCAGGCACCAGGGACCCTAGAGATCTCTAAGGTCTCTTCCTACTCAGAGACCAGTACCAAGTTTTCCCAGGCTGTCTTGATGCATCTAGATCAATCCACCCTGGAGAGACCCTCAATTCTAAGTCAATCCTCAGGAAACACAGAAACTTGAGGACTTTTGGCCTGGGGAAGCCTCAAAATCCAGCAGGTCCATCCATAGACTTCCCACAGTGTCCAGGCCACTGGATTTCCCAATATCAGCACATCATGATGTTAAGAGAGTGCTGGGTATAATAGACTACCATCTTTTGAGCCATTGGATCTGCACTCAGTTCTCAGCTCCTGCATTTTCTATTTGTGTGACTGGGCAGGTCATGCTTTCTCTTGGGGTCTGCACTTGTACCCACCTCATAGGACTACTGTAAATCTTAAAGAGCTACAGAAATGTGAACTATTAATGCCCCCCTCCCAGCTCTGATAGTCTATGTTCTCAGGTCCCTCCCAGATCTGACATTCTGTGCTTCAAGGTCCATCCCAGTCCTGACATTTTACATTCTAAGATCTCTTCCACTTGTGACATTCTGTGTCCAATGATCCCTTCTAGGCCTGACATTATGTTCTACATTTTAAGGTTCCTTCTAGCTCTGCCATTCTAGAGTTCTAAAATGCAGAAAAAAGGAGAAATGTGGATAATCAAAACATTTTCTTTCCCATCAGAAGGTACTGAATTTGGGGGTTTTTGTTGGTTTGGTTTTAGGGGGAGGGTGAAAGGATTTTTGCCCTCCTACTGTGTGCTTTGCAAACTAAGGCCGAAGGGAATATTAGTTCACCTTTCTTAGACCCTCCACCTCACAGGTAAAGTGCCAACCAGGCACTGTGACTAAGCCATGAGCAAAGAGAGATGACTGGCATGCTAATAAAGTGGACTCTGGCCAAATGGGATCCGAAGCCTGTAATGCTCAGGAAGGAGGCCAGAGAGGAGAGGCTACTTCTCTCAGCCCTCGCCCACCAGGCTGGAGCTGCTCCCACCGTCCCTGCCCACCTCAGCCCAGCCCCTGCTCACCGCAGGATCCTTGACGCAGCAGGAGAAGGGAACACCGCAGCGCTCACGGCTAGGGTTCCAGTCAGTGCAGTTAAAATAGATGTTGAGGTTCCAGTCACTGGGCCCTCGGGCTCCGCAGCATGACCACTAGAAGGGAGAGAAGCCGGGAGAGAATGCAAAAATGGGAGACTCCCTCCCCTCCCCAAGGCTCCTGTCCCCTGCCTGATCCCCAATACCTGATGCCTAAACCCTGCCAGGCCTGGCCCCATCTGCAACGTGATCTTGGCAAGCACCTGCTACGGTACCCAATTCATCCCATGACCTCTACCCAGACCTTTGGCCCCTGCCCTGAAATCAAATCAGGAGCAAAGCACAAGGAAGGGGTCTTTAAAACAGACCTAAGCCTTCAGAGAACTAGATCTAAGTTCCTTGAGGGCATTTTTGCATTTGTATCTCCTCCACATATCTCCTCCTGGCACATAGTAGATATATAATAAAGTAATAAAATTAAAAGTTTCAAAGTAATAAAATAAAAAAATAAAATTATTGATGTGGGCCTCAGCTATAAAAAAAGCTAGAAAGCCTTCATCCTTTCTAGAAGTCAGTCTCAGATGACTCCTTAGGACTCATCTGGCCCATCTAAAGAAAGGGGTGGCCAGTGTGAACTTCGAGTAACCTGTTTCTTTCTTTCTCTTTCATCCTTCCTCTCTTTCTTTCTCCTTGGTCAGAAGACAAGAAATAAAATCAAGGCATTAGCCAGGGACAGAAAACCTATAGTTGAAGGACCATTTAATCCCACCATTAGATGATGGTCATTTAATACCTCATGTGCCCTTGGGCAAGTCTCTAACCTTTTCTGGGGCTAGATTCCTTTATCTGTAAAATGAAGGGATCAGCTAACTAGAGATGGCCTTTCTTGCTCTAAATCTATAATCCTATAAACTTATGAATTTGTATATCTTTTCTCTTGAAAATAATACTTCGATATGTTGTAAATAAATCCTAGGAAAACATTCTCCGGTTCAGAAAAGTTCAGCCTAGTGGGGAAGAAGAAAAAGTGAGAAGTAGGTGCTAGAACCAGATAAGAGCTGGTGGCCAAGCAGGTCAAGAGGTCCAGGGCTGAAGGGTGGAGTGCAAGAACCAGGTTACTTGAGAAAACAATGAAAGGTATGAGCCTGAGGGCTGAGGGTCACCAGTTCTGCAGGAGTTGATGATGTTGCATCTGCAAAGGCCTAAATCGGTCAGAGGCAAAATCCCCATAACTCTTTCAGTGTCCTGGGACCCCTCCATAGAAAAATGTTTTTAGATCCATAAAATACATATGATTACAAAGGGAAACAGTCATCTATTTTTGAAAAGTTTACAGGACCTCAGGTTAAGAACCACTGCTCTACTTCCCACCTTGCATGAGGCTGCAGAGTCAGTTTCTACCAGGGAACGGGGCAGGCATCCCCAGAAGAAACATGGAACTAGCTTGGAGCACTGGCAGGAGGAAAGGATCTGGCATCCTTTCTGGACTTCAAAAGGGTAAGAAGTAAGGAGCAGGAGGGATGGGACAGTAAAAGGTACCAGGATAAAAAGAAAGCAGGCAGTGTCTGATACGTGATCAAGAGAAGAAATAAAAAGCCCAGGGGTGGCTAGAGATTGGATTTCCTCCAAAGATCTGATGGGGTTCAGACTCTGGGAACCTCCCTGAAACCCCCTTGAATCTTCCCACTTAATCTGGTCTTTCATATTCAAATCTGTTGCCCTTGGCCTAGCCTGGCCTTTCATAGTCGGTTTCCTATGGATTGCCCCCTCCTCCCAGACCACTAGACCATCTCTAGATCTTTCCCATGGACTTTCTGTATATAAGTTCTATCTTGCCTCCATGAAAACATTCAGATTCAATCCAGCTCACACTCTGACTAGCTGAGATTCTATCTGGCCTGCTTCTTAATACAAGTGTTACGAATGCTTACACTCCTTAAGAGTCAACCCAGTATGGCGAATCTTTCATAAACTTTGCTTTACTTTGGTTTAAGAAGGCTTAAGTCAAATTCATTTGAGCAGGACCTGGCATGTTGGTATTTTGGGGTCCCCAGCACCCCTCAGACTTCAACAGTTCCTCTCGAAACAATGGCTGAGGGGACCTATGGTGTTGGTTTTAAGGCAGGGGCAGCAATCTGTGAATCAAAACCAGCTAAGCAGAATGAGAAAAAAGTTTGGGTGTGTGCCCACCTAACTGGAGAGCTCTAGGACAGCTGCAAACTTCAGTCAGTATTAAGAGACGGTGGCTGAGAGCCATAGAGAACTAAGCAAATACGAAGGGTGAGGAAAGTGCTCCAGTGACCTAAAGACTCTACAAAGCCTGTGATTCTTCCAGAGGCAAAAAAGGAACAGCTACATGTATGCAAGATTTAAGTTAGTCTCTCTGCTAAACAGTTAAAGGGCAGAAGGAATCTTCTAGTATACTAGGAGTTTTTAACCTTTTTGTGTGTGTCCTGGATCGCCTTTGACAGTCTGTTGAAGCTTAGGGACCCCTTCTCAAAATAATGTTTTTAAATGAATAAAACAAAATGCATAGGCTTACAGAAGAAATTAATTATATTGGAATGCAGTTAGCAAAATATTTTCTTTAAAAGACAACTTTAGGGACTCGGGGTTAAGAATCCCAGCCTGCTATAGACTCTCCAGCTTAGCGCTGCGAATGAAAGATTCCTGGAAAGAATAGGTGTTTTTAGTGAACAATGAATAAAAAGAATTTGAGACAGAAAGAATTCCTAAGAAGGCTGGCACATAAAAGAAGAAGCCACAGGGAAGAGAGGCTGGCAAAACCATTGGGACTATGGCACATTTTGATGCTTTTTCCAGAAAAAGTGGGGCTGTACCCTGAGAAGAGGAAGCAACTTCTCCTGTTATAATAATGAGAACCCAAGCCAGGGTACAGATCCTAGGAAAGAGACAAGGAGGAACACTTGAAAATCTATCAATGACCATGAGTGATAAATAAGGAGGCATGCTGCCTTCTTAGACCTATGAACCTGTGACAGAAAGCCTCAGAAAACTGTGTCAAACCTAGTGATATTCCTAGTGATTCTGGGGATAAACAATATTGCTAAAAAAGAATCCAGAAAGTATCAGAAAGGATCTAGAAGGCCTGGGAAGTAAACTAAAGACCTAAGGTGATGTTTTCATCACTACTGCCCATGGAAGGACAAGGGCTTCAGAAGGGAAAGGCAGATTTGGGAAGTGAACAGCTGGTTATTAAGAAGATCATGTCTGAGAGTAGGATTTGGATTTTGAGCCTAGATGGACTACATCCCCAGTACTGAAAGAATAGGCAGATATGACGGCTGAGCTACCCTCAGTGATCGTTGGAAAACTGTGGGCAACAGAAGATGTGCTATTGGACTGGAGATGGGCAATGTCCCAATTTTCTGGATTCTTCAACTACAGGCTGGTGAGCTCTAACACTTACTAGCCATGGACAAGAAACACAGCTAATTTTTGTGAGTCTATTTCCTCCTCTGTAAAATGGGAATAATACTGGCTTATTGTGAAGAAAAAAATTCACAAATTTTAAAGTACTATAGAAATGTGAGTCTTGAGCTATTAGTTTGTATTCAAAGGCAACGATAAAAATTACTCCCACCAAAAAACACACACACCTGCACCGCTCTCTTTCCTCTCTCCAAACCTAGACCAAATTGCTGCCAGGGATCACAACCTTATATGGGAGGTAAAACCGCTGGACACTCCTCTTATGGGTCCTCCTTCCTCACCCCCTTAATCTTACCACCCACAATGGAGAGAAGTCAAGGGCACCCATTAGACCAAGGCTGAAACTGTGATGACTCACATATTCCTGAGCAAAGTCGATGAGGTTTTGCAGGTCAATATCATCCCGATAGGCCTTGACGTTGTTATTGATGAATATATTGAGCTGGTCTCTAATCCAGTCCTTGAAGACAAAGGCCAGAATTCCGGTGGCCAGCTCCAGAAAGAAGATGAGGCCGAGGAACACTGAGAACTGGAAAGAAGAAGGGGACAGACACAGAGTGAATGGAAGATGGTAGAATTCAGCTTGAATCCTCCTTGCAGCCCTGTGCCCACCCAGATATGGGGGTAATGGACAAGGGCAAAGGCAGGTTGGAGTCATGAAAAGAACACTAGACTGGAAGTGAGGAAATCTGGGTTCTAGTCCTAGAGCTGCCTCTAACTTGATGTAGATCATGTCAAATCTCCAGGACTCAGTTTACCCATTTGTAAAAAAAAGGATGCTGGACTAGATGACCTCTAAAGGCCTTTAAAGCTCTAAGAACCAATGACTATCTATGGCCCCCATCCCTGAGACAGATGATTCCTGCTCCAAGGTCTACCAGAAGGCTGAAGGCTGGGGGAAAAGGGGTGAGAGGGCATGGAAAGGCCTTCTTGAGATTCAAATTTTACTTCCCAGTCTCTTCTTAATTTCCATAAACTGTCTCCTGCTAGCAGAACTACCTCAGAAACATGGCTACAGATCAGATATTTCCAGCAAATAGGTACAGAAAGGTACTGAGGTAAGAGATTCCTTTCAGTGGCAGCAAAAGGGCATTCAGTGATGGATGTGCCAGTTTTTGGCTCCTTCCACAGTGAGGGATGTTGTCTTCTATTTTCAAGGTGATGAAAGCCTTGTATCTACATAGCTGACAAAGTGATTTGCCTAAAATACGGCTCTGACCATGTTGCCACCATCCTATACAATGGCTACTCCAATGGCCACTTATTACCTCTAGGATAAAATAAAAACACCTGTGTTTGTCACTGAAAGCCCTTCCAGCCTTATTATATTCTATACCTGCTATGAAGTCAATGCTGGTCCATGGCCCCATCCAGAGCCCCAGTCCATTCTAACCTTTGGACACACTCTCCTCTTGGTAAGGACCATCTCTTGGTCCTTACTTCCCAAGTCCTCTGTGCCTTGTTATTTGCCCTGTTGCCCCCTGTCCAAGAACCACTTGGTCTTTCTATCTACCACCAACTGAACATTAACTCTGCATATAAACTGTCTTCTCTTAATCAGAATGTGAGCTTCTTGAAAGCAACGACTGGATTTTCAGTTTTTATATCCAGTGATTTACCTGGGGTTTCCCTCAGAGGAAAACATTTAACAAATATTTTTCCATTCCATTTACCCTTCCTGTGGCCCAGTCAAGCCTTCTTACAGTTCCTTCAACAAAGCACTCCATTTCCCACTTCCATGCTTTTACTTTGGCTATCCCCTATGCCTGAAACACATTTCCCCCACACCTCAGTCTTAGTCTCATTCAAGACAGCTCAGATGCATGAGGCTTCTCCTGGTGCCTCCAGCTACTAGAGCTCTCCCCTACGCCACAACCCCTCCCCAGATCAGCTTGATTTTATAGCTATATTGTGTTGTTTAGTGGGTTCGTGTGTCCAAATCTTTGTAACCCCATTTGGGATTTTCTTGGCAAAGATACTGGAAAGGTTTGTCATTTCCTTCTTCAGATGTGTATTTACCTGCCTATATATGTACATGTTGCCTCTCCTGATGGAACCTAAGTTCTTTGAGGGCAGGACTGTTTAGTTTTTGTCCTTGTATCTTCATGGCCTAGTAGAGTGCCTGGCATATAGTATACATTTAATAAACCTTTGCTGATTGATCGACTGATTGATTTCGGGGCTTTTACTAGTAAAAGTTAGCTGTGTGATCCTTGGAGAAGTCATGATATCTCTCTGAACCTCAGTTTCCTCATTTAAAATCTGGCTATGCCAATATTTGCATTCCTCCCCCTCAGATAGCAAGGCAAGTATTTAGTAAGCCTTAGAGTGCTATAGAGAAATGGAGGGTTTTTTTCCTAAATCTTTCCCTTGGGAAAAGGGGGCAAAAGAAAGAGCTAGCAACTCCCCTAAAGTCACAAGTCATATTTCTAGAATTAGAAGAGACTTCAGAGATCATCTAGTCCAGGGATGGGGAACCATATGTGGCCCTCTAGTCCTCAAGTGTGCCCCTTTGACTGAATCCAAACTTCACATATCCTCACTTCTGATCTAGGTCCAACCCCCTCACTTTACAGATGAGGAAACTAAGGCCCATGGAGATGAAGTGCCTTACACAAGTCATCCAGGTAGTAAGCATCAGAGGAGAGATTTGAACTCAGGTCCTCTGACTCCAGAGCCTGGCCTCTTTTTCCTATATCACAAGTCTTCCAATGTCTTAGCTTCAGGAGCTTCCAGGAGGCTCTGTCAACAAAGCGGCAGCAGCAGCTCTGACAGCAATGGACTTGTATATTCTACAGTCAAAAGACCAGCCTAGCTAAGTGTGCTCTGGAGGCTCATCAGCTGGAAGATAGTCACCAGGGGGTGAACATTTGGAGCCACAGCAGCTCTTGAAGGATCCATCTAGCAGGGCATGGCGCCACTGTGCTCTAAGCCTGCATCATAGATCTGTTGAAGGACTAAAGACCAAAAAAGTTTATCAAGTTTTTTTATTCCTGGCACATAGCACTGTACTTGGCACACAGGAGTGAAAAAATAAAACTGAAACAACTTCTGATTGACTGACTGCTGAATCCTTAAAGTATATATGTAGGCTGAACTGCCTAAACCTGCCATGCCACTGGGAGGCTTCCGGATGGGTTAGAAGTGAGCCTGGGATTACTGAATGAACAATAATCCTGAGCCAATGGGCCTAGATAAGCACATCTCAAATTGAGGGTTGGGGAAAAGAAAAGTCTGGGGCTAGAGGTACTTTGGAAGTCATTTAGCCCAACACTCTCATTTTATAGATGAGGAGGAAGTTGAGGCACAGGTAGTAAGTGACAAGCCCATCAAGGTCAATCTTTTTCTACTATGGAACATCATCACGCTGTCTCTTCCCCAGGCAGCTGGACACCCTGGGTTAAGGCTTCCAGCACAGAATGAATTATAGGCCAACCTTGGCTTGGACAACTGTAGTGAGAGACAACTTAGGAAGTCTAAAGACTGCCTAAGCTGGCAAGGGAAAGTTTCCTTTTATATTTATTTCTAATTATATTCTCCCTTTAATGTTATTTCTCAAATTATTTCAAGCTAACCTGGCTGAGCTCCCTGAGTCCAGCATGGGTCACTGGCCATGATTTTCTTCTCACCCCCTTTAACAGGTGATCCCTCCCTCTAATACAGAGCCTTACAAATTCTTTAATAAACAACTCTGTACCCCTACCCCCATGGAGAGGGAATAATCCCTCACTTACAAACTTGAGTAAGAAGGTGTTCTCCCGAAGAGCCCCTATGCAGCCAGCAAAGCCCAGGACGGACATGATACCTCCAACCACCACGAAGAACCACACGGGATCCAGGCCACTCAGGTGGGTGAGTGAGGAGATGTTGGAAAGGACACCCTGAACGCAGAGCATGGAGGAAGGTTAAAAATCACAAAAACAGTCCCACCTCTACCCCAATGGCTACTTCACCTTTGCCCTATATGCCATGGCCTCAGGGCTTGTACCCAAACACTCCCTCTCCCCCATCCTTTCTTCCCTCCCTTGTTCTCTTCTCACTGGTGCTTACCTTCTCTCCCCATGCCCACAGGCCTATGATCAGCAGCACAGCCCCCAACAGCTGGAGAAGGAAGAAGAAGGAATTTAGGTATATCTGCCAGGAGTGGGCAGCCCTGTAAGTGTGGGCAACACACTCTACTATTCCTGTTAGGTGCACCACCCCAATGGCAGGCCTACCTACCCCAGTCACTCTTGACCGCAACTTGGGGAACATGTACCTGAAAGAGTAGGGCATTGTCCCCAGGAGCTACCTGATGCCCAGAAACCTCTACTGTCCTGGTGCCTGGGCCCGTCAAGAGGGACTGAGAGTGAGATAGAAAAGATGCCCCTCCCCATGAGATCAAACAAACTTTGTAACCTTGGGCAAAAACTTCTGCTTTCAGAGTTTCACCTTCATCTCTAACAACGATAATATTTACATTACATGAAAAGATAAGAACAAGGTAAATGAGAAGAAAACGGAAAACAAGATAATAATAATTATTCTTTTTATTCATTCTTCCAAAGCACTTAACGATTTTGCAAAGCACTTTTCTCAAAGCAGTCCTGTGAAGGTACATAAGAAAAATACTAGCCCCACTTTACAGATGCCTTCATCAGTCTCAAAGAATTTAAGTGACCTGCCCAAGGTCACACAACTATTAATTGTCAAATATGGGATTTAAACTCGTCTTTCCTCATCCTTAACTCCAGCAAATATTCCTTGCTACTCTACGTTGCCTCTCCAAAACCTGTAAAAAATGGGGGCTGATCACACTGGCATTACATACTTCATACAGTTTCCAGGAAAGTGTGTTAAAAACTTTAGAGTACTATGGAAATGAGCTAACCAGATTACCATTAACCATATTTGCATTGGAGTCATTAAAGGGCATGAACTGCTACTTCATAAAGAATGATTACAAGTAGCAACACAAAGCAGTAAATGATAGCTGTCAAATGAGTGGGACAGACAGTCTGAGGGATAAACCTAGCTAAGAAGTCAAGGCAATCGTCCCATGGAAAGGTGCTAAGGGAATGGAGAAGGAGGGAGATGAGAGTGATTGTCTTTGAGGGGCAAGAAAACAGCAGTCACAGATGACTTGGCAGAAACTAGGGGACCAAATCAGGGAGCCTCAGCCTTCTCATTTGTGGGATGACTAATAAATATGTGCTACCCCCAGAGCAGAGGGGCCAATTTCCTGCTGAGGTTCTTTCTCTAGAGGTAATAAGAGCACTATGTGAAATGCCTTCTAAGATAAGGAGTAAAATGTTCTGGATTCGAGTTTAGGCACTTAGAGCCCGTTTTACATGGCCTTGAGGAGGTGGCTTTCTGGACTATTCCTCTCCCCCTCCCAGGGAGGTGGAGGAGGAAGTGCCTCCCAGACTTAAGTCAATGATCCTAAGATGATCTCTAAGGTCCCTTCCAGTTATAAATCCTATGCTATAAACTGATACCAAGGCTCTCAGCCAGTTAAAAGGGTTAAATGACACCCCTTGTGCCCACTCTGTGACCATAAGCCACTACAGCTGAAGAGGTCCCTCCCATGAGGAAGGTCTTGGGTTTAGGTTAAAAGAAAAGCAGGTCTAAGACAGGAAAGCTGGAGAAATTACAATGATAGAGAGAGAGTAGCGGTAGGAAAAATAATGGTATACAAAACAGGCCAGAGCTAGCAACTGGCCTGGAGAAACAGGCCCTGATCAGCACAGGGGCCACACCTTACCCCAAAATGTGGAGGTGAAGGCAAAGATGGGATTCTGGAATTCTGTGTCTCCACTGACCCTGTTCCTAGGTGACCAGGAGAACCAAGTATTCAAATCCCCCTTAATTAAGTTCTACAAGGGTGACTCCTCCTACAGAGAACACTGGGGGTTGGGGTGGGGTGACTCTCCAAAGAAATACCTTTCCACATACACTCAAACCTTTCTTTCCCAGGACTGGAGCTGCCAGCAGTCTGGGACTTTAAATGGGGGCCCCGCAGGAGAAGACTTCATGCAATCGATTCCAAGGGGAGCTGCCCTTCTTCTTTCCCGCTCCCCCCAGCCTGAGAAGCAGCAGGTCTAGCCTATGAGTGGCTAGCCAAGAGGACAGGCGACCCCTCTCAGACCCCTTTCTTCAGTATTCTTTTCTCCTCCCTTTCCCCAAGAAAGAAAGCCAAGTGTGTGGGGGCAGGGCAGCTCCCCAAAAACCCCAGGGAAAGAAGGGAGTGAGGTGCAGCTGCTCCCCTCCCCCTCTTCCCAGGGAAGGGAAGGGAAGGGAGGGGAGGGAGGGCGACTCTCTCCGGGAAGCCCAGGAAATGAATGGGGGAGGGTGGCTCGGGGGAGCAGCCTCCCTCGCCCACCAGGAAGCCCCGAGACGGGGTGCAGCCGGATCGTTCCCCCCCCGCGGCCTCCCCCCCACCCCACTCACCCAGAAGACAATATTGAAACCGAAGAGGAAGTATTTTCCGCAGCAGCCGACCTCGGGCTCCTGGAAGCGCTGCTGCTTGGCCGGCATGGCGGGGAGCCGCTCGCCCGGGGCCCGGGCCCGTGGCCCGCAGCAGCCCTGGGTTAGCGCCGGCCCCGGGCCTGGGCTGGCGGCCTGGGCTTCATGGCTGAGACACGGCGAGGCCCCGCCCCCCGGGCCCGGCTCCGCCCGCCGCCGGCCTCCTCCTCCACCCCCCGGCCGAGGACACCTAGCGGCTCCGGCCGGACCCGGGCTCCCCGAGCCGGTGGCCTCCGCTTCGGGGGCCTCCGCAGTGCTACGGTGCACTGGCTGACGAGCTGTGCGCTGGGGGATGCCGTGCCTCCTGCTCGGTCTCTCCGCTTCCGGCTCCGATCCGTCCCCCCCACCTCGGACTAAGATATATTCCTAGAGGACCGTTCTGGTCCCGTCACTCCCCCGCTCTAGAGGCTGCAGCGGCTCCCTATTGTCTCTGGAACAAAACAGAAACTGCTCGGCTGGAAAGCCTTCGTTCCAGGGCTCCTTGCACGTTACTTCCCTTTCAGGCTCCCTTCAATCCAGCCAGATTGTCCCACGGGGCTCCTACGCTGCATTCCAAAACCACGCCTTTGCAGTCCCTTATGCCTGGAATGCGCTGGGCAGTCGCCTCCGGCCTCGGAGAGTCCCTAGCTTCCTTTGAAAGTTTTACACAAGAGCTTTCCTAATCCTTCTAGATGATAGTAATGGTCCTCCCGCTGAGTTTACTTTGTATACGTTTTGTCTTTCTTTGTGTATATGTTGTTTCCCCTGATTCAGGGCAGGGTTTGTTTCATTTGCGTCTCCGTATCCCTAGCATCTAGGCATTTAACATTTGATTGATTGGGTTCAACGTATCACTGTCAGCCCCAGTTTGTCGATGGTAACAGAAACTCACCTAGGTAAGGATTGAAAAGGTAAACTGGATTTGAAATCAGAAGACCTGGGTTCAAATGCTGACTTTGCCTCTTACTAGCGTTGTGACTGAGCAAGGCACTCAGGGTGTCAGGACAGTCACCTTAAGGATGCCCACACCATTGACTTGATAGGATTGTTAGGCGGAAAACCCTTTTAGAGTGTTACGTACCCTTTTAAATTGGAACTAATAAGTTATTATTTATTATCGGACGTCCTTTCTCCACTTCCACACCCCCTGCCTTAATTCAGACCTTCCTCACCTCTATATAATAGCTTCCTGCTTTGTTCTCCGGCAATCCATCTAGCACGGTGGGTCACCTTCCTCAAGAAATCATGTCACTTTCTTGTTCAGCTCCCCCCTAAGACGCTTCCATACTATAAAGACAGAATTCCTTGGAATCTATTAAATAGATTTGCCATTCTGGGCTTTCCATGCATGCCCTTTCTCTCTCTCTCTCTTTTTTTTTTTTGGAGGGGGGAAGACAAGACAATTGGGATTAAATGACTTGCCCCGCACAGCTAGTGTCAAGTGTCTGGGGTCGAATTTGAATTCAGGTCCTCCTGACTCCAGGGCTGGTGTTCTCTATAGTTTGCCCTCTAGTTACCCCTCTCACATATTTTCATCTGGGAAGAAAGCTTCTGAAATGCTCAGGTCTTGCCAGACCTAAAAAAGAAAAAACCAAATTCCTTGACTCTTGTTCCTCATCTAGTGTTTCCTCCCATTTTTTCACTGGTAAAATTCTTATTTATTTTATTTTTAAAATCTATTTATTTTACTTTTTCAACATCCACTTATACAAGATTTTGAATTCTAAATTTTCCCCTTTCCTGAAGACAGCGTGCAATTGATATAGGCTATATATATATATATATGTTTCATATGATTGTATATACATATACAATCATATGAAACATATTTTCACATTAATCATGTTGTAAAGAAGAATCAGAACCAGAGGAAAAGCAAGAGAAAGAAAAAAAGAGAAAATAGTATGCTTTCCTTTGCACTGTCAAGGTTTAGGGGTGCTGGGACATCGAAATAACAACAGAAAGGTCCTGCCTGAATGAATTCGACCCAAGCCTTCTTTCAGCCAAAGACAAAGTTTATTAAAGCACAGATAGAAGGTGGGCATGAGTCTAAAAATCCACCTTACAGGCCAGATTCTTAAGGAATCTGAGCACTTTAATAGCAGCAAGATATATCTTTTTATACAGGAGAATATGAAAACAGAGAAAGGTTGTAAATGGAGTAAAGGAAGTATCGCTCTAGAGTGGGACCACGTGCAGACAACGAAAGGGCATTAATTAACTGGGAAGGGCATATTGCTCCAGGCCAGTGCTGGGGACTTGAGCCACATGCAGAAGTTCAGGGGCTTTTCAATTTGGGGTTTTAGATCCCAAAGACATGGTCTTTGTCTTTTGGGGGTTCAGATACCATCTCCATCACATTCAGACTCCATAGTTCTTTCTCTGGATATGGATAGCATTTTCCATCAGGAATCTTTTGGAATTGTCTTAGATCATTGCACTGATGAAAAAAACTAAGCCTATCAAAGTTGGTTGTTGCACAATGTTGCTCTTACTGTGTACAGGGGTTGTCCTGGCTCTGCTCACTTCACTCAGCATCAATTCTTGTAAGACTTTCCAGGTTTTTCTGAAATCTGCCTGCTTATCACTGATAAAATTCTTGAATAAGTTATCTACACTTCCTTCTAGACACCCACGCTGTCAGCCCCTTGCAATCTTGGGAAACCTCAATGACTCTTCTGAAACTGCCCACCACTTGTTACTACTGTACTCATGGTCAACATATCTGTAGCTTTTGGCATTATTACTCCCTTCCACCTCAGCATTCTTCCTCCCTTGGCTTCGGAGACTTCAAGTTTTCTTGTCACTGGTCTTTATCTGTCTGAATGACCTCTTCCTGACCCCTCCTCTTTCTGAACTCATTAGTCAGTCCCTTGGCAATTATATTCACTCCCTTCTACGCAGATGATCCCCAGTCCAACCTCTGGGGCCTGACCAGCCCCAGACCCATATTTCCAAAGATAACCTTCATTCATGAAGTCTGTCATGTTCCTAACCTTGGAGTTATCTTTCACTTTTCCTTCCCTTTCACATCCAGTTGCTAAATCCCTCTCTGAAAGATCTCCAACTGAGCCATTCATTCCAGTGGTCATGACCCACTGTCACCCAATAGTACAGGCCCTCATGGCCAAACACAGGCAGAGACCTTGGGCTTAGGAGGCATTTAACAGACAGGAAAATCCAATAATAGTTAATATTTGTATAGTGCTTTAAAGGTTTACAAAGTGCTTTACAAATATTATTTTTTTGTCCTCACAACTCCAGGAGGTAGGTACTATTATCTCCATTTTACAGATGAGGAAATGGAAGCTTACAAAGGTTAAATTATTCTCCAAAGATCACACAGCTAATAAGTATCTGACTAGGATTGAAACTGGCTCTTTCCAACTCTAAATCTGGCATTGTGATAAATTTCAAAGGAATATTTGACAAGAACTTGCTCAATAATCCTACACAGAAGTTACAAATATTACTGCCTTCAAGGCTGCCCAAACGTTCAAGCCCCCCTACTCAGGAGGTGAGCACAAAGGAAGATTATAGCTGGGAAAAACAAGAGGGAACATCGGACACCAACTAATCCTACACTAACCAGCCGTGAATCCCATCTAGGGCATCACAGAACTCATCCCAGGAAAATGAGGTGAGGTAGCCTTTAGGTAGGAGATCGGCAAGAAGCTTGCGTTGACTCACTATGCTAGCCAGGGCAAGTGACGTGGTTTTTCCCTGTCTAGGACTTCACATTAAGATCATAGGACTATAGATTTAGAGCTGGAAAGAATATCAAAAGCCACTGAGTTCAAACCCCCTGCTTTACAGATGAGGACACTGAGGCATATTGCTTCAATGACTCACCTAAGTTCATACATCTAGTATCCTTGATGGAATTTGAACCAAAGTATTCCTGGCTAAAAGTCCATAACATCCCTAGTAACCTTAACTTTTTATTTTTATTATTTATTTTTACCTTTTCACTTGACAAACAGAGTTGACTAAGAGCTGACTAAAACTGCACAGGTCTCCATTCAAACCCTAACCCTATAAATTGCCTAGAGCTGACCAGGCATAGCCTTCTAGCCTTGATTTTGTCCATCTCCCAAACTCTCGCCTCCAGTGATTCCCAAGCTTTCTTTAAGGCCTTTTATTTGTTATGCAAAACCATTTATCTAGTGAAACCTTCAAATACCTAACCCTTCTCACCCTCTCTGCCTTAGTACTCCCAGGCTCCTGCCTAAGGTACCCCAGCACTTGCTATGTGATACTACGAGCTGCAATTCCTCTGCCCCATTAAAGACCTCCATTTTGTTGTATTGACTGTTTTCATTTAAATTTTACATTGACACACTAGAACTGTGATTTAGTCTCAGAGAATTGCCTGGGGGCACTGACCCAGGATCATCACGCAGCCAGTGTCAGAGAGATGACCTGAATGAAGATGATGATGATAACTAACATTTATATGATGTCTAGTATGAGCCAGGCACTGTACTGTGCTTTACAGAACTTATCTTGTTTGCTCGTTACAACCCTGAGAAGTGGGTGCTAGTATTTTACAATTTTTTTTACAGTTTTACAGTTGAGGAAACTGATACAGAGGTCAAGTGACTTGCCCAGAATCACCTAGCTAGTGTCTGGATCTGAATTTGAATGCATCTTTTTGACTCCAAAGGCTCTGTTCCCAGCGTACCCGGCTGCCTCTTCTTGACTGTTAGGTCAACTTTATCTCCTTTACCCCAGTCTGCCTCTTCCTTAAATATTATAAGCTCAAGAGCCACAAAACCAAACACTGACTGACTTTTTTTAAAGATGAAAAGGTCTCTATCTCTTTTAAAATTATTTTTATCATTATTATTTTTTTTAATTTTTATTATTCTTTCTCATGGTTTTTCCCTTTGCTTCTAATTATTCTTCACAACATGACTACTGTAAAAATATATCTAATATGTTGTACGTGTGTAGCCTATATCAGATTGCACACTGTCTTGGAGAGGGGGAGCAGAAGGGGAGAAAATTTAGAACTCAAAATCTTATAGAAGTAAATATTGAAAACTAAAAATAAATTTTTTAAAGACAAAGTTTATTAGCATCAACAGATGGGTAGACATACACACAACATATATATGCAATAATACATTATAAACATACACGCATGTATACATATCTATACTCTGTGTATATGTACATATGTAGTCTAATCTTGGGTATATTATATATATATGTTAGACTATTTTGATGTGTGTGTGTGTGTGTGTGTGTGTGTGTGTGTGTGTATCAACTAGGTAGTGCAGTAGTTAGAGCACCAGATCTGGAGTTAGGAAAATGTGAGTTTAAATTTGGCCTCAAACACTCACTAGCTGAATGACCCTAGCAAGTCTCAATCTTTGCCCCAGTTTCCTCATCTGTAAAATTGAATGACAGAATCCATGTCCCAGGATTGTTGTGAGGCTTGAATGGAATAATTATAATGAAAAGGCCTTTTCTTCCCCATTTCCTTCTGGCTTTTGGACTTCTCCGAAGCTATCATGCCTTCCTTCCTTCCCTAGGAAACTAATCCTGGGAAATTATCACCGTGCTGCCAGATTGAATCAGCCTAGTACTCATATCCCTCTGATTGGACTCTCCATAGGGGAACAGGAGATGGGTCCCCAGCATAATTTTTCTTCTCATTTCCCACCGATTTCCCTGCTCCTGGGCTTCTCGGGAACTCTTCAGCCCGCCCTGAGCTGTGTACCCACCTTCCCACTTTCCATTTTCAACTTCCCTTTCTATGTAGTCTGCCCCTTGAGATTATAAATTCCCTTGACAGGGATAGTCTTTTTATTTGCATTTGTATCCCCTGCGCTTCGTAAATGCTACGTAAATGTTAGCTATTTCTATAAGGTTTTACATGGCTTTAAGGCAGGGAGTAAAAAGGAACCTGACTTGAGGCTGATAGACACTTTTCTTGATTAGGAGGTTGAGTAATAGGGACAGGTTGTCGGGTGATTTGGGAGGTAGTGGGGAGAGAATGTCTTACCTTTGGGGTAACCTGAGTGTCACCCAGGATCAGGGCTGTTCTTGGTAGAGGTGTGCTCCCTTTTGTCTAGGTGGGTCTACCCTTTGGAGACCTCAGATGGAGGCCACCATTTGAGACAGAACAGCACAGCCCTGTAGGCTCCATTTCTTTGACCTCTACAGTTACTTATAAGTGTTGGCAAAGGGAGAGAAAGAGAGAGAGAATAGTTCCCCCAAATTCACAGTGCAAAGGTTTTGTCCCTTTGTTCCACAATTTCCCGCTTTGATACTTCATTAGAAGAGTCATCAAATCTGGACAACTCAGTAAATAGGTTCACATTTAGCGATTTGTATTTGTTTTTATTTTCTGGTGAAATGAGGGGTGGAAGTGGAGGCAGGGCACTACTGTAGCCCAGAACAGGAGGGACCTGGTATATGTGGGAGGGCCTCACACCACAAACTTGTTCTTGGTGAAAGAATTGCTCTTGGTGGCTGTGTCTGCATGGGCCTGGTAGCCAATAACAATCTTCGATGTGAGCCCCAGCCTGTCCTTGAAGACACGTCTAGGAGGCATAGGAAATATTAGGTTTCCCATCCATGCATTCCCAGTATCTTCCTCCCTCCAGTCTCAGTGTTTTCGGTTCCTTTCTTTACTTTAAGACTATAACCTCATCCTGGAAAACCCTTACAGTTCCCCCTCCCTTTCCCCCCAACATACTTACCCAATAAAGGTGACAGCTGGCTGGTTCTCAGCCTCACTCGTCCAGATGGCTATCTTGTCCCCCTTGGTGCGCACATTGACCACAGCCCCACATATCTCCTCACTGTACTCCTCAAAGGCCTCTCCAACTAGACAAAGAAGCTGGCCCCAAAAGAGTAGAATGAAGTATTTAGCCTTGGCCCTGGCTAGCAGTCCCAGGGCTGACCATCTTTGAGGCAAACCCTGGGCCTGAAGTCTTCCTCTGAAGTCAGACCCTAGACAGCCCCTCCTAAATGCTATGGATAATCCCCTTCAAGCCCCAGGTGAGAGGTAAAGTGATTAGAGGTTCATCTAGTCCAATGCTGTCATTTTGCAAAAGAGAACACAGACAAGGGAAGGAAAACATCTGTATAAGTCATATAAATAGTGACTTTTGAAAGTCACTAATTTTTTGAAAGAGTTGGGATTTCAAATTCAAGTTCTAACTTCAAATCTTATAATTTTTTCCAGGTTAGACCAGGCCACAGGGAAGGCCTCATCCCATATCTTCACTTTCAGGAGTATCTGGGTGAACTATGGGTGAAGTCTGAGTGGGTGCAGCCTGGGATACCTGTAAGGGGTACTTTTTCTCCCTTCCCTCCCCACTCAGTCCCACACTGACTGTCTCTAGCCAGAGGCGATCGAGGTTGTTTTGACGCTGTTGCTTGGCCAGGCTGACCAACCATCGGCCACCATGCTTGTTCCTACTATCTTCCCACATAGGTTCGATGCCATCCTGGGGGGCAGGGTATGGTGGGTGGGGGAGGACAGAGAGGGTGGGTAGGGAAGAAAACATTCAGTTCATTCCAACTTGTGCTAATAGCAGCCTCCTTCCTACTAGAAGTCAGATACCCCTTCTGCCATTTAGCTCCCCATGATAGAGAAGACTCTTCCTCCCAGCCTAAGAAAGCAACATTTCCCAACCTGTCCCAGGCTTGTCACTCTTCAGCAGGAAAAAAGCTCAAAGGAATAATGTCTCTCTAGGACCACTGTGGCAAACTATTCCAGGAATATTTCTACCACCACCCCCAGCTACCCCAGCCCTTTCCCTAGAAAGGGAGCCAAGTTTGTAGGATTTAGAGCTAAAGAGAATCTTTAAAGTTATAATTTCATTGGTGAGGAAATTGAAACCTAGGAGGGGGGAGGAATTTACTCATGGTCACAGAGGAAGTTAATACCAATGTCAGGAATTGCAACTCAGTTTTCAGAAATCAAATAGATCATTCTTTCCACTCTACCACAATGTATCCAGGTGATGCTAATTCCACTAGGAAGACTCTCTCCTTCCTTCCCTCCCTTGCCCCCTCATCTCCAATCTCCCTCAAATGAAAGGCTTGGTGGGGCAGGGAGTATTACCTTGAACAGTGCATAGTCACATCCCAAGGACAGTTTGCTGGCCAGTTGGATGTGGCTGTAGAGCCTAGGAAAAGAAACCTTAGAGTCCCATATCATTTTAGGCTTCGAAGGGATCTTAGAAACTATAGAGTCCAACGCCCTCATTTTATAAGTGGGGAACCTGAAACCTAGAGAGACACCATAACACCCTCACCGTGGGGGCCCTGTGCTATAAAGAAATGTTTTGTATGCTATCCTGGAAGAAGGCCCAGAAGAAAAGGCAAGTCCCAGGGCAGAGCTACAAATACCAGATGGATGGGAGGAACTCTCAGGACAAGAGTTTAAAGGGCCAAAGTCTAAAAGGGATCACAGGCTGTACAGTTGAAAAAGACCACCTTGGAGTCACTCCGCTTTTGACCCTGCTATTTTACAGATATAACATGAGTTATACAGAGAATGCATAGATACTCCCTGCCTCATGAACACCTCAGAGTTCCAGTTCTGACAAGTCAACCTGGCACAGTGGTCTTTTGGTGTGCGCCACCATGACATCCGAAATGGGGCAGGACTCATCACCCCTTAAAAGGAGAGAGGGCTTCTGGCTCTCTTCCTCCAACTCTGTTACTAGTCTTTCTGGGGTGTTACTCTTTCCTCATCTCCAGGTTACTCCCACATGGAACATGAACTCAACTAGTTGATCTTGTACCTAGATCCATTGGTTGATTCTTCTACTTTGTTTTTCTATTCTCAATATTCTCAACTGAGCAATCAGCCCAGAGGCAGATATGTCTAGGCTTGGAGGAGACCTTGTAAGTTTGAGAGATCTGAAGAACCTGGATCCATTAAGTGAAACAAGGGTGTGTTTCTTCGTTGATGTTCCCTCTAGTTCTTCAACATTAGATGTGTGGGCTTGTCCAGGATCAAAAACCACTTCTGGGCCAGTAGAGGCTGATGTACTACTTGCTTTCATTTCCACTAAGGCACCCATCTGTTCTGGACCCACAAAGGCAAGGAATGTCAGAAAATGCCATCCAACCCACATAACATATTTACCAATGTCACACAGAGGAAAAAGTGAACTAAAAATTACATTCAGACACTTGGATTCTAAATCCAGTTTTTTTCCACCAGGCCAGAGGGAAAATCTAGGGCCAGGCAAGAGTAGAAGGGGCTTTCTTCCCCAGTAAACAAAAGAGATCTTTTCATTCACACTTACACCAAATTGTAAAGGTATGAAATGCCTTCTTCACAGCTGTTCTGGTAGGGAGATAGGAGAGTTGATATTGTCCACATTTTACAGGTCCGTTCAAATACTAGTTCTGCCATTGACTTGCCAGGTCACAATTGTCTTTGTCATTTCAGACATGTCCAGCTATCCATGACTTCCTTTGGGGGTTTTCTTGCAAAGATACTGGAGTGATTTGCCATTTCCTTCTCCAGATCATTTTACAGATGAAGTACTAAGGCAAACAGGGTTAAGTGACAGCTAGTGAGAATCTGAGGTCAAACTTGAACTCAGGTGATTCCAAGCTCAGTGCTCTATCTGCAGCACTACCTAGCTGCCCTCTGTCACCATAGGCAGGTCACTTTGCCTCTACTCACAGTGATTGTCTGTCTTACTCAGACTTGTAGATATTAGAGCCAGTACCTTAAACCTGGTCTTCAGACTCCAACACTGGGGTTCTCTTTCTGCATCCCATCATTGATAAACAGACTCAGCAGAGACATGATAGCTGTCTTCAAGAATTTGAAGGGCTGTCTTGTGAAACAAGGATTAAACTAGCTCTGCTTGGCCCTAGAGGGCAGAATGAGGAAAGAACTATATTTTGCCTGGATGTTAGAGGAAAATTCCTAATAATCAGAGCTGTCTTGAAGTAGAGCTGTGATTGATGCTTTAAGAGAGAATTCTCAGTGGAGATCTTTAAGGAGATTGATGGAAGACCACTTAGGGATGAAGAATTCCTGTCCAAGCACAGGTTACCCTTGGAGATCACATTAGCAACCAAGACCCTTCTGTGTTTTAGGCCCATACTAGTCAAAAGGAGCCTGAGTTTTAGTACTACAAACCCCACAGACTACCTAGAGGTCTCAGGTTCAGGCTAGTCAACCAAAGACACACCTTATAGAAATAAACCCCATTCAAATAGCAAATTGTGTTGTCCTTTTGGATGGGATCTTTATGAGGGGACTAGTCATGAGTAGAACTGAGAGAAGTTCTGCCAGGAGGATATAGGATTCCTACTCACCAAAGGAAAAGGCAAATCCAGATATTCCAGTGGAGTAGAAAATTCAGAGAAAAAGAACACTTTTTTTTTAGAGGAGAAAAAGAAGATCAGACAGAGCTGTCCCTCCTTCCCTGGTAGTTTGGCAACTGAGTGTAGATGTGGCTCAGTCAAAAGAGAGCTAATGAAAATATTGAGTAGAAAAGTATACTTCTTTCCCACAACTCAACCCTCTCTTCCCTCTCAGGGCCCAGCTGAAACTCCTTCCACCAAACCCCAGATACTCACGCCCAGAAGTCCTCCACGGTATCAAACTTGGTGACCAGGTGAAGGTTGTCCCGCCAAGCCCTGTTCCTGTCATTCTTGAAGAACCATAAGGCCCACCTGCAGAGGGTGAGAAAGGGAGACAGAAAGGAAGCAAATAGTGAAACTCACTCATACAATATTGAACAAGTATAATGGATAAACTTTGTATAATGGTTTTGGTGTCCAGAGTCCTGGGTTCAAATCTTAGCTCTGATACTGACTCAGTATGTGACAAGGCAAATCACTTCAATTTTCTAGGGTCTCAGTTTCCTCTTCTGTAAAATAACAAGGTTGAACTAGATGATTCAGAGGGCTAAGTTCCTTCTCACTCTAAATCTTAGGAGCCAAGCCCTGGGGCAAAAGAAGTAGAGGGAGAGAGGGCAGAAAGGGAAGAGAAAAGCCTTACTAATAAAGCGAGGCAGATTCGAAGGGGCAGCCCCTACCAGTACCTGTTCTCCAGAGGATGCTTCCCCATCCCTTCCCCAAGAGACCACTTCCTCCCCTTTGGGGACTCCTCCAGCATTTGGGCTTCAGTCTGCAGATCCTGCACCTGACCAGAGGAGGGAGGGGAGACAAGCGTGCAGGCAGAGGGAGTTAAGGTCCATGATGGGCTGCCTTCCCGTCCCCTCCCCCACCCCTCTCAACATAAAGGCCCTGCCAAGCTCGTGGGGCAATGAGAGCCTCCTAGGAAGGGGGAGGGGCATCAGACTCACAATTGGAGCAGCTGTAGCCATGCTTAGCCCTAGACCTCAGCCCAGGGGGCTCCTTTTATCCTCTGACCACAAAGGAGGGCATGGTTCTTAAAGAAACAGTCACCAACAAAGGCTGTCTCACCTCTGAAGTGGAGGTAGGGTGTGTTTCAGGTTGAATTGCTTCCATGCCTCTTCCCCTCCCCAGGTGCCTAAAGGGTCTCAAGAGCCGCTTAGCCTTGTGGGAGCTGGATGAATCTGTATTTAATCAAGTCAGGTCACTTCTCAGCTCAGAACATGTTCGTTAGCTCTTTACGGACCAGGTCAAGACCCAACTCAGTTTCCTGACATTCAAGGTTCTCTCAGCAAGCTGGCACCGGTCTACTTTTCCTGACTTCACTAAGATTGTTCTTTTTCCATGCATTCTATATTCCAGTCAACCTGGACTACCCTATTGACCTCCAGACACACGCTAGGACTGACTGCAGTCTCTTTGCCTTTTTAATTCCTACCCATCCTTTAAAGTCAGTCAAATACCACATCCTTCTCTAAAGTCCTGTATCCCCTCTGAAAGACCTGCCCCCACAGGCATCACATAAGGATAGGGATAGGGACTAGACCTGTCCTTTCATTGCTCTAGGGAACTCCCAGAGGGGGAAACTCCCCCTGCTAATGCAGATAGGCACCTTCTCTCATTTGTGTTTATTGTTTGCTTACTGTCTCTCCCATTAAATTAGGAGCTCTGTGAGCACAGGGACTGTTTCTTTCTTTGTATCTGTAGTGCTTAGTGCTATAGTGCCTAACACATAGTGAATTCTTAATAAATGTTCATTGATTGACTGATTCCTAATTACTTAATCATCTTAGAGAGCTGCCTAGAACACTGAGACTAAGTGACTTGCCCAGGTCACACAGCCAATGTGTGTTAGAGGCAGGACTTGAAACCAGCTCTCCTTAGTCCCTGGCTAATTCTCTATCCATTGTGCCAGGTAGATTTCACATAGTATAATGCTGGATTTAGAGCCCAATGGGCAGGGTTCAAATCTTGGCTCTACTTACTACCCATGTAACCTTGGATAAGTCATTTACTATCCCGAGGACCCAATTTCCTCCTGTAAAACAAAGGTGTCGGACTAATTGGCCACCAAAGTCCCTTTCTGTTCTAGAATTTGTGAATCTGTGACAGGGCACCTTTTTTCTGTACTTCTCTAATTCACATATCATATAATATTGACTACAGGCATCATCTGTATCTTATCCTTCAGGGCCCCAGCGAGGAGATCCTCTGACTTAACCTGCCTGTGTTATCTCCCCCAGTACTCTGACTATAGCAGGCAAATGACCCAAAAGGGAAAGTATAGTGTGGTGTGGTATGATCAAAAGCTTTGGCTCCAGAGGACCTGGGTTTGAATCCTGCCCCTGCCAATTACTTGCTGTGTTATGCTAGGCAAGTCACCTAACCTCAGTTTCTTTGTAAAGTAAGGATATTGAATTAGATGATATTTCAGTCCTTCCAAGCTCTGCATCAATGATCCTATAAACAGCCATCACTGTAGAATGTATAAGATAGTCATTTGTGAGTCCCAGAATCTGGCCCATTTATTACCAGTTATCATAGGGACCTAGGATCCTGGCTCTCCCCCTTATTATCTATAACCTAATCAGTAGTATTATTGCTTCTGCAAAGGGCATGTCAATAGACTACTCTATATATCAATTCACCATTTCTGTGATTCCCCAGACCAAAAGTGTCCTAGATCAGTACTGAAGGTCTTAAGACAAGATTTGTTTGTCCTTTGTTTTCTAAGAGGACCAATGATATCACAGGGTGATGAGCATGTATTGGATTTAAGTGAG
Source organism: Bettongia penicillata ogilbyi (assembly GCA_023548195.1). Lineage (NCBI taxonomy): Eukaryota > Metazoa > Chordata > Mammalia > Diprotodontia > Potoroidae > Bettongia > Bettongia penicillata. The sequence continues at coordinate 2,082,784 of JAJHZJ010000277.1, forward strand.
GCAGAGTTGCACCAAGTGGTCCGCCTCACTCTCTTTTCCAGAGTCATCAAAGCCCAGTGGCAGGACAAAAGTCAGGATGATTGACAATGGTCCTGGATACACTGGATGGCCTTGACAACTTGGATGTCTGACTAAGCTCTAAGCACTCCACAGTACCTCCTTCAGACACCTTCATGGCTATTGGAATAAATATCCTCATCCACCCATTCTACTGAGGGAAGTTGTCACATGCTTACAGAAAAGATCCCTCTATTTCACCAACATGTTTGAGGTCTGTTGGTTACCCTCAACCTGTTTTATCTCATCTGCTGAGACAGTTTATTGAGATGTGGCTTCTGTGCCACATCTTCCTGGAGCCATAGGTAAGAGTTGGGTGAATCAGGTGGACCCCAGAGGGGGATGAATAGCCCTCATACCTCCTGAATTCCTCATACACCCCAAGGCAAGATTTAGTAATTTATTGTATATGATAGGTAAAAGAAACTGGATGATCTGCATGGCAACAGGTTTTGAGACAGAAAGGAGGGGAGAAGAGGAAGTTAATGGTGAGTGACCTCAATTCGAACAAGAATTTGGTAACTGTATCAAGACCTGGGAATGCTATAGATTTCCATGATGTCAGTAGACTCCAGAGGAATTGACCTAGCAATCCACACAGAAGAAATAAAAGACCAACACTCTGGATCATCCAGTTTATGATAGTCTAGTTGGATGGACAACCCAGAGAATAGTCCCTCAGCATCATGGACAGGCAATGAATATGGGGCAAAAAACTGAGCCTAAAAGTGAATGGGAGGAGAAAACCAAGTTAGTCCACTTTTGGGAAAGTGGATGATACTTTTCTTGATTCCATGCTGTTCTTTGTCGACAAAGCTCATCGTTTTAATACGAGCGTTGCCCTGAAGATAATATGTAGCTCTGAGTCATAGAACCCTATGGATCCAGGATTCCAATATTTACAATTCAATTCAATGAACATTAATTATGTGAGTGGCTACTCAGTGCAAAGCACTGTACATTAAGGATACTGTCAGGATTCCCATGCCAAGACCACCCCTCTCTTTTCACTCCTTTCTTTTTACTATTAGGAGACACCCTGTTTTCCAGAGTTAAGGTCCATAAAGCAAGCATGGCCCTGAGCTTGGCATAACAGCAACCCTTTGCACCCACCCTCTGGATGAACTCTGTTGCAGTAAAATCCCAGAATTGTTTCATACCAGCCCTAGGGGGTCCCTGAGCTCGGACAAGCACCTGCAGGAACCATGTTCTCGTCATGAAGTCCTGCTATGAACCAAACTTGTCTCACTGTTGCTGTTATCACTCATTATCATAGCTACAACTCACTAAGTAGCCACTGCTATATGTGTCAAGGCTTGGCCTCTCTGTGTTCAGGTCTCCTCCTAGAGGAGGCCCTGGTACATGTGTCTAGTTTCCCTCCTCCAATGGAATAAAACATACTTTTTGCTTATAACCACTCCTAACTCTTTGGTTTGATTTTTCCTTTATTTTATTTTTCAGAGTTAACAGCAGTTGGTGTATAACATCTGTGGCTCTTGGTCATTTATTTTCAAGGTTTGACAATATGAAGAATACATAAAAACAATGTCAGCTCTCAGGGAATTTGCATTCTAGTGAAGGAATGACACATGTACATAGATAAATAAAATACAAGGAAAACTGAAAAGGGAGAAGCCCAAACAAGTAACATTTCACAGAAGATATGAATACTTCTTGGAGCAAGAGAAAGATTCTGAAAAGCAGAGATAAGGAGGGAGTACACTCAGGGATCCTGACAGCTTGTGCCAATGTAGTAGAGCCAAAGTATGCAGGAGAACTTTAGAAAACAACTTAGTAGAGTATAGGGTATATAAAGGACAGTAATGTGAAATAAGACAGGAAAGGGCCAGATTGTAGGGGGCTTTGAAATAGCAACTGAAGAGTTTATATTTTCTCATAAAGCCAATGGGAAGCCACTCAAAGCTTTTGGACAGGGGATTAAGTGGTCAGACTGGTGCCTTAGGAAGATGATTGGAGAAGGAAAAGATTGCACAAATTTGGAGTCAATGCAATGATCCAGTCAAGAGGTGATGAGAGTCTGAATGAGGGTGGTGTTCATGTGAAGGGCGAGGTGGTAAAAGCCACAAGGTAGGTTGGGAAGACAGGATTCAAAGGACTTGGCAGTTGATTAGATTTGGGGAGTGAAGGGGGAGGAAGAGTCAATGATTACTCCAAGGTTGTGGGCCTAGGTGATTCGAAGGGTAATGCCATAACAGAAAAACAAAAATATGGAGGAGGAACAGATTTATAGGGGAAGACAACTTCCATTTGTGGATATAGGATTATATATTTAGAATTGGAGGGGAATCCTTAGGTCAGCTAGTCCAACCCTCTCACTTTACAAAGGAAGAAACCAAGGCTCAGAAAATTGATTTGCCTAAAGTCACAAGGTGCTGTCAGAGATAGGACTTAAACCCCAGTCCTCTAACTCCATTCTGCCATTCTGCATGTTGAGTGTGAGATGCTGATGGAGTTTCCATCTGCACTGATGATGCGGAAGTTCATAGAACTAAATGCACAGATTTGGGAATCATCTGAACTGAGCAGATAGCTAAACCCAGGAAAATTGATAAGATGATTGAGTGAGAAAGAGAAAGCACCAAGGCAGAACCTTGGGGATACACACATTTAGGGGCAGGAGATGATGCTCTAACTATGGAGACTAAGGAGAAGTAGATAGAAGAAGCAGAAGAGAGCAGTGCTATAGAAGTCAAAGGAGGAGAAAGGGGTCATCAGAGTGAAATGCAATAAAAAAAATAAAAGCAATGAGGTTAAGAATTTCTATGTTCAAGGACCTTTTTAGAGGTCCCTGGTGACCTTTAAGAGAGCAGTTTAGGAGATTGAGGAGGTAGAACCAAGCAGGCAGAGTAACAGAAAGTTACAGCCTATCTTCTCAATCCCCAACATCACCACCAAACTACTCCAAACAGATCTAGAAAATGCAAAAACCAAATCCTGATGAGAGAAATCCAAGGAAAAGTGATAGTGAATCATTTTTCTAGCCCAGATTAGCATAGGGAGACAGACAGAGAGGTCAATGGACAGGGTCTGGCCAGGAGTAAACCACTTGGAGCATTTCAGGGCAGCGAGAGACAGTATACAAGGGCAAATCCCTGCTGAGACACCAGGTACCAGAATTGGTGTCATCTGGAAGCTTTATCACCCATTACCCAGTTTCAGGTCACCAATCCAGAATGGAATGAGAAAGAGATCTGCATCAAGGGTGGTGTTCTGGGGTAGGGAATGCTTACAGGCCCAAGGTGGTATGTGGAGAGAAGAGCAAATTAAGAAGAAAGCAATAACTGTGTGACAGACTCCAGGAGCACAGCACGGTCTCGGTTGCAGGTTCTAACTCAGTCCGGAGCAGAAATCCCCGACTAAAATGCAGCCTGTTGTTCTGTCACTGATCCAGGAGCATTTCCTCTGACAGTGACTGAGTCCAGCAGCAACCTACAGGAACTCCAAAACAGGTGAGCCAACAGCTCAAATCTAGAACTCAGACCAATAGGGCAGCAATCAGACTGGACCTTATAGCAGACCATTTTGGGAGCCCTGAAAACCTGCAGGTTCCCTGCATGAGTTTTTCCTGATATCCAGGAACAAAACAATATTCAATACCCAAAGAAAGTCACAAGGTCAGCCCAGACCTTTCCTCCAGGACTATGTGGAGCCTGGCCCTAATATATTGACTGAAGTCAGGAAGCAGGTTGGAAAAATAAGCAAAAAAAAAAAGAATCCTAGCATAAAAACCAACTGTGGTCATTGGGATGCTCAAGACACAAACCCAGAAGAAGTCATTACTCCAAAATATCTGTAAGAAAAACCCAAAGAAAAATGTAGCTTGGGCTGTGTTCAACAAGAATCCCTGGAAGATATGAAATGAGTCACAAAAATTTTTTTAAATAAATGAGATTTTGATATCTGTTTGAATGATTATTATGCTATAAAATATGAAAAAGAAATGAAGTTTATGGAAGAAATAATTGGAAAGAAAATTAATAGTTTGCCACAAGAGGTACAAAACCTTTCCCAAGAAACAAACTTCCTGAAAATTGTTGTTGTTGACTCGTTTCAGTCACGTTCTACTCTCTGTAGGGTTTTCTTGGCAAAGATACTGGAATGGTTTGCCATTGCCTTCTCCAGTTCATTTTACAGATGAGGAAACTGAGGCAAACAGGGTTAAGTGTCACACAGCTAGTAAGTGTCTGAGGTCAGATTTGAACTCAGGTCCTCCTAACTTCAGGTCTGGCGCTCTATTCTTGGCACCACCATGTTGAAAATTAGAGTGGACCAAACAGAAGCCAATAACTCCATGAGACATCAAAAAATACTAAATCAAAGTCAAAAGACTGAAAAAAAAGAAGAAAATAGAAAGTATCTCATAGTAAGAACTAGATAGAACAAGCAGAAAAATACTTAAGGATGATTGTACTATCCAAAATCCATAACCAAAACAAGAGCCTAAATAACATATTTCAAGAAATTTTCAGAGAAAACTATACTGATCTCTTAGAACCAGAGTGCAAAGTGGAAATAGAAAGAATCCACCAGTCACCTTCTGAAAGAGACCTTCAAATGAAAACTCCCAGGAACATTATAGCCAAAATCTAGAGTTTCTAGGTAAAAGAAAAAAATATGGCAAGCAGTCAGAAAGCAAGAATTCAAGTACCAAGGAGCCACAGTAAGTATCATACCCTATTTAGCAACCATCATGATGAAGGAGCACAGGAGCTTTGAATATGATATTCCAGAAGGCAAAGGACAAAGGCTTGCAGCCAAGAATAAATTACCCAGCCAAACTGAGTATAATCCTACAGGGGGAAAAATAAACCTTCAATGAAATAGAGGACTTTCAAGCATTCCTGGTGAAAAGTACACAGCTTCATAGAAACCCTAAAGTTCCAACATGGGATTCAAGAGAAATATAGATAGGTAAACATGAATGAATAAGCATAAAGGACTAAACAAGGAAAAATTGCTTGCATTCAAATATAGGGAGATTATATATGTCTCCTCTGAACCATATTATCATTAAGGGCCAAAGAGAGAGTCTAATTAAAAAGGACTGGGAATAGTTGTGGTAAATCTTGATCTTAAGAGAAGACTGGAAAAGGAGAAGAAGAACACACTGAAGGAGGGAGAGAGGGGGGAAGGGAAGGTTTGGGAAAACTATCTCACATAAATGTGGTGTACAGGTAGAAGTCTATACAAACAAAGAAGTCTATGAAACAAAGAGAGGGGAAGAGGCTAATACTTCAACCTCTGAAATGTCAAAGGAGGGAAGAATACACATATACACAGTTGGGAGCAGAAATATATTTTATTCAATGGTAAACTAAGGGGAAAAGAGGAGAAGGGGGAACTGGATTAAGATTAGTCCTAAGCAAAACAAACTCCAAGGATGTACAAAAATATTTATAGTTCATGCCATACCAATCAAACTACCCAAAAATTATTTTATAGAGCTAGAAAAAGTATCAAAATTCATCTGGAAGAACAAAAAGTCCATATTATCAAGGGAATTAATGAAAAGAAATGTTAGGGAAGGTGGCCTAACCATACCAGATCTTAAATTGTATTATAAAGTGGCAATCATCAAAACCACTAGGTACTGGCTAAGAAATAGAGGGGAAGATCAGTGGAATAGGTTAGGTACACAAGACACAGTAGTCAATGACTATAGCAGTCTACTATTTGATAAACCCAAAGACCTTAGCTTCTGGGATAAGAACTTACTGTTTGACAAAAACTGCTGGGAAAACTGGAAAATAGAAAAACAGAAACTGGGCATAGACCAATGCCTGATACCATGTACCAGAACAAAGTCTAAATGGATATATAATCTATGTATAAAGGCTAATACTATAAGCAAACTGGGGGAGCAAGGAATAGTTTATTTGTCAGATTTATGGAGGAATTTGTGATCAAGTAAGAGATATAGAACATTATGAAATGCAAAATGGATAGCTTTGATTACGTCAAATTGAAAAGTTTTTGCACAAACAAAGCCAATGCAACCAAGAGTAGGAGGGAAGAAGAAAACTAGGAAAAAATTTTTATTAGTGTCTGTAATAAAGGCCTCATTCCTTAAATATATAAAGAACTGAGTCAAATTTATAAGAAAATGCAAGTTATTTCCCAATTGATAAATGGTCAAAGGATATGAACAGGGAGCTTTCAGAGGAAGAAATTAAGTCTATCTGTAGTCATATGAAAAAAATTATTTTAATCACTATTGATTAGAGAGATTCAAATTAAACAACTCTGAGGTACCACATCACACCTATTAGACTGGCTAACATGACAAAACAGGAAAATGATAAATGTTGGAGAAGATATGGGAGAGTTGGTGGAGCTGTGAGCTGACCCAACCATTCTGGAGAGCGGTTTGGAACTATTCCCAAATGGCTATAAAAATGTGCATATCCTTTGACCCAGCAATACCATTTCTAGGGTTGTATCCCAAAGAGATCATAAAAATGGCAAAAGGACCCACATATACAAAAATATTTATAGCAACTCTTTTTGTGGTGGTCAAGAACTATAAATCAAGGGGATACCCATCAAATGGGGAACGTTTGAACAAATTGTGGTATATGAATGTAGTGTTATAAGAAATGATGAACAGGCAGACCAGAAAAAGCTGGAAAGAAGTATATGAACTGATGCTGAGTGAAGTAAGCAGAGCCAGGGGAACCCTATACACAGTAACAGCCACAGTGTACAGGGACTGTTTTTGATAGACTTAGCCCTTCACAGCAATGCAAAGACCTAAAACATTTCCAAAGGACTCGTGATACAAAATGCCATCCACATCCAGGGAAAGAACTATGGAGTCAGAACACAGAATGAAGCAGACTATTTTCTCCTTTGTTATATTTGTTTTTCTTATGGTTTCTCCCATTAATTTTAATTCTTCTATGCAACATCACTAATGTGAAAATACGTTTAATAGGAATGCATGTGTAGAACCCACATAAGATTGCATACTGTCTTGGGTGGGGAGAGGGGAAAGAGGGGGAGAAAATTTGGAAATTATGGAAGTGATTGTTGAAAACTGAAAACAAATAAACTTGGGGAAAATATTTATAGCTCTTTTTGAGGTGGACAAACTGGGAGTCTGAGGGGATGCACATGAATTGGGAAGTGGCTAAACAAGTTATGGTATATAAGTGTGATGGAATATTATTATGTTACAAGAAATGAAATGAAGGAATGGTTTCAGAAGACTTGTATGAACTGATGTAGAATGAAGTAAACAAAACCAGGAGAACAATTTATACAATGATACAGTTTTGTGTAATGATAATGATATGGTAAAGACAAATAACTCTGAAAGATTCTTGATCAGTGTAATGGCCAACTATGGTTCCCCAGGACCAATGATGAAACATGTTATCTACCTCCTGTATTCAGAGTACAGAATAAAACACATATAAACATATATGTGTACGTATATTTATAGCTATATCTACATGTAGAGATAGATATACATACCATATATATATACATATATATATATATACTTTTAGACATAGTCAATGCAGAAATTTATTTTGCTTGACAACATATATTTGTACAAAGGATTTGGTTTTTCCTTTTTTCCATTCTCAATTGGTAGAAAGAGAGAGAAGGTGGGTTTTTGCAAATTGAAAAAAATTAATTTAATTTTTAAAAAGAGAGTGATTTAGAAGAGTGTGGTGGAACAACTCTATAGAAGCCTGGTGGCCACTGGCATCAAATCTACTCAGCTCCATTAAGGTTAAGAAAGTGCTTTGAACCTACAAATGCCCTTTATAATTTAGAGAACAGGAGGAAGAATGGAAATCTGGAGGCACTAACTATAGGGGAAGGACTGAAAAGGATTGCATATGCTTTGTGATCTCTCTCTCTCCATATATATACACATACGCACACACACACATATACACACATCTGCATATATGCTTTTTTTTAGTGCTTGTGATTTGTGATTTTATATTTGTAATGCATGAACAGTTCATCTACCTTGTTTATAAAAAGAGCCCCCATGTAGTAGATTTGTAAGAGGTTTTAGTCATCAAAAAATAAAAGAGAATCTCCGTAGGGGGAAAAAAATGAGTGGTAGAATTAAGGCTAGACTGCAAGGGGTTGAAAAGTGAATAGATGGTATGTTTAGAAGATTCTGGGAATTTGATAATGAAAGAGATGAGAAATATAGATCATTAGCTTGAGTGGTTGGTATGATCAAGTGAAGATTACTTTTAGCATAAAAGACATACAGACACCCACAAAGAAACAAAAGCTTTATTTTGGGTTCGAAAGGAGAGTGGTAGGTAAAACTACTCAGGGTGTAATGCCCATGCCTGCCACCAGGTGGCAATTCAATCTCATGCTGTTCTGGCCCACCTTCACTGAGCAGGGATGAACATACTCTCTGGACTAGTTTTCAGCCATCTGCTCAGGGCAAATCAGCATACATGGGTGGGCCCTGCTTGATTCATGCATTTTTTCCTGGATTACCCTTTACCCAAAAACCCAGTGTTGAAATTGTATCTTGTTACAATCCCCATGACCACCCGTCCAGTATTACAGTATTTTAAGTAGCCAGTGAGGTAACGATAAACAGAAACTAAGAATATAAAGAGAAGTACAGAAGCCATTTACCCAAATTGTCTCCTAAATTAATTATGGTCACATCTAGAGACTTATTTGCTAAATTAAGGGAAGCCAGCTATGCCCCAACAATACGGTCCTTGCATCAGACATGTATAGTAAAACTAGAAAAGTACTGGGTTAATAAGACTTAGTCCATTTCCTCCCCCACTAGAACCCATAAGAATAAGACCTCCAAAACTCTCCCCCTTGAGCACTCCTCCAACAGCTACCTGTCCATGTTACCCAGGTGCTCCCAACTCCAATCAACAGTTTTACAGGTGACTCTACAAGTCACTTAACCCTGTTTGCCTCAGTTTTCTCATCTGTCAAATGAGCTGGAGAAGGAATGGCAAACTACTCCAGTATCTTTGCCAAGAAAATCCCCAATGAGGTCACAGAGAGTCTGGCATGACTGAAATGGCTCAGTAGCAACAATAAGATTTCCTGTCTCCTTCCCCTATGTCCCCAGCTGTCTCCTCCTTTTCCTATCCTATTCCCTGAGCTGTCCTCCAGTCTTCTGCCTCTTTATTAAAGTGTGACTCTTGTATTATTCCCACTCAATGCCAGTATGATCTTTCTCAGCACCCAAAGAACCAGCATTGTTTACCCTGACCCAAATGAAACCTCTTTATGGACCTCTTCCTAAAAATATAAACCAGATGCCCAGGCTAGGACTTAATTTGTCAGCAGCCAGACACCACATTTCTTATATGAACTCAGACACCTACAGTGGAGAAGCATGGCACTATGAAATCCACTGGAAGAAAGCAAGGACTGATGAATGCCCCTCTAGATAGGGATCTCCCCTCATGATTGGGCACCAAGTTTCTACGTCTTCTGATAGCATGATGAATTCTCACCAATCACTAAGTTTGTCTTAGCAAATAGAGGGCCAGACTTAGGAAGACCTGGTTTTGAGTTCTAGTGCGACCTAGGGCTATTCATTTAACCTGTCAGTGCCTCAGACAACTGTCCAATACTATAAGTTTCAGAAAAGATACAGATCTGCACTGGTAGAGAGAGTCTCCTCACTCTGGGACTCCTTTGCCATTAAATGACAGATTCTAACCAAAAAAGAAAAAAACATAACTTAAAATATCTCTAGCCCCTATTCTCAAAGGAGCTTTATCTTTCTCGACTTTAGGTGACCTAAAAAAAAGATTACTCACACATACATAGTGTGTGTGTGTGTGTGTGTGTGTGTGCATAAAAAGTATATTGACTAAAGCAGAATCAAAGTTATACAAAGTGCTGTTTCTAAAGGAGCTCTGAAACAGCAGAAGCTCTCTATGTGGCATGTTTTGCCTCTCTCTTGGGGAAGGGGGAGATATCATACCCAAAGATTTGATAGAGAAATATTGGTAAATACCCCCAAGATCAGAGTCCCAAGAAAAGGAGGAATCACCTCATTGCCAGTGGCCCTCCTAGATCTGCCCTCAGATCCTAGCTGTCCCCTAGGAGAGATGCCATCAGATCCCTTAGACCAGTTGCCTCCAAGGAACTCAGGCAGCTTTTTTTCTGTATCATCATCTCACAAGGTATTGTAGCTACCGCCCAAGGAACCCCAGTTACCGAGCTCAAATAGCCAAAGGGCAAGTGCTGTTTGGAGCCTTCATGAGTCAGTCACCCTTCCTTCTCCTCATCTTCCAGAGTCCTAGGCAGTCAGGACTAAAGAAGGACCATCAGCTAAGCCTTAACTACCAACTCACACCCATGAAGGATCAAGAGATAGAGTTCTGGAGAGTCAGTGAGACAGAGAGCTACATAAAGCACTGCCTCTGTCCTTTTCAGAAAGCCCTTCTGTCACAGTACATCTTGTGCTAGCTCTCACTCAAGTGTACTGTCACTCCCTGAGGCCATATAACCCCACACTTTCCTTCTCTTTGGCACCTTCAATATGCAGGGGGAGCATGTATTGGCTGCATCACAGAAAGCTGTTGCAGAGAGTGTTACATTAGGTCTGAGCATGTTCTTAGGCAGTGAGGAAGGAGCCAATAGACAGGGAGAGAGGAAAGATGAGGGGAAAAAAGATGTGGGAGAGGATGAATGGAAGGACACGGTAGAAGACTCAGCCTTGGCTGAGAGAAGGGATGCTTCTTCCGCAGAAGCAAGAACAAAGGAACAGAGGATGGGTGGAGATGTGGAGGGAGTTTGGTATAGATTAGGAGAGCTGAAGAACTCACAAGAAGCCTTGATTCTCCCAGAAGAGTAGTAATCAAGGTCATCTGCTGAGAGAGGAAGGGTTGAGATTTAAGGAGAAGCTTTGGAACAGCTGCCTTAGTGTAATAAAAAGAAGATCTCCATGTAGTAGTGAAGAAAATATTGATATTATATAATATGACTTATCAGTGGGCCCACTTAGGTTGGTTATAAGACCAGCATTCTGCTGCCTAACCAGTCCATTAACAAACACATTGTTGTTATTGTTAAGAATAGTTGACATTTGTATGGTGCTTTAAAGTTTGCAAATCACTTTACATGTGTTATCTCACTTGATCCACACAAGCAGTGAGGTCAAACTCACATAGAAATGGATGGTATATTGACTTAGAAAACCACATCTTAACATTATCTATGTTCTATTGCATTTTTATTAATTTGGTTAAATATTTACCAATTTCATTCTAATCTGGTTCTGGCATCACTCCTGAGTCTTGTAGCCACCAGCCTGCCATCTCATTTTTTTATACCTCTGCTAAGAATGATCTTGTGAGATAGGTGCTACTATTATCTCCATTCTACATATGAGAGAAGTGAGGCTGAGAGGTTAACTACCTTGCATAGATGGTCATGGAGCTAGTAAACATCTGAGCAAGATTCAAACTCAGAGCCTTCTGACTCTAAGTTCAGCCACTATCCACAGAGTCACCTAGTATTCATATTTAAGAGCTCCTGGTAGGGGAGTGAAGTTTAAGCTGAAGACAAAGAAATTCAGGAGTTAGGCAGTTAGGGAAGAAGTTGAAAGGTCAGGAAATTATGATCAGAGAGATTTTCAGAGTTCTAGATGATAGAGGTGACTCTTCCCTTTTCTCCCTCTTCCCTCATATCTAACCAGTTGCAGTTACCAAATCTACCTCCACAAGATCCCTTTCTCTCTCCTCACATGGTCATCTTCCTAGCTCAGACTCTCATTACATCCTTCTCCCCAGAATGCCCCAATAGCCCTCTGACCAGTCTCCCTACTTCCCGTGTCTCTCCTCTCCAATCAACTCTCCACAAAGGTAGCAAGATCCTCCTTCCCCAATCTTTCTTATAAACTCTCCAGTTATTAAGAATCTTAGACATACATTTTGCATTTTACATATATATATATGTGTGTGTGTGTGTGTGTGTGTGTGTGTGTATAAAGTAAACTGTACCTTGTTTCTCTTGGCTCTTGTATGTCAAATCTACTATTAAGTTCAGTTTTTTTTAACAAAGTTAAAACTTTTTGTTGCTTTAGTTTTGTAGTTTTGAAAAGTTTTGTTGTTCATTTGTTGTCAGATTTGAAAGTCTGACAATTGATCAAATATCCATTTTTTTTTCATTCAGGATTATGCTTAACTTTATTGGGTATAATATTTTTGGGTCATCTTTCTATGGTATGACCATCCCAATGTTAAGGAATGTTAAGGGGTGCTCTGAACTTTTATTTTTAAGTTGCCATTTTTCCCAGAAACACTGGATCCAGAATATGCAGGAGACCCTAAATGTGTCATGTCCATGAGCTGACATAATTCATTATTTGTACCCCTAGCTGGGTTCCCTGTGTGTCACTATTCAAAATACTGGAGTATTTTCCTATTGCCTCCTGGATAAATTATAAACTCCTCACCTGAACATTTAAACTCCTGTCTATATTTCCAGACATTTCAAATTACTTCCCTTCTATATTCCATATTCCAATAAAGCTAGTCTGCTTGCCACTCCACAAATCTGTTACTCCATCTTCTACTGTCTCAGAATCTTTGTATAAGCTGTCTGTCACCCATGTGGAATGAAGCTCTCCCTCCTCCCTCACTCCTCCTGCTGCTAAGAATCCTCAGTCTCCCTCAAGGCTCAGCTTGGGGGCTCCCTGCTTCAGGAAGTCTTCCCTCAATTACTAGTTCTTGTTCCCTCCTCTAATTATCTTGGATCTGCTTATCTGTTTATACGCTATATTCCCTAGCAGGATGTAATCTCCTTGAAGAGAAGAATGTTTTTCATTTTTGTCTTTGTATTGCTAGTGTTTAGCACCTTAAAAATATCCGTGGGGAGAGAAATGAAGATCTGTGATTTCTTAAGTGTGGGGAAAGAATTCTCACCTCGGAAATCCCCCCACCCCAATGAGTATCAGCAGCGTCTGAAGTCGTCATTCAGTTGTTTTTCAGCCGAGTAGGACTCTTCATGACCCCATTTGGGATTTTCTTGGCAGAGATACTAGAGTGATTTGTCATTTCCTTCTCCAGCTCATTTTAGAGATGAGGAAACTGAGACAATGAAGGTTAAGTGACTTGCCCAGGGTCACACAGCTAGTAAATGTCTAAGGCTAGATTTGAATTCAGGAAGATGATTTTTCCTAAGTCCAGGCCCAGTACTCTATCCACTGAGTCACCTAGCTGCCCCTGTTCTGAAGTATAGAGTCTTATATAGTTGCCTGGGGGAAAGAAAGAGAAAGACCTGAGTCCAAACCTTGATTCAGGTACTTACCAAACACAGAGCCAGAGTCACTGTCAGTGTGTGTCAGAGGTAAAAGTTGAAGCCAGGTCTTCCTGACTGAAGTTGGCTCTCTCTGTCCACTGTTAGTGAGTCAGGCCTGCAATTATCATTTCATAAGCATGTGCTATATGCCAGACATTGAGCTGGCAATCCAAAAAGAAGTGAAAGACAACCCCCCACCCTCCCAAAGATCTCACAGTCTAATGGGGGGACGATAAGAAACAAATATCTATTGTCTATCTATCATCTATTTATCATCTATCTGTCTATGTATCTATCTATCTACCTACCTACCTACCTATCTATCTATCTATGATAAATAGCAAATAATGAACATAGGGAAGGAACTAGAATTAAGAGGGGTTGGCAAAGGCTTCCTGGAAAAGATGGGTCTCTAGCTGAGATTTTAAGGAAACTAGGGAAGTCAGTTGGCAGAAATGAAGAGAGAGAGCATTCCAAGCATGGGAGAGCATTCCAACAGACTGTCTTGTTGGTAGCATAGTGGATAGGCCAGTGTCACTGCATTGACTAATGTTTGGCAGGGAGTAAGCAGAAGACTGGAAAGGGGCTGGCTTATGAAGGACTTTGAATACCAGAAAATTTTGTATTTGATCCTGAAAGCTATGGGGAGCCACTGGAGTTTATTGATATTATGTCACATTGCTCCTTAATAAATATCAGTTGAATATAGTTAAATGGTAATGTCTAGGTGGGTCCACTCCTGTGAATGACTAAGGTAGGGCAGAAATAAAGGTCATGGAGTTAGCAAGGTTTCTGAACAAGGAGGTCAGAGATACAAAGGGCTATCAACATACTGATAGTCCAATGTGCCTTGAGATGAATGAATGAATAAAAAAAATTATTAAGTATTTACTATGTACCAAGCTCTAGGCTAAGTTCTGAGGATACAAATACAAAATTAAGATGATCTCTGACCTCAAAGAACTCATATTCTACTAGAGGCAGTGTGGAAAAGGGCACTTGGTCAGAGAGAGAGGAAAAATCAGGGTAGAGGGGAAGACTTCGCCCCGCCTTGAATTCCTTGAGGAAGGAAGAAGAGAGGGGCAAAATAATATTACAGAGTGAGCTGGCCTGAGAGTCAGGAACCTGGGTTCAATTCCTGCTTCTGAAACATACTGGTTGTGAGACTCTGGGAGAGTCACTTAATCTCTCAGTACCTCCAGGCAACTCTCTAAGCATTTCAGAGAAGGGACAGATCTGAATATGTAGAGGGACTTTCCTAACTAAGAGGTCCAGTGGAATCATAGGTCTGAATATGTTTCAGAGAAAGAGAGAGTGAGAAATGAGACAGAGACAGAGATAGAACAACAGAGGGAGGGAGGGAGGGAGAGTAACCTAGGGGCTAGCAAGGCTCTGTTCAGAGTGAGATAAAAGGTGGGAATATTAAAGAAGAAAAAGGTAGGGAATATAGATTCCCCCTCCTAACCTAATCCATGGATGGGGGTTGTGGAGGAGGAGGTGTTTTGAAGGAGCCATCAGAATTGGAAAGGATGCAAAGGGATGAGGTATCTTCTGGAAAAAAGCCAAGTTTCCTTGAGCACAAGAAAAAGATAAGAAGAAAAGGCAATAGAAAAATAATTGTAAGATGAAATGGAGACTATTATTGACAAAGGGGTTTTCAGGGAGTGCAGGGGAAGGATAGGACAGAGAAGGATAGATAGAGAGACGGAGAAGCCCAACTGGGGAGGGCTGAGCAGGAAAGGAGACAGTTAATAGTAGGAAGAGGTTTTCAAAGAGACTCAGAATCATGAAATTAGGGGAACAGGAAATGGGAATACACTAACCAAGGCAGAGAGGGGAGACTCCAAGAAGTCGGGGGTGGAGGAGGAGCAGTTGGTTAGGGGGTATTTGGCTGACCATAGAAGGGATTATAGAATCAGAATTGGGGCTGGAAGAGACCTTAGACATCACTGAATCCAACCCTTTGTTTTAGAGGTGAGGAAATAGGCCCAAGGTAAAAGCTTAACTAGCTTGTCCAAGGTCATTTAGCTAATAAGTGTCTGAGAGGGGTTAAACCCAGGTCTTCTTGGCTCCAGGTCCAGGACTCTTATCCACTCCATCACCTAGCTGTGCCTGCATGGCAAGATCAATGGTAATAGAAGCTGGAGAGGTTGTGTAGCAAAGGAAGACAGGCCTGGAACAGGTTTCTGTTCCTTTCGGTCATAACACCTGCAGGGGGCTGCTGGTGCAGGAGTAGAGGAATGGGGGCTCTTAGGGGTCATGTGATGGAGGAGGCCCCGAGGCCTTGGGCAGGGCATTTGGTCACTTCATTCACCCTTTAAATCCGGTCCCTGGTCTAG
The DNA here is from genome assembly GCA_023548195.1 of Bettongia penicillata ogilbyi. Taxonomy (NCBI): domain Eukaryota; kingdom Metazoa; phylum Chordata; class Mammalia; order Diprotodontia; family Potoroidae; genus Bettongia; species Bettongia penicillata. Next base: position 2,098,476 of record JAJHZJ010000277.1, read on the forward strand.
GGCAACAGGCCCAGTTCTAGAGGCACCTCTTCTTCTCAGCTGCAGCAGCATCCCCTGCCCCCACCTACCTGGGTTTGCACTGGTGATAAAGGACTGAAATGATACTGATTTCACAGCTTTCAGTGGAGGTTAGCATGAGGTGAGAGAACTCACAGTGAGTGTTGCCTCCACAGATGGCAATAGCAGCCAGGTCAGTAGATTCTCTTTACAAGAGAAAAGAGATTCCACACATTCAGAAATGAGACACCAGGGACATATTGTTAGAAAAACATATTTTAAAAAATCTGCTTAGTTTCATATTAGGTGATCCTCAGTCTCCTGGGGCCTCTGAGGTTCCTAGGCCCATAGTAATACAAAATCACCTGTCTAAGTAGACAGATAACTTACAGCTTTGATTATTCTTTGGCTTGGAGTGGGCCCCAGATGAGATATTTCTTTCAGAATATATCCTAGTTGAATTTGGGGTCATCCACCTGGGCTGTCTAAAATAAAACCCTATTAGCTCATCCTTACTATCACTGGTTCAGTCTCAGCCAATCAGGAAGCTTAGATGATATTATGGGTTTATGATGCTTTACACATTTCTTTTGGATTGCATCTGTAATTTCTTGTATTTTATGGAACTCCTGGTGAGTAAACTCTCTCTCCCAATGTAGATCAGCACCTGCTCTGCAGCTTATACAGCCTTCAAGGAGAGTTGCCTGGAGCATTGTTAAGTGGCTGGCCCAGGATGACACCTTCAGTATGTGTCAGAGGCAGGAATTAAGTTCCTTAATGACTTCCTGACTCTGAGCCCTGTGGTCTATTCTCCATGCTGGACTGAAGGACTTTGTTGGGCAGTACACAGAGGGTAGCACTGGGAATCCTGCCATACAGGGTGACAGGGCTATAAATCCCATTTCTGGTACTGTAGGGAGGGAAAAAAAGCTAAGAAAAGTAAACCTCCAAAAGATAGCCAGTCATAGTACCAGAGTCACTCACCTACCTAGATATCCAGCTTTTCTCCCTCCCCTGCCCACAATCACTTTCAGGAAGGGAAGCCTCATGGGAAACAGCAGCTACACTGAGAACCAGTCAAGTCCAGGCTCTTCCATTTATTAGCCATGTGACCTTGGGTTCTATTTTGGGGTGCCACCAGCCTTCTGCATGATATTGGATAAATTCCTTTCCCCTCTCCTGGTCTCAATTACCTCTTCTGTAAAATGAAACGATTAGACTAGATGGTCTCTAAGGGCTCTTCCAGCACAGAAACATCTTTATCTCTACCTCCTGCTTTCCCTGGTTTTCTCCAAGTCTCAGCAAGGGTCCTGCCTTCTGCCAGAAGCCTTTCCTGGTCCTCCTTAATGCCTCTCCTTTAAGATGACTTCCAGTTACACACACACACACACACACACACACACACACACACAAACAAAAGCACACACATATGTGTGTATGTGTATATGTATGCATATACACATGCATATATGTATCCATTGTGTGAATATATATACAATACCTATATGGGTGTATATATACATATACATATTCATATACACATATATTTGTACATAGTTATTTGCATGTTATCTCCCACAATTAGACTATGAGCTCCTTCAGAGCAGTGACTGGATTTTTTTATTTGATTTTGTTTGCTTGTTTTGGTAATGGTTTACCTTTCTTTGTGTCCCTAGCTCTTAGTATAATGCCTGGAACATAGTAGGCATTAAATAAATACTTGTTGACTTGGTACCTTATAGCTATAAATTTTAACCTGATTCTATCTAAATACAATTGTTAAATGTGAGTGGTCGGACACAACATGGTTTGTATTTTATAGGAGAATTAAGCTAATCACTTCCAAAATTCTCATCTTATCCATAATCATTCTTCCTTATAGGAAATGGAAAGAGCATTGGCCTAATAGTCAAAAGATCTGCCACTCACTGACAGTAGGCATGACTAGATAATAATTCATCTGAAAAAGATCTGTGTCCTAGTAGACTGCAAGTTCAATATAGGTCAACAATGTGTTATGACAGACAAAAATGCTCAGGAAGCCTAAGGTTGCATTAAGACAGTCACAGTATACAGGTCTGGGAAAGTTCAGAGTATATTTGCAACTGTATTTTATTCTGATCAACTCCCTTCTAAAATTACTGTTCAGGGAACAACATTTTTGGAAGGGTATTGATAAGCTGGAAAGTATTCAGAGGAAGAAAACCAATGAGGTGAAAGGTCTCAATATCATTTAATTCAACAAGCATTTACTAAGTCCCTAATATATGCCAGGCACTTTGGATACAAATACAAAAATGAAAGAATTCCTATCTTTTAGAAATTCATATTCTACTGAGGTGACTAACATGAACGTAGACAAGTAAATGGGAGACCAGCCAAGGTGTCAGAGTAGAAGAAGGTAGTACAACTTAGTTCCTTTCCCCACAACCACTCCAAAAGGAACCTAGCAAAGGCTAGATCCAGTCCCAATCTGGAAATGCAAGTAAAAATGAGTCATTTTTCTAGCACAGGTCAACAAAGAGAGAAAGACAGAGAGGTCTATGGACAATGGGGATAGGATGAGCCAGTAGTACATCTTATGGAGCTTCCCAGTCTGACGGAACTGGGGCCTGGGCCTGGGCTCTAGGGCAGGAAGAGGTGATGAATCTAGTACAGAAAGGCCTAATGCTGGGCAGGGAGCAAGAACAGAGTGCCATGTGCCAACTCTCTTGCTTGTATCTGCTTGTATTGCAGGTTCCAGCTCCAGTGCACACTGAGGAGTGGACTGGCCTAAGGAATGCAAGGAGTAGAGAGATGCTTGGGCTGTGGCAATACCAAGTCCATGGTGAATACCTATACCATGGCCTGTTCAATTACTGCTTAATGTGACCCATACACTTTAATGGGAAAAGTGGCCTGCAGAGAAGACTTCAATCAGCCCTAGAGAAGACTGTTTTGTCTGAGGAGTGGTAAGGAAAAATACTCAGGCAACCAGAGAGAAGCTCTCCTCATGCCCTGGGCTATCTGAGTTGTTTTTATTTTCTTACACTTTCAGTCTGTACAACAGACTGAACAGCAAAATGGACACAACCTGCTTTGTGTACCTGGGATTGTGGACCAGAGTAAGGAGCAGTCATAGTCTTCAGGCTGTGTTCTAAACAAAGAGGAAGAACAGAAATGGGCAGCAGGTGTATGACTCCAACCCTGGAGCAGGATCTCTGTTCTTAATTTTTCTTTGAAACCTGCAGCAGCATAATCAGGGCAGAGAGCTAAAACCAAGCAGGGAACCATCAATTCTGTCATCCCAAACCTATAAAGCCTTCTAGCTAGCTGATGTGGCTAGGGCCAGCAACAGTCTCCTGGAGCTCCAACCAGGAGCAAGCTCTCAGTTGTATTGCCTAGACTCAAACCTGAGTCAGGAGCATGCAAAACTCAGACCAGAAGAGGAGTGATCCGACTTCCCCCTCAGTCAAACAGCTTTGGGTAAACTGAAAGCTCCCTGGTCCTCATCTTGAAGCAGTGCTATGATCCCTGAAGAGCACAGCTGGGGATCACAGTATTCAAGACTCAGAGGAGGCAGCAGCAGTAACCAAGAGTACAAAACAGGATGGAGAAAAGCCCAAACATTTCCTCCAGCAATATAAAGAGGCTGGTTCTAACACAAAGTCCCATTTTGGGAGTAAGAATGGAAGAATGAGTAAACAAAAAAAGGAATTCTACTAGAAAGAGACATTCAGGACACAAACCCAGAAGAAAAGGATGACTAAGACATCCATAAGCAAAACTTCAAAGAAAAAAACAGCTTATATACAAATTAAGCTCAAATTTCCAGGAGAAATGAAGCTGGAATTTTTTTTAAGGATATTATAAATAAAATAATAGAAAGAATTAGAAAAGAAATGAAAGCTGTAGAGGAAAGATAAAATAAAAATTGACAGCTTAACACAACAGTTACAAAACCTTGACCTTGATCTTGAAAATTAGAATGAATCAAACAGAAATTAATGACTCCATGAATCAATAAGAAATATTAAAACAAAGTTTAAAAAACTGGAAAAAAATTTAAAATACAAGATATCTCATATTTTTAAAAACCCTGATCTAGAAAACAGATTTAAGATAGATAACTTAAGAATTATTGAGCTGCCTGAAAGAAAACTGCCCAGATTTCTTAAAACCGGAGGGCATAGTGAAAATAGAAAGAATCAATTCCTGAAAGAAATTCAACGTAGAAACTTCCAAGAATATCATAGAAAAAAATCAGAGCTTCTAGATCAAAGGAAAAATGCTATAAGCAGAAAGAAAGAATTCAAGTACTAGGGAACACAGCCAGGATCACACACAATTTAGCAGCCACCACTATAGAGAAGCACTACTATAAAGAACTTGGAATATAATACTCCAAAAGTCAAAAGATATAGGTTTACAACCAAAAATAACTTACTTAGCAAAATAATCAGTATAATTCCACAGGGAGGAAATTATCTTTAATAAAATAAAGAACTTCCAAACATTCCTGATGAAAAGACCAGAGGTAAATAGAAACTTTTAAATACAAACACAGGAGTAAAAAGAAACTTAAAAAGATAAATATGCACTATCAATTGGAAAAGACAAAATAAAGAGGAAGTGTTTAGATTCTAATGGGGATGATGTAAATGCTTCCTCAAAACTCTAATGTCATCAAGGGAAGAAGTTAAATAGACAGAGGCTCTAGTAGAGAGAAGAAGGAGGAAGGAATACTATCTCACATAATCAGGGTACACAAATAGAGGACTATTAAATAAAGAGAAAAGAATACAAGGAGAGAGGGATATTTGAAGCTAACTTTCATCGGAACTGGTGAAAAGATGTAGCTAAAGCAGTCCATAAGAAAAAAATACATATCTTTAAGAAACAAGTGAACACAAAATAAGTTCTATATGCCATGTGAGAACTAGATGAGGCAAACTAGGAATATTAAGCCTAGAGAAAAAAAATTTAGGGGGGACATGATTAGCTGAATGCTAGATAGAGTATTAGATAGAGCACTGGACATGAATTCAAATCTAGCCTCAGACTCTTACTAGTTCTGTGACTCTGGGCCAGCCACTTAACTTTTCTCATCCTCAGTTTCCTCATCTGTAAAATGTAGCACCTCCCTCACAAGGTCATTGTCAGGATCAGATAAGAATGGATATGTATGACATGCAAAATACCTTTGCATTCCCCTCTCCTGGTCTCAATTACCTCTTCTGTAAAATGAAACGATTAGACTAGATGGTCTCTAAGGGCTCTTCCAGCACAGAAGTCTTTCATTACTATGAAATAGTAATCATTAATATTGTTGATACTTCACAAAATATAAAGGACTCAAGAAATTGGATCTATCATTGTTTTTCCTAACCTCAATCTTACCGACAACCTGTCACCCTCACCCCAACAAAAAGTACTTACCCTGCTGACAAATCTCAAACTGAGTCAAAATTCTGATGCCAACAAAATGTCTTATTCAAGTGTCAGGTCTACTGCATACAATAGCCCTCAGTATATACAAGGTCATCCTGACAGCTGATTTGGCTTTTCATCCCTACCATTCTAATTAATCCATCTCCTGTAAGGCTCAGAGCAGGGAAATACCGCTCCCTACCCAGTAGTTCCCAAATAAATGGGTTTCTTCCTCTCATTTAAATATACTTGTGCAGTAATTTTTATTAAATAAATTTAAGGTTCTTTGCAAAAATTAATATACATTCTTAGAGCATCTGCTTCTGAATGCTAGATAAGGCAAAAGTATACAGTGGTAAAACCCTCAAATTGTAGCCTCCAATCAGCCATTTACTCATTGAGTAACCTTTGGCAAATCATTTCTCATCTCTGAGTCTCAACTTCTTCACCTCATGAAAAAGGCAATATGATATAATGAAAAGAGTATGAGATTTGGAGTCAGGGACCTGGGTTTGAATCCTCACTGCACTACCTGTGTAACTCAGAGCAAGTGTCTAAGTTATCCAACCTCTCTGGGCATCTGTAAAATGAGGACCTTAGATGTTCTTCAACTCCCTTCTTGTTCCAAATCCTGTGATCCCCTTCGATTAGGCATTGAGTAGGTCCTTGCCATTTCTGACACTATTCTTTACCCTTTGCATGGCTACTATGCAACTAGGAAATAGGCAGAAGAAAAAGACCTCAGGTCTTCTAACTTCCACTACAAGGGATTTTCCACTTCCAGTCCTCATCCTCTCCCTTTTAGGTCCAGTCTTTGCTTCAAGGTTCTGTTGCAGGGTAGTTACAGAGCTGATTCTGAGGACACAAGGGCTCCTGCAGTTAGAATCACAAGAGTTTCTCTTCAGTCCTCTAGCCCATGCTTGGTGAGGCTTATTTGGAAAGACATATTTTGGTATTTCCAGATAAAACCAACTTAGCTTGCTTTGGCATGGCATGAAGCCCTCTCTTCTTTCTTTTCCCCCTGCTTGGCCCAACTTGCTAGCTTTTAATCCATCCATCCTTAGACACATCATATAGGGCTGGTAGACCCTGGAAAGTCAGAATTGGTTAAGGACATTATGTAGAATGTAGGATATCACAGTTGAATGTATCTTTAGATTCTAGAACATGAAATATTAATACATAGAATCTAATTGAATCCTTCATTTTATAAATGAGGAAACCCAAAGGATTGTGTTACATGCCAGGTCTGAAGTTTTCAGGAAGACTTTGGAGTCAAAAGACATGGGTTTGCATCTCATACTGGAATATTTTCAGAAGTGGGCAACCAGGATGGTGAAGAGCCTGGGAATCACTGTAGAAGCCCAAGTGCTCTCTGTATTACAAAAACCAAGAATTAATATTGTAACAGTGCCCATGGTCTAATTTTCCAAGTTTCCATGAATATAGGGCCTAATAAAAATAGGGAGTGTTAAAGAAAGAGAGTGAAGTTCTTTTGGTTTATCTGTGACTAAGTCAATAGAGAATATAATCTTTGTTTATTCTTCATCAAACCAAGTGGAAGGAGGGGAGGGTGAATTATATATCCTTAATTCATTTAAAATCTCTTGAATAAACATTTTTTTAATGAATAAGCACTTGAATAAAGACAAATTCTAACTTAAAGAGTTTCGTCTCTAACCAGAAAAAAAAATCATTGCTCACTCATGCTAAAATATTTCTAATTCACATTTATAGCAATCTTGAAAAAAAAATGAAAAAGCAAAAACAAAAATAAAAACTATAGAATTTTCAGTTAAGGCTTTTGTATTATTGCCCAAATATTATGGGCCTATCCTTGGAGAAGATTGGTCTTCCCCAGAAAAAGACACATCTTCTCTTAGTCTGGTCAACAATGAGCTATTAATTTCGTCAAGAATGAACTAAGGGGCTTTCTTCATCTAGCTATTAATTTTGCCTTCCCTGATAATTAAGAACAATTCCTATTTTGATTAGCTCCTCTAATCAAGAAAGCCCAGGATATTAGATGAAGGACACTGTTAGAACATTAATTCTTAATTTTTGTAAGGTAACAAAGCTTTAGACTTAGGAGCAGAGCCAAGATGGCAGAAAAGTGGGAAGAAATATATCTGAACTCCCCCAAACAACTCCTGAACAAAAATCTAAAAAAGGCACCAGACTTAATCCTTGGAACCAGCTATATTTCTAACCCAGTCAACATAGGAAGATGGGCAGAGAAGGGCACTGTCTAGCTACCACCATACCTTACAGAGTATGCCAGCGCACAGGAAAAGAAAGAAGACTGAAAATATGGACCAGGGCAAGATCTACACAGAGAGGACCAATCTTCTGGGCAAGTTACAGAAATACCTGCCAACTGGCAGCTCTGTCATCTATTACCTGGTGCCCATTCACAGATCCAGGATGGACAAGGAAGTGATCTAAGCCTAGGGGTAATGTTCCAGGATGAAGAGCCGTTGCTGGTCCTAGGTACCTTCAGAGGAATGAGTTTAGAAGCAAAAAATAATGTTGTGATTCTGAGAACAGGAGTGGGGTGTTTGCAGTGGAATTATCAGGGCTGGAAATCCCAGACTAAGGAGAACCTGCAATTCTTTAATTCTGAATCTGCAGTGCTTTCCTGATAGTGACTGGGTTCAGCAGAAGTCTACTGGAACTCCAACCAAGTGTAAGCCCATGGGTGTGTTGCTTTCTAGTAGAATGGGAGCTTCTTGAGGGCATAATTGTCTGAAAGGTCTGTCATGAGAAAGAAACAAACCCCTACCTTATTCCTATTCCTAACCTTAACCCTTAAATATAATCCCATCTCAATCCTGAACTTTATCCCTGACCCTGATCACAGTGGTCAGGAAGGTTAAGGCTTGTTTTTTCACTAGAAGAGGTAGAATGATATGAGAAAACACCTCAGACTGGTTCATTAAAACACTGGATTCTAGACCAGGCTCTATCTCTATCAGTTGTATACCTTTAGGCAAGCCACTTTTCCTTCTTCAGTTTTGGTCTCTTCATCCTTAAAGTGAGAGGGTTAGACTAGGTGATTTCTAAGCACCCTTACAACCCAAGATTCTATGAGTATAGGAATCAGTATAATTCTCACAATATAGACAATGAAGTGGTTCATTTTCCCTTATTAATTCTGTCCCTGTCCCCTGCCTTAACCTGACTTTGACCCATTCTGGATCTCAGATCCTGACCTTGTCCACCAGTTCAGTAGTCTAAGAAGACAGTAGAAAAAGGGTGTGAGGACTGAGCCTCTCTCTTCTTTCTAGACTCTGTTCTAATAATATTGGTTTACAAAGTGCTCTCCTTATAACAGGTTTGTGGTATGGATAATATGTTTTGATGGGGAGAGGCCCTGTGAGGAAACACCTCCTCCAAAAGCAGTTTAGCAACTGTTCTACAACTGACAGCCATAAAGAGTTCCCTGGGGCACTGAGATGTTGAGTTCCAAATTTTTCTCTCCCCTTTCTCCTCCCCAAGATGGTAAGCAATCTGATACAGGTTATTCATGTGAAATAATGTAAAACACATTTCCACATTAGTCATGTTGTGAAGAAGAAACAGAACAAGAGGGAAAATCAGCAAAAAAAAGTGAAAGTAGTATGCTTTGATCTATATTCAGACTTCATCAGTTTTTTCTTCAGATGTGGATAGCATTTTTCATCACGAGCCTTTTGGAATGGTGTTGGATCATTGTATTACTGAGAGGAGCTCAGTCTATCACAGATGATCATCACACAATGCTGCTGTTACTTTGTACAATGTTCTCCTGATTCTGCTAACTTCACTCAGCATCAGTTCATGTAAGTCTTTCCAGGTTTTTCAGAAATATGCCTGCTCATTATTTCTTAGAGCACAACAGTATTTCATTACATTCACAGACCACAACTTGTTCAGCCATTCCCCAATTGATGGGCATCCCTCAATTTCCAGTTCTTGACCACCCCGAAAAGAGCTGCTATAAACATTTTGTACATGTGAGTCCTTTCTTTGGGATACAGACCTAGTAGTGGTTCAATAAGCATTTATTAAGTACCTACTATGTGCCAGGCATTCTGCTAAATGTTGGGGACACAAAGAAAGACAAAAGTTAATCCTTCCTAATCTTTCCCCTCAAGGAGCTCTTAGTCTAATTGGGAAGATGTACAAACATACAAACAACCACACAAACAAGATCTATACACATACATACATACACACACACATACAAAATAAATTGGAGATAATTAACAGAGGAAAGTAACTGATATTGACCTGGAAAGATTTCTTGCAGAAGGTGGGATTTCAGTTGGGACCTGAAGCAAGTCAGAAGGCAGAAATGAGGAGGAGAGAATTCCAGGCATGGGGGACAGCCAGAAAATATGTTGGAAGACGGACCAAAAGCCATGTCTTCTCATCCTGAGTACAGTGTTTTCCCTCCTGTATCATGGTGCCTGAAGCAGAGAGGGAGAGGAGAGGATGATGTCTCTAATTTCAAACCCATGAGATCATACCCAGCACTAGTGGAAACCAAGACACAGAGGTTATCCCACGTTGAGGCTCAGAGCAACCATCTGCAACCTAGAGGCAACACATGGCACTGTAGTTATTCAAGTGCAGGTCGGTCAAATTGCCACACTCGAGGACCTAGAGGGTCACATGTGGCTTCCCAGGCTCCCCACCCCGGGTCTACACTAAGTAGTAGAACATGTACCTTATTTGGTCTCTAGGATCTCAGCTCAAGTCCTGACTCTGCTGCGGGACCTTAGGCAAGGTTTTTTACCCACTCAGTCACTTCATTTATATAATACGGGAATGCAGATACATGATCCCTTCCAGGATAAGTCCTATGATCTCTCGTATGAAAACAGTGGTACTTTTTTAGTGGTAAGGTATGGCTTTGAATGCTAATTCTATAGCTTTGCTGCCTGTACGACCTTGGGCAAATCCTTCAACCTTTCTGGGCCTCAGTTTCCTCCTTTTGAAGAATACAGAAGCCAGGCTGGCTGTTCTCCAAGACCCCTGCCAGTTTCCAGGCTACGATCTTACTTTTTCCTCTAACCTCCCTTCCAGCTCTATGAATCCATAGAGACACTCGTATTTTGTCTCTGAAGGAGGAGCACAGGCCTTCCGACCCGGCCCCGCCCTGGGCGAGCGGTCGCGAAGCCGGAGCCGCGCTGCTCCCCGCCCCTCTCTCCGCCCCTTCCCCTCCCCTCTCCGAAGCAGGGCTTGCTCGGGCCGCCAGGGGGGAGCCGAGAGCTCATAGCTGCCGCAGCGGCCGGGAGAGGAGCTGGGACCTGGGAGCAGACACTGGGGAGGAAGGATCGGGAGACAAACAGAACCAGGGAGAGCGCACGGAAGGCCGGGGACAGGCTGCCACCGCCGAATCGGGCCGCTCTGCGCTCCATGGCTCAGCCCTCCTGCGAGTCCAGAAAGATCTGAGCGCCCCCTGCACCCCCGCTCCGGCTCCGGCCCTTCGCGCAACATCGCGGCCCCTCCATCCGCCAACCACCGCCGCATCCCTCCCTCCCTCTCTCTATCTATCCATCCATCCATCCATCCATCCGCCCATCCAGCCCCAGCCGGGGCGGCCAGGCCCAGGTGAGGCAGCCCTGCGTCCGGAGAAAGGCTAGAAAAAAAGCTGCGGGAGGAGTGGTGGGGTGGAGGGGGATGCCAGGGCTGCTGGGGAGCTGGAGAGGGTTGGGGGAGAAAAGGTGCCCTGGGGCATGGGAGGAGAGAGAGCACTGGGCGGCGGGGACTGAGGGAGGGTTGGGGGGGGGTGGAATCTGTTGTGAAAAGAAGGGATTTGGGGGTAGAGGAGGACAGAGTTCTGGGGCTGTTGGTGGGGGGAGAAGCATAGGTCACCCTGAGGCTGGGGGAAGAAGGGACAGAGGCTCCAGGCTGCAGGTCGGGATGCGGACAAGGTATCACGGGGTGCAAGGGATTTGGGGGTGAGGGAAAGGTATTGGAGAAGACAGGGCCTGGGGTCTGGAGGTGGAAGAAGGGGCACCGGGCCCTAGATCTGTGGGCGGGAATGAGTTCTCTGAGGGAGGGAACATAGGGTACAGGGGCTTTGGGGAAAAGTGGGAAATAGGGGAAGCTTGAAAGCCATCTCGGTAGAAGTAAAGCCAGCAGCCCCCAACCTCATTTCTCCTCTCTGATTTTCTAACCCCCACTTCATGGCGTGGATGCGTGTGTGCCTGCGCGTGTGACTTCGTGTGTCCCTATGTGACTGAGCATGCGTCGGTGCACGTCTATGGGTCAACGTGTGTGGCCCCCCAGTTGGTGTGGTGGTTCTGACTCTGCCAAAGCCCCCATAAAGAAGTCCTCAACCCTTCCCAATTTCCCGGGCTTCAAGGACACTGAGACTTTGACCTACTGTTAATGGGAAGGGATAGGGGCCTCCCCAGGGAACTGGATTGAAGAAGATAGGAGTCTCAGAGGGGAGGCATTGTGAAGAGAGGCAAAGAGAAAAGGGAATGGCTTCTTCTCCCCCACTTTTGGTATTCCCCCCCCAGGATACCTCACTCTGGGGTCAACAGGTCATCTTTGTCCTGCCCCCACAGATTCCAGGAAGATGGACATGTTCATGAAGGGCCTGTCCATGGCCAAGGAGGGCGTGGTAGCTGCTGCAGAGAAGACTAAACAGGGGGTCACAGAAGCTGCAGAAAAGACCAAGGAGGGTGTCCTCTATGTTGGTGAGAGCTACCCCCTTGCACCCAGGCAGACCCTGTCTGACCTAGGCAGACTAACCAAGCTTTACCAAGGAGACCCATCTCAATAGAGCAGCAGGGATTGGAGTATGAAAGTAATGGTGGGGGGGAGCATGAGTCAGGGAGAGGGGTCAAGAGGGAGTGAACAAGAGTGAATGGGTTAATGTTAGGGATCAGAACAATGAGTCAACAGAAGGAATCACCATGGGAGGGATCAGGGTTTAGGTGTTGGAGTAGGGAGAGCATAAGAAACAGTCAAAGGTGGTGAGGAATCGTGGAATGAGCTCTGGGCTTGGAGACAGAAGAACTTAGCTGTGTGCCTTTAAATTACATTCTAGGATTTTCAGGAATTGTCCCTGAGCTTCATTTTCCTTATTTTTAAAAGAGATAACAGTATGTGTGTTAACTACTTCACAGAGGTGTTGTAGGAAAGTATTGTGTAAACCTTTTAGAAATGTGCCTCATCATTGTTATGATGATGAGTTAGTGGTGGTAACCAGGGGTCCAGCAGGGATTTAGTAGGTAATTCTATATATTTTCGTCTCCTCCATCTCCTGGTCTCTTCTCTATCTAACCAACCCTTCATGCTGCCTTCTGGTTGCTGAGGAATCTCCCCATTTCATCTCATCATCATGCTCCTTAGTCAGCATGATATTGGTACCAGATATGACTGGAAAAGCCACTTGGATTTTTGGACTTCAGAGAAACTAAGAGGAATCCTTAATGGGAAGGGGGGGATGCATGGAAAGAGTGTCTATCAGCCAAGAGAATGGGGGTCTGGAAAGCTTGAGCTTTAGAGGGTCTGGGTTTAAAGCTTAACTCATTCATTTTGTAGCTGTGTGACCTTGAGCAAGTCATTTCCTTCTCTGTGCCTCACTTCCTCATTTGTAAAATGAAGGATTTGGATTAGATCATCTTTAAGGTCCCTTATAAATCTAATTCAGTAAATCTAAAGCGCTGCTCTCAGAGTCTAGCACAGTGCCTGGCACGTAACAGACACTATAAATGCTTGTTGATTCATGCCTGCGTGAGCAATGGTTCCTTCTATCATTCCTCTTCCAGCCCTTAAGCTAAAACCTAAAACCTCCCCTTTTGTCTCTGAAGGTACAGAATCTTTTCCTGCTTGGTACCCAACTCCCCTCTTTGTTATCTAGTGAAAACTGCTACCTTTCATAATTCTCTGTCGCACTGGGGAACAATTCACATATTTCTTGTGTACTCATTATATATCTTTTTCTCAGGCCCTCTTCAAAGGCTGGTTTTCTGGCCCCTCTACAGTTTACATTACTGCTCTTGTCTTCGTCTTGTTCTTGTCTGCCCTTTTATCTCTTTCTAACTCTCCCTGAAGTAACTCTCGGCCCACTTCTCTTGAGGTAAAGCCACCTCTCCCCTACAGCCTGGACCATGATATTACTTTGATAAGATCTCTTTTTCAAGAGCTATGATATATATATATTTTCTTATTAACAAAAGCCTCCTTAAAACTCCAAAATACTTAATACGCTAACTAATGATACCCAGAGCCTCAGGGCCTATTGAATAGTGGGAGGAAAAGTTTTGTCATGGGACAGAATCAGTGAGTGAAATGAGGGTCCATGGGAGTTGTTAGTGGCTAGAGAAACCTTCTCTGTCTCAGGGCCACCGGGGACAGCAGCAGGGAGAAGAAGGACCAAATTGGCTTTATCTGTGGCTGCCTGTGCCTGGTCTTGAGGAAGCTCTCCCAGGTCTAACTCAAGAACCCCAGACTCCTCTGTCTTTATCTTCTCCCCTCTCCTCCCCTCTTCTCTCTCTCTCTCTCTCTCTCTCTCTCTCTCTCTCTCTCTCTCTCTCTGTCTCTCTCTCTCTCACCCCTGAGAGGGAGGACTGCCTGACTTGGCCAGATTTGGGGGCCAGATTGGTCTGGTGGGTAGGGGACAGGGTTAATTACTTCTTTGAATTTTCTGTGGCCCTCCCCTCATTGTAAGAACAGATAAGAACCTTAGAAACCAAATAATTGAAGCCCTGTTTATACGAAGGGACAAAATGAGACCAGAGAAAAGAAGTGACTCTAAGGGGCTGCACTTGAACTGGGGTTTCCTGGTCCTAGGGCCAGTATACTCTTTTTATCTCATTGTGCTAGGGGGCACTCTGTGACCCTCTGTGACCCAAGACTTTTCTTTTTCACCAGGAAACAAGACCCGGGAGGGGGTGGTACAAGGCGTCACATCAGGTACCAGCCCCCTCTCCCTTCCCCTGTACTTGCTCCGGGTGGTGTCCGGGGAAGTCTGGGGTGTGCCCCAGGATAGCATGATATCCCGGGAGGCGGGAAGGTCACTGAAGGCTCAGTCCTGCGGAAGGGAGCCTGGGTGGGAGCGGGGAGGGGTCTGCGCTCCCGGTCCTGACCACAGGGAGGCGATGCGCTGATCCTATTGAGGACACTTTTCAGTGGCCGAGAAGACCAAGGAGCAAGCGTCCCAGCTAGGAGGAGCGGTGTTCTCTGGGGCTGGGAACATCGCTGCTGCCACGGGCCTGGTGAAGAAAGAAGAGTTCCCCACCGACCTGAAGGTGAGCGCCTCCTGCAGGTGGGCCGAGGATCTGCGCGGGATTGGGGAGAACCCCGGCCCCGCCCCGCTTCAGACACATCCTGGCCACATCTAGTGGCCTCAGAGTTTGCATGGCAGAATGTCTGTACTGTTGCATGTTTGTATGCAAGCATTCATCTCCATATCAGCGTGGCTTGTGTTTGTGCATCTGTATTTGCACAGATGTGACATTAGGTGAGTGGAGTTAAGGTCTAAAACCGTGAGTCTTTTATGCTGTCAGCCAAAAGGGTACAGATTTGGAGAAAATATTATGCACCAGTCTGGTGCATGTGCTATATGTGTGCTTGGGCCTTGGGTACCCCTCTGTGCATTCCACAGGTGTCCCCTTGGGTGCGTATAGGTACCTTAAAAGCATGAGCAAGCCACATGTGCCTACAATTGCTCTGTGTCCATAAAATTTGTCACCAAGGTATATGAAGCATGGGAATATTAAAGCTCTCCAGTGTGCTTGCTGTATACATGTGACTGTGTGCCATAGGTATTAGCCTTGTCCGTTCAGGTTGCAATATGTACCCCCATGATATCTCTGGACTTGCCTTCGTGTGCTCAAGTCACATATGTGCCCTGTGGGGAAGCAATGGTCAGCAGACCCACTTTTGTCTGTTGGTATTTGCCTGGGTCTGTGTGGCAGCTGGGAAGGGGGAGGGGGGAGAGTCTTGGATCTCACCATTCAGCGGCTGCCTCCCAGCTTATCCCAGAATAGCAGCAGCTGAAGGAACCAGGCCACAGGGGGGTGGGAGGGGAGTAATGCAAAGCAGGGGGCTCATGGCAGGACAGATGAAGGGACTGTCTCTAGGAGGAGATGCTCCCAACCCCACACCCATCCCTTTTCTCCCCCTTGTGGGTCTGGGTTAGGAGAGGGAGAGTTGCATAAAGGAAAAAGTAAGAGAAATACCCAGTTTGGTCCTTGTTTTTCTTACATTTCTTACCCTGTTTCTTGGGTCAGTCTTTCTGTCTTGAAAGGATACTGAGGACTGAGGATCCTCCCTCAGTGCTCTCCTGTTTCTTCTTCTAGCCAGAAGAAGTGGGCCAGGAGGTTGGGGAAGAGCCAATGGCTGAGCCACTGCTGGATACCGAAGGAGAGAGTTATGAAGAGCCTCCCCAGGTAAGTTCAGTCCTGGAAGTAGGCACTAAAATCAATCCAGGAGAATACCAAGCCTTTAATTCTCACAGCCAGGCCTCCCAGGCTCAGACCTCCCTCTCTTGCCCTATCCTTGGAAGCCCAGGCTAAAGAGGAGAATGGAGTTCCTGGCAGAGCTGAGGCCTCCAGGGCTTTTTCCTCTTTCAGGGAATGTGGGACCCTGCTGACCCCAATTTATGCCTCAGGGTTCTGCTTATGGGGAGGGATCATAGATTCACAGAAAGTCAGGCCTGTAAGGGACTGAAGAACACAGAACACAGAATGCTGGAGTGTAAATGGACTTTGGATGTCATCTAGTCCAGGGGTTCCTAACCTAGGGTTCATGAACTTTTTAAAAAATTGGTAATTGTTTATTAGTACACTTATTTTCCTTTGTAATCCTGTATATTTTATTCTATGCATTTAAAAACATTATTCTGAGAAGAGGTTTCTGGGCTTCACCAGACTGCCAAAGATAAAGGAATTTAAGACCCCCTGAAATAGTCTGAGCACCTTCTTTTTACAGAAGAGGTCATTAAAGGCCTAGGAGGGCTTGGCCAAGATTGAGGAAAGTAACAATGCTGAGACTAAAACTCTGCTTTCTTGACTTCCCTATGGAGAGGGGAGGGAGATTTCCTGGGGGAGAGAACAGGGGTGGGTGGGGGGCCGAGGATGGGCATCTTCCAATGCTATGACTCTGGCTCTAAAATGTATTTTGGTTCCTTTTCATGTCTTTCCCCACCCCAACTTCCCCCACAGGAGGAGTACCAGGAATATGAACCAGAAGCATAATGGGCCGGGCTCCGGCCCTCCCACCAGCAGCACAATAATCGGCCCCCTAACCCCCAGAGCCAGGGCTAACTCCTACTTCCATTCCCCTCAACATAAGATCTTCCTGACCCAAGATCCTCTCCCCTTCCCAGAAGTCTGTGTTTGGTGTCTGTCCCTCCCTCCCTCCTGGGGGCAGCGGGCAGGGTAGAGATTCTGGGAGCCCCCCAGTTCTCCTCCCCCAGCCACCCCCTCTCCCAGGGTGGGATACAGCATGGCCCATATGTTTTTAAACAAAGTTAGGCAAAATCAATCCTGGCCTAGGCTAAGACTGAGATACTTCCTGCCTGGCTGGGGGCTCCCTGGGTGAGCCTGGGTCCCCTATACTTCCTCCCTACAATTGGGCCCCTGGGACTCCCCAGGGTAGCCTAGACCCCCTCCAGGACCTAAGAACTTGTGTTTTTAACCCAAAGCAGGAGCCAGGCCATGTATTTCCATCCCCTACCTCCAGTTCCTCTGTCCCCTGCCCTCCCTTTGAAAATTTCAGAGTCACCCCCAACCTGACCCGGCTCAGGCGGTGTGTGTTGTGACTGTGGCATGGAGACATCCTTCCCCTCCTGTGTGTGTGTCATGGGGCTGCCCCCAATCCTGGGACTCCCCAGTGTGTCCATGAATAAAGCCAATTGTCTGTATTCATCCCTGCGCTGGCCTCTGCCCCTTCCAGAACACCTGCAACCCCACTCCAGTCAAGTCTGGGTTCTTGGCTCCTGACCTGGATCCCAGGATATAACTCTGGGATCTGCTGTTGGTCCTGGTCCTCGTTCCTGGTTCTTGTTTGGGACTCTGGTTCTGGCCTGGTAAAC
This sequence comes from Bettongia penicillata ogilbyi, assembly GCA_023548195.1. Taxonomy (NCBI): domain Eukaryota; kingdom Metazoa; phylum Chordata; class Mammalia; order Diprotodontia; family Potoroidae; genus Bettongia; species Bettongia penicillata. Next base: position 2,115,925 of record JAJHZJ010000277.1, read on the forward strand.
TGTTCCTGATCTCTCTCAGTCCATGTTCTTTGGGCCCTGGATAGACATGCGATTCCTCTGGAGCCCTAAGATTCGACTCTGGGTGATTTCCTTTCTATTCGTAGACTAAGAGTTTCTCTCACCTCTCTACCTCTGCCCCTTACCCTGGTCCCAGCAATAGAGTTCTTTTTCCCCCTGGCCCAGGACTCCCAATCCTGGCTTTGTCTCCTCTCTCTTTTTTGAGGTTCTCTGCCAAGCCCTGCTACCTCAAGGGGCCATGAATCTTGTCTTCCCAGGGTTAGCTCCTGTGATTCGGGGTTCCTAGCTATATGCTTCAATTTCGACTGTGTTCTGGTCAGAGCAAGGTTTTAGGGGATGGAGACACTGAGCCCTCCCTCTCTCCTCAGGCATCAGGCAAATGACCTACTTTTCTATGTGGTAGGCCCCCAAAAACTGGATTGGAGGGATCATGGAAGGCATCATACTGAGATGGTAGGAGGGAGTTTGGAGGAGAGGCATGCGCTGTTCTAAGATTCCAGATGCCACCTGCTGGTGAGCAGCGCTTACGGCCTGCTGGGAACCGCAGCTGGGTGGCGGGGAACCCACACCGCCTCTTCCCTCCTCTTCAGAAGATCTCAGAGCCATTATCCAAGCTCTGGGTCCAAGGCCCAACATCCTCCCTCTCCGCCTCCGCTGGTCGGATCTGATCGATCTGGAGAGGCTGAGACCGCCGGAAGAGATGAAGCAGCCCTTCTGGGGGGGTATGGGAAGCTGGGGAGTGCGAGGGATGCTGGCGGAAGCCTGCTGCATTGGAGGCGCATCCAGACGCAGAGCGCACCGGCGCCTCCGGAATACACAGACACCCTTCTTCCCCCATATTCACGCAGACACACAACACCCCCCTACACACATCCCCCCAACACACACACACACACACACACACACACACACACACACTTCGAAAGCTCTCCTCCACCAAAAAAAAACACTATACGCTTCCACCCCCACCGCGCAACAGATTTGCTCCCTGCCTCTGTTCACACACAGACCCCGCACGATACAATTCGTGCAGGACTGCTTGGCACATCCCCGTCCCCACATAAAGTCCCCCAACACCACAGACGGACATTCACTCATGCATACGCTCCCTGGCACCACGGCCTCCACGTCACCTACTGACAAAAAAAACCACCCCTTCCCCTGCACACACGGACACGCATTCCTCGGAAACACGCGAACGCAGACCCAGACATGCCGCTCACCGGCACAGACATACAAACGCACACCCCGCCCCCACACTCATGCTCTGTCCAAAGATGCTGTGAAACCCCGCCCTGCTCGGATGCAGTTGTCTTGGTAACCGAGGCAGGGGCGGGAGTGGGTGCCCCTCCATCTTCCCTGAAGCTCCCTGGAGTACACACACACACACACACACACACACACACACACACACACACACACGTACACACAAACTCTCTCTCTCTCTCTCTCTCTCTCCCTCTCTCAATGATGCCAGCAAACACCCGACTGGACTTGGGTTCTGAGCTGAGCTGTTTCCAGAGCCAAAAAGGAGGGGGCAGGGAGCAAAGGGAGGGGGGCAGACACCTCATCCTTTAAGACCCCTGAGAAAGAGCCCACAAAACTATCTCTTGGCACTCACAGTGAAGAAGGAACTGTCTCCATAGAGTATCCTTTTGGCTAGAGGCCTCACACTGTCGGCAGAGAACAGGATGCTTATGGGAACTTTAAGACCCATGTTCACAAGAGTAGACTAAGGTCCCTAGCTTAGCCAAGAGGAGTGAGTGCAGAATTTCGGGTACTTCCTGCCAGACCCCATCCCAAAGATGAAGTGCCTCGGTGTCCAAGAAGAGGTGTTTCTTTATGCATGTGCTGATGAGCTGGACCCTTGTTATGGAAGCCCAGGGTCTGACTGCAACAATACCTAAACAATCTCCCTTCTCACACGAAGAGAGAAGTCTCAGAAGGGTAGTAACTTTCCCAAAGTCACACATGAGCTAATTGAGGGCAAGAACTGTTTTCATTTTTGGCTTTGTATGCTCACCCTCCAGGACGATGTCTGACACGAATAGGTGCTTAATAAATGCTTGCGGATTGATCTGGAGATCTACCTTAGTCCCCTGACTTCCATTACACTTTTTACTATGATGTAACACATTATTCCCTTGCCTAATGAACCTATTAGCCTTATGATTGCTACTTTCAGGTAGGAATAAGTATTTATACAGTGTGTATTATATCACCAGAAACTCTGGGTTATCTGGTCTATGGGCTATTTGTTAATTTAAAAAATAACAGTTCACACTTAAAAAGTATTTTACTGATGCCAAAATACCTTCATCATACAAACATTATAAGTACTGTAAGTATTATCATTATTATTCCATTTTACAAGTGGAGAACAAGGCTCTTAGAAATTAATTCATTTGCCCAAGCTACTTAATATCAAAGCTAAGACTTGAACCCATTTCTCTAGACTCATAGGACTTGGAGTTGGAAGGGATGGTTTTATCCCTACTGTAACTCAAAATTCCCAAGCTTAAGTGATTTGCCAGCCTCAGTTTCCCCAGTAGCAGAGATTACAGGCATGTGCCTCCACATTCGGTCAGCCAGCCTCTCCTGCTCCTTTGCTAGAGTCTCACCAATGTTTCACTTTTTAACTATGAACCCCCAAGGTACTGTCCTAGACTTCTCTCCTTATCCCCTTTCTCTCAGTGATATCATCCACTCTCCAAGGGCTTGATTATCATCTCTAATCAGAAGACTCCTAGATTTACATACCCAGATTCAGTCTCTCTCATGAGTTCCAGTATCACTTCATCAGCTACCTATTGGACACTTCAAACTGGATGTCTCATGGGCATCTCAAACACAACATATCCAAAACAGAATTTATTTTCCTTTCTTCAAAACCAATGCCCATGTTAAATTCCTTATTTCTTTCCAGTTACTTAGATTCACAACCTCATTGCTTTTAACTCTTCATTCTCCCTCAAGCCTCATCCTCCACATCTAAGCAGTTGCCAATTCTTTATTCTACCTATAAAACAGCTTTCAAATACATCCCCTTCTCTGCACTTATACAGCCACTATTGAACTCAGACTCTCATCACCTCTTGCATAGACTAGTACAATAGCATCTTAACTGTCTTACCTGCCTCCAGGGTATCTTTGTCCAATCCATAGTTAGCAAATTACTTTTAGTAATAGTTAGCAAATTAATATTCCCAAAACATAGACTTGACCATTTTTCCTACTTGAAAATGTAGGATTCCATGTTGTCTCTATGATAAAATACAGACTCCTTTCTTTGGGGAAAAGTACTATGTGCCAGGTACTATACTAAGCACTCTACACAAATATTATTTCATTTGATCTTCCCAACTATGCAAGGTAGGTGCTTTTATTATCCCCATTTTATAGTTCAGGAAACTGAGGCAAAAAGAGGTTAAATGACTTGACCAGGGTCACACAACTAGTGTCTGAGGTCAAATTTGAACTCAGATCTTCCTGATTCCAGGCCCAGTGTTCTATCCATTGCACTACCAGTTGCTTTTAGATACATACTCTGGCTCCAACCTATCTTTCCAGAGTGATTATATATTCATTCCCTCACAGGCACTGTACATTTAAGCCAATATTCTTGTTCACTATTTTGAATCATGTCTAGCTCTCTTGACCTCATTTGGGATTTTCTTGGCAAAGATACTGGAGTTGTTTGCAATCTCCTTCTCCAGCTCATTTTACAGATGAGAAACTGAGGCAAATGGGGTTAAATGATTTGCCCAGGGTCACCCAGCTAGGAAGTGTATGAGGATGGATTTGAATTCAGGAAGATTTTAGGCTTGGCATTCTATCCACTGCACCACTTATTACCTACTTGCTATTCCCAGTTCATGACATTCCCTTTCCCACCTTTGTGCCTTTGCACAGACTACCCCCCATATATGACTGCTATGTTTTCCTTCCTTCCCTTTGCCCCTTAAAATCCCTATCCTTAACTAAATTTCAGCTAAAGTGCCATTATCTCTACAAAGACTTTTCTCATCCACACATGTTTTTAATAGAATCCCCACCAATTACTTCACATATATCTTATTTTTATTTATATGTGTACATATTGGTTCCCTGCAAAAGGATGTAAGTCCCTTGAGGGCAAGGAGTAATTCATTTGTCTCTATTTTCCCAGTGTGTAGCACAGGGACTGACATGTGGTAGGTATTTAATAAATACTTGTTCAATGAGTAAGTGAATGGATGGATGGATGAATCTGAATCTCCCAGAAAAATGTAAAGGTTTTGGAATTTGAGTCAGTCTGTGGTAGAGGTTGGGGGACTCAATCTGAGGTTAAGGTTAAGATTAAGTGTTAGAGTCTTTCTGGGAAAGCATTTTTCTTTATGTGGAACTAATTTAAACACCTTTGACCCTGTCCTATGCTTGCTTATTGGGCTATCTGGGCTATGTGTATGCTTGGGGCAGATGTTGAAGATGATTTTTTAAAAAAAAAAGAGTGACGAGGTTCCTGTAGTGACTCACCTGTAGCAGGTGGAGCTAATATAGGAAGGATCCCTATAGAAGTCAGGAGTTGGACATTTTGGAAGGTAGGAGTGATGTATATTCAGCAGCTGCCCTTCAGCATAAAGGCCTTCCAATGTTCACAGGAGGGGAAGAGTGTAGAAGCTAGTGCACCCCATGGTAAGAGTGGTGCCAGTATATTCAGCTTCCCAACCATCACAGCCTCCATCTTCAGCCCTTCTCACTCTCATTGGGTATGTACAGGAAACTGTAGAATTTAGAGCTAGAAAGTACTTTAATTGTTTAAATAATTAAATAATAATTTAAATAATAACATTTATTATTTCAATCACTTCATTTTACAAAGGAAGAAACTGAGGTCCAAAGTGAAGTGACTTGGCTGAGGTCATAGATGGTAGTAAGTAGCACATGACATCTCAACCCTCCCCTAGGGTTTGTTGGGTGAGGGATGAGAGAACCTTCCCAGTCTCCAATCCCCCACCCCCACCAATCAAGCTGTCCTGAGTCACCAACCCCAGAAGAGTTGAAGGCTAGCCCAGAGACCAGCTGCAGCCTATCCGTAACCATGACTTTATTTTTGTTTTCTCCCTCCCTATTTATAGCTTCTTCCCCTCCCCAACTTTGCAGGAAGAAACCGTCTCCTACATCCCAGTTGCTTAGGAACAGGAGCTGGGCAAGTGGGGTTGGGTGAGGGGAGGGGGGAGCTTGTGCCTGGATCAAGCACGCATGCCATGCACATACACATTTTTACACACACTGGGGCCAGGAGAAATAGAAGGAGGGATTTTCCTTCCTCTTCATCAAACCCCCTTAGAACTCTATGTCAGTGTCCCCAGGCCCCCAACTCCCAGCTAGTTCAGCCAGGGCTTTCTCCAGGTAAACTTAAGTCTGGGCTGAAAGCAAAAGAACAGGAGATATGGTGTACTGGAAAGAGTATGACTCTAATACACTGTTGGCAAAGATGTGAATTGGCACATTCTGGGATTTGTTAACCTTTTCTAAAAAAAAAAAATGCAGTTAGAATATCTATATCCTTTGACCCAGAGATCCTATTCCTAAGTCTATATCCCAGGGGTAGGAGTAGTGCAGGGGTGGGGGGAGGTGGAAAGGAGCAGTATCAAAGATAGAGAGAAAAGTCCCATACATACCTAAATATTCATAGCAGCATAAAGTAAGCATCCATCGACTGGTGAATGACTAAACAAACATGGTACATGAATGCAAAGAAATAGTACCACACCATAAGAAATAGTAAATATGAGGAATTCAGAGAAATATGGGAATGCACACAAACTGATGCAGAGAGAAATAAGCAGGACCACGAAAACAATATGTACAGTGACAACACAATCTTAAACCAAAAAGAACAATGAAATAATACTGAAAGCTATGTAATTATAGTGACCATGTTTGGCATCAGAGATGAGAAATTGTACCGGCTACCCTCCATTGAAAGGCAGTAGAATATGGTTGTAGGTTATTGCATTGGCTTTCACATACAATCATCATGATGTTTATGTTTGCTAAATAGTTTTTTATTCTTTTTAAATCTTTGTATAAGAGAAAACTTGCTAAGTAGGTGATGGGAGAGAGAGACATATAAATTAAACTGATGTAAAAGTACCTAATCCTCTAAAAATGAGAAATAGGGCTGGACTTGAAGACTGAAGAGATTTGGGTTCAAATCCTGACTCTAAGCATTGCCAAATCATCTGATTACCCCTTTTATAAAATGGGGATAACAATAGCACCTATGTCAAAGAGTTGTTAGGATCAAATAAGTTGATGAATGTTGGAAAGTGCTTTGTAAAACCTTAAAGCACTATATAAAAATAAACTCTGATTTATATCTAACTCTACCCAGGGCTGACACCAGTCAGATCTCAGTTCATTGTATTACAGAACAACAAACTGGAAAAGTAGCTTAGAAAACATCTAGTCCAACTATCAAGTTATTGCTGTTGTTGTTTTTAAAAAATGAAAAGAAATTGAAGCCCAAGGGAGAGAAAATGGTATGATCAAGGTCATACTGGTCATGTCAGAGCCAGGACTTGAATTGAAGTTTTCTCCCTCCAGACCCAATGCCCTTCCCATCCTTCCATGTCATCAAATGGAACTAAAGGATGATGAAAACTGGACACACATCCTATATGTCCAGCAGAATCCATTTTAGTGTTTCAGTCATATCTGTAAAGTCTTATGCCGTACAAATGCATCTAAATTTGTGTCTCTCCTAGATGAACTAATGAAACCAATCATTCACTCCTCCACTCACCATTTCTTTATTTACAAATTTCCTTCTCCTCTCAAAATGGCTCTTTAGGGTCTACAAAGAATGATCATAGATGTGTTCACTTGCTCCCCACAACAACCTTTGGAGGGAATCAAGACAAGAGTTGTTATCCCTTTTTGAGTGAGAAGGAGCCTGGGTCCTAACTGGGAAAAGGAAGAAAGGTCATAAGGCTGATCAAGGGCAGAATTAGGACCTAAATCCAGGTCACCTGACTCCCATTCCAGGGTACTTCTTGTCCCTACTGTGTGCTCAGTCCTGAGAAAGAATCATAGGATGATATTTTTAGAACTGAACAGGACCTTGTGGGAACATTTAATTCAAACTCTTAATTTGGTAAATGAGAAAAGTGAGACAGTGAAGTAACTTGTTCTCTGCCAGGCAGATAAAGCAGAGTAGAGATTTGAACTCAGGTTTTCTAATTCCAAATTCATAGGTCTTTCATCTGCAGCATGTTTCCACCAACAAGCAATCTTTGAGGTTTTAATGGATAACTCCTCGTAAATAATGGAATATAAAACTGAAGTGGACCTTAGAAATAATCTAATCCAACCACTTGGGTTGAGAGATTTAGTTAGTAAATGGAAGAACTAGGATTTGAATCCAGGCCAACTGACTTCTGATGCCCAATTCTTTGCACCGTACAATGCTGCTTCTCCTCTTAGGTAATGGATTTTATTCCAGAATTGTGGTCAATATGGAGAAAAGACATTATGGATTTAAGAGTTCAGTGAAAGAGGGCTCCTTTCTCCACCTTCTTGGAGAGACCAAAGATCATAGGAAAGAAAACACTCTGGGAGACATTAGTTATCTTAGCTGTCTTCAAATATCTGAAGGACTCTTATGTGGAAGAGAGATTAAGCTTGCACTATTTGACCCCAGAAGGAAAAAAGAAGAAGCAATTAGGAGAAGTTGCACAGCAGCAGAGTTTGGCTGCATAGAAGGAAAATGTTTCTAACAACTACAGTTGTCCAAAAGCTAAATGACCACCCTCATAAGTTAGTTTGCTCTCCAGCAATGAAGGTTGCTAAGCAAAAGCTTGATGATTCCCTGTGAGACATACTGTGGCAGAGTCATAAACAGTAGTTGGGAACCCTCCAGTCCCTTCTAGCTTTGAGATGGTAGAATTCTAACATTCGCTGGGGGCTGTCCATAGTGCTGAACCTAAGAGATTATTAGTCCTTGAATTTCTAGAAGCAAATTGCCTACACTACATTCCCTTTCACAGGCATGATACCTCCACCCAACCAGAATCATAAGATTTAGAACTGAAAAGGATAGAGAACATTAAGCCCAGTCCCTTAATTTTAAAGATAAGGAATCTTAGAATAATAGAGGTTAAAATAACTTGCTCAATATCAAACAGATACTAAGTAGGAAAACTGGGATTTGAATTCAGGGTTTCTGACTCCAAGTTCAGTGTACTCAAGGCCTCCCTTACAAAGACTGAAAAATCACTAAAGTGTGATGTAGGAGAAAGAGCACAGGACCTGGTATCAGGTGACCTGGGTTCTTCCATTTGCTATATCTCTGATCTGAGCAGGTTCTTCATCTCTTGGAGCCTCAGTTTCCTGATTTGATAAATAAAAATGATAACACATGCACCCTCAACCTCACAGCGTTGCTGTGAGGAGAGAACTTTTTAAACCTTAAGGTGCTATAGAAATGGGAGTTATTATTATCTGGACACCAGCTGTTTGTCATCCACACTGGTGAGTTTTCTTCCTAGTAATGACTCTGGGCATGTGCAATATGAGTAACTTCTTGGTGGAGCCTCAGACCTTGTCCCTGGAGTGCCTGAAACCAGCCTTTCACTTCCCAGTTTTTCTCCCAGTTGGGACCCTGGTTTTCGATTCAGGAGAGATGTGTCTTTTCCATTCTGTTCCCAGGAGAGTGGCACTCCCCTGTGGGGCCTCACTGTCTATGTTTATGTGTGGAGACAGAGGGATTTGGAGGCCAATGATGAGAAATGGTCATGATTAATCATGACTAGTCATGATCTGTGGCTCCTGTATCCAATAAGAGAGAGATCCACCTAGGAGAGAACAAAATACATGGGGATCCTTATCTTAGGACACTAGAATTCCATTTTCCCTTTCTTCCTCCCCCCCCCACACACAGAGGCATCACTTTGCATAAATCTGTATTTATTTGCATGAAATTAGTGCCAAATGTGTAAAATGAAATCAGTTCCTTCCACTGGATGCAGCCAAAATTCAGAGGAAAGAGCTCTAGGCTGAGAATCAGGAGGCCTGTGTTAGGTCTTGACTCTTTACTGACCCACTATGTGAGATATAGAATGTGAGTTCCTTGAGAACAGGTTCTTTTTTCTTGTAATTTATTTTTATCTCTCCAAGCACAGTGTCTTACATATAGTAGGGCTTAGTAAATGTCTTTTGGATTGGATTGCTTTGAAAGTAACTTCTCTGAGCCTTGGTCATCTGTAAAAGAAGACTAATATAGACGCACAGACACCAAAGAGACACATAGGCATATATAAGTTCACAAAGAGATGGAGACAAAGGCACGGATGCACAAGTTCTTCCTTTGGGTTAACTATGAAATAAACAGTCTGTCAAACAACCACCGCCACTCCTACCCCTATCATCACTGGCCTGTGGGGAGCTATCTAAGCATCTAATCGGGAGCTATGCTGGTTGAGGGTGGAGAGAAATTGGAAAAGGCCCTTCTCAACCTGAACCTCCCTTTTTACAGTAAGAGCTTGGGCTTGGAGGAGGTCCTCCCAACCTCCCATCCTCCTATCTCTTTCTTGTGTCTTTCTTCCCCTCCCCTCAACCAAGTTCTCTGCACTGTTGACAACCCTCTGCCCCAGCAGCTGGAAGGAGGTGGAACCACTCTTTGGAGGAATCAAAGGTGGCCAGATTAGGAACAGCTCAGAGATATGATTCATGTATGAGTCATAGCCTAAACTCACTCACCCAAGGCCTGACCCACCCCATCCCACTCCATCCAGGGGCCAGCTTAGGGCTGTCTGCTAGGCCTCCCTTATGCCTTTGTGTCTGTATGTATGTTTGCCTGTGTATATGAATAGCCACAAGGGAATTAAGGAGTGGTCAGAGATGACAGTGCTTGTATATGCCTTATCCCTTATCTTTGTCCTGCTCTCTATGGCACAAGATACTTGTCCTTCCATTAGTTTTTTAACTGTGTCTGTCTTTGTGTATGTCTCTTTCTGGGTCTGTGTATATTATTTATGTGCTCATGTGTGTTTGTGTGTTCATTTACCTCCATGTGTACCTCCATTTATAGATGCATATGTATGTGTATTTGTATATTTGCGCATCAGTATGCGTGAATGTATATATCCACTCATGTGGCTGTGTGTCTCTGTAATTTTTTTCTGAATTTATGTATCTATAAGTATTTATGTGAGAATGTATTTATGTGTATGCATAAGTATGTTATTCATGGGTTGTATTTATGTGTATGCATAAGTATGTTATTCATGGATATGTTCTGTGTGAGCACTTGTCACATATGTGCATGTTTAATTTTGCCTGTTCACTCTAAGGAAGAGCAAATGAAGGGGATCCAGTGGGATCCCTGCCCTACCTCAGCCAACTGGTGGTAGCCCCACTCATGTGTTATGTATTGATGGGGGTCAAAAGAAGGAAGGTGTAGATGAGAGAAGAAGAGTCAGTCAGACGGTCAGAGGAGAGAGTGAGAAAGAGAAAAGGAAAGATTGTATGTATTTGTGTGTGTGTATGAGAGAGAGAAGGGAGGGAGGGAATTTGTGAGTGACTGTAAGGAAAGGAAAATAATTGTGTGATATGGTTGAGAGAAGAGATACTTGTGTGCTGTGTGAGATGCCTTCAATGCAGGTGATCCGTGAACAACTTGGACTGTGTGTGATGGCTGACTGTGAAAGTGTGTGTGTGTGTATGTGTGTGTGTGTGCATGTGTGTGTGTGTGCGCGCGCGTGTGTGTGCCTGCACACAGGCCAGGGCCAGGAATATAGTCAGAAACAGGGAGAAGAAGAAGCAGGAAAGGGGAGGGCAGTCTGCTCCAATCTCCTCTCTAGTACAGCCTGTCTCCATGGAGCCTCCACCACAGCCTCACATTTCCCATGCTTAGAAAGCACCCAGGACTGTTTATTCAGCCCCCACCCCCAACAATACAGACTCCCAAACTCTCCCCTCCCCCTTCCTTGGATACCAACCTGGATTCATAGCTACATTTGTTTGTGTGCAATAAGTGTAGTTGTTTTTTCTCTTTCTTCAAATTTGTGTGCACAATGTATTGTGTGTGTGTGCATATGAAATCCATGATGGGTCAATATATGTAAGAATGTGAAGAAAGCCTATGAGGAGTATTTGTGAGAAATGGCAGAGTGGAGGACTGTCTATGAAAGCTGTGTCTGTGGGTAGAAGCAGAAAGAAAATGGAGAGAAAGTATCTAAAAAAGCTGTCTCTAAGAGGAGTGGATATCTTCAAGTGAATGTCTTCAAGAAATATGAGGGGATCTCAGAGCAAGTATGTGGGATATGGCGTTGTCTAAGGAATGTAGAGGGTGCCTTGGGGAGAATCGAAAAGATGTGTTTCTAGAGGCTGCTTTCTGTGTTTGATCAATGCCACTGACTAAATTGAGCACTCCAGAAGAATATAGGGGTACCCTGGACCCTCATTTTGTGCTCTAGATTCTAAGTGTCTTTTCCCTGTGCCTTTCCCCATCTCCATTCCTCTTCCTCCCCTTGTCCCTATCCCCATCTTTGTCCCCATCCCTATCTCTGTAGTCTCCATTCCTGTGTCCAGTCTCTGTTCCTATTTCTGCCCCATCCTCTTCCACTCTGTTCCTTCTTTGATCCTCCAACCCGTCCCCATCCCTTTTCTAGAACTCATCTCTCACCCTGTCCATTATTATTCAGATTGTTCCTAACGTGTCAAATATCAAGAAGGGGGTTGTGGTTCTCATCTGACCATCCCTATATCCCAAGTAGACCTTGTCTCAGCCCAGGCTGATGTGTGAGGGTGGGGGTGAGCAGAGGCCTGAAACACCTTTAGCATCTTCAAGAATGCTGAGCTGAACCCTGCACCAAGGTCCACTCAACATTCACAACTTCCCCTCCACTCACCGCCCCTCCTCCCCCCTCCATCTTGTCTTTTGCTCATTAGGCAACACCAAAGCCCCAGACCAATAGCCTTATTCCTACCTCTGACTATCCCTACAACGGGTGTAGGAGAATTCAAAGCCAAGATAATGTCGGTGCCCTTGGCGAGGGGGGAAGGGAGGGGGAGACTGCAGATATGACAGCCATCTGGGCCCCTTAGCTCAGCTGCCAGATCTCTTCCCTAACAAGGCCAAGGTCGAAGGCTGCATATCTTCATGGGCAAGTCATTGTCACACAGATAGATGCTGCACCGCACTCTTTCCACCAGCCTGAGCCCTAGCTTAAGTTATAGATTAGGCCTGCTAGTTAGATAGATAAAGGAATGGATAATTTATTAAACACTATATGCCAGGCACCATGCTCAATGCTGTGGATACCTTTAAAAAGCTTACATTCTAATGGGGCAAACAGCACATAAAAGACAGCTGGAAAAGGTGAGGAAGAGGAGAGAAGAGCAATTTCCCCAGGGCTTAGTGAGGTGATGGCAGAGAAGTGCCATGAGAGTCTGGGCCTCAGCAAGAGAAGTTAAAAACGCCTCTCAGAGCTGGAGACCCAGGAGGTAGATTCCAAGTTTCCAGTGGGATAGAGATGGTCAGAGAGTAGGATCATGGTGAAGGGATTAAGCCCTAATCTTGGTCTCAGACTAAGCCTTGACCTTGGTCATAGATAATCTTAACCCCAGTTTCAGAATGAACTCTGATCCAGCCAGCTCACAGACTAAATCTGGTCACAGCCTATTCCTAAATATATGTGTTGGTGGGGCTGGAGACAAGTGTAAACCATATGGTTTGCTTCCATGGTTCTCTTTTGAGTATCTCCTTTAGAGGTAGCTGGGGTTTGGGAACTGGTTAATGAAGCAGATGTCAAGCAATTCATATTCAGGTAGTAGGTCTGGGCTCATACCATCTCTTTCCCTCATTCCCTACCCTGTCCCAGATTCTGTATCTCAAAGTGCCTTCTTTCTCCATGGAAAACCCTAGTAGTACAAAGGAAAGTAGAGGTGTGGTGGTATCTGTGTGAGGGGATCAGTATGACTGTAATTGTACAAATTCAAAATGCTGCTTCCCTTCCTTCCTCTGAATTTAGCCCTAGTTCAGAGGGTCACAAACAGACCCCTATCCTTTTATCCTTCCTTTCCCTTCCCCCTTCCCGTGGTGTTCACTCTTCCCTCTTTCCCGTTTCTTGCCCATCCTTCTGTCTACCTTTTCCCCTCCATATCTTCAACCCCTCTTTTCCTCTCTCCCTCTCCCTCTCCTTTCCTTTCTCTTTCCCTCCCTCCCTCCCCTTTCTCCTCCCTCCCTCTTCTAGTGTCTCCCGCGTCTCCCCCGTCTGTCCTGCTCGTCTCCGAGGCAGCGGCTTCCCGCGCATGCTCCATCTGAGGGCGCGGGCTGACAGCTGCGCTCGGCGCCAGCCCGGGCACTGAAGGAAGCAGCGCAGCGGCGACCGCGGGCACGGGGCGCAGGGCGCTGGGCACGGGTGAGACGGGCGCTGCTCCCGGACCCCAGTGGAGGCGGCCTGAGGAGGAGGAAGGGCTGCTCCAAGGGGGCACAGGTAACCCTATCCCAGCCCCTGCCCTAACTCACTCTGTCGCTACACCCCCACCCATCTGTCCCTTGCCCCCTCCCCTATCCGGGTCCCCTCATAGACTGGACAGGTGGGCCGAGTCAGAGTGGAGGGTGAGGGCTCTGTTCCTGACTCACCTGGGCCCCCAAAAGCTCAGTTACTCCCCTCTAAGATTCAATTCTCTCCAGCTCACTCTCTCCCCCAATCTCCACCCCCACAACATTCAGCCCGCCCCCCCTCCCCGGCCAATGGTCTGAGCCTCAGGCTATTTCCCCCAGAGTCCTGTCTTCCTTAGTTTCAAGATTCAGTGCCCAGATTAACTCTCCTATTTATTAGGGAAGGGTGGGGAGGCATGTGTCCTGGTTGAGTCTTTGGTGCCCCCTCCCCAGCTTGAAAGTTGGGAGGGCCCTTGGTCCAGCCCCAGTTGCCTGCCTTCCGATGATAGGAAGGTGGGGGTAAGGACCCGTTTCTTCCCCTTCCCTTCTCCCACCCCCACCCCCCATTCCTTGTGTGTGAAGCAGAAGCTAGGGCCCTAGGCTAAAGATCTGTGCCATGTGCGTGCTTGTGTGCAGGCACATATATGTGCCTGTGTTGGGCTCAGTCTTATGCGTTTTACACATGTGCACACGTGTGTAAACTCGAGAACTGCGGAAAGGGAGGGATTCCAGGTCTGGGAGGGGGCAATTTTTGTGGATGCAGCCTACCAGACCTTCTCTTTGCCAAACCTCTACCCCAAACCAGGGCTGCTTCCGCCCTAGAGCCCAGAGCATCGCTGCTCTTTGTCTACCCCCCACCCCAATCCAGTACCAGGAATGGCGCACACACGTGTGACAACTACCCCCTTCATCCTTCCCTCTTTATTTTCCATGCACTTATCTCAGGGTGTTGCTGTGGGCAAGGGGTGTGTAGGAAAGGAGGGCGGGGGGCTGGTCCCCAGCTTGTCAGTACCTTAGGGGGCGGACAGGGGAGGAAAATCTGCCCCTTCTCACTCTATCAACGGTTGGGGGGTGGGGATTCGTCTGTACACTCACACACCAGCTCTTGCTCTCCAATACTTAACTCATACACATACACATCTTCACAGGTTTACACACTTGTACATGTAGCTGCATGCTATGGTACATACATTCTCAGTTACACTCACGCTAATAGATTCACACTCTTGTATATCTTTTAAGCAGGGTTGACTCACACGCATATGCTCACACTTGGAGGCTCACATATCCAAGCACACAATCATTAAAAAAATCACTCTTCAAACCCATCACAGGCATGTCTACCCACTCTCAATTAGGCTATTTCCCATGCCATACTGGTACCCAGGGTTACACACACACACACACTCCAAATTATGATCTACTTTCGCCCCTCTCATGCTCACTCACACTCACAATTACAAATACCATGACAGCCCTACTCATTTTCACACATTTCTACCCTTCATACAGTAGTCATACTGTCACATGCATTCATATATCCTTTCCTTTTGATGCTCATTTTGACATTCTTACATGACACATACACACAGTCACACATGTGCTTCCACCCTTCATGCTGTCACACACTATCACACATCTCTCTGCTTCCTCTCACTCAGGTCTTCATAGATGGCTACAGATACCCATCATGTAATGTCACATATACTACCTACTCCCTCACAAATGATTAAATTCAATGTTACATACACACAGACTATCACATGTACACTTCATCCCTTCACGATGACCCACACTCACATACACAATTACCAACTATCATATACATTCCCATATACTTTCATAGTATACTCCTGGCTCAAGTACACAGATGGACATGTGTTTCTGCACATATTCATCCATTCCTCATGACAATACAAACAAAATTACACAATCCATAACATGTATGCGCACACTCATACACTAAGCTTCACCCACCCATTCAAATATGTATTGTCATATATTCCATCCCATGCCCACAAGATACACTATCTGATCCACACTCCATGCTAGAGACCTCCGGAGGAAGAGGTCACTAGACTTCCTGATAGAGGCTTGAGGTCTTTGCTTTGAGCCTTCCCTAAAGATCTCTAGGCTCTACCCCTGCCCCAACCTACCACATACTGGGGAGCCAAGAAAAACTGAAAAGTGATGCCCTCTATTCAGGTCTTTGTTACCAGCAGAATTAGGTTCCCAGGAGAGGACAGGTTTGGGTCTCCTATGCCTACCCTATGCCTGGTGTGACTGGGAAGCCAGCTAGAGCTCCCTCTTTAGAGAGTGAGGCAGAGAAAGGGGGTGGGTGGGTAAAGAAACTTAGAAGTAAAGAATAATTGTAATAACAAGAGTTTTTATTTCTACAACACTTTAAGATTTCCAAGGTGTTTCCTCTGTAGCACCTCAGGGAGGTCAGACATACCAGCATTAGCTACATTTAATGGATGAGGAAGCTGAGGGTCTCTGAAGATGGAGTGATTAGTCAAGAGTTACCCAGCTGAGGAGCAAAGGGAAATGATGAGAAAGGTCATCCAGCCTTTAGGGAAATGGATCCCAAAGATTTCCCTTACAGTGTTTCAATGTCAACTATTGCTGTGAAGAGAAGAATGATAGAAGGGATGGGAATAATTGAATCATGGACTTACATGACCTTAGAGCTGGAAGGGACTTCAAAGGACACATATGTCTAACATGTACTTCTACAACACTCCTGAAAAATGATCATTCAGCCACCCCTTAAAGATCTACAATGTTGGGCAAGACTCTCTACCTTGAGAGGAAAGCCTGTTTCTTTGAGAGAGCTCTAATTGTTAGAAACTTTTTCATCACACCAAGTCAAATTCTGCCTCTCTTCATTGTGCCTCAACTTCCCCTCTGGGACTAAGCAGAATAAGTCTTTTTCCTTTTCTGAATGACAGCCCCTCAGAGAGAAGGCAGTGTAGTGTGATAGAAAGAAAGCTAAATTTACAGTCAGAAGATATGGTTTTGAATCTGATTACTACTATTTTGTTACCTTTGGAAAATCCTTTTCCCTCTCTCGATCTCATCCATCAAATGAGTGAGTTGGAGTAGATGAGCTCTAAGGTCCATCCCACTCTAAATCTATCATTTCATGATTCTAAATTTTGACTATGACTAAAATTAATTAGAAGATGATCCTTCTTTTCACCAGGCTAAACATCCTCATTTCCTTCTATCATTCCCTTGTATAACAAGTTTCTCTATACTGAAGCTATCTCGCCTTACTGGTTGTCTTCCCCAGAATAAACTCCAGTTGTTTGGGGATTGTTATTGAGAGGATGGTTGGAACTAGGGGTTGACAAAGGAAGGAAGGAAAATGTAGATAGATGGAAGAGAAGAATAGTATAAATCTGTGCTAATGCCAGCTGAAATTTTACCTGAACTCCACACATTGTGTTTTGGTATATTTGTTCATACCATTTTGTTTTCTTCCATTCAGTGAACATTTAATAAACTCCTATAATATGTAGATCCCTATGTCAGACATTGGGAAAGGAATGAAATTATTTAAGGCACAGTTTCCTTGATGTCAACTAGATCTTCAATGATGAGGAACTCACTCCTTTGCAAGGCAGCCCATTCCTCCTTTAGATGACTCAGAATTTTTGTCCTTATGTCAAATTTAAATTTGCCTATCTACAACCTCCAGACATTGCTCCTGGTTCTGTCCCCTAGAACTAAGCAGAGCATATAAAATCCTTATTTCCTATGAAGCTCTTCAAATATTTGTAGACAGCTATCCCTTCCAAAGTCTTCCAAAGTCTAGGCTAAAGATACTTAGTTCATTCAACTGATCTTCACAGGCATGGGTTTGAGTCTCCTCACTATTCTGATCACCCTCCTCTCATCCTTAATAAAATGTGGTCTGGTATGGGTAGAACCCATATAAGATTGCACGCCGTCTCAGGGAAGGAGGGGGGAGAGAGGGGATAAGAAGAGGTGGGGGGAGGGGGAAAAAAATCTAAGATTTATGGAAGTGATTGTAGAAAACTGAAAACAAATAACTTAATTACAAAAATAAAATAAAATGTGATCTGACCTGGATAGATGACAGTAGAGGGACTAACATTTCCTTTGTTTTTCGACATTTTACCTCTGTCAATGTTTGAACCTCAATGTTAAACCTCAGTTTAAAAATGGTAGTCACTTTTTTGACTACCATATCATATCATGTCATACTGCCACGTCATATTGACTTATATTGAGCTTGCAGTGCACCAGCTACCTTTCCCTCCCTCCAGGTCTTTTAGACAATCAACCTCCTATCATAGCCTACCCTGGTTCATTGATACCTTCAATGAGAGAAATTCCTTGCTTTACTAGTGTGAGGTGAAGGAGTAGGCTATATCATTTAGTAGTAATGATTAACTATATTGGATGTTAGTAATGATAACTGACATATCTATAGTATTTTGAAATTTGCAAAGCTCTTTTCATCCATTACCTCATTCAATTTCCATCATTTCCTAGCTTTGTAACCAAAGGCAAGTCACTTCGTCTTCCTGAACCTCAACTTGCTCATCTGTAAAATGAGAATATTTGCACTGTCTATTTCAAAGAATTTTATGAGGAAAATTCTCTGTAAGCCTTAAATCACTATATAAATATATGCTATTATTATTATACCATTGTCCTGAGGACTTCAAGGCAGAGATTATGGTTCCTATTTCATAGATGAGGAAATAGCTAACTCAGAATTATGAGAAGACTCCCTGAGAGTCACACAAGAACTGAGTAGTTCAACCAGGACACAAACCCAGATTCTCTAAGTATGAAGCTAATGTTCTTTCTACTACACTATACTTCCTTTACAACCAAACACCTTTTACTTTACCTCTACAAGGATCAGTTTACTCATCTGTAAAATAAAGGGGTTAAAGGAGATTGTTCTTTGAGGTCTCTGTCCAGTTCTAAATTTTATAATTTTGTGATATCCTTTCTCCCATAAGCCAGAGTGCCAGAGGCAACTGGCCAGGGTTGAATTCAGACCAGAAAAAAGCAGATAGGATGGGAAAGTTCTTTCCTGGAAAGCTTCATCCTTCCACAGGCCTAATATGGAACTGGAATCAAGGAGGCTCAGGTTAGTCTGGATACAGAGGGACCTGCTCCAAACCATCTAGTTAGTTATGGCCAAATTGGAGCAAAGATTCATGCAGAAGTTCCTAGAAGGTTATAGTTGAAGTGGACCAGAGATCCCTTCATTTTACAAATGTAGAAAGTCTGTTGCCTTTAGGCTGGACTTCATCTTTTAAAATATGTTCCCTGGGGCTCAGGTATTCATGCAATTCTTTTGGAGTGGAGGGAGAAAGAGGAAATCAGATCACTAGAAAAGCCTGTGAATGGTCAGGGTTCTGGGAGCTAGTTGGCTGAGTCACATAGACCTATTTGAACAATTTCTAAGCAGAAAGCCAGCAGGGTTAAGCATAGAAAGAGATTCTTGGAGTCAGGAAGACCCATGCTTAAATCTTGACTCTGAAACATGGAGTGATCCAAAAGTCACAGTGCAGTTTAAAACTGCTAAAGCTTTAAACTGCACTAAAATTTTTGGGACATCCTGTATCCCTGCTGTGTGACTCTGGTCAAGTCAGGTAACCTCACCATGCCCCAGGCAACTCTATAAGGCTCTAAGTTCTAGAGGAAGTGCCAATATGCATCGGGAGAAGGAATTGGGTCATTGGAAGTTCCTTAAATCAGTGAAAACACAGATCTAGTCTCAACTTCACCCAACCCTACCCCCAAACAGCAAAACCATGCTTCTAGATTTTAGTACCTTGGTCAAGTCCTAGATTGGGAATTTATAGATGGTAGGGTCATGTGATTACCTCTGTTTATTTCTACAAGAAGGGAAGTTCCTTCCCTTCTCTGGGCCTCAATTCTTTCATCTGTGAAATGAAGGTGGGGGTGAGGAAATGATGTCCATAATCCCTAAAGTTTCTTCCAGTTCTGATGTTCTAAATATCTATATTATAATAGAATGAAATCAGATCTTGAAATAAGAAATTTAGGCCTCCAAAACTAGCTTGTGAACCTGGGTGAGTCATTGAACCTCTGAGCCTCAGTTTCCTTCTCTGTAAAATGGTAATAATAATACTTGTACTCTACCTTATGGGCTCATTAAGGAAAGTGCTATATAAACTATGATTATGTATGCCTGATTAAGTCCTACTCCAGTACTTCTTAGTGGTGTATTTGTTATGGTGGATTCTGACAGGTCCCACCAAGATAGAAGAATGGCAGGTACATCAGGTTGTCTGCATGATGTTGTTTTATTTTGGTTTTTTTTCTTTGTCACAGCAACTCTTAAAGGCCTTCTAAGTCATAGGTCACAATCTATATTGATGGAGGAAATACCCATATTGATTAAATCACAAGTTCTTGAAGGGTTAACATATTAATGTAAGAAGGTTTTGCAAGGGTAGCTAGGTGGCTCAGTGAATAGAGTGCTGGACCTGGAGTGAGGAAGACTCATTTTCCTGAGTTCAAATCCAGCCTCAGACACTTACTAGCTGTGTTTGCCTCAGTTTCCTCATCTGTTAGATGAGATGGAGAAAGAAATAGCAAATCAATCCAGTATCTTTGCCAAGAAAACCCCAAATGGGGAGGTGGAGTCAAGATGGTAGAGTAAAGGCAGGGACTTGCCTGAGCTCTCCCCCAAATCCCTCCAAATACCTTTAAATAATGACTGTAAACAAATTCTAGAGTGGCAGAACCCACAAAAAGATGAAGTGAAGCAATTTTTTAGCCCAAGACAGCTTAGAAATTTGGCAGAAAAGGTCTGATGCAGCAGCCTGAGAGAGGAGCACAGCCCAGCAGAGCAAGCATCAAACCAGGAGCAGGCCTCTAAGTGACTGAATCAGTGGCAGCAGTGGTGGTTTCCAGACCTTTCAGTCCACAGATGTAAGGGCATCAGACAATAGGTCAAAAAGAGATCTGGAGGGGTCCTTTTGCTGGCTCTGGGGGCAGGATTCTTGTATTGCCTATACTTGGATCTGGTAGCAGTCTTGGGACTTAGGCCTAGTGCGAGGAGCTTGCAGCCAGTTGTAGGGGACAGGGACCCTGGTCACAGTTGTAGGGTTGAAAGGAGTGCTTGTGGTCACTCACAAACCAGTGCACAGTATAGGAGAGTGGTAATCACATCTCTCCCTAGATCAGAGGTGGGGAACCTGTAGCCTCAAGGCCACATGTGGCCCTCTAGGTCCTCAAGTGCAACCCTTTGAATGAATAGAAACTTCACAAAATAAATGTTTTTATTAAGGGTATTTGTTCTGTGAAGTTTGGATTCAGTCAAAGAACCACACTTAAGGACCTAGAGGCTTCAGTTTCCCCACCCCTGCCCTAGACCATACCACCTTGGAAGAGTCAAAAACTAACAGATCCCTGGAATTACCTCTGGAAACATCTGCACAAAAAACCTGAAGCTTGGGACAGTGCCCTGTCTACTTGGAAAGCTGAACCCTACTTTTGCATAGAGTTAAAAGTCAAGAAATAGTCTGGAAAATGAGCAAACAACAGGAAAAAATTCTGAACATATAAAATTACTATGGTGACAAAGAAGATCAAAGCACACACTCAGAAGAAGACAACAAAGTCAAAATTCTTGCATCCAAAGCCTCAAAGAAAAATATGAATTGGTCTCAGGCCATGGAAGAGCTCAAAAAGGATTTGAAAAATCAAGCAAGAGAGGTAGAGGAAAAATTGGGAAGAGAAATGAGAGTGATGCAAGAACATCATGAAAAAAAGTCAACAGCTTGAAGGTAAAGGAGACACAAAAAATACTGAAGATAATAACACCTTAAAAAACAGAATAGGCTAAATGATAAAAGAGGAACAAAAATCCAATGAAGGTAAGAATGCTTTGGAAAGCAGAATTGGCCAAATGGAAGAAGATATGCAAAAAAAATCACTGAAGAGAAGAACTCCTTAAAAAGTAGAATTGATCAAATGGAAAAAGAGGAACAAAAACCCACTGGAGAAAATAATTTCTTAAAAGGTAGAATTGGGCAAGTGGAAGCTAATGACTTTATAAGACAACAAGAAACAATCAAAATCAAAAGAATGAAAATGTGAAATATCTCATTGGAAAAACAACTGACCTAGAAAATAGATCCAGGAGAGATAATTTAAGAATTATTGGACTACCTGAAAGTCATGATAAAAAAATAGCTTAGACATCATCTTTCAAGAAATTGTTGAAGAAAACTGCCCTGATATCCTACAATCAGAGACTAAAATAGAAATTGAAAGAATCAATCACCTCCTGAAAAAGATCCCAAACTGAAAACTCCTAACAACATTACAGCCAAATTCCAGCCTTGATCTCCTAGATCAAGGAGAAAATACTGCAAGCAGCCAAAAAGAAACAATTCAAGATTGGAGTACAAGATTTAGCAGATTCTACATTAAAGGATTGGAATGTGAATATGAAATTCCAGAGGGCAGAAGAGCTAGGATTACAACCAAGAATCACCAACTTAGCAAAACTGAGGGGAAATGGACATTCAATAAAACAGAGGAGTTTCATGCATTCCTGATGAAAATACCAGAGTTGAATAGAAATACAAGATGTAAAAGAAGTATGAAAAGGTAAACAGGAAAGAGAAATCATAAAAGATTTGATAGGGTTAAACTGTTTATCTTCCTACTTGGGAAAATGATATTTATAACTCCTAAAAACTTTCTCAATATTGGGGCAATTAGAAGGCGTATACATAGACAGAAAGCAAAGGTGTGAGTTGAGAGTGATGGTATGATTATCTAAAAGAAATAAAATTGAGGGATGAGAAAGAAGAATGCACTGGGAGAAGGGGAATGTACAAGAAGAGGTAGAATGAGATAAATTATCTGACATGAAAGAGACCTGAAAGAAATTTTGCAATGAAGGGAGAAGTGGAAGAAGCAGGAAGGGGAGCACACAAACCTTACTCTCATTGGAATTGTCTCAAAAAGGGAATAATATACACACTCAGTTGGGTATAGAAATCTTTCTTACCATACAGAAAAGTAGTAAAGGAAGGAGATAAAAGAATGTGGGGGAGGAGCTGATAGAAAGGAGGGAAGTTTGGGGGTGGTGAAAGTCAGGAGAAAAACACATTGAGAATGGGCAGGACAGAAAGGAGAGAGAGAGAGAGAGAGAGTAGGATAAACAGGGGAAAATAGGATGGAGGAAAATACATAGTAGGTAATCATAATTGATTACAATGAGTTTTTCTGATAAAGACTTCATTTCTCAAACATATAGAAAATGGAGTCTACAGAAATAAGAGTCATTCCTCAATTGATAAATGGCCAAAGGCTATGAACAGGCAGCTTTCAAAGTATTCAAAGCTATCTATAGTCATATAAAAATGCTCTAAATTACTATTGATGAGAGAAATGCAAATTAAAACAACTCTGAGTTACTACCTCACAACTATCAGATTGGTTTATATAACAGAAAAGGGAAATGACAAGTGCTGAAGGGGATGTGGAAGAATTAAAACACCAATGTTCTATTGGTGAAGATGTATACTGATTCAACTATTCTGGAGAGCAATTTAGAACTTTGCCCAAAGGGCTATAAAACTATATATACTCTTTGACCAAGCAATAACCACTACTAGGTCTGTATCCCAAAGAGATAAGAAAAAAAAAAGGAAAAGAACCTATATGGACAAAAATATTTGTAGCAGATCTTTTAGTAGTGGCAAAGAACTGGAAATTGAGAGGATGTCCATCAACTGGGAAATGACTGAACAAATTGTTGTATATGATTGTGATGAAATACTGTTGTGCTATAAGAAATGATGTGCAGGATGCTCTCAGGAAAAACCTAGAAAGATTTACATGAACTGATTCAAAGTAAAATGAGTAGAACTAGGAGAATATGGTACAAAGTAACAGCAATATTGTGTGATGATCCACTATGAATAATTTTAGCTATTCTCAGCAAAGATTTAAGACAGTCCTGTAGTATTTACGATGAAAGGTACTGTCCATCTCTAGAGAAAGAACTCATAGATTCTGAATGCAGATCAAAGATACTTTATCTTTACTTTATTTGGGAGTGGTTTTGTCTGTTTTCTTTCATACAATGACTTACATGGATGATACTTACATGACTACACATATATAACATGTCAAAATGCTTGCCTTCTCGGTGTGGGAGAAGAAACAAGGGAGGAAGAGAGTTTGGGACTCAAAATTTTAAAAATTTAAATTTGGAGCTCAAAATTTTTAATTTTTAAATCTAGAACTCAATTTTTAAAGGAATGTTAAAATTGGGGTTTTTTTTTTACATATAATTGGGAACAAATAAAATATTAAATAAGATTTTTAAAAAAGAAAGAAAACCCCAAATGGGGTCACAAAGAGTCAGATATGACTGAAAATGACTAAACAAGAATAGAGCACTATATTAATGGATTATTATATTATAAGCTATGATAATGTTCTAAAGTTCCTTGTAGCTTTGACATTTTATGTTCAAAGTTCTCTTCCAGCTCTAACATTCTATCTCCTAAGGTCACATTCAGCTCAGTCATTCTATGTTCTGTTTTCTAAGATCTGTCCTACCTCTGATTCAATTCAGTTCAATATTATCAAGCACCATGTGAAGGCAATAGGCTAGGCTAGGCAAAAAGAGAAAAAGGAAACAGTATAACATTTCATGTTCCAGTGTTTTAAACTTCCTTCCAGTTTTGGCATTCTATGGTCAAAATTCTAAGGTCCTTCCCAACTTCGACATTAGGTGTTTACAATCCAAGTCTCCCTCCAGCTCTGACATCTGTATTCTAAGGTCCCTCACCACTCTGCCAGGTCTGATATTGTGTTGATGCAAAGTCCCTTCTAGCTCTGACTTTCCATGTTCTAAGTTCTCTCCCAACTCTGACATTCTATATAATTCTAATTTACAGACTTTTAATAAACAGGGAGGGTTCCTAGAGATGCCCTCTGCCTTTTTGCAACTGGAGATAAACGCCCTGACTACTCCAGAACCTGTCAGTAATGGCTACAGAGCCTGCTGGGTCACATACCTATTTCTACCTGACTAGGTTCATTTAGTTTCCTGGATCCAGCCATTTTTCATACCTAAGAGGTTCCCCACCCTATCATTTAGCAATTATCACCACGCATTCACTGAGAAAGGTGTCTACCTTTCTCTTTCTGGAGTTTTCTATCTCTCTTACACACCATACACATGTACACATGCACATACACACTTGCATACATATACTTATATGAACTCATGAGCCCTTGTGTGTCTTGGGCGAATATTTATTTACAGGTTTTTGGTTTTGGTATTTTGTGGGTTTTTTTGAACAGCTATGTGTTGGTCATCTTAGGACTGTCTTAGCTAATCATGGAGAGGCTTCTCCCTAGAAGGGAATCCCCAGGGGCTGAATTATTTCTGGCCACAGAAACTCATGCAGGCATCCATTCAGGCATGCAGGAGATGCAATCTGTATCAGTGAAGGGAATGGTCACATCAAAGACATTGCAAGCTCTTAAAGTAATTCTAGAGGCAGAAGAAGATATAGTGCAAGGAGTGCTAACTCAGAGTTCTGCTACAGTCCCAGTTCTGATAATTACTAGTCATGTGACCTCAGGCAGGGTACTTGACTGCTAAGCCTCAGTTCTCCCATCTGTAAAGTGGCATTATAATACTTGCACTGACTATTTCAAATTACTACTTGGTAGGAAAGTGCTTTGCAAACTATGAAGGACTGTAGATGTTGGAGTTATTACTCAGATTAAGTCAATAATCATTTGTGAAGTATTATGTGCAGGAATAGGATACTTAGTACAAGTTACTAGATGCTAGGAGGAGGCTGTAACTAGAAATTGAAGATATGAAAACAAAAATGAACTGTATCTGTCCTCAAGAAATTTACATTAAATGTGTGTAAGAAAATAAAAGTATATATATATAATACAAAGTAAAGGAGGACAGGGAAAGAGAAAATGACTGAGCTGTGCCTTGTAGAAAACTAGAGATTCTGCCAAGTAGAGTTGAAAGAGTGTAGATATGGAGAATCATATGTTCAAACGTACAGAGGAGGGAGATTGTATACCATCTATGGGGAATGACTAACAGGCTAGTTTGACTAGCATGGAAAGTGTGGGAAGAGGAGTATATGAAATAAAATGGGACAGATAGATGAGAGTCACACTGGGGGCAAGAGGCTATAAAAGGCCAGGATTAGAATTTGACAGCTGCAATAGCAACTGTTGAAGGTTTTTGAGGATGGGAATCTCTGTTTAAGAAAAATCCATTGGCAGTAATAGAGGATCAGATTGAAGAAGGGAGAGACTAGAGACATAGACACTGATAGTTACTAGGGCAAGAAGAAATTAATTAATAAAATTTAAAGAAACAAGGCTTCTTTGTGCATAGAAAGTACTCTTGCAAGATCTCACTTTACTCTCTATCAGGGTCCTCTGCCTGCTCCACTCCTCCACCTCCACCAGGCAGTTGGCACCATGTGGTATGAATACCACCCTAGTTCAGTAGAGGCCTCAGCTGAATAGCTGAGCTCTAGTTGAATCTCTTCCCCTCTGAACTTCAATTCCAGAATAGAAAGTCATTGTCTTAGTACGATATTAGTTTCTCCCAACTTCTGGCTCCCTTTATTTTGACCCATTGGTTTGTTTATAGGAGATGTAGTACACAAAAGTACTACTTAAATGTTAGCTATTGTTTATTCAGGAAGTTTCCCATCCTTGGACTGTAGTGATGGGTCTACATAGTCTCCCAATGATTACTACCTCTGTACTGAGAATGACCTGTTATTTCACTGGTGCTGGTCCTCATCCAGAAGCAGATCTCAACACCTCCTTGCCTTAGCAGTTTTTGGTGAGTCCCTAGGGTCAGCCCTGTGAAAATGAACCTCCCTGCACATAGCTAAGCCTTAGACAATAGATACACAGATCTTACTCCATCTTGGTAAGACTTGCACTTTGCAGATCAGAGCCTTTAAGAACCTTGATCATGCGAGTCAATCACTTAATCAGTAAGCATTTACTAAGTGTCTACTCTGTGCCAGGCATTGTGTTTGGAGTAGTCCTGTCCTCAAGGACTTTATATTCTACTGTAAAAGCAGCATGTACGTTAATAAATATGTATAAAGAATACGTAAGTTAAAGGGCAGTAGCAGCTGGGGGCAACAGGAGAGGTTTCATGGGAATGGCATGGGGAGGAGCTTGAGAGTTCTGAAGAAAATAAAGGATTATAAGAGCTGAAGGTGAAGGAGGGAACACAATTCTATGGTGGCTGGCCAGTCCAAAGATATGAGAGGAGGAACAAGAGAGGGCCAGTTTATCTGGACCTTAGAGCGTTTGAAGAGGGACAATATTTAAGGAAGTTGGAAAGGTGAGTGGGAGCCAAGTTGTGAAGGTCTTTAAAAGCCAAAGAGTTTACATTTGATCCTAGAAGCAACAGGGAGGCATTGGAGCTTATTGAGAAGAGAAGCAACCTGATCAGACCTGCAGTGATACAACACAAGGGGTCCGTTAGTAAAGGATGTGATCACTCACTGCTTCATTAACAGCATCAGAGTTCACAGACTGATTACAGAGACCAGACTAATCCCCCTGAAATTCAGCACTTTGATTCAAAATAACTGAGCAAGAGAGGGTCATACATGACTCATGAGCATGGCTCATGCGTGGGGCACCCCACCTCATACATCTTTGCTTCATCTCTTGTGCTCAGTCTGATATTTCCTGTATATGTGTTGGTTTCAGTAAATGTTTAGGATTATAGGGTTTAGGAAGGGACCTTTGGGATCATCTGCTCCCAAGACAGTAAGTATAGCTTTGAGTAAGGACTTTGTGCCAGGGAACCAAAATTTAGAGTGCTGACAACCTTCCCTTCTTCAAAGAGAAGAATAATTGAGCTTAGAATATAGTTAAAAATAATAGTTAAAATAAGGAGCTGACAGGTAGTGCTTGCTTTCCAGACCCTCATCCTACATCCTGCTCTGGCCTTCCCCCCTCAGCCATTCTCTTTTCCCATCCCCATCCCCACAGGGCCTGAGATATGAGGTTTATCTTCCTCTCTCCCTACAACTTAATTTGACTTAAAAGTTGATGTGAAGGTAACTTTCTCATTGCTTGCCCTCAAGGTACCAGAATTGCTTATTAGGGCTCCAACTAGTCCAGTCTTCTCATTTTACAGATGAGAAAACTGAGATCCAAAAGGTTTAAGTGATTTGGTCAGCGTTACACAGTGAAAGAGCCAAGATTCAAACCCCAGTCCCCTAAAACCAGTGTTTGTTCCACTATATCCCACTTCCTCTTCCAGGGAATGAGTTGGATTATGATAAGCATAATAATAATAGCTAGCATTTATATCGTGCTTTAAGGTATAAAAAGCACTTTATAAATAGTATCTCATTTGGTCTTTACAACAACCCTAGGAGGTAGGTGCTATTATTATCCCAATGTTACAGATGAGGAAACTGAGCAGCTAGGTGACTTGGCCAGGATCACACAGCGAGGAAGTATCTGAGGCTGAATTTGAACTCAGGTATTATTTTATTTGTTATTCGGTCATTTTTCTCATGTCCCACTCTTGGTGGGTTTGTCCTAAATTACATCTGAGGTTTTATTAGTGGTTTTCCATTTTCTTCTCCAGTTCATTTTACAGGTCAGGAAAATGAGGCAATGACTTGCCCAGGGTCACACAGCTTGTAAGTGTCTGAGGCCAGATTTGAACTCATAAGTATGAGTCTTCCTGATTCTAAGCCCAGTGCTCTATCCACTGTGCCACCTAACTGCTCCACCATTACTTTATAGTCAAGGGACAAACTAAGCGGTATGGGACTGAGCTAGGTGGGAGGTCAGAAGAAAAATAAATCTGTGTGGGGTGGTGGATGGGAAGCCTTAAAGAAGGAGGTAGGATTTGGATGATACACTACTCAGGGTTCTAAGTCTAAATAGCCTCCTCTGCCCTCTATTTCAGAACCACTGGACAGCCATTGGATAGACTATGGCCAAGGGCTTATGGGAAGATGGGCAGCACTAAAGAGACAGCCAGCCTGCAGTTGTTGCATCAAGAACCTGGACCCCACCTGCCACAGGTAACTCAGTCTGCATCTCTGTGTGATCAGGTTAGGAGCTGCCAAACAGTGGACCTGACCATGAGGAACTGCTGTGTGAGTGAGCTGGACCTCCCTAGTGAAACAACCAGCTCTGAGCCCCAAGGTCAGCCCAAGAAAGAGGCCTCTGAGGTGAGTCTGAGACCTAGCCATCCCTCTGGACCTGCAGAATTGGCATCTGGATCAGAGAAACAAATACCATTGAGTCCAAAAGAACTCAGTCCTAGTGGGACCTCCCTGGCTTACTCCTCTGATTCCAAGTGTTCCAGCCCCTCTCCAACTTGGATCACCGGGGAAAAGAAGGAGTCAGGGAAAGAGGCTACTTTGGGGCCACCAGAACAGCCCCCCCAAAAAGAGGCTATAATAAAGACTTCAGGTCTGTTGCCAGCTTCAACCTCAGGGAAGCCAGATCCTGTGTCCTGTGAGAAAAAGGATCCTATGCCCTTGGGGAAAATAAATTCTGTGATCCTGGAGAACATGGATCCCATGTCCTCAGAAAAAAATGATTCCACCTCCATGGGGACACCTCCCTTGTCCTCAGAAAGATCAGATCCTGCATTACTGAGGAAGGATGGTCCTGTGTCATTGGAGAAGGTAGATCCTGTATCCTCAGGTAAAATGGATCTCTTGACCCAGGGGAAAACAAATCCTGCATCGATGGGAAGGATGGATCCCACTTCCTTAGGGAAAGCAGATTCTCCATTCTCAGAGAAGACAAACTCTATACCTTCTGGGAAGACAGATCCCATGTTCTTAGGGAAAGTGGATTCTCTGTCCTTGGGGAAGGAAATTGTCACTGCCTCAGGAAAGACAGATTCTTTGTCTTCAGGGAAAGTAGATTCTGTAGCCTCACTGAAGGCAAATTCCATGTCCCTAGGGAAAGTGGACCCTGGGCCCTTGGGGAAGGAAGATGTCATTGCCTCAGGAAAGGCAGATCCTATGTCATCAGGGAAAGAACATCCTATGTCCTTAGGGAAGGCAGATTCCACTTGTCTGGGGAAAGCTGATCCTGTGCCTTTGGGGAAGGCAGATCCCATGTCCTCTGTGGAGGTGGATCTCACATCCTTAGGAAAAGATAATATAGTGTCCTTGGGAAAAGCAGCTTCCATTTCTCCAGAGAAAGTGGATTCTGTGCCCTTGAGAAATGTGGATCACATCTTCTCAGGGAAAGCAGATCCTATTTCTTCAGAGAAAGCAAAACCTATTCCCCCAGGAAAGATAGAGCCTATGCTCTCAGGAAAGACAGATCCCATCCCTTTGGGGAAGACAAATCCCATGTCCTTGAGGAAGGAAGATCTCATGTCTTTAGGGAATATAGATTCTGTCCCCTTGGGGAAGTTGGGTCATGTTTCCTTGGACAAGGTGGAGCCCATGTCCTTGGGGAAGACAGATTCTGTCTCCTTAGGGAATATGGATCGTGTTCCTTCAGACAAGGTAGAGTCAGTATCCTTGGGGAAAATAGATCCAGTATCCTCAGGGAAAATAGATCCTAAACCCTTGGAAAAGGTTGCTCCTATACCCTTGGAGAAGGCAGAACTCACATCCTCAAGGAAGGGAGACTCTGTGTCTTCAGAGAAATTGAATCCCCTGTCCTTGAAGAAGGTGGATCCCAAACCTTTGGGAAAGGTAAATCCCATGTCCATGGAGGAACTGGATGGTCTGTCTTTGGGAAAAGCAGACCCTGTGTCCTCTAAGAAGTTGCCAGCCTCAAAAGAATATCTCCCAGAAAACTCGAGTCAGAGCTTAGCCTGCCCTAAACCAGAGACAATGCCTCCCTCTGACTCCCAGAGACTGAACAAAGAAATGCCTATTTGTGGAGCACCCCAGGACACCCAGCCTGAATTCAGTCATAAGGCAACAGCAGCTCTCCTTGCCACTGAACCTGGAACTCCCTCAGTGCAGTTCCCTGGGACCCAAGCAACAACAGAGGAATCTCAAAAAACTATGTCTGCATCCCCAAGCCAAGGATGGTTATCAGGGAACTCTCCACAATTAGCCCTACAGATGATGAACCCAACTGAACCTGCTAGAGCTGGAGCAGAAGAAATCCCACTGAGCCCAGAGGGGATCCGGGAACTTCCTGGAGCCCCTCAGAAAGGAGTGGACCCAACTCCAGTCAAGGCAGTCAGGACTAGGGATAATTTCACCAAGGTACCATCCTGGGATGTGAGTGTTCCACAACAGGATGCTGGGACCCAGGCAGACACACGTTCTGTCTGTGTGTCTGTGGCAGTGAGCCCCATGACTCCCCAGGATGGCTCAGGCCCCACAACTTTCAGCTTCCAACCCACTGTTCAGAATGCTCCAGTTTCCCGGAGTCCTGGCTTACTGCTATCCAAGAAGGATGTGGAGATGCAGGTGTCCATGAGGGTGGAGACCCGGTCAGTAGCCACTGGCCCCATGACCCCAGTGACCACCTCACCTCAGGCCTCATATCCAGAAGTCCAGGTGCGAGCAGCTGAGGAAGCCCCTGAGCCTGTACGGGAGGTCAGCTGGGATGAGAAGGGCATGACATGGGAGGTGTATGGGGCCTCCATGGAGGTAGAGGTGCTAGGCATGGCCATCCAGAAGCATCTGGAAAAGCAGATTGAGGAGCATGGGCGGCAAGGAGGACCATCTGGGCCACAGCTACCTAGCACTCGGGCTGGCTCTCTGAGAGGTGGCCCCCGGGCTGGGGAAGCCAAACGTCCCCCCAGCTTGTTCAGGGCCCTGTTGCAGAGTATGCGGAGGCCCCGGTGCTGCTCCCGGGCCGGTCCCACAGCTGAATGAGCCACCCTTCACTCTCCCCTGGCCCTGGGTCCTTCCCACTCCTTTTTATAAATCTACACCAGTGTCTTGTGGTTTCTCAGGCAACACCTCACCTTCCACATCCTCCTCCCTGATTCTCACCTCCTGCTGAAGCCTCTGAAGAGTGAATCACTCACTTTCACAGGACCACACTAGGGGCCAGAGGCAGACTGATCCCAAAGTACCCAGGCTAGGTCCTCTGGACAGCCTATAGTCATCCTTGCCCACTGTGTCTGGGTTTCTCCCCTTTGCCTCCCTCAGTCCTGGAGAAATGGGTTCATCAAAAACTCGACATAGTTCAGGGCCACTGGGAACCTGCTCACCCCCCCCCCAGCCTGGGCCCCACTGCCCTTTTGAAGGCACAAGTCCCAGCACCTGTACCTGGAGTGTCTCTGATCCCAAAGCCCAAATAGTCCTCACCATCTCACTCCAATTCCAGACCTTGGAGGTGGCCTTGGATGCAGTCAATCCTCTAGATCCCTGGGTTGTACCCTCCCCAAACCTCCTTGACTGAGCCCCTGAGGGAAGGAGGGTTGAAGAGAGGCTGTGTTTGCTACCCTGGGACCACATAATCCTGAAAATAGCTGACGTTCATACTCTTGTGCTCTGAAGTTGGCAAATTATTTTACATCTGTTATCTCCCATGGCCCTCATAATGACCCTGTGAGGTTGAGGGATCACAGGGTCCCTCCATTATCAACTCCATTTTACACATGAGGGAACAAGTTCAGAGAGCTAAGTAACTTGCTCTCAGTCTCACAACTAGGAAGTGTTTGAGGCAGCATTTGAATTCAGGTCTCTTCTGATCATAAGCCCTTCCACAGGGCCCTAGAAAGGGCAATGCATGAGAAATACCGACAATGTGGTAGTAAGGTCAGTATGCATGTGGAGCCCTGAGGCAAGACCTGTGAGTATAGTCTCAAGTGTGTGAGGCTCTAAAGGGTACAAGCCCCAAGTACACTGCCTCAAAGCTATCAGTATTTCTCAAATGGCCAATGTGTCTCCATTTCTGAATCACTTGGCAGCCAAGTCATGCCTGACTTACTCAATGAATGGGATTTAGAAGCTGATGGCAGGACCCCTAAAGGGGAAGGCAGGGCCTAAATGACCCCTTACCTCTTCTTAGTCTATGCTACAAAAGTTGGGCTAGGAGCCACCAGATATTTCTTCTGGCCTCCATTTCCTCCTGGTTAGAGAGGCAGGGAAATTCCCCAAGCCTTCCCCTCATTTCCACAATTAAAATTTATTTCTAAAGGACATCTAAAGGGAGCTGCTATTAAGACAGCCTGATTTCCCCCCTGGTTGCTGTGCCCAAGGCAACTGAGGAGGAAGCTCACAGACCACTTCAGGTCTCATGAATAGTCAGGGCTTTACAGACAGGTATCAGGGGTTATAAACTGGATAAGGGGTCACAAGCCAGAGGTCACAAACAGTGAGAGGAGTAGCTTAAGTATGTTACAAGCTTATAAAGGGTCATAGATGAATCATAAGCGTTTAGACAGTCTAGAGCTACAAACAGCTTAGGGTTTACAGAAAGGAAAGGGTTCATGGATCAGGGAATGAGACAAGGTCAGTAAGATAACGAATTAGTCAAGGAATAAACAGGTCAGTATTCAAACCCTGACAGGCTAGGGGAGATTACAGATAAAAACCCCTAAACCCTGAGCAAAGGCAGCTATCCCTTTAAAACCAACCCACCCCCACCCCCACCCATCAGTAAAACCATTCCCTGCCCTGGTTTCTCCTAGCTTCTCTCCTTTCCCCTGCTGGTCATCTCCTGTCTCCTGGGTGTTGTGTTAGTTTGCCCTACCATCTATAGTGACAAAATCATAACCCCTCATTCCAGTGCCTGACAACTGTCCTACCCCAGCTCCCCCTGCCCATTGTTTTGGGGTACAATTTGTCAAACTGTACATTGGTAATAAAATATTTCCCCAAATCTGAGGCCTGATTGATTGAATTGGGGGTACGGGTTGAGGGAAATAGGAAAGAAGAGAGACCTTGCGATGCATACAAGAGAATTAATTTATTATATACACAGGCTGAGGCCAGCCACCAGGCCTGAGGCACATGCAGGTGAGATGAATGAGACACATAGCATTGAAGCATTAGTCTCATCCCAAGAGATCAAGACTCACAGATTGTCATGTAAGTCACAGGTCAACAGGTCAGGGCTCCTGATATGAGTTCCAAGAGGAGGAGGAGGAGAAGGAGTGAGGGAGGGTTAACTCAGGAATGGGGTAGGAGGGTGGCATGTAGTCAGAATCAGAGTTCAGTGGTATCCAGAGCCATGTTGACTTCACCCAATTTCAGCACAATCTTATCCTTTTCTTGACTTTTGCCTTTCCCTTCCTTCAGCACCACGGACAGCAGCTCAGAGGTTTTCAACTCTGGTTTCTCCTAGGGAGGCAGAAAAGCCAATTGCTAATGAAGTTTGAGGAAAGGATCCCACTCCCCTGACCTACACACTAAGGGGATAGGCTGAAATCTCCATGGTGGTAGCAGGATTGAGGGAGTGGGGGTGGAGAAGGAGGACGTTCAGACCCACAAACTCTAAGCCTCTGCTTAGGCAGTGCCTTAGGACCAGGAAGGACAGATCTGAGGATTCCGGTGATGTCTAGGAATGGTACACACGGAAAGGGATAGGGGACCCCTTGTAAACCAAGAAATGGGACCACACCCTGGTCCACCCCCAAGGACTAAGGCTTGTGAGAATGACTTTTCTGGTCTGAATGCACTGTGCCCTTCTCCCATCACTCCTACCCCTAGCCCAGGGTACTCAGTCAGGAACTCAATCAGCAAATGATTCTTACATCAGATTATACACAAGACTCTGTGCTCTATGCTAGGAGCCAAGAGGGGATGAAGAATAATGAATAATGAAGATAACCAAGAAGAGGGTGATGCCTTACCTGAGAGAGCTCATGGTCTAGTAGAGGGAATATGTCATGTAATACAAGTAACTGTGTTACAGGGTAGGAAGACATAAATATATAAAGAAGTATAAACCTAAGGTCAGAGATGGGCAGGGCTATCAAGGAAGACTTACTGAAGGAGGAAACATTTAACAAGCTCCTTGGAGGATGAGAAGAGTAAGATTTCAGCAGATCAAATGGGGCACTGTGGGCAGAAGTGAAGGCTAGGAAGGGATGGGGAAGAATATGTGCAGGCACGCCTTGCTCTAAGCAAAAAATACAGTATTTACTTATATGAATCAAGTGTTTGTAACTCAAATCCCATTTTAAATGTACAAGTGGAGCTTACTACTCAAAGGAAGACTGTGGTAAGCTCTTCTGAAAAGTAAAATCTTCTGTTTTGTCAGTTCTCTGTTTTGAGAATAAAAATATTCTTAAAATTAAGTTTGTATGTGTACATGATTTTCTCATCTGAAAATTTCAGGATTACCTTTTAGGTGGCTGGGGTGACCTGAGGTACTGCCACCCTGCTTGGGGGCAACATCAGAGTGGTTCAGTCCCTCTCCTAGAACTTTTTAATGTCCCAGAGTCTTTGACCTTCCAGGAAAGATATCTTACTCATACACATGCTATCTGTCTGTCTGTCTCTCTGCCTCTCTTTGTCTCTGTGTCTCTGTCTTTCTCTATCTCTGTCTCTCTCTCTCTCTCCAGTCACACAAAAACATCCATCAGACATCATATTCATCCCACAGGCATCACCACATACACCCACATTATCAAACACTATCGCTACACATGCAATACACTATGACATACAAACATGCCCTCACACATGCACAGACAAAGCATGACCCCCTTCTATTCTCTCTCTCTCTCTCTCTCTCTCTCTCTCTCTCTCTCTCTCTCTCTCTCTGACTCTGTATGTCTCTGTCCCTTTCTATCCCTGCCTCTCTTTCTCTCTCTCTCTGTCTTTCTCCTTTCCCTCTCTGTCTCTCTGCCTCTGTCTCTCTCTTTCTCCTTCCCTCCCTCTCTCTATTCCTCCCCCCTTCTCCCTCTCTTTCTCCCCAGACTACTGCTGGACTCTTTCCTGACTGAGACTTTTCCATTCCCTGATAAACAGTGGAACATTTGAAGGCCCCATGAGGAGCCCAAAGACTAAAACCTTGCACAGAATTCCCTTGGCTTCTCCCCAGCTGCAACCCTCCCCATCCTGAACACAGACTGTCAGAGCTGGAAGGAACTTTAGAGATCATCCAATTCAAA
This sequence comes from Bettongia penicillata ogilbyi, assembly GCA_023548195.1. Taxonomy (NCBI): domain Eukaryota; kingdom Metazoa; phylum Chordata; class Mammalia; order Diprotodontia; family Potoroidae; genus Bettongia; species Bettongia penicillata. Next base: position 2,151,471 of record JAJHZJ010000277.1, read on the forward strand.
ACCATCATTCAACAGAGGAGTAAACTAAGGCCCAGAGCAGGTAAGAGACTTGCTCAAGGGATTCTCCACCTCCAATGCCACAGAGATCCTGAGGGATCCCCTCTCTAGCCCAACCCAGTCCAGTTCCCTAGAGGAGGAGCTCTGGGTCTGAGGAAAAAGGTCCATAGGGAAAATACTAGGTAGTCTGGTGGAGTGCAATGGAAAGAGCCTTGGCCTGGGACTAGTTTCCACAGGGATCATAAAATTTGGAAGAAGAAGAGACCTTAAGAAAGCTGCTCTTTTATTTTATAAATCAGGAAACTGAGGCCCAGAGAGAACTGCTGATTTGGTATAAGCCATACCACTGGGTTAAGTGCAGTAAGAATTTCACCTCAGGTCCTTTGATTTCAAATCCAGAATATTAAGCCTGAGAATTTAAGCCGGCAAGCCCATTGCTCAGGCCAAGCCCACCTGGGAGCAGAAACTTAGGCTGTAGAAACATCTTTGAAATTTTTTTTTCCCTTCCCCTGTTTCTTAGTCAAAGTTCTCTTTTAAAAATGCCACTTTTGTCTCAGCTACTCTAATGGTCTTAAAAGATAAAAGACTTGGGTTCCAAACCATTTCCTTATTTGTAAAATGGGTGTGGGGATGCTGATTTTTAGTTTATTCTAACTATACCTCTTAGAAATTCTGTGGGACAAATTTTTTTACATATACGAAAGTTCTACATAAATGTGTTATTAAGGATGGTGATAAAGAGAGTGTTTGTCTGCATCTGGGCCAAATAGGTGGGGAAATAGGTATAGAGGATAGGCTGACTATATGCTGACCTCTTTGTTGACAAGCTGAGAATATATACTGTTATCATGGAGGACTGAGATATGGAACCTAAAACAGGCTCACAGAATATCAAGAACTTGAAGAGTCCTTAGAATGTAAATGATCAAGGTAAGAGAAACTTTTGAATAGATTGCCACAGCTGGAAGGGTCTTTCCATAGAATATAAAATATCAATCCTGGGGACAATTATATTGGAGCATATAGAGCAGAATGTCAAAGTTGGAAGCAACTTCAGAGTTTGGACCCTAGGCCAAACCTTCACTTAACAGATGAGAAAACTGAGACATCATCTTGTACTGCAGTAATTTGTGGATGGGGGTTTAACTCTTTAATGGATCACAAATTCCCCCACAGAAAAAACTGTGAGTCATTTCTCCCTTTTTATTTCTACCAGGGATTAGCACAGGGTCTTTCCCATAGTAGACATTTAATAAATGCTTGTTGAGTTGAATTGAATAATGATGGTGATGGTGATAATTGAGGGTGATGATGGTGAAGAAGGCTTGATGATGATAGTTTTAATGATTGGCTGTAAAAATGCCAGCTAGACCACTGAAGAATTAGTCACAGGGCCAGTGCTGAGTGAAGAAACCCTTTGTGACTTTCCTTCCTGAGTTCCTATCAGACTATTACTACATGGAATCTCAAAGTATAGGAATGTCCTTGCCTCCTACCCTTTCTCACCTGGTGCTTCTTTCCTAGGTCCATGTCTGTGGTCATGTCCATATCTGTAGCCACCTTGTTCTCATCCAGGGAGTTGATGCTAGAAGAGAAGGTTGAGCTTCAGGGGAGGCAGAGCACGATCTTTAGCCAGATCTGAAGGGATTCTCTCTGATGAACAGGACCCTAGGGATCCCCAAGGACTGATATCTCCTTAAACCCAGCCCTTTATAGGGACAGATTAGCTCTATAGATCACTCAAAAGTCCCTCAGGAGGATCGGATCAGGCATAAAGTGATCTGTTCAGACAAGAAGGACAAGAGGAGGGGTTGCTCACCTGGCAACATCATCTTCATTGTGGGAGGAAAGAGATTCAAAGCCCAGATCCATTGCAGGAAGATTGAGCATGGGATTGGCTCTGCAGGAAACAGAGAGTCTGAGAGCTTGGAAGGACTTCTAGGAATAACTACCCCCTGAAGTCCTTTTCAGTTTTAAATCTATGATCTTACTACAGCCTCCCCCTAGTGCAAGAATCTCCTTGACATAGCTATCCAGTCTCTCTGCTTAAGCATCTCCAGCAACAGGCAATTTACTACCTTGTGAGTGAATTGACAATGGTCACAGAATTATTGAGTATTAGAGCTGGAAGAAAACTATCTAATGCTCCATCACCATTTCACAGCATGGAACAGAGAAAAGAACACTTGGCCCTGGAATCAGAGGGTACAGGTTCAAATCCAGGTTGGACTAGACGGCATCAAGGTCCCTTCCAGCTCTAAACTCCATAATTTTATGATTCTATTTGAACACAGGACTAAAATTCAGGGTTCCCAATTCAAAGATGGGAGATCTTTCCACCTTATTGCCAAATGAATAACATACTGGACTTGGGGGGGTTGGAAACCTGCTGCCTCTGACTATTCCTAGCTGTGTGACTGTGGGCAAGTCATTTGACTTCCTTGACCTTCAGTGTCTTCATCTGTAAAGTAAGGATAATAATAGCACCCACCTCGCAGGGTTGTAGCGAGGATTGAGATAATGTTTGTAAAGCACTTTGCAAACATTCAAGTGCTATACAGATATCTATTATTATTATGCTTCGGGATATTGACTCCCAAAACTGACCTTTGAGAATAGGCTCTTTGCCAATTCTTAATGCTCATAATGATAGCAACAATTAATAATTACACAGCATTTATATGTCCATACAAGGTTTTAAAAAGCACTTTATATGCCATCTCCTTTTATCCTCACCACAATCCAGAGAAAGAGAGGGCAATCATTATCCCCATTTTCTAGATAAGGAAACTGAGCCTGCCTAGAGCCTCACTAAGTGTGAGCCTGGGAGTTTGAGTCTTCCCGACTCCAAGTCTAGCATTCTATCCACCGAGCCCCCTCGTTACCAAACCTCATTAACCCTTTAGTCACTTTCCCAGGGCCAGGAGAGGAAACACTGTAAGTCAGAGGTAGAGAACCTGGAGCCTTAAGGCCACATGTGACCCTCTAAGTCCTCAAGTGCAGCCTTCGACTGAATCCAAACTTCACAGAACAAATTCTTTTATTAATGAGTTTAATTTTTAATGCGCTTAAATTTTTATTAATGGAATTTATTCTGTGAAGTTTGGATTCAAAGGGTCTCACTTAAGCATCTAGAGGACCACATGTGATCTTGAGGCCACAGGTTCACCGCTCCTGCTTTAAGCAGCCTCCACCCCTACCCTCAATCCTATCACTACCATCACCCAATTAGTACAAAGATGTGGCTCACTTTTCTGAATTAAACAGGTTTGTCCCAGGGATTACATGGCCTGGTAGGTTAGATCCAGGACTTGTCTTCTTGGCCTCTTTAGCAGCCTTCACAGCTCTAAGTTTCCTTTCATAGCTGAGGAACAGGAGACGAGAGAGTTGGGTCACAGGAGGAGGTGTGGTGGTGGGGAAAGGGAGCAGAGATGGGAAACAGGGGCAACCCAGGGCTCCCACAGCTGCTGGTCTCAGGGTACCTCTTCCTGGTGCACACCAACGATATGGTCATGATGATGATAAGAAGTATCACGGCACCCCCTAGACCAGCAATGATGCTAAGGAACTCCTTGTCCTTGTCCTGCTTTACCTCCTCCCCAGGGCCCTGGGAGGTCAGAAGGACTTTGTTATCCCCATCCCCCATTCCCCATCTCCCTCCAACTCTCATCCCATCCACTATACCTTCTCTCCCACTAACTCTGATCCATGACAACCCTCCTCTACTCCCCAATTCCCACCCCTTCCCCCTTTGCTATCCCTCCAGCTTCTCCTTCCAACCCCTCCTTCCTCTCTCTCTGACTAAAGGTACTCACAATCATCATCAGCCCATATCGTAGGAGTGTGGCCAACACCTCCTGGTCATTCCGGATATACCTAGGCCAGAGAAAACCACTTAAGCTCCTGTTCAAGGGACTGGAGACTCTGCTTGTCTTAAGGCAGGAAGCTGGATCTCATCCTGGAAGCCTGTTGCCTCTCCTCTCCACAAATACACCATCACCTACAGCCCTCAGTCACCCATGCAACTCACATGTTGAGGTCATAGAGGGTCAAGGCTGTTCCATTGCTGTACACAAAGTAGGCCTCCATATAAGATAAACTCTTAGCTCTAAGAGAATCAAAGACAGAAGGAGGTTAAAACATGGGGAAGGTGTCAGAGGGTTCTAGAATTTAAAGGTGGAAAGGGACCTCAAAAGTCATAGGGCTCTACTAGAAAAATTCCAGTGAAAGAAATCTCACTATCTTCCAAGTCAGCCCATTCCTACCTTCTTTATGAGAAAGTTCTTCCTTCTCTCTAGCTTTAAACTTCTCTCTTCTACCCATCATTCCTGGCTCTGGCCTGAAAGGCCAAACATCGCAGCTCTTCACAGCTATCACACCCCACCCCCCCAACCCAATTTAAACTCCCTAGTTCCTTCAACCAATGCTTGCCTGGTCTCTATACCTCTCACCATTCTGATTGCACATGCTCCAATCGAAAACCCTAAAACTGAAGACAATTCACATGTGTTCTGGCCAAGGTAGACAACATCAGGACTATAGCCTCTCTCATTCAAGACAGAACACCTATCTATCAGAATCTATCCTAAGATTAGATTCATTTTTTTTTGGCATATCACGTTACATTGTGGACTCATGGAATTTAAAATCCAGTAATCTCTTCCCCATCAGGTATTTTTCATGTAGACACACGACCTATCATGTCTCCTTGTTCTGCCTTATGCTGGTTATTTCTGCCTATGCTTTAGCTCTACTACTGGACTATGACCATCCTGAGGGCAGGGATTGTTTAACAATACTGGTAATAAAACCTGTAAGGGACTGACTCTTGGCACCAAGGCTAGATTAGGACCCTGGCAAGGCCTCTAAAGACTCCTAAGGGTCTTTGGGGAATAGAGCAGCTGACTAAGTGCCTTAGATAGGTATTGGAATCACAGAGGATCCAGGAGGCAGCACGTGAGATCCAGACTTCTCTCCTTCACGTGAAAGAATTGGGTTCAGGAAGGTAAACTATCTCTTTGTGGGACCCTTCAAGCAGGGTCCTATAATTTCCATGACCTCTGAGAAAGGAAGAAGAGCTGATGCTGGAAGGGTAGAGGGGCTTGGGGAAAGGAATTGAGGGTTTTAGTGGATTCCAAGTTCAAAGTAAGCCAGTAGTGTGAAATGGTAGCTAAGAAACCTTCCTTTTTTTTCAAGTTTTCCTGGAGAACTGTGCCTAGATCTCTCCTTTGCCCCCTACAGGCAGCTATGTGGTGCAGTAGATAGTACATTGGATCAAGAGTCAGAATCAACCCAGGGTCAAATCGGACCTCAGACACTTACTAGCTGTGTGACCCTGAGCAAGTCACTTAACCTCTGCCTGTCCCATTTTCTTCCTATGCAAAATGGGGGTAATAAGCTGGGCTGTTGTGAGGATCAAAGGAGATAATATCTGTAAAGGTGCCTAACACATGGAAGATGCTTAATTAAGTACCTTGTTTAAACGCTTGTATCCTTCCTTCCTTTCCTCCTTACCCCACCCTACCTTCCATCACATTCATCTTTGTACATGACCTGATCCATGTAGTGGAATGTAAGTTTCTGGAGTTCATTCAATAAGTAGCTTGAACAAACATTTGCTGAATGGATGTATTTTATACTACTTTAATAAAGAGATCTTGTCCAGCAGGTGGGAAGTGAGAGCCTTGCTGTTCTCTGACCTTTATCAGGCTGCTTCTGGAGCATCTTAGCTAAAGTTCTGGGCATCACACTTGAGGAAGGCCACTGACAAGCTGGAAGTGGAGCAGAGGATGGCCATCAGCATGGGGATGAGGCTAGAGACCATACCCAAAATATGGATGGACTGAAGGGACTAGCATGTTGAGCTTATTGAAGAGGAGACCTCAAGGGAACCTGGGAGTGGGTGATACAGAATGGTTGGAGGGAATGCCCACGTCAATGAGGTCACAGCTCCATTGGAGAAGTAGGAATCCAAAAACTGTCTTCAAATAGTATTTGAATAGCTGACATGGGAAAGATAAAATTTGTTCTGCTACTGAGCCAGAACAATGTAGGGAAGTGGTCCAATAGCAGATATCAGCTCAGTTTTCAGCAAAACTTCCTTAGGATTAGGATTAAGACAAGAATAGGTGACTTCTGGCCCTTCTCTGGAGAACTTCAAATGGACTTTGGATGTCCACTTGTCAGGAATATAGAGGGGATTCCTTTCAAGGCATGGGTTGGACTAAATAAATTTTCATTTCTTGATTCTATGACACTTTGGTGACACAGTCGATAGAGTGCCGGGTCTGGAGTCAAGAAGACCTGAGTTAAAATTCAGCCTCAGACATTTACTAGCTGTGTGACTCTGGGCAAGTCAACTTAACTCTGTTTGCCTCAGTTTCTTCATCTGTTAAATGGGCTGGAGAAAAAAATGGCAAACCACCACAGTATATTTGCCAAGAGAACTTCCAAAAGGGTCACAATGAGTCAGATATGACCGAAAAGTGACTAAATGACAACATACAACAAACGTGACTCTTTGACATACAAGACCACGGAGTTGCTAGCTGGCACAGTGAATGCTCACCTGGTGTGGAATCAGGAAAACCTGAGGTCAAAATTAGCCCCTGACACTTACTAGTCTTGTGGTCCTAAGCAGCTCACTTAACCTCTATTTGCCTCAGTTTCCTCAATTGTAAAACATGGATAATAATAGCACCTTTCTTGCAGAGTTGTTGCAAGGGTCAAATGAGAAAATAATTGCAACAATTGTAAAGCGCTTAGCACGGTGTCTGACACATAGTGAGTGTTATATAAATGTTAGCTCTTGTTATTATAGCTATTAATGGCATTTAGTGCTAGAAGGGACCTTGAAGGCTAGCTTCCATCTACGGTGCCATCACTCTAGTCTGATTCCCTCACTGCACTGGAAAAGAAATGGAGGCCCAGAGATATGAAATAATTTAGCCAAGGACACACACAGGTGGTAAGGAATAGAGCCATGATTTGTATCTAGACCTTCTGGCTCCTAACCTAGTGTCTTACATGTTGGGAGTTACAGGGAGAGACATTTAGGCTCAATACAAGAAAGAACTTCCTAACAGTGGAAACCATCCCAAAGTGGAATGGGCCTCTTCTGGAGGAAATGAGTTCTCCATCCCTGGAAATCATTACGCAGAGGGTGGCTGATCACTTTTCTGTAATGCTATGGAAGGGAATTTTTGCTCAAGTCCAGGTTGAACGAAGTAACCTTCTGGGGTGCCTCCGGTGCTGAGATGTGACTCTGCATCTCCTGTATCTAGAGAAAAGGGCTCTTGGGAAAGCTCCTGAAGCTAAAGATACAAAGGCTGGCTCAGGCCACAATGGTCAGCTTAGAAGCAAGCGGAAACCCAAATTATAGGGAATGAATCCTGCATTCCCAATGAATTATTAAAAGGTGGGAAGGACCAAACTTCCCCATGGACAGAGACCTGGAGGATGCCCTGAGAAGAAAGCAAGCAGTGGTTGGCATTGCTACTGAATATCCTGGTCTCAGGCTGAGGATCACTCTCTGTCCTCCCCACCCTGTCTCCAGTCTCTGTCCATCACCTATGACCTCTAGATGCCCATCTTCCTTGTATGCCCTTCCCATACCTTACCCCATATGAAGAACCACCCCCTGTTCTTTGCTTGAAGCACCCACCTAGAGGTTGAGCCTTCAGTGTCCTTAATGCTCACAATGTAGACTGTGGTCCTTGTTGCTTCCATCAGGGCACTACAAAACCAAACAGAGACCAATGGAGAGACAAAAGGAGGTTGTACCCCTTTGATCCCTCCAGAGCTAGCCCTGGGCCCACCTCACAGTCTGGGAACCACGTTAACTGGGCCCTGAGTGGTCTGAGTTACCTCCTGATCCTGGCAGTATCAGGCTCAGGGATAGGCACAGAGACACAGACAGGGCCGAGAGTGGTGATGGACACAGAAGCTAGGGCGGGACTGACACAGGGAATCAAAAGAGATGGACAGAAAGAGGCACAGAAGCAAAGGGAAGGACAGAGACAGGGATTAGCTTTGAGGCTTTTCAGAGTTGGGCACACAGAGGCAGGGTCCCACTTCCCTCCCTGGTGCCCTTTCCTCCCAAGGGTCCCTGATATTGAAAGCTGGCCCCAGACCATACACTCTGATCATATTAGCATTGTTTCCCACTTCTGCTGCTCCTGATGAGAACTGAAGCCGCAGACGATGGCTCTGGTCCACAGTAAAGAGCTGTGGGGTCAGGAAAGAGAAGACCGTGAGACTTAAGGTTTGTGGGGGCTGACCACTTAGAGGGACAGTGCTTGGTGGGGCTAAAGAGCTAGCAGACAAAGGTCTTCAGAGGGAAGTAAGGTCAAGGAAACTGAGGGCTCACATACTCACATTCAGGGAGGTGTTCGCTGTCAGAGGGAAATCATCACTAGGGTTATCTTGGGTCCTGACTGTTAGCTGATAAGTTCCCTGGAGGGAACTGTCAAGGGAAGTCACCACCCTGGGGGAAGTCCAAGCTCAGGATTAGTGCCAAGGGTTTCCCTCCACCATGCTCAGAAGCTCCCCCTTCACAATTAGTCCCCTCCTCCTCCCCTGTCCTTTGTCCACCTAGAATGATAGTCCCTTAAAGCTAGAGGGGATCTCCAAAGAGGCCTAGTCCAGTACCCTACCTGATGCAGTATCCTACTTTATGGCATACTCAATGCCTAGCTTCTGTCTGGATGTTTGCAGGGACCTCACTAGATGTATGACCCTGGGCAAGTCACTTAACCTCTGTTTGCCTCGTTTCCTCAATTGTAAAATGTGAATAATAATAGCACCTATCTTGCAGAGTTGCTGTAAGGATCAAATGATCCTACTAAAGCAACCTAGAAGCAAAGAATGTCAGATTTGGAGCAATCTAGGCCAACCCATATCTATATGGGAATCCCCTCTAAAATAAATAAAAGTGGCCACCAAGCCTTCACCTGAAGACCTCTTCAATGACCAATTACCACCCCTCGCTTCCACTGTTGGAAAGTTCTGTTTATCCCTCCTCCACATTGCCCCTTTTCAATTCCCAACTCTGAAACCCTCTTCCCCAGGTTACTCTATGCTGCCTGTGTATATGTTGCCCTGAGATGAAGACTTGATCCGGAACAGCCCTTCAAAGGGGATTCTGGAACCATCCTTGGAGATGAATTCTACCCGGTCAATGAAGAAGGAGAGGACTGCATTGACCCCATCGTCCTCATCAGTGGCCTGTAAAAAATAGTAACACAGTGTAGCCTAGTCTGGGGTCTTCTAATTTGAGACTTAGAAACACTGGGGATGGAGAAGACAATGGCTGGATAATCAGAATTTCATGGTTCCCTCAGAACTGAAGGAGAACCTAAAAATCATCAGATCCAATGCCCTTTTTTAAACAAGGGAAATGACTTGTCTAAGATCACCTAGAGAATTAATGAAAGAGGAAAGCTAGAACCCATGTCTTTTGACTCCCAGGACAAAATTCTTTGCAATGCCTCCATCATGTTATTTCCTAGAGACTCAAATGGCTGAGCCCTAAGGTCCCAAGGAGTGGCCTCTTACCTTCACAGAAGCCACCTGCTGATTTGGAGAAAGAATTTCTGGTATGACCACTACAGGAAAGAGACAGAATGAACAGACTCAACAGATGCCAGGTCTTGTGGTCAAGATGCAAGGTGCATCCTATTAGCAGAGCAAGGGGATGATGGTGGGAGGGTAGTGGTATGGAGAGAGACTGAACTTGTGATTTTATTAACACAGGAGAACTCTAGGTTAAGGAAACTCTTTCTATTAATGTAGGTCCCTACCTTCTCTACAATTTAGAGTTACCTAGAGAACTGAGAGGTTAAATGTCTTCTCCAAAGTCACACAGCCTGTGTATGTCAAAGGTAGGTCTTAAATACAGGTCACCCTGACTTACAAGATTGGGCCTAGGGCGAAGAAAGATCCTCAAATTTGCCTTCTCATCACAGTTTCTTTGTCTTGGATTAATCAGGTTGAGGCTCCTCCAGGGAGCAGCAAAAGGGCCCAGATATAGAGGGACTCACAGCACAGAGAGAGTGGGGTTATTCCTCACCAAATGTCTCATCCAAAGGCAGGAACTGGGGTGGATGGTCATTCACATCCAAGATGCTGATGGGTAGAGTCTCTGCAAAAGAAGAAGACAGAAACTCAGTCTTATAGAAAGAGGCTAAAACTAGTGTCTGCAAAGCTCCCTGTTTTTCTCTCCTCTCCACTCTAGCGCTACTTCGCCTTTAGCTTCCCCCATTCACCATTCTCCCCATGCTTGCCTGAGCAGAGCCCTCACCATTAGGACTGTTGGCAGGAAAACCCTCAGCTGTATGGAGATCCCAGGCCTGGACAAGTAGTCTGACGAGGTCACAGACTTCATAATCGATGGCCAAGCTGTCGTTGATATAGACACTACCATTGGGGACCAACCTGAACCAGTCTTGGCATACAGTACCCACATTAACCCCTCTCTTGAAGCAGCCTGTGTCCTGAAGATGGATTTCCAATGAGGCGTTTGTGTCAGGATCTTGGGCCTCCACATGAGCCACCAGTTCATCCTCATTGCCCTGGTGTTCAAACACTTTGACTTCCTCCAAAGAGGATGCCAGGATACTCGGGGGCTCATCATTCACATCATCAGTGATAACCAGCACTGTGGCAGACCCTATCCCTCCAGACTCATCTGTATTCTGTGCCAACACAGTCAATGTGAAGTTACTTGGTGGCCTCTCATAGTCTAAGCTCACATCTGAGACCAGGGACATATTTCCCTGAGTCCAGCCTGAACCCAGGAACGTGGAGCGGATTCCAAAGTTCCTGACTCCATCCCCAGTCAGAGAGAAGGTGACGCGGTTGTTGACATCTGTCTGGTCAGCATCCCAGGCCTCCAGGAAGCCTAAGTATGCACCTGCCAGACCCAAAAAGAAAATTGAGCTTCTGGCTCTATCCAAAGACCTTCAGTCACCCACCTGGTCATTGGGACACACCTCCTGATTCGGAGTCTGGTCCCTTGGGATAGATTTCATTGGGAACCACTTCCTGAACCCAAATCTGAGACAGTGGGAGATGATCCCTGACCCAAGAATTAAGTCATTCTTCCCCCCCCACTCCATTCTTGGGTATTTCAAGGCAATTCAACTCTTCAAGTATATAATGAGGCCAGATGTGCTGGACCGCAGATGTTGGCAAGATGGCACATATCTGAGCTCCCAGGAACTTAGAAAGCTGAGACTTGGTTTTCCTGTTTATTATATTGACTAGGGATAGGAATTGGCCCTGTGACTTCAATGTTATAGGTAAAGAAAGCTTCTTCTACCAATGCAGGTCAACACCTTCCTTGCAACTTAGTTACTTAGAGCACAGAGAGGTTAAGTGATTTGCCCAGGGTCACTCAGCCAGGGTATAGCAGAGGTAGTACTTGAACACAGGGTTTCCTGACTTCTAGGCTGGTTCTTTAGTCATTATGCCACAATGTCTGTATTATTATACAATAATATTAATATGCATTATTATGTCTATCAGCTATGTGGAACAGTGGATAGAACACCAAGCTGGAATCAGGAAGACTCATCTTTCTGAGTTCAAATCTGGCCTCAGACACTTACTAGCTGTGTGACCCAGGGCGAATCAACTTAACCCTGTTTGCTTCAGTCTCTTCATCTGTCAGTAGAGCTGGAGAAGGAAATGGCAAACCATTCTTTGCCTGGAAGATCCCAAATAGGGTGACAAAGTGTCAGACACAATTGAAATGACCGAACAAGAATGTCTCTATGTCTAGAGACATTTAAGGTTTAAAAAGTGAATTGCCTACAACACCCTACTGAGAGGGGTAATGTGACTGTTACCATCCTCATTTTACAGATAAAAGAACCTAAGCTCAGAGAGAGGGAGTAACTTCCTCAAGATCATACAGCTTATAAATAGCAGAAAAGATACTTAAACCCTGTCCTGCCTCTGACACCTACTGGCTGGGACTCTGGGCAAATCACTTTTGGATCCAAAGCACAAAGACTCTTAAATCCAGAGGCTCTTTCCTATGTCACTGCCTATGTCATCCCTCCCTCCCACCCCTGTCCTACACACATACACACACACACACACACACACACACACCTACATACCCCTCATTCTGGAAAAAAGGGGAGGGTAATACTCACCTTTCACTCTTTCCTTTACATGAAATTCATAAGTGGTTTGAATAAACACAGGTATGTTGTCATTGATGTCCTGCAGATAAAAGATGTTTTGGGGATAACTGGCATATAAAGGTTAAATTTGGCAAAGTAGAAACATATAAAAGAGGCTGTGGACCGAATGTGGGGTGTGCACTAATTATGAGGCGAGGTTGGGATCCAACCTCCCCTATTTCCAACAGACACTTTTCCCCTTGACTGTCAGCCAATGATCTAAAATCCCCACCAAATGTATGTATTCCATACTTCTAGGACAAACCAAAAAGGAACCAGAATCAGAGACAGGGAGGTTAGAATGGATTTCAAAATTGGGAAAAAGAAGAGATGAATATGTACCCCCACAATGGCCACTTTTTTATTACTCAACTTTCCCCTCTGAGACTTCTGTGAAGCATTAAATATTGTTTATTTAATTAAATATTGTTCTTAATATTGGAAATTAGAAAATAGAATGGCAAGGCTAGAAGAGACTTTAAAAAAAATCATCTAGCCCCACACTCTCATTTGATAGATGATCTAGAAAAATTAAGATCTAGATCTATATGATTCAGAAATATCTGTGCCCTAGAAAAATGAGTACATTATCTAGGAGCACATACATAGCAGATAGGGTATATTATAGTTGACTGTGACTATATCTTACTTCTCTACCATAAGCTCTGTGAAGGCAGGAACCATATATGATCTGCACACAGTGAGCATTGATATATTTACTAAGAGAATTGGTATCATCTGTCCTGAGGTCCCTCCTTTTGAACATTCACTTTTATGATTTCTGATATAGTGCTCTCTCTCAGCTTTCCTCCTACCTCATGACCACTATTTCTTAGAGTCTTTTGCTGCCACATCATCCATCATCTACCTCCCAGGTGTGGGTGTCCCCCAAGGCTGCACTGTGGGCTCTCTTCTCACTCTGTGTTTTCTTTTGATGTTCTCATCTGTTCCCATTTGTTCACTAATCATCTCTTCAGATGTCTTCCAAATCTCTATCTTCTGCCATAATCTCTCTTAAACTCTGATCTTTCATCATCAACTATCTGTTAAATATTTTCTACAGGATAAATTGTAAATATCTCAAACTCAGAATGTTCAAATGGAACCAATTATCTTCTCCTAAAACCTATCCCTCTTCCTAATTTCCCAATTTCTGTTAAGAATATAAATATCTTCCCATTAAGTGTATTTTGCATGAATACACATGCATAACCTATGTCAAACTGTTTGTCTTCTCAATGAAGGAAGGGAGAAGAGGAGGAGTAAATTTGGAACTCAGAATTTGAAAAAAGAATGTTTCTACATGAAATTGGGGAAAATATTTTTAAAAATAAATATCTTCCCATTAACCCAGATTTAATGATAACTGTCATTTACAAAGCACTCTATGGTCTATTAATTACTGTATAAATATTATCTCATTGAATTCTCTCATCTCTGTGAGGAAAGTGCTAGTCTTATCTCCATTTTACAGAGTTGGAAACTGAGGCTGAGAGAGGGCCTAAGTGACTTGCCCATTCTCATACAACTAAGTGTCTGAGATGGGATTTGAACTCAGGTCTTCTGGCTCTAAGTCCAATGCTCTCACCCACTGCACTGCCAAGTTCCCTGCTCAGTACATTTCATATCTCCTTCTCTTGTCTCACATGGACACTGACACACTTCAGGCTTTCATCATACTATTACTTTAGCCTCCTGTCTCCCAGCTTCCAGTTGTCTTGTCTATCTAATCTCTTCCACAGTTGCCAAAATAATCTTCTTAAAGTGCCAGTCTGACTACATCATTTCCCTTCAAGTGGTTCTCTGTTTACCTCAAGAATTCAATGCAAGCTCTTCAGGGAGGCATCTAAAGTCCTCTACAGCCTGGATATAGTCCAGACTCATTGCACATTGCTTCCCTCTATGCATGGTATATTCTGCCCAAATTGGAAGGCTAATTGTTCTCCAAACCTGACATGAGAACCCCCTCCCATCATTTCCATACATTCACACAGGTTGCGGTGCTCTCCCTCCATATCTCTGCCCCTCAACACCTTAGATCTTCCTTGGAGGCTTAGCTCAGATGCCACTTCTATGAAGCCTTCCCTAACACCCACCCACTCACACAACTGTCATTGTTCTTTTGTTTTCAGAATTACCTTTGTAATACTATGTATCCCCATGTATACTGATCAGCACGCATTTTGCTTTCCCTTAACCCTTTAAGGGCAAGGTATGGCTTTATTGTGGTCTGTGTATTCCTAATGTCTAGCATAGGATATTATATATTCTAAGTGATTAATAAAATAAATTAATAACTAAGATTAATAAATGAGTTGGGTTTATTGATTTGTTGTTCAATTAAGTGGAAGTATAACTCCAATCACAAAGCCCACTGGTATGGGACTCTCTCCTCATTGGTAGAGATGAATACCCTGTCCTGCATGAAGACTGTGGTAGAGTTGGCAAGAACTCAGTAGGTTTTGGGAAGGGGGTTACAGAAGAAACTGAGGGTGGGCAAGGGCCATTCAAGATGTCTTTTCCTGACCACAGCCTCTAAAACACAGGACCTTCGGCATCTAGGACACCAAAGCAATTAAGACCTCTCTCCTGCCCCTTCCCAGGAACCTCTAAATTATAGGTGGAGAATGGAAGGCAGTGAGCCTAAGGAAGGCTGCAGGAGCCTAAAACCAGTGGGAGGAGGGGTGATTCTTCCCTGACCCTGTTACCTCTACATTGATGGTAACATTGACTGTTGTGTTGAGTGAAGGGACTCCTAGATCATAGACGAATACTGTCAGCACAATCTTTCCTGACAGGTTGGAGTCAATGGCCTCACGGTCCAGGGGCCCCTGGTTCGTCAGTAATCCAGTGACTGGATCCAAGGTGAAGTTGTCACTATATGGCCCGGGCAGGAGTTTAAAACGTATCGCACTGTTGTTAGTTTTAGGTTCATCATTATCATAGGCCTTCAAGGTGGGGGAAGAGGAAAGGAAGAAAAGAGAAGTCACCACCCATAACCGCTGCTGTGACTGATTTTGCCCCATGTCACCCACCTGGTAACTGTCTCATGTGAATGACAGCACCTCAAAGACCATCCAGCAATAAGGCAAACACTGGTCAGTGGTCAGAATCTTGGCTCAGCAGCTAAACGGCAATGGACAAGTTTCTTGGACTTACCATATCTCAGTTTAATAGCTTATATTTATGTAGCATTTAAAAGTTTACATTGTACTTTACAAATATTAACTTATTTCTTCCTCACAATAACCCTAGGAGGCAAATATTATTGTTACCCCCATGTTACAGATGAGGAAACTGAGGTAGGCAGAAGTTAAGTGACTTCCCCATGGTTATATAGCCAGAAAGTGTCAGTAGACAGATTGGAATTCAGCTCTTCTAACTCCCAGGTCCAGTGATCTATCTACTGAATCACTGAGCTACATAACCTCAGTTTTCACTTCTGTAAAGAGTTTGAAGATTTGGTTCCTCCAAATGTCTAATGTAAATTCTTCTCAAGGTGATTAAGGCCCAGTCCCTGGGGTTCACTTCCTTCTCCCCAGTATCCATTGTTCAGTCCATTCCAATTCTCAACTCCCAGCCCTCACCTGGATGGTCACTGTGACATTGTCCATCACTTCTTTGACAAAGATGTTGTAGGAGCCAGTAACCACAGGGGCATTGTCATTGATATCCAGCAGGATGATCTGCAGCAGGGTAGAACCTGTCAGGTTACCTCCATCTGTGGCCAGCAATGTGAGGAAGTAGACAGATTGCAGTTCCCGGTCCAGCAGGCTTCCATTCTTCACTGTTATCTCTCCAGAGCTGGGGTTCACCTGAAAGATGTCCGCACTAAGGCGGCCAGATTAGAGGGGAAGGAGGAAGGCTGCTGGGAATGAGGAAGACCTACCTATACTCACTCAATAGGACTGCTATTGGCTTGAAGGGCCAGCCTCCACTCAAGCCCTGAACCCACTAACTCCATGAAGCTGGGAAGGTACATACCTGCTCCCTGAGATAAGTTGATAAGTGATACGTCCTCGGAAGTCAGAATCAGGGTCTGTGGCCTAGATGAATACATCCCAAGGGTACTACAAGTTATCCAAATCTCCCATACCTTATTGCCCAATGACTCCCATCCTCTACTCCTGCAGAGCTAGAGTATATCCAGGAAAAGGTGACCAGCATGGTGAAAAGATTGGAGATTATATCATACTTTGGTTAGCTGAAGGAACACAGATGCTAGGTGAAGGAACACAGATGTGTAGCCTGCAGTAGAGAAGACTTGGAGCAAGAGGGACATGAATGTGGTCTTCAAATATCTGAAAATCTGCACTTGTTTTGTTTGACACCAGAGACCAGAGGTATATTACTCTTCTTGAGAAGAAAACATTTCCTAAAATCT
Source organism: Bettongia penicillata ogilbyi (assembly GCA_023548195.1). Classification (NCBI taxonomy): domain Eukaryota; kingdom Metazoa; phylum Chordata; class Mammalia; order Diprotodontia; family Potoroidae; genus Bettongia; species Bettongia penicillata. The sequence continues at coordinate 2,168,043 of JAJHZJ010000277.1, forward strand.
AGAGCTGTCCCAAAGTAGAGTGTACTGCTTCAAGAGACAGTAACTTTCCCATCACTGGAGATCTTCAAGGAATGGCTGCATGACCATTTATTAGAGGTGTTATATTGGGATTTTCGCTCAGGTAGGACTTCATCTACATGTCCTCTCAGAGCCTTTCAAATCTGACATTCAGGGATTCTGAGTCTATAATTCTATCTTCCTTTCTGAGTTCCAGTCTGTCTTTTGTCTTTTCCTATCTCTATCTCCCTGCTACCTTTCTGTTACTCTCATTCATTTACACACACACACACACACACATACACACACACACACACACACACACTTCACACTTTCTCCTGGATTCTGCTGACTCTCACCATATATTGCTCCATGTTTCTCAAACACAGACACTGAGAACCACTAATTCTTTCCATAAATGGGAATGCCAATCTGGACCAGCCCAAGGGTTTGGGGGAGTCCTTTCCCCATGTCCATACTCCACCCCAGGGAGCCCCTGGTTCTCCTTTTCTATCTCTCACCTTAATGTCATTGGCAACCACTGTGCCATCTGGGCAGTGCTCATATACACATAGAATGTACTGGCTCTTGTCGAATTCAGGTACATGGTCATTAATATCCTCCACATGGATGGTTATCTTGGCAGTGGAGACCATATGGCTGTTAGAGTCATTGGCAATGACCTACCTCAAGGGAGACAAGTATTAAGGTATTAGCACAATGAAGGAGAAAGAGCACTGCTTTTGCAGTCAGAAATACCAGAATCCTAATCCAGATTCTGCTACTTACTTAGCTATGAGACCTTGGGAGGGTCACTCCCCCTTCCTTTGTATTAACTGTCCTCTTTGTAGAAAGGGGGGTGGAATAAGTGATCTCTAAGGTCTCTTTCAGTTCTAAAACCCATGATTTTATGATGTGAATTGCCCCTCTGTCCACTAAGTAATCCCACCATCTCTCACCTCTACCTCCATTGTCTGCTTCACCTCAAAATCCACAAGGTTGGGTTGCCAGACCAACACTTGTACCTCTCCTGTGTTCACCACCTTTTCAGGGGACACAGCAAAAGCCATGTGATCAGGGCCAGACAGGGAGAGCAGGAAAGTACCATTGAGGCCCTGGAAACAAGAAAGAGAGAGGTTCTGTTAGTTAGAGTTGCCTTTCTGCATCCAGTCTACCCTTATTTAACAACAATAATAATGAATCTCACTTCTATCCAATTCATTTATTTTATTTACATCCATACACTCCCATTCACTCCCATATTCTAACCACCACCATTCACCATTATCTACATCCATTCCATTCAATTCCCACTCAAAACCATTTACCATTATCTATATTCATCCACTCTCATTTACCCCTATACAACCTCTATCGTTGCCACCCATCACCATCTACTTCACCAGGAAGCCTCCAACTGGTTCTTAAAGATCCTACCTGCTAACCTGCTGCATGGTCTCACATGAAGGAAATGGTTAGCAGTCAAGGGAGGGATAGGGAGCTCCAGGAAAGAGAAGGCAAAGAGGAAATAGAGGGAAACATTAGTATAGTTGGGCAAGTAGCATAGGGACAGTGCCTACCTTGTCTGGATCATAAGCCACCATGGATAGGTTGCTAATGGGCACTCGGGTGGAGGAATGTTCAGCCACATAACCACTAAAAGTGGATACCACCTTATCATCGGAGAAATCACAGTCAGGCAAGATGCAGTTGTAGAACTGGGGGGAGTGATCATTAACATCCATCACCCTTATGGTGACCCAGGTCCTGGCCTTAGCCTCTTGCCCATAGATGTTGAGATGGATCTCTGTGGCCTGCAGATAAAAAGTGGAGAGAGGCTTAGAGATGGCAGAGCAGGAGGAAGGGAAGGTTGACCACAACATGGCACGACCCTACCCACTTGCTAAGGTACAGAGAAGATTTGTCTCCATGAAATAAGGCTCCCATACCAATGAAATCACAGATCATAGATTTAGAGCTGCAAGAGACTTTAGAAGCCATTTAGTTCAGCTCCCTTGTTTTACAAATAAGGAAACCAGAAGTTAAGTGCCTTGCTCAGTAGCACACAACTACTAAGTGGCTGGGGCAGAACTTGAATCCAAGCCTTCTTGGCACCAGCACACAATCAGCTAGGCAGTATTAAGTCTTTTGATGTACTAAAGAATATTTTCATTATCAACCTCACATGAGAACTATAGGCTTCAGTGGGAAGAATTATGGGAAGTGATACAGAGTAAAATACAAAGATCAAGGAAAACAATATAATCAGTGAAGAAACAATGTAGTCAAGTGGGTCAAAAAGAACGACAAAGCCTGAATGTCATTACAATGAGCAAGCCTGGTTTCTAAGAAGAAACGGGAAAATGAACTTCCCTTCTTTGCAGAGGTGGGGGACAACAGGTGCAGAATTGGGCATACATCATAAGACTCAGTTGAACTTCTTTTTCTTTTCTTACTTTTCTTTTTGTTATAAGTCATGATTTCATGGGGAGGGGAGGAAGAAGGGATATGTTCAGAAATGTAGAGGATGTAAAAAAAAGATATCAATAGTTTTTTAAAAGGAAAGAGAGCAATGAGGAGAATGGGAATTTAGGGTAGGATAAAAAAAATTTTAGACCCAGAAAGGTTTTGAGTATAATATTTCACAGTGAAGAACATTGACTTTGAAGACAAAGGATCTAGAACTCATATCCCAGCTCTGCTAATTACTTACTCCCCATGGCACCCTGATCAATTACTTTCCCCTCTCCAGGCCTTAATTCCTCACATATAAAATAAGAGCATTAAACTGGTGGTCTCTAACATTCTAGCTCTTACCTTCAACGTTCCAAGTTCTCCCAAAGTTCTAACTTTTTGTTCTGTGTTCTAAGGTCCCTCCCTTTCTCACAGCCTGTGTTAGAAGGTCTTTTCTGGCTCTAAATCGTCTGATCCTGTGAGCTTGAGAGTGTGGGAGTCCGTGAGAAAAGGAAATCATTCAGATTCCTTCCTGATTAGAATTTCAACTCTTTTTCTACTATCCTGCTTGCCTTCACAACATCTTCTGCATTGCTGACCTTGTCACGGCACTCATTTCTTCCAAAATTATCACTGACCTCTAATGTCTTCTGGGATAACGTTTTAATTCTTCAACATGGTCTTCAAGTATCTAGTATCATTCTGCCTCCAGTTTTATCTCATATTACGTAAACAAAACAAAACAACACAGCTATACTCTCAAGAAGCTCCCTGCTTAATGGGGGAGACCACATGTGAACAAGTGCATACAAACAAGATAGAGACAAAATTAATAAGAGATGATCCACATGGGCTGGGGTGGTGGAGGGTGGAGAAAATGACACTATCATTAAAAGGGAGCAAGAAGTGCTTCGTGAAAAGGTGAGATTTTTAGCTAAGATTTGTAAGAAAATCAGAGTAGCCAGGAGATGGAGATGGAGAAAGAATTCCAGGCACAGGGCGACAGTCAGCCAGTGAAAATGCTCAGTGTCTGGAGATGGAGGTCTAGTTCAAGGAAGAGCAAGAAGGCCAGGGAGTTTCTTCAGCAAACTAGACAACTCTCCGCCTCTAGAATATGTCATGTGTTCTAAGGCTTTTATAGCACAGGGTGAAAAGAGCACTGGCTTTGTCATGAAAGAAGTGAGGTTTAATCACAGCTCTGCCATTTGCTGTATGTGTAACCCTAGGCAAGTCACTCGACCTCTTTGAGGCTCATTTTCTTCAACTATAAAATGAGAGGTTTGAACCAGATGGCTTCTAATCGAATTCCAATTCTAGATCTCTGACTATATGTCGTTTCTTCTTGACTTCATGGCTTTGCTCATGCCATTCTCTGTGACTATGAGACCTTCCAATTCCCCTTCCTCCTCTGTTGAATTCCTATTCATTCTAGCACACTTACCATGTGATATTCTATATTACAGTTACCTATTTGTATTCTATCTCCCTGCTTCAAGAGGACAGGGACCCCAAACAAAGACAGAAAGGGTCAAAGAAGATAAAAAGAGACAAGTTTATTATCCAAAATTTAAAATGGTTTGCATACACAAAATCAATACAGTTAAAATTAGAAGGGAAACAGTTAACTGGAGGAAAAAACTCTTTGCAGCAGGTTACTCCAAAATGCATATGGAATTGATTCAAATTTATAAGAATAAGAATTATTTCCCTGTTGATAAAGTGATCAAAGGACATGAATAGACAGTTTTCTAGGGAGGAAATTCAAGTTATCAACAACCATGTTAAAAAATGTTCCTTATCACTAATAAATTTTTAAAATGTAAATTAAAACAGATCTGAGTTTCTATTTCACATCCATAAGACTGGCAAAATTTACTTCCCCCCAAAAAAAAGGAAAATGGAAAGTAATAGAGGGGCTACAGAAAAACACACTTCAGTGCACTGTTGGTGGAGCTGCAAATTGGTCTAATCATTCTGAAAAGCAATTTGTCCAGATAATTAATAAACTATGTGTAGCTCTTGACCCAATGAAATTGCCACTAGGCCTATACTCCAAAGACAACAAAGAGGAAAAGGGCATAAATATATAAAAAAAATTTAGTAAGTCTTTTTGAAGTGGCAATGAACTGGGAAACTGAGGGGAATAGATGAATATCCACTGAGGAATAGATGAATTATGGTATATGGATCTAATGGAATATTATTATGCTATAAGAAATGATGAAAGTGACGGTTCCAGAGAGACTTGGAAAGACTTGTATGAACTGATGTAGAATGAAGTAAATAGAACCAGGAGAAGAGTTTATATAATAACCACATTGTAAAGATGAACTTGGAAAGACTTAATGAAGACCAATGACCAATCCCAATTCCAAAGGACCAGTGATGAAGCTTGCTACCCTTTTCCTGACAGAGATGATAGACTCAGGATGCAGACTGACACATACTTATTTTTTGGACATGACCAGTGTGGTAATTTGTTTTTCTTAGTTATGAATATTTGTCACAAGGATTTTGTTTTCCTTTTCTTTTTTCTAATAGAGAGGGGGGAAGATAGGAGGGAGAGAAAATAGTTTTTTGTTCATTAGGAAAAAATAATCTAAAAAAAAAAAGCACTGGAACTATGTCTCATCTAAATCATCCCTAGCCCCTAGCACAGAGGTCCACACAAAGCAGTTGCTTATTGCAAGTTTATTCGAATTCTTGATTATGATGTTTGGGGAGAATGTTGTTGAGATTTTTTTTTAACTACCCCTCTACGGACACACACTCTTAATAAATGCTGAATGAATGAATGAAGTGAATGAAAGTATCTGTCTCCAGCTCACCAGAAGTCTGTATCTAGCCTGGTTTGAACAGCCACTTCCTTCTTCACCCAGATACAAAAGTCGGGCTTTGCGAATGGACTTTATACTGTTGAATTACACAGTTCCAGGACCTCATCCCAGGATTCCTCATTTTGGCCATCTTACTATCTTGGGCTCTGGAGATCTGCCCATATCTAACAGGCACTAAGCCTGGCCTGAGTGTGTAACACTGCCCTTTAGTGCCACTACATCCATTTCTAAGGTTCTTCCTATCCAAAGAGGAAAGTGGGTTAGAAAGAAGTGAGATTGGAGCTGACACCTCCCACCCAAGTATGGGCTCAGTCTTCCACATTTGCAAATCTCTCACTACCTCAGAGACACATAGCTCAAATCCCACTCCCAAAGAAATATTCTCCATGCATCCCACAAGTGGACAGTGTTCTTTCTACAATATTTCCCCAGACATAGTGAATTTGACCCTCTTGACCAGAACCTTGGACCCCACTCCTGGGACCCTGCTTCTGATAGATACAGTTTTTGCTTTATCTTGTCCAGAACATCCATTTCCGTGCTAGGCCACCAGGTGTGTACCCCACCCCCACCTCGTTCCTTCCCAGCTCCCCTTTCTGTGTTTTCTTCCCTTGTAAGAGTGTAAGTTCCTTGAGGATACAAACTGTCTTGTTTGCTTTTATTAATATTCTCAATTCTTTGCAAAGTACCCAGCACATAGTAAGCACTTAATAAATGCTTTATGTATTTATCTCTCTGAATCCCTGTCTACAATAATATTCACAGACAAGGCACACTTCTTCACCGTCAGAGAAATGGGGAAGGAGATAGGGGGAAAGGAGAGAACAGGAGAGGAGAAAAAAGAAAAGGATTCCAGTAGCCAGCAAAAAAGACAACTCTAGTTGGGACTAGGTAGGGTCTATGTCCCTTCTTCATCCATGAGCTCACCGTGACCTCTAGGAGCACTTCTTCATCCTCATCTAGCAGAAGTTCCCGATCCAAAGGGTGGCTCACCTTGATGACACCATCCTGCTCTCCGATGCTGAACCAAGGTTTTGTAGAATCTGAATAGGAACACAGGTGAGGACATGGGGACTGACAGGCTGAGGGCCTGAGCTCCATCCCCAAAACAAGCAGATTCCCCAAGAGAAGGACTATGGGTATGTATCCTGAAGCCAAGTTCAGGATCCTGGGCATGTGGGGTTTACTAGCCCTCAGTCACATCTCTTCCCATTTCTTTTCTCTAAATCTCAGTGATTCTGAGTCTATGATCCCAAGGAGTCCTCAATGTCATCCCTTTTCCATTCCACTCCCTTCCAGCTCAAGTCTATGGAGGAAGAGAGGGGAAGAGGAAGGAAAGAGAAGAGAGGAGGAAGAAATAGACAAAAGCGAAGGTGTAAAGGGAAGAAAAGGAAGCCCCAGCAGACCCACTGTCTTCTCACTAGAAATAGAGAATTTGACTGGATCATTGATTCCTTTGTCTCCATCCACAGTCTTCAAGGTCAATACTGAGGTGCCCTGGAAGAAGAGCCACCAGTCTAATCAGAGGGGGGATCCCAAGGAGGACCTAGACCACCCCTTCCAAAGGTTCCCCACGCACACACTCCCAGCCCCTGCCTCACCATGGCTGCATCTTCTCCTACTGAAGCTATGTAAGGCTCCTGGAGAAACTGAGGATCCAGGTCTGGAAGGTCAATCACTGTGACTGTTAGGAAGACTGACTGGGAACACAGTGGTTTATGCTTGTCTTGGTCCTACAGAGAATGGCAGCACAGGCCTGTTTGTGAGACTTCCTTAATTCTACCTCCTCCCCTTCCTCATCTCTCCCTAGCTTTCCAACCAGAATGCTCCAAGCAAGTCCCAGGAAGGCTCCTTTCTCCTTCTCAACAGGAAATCTTTCTCCCCTAGAAAATTGTCGCTCCATCCCAAAGAAAGTTTCCCATCCCCCAGACCAGAGGGTGCTCTCACACAGGATTGTAATTTCAGTTGGTAGAACATGCTTTTGTTGTTGTAGCTGAGAGGACCTTCAAGGATGATAGTTCCATTGCGCAGGATGGAGAAGAGATTCTGGTTTTCTGGAGTGTTGGGGAGGACCTGATGTAAGGGTAGGAACAGAGACCAAATGAGACAGTTTAGCCTGGTTACTGTGGGGCAAGGGCAGGCCTCTGTCCTGGGCCCAGGGCTGAGTCATCTCTGAGGTTACTCCAGGATCCTCTATTTCTGCTCCCACCCAACACACACTGCCCCCCATCTCTTCCATTCAGGTCTTAGGGACCTCAGAAGTTGAGCAGAGAGCCAGTCAATTCTTCTCTCCTCCAACTAGCAACCACTGTCACTAACGCCCGCCCCCTGCCCAATGAACCCATCTATTAGGGGATCAATAGAAAATGTTGAAGGCTCATATATCCTCCAGCTGGAACTGAGACAAGAACCCAAGAATCCTGACTAGAGTCATAACTAACCAGCCAACTGACCTGGGTCTTGGACTTGGGCAACTAATATTGAGGGAGGTGGGTTTGTTTTTTTCACTCAGCATTGATCCTTTTCCCAAATGTCACCTTGGTAGCTCTGCTTGTCTGAATTGACTCAGATTGTAACTGTCTCAGTATAATTTCAATAGAACCTCTTTCCTGGGGCCTATTCCCACAATCACAGTTGGAGAAAGGGGCAAGGAGACAAGAGGTCTCTTCTGCCGTATGGACACTCTTGAAATTGTATTGCCCTCTGCCTTACTACCCTTCACTAGTGAATTTGTCCTACACACACACACACACACACACACACACACGAATTCCTATGGCTCTGGTCCTAGTACACAGTTTAGTCCTCTACTTTGAACCAGGGCTGGGATTCAGTAGGTTTGAACACTAGTTCAGATTCTACCAATGACTTGCCATGTGACTGGCCAGTCCTTTCCCCTTCTTTTGCCTCAATTCCTTTATCTGTAGAGTAAAGAGGTCCAAGGTATCTACGGTTCTTTCTAGCTCTAAACCCTCTGTCTTGTATTCAAATCTAAGCTCTAACCCTGAGCAAGTCATTTAATTGGATTAGCTACTCCCTAAAGTTCTTTCCACTCTGACAGTAGATGATCCTGTGATTTTTCTTGAGGGATCTTCCCCTCAGAGATAAAAATAGAATTATGGCAGGTGAGAGGTATCAGAGTCCTTAGAACATAAAACTAGAGTGTCAGTGATGAACCTTAAAGACCATTTAATCCAACTCCCTCATACAGATGGAGAAGCCAAAGCTCATAAGTCAGCTTGATTTGTCACCCAGAGTGGCAGAGCTAGTGCTAGAGACCATTTCCATGAGCTGTTCTGTTTCACCCACCAGATACTCCTCCTTCTTCCCTGCCCACTCCTAGCCACGAAGCAGTCCAATGGAGGGGGAAGGAACATGTCTTCCCCTTCCACACTTCAGGGTTGGTCGCACCGAGTTGTGTGGGAAGACACTGCCCTCTTGTGGTCATACAAGGAGCAATCTAGCTTTCTAGTTTGCAGAACAGACCCAAGCCTCTGGATCAAGCAGGGTTAGGGTTAGGGTTAGGGTTAAGATTCCTGTTATCACATGGATCTATAGATCTATAGACTCCACCCTAGATGATCTCAGAATACTTTTGATCCATGCCTGACTTACCTCAAGAATAGTGTAGTTCACCACGCCACCTAACCCTGTGTCCGGGTCTTTTGCACTCACTGTGTAAACCTGGGAGCCCACAGGCAGGGTCTATAACATAGGGAAGAGAAAGATTAGGAGTTTTAGGGGCTGTATACACTACCTTAATTTCTGGATCGGCTCAAGCCCCAAGGCTGGAGACCTGAGCCACCCTCCTGGCATGGGAGAAGGAATGGGTGAGGACTCAGATCCCCTTAGCCTCCAGGACCAGGAAAACTGCCTGATGCTCAGTGACTGAATCCAGAAGTTTCACCTTTCTTGCCTAGGGACTCCAGTTCTTAAATCCTCTGTCCAGGTCTCTAGGACTGGAATAAGCCCAAAAGGAAATAGTGGGTCTTAGGGGCCAAACTCATGGAGGGAGGGGATAGTTGAGAGAGATATTTCCTCATTCTTCTCCCTTCTCTTTCACTCAATATTCAAACCTTCTTTCTCCTTCAAGCCTTTAAGCCTCTCTCACTTCTTCTTCTGACCCTCATCCATTTACTCCTAGTAGGTGATCTTGTTTCTTATTTCACCAAAACAAATTTATTAGATTTAGATCTCCTCATCTTCTTCTCCATCTACAAACATAATCACCTGTCCTCTCCTTCCTCCTTGAAGTCTCAGATGTGTCACTCCTCTTCACCTGATGCCCTGATCCCGTTCCCTCCAGAAGCTTCATCTACTAATCATTCCTCTCTTTCTACTGCTTCTTCAAGTTCTCTGCATCTGGCTCCTTCCCCTCAGCCCATTCCAACCACCTTAATCTTAAAAAAAGAAAAAAGTCTTTTCTGTATCCTACAGCCTTCTTACGCTACTGAACCATTTCCCTTCTCCCCATCATTGACAGTCTCTTAGAAAGAATGGTTCATGCATCCCCTGTCTCACATGCTCTCCACCCACTGTCTTCAGCCTCTGCAATCTAGCTTCTAGCCTTACCAGTTAACTGAAACTCTCTGCAAGGTGACCAGCAATCTCCCAGTCATTACATCCAATCTTCTCAGTCCTCATCTTCCTCTCCAAAGCATCCGACTCACAACCACCCCTTCTTGGATGCTCTCTCTTCCCTTGTCTTTATAACATTGCCCTCTCCTGGTTCTTCTCCCACCTCCCCTATGGCTCCACCTCTATCTCTGAAACTAACACTTCCTCCTCCCATATCCTTAGAATAGACCTTTCCAAAGTGTCAATGCTTAGTTCAGTTCTCTTCTTCCTCCATTCCTTGATGATCTCACTTACCTGCATGATTCCAGTGTTCACTTCTGCGTTGATAAATAACTACTCAATTTCTATCTTTAACCCTGACTTCTCTCTATCTCCAACTGCCTGCTAGATAGCTGAGCCTTGATGTCACCCCTGAATATGAAACTAACTTCATCATTTTCCCTTCAAAATCTGTCCCTTTTCCTGACTTCTCTATTTCTTTTTTCACGATCTGCCTCATCACTTGGGCAGGAAAAGTCTTTTCTTTCCTTTATTCCTTTCATCTAATCAGTCTCTGAGTTTTGCAGGCACTACCTCCATTGTATCTCTCTTTCATTCCATCTTCTCTTAGATTCATTGACTCTTCCTAGGGTTGGAAAGAGTATCTGAGGACAATGAATCCAAACTCCACTTTTTCCAAGTAGAAAAACTAAAGTCCACAAATGGAAAATGACTTACCCGAGGTTATATTGAATCAGTGGCAGCGACTAGAACCTAGGCCTAAGTTTTGACCTAGTGCACTTTTCGTTACTCCATGATGCCCAGCTCTCCAGCCTACTTCAGTCCTTCTCACCAGGACTACCGCAAGAATCTCCTAACTGGTGATTTTGCCTGCTGACTTTCATTAGAGGTGGAATTGAGAGCCCTCACTTGGAATCTAGGCTTCACCACTGATAAATTGTATAACTGTAAGCAAGTCACTTCATCTCTCTGACTTGCTTTTCCCATCAGGAAAATGGAGATAATAATACTTATCTGCCTCTCATGAAGTACTTTCCAAATTTTAAATTGCTATAGAATTATCTTACATATGATGTCCCAAGGAAGGGACAGAATGGAAAGTCCTAGATGATAAGAATGCTCTTTTATTCTTTCTCAACATCACCAGCACCATTACTCTCACTAAGCCCATAAATGGCAAAGGCCCAGTGTGGAGTTCTGCTCTCCTTGGTCCTAACTTCAGACCCCTGCCCCACTCGGCCTGATCCAGAGCCCTTTCTCCTTGGTCCTGACCCCTAGACTTTTGCCCTCTGGTTCTGATTCTGGTCCTGTCTCTTTGGTTCTGTTCCCAAAATCTCCATTTCCTTGGTCCCAACCTTTACACTATAGATATCCCACTTCCCTCCACCCAAGACTCCTGAGTTCATAGCATACTCTACCTCATTAATACTGGTAGAATAGGGTGTATTCTGGAAGACTGGTTCATTGTCATTTGTGTCAAGCACAATGATTTGCAACTCCTTCTGCACCTTTATGAGGGAAGAGAAGGCTAGTATTAGACTGGATGACCCCTAGAGGTCATTTTCATATCTATAACCCCAGAATATGATACCTTGTACATAATAGGTGCTTAATAAATATTGGATGAATTGATTTTGTCTCATTCTCAGAGCTGCCTAACAATATCACAGAACTGTCTTAAGGTTCGGTACAGCTAGGCTCCCTATGCATGAGCCACAATTTGATAGGTCTAGCTGAATGAGGAAGGCACATAGCTAAGCCCACTCCTGACTATGCTGGCTCTGTGGGTAAGAAGAGAAGCAGAAAATACCAGTTGTTGTCAGAAAAAGTCTGGGATTTTAGAAGACTGGTCACACTACACAAATGATCTGATAATCCCTACAGTTTTGCTTTGACATTCTATGTGGATGTCAAATGACTTCCCATCCTGAATCTCTTGTCAAGCATCTCATCTTCCCTCTTATCTCAGAGTCAGATGCTTGAATCTCAATGATCCTTAGACAGTCTGGTACCAACTCAGCCTGACTTTGGCTTTATTCTTGTGCACCTCTCAGCTAGGGATTCCCCTTTCTTTACCCTGGGGTTTGTCACATTACCCGTCAACCACGGCTAGGGGAAAAATAGAACATCGTGGACCCAGGAGTTGCCTGTGTCCTAACCTAGTCCTCTGGAGCTCCTAACCTTCACCTCTACTTCAACTTTCCTAGCCTTAGGCATTCCCCCAACATACCTCTGGATTTATATTATCCCACACAGAAATGGTAACAGCGAAATGGAACAGTGTCTGAAAAAGCAAGAAAGGAGGGGAGGTGATGTAAAGCTGACCCAGCAAGGGTCCATTAAGCATAAACCACAGGTTTCTGGGGCTGAACTGTGAAAGGTCACCTATCCAGTGCCAACACTCCTGCCAGTGCCATGTCCTTAGTTCCTTCCTCCACCTTGAGCTCTTTAAATTATCAAATATGGCCCATTCCCTCCCAGATCTTTCATATTCTCCCAACCTGTGTCTTCTCCCAGAATTTCCCATTCTGTGCTTAGTCCATGTCATGTCCCAGATCCCATGATCTGTATCCTCTGCCCAGATCACCATTTACTCAGATTTCCTGGACCCTCTGCCCAAATTTGTCATCTCCCCACTTGCTATACCAACTTCCAGAGTGAAGACTATTCCTGTCTTAGAATTATTGATTTAGAGCCAGAAGGGACCTCAGAGATCATCTAGTCCAATGCCATCATCTTACAAGTGAGGAAACAGAGGTCCAGAGAGATTAGATAACTTACCCAGGATTAGATAAATTACCCATCTAATAACTATCTGAGGTAATTTTTCTTTTTACTTTGTCTTTGATAAAGGCCTCATTTCTCAAATATATAGGGGAACTTAGTCAAATTTATAAGAATATGAGTCATTCTCTAATTGACAAATGATCAAAGCATATGAACAGAAAGTTTTCAGATGAAGAATCAATACTATTATAGTTATATAAAAATGTTCTAAATCATTATTGATTAGAGAAATGCAAATTAAAACAACTGAGCTACCACCTCACACCTAATGGCAAATATGACAGAAAAGAAAAATGATATATGTTGGAGAGGATGTGGGAAAATTGAGACACTAATGCACTGTTGGTGGAGTTGTGAACTGATCCAACCATTCTGGAGAAGAATCTAAAATTATGCCCAAAGTTCTATAAAACTGTAAATAAACTTTGGTCCAGTAATACCACTACTAGGTCTATATCTCAAAAAGATCAAAGAAAAAGAAAAAGGACCTATATGTACAAAAATATTTATAGCTGCTCTTTTTGTAATGGCAAAGAACTAGGAATTGAGGGGATGTCCATTTATTGGGGAACTGCTGAACAATGGAATTGTGCTTTAAAAAATGTTATAAGTAAGCTATTGTGCTATAAGAAATGATAAGTAAGATGCTTTCAGAAAAACCTGGGAAGACTTATATGAACTGAGACAAAGTGAAGTGAGCAGAACCAGGAAAACAAATTACACAGTAACAGCAATCTTGTACAGTGGTCTACTGTGAATGACTTAGCTATTCAGATCAATACAATGATCTAAGGCAATTCTAAAGAATTTATGATGAAAAACACTATCCACCTCCAGAGAAAGAACTGATGAAGTCTAAATGCAGATTTAAGAATAATTCTTCTCACTTTATTATTCTTGCCTTTTATTTGGGAACATGGAAAATATGAAAATATGTTTTGCATGATTTCACATATTTCACATAATTTCACATAATTGATATCACATTTCTTGTCTTCTTAATAGGTGGGAGAAAGATAGGAAGGAGGGAAAAAATTCAGAACTTAAAATTTTAAAAAGATGAATGTTAAAGATAAATAAATAATATATTTTTTAAATGACTAAGGCTACATTTGAACTTAGGTTTCCTGATTTGAAAAACATGCTGCTTTTCATGGTACAGTGTCCTGCTCTGAACCAATACCATCTCTAGACCTTCATGTCTTTCCGAAGGATTTCCTCTACTCCTTCCAGTTTCAGCCAATGATGACCTGCTTTCATCTTATTCCCAAGCTTTTACCTCATAGTCCAAAGAACTGATCAAGATAGTCTCCCCTGTGGTCTGGTTGACATTAAAGAAATAAGCATAACGACCAGTCATCTGGTAAATCAGAGTGTCATTATCTGGATCTGTGGCTATAATCCAGAAAACTGTAGTCCCTGTGGGTGGAGAGAGAAGAGAGACCTGAGATCATACACACACACACACACACACACACACACACACACACACACACATACACACACACACACATACAAACACACACTTTCTCTCAGAGTTGACCGCTGGGCCTGAATGGGGAGGCAGGGCATGGCCCTAGAAGAGCTTCTGGGAGTACCTGGGTCTTGCAGACATAAATTTACGGCTTATTAGGATTAGAAAGAACCTTGGAGGTCAACAGATTCTAGAATGTTAGAGCTTGGTACAGCTTAAGAATGGGCTGTGTATTGGTTGATGGTTTGATGCAATGTTAGAATAAATAACATAGGCTGGTAGAGTCAGAAGGGACTCTAGGACATAGAATGTCGGAAGTGGAAGGTGCTTTAGGTATCATCTAGTGCCCTAGATTTGGGTGCAACCTCCTAATTTTAAAGATCAGGAAAATGAGACCTAAAGAAGGGAAACAACTTACTCAAAGTGACTCAGTCAATTTATAGCAGTATAGAGAAGTATGGTGTAGCAGTGTAGCAGTATAGTAAAGACCTGAATATAGGTCATCTGCTTTTTATTTTGATATTCTTTCCACTGGCCCATCTTGACTCCTTTATGGGCACAGAGAGGACTAGGGCAGAGACCAACAGTAAAACTCTTAGTTAACTCAAACTCCTAGTTATTTCCTTCCATGGGAGCCCATTCATGAAAAGGTTTCAGGGACAGCTACCTGGAGGGACAATTTGGAAATGTTCTTTAGAAATCCCCAAACTGAAAAACATAACAAAAACATGATAGCACAAAGAAGAGCTGGGGAGATGGGTAGTGAGAGGACATGGTTTCAAGTCCAGAATCTTAGGCAAGTCCTTTCTGTCTCTAGGCTTCACCTTCCTGATCTGTAAAATGAGTTGAGCCAGATCATTTTTAAGGTCTTTTGAGACATACAAGTCCACTGTTTAATGTCTACAGAGTAGAGATGATTTGGAGTTATCAGTTCCATGGACATGGGCCTGCATCACTGTCCCTTCTCTTCTGGGATAATTTTGGTCCCACACTGGAAGCCAAGCCACCCACCTTGACACAAAAGGTACTCACCTTTAGACGTGTCTTCAGGCAGACGAACTGTGGTCATGTTAGCAGCGAATCTTGGAGCTGAGTTCCCATGCACTGCAAAGGTGATACTGAGATCTGTGACCTGTGACCTGAGACCTGCTTCCTGAGACCTGATCTCCAGCCCTGAGCCCTGAGCCCTGGCTCTGAACTCTAAGCCTAAATTTCAGAATATCCATGTTCCAGGCCCCTGCCCTGAGCCTTATCCTGGTATTGTACCTGCCCTGAATTCTAAGACCTGGCCAGCCTGCATTTCAGCCCCTCATCCTTATCCCCAACCTCCACAAATCCCAAACTTCAGTCCTGATAATAATCCTGACTTCTCATCAGCCTTGCTCCCTGAGTCTCAGCTTCCTCTAACTCTTGACTCTTAAATCCCTTTCCCCATTCTTAATCCTATTCCTGATTAGATTCCCATCTTCCCTAACCCACAAATACCCAAGAGCCAGATCCCAGTCATGATCTCCCTTTCTGTGGGCACCTTTTCCTATAAGCTCCTGGGCCTAGGACTGGGCCTACAGCCACTATTTGAATGTGGAGGATCTAGGATGAGGTGGAAGACATGAAGGGGGACTCTAGAAAGCAGGCTGATGTCAATGCTCCTCCCAAAAGATGGTACAGTGTTGGGCATTAGTGTTTCCAGACCTCTCCGGTAACCTTTTCTAATCTGGCCACTGGCTCTCAGGGGCTCCACTGGACCATAGAGGGAACATCAGTGGGAGAACAATGTCTTAAGACATCAGTATGCCACCAGCCACAAAGGACAGGAGAGAAGAAGAGGACAGAAGGAAAACACTTACCGGAGACCAAGAGACAGGGCAGAAGGACCAGCAGGCTCCAGCCCATCCTGTCCCAGGGCTACCTGTAGAAAAGAAAAGACTTCTATAAAGTCACCCAGATAGAATTTCTTCTTCTGATCCCAATTTGACCAGTGGGAACAAAATGTCCAAGCTTGGTAGGTTCACCCCATCCCTCAAAGACACATTCGATTCTGACCATAATGTCTCCCACATTCCAGAAATATCATTACCTCCAGGAGGAAGGGGATCTGTACCCAACTGAAATAATATTGTATCTTTGCTCTTTGCTGCATCTTTTCCATGATATTGTTAAATAAGTTTCTTTTGTTAAATGAGTTCCACTACAAAGTCCAAAGGAAATTCTAACTCATCTCTTGAGTTCAATTAAACACCAGTTTAGCACTTTCAGGAAACAGCGTAGAGCCAAGATGGCAGAATGAGAGCAGCGTTCTTGCCAAGTTCTCTCAACACACTCCTCTATAACTACTTTGAAAAATGTGTTTAACTGAATTCTTAGCAGAAAAAATGACCAAAAATTCATGGTAAGAAATTTTCCCAGTCTGAGACAGCTTAGGAACACAGAAAGAAAGGTCTGCATGGTGAGCATTGGGTAGGTGGGTGCAGCTCAGTGGAAGCAGCACTGGCTATGGACTTTGGAGGTGGCAGCAGCAATGGGGGAATATCTGGAACTCCCTAGGATGATAGAGGGATTGAATACCAAGACAGAAAGAGATTCCAGGGGACCCCTATGTTAGCACTGGATGTAGGATCAAGCAACATTTGGCAGCCCTGTTGCCCATTACCTAGTTCTAGGTCACAGCTCCAAGACAGAGAAGAGTGGTTGCCATTTTGAAGGGGTAGAGACCCTATCTTGGTAAGGACCAGGATATAGACCAGGAAGGCAATGATAAGACCTCTCCTTGGATCATATCACTATGAAAGCACCAAAAACTTATAGGTCCCTAGACATAACTGAGAAAGCAGCAGAAGAACATGAAAGACCAGGCCAGTCACCCTCTCCACCACCACCAAAGATGAGTAGAGTCCATAAAATAAGGTCCAAAGTCAAAAAATAGTTTGGAAAAATAGACCCCCAAACCCACAAAAAAGAACTCGGTCATAAAAATGGTGATAAGGAAGCTCAAGAAACAAGCTCAGAAGAAAACAATGACTTGAGAAAATCTACGAGCAAAATACCAAAGAAAAATGCAAATTGAACACAAACCCAACAAGAATTCCTAGAAGAGCTAAAGAAATATTTTAAAAGAGGGGGATAAGGATTTTAAAAATCAAATAAGAATGGTAGAAGAAAAAGTGGGAAAAGAAATGAGAGCTATGCAAAGAAATAATGAAAAGAAAGTTAATAGCTTGAGAAAAGAAACAACAAAAATATTAAAGAAAATACTCCTTAAAAATTTGAATCAGTCAAGTGGAAGCTAATGACTCCATGAGACATCAAGAAGCAATATTTTGGACCATAATGCAATGAAATTATATACATTAAATGACCTTTGAAGCATAGATTAAAAATTAATTACAAATTAAGCAACCTAATCATACAGAATGAAAGTCAAAGAACAAATCATAGAAACAATAGTTTCATTAAAGATAATGACAATAATGAGACAATATACTAAAATTTGTGAAATGCAGCTAAAGCAGTAGTTACGGAAAAATTGATATCTCTAAATGCTTACACTAATGAAAGAAAGAGTAGTTGAATTAATTGGGCATACAAATTAAAAAAACTAGAAAAACAACAAATTAAAAATCTATAGCCTAAGGAGATCAAAGAAAAAGTACCTCTATGTAAAAAAATATTTATAACAGCTCTCTTAGTGATGGCAAAGCATTGAAAATTGAGGGGATGTCTATCAACTGGAGAATGGCTGAACAAGTTATGGATATATGATTGTGATGGGATATTATTGCGCTATAAGAAATGATGATTGTGATGGAATACTATTGTGCCATAAGAAATGATGAAGGAAATCGTTTTTTAAAACCTGGGAAGATTTATATGAACTGATACAAAGTGAAATGAGCAGAAGTAAGAGACCAATCTTCACAGTAACAGCCAGATTGTAAAGATAAACAACTGTTTAAGATTTAATAACTCTGACCAATGTAATGAGCCATGAGAACTCCAAACAACTCATGTGAAAAATGTGATCTATCTCGAGATAGAGAACTGATGGACTTAGAATGTAGACTGAAACACATTTTTTCTTTCTTTCTTTTTCTTGCTTTTTGGGGGGAACATCGATTGCATTATTTCATAAGTATAATAGGTATCATATCTTTTACCATTGCAATGGGTGTGGATGGAGGGAGATAATTTGTAACTAAAATATTTTTTTATTAGCACTTAAATACTAGGTACTGGGAATGTAAAGCCAAAAAATGAAACAATCTCTACCCTCAAGGAGGAATTTCATGGCACAGTAGATAGAACATTAGACTCAGGTAGTTAAAATCTAAGTCTCGAGTTCTAAGTTCAAGATCAAATCTAAAGTCTAACCTAAGTTCAAATCTAGTCTCAAATGCTTACCAGCTGTGTGATTCTGGACAAGTCACTTAACCTCTGTTTGCCTCAGTTTCTTCAGCTGTAAAGCAGAGATCAAAACAGTATCTACCACCCATAACTGTTGTGAGGATTAAATGAAATGACATTCATAAAGCACTTAGCAATGTTCTTGGAACATAATAGGCACTTAATAAATGCTGGTTTCCTTTCCTTCATATGTGTGTATATGTATACATATACACACATATGAATATGCACACATGTCTATATACATACATATTATGTTATTGTGTGTGCATATATAATATACACATAGGGGAAGGAGAAGAAGGAAGAGGAGGAGGAGGAGAAATAAAAGCTCATCAAAAACATATTTTTAATATACGCAGAAGAGAACAGAATCTACAGGACTTGACAAATGATTAAACAAGGGAGAGAGAACATTCAAAGGTGATTCTGAGGTTAGGTCCGTTATGACTAGAAGGACCATGGCACTCTCACTAGAAATAAGAAAATTTGGAAAAAATGAGTTTAGAGGGGAAGATAATGAATTACATTGTGGACATGTTGAGATAAAACATCAAGGTGGAGCTGTCCAACAGTGAAAGATGAGAGATTAGAACTCATGGCATATAGTTAAGCCTATGGAAGCAGATGAAATTCATTCATTCATTCATTTACTAAACAGCATTTATTAACCTCTCTGCTGACTTTCAATCTCACATCTCTAACTACCTTTAAAAGATTTCAAACTGAATGTGCAGTAGACATATTAAACTCCACAAATCTAGGGGCAGCTAGGTGGAGTGATAGATAGAACACCAGCCCTGGAGTCAGGAGGATCTGAGTTCAAATATGGCCTCAGACACTTGACACTTACTAGCTGAGTGACTCTGGGTAAGTCACTTAATCCCAATTGCCTCACCAAAAATAATAATAATAATAATAAACAAAACTCAACATATCCAAAACCAAACTCATTATCTTTCCCCCTCAAACCTCTCCTGTTGAAGAAACTTCACTATTACTGTCAAGAACACCACCATCCTCCCCAGGCCTCCAGGCTCATCATCTCCTCACTGTCTCTTACCCCTCAGGTCTAATCTGTTGCTAAGACCTGTTCATTTTGACTTTTGCAACATCTCTTGCATATACCTTTTCTCTCTGTTGATATTTACCACCACTATAGTATACGCCCTTATCACCTCATACCTGGACTATTGCAATAATTTGCTAGTTGGTATGCCTACTACAAATCTCTTCCCACTCCAGTCCACCCTTTATTCAGCCACCAAAGTGATTTTCCTAAAATATATGTGCAAACATATCACCCCTATACCCAGTAAAGTCCAGTCGCACCTTATCAGCATCAGGATCAAACATAAAATCCACAAATAATATACATATACCCTTCATAACCTAGTTCCTCCTACACACTCACTTTTCCAGTCTTCTTACATCTCACACCCCTCCATGTACTCTTTGATATAGGACATGGGCTTCCTTGCTTCTCCACAAACAAGTCCTCCATCTCTTAGCTCTAGGCATTTTTTCTAACTATTTCACATACCTGGAATTCTCTCCCTCCTCATCGCCATCTCCTGGCTTACCTGGCTTCCTTCAAGTTTCACCTTCTACAGGAAGCCTTTTCCAATCCTTCTTAATTTTAGTTCCTTCCCTCTGTTAATTATTTCCTATTTATCCTGCTTAATTTTGCATATTTGTTTGCTTATTGTCTCTACCATCAAATCACAAGTTCCTTGAGAACAGGGACTGTCTTTTAACTTTCTGTATATCCAAAGGACTTAGCATAGTACCTGGTCCATAGTAGGAACTTAACAAAAACTTATTGAGTGACTATTAAATGCCTGTCATGTACTCTTTCAGGCACTGTAGATACAAAGACAAAACCAAAAAAAAAAGTCTATCTGCAGAGAATGAAGTTGAAATGGTACTCTCAAGTTTTCAAAACACTTTACTTATATCTTATTTGATTCTCACAATAATCCTGTGAGATAATTACTACAGATATTATTGCCTCCATTTTACCAATGAGGAAACTGAGACTCAGAGGAAAAAGTATCAGATGAGATTTGAACTCATCTTCTCCATTCCAAGTCCAGAACTGAATTTATGACATTGCAATGCCTTGCCTCTCCTGCCCCCACCCCCCAAGAGGAAGAGTTATAAATAAAAGAGATGGCCTACGACAGAGCCTAAGGCACCCACGTTAAAGAGGCAGGAGACAAATGATGACCCAACAAAGGACACTGGGAAGCAAGGATCAGTTGACTAGAAGGACAACCAAGAAAAACAAATGAAGTCATGGAAGCTAAGGGAAGTATTTAACAATGAGATGCTTTCTCAGGTGTCTAAAACAGAACACATGATTCCTTCCAAGGAAGACTTCCTAGTTCTATTGAAAGTATCACTAGTCTTTTTCAGTGTCAAAGGGTAAGGAAGACCCCTTTCCTCCTCTGAACCAAAGTTAACCCTTCCAATTATGTCCTTGGATCCTATACCATCTTACCTTTATCCAGACCTTAACCCATTCATCATCTAACTCTCTATTACACCTTCAATCGCTATATATTGGCTCCTTCCCTTCTGCCTACAGATATAGTCAGATCTCCCTATTCCACCACTCCCTCCAAAAAAACCTTTTCCTAGACTTTTCGTCACCTTCACTGCCAAAATTCTGAAGTTATATAGCAAAGCAAAGATGCCTCTCCTCACTGTGATTTGACTTAATTCCAGAAATGCTAATGGTATAAGTAAAAGAAAGAAATTAAAGACAAATATTAGTGAAAGGGAGATAACATTATCCCCATTTGTAGATATGATGCTTTGCTTAAAAACTATAGAGAATCAGCAAAAATATTGAGATAATAGTATCAATACTATATCAGGATATATAACAAATTCACATAGAAAGTAAGTCCACAAAACCACTGGCATTTCTAAAGAGCAATGACAAAAATCAGGAAGAAATGATAAAGGAAATTCTATTAAAAATGACATGAATAGATAACATGTCTGGAAGTCAATCTACCAAGTCATAATCAAAACCTATATAAATTAAATTATCATCAATTAATCAAGCATTTATTAAGTGCCTACTATGTTCTGGGCACTGTGCTAAGTGATGAGAATGAAAAAAAGAAGCATAAGACAGTCTCTGCTCTCACAGAACTTGCAAGGAAGACAATATATAAACACATACAAAGCAAAGTTGAACACAGGATAAATAGGAAATAATTAACAGAGGGAAGGCACCAGAATTAAGAGGATCAGGGGAAGACTTCCAATAAAAGAGATTTTAGTTGGGATTTAAAGAAAAAAGAGGTCAGTAGGCAGGAGGGAGAATGTTCTAGGTATGGGAGATACAGTCAAAGAAAAAGATGTCAAGAGTATCTTGCTTGTGGAACAACCAATGTCACAGGATCAAAGAGTAACGTGGGAAGGAGTAAGGTATAAAAAGACTGGAAAGGTAGGAGGGTGCTAGGTTGTATAGGGCTTTGAATGCCAAATAGAGCATTATGCATTTGATCCTGGAAGCAATGGGGAACCACTTATCTTATTTTTATTTGGAGTTTTTTGCTTTAAGTGGCTGAATGGAGGATGGATTGGATCCGGAAGAGACTTGAGGCAGGCAGACCCACCAGCAGTCTATTACAATAGCTCAAATATGAGGTTATATGATCTAGATATAAAGGCTGACACTATAGACAAATTAGGGAAGCAAGGGATAGTGTATTTGTCAGATTTATGGAGATGGAGAAATTTATGACCAAACAAGAGATAGAGAACATTATGGAGTTCAAAATGGATAATTCTGATCACCTTAAATTGAAAAGTTTTTGCACAAATGTGAGGTGATGAGGGCTTGCACTAGATTGGTAGCAGTGTCAGAGGAGAGAATGGCAGGGGGGCATGGTATTCAAAAAATGTTGCAAAGGTGAAATAAACAGGCTTTGGCAACAGTTTGGATATGGGGGGGGTGTGGAATTTGAAAGGTAGCGAAGAGTCCAGGAGGCTCCTAGGTTTTGAGCCTGAGAAATTGTGAACATGATGTTGCTTTCTAACAGTAATAGGGAAGTAGGAGAGGGAGAGGGCTTGGGGAAGAGATAATGAGTTGGTTTGGAACATATTGTGTTTAAGATGTCTACTGGACATCCAGCTTGAGATCTCTGAAAAGCAATTGGAGATGAAAAACTGGAAGTCAGCAGAGTGTTTGAAACAGGATAAGTAGATTTGAGAATCATCGGCATAGAGATAATGATTAAAGCAACAGGAACTGATGAGATCACCAAGTAAAGTAGTATAGAGACAGAAGAAAAAGAAGACCTAGGACAGAACCCTGAGAAACATCTAGAGTTAAAGGGCATGCTCTGGAAGGGAATCCAGCAAAGGAGACAGAGAAAGAACAGTCAGAGAGGTAGGAGGAGAACCTGCAGAGTATGGTGTCCTGAAAACCTAGACAGAAGATAGTATCAAGGAGGAGAGAGTAATTAGCAGTGCATAAGGTCACAGAGAGGCCAAAGAGAATAAGGACAGAGAAAAAGACATTGGATTTGACAACTAAGAGGTCATTGGTAACTTTATAGAAAGAAGTTTCAGTGGAATAGTAAGTTTGAAGCCTAGATGTAAAAGGTTAAGAAGAGACCAGGAAAAGAAAAAGTGGAGACTTATTGTAGAGAGCCTTTTAGAGGAGTTTAGCTACAAAGGAGAAGACAATGGGGCAATCATTCATGGGGATAGGAGGACCAAGGGAGGGTTTTTTCAGGATAGGGGAGATATGGACATGTTTGTAGGTAGTGGGAAATAAGCCAGTACAAAGGGAGGTTGAAAATAAACGAAAGAGTGGGGAGCAATCTGTTAGAAGAGATGGGATGGAATGGGATCACTTGAAAGAAGTATAGGGGTTAGCTTTGGTAAAGAGTAAGACCATTTCATCATGAGGCAAAGATAAAGGAGGAAATAGTGGCAGAGAGCATCTGAATGATAAGAGATGAAGAGGTAAGGTGACTGAGATGGCACACAGGACACAGCTCCAGAACTGGAGTCAGGAAGACTTGAGCTCAAATCTGGCTAAATGCTTCCTATCTATGTGACCCTGGACAAGTCAATTCAACTCTATTTGTCTGTTTCCTCATCTGCAAAATGGGGTTAATAATAGGACCTACTTCCCAGTGCTATTGTGAGAATCAGATGAGACACCATTCATAAAGCACCTAGCACAGTGCCTGGCAAATAATAAGCACTATAT
The DNA here is from genome assembly GCA_023548195.1 of Bettongia penicillata ogilbyi. Lineage (NCBI taxonomy): Eukaryota > Metazoa > Chordata > Mammalia > Diprotodontia > Potoroidae > Bettongia > Bettongia penicillata. Next base: position 2,191,813 of record JAJHZJ010000277.1, read on the forward strand.
AAATGTTAGCTCTTATTATCATTACTTTTAAGAGGAGAGAAGAGGGAGGTCACAGTAAATGATCTCAATCTTTTTCATAAAATATGAAGCCAGGTTCCTAAGCTGAGTGGGAGCATAGGGAGCCATGAGAGGTTAGAAGTAATGAAAAGGTTTGGAAAAGTCACTGAGGAGAGTGGAATGGTGAGTTAAGGAAGGTTTAGTACAATTGTCTAGAAGCAATGAGAGCCAAATTGAGGTTGAGAACTTCTACAGAAATAAAATAAGATAAATAATTTTAGGGATAGTCATTGTTCATGGTTGGGTCATGCCAATATATTTAAAATGGCAATACCACTAAAATTAGTTTAAAGATTTAGTGTTTTGGTATCAAACTATTAAGATGTTACTTTACAGAGTTAGCAAAATAACAGCAAAACTCATTTGGGATAACAAAAGGTCTAAATATGTCCTAAATCAGTATGAAGTTTGGATTCAGTCAAAGGACTGCACTTGAGGATGTAGAGGGCCTCGATGGCCACAGGTTCCCTGACCCTCATCTAGAATCTCAAGAGAAATAATGGGGGGGGGGGCAGAGATCACATCAAAGAAAAAATTAATACTAACACTTTACTCTTCACATGGGCACCAATTTGCCAGAAAGTTTTATTTAATTTAACATTAGTCTCTATCTTTTACACAAGACAATTTCAAATAATATTTTTAGGAATCTCGAACAAGGAAAGGATATCCTAACATAGACTCTTGAGTTAGTATCACATATTGAGCAATGAAGTCACAATCCCATTCCTCCCAGACAGCTCTCCTCATTCCTAGAATTAAAAAAAAGAACTGTTTTCCATTCCTATCTGAATCCTTTCTCAGTGGAGAAGAGAGAGTTCCTGCCAATCACTTCAAGTGACAAGTAAAGGGGCAACAGCCCTTAAATGGGTAAATTACCAAACCACTTCAGGGGTAGGGAGGATAAAAATGCAAACAAGAAAAATACGATAGCTAAATTTGGTTATAAAATCTATTTTCCTAAGGAAATTTTTTTTCTTTTGTCCAGAGCTATCACCAAAGTTCCTTTCCTACAGACTTTTCCAAGGATTTTGGAGTCTTGAAAAAATATTGTTTCTTATTTCTAGAGAAACTAAAAATGAAGTTTTTTAAAAATATACTTCCACAGCAGGAATGAAAAGAGAATAGTATTTTAGGTTTTAAACCGTATTATGAAGGAGTAATTATTAAGCTATTTTGTGCTGCTTAAAAAAGAAAAAAAAAGTAGGCTATCGAACAGTCTAGATAAACCATAATCAGAGAGAATCAAAATAAATAGTCTAACATTTTATAAACCATTGCATAATCTACTTGCAGGTGGAAAGTTAATAAAAACTGGTGGGAAAACTGGGAAGCAGTTGGGTGTGAGGGGGTCTAAATCAGCATCTTACTTATATACCACAATAAATCCCAAATATACATGTTCAACTTAAATATAAATGGTCTCATGGCTTGTTTTTTTTTAAAACATTGAAGAGAAATAGGAGGTATCTTTCACAATTATCAGTAGGGGAAAAATTCTGAACTAAACAATAGATTAAGCTGATGAAAAAAAGATAAAAAATACAGGTTCTATTACATAAAACTAAAGAGATTTTGCAGTAACAAAATCAATGCAGCTATGATAAGAAGAGATATTATCAATCAGGAAAAAATGTTCACATCAAACATCTCTGATAGAAATGTGATGTCCAAAATATGCAGATATTGGAATAATATAAGGCAAAATCATTGCTAAAAGATAAGCAGTCAAAAAATGCAAAAGGTGGACTTCAGAAAAACCTGGAAAGACTTATATGTACTGATGCTGAGTGAAATGAGCAGAAGAAGGAGAACATTGTACACAGTAACAACCACATTGTTCAATGACTGACGTTGGTAGACTTAGCTCCCCTCAGCAATGTTAGCCTCTAAGACAACTCGAAAAGATTCATGATGGAAAATGCTATCCACATCCAGAGAAAGAATTTTGGAGTCTGAATGAAGATTGGATGCATATTATTGTTGCTTTGTTTTGTTTCTTTTTTCTTGTAGTTCCTCCTATTGGTTCTAATTCTTCTTTACATTATAACTAATGTAGACAGCTAGGTGGTACAGTGGATAGAGCATCAGTGCAGGAGTCAGGAGTACCTGAGTTCAAATCTCACCTCAGACACTTGACACTCACTAGCTGTGTGACCTTGGGCAAGTCACTTAACCCCAACTGCCTCATCCTGGGTCACCTCCAGTCATCCTGATGAATATCTGGTAGCTGGATTCAGATGACTTTGAAGGAGAAGTGAGGCTGGTGACCTGAACAGCCCTCCCTCACTCAAAACAAAGTCAAGTGCAAGTCATGTCACCATTTCTCTGATAGCATGGTCTTCTTCGGCAACGAAGGATGAACACACATAACTGCTGCGAAAAATATGTTTAATATGAATGTATATGTAGAGCCCACGTCAGATTGCATGCCATCTTAGGGGAGTAGGAAAGGAGGGAAAGAAAATATAAAACTCAAATCTTATGGAAGTAAATGTTGAAAGCTAAAATAAATGAATTATTAAAAAAACAAAGAATCCATATAAAAATGCAAAAATAGTTTCCAAAAGAATTTTAAACTATATGATCGTTCAAAACATGCTTCAAATTATTAATAATAAGAATAAAGCAAAACATAATAACTGCGATTTTAACTCATACCTGCACATTGGTAAAGATAACAAAAGATGGGATTAATGTTAGAGGAATTATAGGAAAACAGGAAAATAAAAACACAGTAAGTGGGGCTATAGATTGATTCAATCATTCTGAAAACAATATGGATTTTTTTCTTAGAAAAATGACTAAATTGTTTGTGACCTTTAACCCAAAGATTTTACTCCCAAGCACAATCTCCAAGGCATTCAAAAATATTCATAGCAGTATATTTTTTGGCAGAAAAGAACTAGAAACAAAGGAGTATCCACTGATTACAGAGTCACTGAACAAATTGTCATACATGAACATAGTGCAGTATCAGGGCACGACAATAAATAACAAATATGAACAACCCTGAAAAAAAACATTAGAAGACTTTTCTTTTATTCAATCCTTCAGTAAGCATTTATTAAGGGCTTACTATGTGGCAATAAAACCAAAAGGTAAAAAAAAGAATTAAATTCTTTTGTTTTCTAAAGAGTTGTCTAAAGCACTTGCTTTCTTTTCTAACCAGCTCATAATTATTCCTTTGACATTTGGCTTCTGTCCCCATCATTTCACCAAAAATGATCTCTGTAAGAGACCTAAGGGGTAAAATGCAGTGGATTTTGCTGTCAATATCCAACACAAACTTAACATGCCCAAAATAATCTCATCGTCTTTCCTTCCAAATCTGACCTTCCAGGTATCTGCCCTATTGTATGACAAGTTGGAGTACATTCAGAGGAGGGTGACAAAGATGATCAGAAGCTTGGCAATTATGTGATGTAAAAACCAATTTAAGAAATTGGGAATGTACTTTTAAAAATAATTTTTATTGAAGTTTCCTGATTCTTTACATCAACATAGCATCCCATGTATCCCTCCTCCTCTCCCTCCCTGAGGATCATCCCATATGACAAATAAGAGAGGGGGAAAAGTGAGCATAAATGATTGATACATTAAGAAAGTCTAAAAATATGTGCAATGTATAACACCTGTGGATCTCCCGCATCCCACAGGACAGGTTGGAGGTATCTTCTTGTAGCTCTTCACTTGAGTCCTGCTTGATCTTTATAATTTTGTTACACTTACTTTCGATTTTTTGGCACGTCATTCTTTCCATTTGCATTGTTATAGTTACTGCGTATATTTTTTCTTGGCTCTGCTTACTTCACTCTGCATCAGTTCATCTAGATCTTTCCAAGCTTCTCCGTATTCATCATATGCTTCAGTTCTTATGGTACAATAGCACTCCAGTACATTCATGTACAACAATTTGTTTATCCATTCCCCAATCAATGGACATCTGCTCTGTTTCCAATTCTTAGCTATCATAAAGGTACAGCTATAAATATTTTGGAGTATGTTTTTTCTTATTGATGGATTTTTTTTTTTGAGGAATAAGCCCACTCATAGCCAAAATTCAAAGGGTATGGACATTTTAATCATTTTATTTGCATGATTACAAATTGTTTTCCAAAATGATTGTACCATTTCACAGCTCCACCAATAATGTATCAGTGTGCCTGTCTTCCCACAACACCTCCAACATTGACTGCTACCATTTTTGGTAATTTTTGTCAGTTTTCAGGGTGTGTAGTAAAACATAATTATTTTGATTTTCAGTTCTCTTATTATTAGTGACTTAGAGCATTTTTTTCACATGGTTGTGAATACTTCAAAGTTCTATCAAGAACTATTTGTTCATGTCCCTTGATCATTTATCTACTGGGGAAGGCTATTAGTCTTAAATTTATTTGTTAATTGTTAATATATCTTGGATATCAAACCCTTTTCAGAGAAATTTGATTCAAAGATTTTCCCCTCATTCAACCATTTTTCTTCTTCTCCTAGATGCATTCATGTCTGTGCAAAAGCTTTTCAGTTTCAAGGAATCAATGTCATCTTTTTAATCTTCTGCAATTGCCTCTATTTCTTCTTTGGTTAAGAATACATCTTTTACCCATAGCTGTGAGAGGTACATGATCTGTTTCTCTTCTAATTTTTTTACAGCATGATCTTTAACATTAAGGCCACATACCCATTTAAAATGTATTGTGGGGGGAGGAGCCAAGATGGCAGAGTAGAAAGATTCACATATATGAGCTCCGAACCCACAGCCCATAAATTACCTATGGAAAGAACTCCCAATGGGTTCTGGAGCAGTGGCCGCTGCACAGCAGCAGAGTGGAGGAGATTTCTGTTCCAGAGAACCCTGAAAAACCGACCCCAAAGGTCCGTTGGGCACCGGACACTGAGCAGAGCCCCTGCCCTGGCAGCACAGCCCCTGCCCTGGCCACACAGCCCCAGAGGAGCAGACTCGAGCAGGCTTCAGGGACGGAATCTCCAGTGGCCCCAAGGGTCCCTCCACCCACAGGTGCCACAGGTCAGTGAGACAGCCTTCTGGACTGGCCGAGAGGTGAGTGAGGTGTCTCCGTGGTTCGGGCCCCCTTGGGAGGAAGTGGTGGAGGAGGTGGCAGACAGGGGCTCCCGGAGCTGAAGGTCTCCGCATAAAGCCCTTGAGGGAACTGAGCCTGAGAGGCAGCCCTGCCCCCACCTGAGCAGCAGTACTTAATTTCTCACTGAATAGAAACCCTTCCCCCCACTGAAATCCCTGAGGCTGGGGAGCAGCATTTGAATCTCAGACCCCAAGCACTGGTGAGGTGGGGGTGGAGAGGAATCTCAGAAGTCAAGTAACTGGCTGGGAAAATGCACAGAAAAGGGAAAAAAAATAAGACCATAGAAGGTTACTTTATTGGTGAACAGATGTTTCCTCCTTTCCTTTCTGATGAGGAAGAACAATGCTTACCATCAGGGAAAGACATAGAAGTCAAGGCCTCTGTATCCCTAACATCTGAAATAGGTATCTAATGGGCTCAGGCCATGGAAAAGCTCAAAAAGGATTTTGAAAATCAAGTTAGACAGGTGGAGGAAAAACTGGGAAGAGAAATGAGAGATGCAAGAAAAGCATGAAAAACGGGTCAATACCTTGCTAAAGGAGACCCCAAAAAATGCTGAAGAAAATAACACCTTGAAAAATAGGCTCACTCAATTGGCAAAAGGGGTTCAAAAAGCCAATGAGGAGAAGAATGCTTTCAAAAGCAGACTTAGCCAAATAGAAAAAGAGGGTCAAAAGCTCACTAAAGAAAATAGTTCTCTCAAAATTAGAATGGAACAGATGGAGGCTAATGACTTTCTGAGAAACCAAGAAATCACCAAACAAAACCAAAAGAATGAAAAAATGGAAGAGAATGTGAAATATCTCATTGGAAAAACAACTGGAAAATAGATCCAGGAGAGATAATTTAAAAATTATGGGACTACCTGAAAGCCATGATCAAAAAAAGAGCCTAGACATCATCTTTCATGAAATTATCAAGAACCAGAGGGCAAAATAAGTATTGAAGGAATCCATCGATCACCGCCTGAAAGAGATCCAAAAAGAGAAACTCCTAGGAATATTGTGGCCAAATTCCAGAGTTCCCAGATCAAGGAGAAAATATTGCAAGCAGCCAGAAAGAAACAATTCCAGTACTGTGGAAATACAATCAGGATAACACAAGATCTAGCAGCTTCTACATTAAGGGATCGAAGGGCATGGAATAGGATATTCCAGAAATCAAAGGAACTAGGACTGAAACCAAGAATCACCTACCCAGCAAAACTGAGTATAATACTTCAGGGGAAAATATGGTCTTTCAATGAAACAGAGGGCTTTCAAGCATTCTTGATGAAAAGACCAGAGCTGAAAAGAAAATGTGACTTTCAAACACAAGAATGAGAAGAAGTATGAAACAGTAAACAGCAAAGAGAAGTCATAAGGGACTTACCAAAGGTGAACTGTTTACATTCCTACATGGAAAGACAATATTTGTAACTCTTAAAACTTTTCAGTATCTGGGTAGTTGGTGGGACCACACACACACATACACACACACACACATATGTACACGTGTGCATGCACACACACATACACACATGCATGCACATACAGAAACAGAGAGCACAGTGTGAATTGAATAGGATGGGACCATAGCTTAAAAGAAATTAAGGTAAATGGTGAGAGAGAAATGTAGTGGGAGGAAGAGTTACATAATTTTTAAATTGCCTCTCCTGGATCTATTTTCTAGGTCAGTTGTTTTTCCAATGAGATATTTCACATTCTCTTCCATTTTTTCATTCTTTTGGTTTTGTTTTATGATTTCTTGGTTTCTCAGAAAGTCATTAGACTCCATCTGTTCCATTCTAATTTTGAGAGAACTATTTTCTTCAGTGAGCTTTTGACCCTCTTTTTCCATTTGGCTAATTCTGCTTTTGAAAGCATTCTTTTCCTCATTGGCTTTTTGAACCCCTTTTGCCAATTGAGTGAGCCTATTTTTCAAGGTGTTATTTTCTTCAGCATTTTTTGGGGTCTCCTTTAGCAAGGTATTGACCTGTTTTTCATGCTTTTCTTGCATCTCTCATTTCTCTTCCCAGTTTTTCCTCCACCTGTCTAACTTGATTTTCAAAATCCTTTTTGAGCTCTTCCATGGCCTGAGCCCACTGGACATCCCCCTCAGATGTCTGAGATAGAGAGCCCCCAACCTCCACGTCTTTCCCTGATGGCAAGCATTGTACTTTTTCATCAGTAATGAAAGGAGGAAGGAACATCTCTTCCCCAAGAAAGTAGCTCTCTATGGTCTTATTTTGCTTCCTTTTTCTGGGCATTTTCCCAGCCAGTTACTTGACTTCTGAGATTCCTCTCCACCCCTGCCTAGATTCGCCCAGCTAGTGCTTGGGGTCTGAGATTCAAATGCTGCTTCCCAGTTTCAGGGCTATCCCAGCGGGAGTGGCTGCTATTCAATGTGAGCTTAAGTTCTGGTGCTGGGGTGGGGGCAGGGCCGCCTCCCAGTCTCAGTTCCCTCAGGGGATTTATGCAGATACTTTCAGTAATGGGGCGGGTGGGGGCAGGGCCACCTCCCAGACTCAGTTCCCTCAGGGGGTTTATGCAGAGACCTTCAGTAATGGAGCTCCTGCCTGCTTGGGGAGTCGCAGGCTGCTGCTGCCTCTGCTGCTCCCTCTGCCACTGCCTCCCGAGGGGACCCAAGTCACGGAGACACCCCACTCTCCTCTTGGCCAGCCCAGAAGTCTCTCTCACTGACCTGTAGCGCCTGTGGGCGGAGAGACCTTCGCAGTCACCGGAGATTCCGTCCCTGAAGCCTGCTCGGATCTGCTCCTCTGGGGCCTGGCGGCCAGGGCAGCTCAGGGGTGGCTCCGCTGTCCAGAGCATGACGGACCCCTGTGGACGGCTTTCCAGGGCTCTCTGGAACAGAAATCTCTTCCACTGCGTTGGTGCACGGCTTGCAGTACTCCAGAATTTGTGGGGAGTTCTTTTTACAGGAAATTTCTGGGCTGTGGATTCCGAGCTAGCATACATGAGTCTTTCTACGCCATCTTGGCTCCTCCCCAATAATATATACATTTAGAAGGAAATAAATGTCTTTTAAATTTATAAAGAAATAAGAGGTTGAGTGAATAGGATAAAGGGAGTATACAGAAGGGTGTCTAGATTAATGGAAATGAGATAAAGAGGAAATAACATATATTTGAAAAGCTATAAAAGACTTCTAAATTCAAGTAGAAACAAGAGGGTAAGGAGGAAGGTTGACAGGAGGAAAGGATAAGGGAGAGATCTTTGGAAAGGGTGTAGGTTAAGTAATAAAAGGGCAAGGTAGTTGGTAGAAGTAAAATAGAGGAATGAGAAGGGATAGGAAATAAGAGACACAAACAAATATAAAATGAAGCTCAGGAATAGAATTTATTAAGGAAAGAAAAGCAGGGGTAGTAATCGTGACCTCAGACAAAGTTTAAGCTAAAATAGATTTAATCAATTTAATCAAAAGAGAAAAACAGGAAAACTGTACTATATGTCATCCATATTAATCAATATTATCTTAGCCTATTTAAAATAACTAGACAACATAAAATTGAAATATTACCATGGTGTAGGAAATGATGGTGGGCTCAGGAAAATATGGAAAGACTTGGACTTATGAAGGAAAATGTCATCCACCCTCAGAGAAATGGAAGATAAACAAATAAAATGTGGTTTTACATAGATGCATATGAATGTATATTTCTATATATGAGTATGGTTATAGATATCTAAATATATGTAGGCGTATGTAAGTATATGTTTGTATGTATATGTGTAGATGTCTATGTATATTTTTTCATATATATATGTATGTGTGTGTATATATATGTATATGTGTGTGAGTGTCTGTGTATCCATATTTAATTATATCCTCCTTGGTAGGGGAAGGGGAAAAAGAACAAAGCAAAGAGTGCACAGAACAAAAGAAAACTTACAAGGAAGCAAAGAAAAAATGAAAGATGGACAGCTTGCGACACAATGTATAGAGTATTTATTATATGCACTTTCTTGAAATGGAAATGTATTGCTGCATATTTTGAATCCTTTTCTACATTCTGCTGTGCATATGGCAATGCTGTTTTTCTTTTCTTATTTTGTATTTAAGTTATAGTATTTAAATTTATAATGTTTCTTTTTCTTTTCTTATTGTATATTTAAATTTTAGTATTTAATTTTAAAAGAAAATTTTTAAAAGGAAAGAAATGAAAAAGGAAATCAAGGGAATATCAATAGAGAAAGAAGAAACACATTTATCACTTTTTGAAAATGATAAGATGATCTATTTAGAGAACTAAATGGTTTCAATTAAAAATTAATTGAAATGATTACTTCAGCAAATAATAGAATAAGAAATAAGCCCACAGAAATTATCAGCATTTTTGTATATTACCAAAAAACCTCTATCTGGAAGATCTAGAAAGAGAAATTTCATATAAAATAACTAAAAAAAATTTGAGAGTCCATCTCCTAGTACCCAAAATGAATTATATAATACAACTATAAGATGCTCTTTACAGAAATAAAAACCTAAATAGAGAGATATGGATTGCTCATGACTGTACCATAAGAATATAGTAAAAATGAAAATGCTACCTAAATTAGTTTACTTATTCAGTGTCATACCAGCCATACTACCCATAGGTTTCTTTTTTTAATTTGTTATTTTTTTCAATTCACAAACCACTTATTTTGTCTCCCTCTCACTTTCTCCACCCCATTTTAAGAGCAAAAACAAAACCCAAAGGGTGACTTTATATAGAAAAAAAATAACAAAATTTATTTAGAGAACCAAAAGATCAAGAATCTCAAGGGTAATAACGAAAAAAATTGTAAGAAAGGGACTCAGCAGAACCACATCTCAAGCCATACTCACAGTCAAGGTGTCATTCTCTACTTGTCACCTGTCTCACAGTCCATATCCAATCCATTGCCAAGTCCTGTCTATTCCATTTTCCCAATATTTCTCATATATGCCTCATTCTGTCCTTTAATACTGGCCCTTACCCTGGTCAGTTCCTCACAGTTCATACCCAGACTATTGAAATAATCCTCTAGTTGGTCTCCCTGACTCAAGTGTCTCCTTACTCCAGTCCATCCTCCACCTAACTATCAAAGTGAACCTCTGGAAGCCTAAGTCTATCCAGGTCCCTTTCATATTCAGTAAAGTGCACTGGTCCCTATGACCTCTGGGATCAAGTAGAAACTCCTTTGTTTGGCTTTTAAAGCCCTTCCCAACCTGGCCCTTTCTACTTTTCCAGCCTTCTTTCGCCTTTTTCCCTTCCCTATATTCTACAATCAAGTGACATTGACTTCCTTGCTGTTCCAGGAACGAGACACTCCATCACAGCTCTCCACTATACCTGTCTCTCTCTCTCTCCTCACCTTTGGCTTCCTGGTTTCCTTTAAGTCTCGCTTCAACTTCTACCTTCTACAGGAAGCCTCCCCTGGTACTCTGTAATGCTAATTCTTTTTAAGATGATCTACAATTTATCTTGAGTGTCTCTTGCTTGTACAGAGCTGTTTGTACATTGCCTCTTCCATTAGGCTGTAAACTCCTTGAGATGAGGGACTGGTTGTGCCTTTACTTGTATTCCCAACACTCAGGATAGTGCCCAGCACATAGCAGGTACTTAATAAATGCTTGCTAATTTGATTTGACTTGACATACCACATCCAGCGTAATAATCATCAAAACTATCGAATGTTAAAATGTAGAAAAGATGGTCAGTAGGACAGATTAGAAACACAAGGCCCACGGATAATAAAGCACAGTAATGTTGGGTTTGAAAAATTCAAAGATCCTGAATACTAAGAGAAAAACTTTAGGGAAAATTGGAAAGAAGTCTACCAAAATTGGTATTAGACTAATCTCTAACATCATACTCTACAATCCCCTCCAAATGGATAGATATACAACTTACAAGATCTTTCACAATTACAGACAGAAGACTTAATCAGTTAATTCAGTCAATCACAGGATGGAATGGACAATTTTGCTATATATAAAATTGAAAAGTCTTTTGCACAAACTAAATCAGTGTAGTTAAAAGTAGAAGTGAGAAGGGGAAAGAACTTTGCAACAAATTTCTCTAATAAAACTGATATCCAAGATATTCAGGGAATAGGTTAAAATATATAAAAACAAAAGTTACTTCCCAATGGATAAATGGCCAAAGGACATGAATGAGCATTTCTTAGAAGAAAAGTAAACTATCAACAACAGCATGAAAAAAATGGTCGAAATCACTAGTAATAAGGGGACTTCAAAATCCATCTTGATGCTCCCTCATTCCCTCAGTTCTCCTTCCTACTCCTTCCTCCAGCTCAGATAAATGGAGAAATAGTGACAGCCTTCATCTTGATCTTGCCATCACTCATAAGTGTTCTACTCCCTTATTCATGAATTCTGAAATTCCTTTACAAAATAATTTTTTATCATTACATCTTTTCCTAACCTATCTTTTGTCTCCACCTTGACCTCCATTTTCTCCACCCCTCAATTCTTTCCCAGGTCATCACTCCTGCACATGCTACACTCTTTCCTTCCCTATCTGAATCCTTTGATAAACCAACTCAGTTTGATACTGATATTCATTCTTGAATCCCTTGTCCTTTTGTCGTATTTCTGACAACACCTTACCAAACCCCAACTCTGGATTATTCTCCCTATCCACCTCCTTTGGTCCCCTTCATGTGCTACTGAACAGAACTGGAGAAAATCACAAAACTTTTCTGACTGGGTTCACTACAAATTTATGATATCTAATCTTAGGCCCTCATTACTGCAGGGTAAACATTTTAACAATAAGATTGTGTGCATTTAAAATATATTTTGCTCTTTGATCTACCGTATATACTGAAAGTTTGAGAAAATAAAAATAGCTCAATTAGTTTTTTCATTCACTACAGCAACTTTTCTAAAACTTCTCATCTTTCTTGAAGCCTTTCTTGGCATTCACTCTTCCCAACCACTTAGCCTAGAACCTTGCCTGAAACTTCACTGGAAAAACTGAGGACATTCACTCCTTGAGAGCTCTGTCTTCTCTGCTCTTCCTCATCTCACATCATTAGGACATTTTCTTACACTATCTTGTACTTCACTGTAGTAACAGATAACAAGGTAGACCTTCTCCTGGCTAATGTCAACACCATTATATACATGTGCCCTTCATCCCATTCCATCCCAACTTCTCCAGAAGATTGTCCTTACCATCACCCCATTCTCTTATCTTCAATATTTCCCTAAGTACTGTATCCTTCCCTGGTGCATTGAAGTACATCTGTATCTCTCCATTCTTTAAAAAAAAAATCTTCACTTGATCCTACCATCCCTGCTCTCATCCTATCTCACTTCTTTTTGTAGCTAAACTCTTTGGGAAAGCCATCTACATTAAATGTCTCTACTTCTAAACTTTCTGCAGTCTGACCTCTAATCCCATCATTCAGTTGAAACTTCCCTCTCCAAAGTTAGCAATGATCTCTTTTTGTTTGTTTTGTCTTAAAATAAATGTTGATATCTTTGGGGTGTTTTTAACGTCAATATCTCTCCCTTTGCCCCTGGTCATCTTTGCCGATTTTCAGGATGTTCAGTGAAATGTCAGGGTTGTTTGGATTTGTGATTCTCTTATTATTAGTGATTTGAAGCATTTTTTCATATGTTATCAATATTTTGCAGTTCTTTTATTTTTTGAGAACTGTTCATCATATCCTTTGACCACCCATCTACTTGAGAATAGTTTTTTGTCATACATATAGGCTGTCTAAGACTTTGGGAACACCTTGCATATACAAACCAAAGCATTGTTTTAATGTTCATTTTGTTCATAATGTTCATTTTTCTTATGTCAAGTCAAATCAAGTATACAAGCACTTACTATGTGTCAGGCACTGTACTAAATACTGAGGATACAAAGAAAGACAAAACACAATGTGCTACACATGTATGCATACATGTGTATAAAATCAAAAGACACACACACACACACACACACACACACACACACCTTAGATGCCAAACCCTTACCTTAAAAATTTGATACAAAGTTTTTTTTTTCCCAGTCAACTGTTTCCCTTTTTGTCCTAGATATATTAATTTTACCCTCATATATAAATGATTCCAAGTCTTATTGACTCCACAACACCTCTTGCTTAACTTTTCTTTCTGTTCACTTGGTTATCACTCTAATTCAGGTCCTCATCACCCAGAGTGTAAAATAGCTTCCAATTAGTCTTCCAGCCTCTCCCTTTCAATCTCTCCCCTCCCTAATCTACCTTTTATGACTTCCAAAATAATCTCCTTCAGTGCACATGTGACCATGTCATTTCCCTGCTCAAAACTTTTCAGAAGCTTCCCTTTGTGTATGGGATAAAACACACTCCTGACATCCAAGGTCTTCCTCAAATTGGCTCCAATTTTATTTCAAACTCTTCTCACTCCTGAGCTCTACATTGCAACCAAACTGAACTCCTGCATGCTCCCTAAACTAGACGTTCCCACTTCAAGCCTCTGTGCTTTCTCACATGATGTCCTCATGCTTGGAATGGTGCTCTCTTCTCATGTCTAACTCTCTGAATTCTGATCTTCCTGCAAGGTTCATTCAATTCAGGGGCTACCTCTTCCATGAAGATTTTCTTTACCCACTAAAACTTAGGATTCTCTCCCTTCTAGTAGTTGTGCACATGTCCCTCTCTAGGTGAATGAATGTAAGTTCTTTCAGAGCAGGGATTAATGGGTTTGTTTATTTTTTTGTCTATGTATCCCCATCATTCTGCACAGTACCTCATAGCACTTAATAAATGTTAATTAAATTGAAATGGCCAATAATAATCTCATTATTGGATGACTGAATGAATCAATGAAAGAATGAATGGAAAGGATCATAGTTGTGGGAAGAAAATTAGCTTCCTCAGATCCCAGACTACTCTGCAAATCAGGGTTCAGTGTTGAGAGAAAATAAACCCTGGAGTTTTGTGTCTAAATAACTTATCACTCACCAATGGGGGCTGCTTCAGTCAGAAATAATGGGCTTATTGGGACCTTGAGAACTTCCAACTCAGGGCATGGCTAATGAGGGCAGCTGCCCATCCATCACCTACAAGTCACCCTGAATAATGTTGTTCTTCCCCATTGATTAGGGTAATGTCAGGGATTTATAGCCCTCAGTGCGATAAACTAACAGCAGTTGTCAACAGAAAGCTGCCACTCCCCTGCTCTGGGGCCTTTGACCATTCAAGCTCCCAGGCCCCTCCATCATCACCACCAAAGTCCAGAAAGTCCAGGCATATATTCTCCTGAAAAAATGAGGGGCCCCTGAGGAGACCTAGCCCAGACAATTCTAAATGACCATTAGCTCAGGAGGACTATGCATGCCCTGCTGTCAGTTAGTCAATCATATAATATTTAATTACACACCAACTACCTGCCAGGCACTATGCTAACTGCTAGGGATACAAAGAAAGGCAAAAAAATTTCTACTCTCGAGAAACTCATGGTCTTATGTTCTAACATACAAACAATTATGTACAAAAAAGAGGTGGATGGGATAAATTGGGGGTAATCTCAAAGTGAAAGCACTAGGATTAAGGAAGACTAAGAAAGGCTTCTTGCAGAAGATGGGATCTGGATTTCCTGGTCAACTTTACCATGAGACAGGGAGAATCAAACGCTAGGAGAGAGGCGTGGCCTCTAGGGATGGGATCTATTCAAGCAAACCAAAATGAAACATAGACACTTTAGTGAAGAAACCTAACAATTTCTAGTACCAGGCTCTGGGCACCCTCTGCAGCCCCCAACCCCATTTCGCCATCATCCTTATTCATCTCCTCCCTCAAGCTTCCCCATTTCCTGTGTCTAGTCCCTGAACTTCAAACTCCCAGAGGATCATAAAGATTTTAAAATTAAAAGAGACCTTTGAAACATCCAATCAACACCACCCTCTGCCCCCATTTTACAGATGAGGAAAATGGAAGAGCAGAGAACAGGAAATGATCTGCCTAAGGTCACCCAGCCAGGCAGTAGGATCCAAACACAGGTCTCACCTGGCTTCTGGTGACAAACCCAGTGTTCTTCCTACTATGACTTATTATATACTTCAAACTGGAAGACTCAGAAATGGAGAGGCAGCTCTGATGAAGTGGAAAAAAATCTTCACCAAGGAATTAGAAGACTCAAGTTCAAAGTCTTACTCTACTAAATTGCTATGTGACTTGGAACAATTACTTCCTCCTTTGTCTCCTTTGTCTCCTCCTTTATGTAAATGAAAGTATAAACCTAAATAAAAAAAACATTTGGAGGGTTCACAAATAATTCTGCAACTGCTCACTGGGGATAAAAGGGAATTCAGGGAAATTTTAGAAGCAAATAGTAAAAATATGGCCAGTTTTTTCCCCCTGAAAACTACTATGCTTAATGAATATTTCTGATTCAGACTGGATTTCACATTTAACACATTTGCCAGAAAAATATTACCAGCATCACAGGATGTTGTTTGTCCTCAAAGAGGGCCGTGACATTAGGGAGGTGATGCCAGGACATGCCGGTGAATTGGATTTAAGTGAGGGAGGGTTGTGCAAAGTCACCAGAATCATCTGGGTTCAGTAGTGAGATATAGGACAGGATGACTAGAGATGGCCCCCACTGACATCACAGTTCTCTTAGGGCACCCATAGTCACATCCCCTAGAACACCAGACCCAGTGTTACATGATTCTCTGACCATCAAGCCAACAGTGAAAGAATACAACCAAACAAAAAGATCCCAAGCCTGGCATCCTGGCTGCTTCCACTGGGCCCTCTCTAACTGCTTCCTGCCTAGTCCTTGATATCATAGCTTGGTAGAGAGGACAATGTGCTACTCTGCATCTTGCTCCAACACCAGCGGTAGCTAAGGAAGTCTCTATCCCTCTCTAACCATTAGTTTTCTCATTTACAAAGTGGGATGATGGTCAATGCTACTTCATTTACTTTGCAGAGTGGTTGTGAAGAAAGCATTTTGTAATCCCTAAAATATTATAGAAATAGGAGATTTTAATGCATATAGTATTCTCCCCTAACCCCTTCTACCTCTCAGAGGTGAAATTCATAGTCATTCATGGCAAGGAACTTTAGGAATCTTCTAATCCAGTGATTCTCAAACATTTTGGTCTCAGGACCCCTTTATACTATAGATTCATACAAAATTATTGCAGATCCCACCACACAGCTTTTGCTTATATGTGTTATATCTATTGATATTAACCATATATGGAATTAAAATGTCTTAATATTATTATGGGAAGAGTTTTGACCTAGCAGACTCCCTGAAAGATCTCAGGGACTCACAGTGATCCCCAGGCCACATTTTGAGAACTGCTGATCTAATCCCCTCCTTTTACAGCTGAGTAAACTGAGGCCTAGGAAAATAAGGCAATTTGTTCAGAGTGGCAAAGATGGCACCTAGTTTTCTAACTTCATATAGATTATCTTTCCCATTGCTACATCCTGCTCTTTACACTTCCCCAGGGTTCCCAGATGAAGGAAGAAAATGAGAAGGAAACACAGGCAGGGCAAAGGTAGAAAAGAGAGATTATTGGATAATAAATCCATAAGATGCCAGTGAAGCCATCAAAGTTCACTATGAGAGGGTACTGCCTCCTAGGTCCCCGGGAGCAGCGGCTTATGGCCCTGTGACATCATCCTTGTAAGTCTAAAGCCAGAATCAGCCTCTGTCCAGATATTGCCCACAACTCCTCCTGCCCCAAGCACTTTCCCTTCCATCACTGCCCAGGTGACCTCTAAAAGTCCAGGCCTTAGGGAGCCAGTTTCCATGACCTCTCCCATGGCCCTTTTGGTCAGACAAGAAGCTGACCATCAGGCCCCCCTGCATGTCTGTGCCATACCTGAAGCCCAGGCCCAGCTCTGGTGGATGTTGGTCTGACTTGCACTGTGGAACTCTGAGCTGTACAGACTTTGGTTCCTTGTCTCCACTCCTCTCCTTGGTAATCATTAACAGTGCCAGCTGCCCTTCTTCCTGCTGGGCCCTCCTCAGCCCTCTCTCCATGTTCTCAGGAGCACAGAGGGAGTATTTATGGGAGAGACACTGGAACTTTTCATTATCATGAGAACTGTCCAGAGGACCATCAGCAGTCCGTAGAGAAAAGGATCTCTGGGAAGGTCAGGGATTGGATGCTAAAGATGCAGTTTGAGAGGAGAGACCTAACAAGAAATGGTGGAGGGTTAAAGACTACACTGGGGCCTCACCTCCTGCAGCTGCCATGGCCAGTTCCCTAGCCCTGGTTTAACCTCTTCCAGGAGAGGGAACATGTGGAGTAGGATCTGCCTCCAAACCTGCCCTTACCCCACATTCCTTGCTGAAGAGCCAAATCCTATCCCCAAAAAAATACCCCTCACTGCAGCCGTTTCTCTGTCTTGGGTCCAAATATGCCCATAAGTCCACTGCTAAAGCCAAGAAGGAAAAATGAGGAAGGAGAATGACTGAGGCAGTCAAAACTTTGTGGTTCTCTCCTCCCAGTGGCCTGGGGGTCAGTAGAGTACAGCAAAAGCTCCGGACTTAAAATCAGAAGACCTAAATTCCAGGTCTGGTACTGATGTGACCTTTGGGAATGTCTGGTGAGGAAACATGGCCTAGTGAATTGTAAATCCCGCCTCTGACACTCTGGCTGTGTGACCCCTAACAAATCATTTAACCTCTCCAGAAGTCAGTTTCTTCATCTGTTCAGGGAAGGCGATGGCCCAAATGTCCTCTTAGATCTTTTCCAGCTCTAAATCCATGATCCTATTATCCCTTTCTGGGACTCAGTTTCCTCCTGTTTAAAATGAAAAGTTGTGGGAGACAGAGTACAGCGAGGTGACAAAGCAGATGGAGCACTGGCCCTGGAGTCAGGAAGATCTGTGTTCAAATGCAGCTTCAGATACTTCCTAGCTATGTAACCCTGGGCAAGTCACTTAATCCCAATTGCCTCAAAATAAAAAAAAAGAGAGAGAAGTTGAACTAAACTAAGTGCTTAATCTGAGATCCATGAACTTGGAGAAAGAAATTATCTCATTATTTCCCTTAACCTCTAAACGAAATTTAATGTTCCTTTCAATTACAAATTCAGGCAACAAATCACCATAGTGTTAGACTTCACCAGCCTGCTACAGTGGGGTCCAGTGCACAAAAAGAGTTAAGACCCTGAATCTCTAAGGTTTCTTCCAGCCCTGCTAGTCTGGGTTCTATGTTCTTATCTCCCTCCAACTCTGGACCTGCAAAAAAATCCAAGAGTCCTGGTTTCAATTCTTTCATTCAACAACCATTTGTGGAATATCTATGATGCATAAATCCCTATCTGGGGAACATTTGTGTCCCAGAAAACAAGAGCACAGGACTGAGGAAGAGATGGAAGGTGGGGTATGGAAGAACTGGAAAGGGGGCTTACCTCTGGACTCCTTAGCTTTTTCTGTGGTCAACTGTGGGGGGAGACAGAGGATCCAGCCTCTTCCCCCTGCAGAGGCCCCATCCTGGCTGAGCCTCCCAGGGTTTAGAAATGAGAGTGTGGGGCCCAACCCTTCAGAGCCTCTTGGAGACAGACTGGGCATTGTACTGGGGGCACCCAGGCAGAAGCAGTCAGGCTGAGGGTCTGAGGGCAGACTGAAGGCCAGAGAAGGGTACATGGGCCCCCAGGCTCTGGACTGGGGATGCCCTCTTCTGGAGGACTGAGAAGGGAGACAACATGATCAAGTGGGAAAAGCAATGGACTGAGGAGCAGGACACAGGAGTTCTAGTTACAGATCTATCACTAATTTTTCATTGCTTTGGACTAATGACTCCCCCCTCTGTCTTCAGTTTCCCTGTTGGTAAAATTAAGGAATTAGACAAGTCAAATCAGCTCTAACATTAATTTACTAAAAAAAAGAAGAGCCCTAGTTTTTGCATCAAAGGATTTGAGTTTAAATTCTGCATACCATCTATGAAATTTTGAGCAAGTCACTTGAACTTCCTTCATATTCAGACTCAGTTTCCTTCTCTGAAAAATGAGGGAATTGCTGAGAAAGAAATTGACTTTGAGGAATAGAAAGGGAAATAAATGATGTAAACTCTTCAAGGTCAGGTTCATTTTTGGTTTTTTGTTCACACAAAATCTTACACACAGCAGTAACATAATATATGCTATTGGATGGAAGAAAAAAAAGATGAAGGAAATCACCTAGATTCCTTTGAAGGTTTCTCCCAGCACCAACATCATATAGTTCTATGTATCTAAAGGCGAACCAATGTTACTGTTACCATTCTCAGTTCACAGATGAGGAACTTGCCCAGGTTGCCTGACAATGTCGTGAGAGAGAGCTGGGACAAGAATTCAGGTTTCCTGACTCTCAGCCCTGGACTCTTTCCACCCCCTTCTTCCTCATGGCCAGGCAAAGAGAAAGTAATAGAATACATATGGCAATCCCTCCAAGGGCAAGTGTAAATTATATGCAAATTACATGCTAATTTCAACTGCCATTGGGGATGAGACAAGAATTCTTCCCCTGAAGAAGGCCCTTGAAAATGTTCTGTATAATCTAGGAACTCTGCTATGCTCATAGATATAGCGCTCGTCTAAGGTCATTTTTACAGATGAAGGAACCGAAGTCTAGAGAGGTTAAGTGACTTGTCTAAAACTATCCAGGTCATAAACTTAAGGACTGGGATCAAAGCCAGTCCTCTGACTTCAGATAAAAGCCCTTTTCCATCTCATCCATAGTCTGGTGGGTAGTGGAGTGGGGTGAGAGGGAAGGGAGAGGAGGGTGATCTATCCCAGGGGTTGTAGGGAGGAAGGAAGAGTCAAGGGGCAGATATTAGTAAAGGTTTTGAGGTTGGAGATAGGACAAAAGTCCTCATTTTACAGGAAGAGAAACTAGAGCCCAAATAGAAGAAGTGACTTGTCCAGGGTTACCTAGCTAGTAAATGGCACAAATTGGAGTCCAACCCAATGTCCTAACTAGCTAGGGGTTGTCCCACTACCATAATCCCAGGTCCACTGGGGACACACTTCTGCCTCTGACAATTGAATTTCATGTTCATTCTGAGAGGTCTTAGGGAGTTGGAGGATTGGAGCTGAGGGCAGCAATGATCAATCCAAATGATCATCTTTCACCTCCTGGCCAACTTTGTATGCTACAGGTGAAAAGAGAGGGATCAGAGCAGGCCTAGGAGTGAGGAACTGGATGGATGCCCTGAGGGGTCATTAATCACTGGGAAACAGTGTG
Source organism: Bettongia penicillata ogilbyi (assembly GCA_023548195.1). Lineage (NCBI taxonomy): Eukaryota > Metazoa > Chordata > Mammalia > Diprotodontia > Potoroidae > Bettongia > Bettongia penicillata. The sequence goes on from JAJHZJ010000277.1 coordinate 2,212,154, forward strand.
AAGGAGGAAGGGGCAGAATAAGAAGCTGTGGAGGGAGGCAAAGCACTAAAACCTCAAATAATGGAGGTCTCCCTAGACCATCTAAGCAAAGGTAGACCAAGTTCCGCCCATTTGGAAAATGAGGTCTTGGGATGGTCTAGATAATAGAGATGGCATAAACCCAGGCAAGACTAGAAGCAGGGGTTTTGTTCATGAACTCTTGCTGGGAATGAATTGTCCTTTAATATACAAATCTAGTGTCAGAGGTTCTAGACTGACTGATGGTGTCAGGGGAGATTAAAAACATATTAAGCCCCTATTATGTGCCAAGCACTGTGCTAAATTCTGAGGATACAAAGTAAAAGTCTACTACAATAGCAAATAGTTTAGTATACATAAGCTACATGCTGCATAAATGGGAAATAACCAACAGAAAGAAGGCACTAAAATTAAGGAGCTAGGGAAAGGCTTCCTGTAAAAAGTGGCATTCTAGGTGGGACTTCAAGGAAGCCAAGAAGCCAGGAGGTGGGGGTGAGGAGGGAGAGCATTCCAGGCATGGGGAAACCTTTGCTTTCCTCTACCCAGGCAGATGGAACCTGGAAAATTCAGTATCTAGCGATCCTTAGAGTACACAATGATTCTCCTTATGAGTACTTAGGATTACAAGGCTTCAAAATATAAAATCATGATATTTAATAAAAGACACAGTAAGGAAAGAGAAGGAACATGAACCAGCAGACAGAGGGTTAGCCTTGTGACAAGGAAGACCTGGGTTCATGTTTTGTACCTGGCACATGCTGGCTACATGATCATGGGTGAGTAACTCAAGATCTCAGTGTTACAGGAAATTTTCTGAGGCAGGATGTCACAAATGAATTGGCAATCTGTACCAGCAGAAACTCACACACTGGGAATTCCCTATATTGATAAAAATCATAGATCTAGACATCTACACATACACAAAATGGGCACAGGAAGGACGTGTATTCAAACCCATAGAAAATCAATGATTCATCCCTTCCAGGCCTTAGAGGCAGTCAGGTGAGAGAGTGAATAGAGCCCTGGAACCCAAGTTCAAATACCAGTCATAGATACTTATTAGCTGTGTGACCCTGGGAAAGCCACTTTAACTTAGGCCTGCCTCAGTTTCTTCATCTTTAGAATGGGGTTAGTAATAGCACCTATCTCATAGGGTTATTACGAGGATTGAGTGAGACAATAGTTATGAAGTGCTTAGCTCAACACCTGGCACATGGTTGTTATTCAGCAACGTCTGACTCTTTGTAATCCTGAAGACCAAAGTACACCAATACTGTCCATGGAGTTTTCTTGGCAAAGATACTAGAGTGGTTTGCTATTTCCGTTTCCAGTAGGTTAAGGCAAACAGAGGTTAAGTGACTTGCTCAAGGTCACACAGCTAGTAAGCGTCTGAGGCTGAATCTGAACTCAAGTCTGACTCCAGGTCCAGAGCTCTATCGATTGAGCCATCTAATTGCCTCTTAGCTGCCTGGCATATGATAAGTACTTAATAAATGTCTGTTTCCCTTCCTTCCTCTCTTCCAACCCTCTAGCTCTGGTATTCTGCCCCCTCTATGATTAATTCATTCAAAATGAGGGAGATAGAATTATCCTCTTTTTCCCTACTCCCTTAACAATCCCAATATACTCTCTCCATGAATAGTACTAGACAGAATGCTGCAGCAGAAAATGCCCTAGTCTTAGAGTTAGAATGTCCGAATTCAGTCCCCCATTCTGATATTTAACAATCTGTCGAAGTTTCCTGGTCCACAAAATGAAGATAATCATATTGGTATAATACTGTTAACTACTATAACCATTTAAGCCTTGGCCAACAGGGATTTCTCTCTATATGAGTTGTAGGACCTGGAAAGCCCTATTCTATATCCCCAACTGAGACTGGGATTTTTCACCTTTCAATGGAATAAGAGAAGAGCTGTGGCTGGGCACTCACTCCTTCATTCTTCTGTCTCCAAGAGGGATATTAGGCTAGAATTATATCTGTCTTCTATACATCAGATATTAGACAGGTGGGATTCTTTTACTCTTTGGGAGTTTAGAATCAGAGCTCTTTTCCCTGGTCATCCTGGGTAACAAGTAGTCCTGTCCCAGACCAAGACTCTCCCATCAAATACTTGTTACACACACACACACACACACACACACACACACACATACACACACAAAACACCAAGGAAACATATAGAAGCAATAGAAACTGAAGTACACTGATTAGGATAGATACAGGGGTGGGGAAACCTGTGGTCTTGAGGTCACATATGATCTTCTAGGTCCTTGGGTACGGCCTTTGGACTGAATCCAAGTTTTACAGAACAAATCCTTTTATTAAGGGGATTTGTTCTGTGAAGTTTGGATTCAGGCAAAAGGCAGAACTTGAGGACCTAGAGGGCCACATGTGGCCTTGAAGCCACAGGTCCCCCACTCCCGGAATAGCAGATAGAATACAAAAGAGTAAATGAATTCAAGTCTAGAGCAAGGTCACATCTCAGCTAAAGAAGAAAAGGATCTCTCCAGAGAAGCCCATTCTTTGCAGTCTTTGAGGTTGCAGGTGCTGGGCACCAAGAGAGGACTAGCTCTTCCCACAAGTCTGCAATTCCAGGGATTCCCCTTAGTCATTCTTTTGGGAACCTCCAACCTCTTTGGGGTACAAGGGGGACTGTATTTGCATTCATCCCCTCATAGAGTTATTGTAAAGGAAGTATTCCAGAAATCTTGGCTGACTATAGCAATGAGAATTAAGATTATGATCCCCTCTGCTGCCCAGACTCAAAATTGCCCTTCACTTCCATGGACAATAAATTAGTTGAGATGCTCTTCTCTTATCAGCTCAATAACTAACTAGCTCAATTCATTTCACTGATTCTCATATCTTCTCAATTATGTCCATCTTGACAATCATAGGACCCTACATTTAGGGCTAGAAGGGACTTAAACTATCACTACTCCACTTTCCACAATTTGACCCCAATCTATCCTTACAGTTGCTCTTCTTGTTACTTCCCTTCCTACAGTCTAGGATCCAAACTGGACAACTTGCTGTCCACCCCCAACACTCTGCATTTTCTTACCTCCAAACCTTTGTTCACATAGCACCCTCCACCTAGAAGGCCCTCCTCTTCTTTAATGCCCACCTCAAATGCCATCTTTGCCAAGAAGCTTTCTTTAATTTACACCCCTACAACTGTTCCAGAGTAAAAATAAAACAAAAACCAAAAGCCTTTCTACCCAGCACAGATACCAAGGTGGGCAAGGGCTGAATGCTACAGTTTTTGACCTCCCATTTTTCTCTAATGCCCTGACCTTCGGACTCATATTCCCATCTTCAAAAGACCCTAGCCTCATGGCTAATTTGCCACACCCAGACCTTTGGAGCCAGCCACAATTAAGCTGACCAACCTAAGAATGACTGTTCCAACCCATTACCCTTCATTTCCCACACCTTAGAATGTCCTAGGTAGCCTTTTCATCTTTTTCATCCTTATCTCTATTTCTCAGAATGAAAAGAGACACCCAGGCCCGGCCAGCTCTGGACAACAGACAATCCAGCAAAAAACAGTCATCGTGGAGGAGTGGAAAGACTCAGGAAACCTGAACTCTGTTTAGTCCTAGTCCCACTAACAGATAGGTCTGGGCATTCTCTTTTCCTCTCTGAGCCTGTTTTTCTACCTGCAAAACCACATATTGTACTTAATGTATACTCTAAGGTTATTTTCTAGTTCTTACAGTTTCTCTTCTAAGGTCCCTTATAGTGCTATGGGTGGGGGCTCCCAGGAGCCTCCCCTCTGCCTGTCACAGTCCCTAGCCTCCTTCCGGACTCAGCACAAGAACTATCTCACCCACTGCCACCAACTGCCTTCATCCCCCTAGCTTAGATTGTATATACCTTATTCCTACTTAATGTGCATTTCCTATCATCATTAGAATGTCAATTCCTTGAGAACCGGATGCCTTCGGTTTTGCATCCTCTGCTCCATTCTTTACTACTGACACATAACTGGTGCTTCATAATGTTTGCTGATTGATTGCTTGGAGGTTTGACTGGAACCCCTAGTCCTATTCCCTCCAAGGAAGCAAAAACAGTTAAGTGAGCTGTTTGGCAGTCTACCCCTCTTCAATGTCCTCTCACCCCATCCCCAAATCCCTAGAGTAGCCCTGCCTTTTTCCATTCCTCCAGTACAGCCCAGTCCAAGCCTGTTAATTGCCCTATGGCACATCTCTCAGGTCTTCCCCACCTACCTTCCCAGTAGAGCCCAGCCCAGGTCTGCCAATTTGTGACCTTCCTTTCCTTGCCCCAACTCATCCTAGTACAACCTGGCCTAGGCTAGGTGCTCTCAGAATAGGATCATAGACCTAGAATGGGAAGGGACCTCAGCCCATCTAGTTCAACCCTTTCATTTACACAGATAAAGAAAATGCAAGTCACAGAGGTTAAAGCCAAGATCACATAGGTAGTAAATGCCAGAGAAATGAGTCAGACCCAGACACTTGACTCAAAATGTCACATTCCTTTCCCTACACCCCCTAGCTCCCAGTTCGCCTCATTCCCCCAGCGTCAGGGGAAGACACTCTTCACTCATCTATCTCCCCCTTTTTACATTCCATCTCCCTCCCCAGAACCCAGCCCAGGGCTATAGTCCTCCCCTCCTCCTCTCCTGGGTACTACTCTTCAGTGCCTTTATCTTTGAACCTACCAGCCATCAACCCCATTAAATCCTAACTACCAGATGTTAGCTCTTGGCTCTCCCCTTCCTTCTCTCTCCCTTCCAATTTTCCTAAAGGACCTTGTCAAGATCTCTCCTTTGTCCTGCATACCATACTTTATTTCATATTTCTGTCTATATACTAGCCTCTTATATAAACCCTTTCAATGAAGAATAAATGTCACCAAAATGATGAAGAATAGATTCAGGGATGATGGAGTTTTTTTAATTCTTACATACCCAGCATGGAGAGTAGTCATATCTTTGCACATAATAGATAATTAATAAAATTATATAATTGAAAAAATTGAATGAAATATTCCCATTCTAGCACGACCTGGGGCTGTGGTCTCCCCCATCTTCCTTCTCCCTGAGAATTCAGTCTATGACTCTAAGCCCTCCACCTTATTGTCTCTGACACCCCAAAACCAAACCCATTCAGGACTAGGAGATTCCCCCACCTCCAGAGTCTTCCAGACAATGTTCAGAAGAGAACCCAGGGCTCACCAATTTCCTCTACCCTGCAAAGTCCAGGCAAGGACTATGAGATCTCCCAGACCCCCATCAGCTTGGTCATAAAGCCTGAAATTACCCCAGACCTGGGCTTAAGTGACCTCCCCTCCCTTCCTGTTCCTAGAAACAAAAAAGGGCCTGATGTGATCTAGACCTTCTCTTCAGTCAAAGTGATCCTTCCTGAACTGACTAGGGATGGCATCACCCGTAATTAATTCTTGAACCCATAAGTCATCAACTCCATTAAAAGCTAACTGATGGGAAGTGGCACATTGAAAACAAATGATGACTTCTAAGGTCCGATATATCCTGTGCTTTCTATATCCTGTTCATAGGTGAAAACTTCTTCTTCTTCTTGTGGGAAGAAAGAGAGGAGGAGGTATGGTGAAATGGAAAGGACAACAGTTTGGGAGTCAGAGGACCTTGATAAAATGAAGTGGTTGTATTTAGATATTCACTAAATTTTCTTCTAGCCAAACCTAACAGACTATCATTCTCTAGATAGCAAACTGAAATCAGAGAAAAGAAACTCCCTCAAAGTCATCCAGTGAATCAGGGAAGGATTCTAGACCAATGGGGTCAAACATGAGGTCCTCTTGCAGCACACAATACTTCCCATTAGGTTTGAACCAGATTAAAACATAATGGGGAAGCATTTAACAAAATAAATAAAAATGCCATAAAACGTAGATAACATTACATTTTAAAATTAAGTCAACATGGGACCTGCAGGGATCCTTATGATATAATGATACTGTTTCCAGTTGAGTTTGATACCACTGATCTGTACTAAAATACAGGTCTCCTGATCCCCAAGGCCAAGTTCACTGCCCCCATACTGTCTTCCCTCTCAGCCTCAGACTTGTAGCCTTAGTTAGGGAAGGGAACTTCAGGGAGGAGGACCCCTGAAGTGCCAACTCTGTGAGAGAAACTCTGGGCCATCAACCTAATAGGGATTCCTTGGAAACAAACACTAACAATGTTTGACAACAAACACTCCTAACTCTGGCAATGTAGCAATGTCACTAGAATATCTTACAGCGAGACACTGGCTTTGGAGTCATATGGCCTCAAAGAATAGCTGGGATGGACAGGAAACTGAAGACCACACTACCCTACAATACTTTGGAAAAACTGAGGATTCTGAGGAAGATTTGGGTTGGGAGGTGAAGAGGAACATGGTCCCCCCACTACCTTCTCACTAGTTATCTCACCATGATTACACCCTCTGCTCTTTTCCCTTCCCACTCCTTTCCAGTTCTGGAACCATCATAAAAAGGACCAAGCCACTTAGATTAGTGACTGCCTCTCCTGACCCCTTATTTCAGGAAAGTCATGCTTCATTTTACCTCCTACCCTTCCCTGAACCAGGCCTCCCCCTTGTCTAAAGCAGTTATGGAACCTTGATCAAACCAATGCTGCCAATTGCCCCTGGATGATGTATGTCAGTCTACTCCTTATGGCCCATCCCTTTGTAATTTTCTGAGAACCAAACTGCCTTTCTGTGGTCACCATTTTCTTATACAGTGTGTGTAGTCTCCCCCATTAGAATGTCAGATCTCTTTGCTTTTGTATCTCCAACCAAGTCATGCATTCCCATAGTGTTTGGTACCTATAATAAGCATTTAACAAATGCTTTTTCATTCACTTACTCATTGTTACTGGAAATAGTGTGTCAATCTATTACCCTACAATTCCATTAGCCATCCTTGTAACTTTCCAAACAAAAATACTTCTTTCTGTCCATCACTCTCCATATATGTTGTCTCCTGGTATTACAATGTAATCTATGTAATTACCTGTTTCACCAATTTGTTGTAAAAAAAATTTCATAAACTTCAAAGCATTGTATCAGTGCAAGTTATATTTTTTAAAGTTTTTTTAAAGCCATGTGGAGTCTTGGTGAGCCTCTTTCTGAATTTTATTTTTTTCAATTAATAAAAAAAAATCTCTTTCATCTCTTCCTCCCACTGAAAAAAGAAAACCCTAACAACAAATATTCACAGTCAAGCAAAACAAATTCTAAATATTGGCCACATCCAAAAAAACACATTTGTCCCATTTTGCACCCCAAGTCCACCTTTGTGAGGAGGTGGGTAGCATGTTTGCTTCATTTTGAGTTTTCTGAAATCACGGTTGGTCATCACATTGATCAGAGTTCTTAAGACTTTCAAAGTGTTTCTTCTTTATAATGCAGTTGTTATTGTATCGATTGCTTTTCTGGTTCAGCTCACTTCATTCTGCATCAATTAATGTAAGTCTTCCCAGGTTTCTCTGAAACTATCCCTTTTGTAGTTTTTCAAGGCACTCCATTATATTCATATGACATAATTTATTTGGCTATCCCCAATGTATACCCTCAAGGGGATTTAGAAAGGATAACATGGGTGTATTTTTCTAATAGCCTGACGGAGCAACTATTAACCTTAAACCCAGCACTGACTCACTTGCTCCCTGTTCCCTTTACAATACCAGGTTAGGCCTCTGGGAGAGACTCAGCTAGGGGTATGAAGCATTTTTTTTCCTTTCTTGATGTCCCAAACCTACAGCAATTCAACCCATTGCCCCTCTGTGACCTTTGCTCATCTTAGATATAATCTCCACCTTCACTTTCAGTCAGAATAATCAACTAGAACAGAGCCAACCTGAGGATGGTGGGAACTGGGGAGAAACAAGTTAAGTTTATGGAATGAATTTCTAGATTCTTGGGAATTTAATGTCTTTCTTAAAAGGGACACAGTTCTGAGGATGGAGGAGCAAAAGGACTGACCCCTTGCCAAAGAAAGGCAGTGGTGGGAAATAAGGGAGGTCAGCTTCCAAGTGAATAACAGTATCCCATTTGGATCTTGTATCTGCTTTAGCTGCACTGAGTTCGAAACAGAATCCCTCCTCACATAAAGCTTTAAACTTTTCTACTTTATAACAAAAGTATGATGAATTCTTTGTTCCTAGCAAAGCCCACAGGCTTTGATGCTTAGGACTCCAGTGTGGCTCCATTTCTCTGATTTAGCTGCTATATCTCGAACCACAGGGCAACTAGGTGGCACAGTGGATAGAGCACTAAGCTGGGAGTCAGAAAGACTCATATTAGTTGAGTTCACATTCAGCCTCGGATAAGTACTGGCTGTGTGACCCTAGGCAAGTTCCTTAACCCTGTTTGCCTTGGTTCCTCATCTGTAAAATGAAATGGCAAGCCACTCTAGCCAATTTGCCACAAAAATCCCAAGTAGGTTCAGTATACATGAAAAGTGCCCCTGGTGAGGGCTTAGAAACCCATCTTTTAAGCTTTATACTGAGACACTAGATGACTGAAATAGCAGCTTGCTTTCTAACAACTTGGTAAAGGGAGAGTTTAAAACATATATTGGATGTTGTTTTATTATGCATGTTTAGCAGTTTTATTTAGTGACTAAAGGTTATACCTTAAACCAGATATAACTGCAGGGATGTGTTTGTCTTGCTACAAGATTTCAAGCTCTGTGTGTGTGTTTTTAAAAGCAAAAGACTCCTTTGGTTTTTCTTTGTGATTGGTTTTCTGAACTTTTTTGCAATAGTGGTTATTTTAAAATTACCAAAATGATAAAATATTCCAAAATTTGTCATTTCTTGAATATGATCAAAAGTGTGGTAAATGTGTGGGAATAATCACTTCAAATAACTGCTTATTTGCTGACGATTTAAAACTAAAGTTCAAGAACTGTTTGCTTAGTGACTTTCTTGAAAACAGCTTAAATTTCTTAACTTGAAAAAAGTACGATCAAATACCATCTCCCTTTTTGTTCTCCACCTCGCACCCCACCCCCAGCATAGTGTTTGGCACGTAGTGAGCACTTGATAGATGCATAATTCATTCATTCATCATTCATTCATAATTGCTTGTTTTAAGTATTTGAGGAACTGCAATGGGAAGGTCTTGGACCTATTCTGCTTGGCCCCATAAGGCAGAAATAAATGTATTTAAATACCTTCAGTGGCCTCCTAGGATGCAAACTGCTCAGTCTGGCTTTTAAACTCCTCCACCATCCGGCCCTAACCTACCTTTCCAGCCTTATTTCACTTTCTTCCCCTCCACAAACTCGTCATTCCAGCCGAATGGGATACCTGCGGCTCTTTGTGCCCTATATTCCAATTTCCGCTCCTGCGGTTTCTTCCAAGTGGTCTTGCATGCTGGAATTCACATTGTCTTCTTCAGTTCTCAGCAAACCTGTGTTCCTTGAAGCCTCAAGGGCTAGGTCTTCCAAGAAGCTTTCCCAGATCTGCACCCCTCCGCCCCATTCCGAGTCGTTAGCAGTCCCTCCAGTGTCAAATTACCTGGTATTTATGTATACATGTAGCATCCCCACAGGAAAATACGTTCCGAGCCCCGAGGACCGCTTCGTTCTCATCTTAACACGGTGTTTGTAAATAACGCGTGTTAAACTGAATTGAACTAGGAACAATGGTCAGAAGTTTTTCAGAAAGTCAGATCCGGGCTCCACGTAAGAAAAAGCCTCCTATGATTAAGAGCCCACCAAAAGTGGAATGGTTTGCCTCTAGAGACCATGGGTTCTGGAAAAGCTGGAGGACCTGTCAGAGCTAGTTAGCAGTTGGACAACCCATCAGCTTCAGTCTCCGCTTTTGTTTCACCGTGAACATAGCGCTTCCCCTTTCCCAGGCACTCCATATGCTCACCTATAAAACAAGGCAGTTTTGTAGACCTTTTGTAAGGTGCCTTGAAGCGTTAAATCCGATCTTTTCCAAGGCATGGTCTGCGGGCACTACAGGCACTACATCTCCCGGTGTGCAATGGGCCCGGCGGTGGCGGGACTTGGGGGTGTTGGGGAAGGGGGGAGGCGGAGTGGGGAGAGAAGAGCCCAATGCACGCTAGAAGTTGTAGTTTTTCGGGCCCGCAGAGGTTCTTGGGGACTGGTGACTCTCTAGGCCGTCGGTCTCCTTACCCCACCCCCTTCGAGATAACTGCTGAAAGGGAAGGGCCACACCCTCTCTTGGTTATCCACCGCCTGGGTGCCACCCGAGGACTCTCCGGCCCAACGTAGGCATTTGTCTGATTTCTCAGATAAGAGGCTTGCCTAGGGACCGGGCCTCCGTAAGAGGAGTTTGCCCTTGAAAAGGGCGGAAACAAGGTGGATCTGAGTGCTGGGACTGCCGAAGGGCCAGTTCCTAAAGTGGAAACAAGGAGGACTGCGGAGGGGAAAACTGTTTAGAGCCCTTGTAATGCTCACCTGGAGGACTGGCTGGGGTCTGTGCTGAGGTCCGGGGAAAATAAAGGATACAGTTCTAGGAAACTCCTCAAAACGGTCCTAGATTTGAAGTCAAAAGACTTTGGTCCAAATCCAAACTCTTCCACTAACTTGCTGTGTGACTCTGAACAAGTCACAGCACCTCTCTGGGCCCGCTTTCTCATCTTTAAAGCGAGCAGTTACATAATTTCCGAGACTATGGTCTTCCTCTCCCGATTACTGCACTTGAACCACACTGGCTTCTCTATACCCAATGCCTGGCCACACTGGCCAGCCTTGACCCGATCCCTACGGTATTGCAGAGGTCAGTGCTACCCCTAGAATGTAAGATGTACCCGAGGGTGCCGGGCCACTTCTGCTTCTAAGGCAGGTTCCCAATGCCCCCTGTCTCATCCTGCCCAGCCCCCATCGCTGGCACTGCATCGATGCCCTTGGCACTTGCCCTTTCCCCAGCCCAACCCAGCCCTCTTGGGGTGGACCTCTGCAGTTGGATCTAGGCAGGGTCGGGGCCGAGGGAGTGGGACAGGGTAAAGGTTTACAGAAAACTAGGAGTAAGATCTTTTTGACCTCCGCTGCCCTCCCTCTGTCTCCCAGGGGGCGCAGATGGTGAGGCCCACAGACCGTTCCACTCTGTAGGGAGCACGGGGTGGGATTGAGGGGGCTGCGCAGCAGGAGCCGGGGCCCCGCGCTTCTAGGAGCAGATGGTGAGGTCCGCGGACCGTTCCACTAGGCGGCGGCCGAAGGGGGGAGGGAGGCAGGTAGCGGGCTGCTGGGGGAGGGGGGTGGGGGGGGGTGGCTGGCAACAGGGCTGCCGAGGCAACATGATGAGAGGCTGAGCGCGCGGTGGCGCGCGGGCCAGAGAGGAACCGGGGCTCGGGGGCGCTGCGGCCGCGAGCACTCAGCCCAAGGGACGCACTGGGGGCCGGAAGATCCGTGCAGCTGGAGCCCACAGTCGAGGCAGGTAAGGCACCCGAGCCTGGCCTCAGCGCTCCGGGAGGGTGGGGTGGGGGGGCGCGGAGCTCTGCGCCTGGACCCTGCCCGGTGCGCCTCGGGAGCTACAGCTCCGGGAACCCGGTGCACCCATGCTCCAGGACCGGCTGCCTCTCCTCCTGGCCCCGGGGAGAAGGGAAGGTGGCCGTGCCTCTGTCTCTCCCTCCAGCAGCTGGGTCTCCTGCCGGCACCCTCACCCACCAGACGCCGGGACCATGCAGGAGAGGGGACTGAGTCCTGGGGTGCTGCAGGAGGTGAAGAGCTGGGGAAGGACTAAGTCCTAGGGTCCTGGACACACGAGGTCGGCGGGTCTGCGGGGAGGGGGAGTGGCCGCTTGGTCTTGGGGACCCAGGCTGGGAAGGCGTGGAGGCGGAGGGAGCTGCTGGGCATCGAGGGTGGGGGATGGGGATCAGAGCTGCTCTGTTCTGGGGAAGCCAGCGGCGGAGGGGGTTCGTAGTGGGGGAGGGGGGAGGACGAAAGAGAAGTTAGCTAAAAGCAGGGCCCGCTGTGAGGCTCTGGGGATTACCAGACCGACAGGATGGATGGTTACGTAAGGAGCAAGGGGAGGGTGCGCGCTGTATCCCCATGCCCCGGGCATGGAGAAGGGATGCTGGGACCTTCGAGGGCTCTGGTGCGGTTGGGAACCCCCAGTAGGACATCTCCAGTGAGCCGGTGGGTGCGGTCCCCTCCGATCGGTGGCGGGGGGAGACTCTGGCTCCGGCTGGGAGCTTCTACTTGGGGGCAGGAAGACTGCTGGGTCTCCTTTTCTCGGGGCGGGGGAGGGGATCGTCCTCCCTTTCGTTGCCGTAGCACCGCCCCCTTCGCCGTACTCCCGCACCTGAGCCCCATCGCCGGGCTGCGGATTCTATGAGATTTAGAACTGGAACGCTTCTCAAGAATCATCTAGTCCCATGTCCTCATTTTATAGATAAGCGAACTGAGACATAGTTAGATGACTCGCCCAAGGTCACACAAAGTAAGTAGCGGAGCCAGGATTCGAACCGTGGTCTTCTGACTGCAGATCCTGAGCCCTTTCCAGCACAGAGCGCTGCCTGAGTTGAGTGCCGGACGGGTTGCGTTGTCCGGGCACTCAGGCCGGATGCGAACTTCCCCAGTTGAGCCGCGCGAGGAAGCTCCGCTGGGAGCTCGGATTTCCGAATCCGCCCCTCCTCCCCCTTCCTGACTCAGGACGCTTTCCCTTACCCGCGGACTCGCAGCCTCTGGCCTCCCCGCGAGACCACTTGCTGCAGCCTGCGCTGGGACAACAGAGCTTGGCCGAGGAGGCGTGCCTCCCACCAACTCTACCATCCCTCCGACTACCAGTCCCAGCGTGCATCACTCCAGCAGCACGCTCCGCTCCCGAGAAGCTCGGGCTACGGTGAGAGCGGGCTGAGCGCTGTCCGGAGTAACTGGCCTTCTCCCCTGCTCGCGAACATCTTCAGACTATTGCGGAAAAAAACATGAATTCCGAGTTGAAAGACTCACATGAGTTGGAGTCCCGGGTCTGCCCCTACCCAGCTCAGAGACCCTCGTCCTCAGATTCCCCTTCTGTAAAATGAGATAATAATGCTTGGGGAAAACTACTTAAACACTGAGGCAGGGCTGGGCTGGGCTGGGGATCTGTTTTATTCTTGTTCTTTTTTAAGGTTCCAACCTCTGATCTTCCCTGGGAGGGCTTGGAGCAATAGGGGAAATTACACAGAGGTGGATTTTCGCCCCAGAGGAGGAAGAATTTCCTCAGATAAGAGCACTGTCCAAAGGGGGTGACTGAGAGACTGTTCAGTCACCTCCCGAAGAGGCTGGACGTCATGTCCTCCTTTCAGAAATGCTGCATGGGGTGAAGGGTGGGAGAAACTCCTGAAAAGCATAGGCTCTTCGAGCTCAGTGATAACCCTGAGGTTCTTCCTGTCAGAGCCCTGAGAGTTTTGGAGCTGAGCAAATTTAAGTCCCCCATGAATTTATAGAGAGGTTGCTTGGTATATGGATTGGGGAGTCAGAGGATCTGGGTACATATTCTAACTGTGCTACTCACTACCCCTCTCAGCCCTTTCCTTTGTAAAATGAGGGGTTCTGACTAGGTAATCTCACCCAAGACCCCTTCCAGCTCTAAATCCTATGATTAAGAACTTACGGCAGTTTCAGTCCCACCACACCCCACTTGCCAAATAAGTGCGCTGTTGCACTCCTAGGCTTTCTTTGGATCAGAGTGGTTATTCGTAATGGCCCAGTATTTTATTCTATTGTAGCAGGTAGATCTTAAGAAGCCATCTACCCTCTTTGGAACAGATGGACGCTGAGGACCCACTCTCCCTCTCCTCAGAGAAATACTTCCTAAGAGTTCACTGCAGTCCTTTTCCTTGAATAGAGAATCTGTCAGAAATTTTCTCCTGGGATAGACAATCCCTAAAGAGCCACCATCTTTCCACTCCAGGGATAAATGATCCATAAGGATGCATTGTATCCTTTTCCCTGGAGCAGACTGTCCCCAAGGTCTCACTATTACCCTCAGAGATACAATCAAACCTGACAGATAACCATCATGGTAGGCAAAAGTGATGCTGTGAAGCCAGGGCAAATTTGACTTCAGGCAGAAATGGGACAAGGATGAAGAAACAGTGCCAGAGAATACAAAGACTTACGAAAAATCATATGGTTAATAAGTAGCTGAGTTAGGTCTTGAACCGATATCATTTGACTTTAAATTCAGGACTTTTTCTACCATACATTTCTATGCCTCATTTTTTCTTCTCATAAATGGAGCTATGCTTCCTGAACATTCCATAAAAGTACTGAAGGGAGAAAAAAAGTGTTACCAGTACTGTCACCAACAAGGGATCCTACAAGGGAGACTTAGACACCCCAGGAGCAACAGAAGTAAGGAAGAGCTTCCTAAGATTCTGAGCTGTCTAATAATGGAATAGACTGCCTTGAAAAGTAATGAGTCTTCTGCCACTAGAGGCTTTCAATTAAAGACTGGAACAGACAACTTCTAAAATCCCTTCCAGCCCTAAAACTTATGGTCCTTATAAGTATGATTATGGAATAAATAGGCAAAAAAAAGTCATTTGGAAGGAATATCAAAGGTGTGAACTACCCAGTTTCAGGAGAAACTACTCTACAGCACAGACATAGTTGATAAACATTTGTTAAGCTCCTACTTTGTTTAGGGCACCTACTTTGTGCACAGAGAATACAAAAACAAGAGAGACTCTGCACTCAGAGTTTACATTCTAATGCTTTATATATGTTGTCTCCAGGACTATTCCTGGAGTATGCGTATACAATATGTTCACAGAGGAATAAATATAAAGTAATTTGGGAGGTTGGCACCAACAATTGAGGGAATCAGGAATAGTCTTTTGAAGAAAGTGACCCTTGAGCTGCAGGGTATGATGTGGAAGGTGGGCTGGGAGCCCCTTGGTTTGACTGGAGCCTGAAATGAGGCAGAAAAGGTAAGGGGTGCTAGTGAAGAAAAGGCTAGCCCATCAGTGGAACCACTGGCTTCCTTTAAGGCTCAGCTTAAACATCGCCTCCTTCCAGAAGTCTTTTCTGATTTCTCCCAGGTGTTAGTACCCCTCTCAAAAATGGCTTTTTATTCATATTGTGTGTATATCATGCCTGTTCCCATGTTTATGATTGTGTCTGTGTATATGTTCTACTAGCTGTTGCTTCTTTTGGACATTCCATCTCCTGCCTTCCTGCCTTTGCAAAGGCTGTCCCTGTGCCTCTCTGTACTCACTTCCCATCATCTCTAGTTACCTTTCAGTTGAAATTCAATTATCTCTTCCTTTAAGAAGCCAGGCAGACAAACACAGACATACATGCATACACACATATACACATACACACATACATACAGACAGACATACTGATGCATAGACTCCAGAGAGCCTAAGCAGAGAGCCAGGAGACTCTCCAAGTTATTCATGCTGGAGGGGAATTGGGGGCTGGGGATTGGATTCCTGGAAGATAAGGTCCTAGACCTTAGAGAAGTGTTTCCCCAGCCTGTCCCCACCCAGTAAGCATACACTCTCTTCCACCGAATGACACAGAATCTGAGTTGGACAGGTCTTCAGGGATCCAACCCATACCTAAAGAGAAAACTCTTCTACAACATTCCTGTGAGGCAGTCACCCAGCTTCCTGTTTTAAGAAACTCACTACCTTCTCAGGCAACCGATTCCTTATTTGCACTTCTCTCTTAGGACATTGTTCCTTATTTTGAGCCAAAATCAGTCGACAATTTTTTTTTCTATTTGTTGCTCCTAGTTTTGTCCTTCAAGGCCTAGTGGAACAAGCTTGATTTCTCTTCCCGGTGACAGCTCTTCAAATTCCCAAAGAAAGTAATCATATCCCCCACCCTTCTCCAGGCTAACCCAGATCTCTCAAAGGATATTCATAAGACATGCTTTCCCATCCTCACTTTTAAAGCTAGTTTGAGCTCCCCAAGGGGACTACAGTGCATTTACATAGCATAGCACTTTAAGGTTTGGAGAGTGCTTTATATATGTTTTCTCATTTGTTGTCTCCAGGACTACTCCTGGTCAGGGTGTGCTGTGTGGATTCTGCCAATTACTTAACCTCTCTGGGCAACAGCTTCCCTCAAGAGAAAATGGAAGGGATATTGCCTGTGTGGAGGCAGTGGTGTGAGGGGCCCTGGAAGAAAGATATTTTGTGGGTTCAGTGAAGTCAGTGCTGCTAGGGAGGTGGCCTCCCCCCAGTCCCCACCCTGGCTGTGAGCAGCCTTTCAGAGGCAAGGCAGCCAAGCAGATCTGATTCAAAAGCAGGAAATTCAACTTGCTGCTGGCCTCTGCAAGCACCCAGACTTCCTGTCCCTGCACATAGGTGCATTTGCTGAAGGCTAGCTCCTTCCAACATCAGGTCGGCCTCCTGCTGTTCCTCCCCTGCCCTCTTCCTTCCTCTATCCTGCCCCTTACCAAAAAAAAAAAAAAAAAAAATTGTGGCAATAGTCTCTCCAGAACATCTGGAGGTTTCTCTTTGTATTTAAGGTGGGTGGTGATGCACACTGTATTTTGAGCTCAGATGAGACCTTAGATAGTGGCTAATGAAACTAGTCTGAGGTCAGAGTGGGGGAAGCAAGTACCAAATCATAACTTATGTGATGTTAGAGCTGGCAGGGACTTTAGAATATGGAATGTGAGAGCTGGAAGGAAACTTAGAATGCAGTGTAAAATATCAAACCTGGAAGGGACTTTAACGTATAAAAAGGTACTGAAGGTGCTCCTGAAACTGTCCGAGTGTTTATGAAGCTCCCTTGCCTGCCACCATGGTGGATCTAGGAGTAGGGGACAAATCACTTCCCTCCTTTCTCTAGACCTGCCTCACTAACCAAATCTATAAAATCAATACTGGTATTAGTGATTGGGTAGTCGGAAAATGAGGGAATCATACTGAATTTTGTCCATGGTGCTTTCCAGTTGGAGACCTTTAGAGCCTAGGTGCCGCAGAGTGAAGTTTCCTCCATATCTCTCACCCTTGCAGGAGTGTTTAGGGAGGGAATTAATGGGTTATAGTGATCCCACAAGGGCATTTAGGGCAGCAGGAAGTGGATAATATAGCCACAAGATGGCTTGAGATGGCCCAGTCTTGGTATGGAAAGTGTTAGAACATACACATTAGGAGTGTACCTTACAGTCCTTACATACACTTACTACACTTACACAGTGGCCTGTGGTAAACCAGGTAAGTGTGACCTGGCATGACTGCAGGAGAGAATAGAAAGGGTTGGGAGGTTCACTAGGGTATTCTTCCCTTTCCAGTAGGATATCACCATACCAGCAGCAAGCTTGATATGGGGGCTATTCATTGGTGTCTATCCTCATTAGGACTCAAAGTTTGGCTGTTCAGAATTCTCACATAGCATATACCAGTGTGGGAGCAAGCAGTGGTGATGGCTGTGAGGTCAGATCCATTCATGTGTCATTTCTCTGAATCCTGTCAGCAGAGCTGCCTTCCAGGTCCTCCAGTCTTTGGTTGGAGGGGCTTTTAGAGTACACTGAGCCCAGGCTCTCACTTCCAGGCCACTGGAGTATACAGTATAACTTAGGAGAGAAGAAAATTGAGGCTGGCTAGGTAGGGAAAGGGTAGATTGTGGAGACTCAAGTGGCGGAGTTCAGATTTTATGTAGCCTAGGCAGTTATAGGAAAAATTACAAGACTGAAGCACACATCTTAAATATATGCATGTAGAAAGGCAGATTGGAAAAGGGGATAATGAACAGGTCTGAGGGAAGGAAGCCCTTCTGTTTAAATCTCAACTCTGACACATCCTGGCTGTGTGACCTTGGGCAAAGTCACCTAATCTCTCAGTGCTCTAGGCAACTAACTCTAAAACGAGGACTAGACTAGAGTGCTGGACTTACATTGATATAGAGTTTGACATGCCAATGAAATCACTGGGCTAGACCCCATCCTTTAGGTTTTCAGAAGCAACAGATCAGTGATGGTCGAGTGGGATATAGTATGTCAGAGCTAGACAAAACAAGAAAATACTTCAGATGCTGGAACACAGAAAAGTGGGAGTTGGAAGGGACATTAGAATACAGAGCACAGAAAGTCAGAGGTCAGAAGAGCTTCAGAACCTAGAATATCAAAAGTGGGCGGGACCTTAGGATATGAAATATCCGGAGGTAGGGAACATTGATCCTCTAGTCTCTCATTTGTTGTACCAAGGTCACTAGTCAGGTCGCTCTTCTACTACCGGTCAGTGAGTCCCTAAAGTGAGGATGGAGGAGGCTGGGCTAGGCAGAAGCACAATCAGGGCCGGTTTCTTTCACCAATTATGGCCTGGGAAGCCATGAGCAAGGCTGGCAGGTGCAGAGGCGAGTTGCTCTGAAAGCTTCATGTTCCTACATAAGCTCTGGGAACTGGGGGCAGGGCCAAGGCTTATGACCACAGGCCAGCTCCACTTCCCCAGAGAAGGCCCCTGGACAGGGCAGATGGGCGTTTGGACCGCTGGGTTCCAGCTGGGGGTCCGGCACCCACCCGCTCGTGACCCTGAGACAACCCCCCTCCTCTCTGGACCTCGGTTTCTTTTCTTTGTAAAAATAAGTGGCATGGACCAGACAGTCTCTAAGCTCCCTTCCACGAGTGACCGCACCAGGTGCACGGAAGCTCCGCCCGGAGTCTGGGAGGAGAGGAGTGCCCGGAGCTCGCTTCTCGCTGAGCTGGGCGCAGTCCCCCGCGCCTTTGCCTGGGGCATCAGCACACAAAGTTTCCCAGCTCCTCCTCTTCGCAGTTGGGTTCGCCCACTATAAACTCCGGGTAGGGGAAGGAGGGAAAGGAGAGGGAAGATGGGATTGTGACCTAATCCCCAGGTACAGCCAATCCGCACTAGGTAGACTTTAACTAATTTGCATCCAGAGTCTTTCATTGGCCGCACATCAGGTTCTTTTTCTTAAAGAGGCCCCGCTGTAAACACTAAGCAGCGGAGAAGTAACTCTGGTTGGAGAGCCTGACGTCATCGCGGTGCAGTGAAGCCTATAGTGACGTCATCGTTAGACCTGGTCCTTCCAGGCCACTTGGCTTTTGGAGTTTTGACCCCGCACTGGGCAACACCTGGGTCCTACCGAGGTCCGACATCTGGCAGCCCTAAGAAAAAATCCTGCCTCTTCTTTGGTTACAGACGCGCTGTGACCGCTGTCAAAGTTCTCTCATGAGACTGTTTCCTCTGGTACTGTTTGCCAGGGGGGTGTTCTGTGGCAAGAATGTGTAAGCCTTAAAGGACTATAGGTTGTTATAGATGGAAGGAACTCGAGAAGTTACCTATTAGAACCGGTGACTTCACCGTTTTATAGCTTGAAGGAGCCACAGAAATCACATAATCTATACCACTAATTTTACCTGCAAGGATAGACCCGGAGTGACATGCCCAGGTAATAATAAGTAATCCCAATTCTTTCCAAAGCACTTCCAAGGGCAGTGAAGCATGTAAAGTAGAAACAGATCTGGCTGTGGAGTCAGAGGTGGGGAATTCATATCATGGTTCTCATGAGTTACTGTCTTAGACAAGTCACTTATTCTCTGGGCCTGTTTCCTCGTTTGTAAAACAAAGGAGTTGGACTCTGTGGCCTCTAAGGTCTCTTCCAGCTCTCTATTAACTAAAACTATTGAAATTTGTTTAGTGTCCCTCTTTTTAAGCACTGGGGTTATGAAAGAATCTTTGCTCTGGGGGGCTCCATGGACAGCAACCGGGGCTTTGCAAGAAAAGGGTGCCACAATTTAATCTTCTGCCCCCATCGTTTTCCCAGCCCAAAATGTTGCTCCTATGTCCCCCTTAGTTGATCCTTCAGGCAAGGCTTAGGTTTTTATTGGAATGAGCCCCAAATTACACGCAGTAGGAACTTTGAAACATTTGATGAATTAAATCCCAAAGCTCCCACTAACTTGTGTGACCTCGAGCGATCTATTTCCTTATCTCCTATCCTCAGTTTCCCCACTCTGTAAAGTAAGTTAGATTTCATGGTTCCTAAATGTAGTCCCACCTTTTCCAGCTCTAGATCCAATGGTTGCTCAATGCGTATAGAATTATCAGCTCGTTCTAGCACATTTGTAGACAGGGAAAATAAGCGGGGAGAGGGAAGAGACTGGGATGGGGAGTTGTAAAAAAAACGCCCCCTGCCCAAAATGGCGGGCCCAGGAATCACGTGCTCCGTGGGGAGGGGTAGGGGTCCTGAGCCCTCCCACACACAGTGGGAGGGGCGGAGTGGGAGGGGGAAGGCTTAGAGTCTGGCGCGCTCCCGTGTCCTTCCCTTATTCCTTCCCCCGCGAGCTCTGGCGCGCGCTCCCGTCGCTGCGCTCGCGGCCCCCGAATGTTGTGAATCAAATGTTTGGTTCGTTCCATCCCCCCGCTGCTGCCGCCGCGGACAGTTCTTAAAGGGCCAGTTACCCCGGAACAGGGATCAGAAGGCGGCAGTGGCGGCGGCCCCGGACGGGGATCGTCCCGCAGCCCGCTGCCCCCCAGCCCCAGCCCCGGGCTAGCTCGGGGTCGGGGGGAAAGGGGGGCTACGCGGTCGTCGGAGAAAACAAAGAGTCGCCGGAAGAAGCCCGGCGGGGGGGCGGGGGTGAGGGGTGAGGGGAGAGCGGTAGACATTGTTCCGCAGGGCGGGGGTTCTTAAAGGGACCGAGCTGCGCCCCCAGCCTCGCTCCGCTCTCGGGCCGGATCCAGCCGTCCAGGCTCGGGAACAAAGGGAAGCGGCCCCGGGGCTGCAGCTGGGAGGCTGAACGGCCGCTTCGCCCCGCCTCGCTTGGCCTCTGCACTCCGCAGGTGAGTGAACTCGCCTTTTCCTTCACTTCCACCTACTGCCCGATTCCTCCAGGCCGGAGCCCCAGCCCCCTAGAGCTTTCGCCCTGGGGCTGGAAGGGGCACAGTGGCCCGGCCTTTTAGGGGTTAATTCCAGATGCGCCGTGGGTTGCGGGCGGGGGATGGGGGGAGGTAAGGCCGGAGAGTCAAAGTTGGTCCCATTCGGGGTGGGGGGGGAGGGAGGGAATTCCCGCTTCATCCTCTCCCTACCTCCCTTCCCCAACGACCCTGGAAGAATCCAAGCTGGGTGGGAAAACCGTGGTCACCCTGGTCCCCGGAGCTGGGCACTGATGGGGTGTCGGGGGCGTCCTTCCCCTCCCCCTTTTGCCCCCTCCCCCGTGGTCTGTGAGGAAATGTAACCGTCCGGAGCGCAGCCGCCGCCGCCTCCCGCTCCTTTGTTTGTTGCTTTTGTTTGACGCCGAGCACATGGTCTTTGAGCCGCGGCTCTTAAAGCCACAGCTCCCTCAGCCCCAGCCCCGACCCGCAGGGCGCCTCTGCCACCCCCCCGCTCCCCGCCCGGGGCGCCGGGCTCTGCCTGGTCCTTAGCACAAAGGCTTGGTCCCCGGGTGGCCTTGGTGAGAGCCGCCTCCCCCGGGAAGCCGCTTTGGATTGCCACCCTCCCCCGACACCCGCATCTGTGCCACTGAAGCCCGGGGGATTGGAGTGGAGGTCGTTAATATAAAAGGATTAGAAGGCCCGAGTTTGGGAAAATAAAGTAGGAACCTCCAAGCGCCCCGACAATTTCCCTCTCCTACTCTGATTCCGAGTCCAGTTTCTGATAAGGTAGGAGGAGCATTGAACCAGGAGAGTCAAGAGATTTAGGTTCCAGGGCTGACCCCCGCCACTAGCTAGCTGTGTGACCTTAGGCAAGTTTCTTTCCCTCTCTGGGTCTTAGTTTTCTCCTTTGAAATACGGGAATAATGTTTGCATTACCTACTCCATGCTGCTAATCTAAAGAAGTCTTGTGTTAGCCTGGAAAGGCTGTATAAATAGGCATTCTTTCCTCCTCAACTTTGGCAGTTGGTGTTTGGATTCACCGTCATATCAAAAAATCCCATAGGGAGAAATTCCCGGCCGAACTGGAAGAATCCTAGCTGGGTTGTAAATAATGCCCTTCCGTAGACCCCACTTTGCGGCCTCCACATTCAGTATGTGTCTGGCCTTGGTAAATGTCTTTAAATATTTGGGCCTATGGGTCAGAATCAGCTTGGGGGAAGGCTACTGGAAGGCAGGTTTAGACTGAATTAAAAGAACTTGAAATGGGGCTTACTTCCCATCCTTGGAAGTGTTGATTTAGAGGCTAGATGACCCCTCTGGGATGTTGGAGAGATTTCTGGCCTGCCAACATTAGGACTAAATGCCCCAAAGTTCTTCCACATCTAAAATTTTGAGTCAGTAACTGGGATATATAGCTTCCTTTTTATTGAATCCACAAAATGTCAGAGGTGGGAAGGATTTCAAAACTCTTCCATAGTTCAACTCCCTGATTTTACTGTTGAAGAAGCTTTGGGCCAGGGAAGGAAGGGTCTTTCCTAAGGCCACAGCTAGTTGGTGTGACAGGCAGAGGTGGAAGTTGAATCTATGTCTACTGATTCCCATCAGCAACTCATGCTGCCTAAAAAAAAAGCGTGGTTAGAAGAGTATTATGAGATCCATTTTATAGAGGAGGAAACTGAGGTTTGGGAAGTGTTTGAAATCAGTGCCAATGAGTCAGTGCCAAAACTATGGCTGAAACATAGGTGTTTAGATTCAGACTGTCGTACAGTAGACAGTCATGCCAGTGACTGACTTGTGAGTCCTGATTCCCCACTGGAGGAGCCATAAAGTTCTGGGGAATAAGTGACACCTATAGTTCTTCCAAAGGGCCCAGGCTGCTGCTCAGACACTTCAGGAAATTATATGGAATGGGTTTTCTTGACCTGCTCTGGATGGAAACACTGACAAGCCTCCATTTGCCTTGGTTTTGGAAAGAGTACTGAGTGTCACTACCCCAGCTCTGCCACTTAACCAGCCAAGTAATAATGTTTCTTAAGTTAATCATTTCCCTCGTCTGTGCCTCAGATTCCTCATCCTCAAAAAGATGGTTTCCCAGTTCTTTCATAATCTGTGAAATAGAGAAATCAGGAGACCTGGGATCTAGTCTCTGTTACCATTCCCTTCTGTGACTTTGGCTTCAGTTCCTGAACCTACCTAGACGATGGGAAGAGCACATTCCCCATCTTGCCCAGATTTGTTGTGAGAAAGTAGAAAGTGAAAACTCCCTGGTATTATCTCTGTTACCCACAGAGAGGACCAGAGCAGGATCTTTATAGTACCAGATGACAGGGACATAGATCTAGAGCAGAAAGGGACCTCAAAGGCCATCTAGCCAACCCCTTTCATTTTGCAGATGAGGAAACTGAGGCCAGAGAGGCCAGGTAACTTGTCCAAGGCCTCACATGTGGTACGCAACAGAACTGGGAATTAAATCCAGGTCCACTGACCTTTCAGAGCTAGTTAGTGCCCTTTCCACTAACCACTTGAGCCTTTCCACATTGCCTTCTAGGATGCTTAAACACTCAATCAGACAAGCCCAGAGTTGGATCTTCTTTTTTTTTTTCCACAAACGTTTAGACTAGGTGGGACTTGGAAAGAACAATATTGTCATTGCTCTCTTGATTCTCCTGGGTAGCTTTTGTCTTTGAGTTGTCTGGTTTCTTAAAGACTCTGTCGAACTCCCTTGACTTTTAAAGAGGGAGGAGACTTCGGCTCCAAAAGAAGTGGTTTTCTTGTATTTGGAATGAGACCCTTCTGTCTCTGGACTCCAAACATTTTTGCATCTGTCCCCCATTCCTAGAACAGTCTCCTTCCTTGTCACTTCTTGGCTTCCTTCAGATCTCAACTAAAGTTCTACCTTCTGCAAAGAACCTTTCCTAGGCCTTCTTAATTGTCTCTGAGACACCCCCCCTCCCCATTTATCCTGTATGGCTTTTGTATCTTGTTTATACATAGTGGTTTGCATTTTTTTCTCCCATTAAATTGTAAGCTCCCCAAGGGAAGAAATTCTTTTTTTAATCTCTTTTGTAGCCTCAGCACCTAGTAGGCACTTAAATAAATGTTTAATGATTGATGAACTGATTTTTCCAGTATCACCCAGTGAGACAGCAGTTTGGCAAAGAAAGCTTTAGACTTGGAATCAGAAGACCTTAATTTGCCACTGTGTGACCTTGGACAATTCCCTTCTGTACTTGGGCTTTCAGTTTCCTCTGCAGAATGAAAGCATTGGATTTCCTGATCTTTGAAGATTGTTCCACCTCTGATGATCTGTGAGTTGGGCAGAGCCAGGACTACTAGCCTGGGACTCTGACTCCTAGGCCATGGCCCTTCCCACCAAGGCCACAAGGAGAAGTGTGGGAGGAGGAAGAAAAATAATTGGCTAAAATAGCATTCTCTTATTATCTGTGGATTTCTTTTCTCTGAGCTTTCTTTTCCCTCCCCCAGCCTGGTTGCCATGGGGTGAAGGTTGGTTGAGTGCGAATAAAAAGCAGAGAGGATTTAGAAATAGACATATTAGTCCTGGCTCCCATTTTGGGTGCATTTTTTTTTTTTTAACTAAATGCTTTCAACACAGCAACACGGTGAGTTTGGTGTGGTATAAATACGATTATCCCCATTTGACAGATGAGGAAGGTGAGGTTCAGAGAAGAGGTATTTAGCCAGTCAGCTAGCATTTATTAAGCATTTACCATGTGTCAGACCCTGTGCTAATCACTGAGGATACAAAGAAAGGTAAAAAAAAAAAAGAAAGAAAAAAGAAAAAGAAACCCAAAACACACCAGTCCCTGTCAGTCTCACAGAGCCAAATGGATGAGTTTATATTGGCAACAACAACTATGTGCAGACAAGCTAGAGACAGGATGAATTAGAGTTAGTCTTAGAAGGAAGGCACTAAGGTAAGGTTTCTTAGCCATTGTCATACAGCTGAGAAATGTTAGGATTGCGGTCAGTTTCTTCCCTTCAGGTGGCTTCCATCACGAAATTCAGAGCTGGCTGCCACCTTGAGTCATTTGACCTCTTGCCTTTCAGGCCCCCACCAGTCCACAAGCCTGTCTCCTCCTCTCCTCCCCTAACGCCAAGCTCCACCTTTTTGCTCCCTACTCCTGAGTTGCTGGACACAACTGGGGTTGGTCCCAGCTTTGTCGACTGCACCCACAAGAATTTGGTGTTGTCTAAACTCCAGACCACAACTGCTATACCGCATTCTTATTATTCCCTGGATGACTTTTGTGCTCCCCATAGTGGGGATGCTGGGTCTTTTCCTCCCTTCTCAGGGTCACCCTCACAACAACCAATTGCAGATTACCTTATTTCCTAATTAACTGAGAAAATCAAAGCCATCCTTACTTATCACTTTCTCCTCCTAGATTCCCTACCTTAGAATAATAATAGCTAACACTTTTTGTAGCACTTACTATATGCCTCAGGTGCTATGCTAATCACTCTAGTCTCTTTTGATCCCCCAACCCTGGGAGGTAGGGGCCACTATTACAGTCCTACTTTAGAGATGAGGAAAAAGGCCAGCAAGTTTAATGACTTAGCTAGAGTCACACAGCTAGGAAGTATCTGAAGCCACATTTGAACTCAGGTCTTCCTGACTCCTGGTGCTCTGTCCATTGTGCCACCTAGCTTCTCCTAGAACCTCCTACATCTTCAACTGCCCCTTCCTTTTTTGCTTTAGGCTGTGAGAGTCAGCTAGAGAGTAATATCTAGTTTTCAAGCTAATGCCTTAGTCTTAGACCTTCTCAATACCTGGGATCCTGTCTCTCCCATTCCTTCCCATTCTTATATTCAATTTCTCCTTACCTCCTGCCACTTCTACCTGATCGTTAAGAAAAATTCTTCCCTTGACCCTGCCATCCCCTCAGACTGTTGTCTTGTATTCTCTTTTGCTGTCACATTCTCACAGAAAGTAGCCACTGGTCAGTGGCCCCATCTCCTCTCCACTCTTTTAACTGCAACTCTCTCAGCTTACAATGTGAAAGGTCATCCATTCATTGAATTTAGCCTTTCTCAGTCTTCATCCTCCCTGACCTTTATACAGCATTTAACCTTGTCAGTCACCCCTCCTCCTGGCTACTCTACTCCCTTGGCTCCATAACCATTCCTTCTAATGAAACCATTCTTTCTTAGACTCTTGACTAGTTTATCTTTTCTCGCACCCCACTAAACAGTGGTGGTGGCTGAATGAATGACTGAACCAAACTGCCTTCAAGAGCTCACAGTAGGTAGATTGAGCCCATACCTTGGAGGCAGGAGACCTGGGCTCTGCCACTGACTCACAGATTAGAACTGAAGGCACTGCACGTCTGTGATCACTGAGCCTTAGCAGCCATGTTCAATTAAATTCAACAATTATTTATTTTGTAGATTAGGCAGCTGAGTCCCAGAGAAAAGGCCCTTCTACGAGTCTCATACCACCTAAGAGCTGCTGGAGTGCTGGAACATGAACCTAGCTGGGTCTTTTAACTCCCCAAGTCTAGCACATTTCCACTACTGATTCAAGGTCAATTTGTAGGTCTTCAGTTTTGGGAGCAAAGACAGCACTTGCAGGAGGTCTCCCTGTAGACATTGGGATTCAGGTTTCATTTGACATTGGTGAGGCATTGGCACTGGGAGCCCCTGGTTCCAAACATGCTGTCAACTCACTTTTAACCAGTGGCTTAGAAAACTGTCCCCTTCTCTCCACTTACATTGACCCAGACTCATAGTTCAAATTCTCATCACCTCACCCTGTCCAATAATTGGCCTCAATGCCTGCAGTTTCCTCCTCTCTCCAATTAATCTTTCACACAGCTGACAATTTTATCATTCCTAAAGCAAAGATCTGACCATCTCCTGCCCCTGCTCAAGAAACTTCACTTACTTCCCTTCTGACTTATTCCGTCAAATACAAACACATGCATTTGGCACTTCAAACCCTGGAGCTCTCCATGCTCTAGCAGAGTGGCCTTTTTCAGTTCCTCAGTCCAGCTCCTCCTGGAAGTCACGCCCTTCTCATCTCTGCCTCTTAAAACTGGTTGGTTCCTTTCAGGCTCAGCTTGTGAAGCTTCTCGTGATCTTCCAGTTACGAGTTCCTTCTCCAAACCTCTCTCATCTGCCCCCCCAACCTTTTATTGTATTTACTCATTTTGTCTTTGATCCTCAGAAAATGTAAGTGCTGAGGACAAGGGCTTGTGTATCCCTGGCACATAGCATAGTACCTGGCATATGGCAAATGTTTAATAGATGCCTGATGATTCTTAAATGAATAAAAGATAGGGCTTTTCTCCTGGAAGGAAGTGCTCCCATTGGAAACTATCTTGGGAAGTGGGAGATCTGGGTTCAGGTCCT
Organism: Bettongia penicillata ogilbyi; assembly: GCA_023548195.1. NCBI lineage: Eukaryota > Metazoa > Chordata > Mammalia > Diprotodontia > Potoroidae > Bettongia > Bettongia penicillata. Next base: position 2,239,304 of record JAJHZJ010000277.1, read on the forward strand.
CCCAGGGGATTGGCAGGGGATTGTACCAGATGATTTCTAAGGAGTCTTACAGTCCTGACAGTCAACCCTGCCACACATACGTAAACACTGGGTCTGAGGTGGAGAGCAAAGAGGAGTGACTCCTTCACCTCCCCAACCCAGTGGAAACATTCTGCCTTAGGTCTTAAAGAGCAATAGTTTCCTGAGTTTATTTCTCTGGGATCTCATTAAAGGCCTGTTAACTCTGGTCATCTTCTGCCTGTTTTCCAACCAGCTTTTCCATTCAGGCAGCTACCTCACAAGTCAGCCTTCCACTTTGGTGTACCTCTAATGATCCGGGTAGGTAATATGGGCCCTGGAGGTTTCCTCAAAGAAACATTTAGAAACTGCTCTCCTTGGCTCCCCGCAACAACCCCTCTTGCCCAGGAGCCTAAGACTCCTGTTGCTGCTGGGGTGGACACATTTCTTCAGGTGCCCCTAGATGACTCTGGGCTTCCCTCTGTGTCCTTCTCTGCCCCCCCCCACCCCATTCTGCCATAGGTAGCCTGAAGCCTATCATGAAGGCATTTTTATTTCTAGCCTAGGGCACTTGTGTTGCCCCAGGAGAGGAGAGAGGGAATAGTTGAAAGAAGTGTGCCCAAGCTCTGAGTTTGCCACTGCTACCTACGGCAAAGCAAAATGGCCATTAATTTACCCTAAATTTATATCTCTCCAAGCTGGGGGAGGGGAAGTTGTGGGCATGAAAAGAGCAATGAATTTAGCTTAGGTCTGACACTCACCTCTCTGGGCTTCAGTCTCCTTCATCTGCAAAATGAGAGCCTTGGTCCAGATTAGACATGGGGCCTATACTCAAACCAGATTAAGCTTTAATTGGGAAGTAGTTACAAAATAAAAATGCAGTAACACAGAGGACTGACTACATTTTAAAACTAAGTCATGTGAAGGCACAATAAGTGGCTCTTTTCTGTTTGAGTTTGACAGGATTGCCCCAGACCAGGCGAGTTAGAGTACCTTCCAAGTCAGCTTCAACTTTGGAAGCTATTGCTCTTTTTAAAAATTATTTTGTTTTCATTTTCTGCAATCACTTCCATATATCTCAGATTTTCCCCCTCCCTTTTCCTCCTTCCCCCCCATCCCTCCCCAAGACTGCATGCCATCTTATATAGGTTCTACACATACGTTCCTATTAAATACATTTTCACCTTAGTCATGTTGAATAGAAGAATTAAAATGAATGCAAGAAACCATAAAAGAAAACAAAACAAAACATAATACAAAAGTAAATGGTCTGCTTCGTTCTGCAATCCAATTCCATGGTTCTTTCTCTGGATGTGTCAGGAGTTTTGCCTCAAAAGTTCATTGGGAATTTTTTAGGTCCTTGCTTTGCTATGAAGGACTAAGTCTACCAGAAAAATTCCTCACACAATGTGGTTGCTGCTGTATACACTGTTCTCCTCGTTCTGCTCCTTTCACTCAGCATCAGTTCATATATGTCTTTCCAGGCCTCTCTAAATTCTTCCTGTTCATCGTTTCTCTTGGCACAATAGTATTCCGTTACATTCATATACCACAACTTGTTCAAGCTATTCCCCAGTTGATGGATATCCCCTTGATTTCCAGCACAAAGAGTTGAGGGACATCCCCATGATTTCCAGTTTTTGGCCACCACAAAGAGTGCTGCTATAAATATTTGTACATGTGAGACCCTTTCCCATTTATGATCTCTTTGGGATACAGTCCTAGAAGTGATATTGCTGGGTCAAAGGGTATGCCCATTTCTGTAGCCCTTTGGGCATAGTTCCAAATTGCTCTCCAGAATGGTTGGATCACCTTACAGAAGCTATTGCTTTTTAGGCCTCAGACTAAGGTACACTTTTTCTGCCCTGTTGAAGGGGAGGAGGGGTCCCTCTTCTTTCCTCTTCAGCTCAGACCCTGGGTTTGTAATTATATATATATATGTGTTGGAGATGATTGTGGATCCCTGCTGGCTTCATTATGTTGTATTATATTTTTATTTATTTTGCTAAACATTTCCCAATGATATTTTTATTTGGTTTTACTGAAAGGGAGCTGGACACTTCTGGTATAGATAATCTGTAAGTACCTTCCAGCCCTCAAATCCTCAGATCCTCTATCCTAGAGTTGGGCTGACTTCCATCCCATGCCCTCTTTCACTATTCCCACAACACCCAGCCCTCATCAGTCCTGACAGTTGGCCGGTTCTTAAATTAAGCTATCCCATCCGTGGTGGGCCTGTATGACAGGGAAGGGAAGGGTGTTTGTTCACTCTGCCCTGCTTCTCTGAACTCAGCAGTCTCTTCTATCCAGTCGCAGCACCTACAGTGCCCCATACATTAGCATTTTTAAGGTCTACAGAGGGCTTTCCTTCCAGTGACCCTTTTGAAGCTGTGTGGTTTGGGAATTACTGGCCTTCCTTCACAGCTTGACCAAAGTGAGACTAGGAAATATAAAATCTGGGCCTCAGACACAGATCTCCTGACTCGTAAGACTAAGGCACAACACTCGGAAATATCAGTGCTTAGCGAGACCACCCAGTAAAACCCCTTAATTTGATGGAGGAAAGAGGCTCTGGAAACATGATTCGTAAGTCAGTCACCCAGTGCCAGGATAATTTCACTGCTTGTTAATTTCACTGCTCCTCCTCCTCTCCCTCTCCTGCTCGTGCAGAAACCCCTGGGAAGACAGACAGGTGAATTCCCTGGACAGTCATTGGGACAGAGCCTTCCTGGTTTCCCCACAGCACATCTAAGCCCAGAGCAGACTTTCAGGAGGGAGGATAGAGAGCACGAGGAAAGAATTGGTCATTGAACCACACTCCCAAGACCTCACTAAACCCAACCCTTCTGTCTACAAAGGGACCTGGGGGTAGTAACTTGCCCAAGGTAATATAGCAAGTCTGGGAAAGAACTGGGATTCAATCCCAGGTCACCCATTTCCCAGCCTAGGGCTTGCTGGTTGACTTGCCAGCCCATTAATAGGCAGAGACTCTATTCCTTCGTTACACCTTCAGTGTCTGCTAAACCAGGCCCACTGCCCCAGGAATAACAGTGCCTGTCTTCTCTTCCCCTCTCCCCACACTACATCTAGAGTTCCTGAAACCCTTTCCTGTTTCCATCTTCTTTGGCCCTCCCAGTAGTTCTGTCCCCATCTGATAAAGGAGGAGACAATAGTCTGGGTTTTAGAATCATAGAGTGTCAGGACTGGAAGGGCCCTCTTTTTACAATGAGGGAATCTTGCAAGGAGATGGTGGTGAAGTCAGACTGGGGCTCAACCTAGATGTGTTATGGGACTGAGGCCCTCACCAGTTGAGGAGAGGGGAAGGGTTCCAGAAACAAAAGGGTTAAGTCCTCCAGGGCTCCATTTTTGGTTAGCCAGGATGTATCCAGGACAGGACTTAAACCTAAGTTTTCCTAATTCCCAGGCAGCCCTTCTACCACTTCTCCATACTGTGGATTCAATTAAAACGAGTGAATTATTTTACTATGATTTTTAACTAACATTTATTAAACAACCCACTATGTGCAAGGCAAGTACAATTGTGTGCTGTAGGTATAAGGAAAAGTGGAGCCAATCCTGCTCTGAAGCTACTGCTAGTGGCAAACAACACATATACAAACAAGTAAAAGAAACAGATTCGAAGTCAAAGTTATGCCATCTTGGGGGAATGAAAAGAGTGGAGTTCTAGTTCCTTCTGTGTGATCTTTCTATATGTGTGAACTTGTGCATGTCATCTTCCCTCCTCTGAGCCTCAGTTTCCCCAGTGGAGCACTCACAGGGCTGTTAGGAAGATCTCAGAAGACTTGACTTTGAATCAGAGCTGTGCTACTTAGGAGTTTCAAGACTTGGGGAAAGTCACTCCCTTCTCTGGACCTTGATTTTCCCTTTTGAAAAAATGGGGTTTGGACTTAGACAATCCTTAAGGTGTCTTTCAGCTCCAAAGCACTTTATAAATGAAGTAGGGGGACTCAGTGAATTTGCTGATGAGAGTAAAATAGCCCTCTGGCTGTTTCCCCATGGAAAGATGGTAATGGAAGCCCATTTCCATAATGCCTTATGGTTTCCAAAGCACCTTCTTCACCACAGTTTTGTGAGGTAAGTCCTGTAAATATTATCTCCAGTTTACAAAGAAACGAAGGTGCAGAGAGGGCAGTAAGCTGCCCAAGGTCATACAGTTTAGACAGTACTGGATCAAGGATTTGAAACTAGGCTTCCTGGCTCTAGCCCTTGTGAGGTATTAAGATTTCTAACCCAGAAGCATCCCCAGGAAAACTCCCTGTCTGTGCATTCCTGTGCCCAGTGCACCATCGGGAGCTGCTGCTTGTGACCTGGGCAGCCAGGGCTGGGCTCCACCTGATCTCTCTCCTTCCTTCCTTCCTGCAGATCTGGCCCTTCCCTCTACCCCACTACTGAGGTCCAGCTCTTTCCCCCACCTTCCCGACGTCACCAATGCGACCATGGGAACTGGTAGTGAATAGGCGGCCACCCTCAGCCCCCTTCAACCAGCGCCGATTCTCCGGGGGACCTTGCAGTACCCCAGCACACCTCAGGCGAAGGTAAGAGCCCTGATCCTGCTCACTACAGAAAGAGAAGAGGGAGGCCTTCCCAATCCATGTCTCTAGCACTGGTGGCCCAGAGGGGAGCTGGGATAGCGATCAGATCATTGAATTTGGAGTCAGAAGACCCAGCTTCAAACCCCGGCTCCTCTACTGTGACCCTGGGCAAGTCACCAATCTTTTTGAGCCTTAGAGGTCATCTCTGAAGCATATGCCTGCTCTGAATCCTTGGAAATAGGAAGCAGGAGGCTCTGGCTTTACTCCTAGCTCTGCCCTTGACTCACTTTCTGGCCTTGGAGAAGTCAGTGCCCTATTCTGGATTTGCTTTCAAATAAATCTGCAAGCTTCCTTCCAGCTCTAAATCCTGTGAATCCATAATGTCTTCCCAGTGGGGTCAGTAACATCTTCATGCTCCCTTTTACCCTGAGTTTGCTGAAAAGAAGGGTAAAATCTCTGAGATTCCAAAAGGTGCCAGCCCCTACTCCCCACAAGAGGGGTGCCCAGGGGTTTAAACATTAGTGGTTTAAGGGAAGAAAAAGCAGTCTCCCAGCTCACCTCAGCCACCTACCACCATCCCCCGGTCCTGGGCATCCCCCCTGGAGATGAGGTGGTCCTAGCTGGGGCCTCATCTCTGTGGTGCAGCCCCGCTTCCCGGCGCCATTGGGGACGACGTGATCGCCCTTTGCCCAGCTTCCTCACCCAGGATGAAAGCTTCCTGTCGACGGCATTCCCCCCCCAGCTTCAGCCTCAGCCTCAGCACCTCCCCATAGAGGAGCCTCGAGCCTTTGCCCTCGCCGGTACATCACCCCGAATGCTCCATCCGGCTGCCCAGCAGACTCCATTCATGGTTGATCTCCACGAGCAGGTAGGCTGGGAAAAGTGGTGGAGGGGAGGGTTCCATTATCCCCATCCCATCCCGTAGGAAGACAGGAGACCATCTCTGACCTCAGACCCTGGCATCTCCAGGGAAGGTGGTCCCAGGAAAAAAGGAAAGGTTAACAGTGTGATGGAAGAGCCCTGAACTGGAGTCAGCTGACCTGTGTTCAGATCCTTTCTGTCTTTGGGCAAGTCACTTAAACCTGCCTGAGCTCAGGCTCCTCAGCTGTAAAATGAAGCATCTAGCTCGGGGGAGTTTGTCCTAAATGGTGCCTCTTGCTGTCTTTCTTTCTCAGGTGCACCAGGGGGCTGTCCCTCTGTCCTACACGGTCACCACGGTAACAACCCAAGGCTTCCCTGTCCATACGGGCCAGCACATCCCTGGGTGCAACACGCAGCAGCTCCCAGCATGCTCCGTGATGTTCAGCGGGCAGCATTACCCCCTTTGCTGCCTCCCACCCCCAGTGAGTGAAAATAAAAATGATTCCAGTCTGAGGGCCCTGGGACGGGATTGGGGGTGGGTAGTGGTGCCCAGGCTGTGTCTTCATAGAGTTTGACCTGGGAGTTCACAGATGACCACTGCTCTGGTCCATGCCAGGACTCTCAGAGCTTTACTGAGGCACAGACTCTGGAGAAATAAGGAGTGGTACAGAGGTGAGAGAGTTGAACTTTACAGTTGGCAGCATTGTTCTGGAAGGGAAAGAGGTTCAGCTTAGAGTCTGGACCCAGTTAGACTCTTCACTCTTGACGTTGCCTGAATGAACTTGTTTCTTTCTCTATTTTACCGAAGTGGAAACTAAGGCCCAGAAAGTATCTTTACTACTTCCCTCCAAGTATTGTTGGGAAGGTGCTTTAGCCCTCAAACCTCTGATGGAAACTACCTCGACCAGAGTCAGCAGGGAGCAAAAGGCAGAGCCAGAAGCTACCAGGACTTCAGTGCCAGTGGCTGCCACTAGCCTCCTCAGCAACTGTTATTCCTTCTCTCCTCCTTCCACCCAGGATCTCAAAGCCTCAGTGGTCCATTGGAACAGTATTTTGCCCCTAGTAAGGTTAGCGGCACGTGGTGTAGGACATGGGGCCACATCTTCACAGAACCCTGTCTCCAGTACCAAGTTCAGGGAGGGAATGTTAGGGTAGCAGTCCTTTGTAAAATACCAAAGATGTCAGCATGGAGAGGTCTTTGGTTACTACTCTTCCGCTTAATATTAAACCAGCAACTAGGATGAAAGCATGGTTGGTCTTCGTACCAGGACCAGCTACCATAGATGATAGTGAGGGCAGGCTAGATCAGTAGGCTGAAGTCAGTACAGTGAATGATGAAATTTAATCGGGATTTACAGTCCCACACCAGGGTTTTAGAAAATGCCCTACACAAATAGGAGTTGGGGGAAGTACATCTAGGGGTTTCCATGGACTGTAAGCTCAAAGCTAATGAGATCTTAGGCTGCATCCTGATTGAGGTGGTGAGACCTTTCTGTCCCCTGCCAGGATCAGACCACTCAGCAGCATTGTAGAGACACCATATTTTAGGAAGGACATGAGTGTATTGTATCAGGACTAACCAGAGCAGAGGGGCCAGATCATGCCATATGAGGATTAGTAAAAGAAACCAGACACATCTAGCCTGGAGAAGAGAAGGCTCAGGGGGAACATGATCCCCAACTTAGAGTATTTGAGGGGGCCCTCACATCGAAGAGGGAGCTGCTGTGCCCCCTGAGGCCAAACAGGACTGAAAGCAGGGGTATGAAGCTGCAGAAGGAGATGCTGTTTCAATCTAAGGAAAAGCTTCCTAAGAATCAGAATTGTTCACAAATCGAACCAGCTATCAGTGGTTTCCCCAATTAATCAGCAAGCATTCGTTAAACACCTACTGTTTGCCAGTCACTATGAAAGGCCCTATTTGGGACAGTGAGAGAGAGTGTGTGTATGTACACAAGATACATATGAAGTAGATACAAGGTAACCTTAGAGAAGGTACTGTACTGAGGGCACCGTTGCTTTTGGTGGCATTTGAACCAAGTACCAAATGGCCGCTGATGGCAGAGGTGAGGCTCTGGAACCTTCCAGCTTGGGGGACAGTGAGGCACCAGTAGGAGAAGCAGTAGGTAGGCTGTTGGGTTGGCCTTTCTCAGGATATGCTGGAGGGGAGAGTCAAGAGGAAAATGCCTAGAAAAGTCCAAACGAGCCAGGTTGTAAAGAGCTTTAAACACCAAACTGAGGAGCTAATAGTTGCTCCTGGAAGTAACAGGGTGCTGCTGGAGCTCAGTGCACAGGGTGGGAGTAGCACAGTCCCATCATCCCTTCATGGAAATCACTGATGACTGAGGGAGGGCAGGCTGAGGTTGGGAAGAAATGAGGAGATGGTCGTCATGATCCAGGTGGAGAGAGATGAGGGCCTACGCTAGGGCAAAGGCTGTGTATATGGACAAAAGGGAACATGTGCAAGAGAAGGTTCTCTTTCAGAATGTCCAATAGATAATTCATGATACAGGACCGCAGTGCAGGAGAGAGGGGTTAGGGCCGAATAAATAGATGTGGAAATTGTCTGCATACAGATGACTATTGTTGGACTCATGGATGCTGATGAGATCTCCAGGCAGTAGAGTAAAGAGAGAGGAGGAGGGGGCCCAGGAGAGCGCCTTGGGGGATCTCTTTCAACAGCACTTAAGACGTGGATGAAGATGCCGCAAAGGAGACTGAGAAAGACCCAGCAGACAAGTGGGGAGAGGGAGGAAGTGGACAGCAGTGTCAGAGGCTGAAGAGAAGTCATTAGATTTGGTGGTTTCGAGATCATTGGTAACTTTGGACAGGGCTGAGTGAGGTGGGAGGCCAGACTGGGAAAAATGGCTTTTGCCGGAGGCCAGATGAGGAGAGAAGGCTGTAAGGAAAAGTCATCTCCCGCCTAGTCACCTTGAGATTCTCGGGTTCCCTGGCACGAGTGCCTTGTTTCTCGTGTCTTTTCTGCCCCAGGGTGTGTCCTGTGGACAAGCCGTGGCTCCACATCCATCCTGGGGAGGCTTAGAAAAGGGACATCTAAATCAAACCTGCAGCCTTCTGACCCATGTGGCAGGCAGGCCCATGGGTGCCTACCTAACATTATTTGATAAATCATTACATTTAAAGCCAGAGGTCCTGGATTCAAACTGCATTTTTACTACCTTTTGTATGACCTTGGGCAAATTATTTCTTCTCTGGGACTCAGGTTTCTCATGAATGAAGGAAAAGGAATTAATTGATTACTTATGTTAAGCACTAGGGATACAGATAGAAAATTGAGACAGTCCCTGTACTTACTTTAATGTAATTCTCATTGATAAAACCATGTGTTAACCAATGTTGTGAATCATTTGTACCTTAAGTAAAAACATGAGGAGCTAAATCAAGTGGTCTCTCAGGTCTTTTCCAGTTACGCATCCTGTAATACAACCTGCTTCCAGCCCCTTTCCCAGTTTCCACCACCACCAGTAGAAGAAGACACTGCCTACCCTGGGATGGGCTCTGAGAAGAGGGCTTTGGCCCTCACCTAGCCCAGGAATCTGTCCATCCATCTTTTTCTCTTTCAGCTGATCCAGGCATGTGCCATGCAACAGCTCCCTGTCTCCTACCAGGCGTTCCCCCCGCTCATCTCCAGTGACCATTATATCCTGCACCCACCTCCACCAGGGCCCCCCCACCAGGCCACCCACATGGCACCACTGGGCCAGTTTGTCCCCCTCCAACCCCAGCACCCTCGAATGGTAAGTGTGGGGAGGGGAAGGATGAAGTTTCCTTGCCCATAATCCGAACCAGTCCCAGACCTAAGAACCTAGACTCCTAGATCCCTTTCCCTCCAGAGAGGTCTGCTACATTCTGTTTCCCTTTTTCTATTTTCAATTCAGCAGGGGCCTCATTCTTTGTCCCTTCTTCCCCAGTAGTCCACTTTTCTCATTGTCTCCCCTCCCCAACCTGCTCTTGGTTTCTCTCCAGCCCTTACAGAGGATAGACAGTGATGTGGATCTTCGAGGGGAGCAACACCCCATTGGGGGCTTTACGTACCCTGCCTCCCATCACACCCCGGCCCTCTCCCCTTCTGTCCCTCTGCATTACCTCCCTCATGAGCCCCTGCACCAGGAACTGCCATTTGGTGTGGTAAGTAGGAGGCTGGGGTGGGGAGGGTTAGTGGCCCTGTCCTTCCTAGAGAGGTCTCTAGTGACCTTTGCTCCCTCTTTTGTAGCCATATCCTCATTTGATGCCCCGGAGGCTGAGCACTCAGAGATACCGACTGCAGCAGCCTCTGCCCCCACCACCCCCACCACCGCCACCGCCACCCCCACCACCAACCTATTACCCCAGTTTCCTGCCATACTTCCTGTAAGTACCCAGTGATCTCCCCTGACTACTCCAGTGTTGGGAGCTGACCCTACTGGGACCACAAAAGTTAAAGCTTTTTTTCCAGATCCCTAACCTTTCCCTGGGGCCCCAGACCCTTGGAACCTGTTACCTTGCCTGACCTCCCGTCCCTCACTAACCTTCCTGAGCCACCTCCCTGACTTATATCTCTCAGCACTAAGATCTCAGTCATTCACGAGCCCCTCTCTTCCCAGCTCGATGCTTCCCATGTCCCCAACAGCCGTGGGTCCCACGATCAGCCTGGACCTGGACGTGGATGATGTGGAGATGGAGAATTATGAGGTCTGGACCCAGGGCCTTGGGTGCATGTGGCTTCCAGATGGGGTTGGGGGATTGCAGTGAGCTCTCCCCAAGTCTGAGAATAGAGAGGAAAAACCAAAAGCACTGTCAGTCAGTACCTCTACCCCCATCTTTCTGTGGTTACCCCTCCTGAGGGAAAGGATCTGGAGGCTGCTAACTCTTCTCTTTCTGCTGCACCCCACAGGCGTTACTGAACCTGGCAGAGAGGCTGGGAGAGGCCAAGCCCAGGGGACTCACCAAAGCTGATATCGAACAACTTCCGTCCTACCGATTCAACCCCGAGAGCCACCAGTCAGAGCAGACGCTGTAAGTGTCTCACCCTGACAAGGCTGGGTCCGTGGGCAGAAAGACAGAGCACCTGGCCTCTCCCCCATGTTCTCCTTTCCTGGGGCAGACCTATGAAATGGAAGAAAAGGAGAGGGTCCACAAAGGCAGAGTTGTATCCTCTACACTGAGTCATGGATGTGGCAGAGGAAAAAAGGGAATTGAGCTGGGTGGTGGTGGGCAGGTCACTCAGAAATCCCCCCCAGTTCATCCCTCCCTTATGTATTCAAGTGACACTCCTTAGACCATCTTATACATACAGTGTAGAGAGAAAGCCCTGAAATGCTAGTGGAGGGAAAGATCTTCGCTACAGAAAGAAGAGTCTCAGGGCTGTCCGAAACCTTAAAACAGCATCAGGGTTCATGAGGGAAAATTTTCAGGCCCAGAGGCAATGGGGTGGTGCAGTGGGTGGAACACTGGGTCTTGGTAGTTGCCTGACTCTGAGCAAGTCACCTGACCTCCAAAGGTCAGTCTTTTCTATTGTAAAGTAAGTGTAATAATAAAATGTTAGGGGTTTGTTCTTAAGATAAAATGAAATCATGTGTGTACAACACTTCACACACCACCTAACACAGTACCTAATACGTAGTAGGTACTACCAAACACTTCTTCCCCTCTTCCCTCAGGGTAGTTCAGTGACTAAAGTAGAAGCACCCTTTGCACTGTGCCTTACTCTCTCTCCCATGGTCCAGAATGGATGCCCTCTTTCCTCGGGGCCACAGAGAGTTCTTGTTCCTCCCTCCAATCTGGCCGGCTGCTAGCTGAGCCTATGGTGTGGATTCTGGCCTCCGCTAGAATGAACACAGGCATTCAACATGAAACTACAAGCCTGGAGCTGAGAATGGGCAAAGCCCAGAATCAAAGAGCTAGGAATACCACCCAGGCATCTTCTCTTTCTTGATTACTTCTCCCTGAATGTAGGGTAAACTGTCCTTCTCTGTCCTGCAGGTGTGTCGTCTGTTTCAGTGACTTTGAGGCCCGGCAGCTTCTCCGAGTCCTCCCCTGTAACCATGAGTTCCACGCCAAGTGTGTTGACAAATGGTTAAAAGTGAGTACGTAGGGCCACCCCTCCCCTGGGCCCTTGCCCACCTTTCCCATGCCTAGTTACTCACTTGGGAGGTGGGGGAGATTGGAACACTATCTGACTCAGACTCCTGCCCCACAGCAGTTGTGACCACCTGGGGTGGGTGGGGACCTGAGAATGAGCTCATAGTGTACTGATTCAGAACTGGAAGGGAGGAGCTAAGTGTAGGCCTGAGATTTCAACCTCTGGTCCTCTGACTGCAAATCCAGGGCTCTTTTCACTGCCTTTAACCAAGGGGAGAGAAACATTGACTTTGCAGGCAGATCAGTGCCATGGAGCAATGGGAAAATGGCACAGACAGAACTGGCAACAAAAATTAGCCGGTCTACTGATGTTACAGACTGACTAATGCTATGAGCAGACAGACAGACCACAAATGGGAAGATTACTGGAGCCCCAACACCCTGCCCCACCCCCTTCCCCCATACACACATTCACAGTCATACACACTCATACACTCTCACCCCTACATTACCTAATGGACTTTCTTGGCCTTTTTCTGCCCCCTTCAGGCAAACAGGACCTGCCCCATCTGCCGGGCAGATGCCTCAGAAGTACACCGGGAGGCCGAGTGAGTGAGCTCGGTCCACAGCCCTGGAGGCCCATAGAATCTTGGGCATATGGCCCAGGAGTGGGGGAGGGGCCCAAGCTCTGTCCCCCACCCCCCTTGTTCCCCTGGAGCCCCTCCTTGGATTGGCTAAGAAGCCGGACAGTGTCAGACCCTGGACTCCCACCCACTCTGGGCCAGACCAGGCCACGGTCACCTGTTCCCCCAGAGCGGTGTCTGGGCTCTGGCCAGTCTTGTCCTTGAGGAGAAGAGCTGCTACCCACATGTTTACCAGCCTCCAAAGACTCCTCCTGCCTCTTCCCGCCCACTGCTGCCACTGCCGCCACCAAGGGGCTGCCTCAGTATTTGAAACTCGTGGAGTTTCCTGCTCGGGTCTGTCTCATTTTGCCTCTTGTTTCTCTCCCCTCCCTCCCTCAAGGCAGGGCATCCTCAGAGATCTGGAGGCTGCTGCCCCTCCCCACTCCTGGCTGGCTTCTCCTCCCCACTCCACCAGAAGGGTACCTAGTTTGCTCCCTCCCCTCCCTTCCTCTTTCTTGCAAAGAATGCAAGAGAACATGGAGGAGCTGGTGGCCTGATGGGGCGCTGGCCGCCCCTTCCCCCCGACCCCCTAAGTATTGACAGACAGGTGTACAGGTCTGGCCCAGAGGGAATAGGACCTGAGCTAGTGTTCCAGGGTCAATGCCACTGGGCTCCTGTCTACCCCAATGAACTTTGTTTTGCACTGAAATGGGGTTGATTCTGGCCAGCTCCTGCCTGCCTAGTTTCTATGGACAAGAGAGGATTAGTTTAGAAATTTCTTGTCTCTCTCTTGCCCTTGGGGCAGGGCAGTGTTGGGGCAGGCTGGGGAAGACTTCCCCTCTCCCCACACCAGCCATAGCTCTGGAGGATTCCCTCCTTCCCCAGTGACTCTCACCTGTCATGGCCTTGGGTTTGGAAAGGAGAAGGCTGTTCTCACCATCCTTCTACCTCCCCTGGGCCCTTGGGTTGGGGCAGGAAGGTCCTCAACACCTTTCCCACCCTTAGGGGTTACCCAGTTGGGAAGTGGGGAAAGGAAGGAGGAGGGGAGATACAGGAGAGATGAACATCATCCTCACTCTCCCTCGTCTTCTCCTTGGTCACTACATTCCACCCCAGCCTAGCCTTGACACCCTCCCCCCAGCTCCAAGGCAATAGGGAATGCAGGCCGGCTCTGGAGGCAGTTGGAAAGATTGTCCACCTTGGGGCAACCAGCAGACAGCAAAGCACTGTAGAGGAGGGGAGGTCTTCTCCTGTCAAAGTGAGCCGGGGGATTGCTCCTATCCCCAAGAGAACGTATGCCCTGGACCTGTCCCTGAATGGGAATGGTGCATGGGGAGGGCCGCCCAGCGTAGGGGCCTTGGCAGCCCCTCCAAGATGAGTAAAAGGGGTTCAGGGCAGGAGGAGTGAAGAGACCTGTCCCCTAGCTCCCAGATTTCTCCCTGGCCTTTTTGCATGATGTGTTAAGCAGCAGTTTTTTTCCAAAATCGTGTGTGGGGTGTTTTTTTTTATTTGTTTATTTCCCCCTCCATTTTTGTTTCTTTTGGGGTTTAAGACAAAAAACCAAGTTGTTAGCATTAGTGAAAGGAAGATGAGGAGGAGGCCCTATCCCTAACCCTGTAACCTATGTAAATGTTCACCAATAATATGCATGCGTGTGTGCTCAGGCCAGCCTAACCCAGCCCAGCCAACTGTGGGGCAGGCATGGGGCATGGGGGCCAGGGTAGGGTGTCTATGCTCAGCCAATAACTGCCATGCATTTGTACTGCACATGTCCACAGACGCCTGACCAGGGCCCGAAGACGTTCCGGGCATTTTATTCTCCTGTTCCCTCTCTCTTAACATAGCCAGGGTGGAGAAACTGAGGAGTGGGGTGGGGTGGGGGGCATGCCATGCCCTGGGGAGAGAAGGGTTAGTGATTGAGACTTGAGACTCACGATGCCCTCCTCCCCCAGCATGATCAGGCCTGTAGCTCCACAGAACCCCATGGTCAGGAGGGATGAGATAGCTCAGTTTCCTTCTGGGGGCAGCAGGGAAAAGAGCCTAACTTACCCCCTCTTTTTGGAGTGGAGGATATCTATCCCCATTCTGAGGCAGGAGTCTTGTCTCCCTCCTGGCTTAGGGGACCATCTTTGGGGAACAGCATGGTGCCTCCAGGGGCTCCCTTGGATGGGTCTTCCATGGCAGCCAATCTAGACTTTCTCCTCAGTCCCACTTCCACCTCCCCCACCTCACCAGGACACCACCTGCAAAGCGAACTGTGTGTAGGGCCTGGCACACCTGAGCAGGCTGTCCCCTTTCAGCCTCCCCTTCCCCAGGCTCCTGTTGCCTCAGGAATGGCCCAGACACCGAGTTCTCTTAAACACAGCGGCCCTCCCCCTTGGCCTGGGTGGGGTCCATGTGCTGTGTCCCAGAACTCTCTGGGACCAGCTCCTCTCCTCCCCCTACCCCCACCGCTTGCCACAGAGAACCCAAAGTCTTACTGTATATATTACGCCAGGTGACATTTCTATATTTATAGCCAACAGTGTTGAGAAACCCATCTGTTTCACTTCTTGCCCCTGACCCCACCCTGGGCTCCGTAAGGCAAGTCCTTCTTGGAGTCTAACCTCCCCCTCCCTCACCCCTTACGGTTCCCTGGCAGGCGGATCGAAAGGCTCACAGCTCCTGGGCTGCAGAATTTATCCTGATGAGCAGCTAGAAATACAAAACAAACAAAAAAAATTAAAAAGAGATCCTTGAAAAAGAGAAAAAAAAGAGAAAAACCAATATTTAGGATGTTTGTGATTTGCTGACCGCGCTGTAGATGCCACTGTTACCAATGATTTCCTGTGGTGGGGATGGTGCACTGTTTACTGTCTTTAAGTTCTCACACCCTGGGCCGGCGGCTGAGGGCCAGCCCCTCTGCCCACCTGCCCCGCCTGGGGCCCGTGTTCTGTGTTAGAAAGTTTTTATATATATATATAAATATATATATATATATATATATATATAAAAATATATATATATATATATAATTTTTTTTGGCTCTGTTACTTGCACATTTTACAGTTACCTCATTTTCCCCATGTATGTATTTGAAAAAAAAATGCTAATATATAGAGAAAAGAATGGTTCTTAAAGCTCTAAACGTGTGGTTTCCATTTTGTTCTCTTCCATTCCATTGGACCCACCTTGGTTTGTAGCATTTACCATAACTAGTATGTTGTATTATATATGTGGATACTGATTGAAATTTTTAACAGATTTGTACTTTTTTTAAAAGGAAAGTTGCTAGTTCTGCTTGACCAAGTAGTGCAATCATTATTTTTTTTAATGTTGTGGCTGATTTAACAGGGATATTCACTAATAAATGTATGATGTATACCAATACAGATGGAGCACCCCTGTTATGGTGAGTGTATGTGTGTGTGTGTGTGTGTGTGTGACTGGGAGGGGTGGCTGGGGTCCAGGCTGGGTTAGTTGCGTGACCTCTGTTCAGTTACTTTTTCTCTGGAGCTTTGTCCTTGTAAATTGAAGGGATTGGTTGGATGAGCATTCTACATTCCTAATATATAGCCACTGCTTGATGATCTCCAAGAATAAGGAACTTCTCACCTCCCAAGATGACCCATTGGCTTTAGGACAAGTCTTTATATGAAACTGAAATCTGGCTCCCAGCAAACCTCAAAATCTGCTGAGTGCAAATAGAGTAAGTTTAATCTTACCTCCTCATCATAGCCCTTCAGATACCAATCACTGGAAAATATTGATCATATTTCCCCCATTCTCCCGTCCCCAATTCTTTTCAGGCTAAACACACTGGTTCACTTCCATTTATATATTGTGATATCTTAGTCTCCAGCCCCTTCTACTCAGTCACCTTTCTCTGAAAAAAAGTCAGTATGTTCTCCCCAAAGATTTACCTAAAACTGAACATAATCTTCCAGATGATGGCTGACCAGGTCAGAGGACAAGGGAATCATCATCGTCATCTAAAATATTATGTCTAATGCTGTCACCTCTTTTGTGTCCAGTCTCCTCATCAATCCATCCTACAAAAATTGCCAGTTACCTTTTGTAAAGTCCACTTCTGATCACGCTCTGCTCAAAACCCTTCCAAGGCTCCTGGTTCATTGCCTGTAGGAAAAAAAATCTGACTCTTCAAGATCCACCATAGTCTGGCCCTGACCTGATCTCCCATTCTGCCTTTACACAGACTTACTCTAAGTGTCTTACTCATTCCTCACTCCCCCAATTCATTCACATGCTGACCTCTGTTCCTTCTTTCCCATAATTTCCACCTTTAGAATGCCTTCACATTCCCTCCCCTCCCAAAATTCCATACCTGGTTAGTATACAAGAGTCAGCTAAAGCCACATCCCTAAAAAGGTTTCGCCGGTCACTGTTCCGACTCCCAAGTTGGAGGCACATGCAATTTGGAGATGAAAATAGGAAACCCCTTCTCCCCACTAAAATGGAAGCTCACAAATATCCCTAAATGTCAGAGCTGGAAGAGACCTTAGAGTTCATCTAGGTCCAGGTGAGGGAATATGAAACCTCAAAGTAAAGTGACTTGCCCTGTGTTCATTTTGAAATAAATATTACATAAGATTTAAGTGACCCTACTATGAGATGGCAGGCCTGCTTATAAGCCTTTGGCTTCCTGAATGTTCTCCAATGAGGCTGTCTCTCAGCATACTGGGCCTCTTCTGGTCCATGCTGGCAGTATGACCCTGGGCAAGTCACTTCTTAATGCTTCTGCAGTTCTTTAAGACAAAACTGCAGCAAAGCTGCAGGCCTGAATTGCTACTTTCCTTGTTTGAGAGTTCCCTATCCTAATTTAAGGAAAACAAACTGGAAACTGTTAGGTCCCAGCATCAGAGAACATGGGATGGTAAATTTTTGAATTTCAAATTTTGTTTTAAAGTATTTCGAGAAAGGATAGTTGAGAACCAAGGATTTGTGTTAGTCCAACACTTTCTGGGAGAAAGGGTGCTTGCCTCAGCTGACATGGGATAGGGTGGCTCCCTTGGTATAAAAGTTCTGATATCCAGCCAAAGGACCAGGGTTACATTTTAAAAGGCACCACATTCCCTTTGGCTTGAGTCCCCGTCAGAAGGGGACACTTCAGGGAACTTCTCCACCCAATATCCCAGAAGGCTGACTTCAGCCCTGTGGGCAGCCACAATACTGGCCACAATGTATTACAAAAACAATCTTTAAAAAAAGTCTATGCATATGTATACATATACATACACTGCAGAACAAATACCACAAGAAAGGGAAGATGGAGGTGGGGGGAGAAAGAACAGAGAACAGAGGAAAGAAGTAAGAAACAAAAGAGGGGGTAGAGAAGACACAGGGTAAGGGTGTAGGGTAAAAGGCAGAATAAGAAGGGAAGGGGGAAAGAAGAAATAAGACACAGGAAAAGTAACTTCAAACAGCTTAGGGCAGTAACTAGAAGTCCTGCTGTGAGCACCGCCTAGATTCAGCATGAAACATCTTTTCTGGGAGCTGAAGAGGCACATTTTATTCCCCTGAATTCTCACCATCCCCACATGTCTGTACTCTAGTTGTCCTTTCAGATGCCTTCAGGAAATAGAGCTAGGTGGGGAAATCTCAGAAGAACATTCCTGATCCAGTTGGTGGATAGGGCTCTTGTGGCACCAATACTTATCTTCTCAGTGGACAAGTATGTACACACACACACACACACACACACACACACACACCTTAAATGGAGGGCTTTTGGAGGACATAATCTCCCTTTGGCTGCTTAGCATAGAAATAGAAGCAAACACAGTGCAGCCTTGGGGAAAACACTTTCCTTTTCTGTGACTTAGTTTACTCCCTATCAAATAAAGATATTAGTCTAAATAACTAGTTATCCCTTTCAGTTCTGACATCAGGCGATGCAAATCCTGCCTTTGAGACCTAATAGTACCAATTTCCTTAGGCATTTGGGAAGGGAATCCAAGGACTAGCTTTGCCACTAACTGATTCTGTAAGCTTGAGCAAAGCCATTTAAGTCTCTCTAGTCCTCAACTTGCTCTTCCATAAAATAAAGGGCTTGGGCCATATCTCTAAAGTCTCTCTTGTTCTAAATCCTCCTATAACATTAAACCACTCCCTTCCTCACCTCACCCCAGCCGACCCTGATGGCATGAGTCTGTGCTCTCAGCATCTAAATCTGTTGAGCTCCAGTCTACAAATCCCTTAAATCAAGCTGGGGAGAAGAGATCAAGTTCAGAGTTCAGATTTTCCTTCTCTTATACAGGACAAAACCATAATTTTAGACCATCCAACTTCCCTGTCAACTCCATCTTCATCAAATAACTTACAACAAGCTTCTTTAGAAGGAAAAAGGAATAAAACCTAGTCTCTTCCCTCTATCTGGCAAAGGAGGGCAGGGATCAAAATCACTGTATTACGAAGTTGTGTATTGTTGTGTTTCTCTTTCGTTCTCAAAGAGGACCAAGACATCAAGATGATGACACGACTTGCAGTTGACTTTGAGTGAGGGAGGGCTGTGCTAGGTCACCAACCTCACTTTCTTCTCCTGAGCCATTTGGGTCTAGGGGCCTGATATTCATCAGGATGGCTGGAGATGGTCCAGGATGCAATGGGAGACTTGGCTGTATACAACAAAGTTATATATAGCCAGATTTAGAATAGGGAACCTTGCTGGTCCTTCCCCATCTATTCACCCACTCCATGGAAGGTACATGGCTGTCCAGGATTATGAGGATTTCCTCCACCTCCATCCCCTAAACCCCCAATTCTTCAATTTGGCAATGTTCATAGAGGCTGCAGGGGGAGTAAGAAGAGGCTAAGTTGATGGAAAAGGACACCTGAGCCCCCAAGACACAACAGGGGGAAAACAGGGAGCTCTTAAAGGAGCACTACTGAAGAGTAGATTCATTCCCATGAGTCCAGAGTGACAAAATTATAAGCATAAGAGATAAAACCAAATCAGAGTCTTCCATTAGCACAGTCTTAGAGCTGGAAGGATTTATTAAGCATTTATTAAGCACCTACCATGTTCCAGGCACTGGTACTTTACATTTCATCTGCTCTTCACAACAACTCTAAGAGGTAAATGCTATTATTATCCCTATTTTACAGATAAGAAAATTGAGACAAACAGAAATTAAGGGTCACACAGCTAGTGTGTAGACAGGTTATGAACTCAGGTCTCTCTAAGTCAATTTCCAGCATTTGACCTACTGATCTCTGTTTAGCTGCCTCAAAGGAGCTCTGGAAGCATTTCCCTCCTCGGAGGTGGGGAACCTGCAGCCTCAAGATCACGTGCTCCTGTAGGGCCTCAAATGTGGCCCTTTGACTGAATCCAAACTTCACAGAACAAATCCCCTTAATAGAAGGATTTGTTCTGTAAAATTTGGACTGTCAAAAGGCTACACTTGAAGACCCAGCAGGGTACGTGTAGCCTCACCGCTGCACGTTTTCTACCCCTGCTTTAAGAGAAAGCTCTGGCTGTGGGGCAGCCAGAGGGGCACCACTAGTGAACAGCAGTAGAAGAGAATTCCGTATGGAGAAGCAGAAGTGGACTAAGGCAGGTCAGTACAAGAAAATGAAATGTCAGACACATCTGTTGGGAGCTGAGAAGTGAAGGAAAGGCTGTAAGAATCTCTATAGAAGACGTAGTAAGGAGTTCAGAGGTTTGCAGTGGGAGCTCCACCTAGGGTGTGCTGTTAAGTGACGAGGTTTACAAGTCTGGGGAGAAATGCTCACTGGTTGGTGCCGTTCTATATATGGGTTCTAGTTTTAGCCCATACATAGGCTCAGTTTGTTTTAATATGTAAATAACCTCCTTCTATAAGCCTTGTGATTTGGGTACATTTAAGGGGAATTCGTGGCAATACCCTGGGTAGAGTCAAGAAGTTCTGAACAGGGAGTGGCAGATGATAGGTCTAGTGATTGTTAGGCATGGCTGTGTTAATTTATTTTGCTTAACAGTATTTTTTTGTACCTCTACTGGAGGCAGGGTAGGAAAGTAACTTACATCACTGGGAAGTAATGTTAAAAAAAAATACCTTTAAAAAATTAGTTTCAAGGGAAGAAAATAAGATTTGAAAGGTAGGCTAAGAATGGATTCTTGAGGGCCTTAAATGCCAGGGTAAGGTTATCTATATTTTATTCTCTAGGTACTGAAGGATTGCACTTTTTTAAGCAGGGAAGTGGGCAGGAACAGAGCCTTCTTATTATGAAGTTGTCAAAATGTGCAGAAAGGATTGAAGGGGGAGACTCATTGACAGTAGCTGGGGCCTCCCACAAATCGCCACTTAGTCATTCTTAAGTGTGGGCAAACAAGGGTCTACAGGACCTTGAAAACCGTGTCCCTTGACACCAGGAATGAGGATGCCCAGAATGAACAGGACTGGGTTAGAGCTGCTCAAATAGGCACCCCTGCGGAAATAATGCTAGTCAGTTGTGGAAAACAGGACAT
Organism: Bettongia penicillata ogilbyi; assembly: GCA_023548195.1. Classification (NCBI taxonomy): domain Eukaryota; kingdom Metazoa; phylum Chordata; class Mammalia; order Diprotodontia; family Potoroidae; genus Bettongia; species Bettongia penicillata. The sequence goes on from JAJHZJ010000277.1 coordinate 2,259,862, forward strand.
TAGAGCTGGAAGGAACCTCACTTAAACAAAAGTGTCCTCTATAATACTTCTAACACTTCCAATGATGGGAAACTCACAACCTCTAAGGTAGTCCATGTCCAGTTCTTATAAGTGAACATGTGTGGGTCTTCATTTTCAATGAGCACCAAAGAAGCACAGAACATCAGGACTGAAAAGGATGTTTGAGATCATTAGATCATTATCTCACCTTCCTAGCATTTCCTGGCATCTACAAGGGGTTCATCTTCATTTTCATTAACCTCTAAATGAAATTTACTATTTTCTTTAATGATGAATATAGGCAACAATCCACAATAGTGTTAGCAATACCAGTGACTTTGTCACCGATACAAATTGTCACAGACATGTGGTAGCAAGGTGTCTCACTGGTTAGGGCTGTTGGACTTGGTATAAGGAAATCAAGAGTTTGAATCAGGTATCAAACACTTGTTAACTGGGTGACTCTGGGTAAATCATTTAATCTCTGACCTTCAGTTTCCTCATCTATAAAACGGGGATAATAATAGCATATATCTCCCAGTGTTATTTTGAGGCAATGAAATGCTTTGCAAACTTTAAAGGGCTATATGAATCTTAATTATTATCATATCATGACATATTGCATATGCTCACCATTACTTCAAAATTACTGTATTACTTAGACCTGCTGCTAGATATATTACTATCACAATCAAAAAAAAAAAAAAAAACCTTGATAACTCTATTTCAACATAGGTTCCTTTGTAATCCTATGTATTTAATTTTATGCATCTAAAAGTATTATTCTGAGAAAGGATCTACAGGCTAGACTTTAAAAGGGTCCAGGACCCTCTGACCTGGTCCAACATTTTTATTTTCTGGGTGAGGAACCTAGAACCCAAAGAAGTGAGTTTGCCTATCACACCTGTAGTAAAAATGGCCGAGAATTGGAAAATGTACTGAGGTCCAGTGTTCTTTGCACCATATAGATGCTCACAGATGTACTATTAATATCATTTCACTTTTCACATGCTCTAGCTTTTCAAAGTTCTTCTGAAAATATAGTGTTCAGAACTGGATAAATGTAACACACTAGATGTGATCTGAGCAGACCAGAGAACGGTGGGAATGTTTGGGATATTTTGCTTCTATTCATGTAGCCTAAGGCCCCATTAGCTATTTAGTCTATCATACCTTGACTCAGAAAACTTCTGGTCCACTAAAATCTTCAGGTCTTTTCCCACATGAATTATGGTCTAATATTTGTGATTTTTTTTTTCATTCAAAAGATGCAAGATTTACTTCACAACTGATTTTGGCAGAGGCCTCAAACTGCCTAGTTACTAGAAGTATCGATTGGGTCCTTTCTGGAGTTGTTCCCCTGTCTCAAGCATCTTTTCTCCACTCTTTGGGCTGTGTTAGCTTAATTTTAGGTTTGTAGTGGCTACAAGTAGGACATATTTATCTTCCCACTCCCCCTACCCACTCTCCATACAGGAATACTCAAGATGTCTCATAGGTGGGAAAAAAAAGAGGTCTAGTTCACAGTACAGATACACTAGCTTGTTCATTACTTGTTTGCAGATATGTGAAGTTTCTGTGGTTAGAATCTGGATTATAGCTCCTCTGTGCAGTTTAGCTATTAGGCAAAGTGCTAGGAAGTAAACAGCAATCTAATGACATCTTGATTAACGAATCTGGGAGCCAAATTCTTTTATAATGAAGTAAGCTGTCCTTCCCCGCCCCTCCCCCAAATACACACACACACACACAAACTTCTATCAGAACCAAGGAAAGAGATCGTAGAAATCCGCCTGGGATCACACCGTACATTAGTAGCTGTTGTTGGGACTTTTTCCAGAGCTTGGCAACATCCCCCCACTAAAGTACAACTATTTCCCAGTTGGCAGGTTGTTTTGAGACAAACTAGACTCAAGACTCTTACCCTAGGACCCATGATTTTTTCTTTTTTTTTGTTAACTGCATTTCAGTATAATTAGTTTCCTTTGAAATCCTATGTATTTCATTGTATTCATTTACAAACATTAGTCAGAGGGATCCAAAGACTTCACAGACTGTCAAAGTGGTTCATGACAAAATAGGTTAAGAACTCCTGGCTGAGATAAATTCTCTTATTTTAAAGAAACTGGGCCCTTGAGAAATGATAAAGTCAAACAGTAAATCAGTGATTTGAATTAGGATCACAATTTCAAAGGAAACAATCCTTCCAGGTTTAAAATCCATATGCCTTTGCACAGTTGAGGTAAACTGATTCGGCCCATAAATAAACAGGGCAATCTGCTATTTATTTCAGCTACTTCAATATTTTCTGCCTTTTCTCCTCTTCTCAAACTATTCCAGGGGCCATAACCAGTTGCTCTCTCATCACTATGCAGTGAAAGAAGCCATATATGGTACAGAGCTCTGTTCTGCAAGTTCAGAATACCTCACTTAGAGGATGCTGACCAATAAAAGCTTTATGCCCAAAGTGGGCAAAGGCAAGCAGCTGATGCTTTCAGGTGCTGTTAACACGTAAGGAGTTGAACCTAAAACTGGAGAGACATAACAGTCCTTACCAATGAAGAGGCTAAGTTACTTTTAAAAGTGGTTAAGACTCAGCACGTTGTACAAATATTGCTTAAACACTAATTATCTATATTTACCCATAACTTCAATACTCAAAAGTTACATAATTTCACCAGTAGGCAGTGCTTCCTGAATTGCTATGGGCAAAAAGCTACCTGGTAGGAAACTTTCTGGTGACAAGCCTTCTGCATAGACTATGAGAGCCATTACAGCTTTATAGGACTTACCTTTCTGAACTTTCTCTCTGTTCGTATAGGCTTCCAAGTACTCAGGATCACCTTTTCTGCCCAAGGAAATAAGATGAGTAGGTAGAACTATTTTGAGACTCAGAAGTAAAATACATTAAGCAGAGTAACAAGTAAAAATGAGACAACACCTATTTATTGGTTACTATTTCTTCCAATCTTAAAATATTTTTTTCTTACAGTTTACGAATATCTTCCCCTAAAGTCCTACTCCAATGTCATCTTGTGGTGTGCAGATAAGTTGTTGAAGGCCATTCCAGCAGAGTTAAGATATGGTAGGATGAACCTACCAAAATATCAAACTACTGAAGTGCAGGGAAGCTCATCACAAGAAGGCTGGCCATCAAGTAATGATTATTTTTGCCTACAGCAATTCAGCAAGTACCTTGGATGGCATGGGTTTGTATTTCTATCTGGACAGTAATCATACTGATAAAATGAGACTTTTGAGTGATGAAGAACAAAGATGACAAATGTTTAATCAGCATTTATGTTATTATTTTTTTCTTTAAAAGTCTATTTAGAAGTTTTGCTTTTTTCCCCTTAACCTCTGTCTGGACCTGTGCTACCCTAACACCTGGAAGCAACCCAACTTTCAGGGACAACCAATCAGCCTGTAGAATAGTTTTCCCAAGGGGTACATGAATTTGAATGGGAAAAACATCCTTATTTCACTGACTCTTGGTTTCCTCATAATCCTAAGTATTTTTATTTAAACATTTTAAAACATAGGGGCTCAAACGCTTCACGTCAAAATGTCAAAGGGATTCATAACCCAAAGTTAAGAAGTTCTGCTCTAGAGGGAATGCTTTGTAAATTAAGCCCTATAATGTCAAACACTGGCTCAAAAATGCCATCAATCATTAAATTGCTTTCACATTGGTTTAAAAGTGTGTAAGTATTCGACCTACTGTAACCCAATCAATCACCTTCCAGTTGATAAATCGGAAGGGTAGCTGTTTTAATTTACACTAACAGAAAATATCAAGGTCCCAGATCCTTCAATATATAACATGTCAATGGGAAAAGTTGGCTCAGATTCAAACATGCAAATTTCTTGCACAAGGCCACTGGCATGAGAGGAAACCCAAGGGTACCAGGCAAAGAAGGAAGTTTTACAATTTTTCTCAGAAAGTCAAGACAAGTGCTCAGAGTTTGGTCTTAAACAGTGAATTCTCACCAACTGAGATTACAACCAAACTCAACTCAAGAAAAAACAAAAACAGTAACTCCTTTATTAGGAACATGTTCCCATCCTAGCAGTTGACATTACTCATTGATCACTGCAAAGAATAGAATCAGAGGGGTAGAGAAGTGTGGGGCTCAGTTTTTAATCTGATATATGATGGTGGGAGTGAAGTTCAAGTTTTCATTTGATATATGCTAGGTGCTAACCCATACAACAAATCACATCCCATCAAAGAGCTCATTAAAGAGAGAAATAAAGTTAATTATTTCTGGGAATGATCAAAGGAGTAGATGAAACCTTATGAAGGCACCATTTCAGGGAACACCTTTCATAGTTTTGTCATAGGATTTAGAGAAAGAAGGTCCTTAGATAGGAATTTATCTAAAAGTCCCTCATTTGATAACAGGATTGGAAAATGAGGCACAGAAAGCAAAATGATTTTCCAAAGGCCATCTGGACGGTGGAAGAGATAAAATACAAACTCAGATTCTCTGAATCCAAATGCAAGGGTCTGTCCACTATACCAGTTTGACAACTTCTGAGTTATTTTTTAATCAGCCTCCCCTTCCCCCATCTACCACTTCTCAGTCCCTTCCCTACCAGATAAAAGGATCCATTGCTACTTGTGCACTTTGTTATGAAACATTTAATGTTAACCTACAACACAACGTAAACTTTATGAAATAAAAATTTTAGGTACACTAGATTTATTCAGTAAATGGCCACGTAACTATTCAGGTGCAGTATAGGTAGGGTCATTACATCCTTTTTGAGAATAGATTTCCTCACTCCATTCCATTAATTATGCATTTAAGGGTTTCAATCCCTGCTGAGTCATCTTCTGCAGCTTTTTCTTGGGCCTTGGCACCATTTGCAATTTTCATACTGACTGCTCAGTTGAGGGTTCCAAGTTCTTTTTAGGGGTTCTTGCACATTTGTTGGATGTTTGTTTTTTTGTCTTTTTAAAGATTCTCCAATGTCATCTCACAAATTTCTGACCAGGTTCAAACAAAGGGGAAAGAAAAATCAGCTGCAGATATTCTGCAGACATGGAAGGAAAGGCTTGGAGGGCTGAATGTTAGGTTGCACAAATCCAACAGACTCCAATTCAGGTATCTTTGCTTGGTCATATTTCAAGGGGTTTAGCTAAATCAGCAACCTCAAAATTGAAAGTACTTAAGACCTGAATTGAACTTCATTCTCCCCTGCTCGGTTGCTGAGTGTGACTCTTGTAAACAATTGTTCAAAGATCCCAGAGATTATGTGGACACTGTTCAGCATTCTCTCGTAGATTTCAGAGCATTCTCACCACCACTACCACCACTCCCATACCCTGAGTTCCACTTTAGTAATAATGTATTGGTATCAAGTGCAAAACTCAAGGGAAGGAGACTGCACCTAGAGACAGAACAAGAGCTGACCTCAATTAGAGGCTGTTTGAAAAGGAAGGAGAATGGGATTCCGGTAGTCCCCTTAAGCCAAAAGCAAAACAGTCAAGGTGTTTCCAAAGGTAGTGACTAAAGATTCTGGTCTCCAACCCAAACCCCTTCACCCAAATCACACAATTATCAAAAAGCAAGAGAGACAGGAGGGGAATATTCTAAATCAAGTCAGAGGTTTAATAATTAAAGTACTGGAAAAAAAATGAAAAAAAATGAGATCAAATGGGCTCCATCTCTGCATAACCCTATACTAAGAAAAACATCAAAATTTATTATTAAGGTATTTATTAACCTTCTATGTCCTGCTAAGAGGATACCTGTATACTCAAGCAAGGAGGTTGACTCAGGATTAAATTGAAAATTATCTCCTATCTAGTCTGACACGAACAGACTTCATATAGGCTTGAATGAAGAACTTGGCTTGTATTTCTAAAGTCACTGTGAAGACAGCTTTTAAGATATATGCTTGTGGTTTGTTTTCTTTTAATTCCATCCTGAAACAGTAGGAAATGAGGCTGGAAAGCAATATAAGTCCACGGAAAAATTTTAGCTCTATCAGAGTTGACATGTCTGATATGGTTGCATATGCCAAAAACAATGAGATATTCAGAGAACTCCCGGTGACTTCAGTGGTCCCACACTCTGCCCCCACAGGTGACATCCCTGATGAGAGGGATGAACTGAACACTGATAATGTGGAGCATAAAATAGCTGCCTTAAAGTCAAATAAGAGATGCAGCCTCTGAAGTCTGTAGGTCCAACAAATTAAGTCTTATCTTGATCTCCATACCTTGGCCCGTAGTATGTTGGGGCCTGCAGTCTCAGTAGGTTACATCTCTCCCCCTATAATATCCAGTACTTTCACTATAGAACATTTTGAGTTGCCCATCAGCTCACACTGGTCTCAGTTCCCTAAATTAGATTCTCACTACCTAACTCAACCCTGGGCTAAAACTTCAGGTATGTAATACATAGCCTATTAATCTCTGGTCCAAGGGCCCTATAATGTCAACACAACATTCAGGGGACAAAAATAAAATTTCTTGCCTCAAGCAAGCATCTACAGGAGAAACACACATGCCTTCCATTTTAGGCATATAAATCTTGCCCAGGTTCCCTTCAAGGCCTTTATTTCTTTTATACTTAAAAATAAAACTAAAGTTACACTGCAGCACACATACACACAAACAGGGTAACTCCTGTTTCTCTGTAGGCTCAACCCTGTAACCCGAAATCTCTGGGGAGAAGGAAGTGGAGTAGAGAATGGGGTAGGAGGAAATAGGAGTGAGGATTCCTGTATGACAACAGGGAAGGAAAGCTAACATCCTTTGGTTCAGACTCCACACTAACCATCTGATTGAGACCTCTGAAAAAGCTATACTTGTGTGCAGTTGTATTGTGTGTGTTATTACACAGATCCTGAGTGGGCTACAGACTTCAGCCACTGATTCACACTCAACAGTGTATGCATGGGAGTGGGCTCTAAGTACAAGATCACAGACTGCAACAGCTTCTTTGGAGAGCTGAGGAGGACAAGAGTGGGCATCTAAGCAAACCAATGCACGGAGCCTTTATTACACTAATGTAGGTTAAGAAACCCAGGACAAAAATTTATCTGGTAAAGATTGGCTCTTTAGCGAATAAAATCAAGGGGAAAAAAATGTCAGCCCCATTCCTTTGGTCATTACAAAGCAACAGAAAAAAAAAAGATTTGTATATAATGGGAAATTGAAGAAACACCTCAGTCTGTCCTTTCTCTTCCCTCAGTCTCCTCTCCATGGAGGCAAGAGGAGCAATTCTTGAGTAGACGTTGGGATATAGTTGGTTGTTGGTGGTTTTATTATTTTTCTATAAAAGCTATAAAGAATGAGAACAGGTGAGGGAGTGTCCCATCCCACCAAAAGGGTTATGGGTTGATCAGAAGAGGCATTCCCTCTTGTATCCCTTCCTGTGAATGGAAAGCAGGGGCTCGGTACACAGGCAGGAGGGAAGCAGTGGGATTGTAGAACAGACGCACTTGCTGGTTCCCTCTCTCACAGACCACACAGGTTGTGGCTGATACAGGCAGCATGGTTTCTGATCCTCAGTCCCCCCACCCCTGCCCTCTTAGGATGCAGCAGTCTTTTAAAAAAAATATTGTATTATAATAATAATATGAATTCTCTTTTTTTCATTTTGTTTTCTTTTGGGGATAGAGGGAGTGGGGCTGAGGGCAAAAGCGTCAATCGTCTGTGAGGTCCTGAACAAAAAGCACTTCCGTCTGGCTGAGTCCAGCCTCCTGCAGCGTGGGGGGGTTGGGCCACTCCTCTGAGGGAAGGCAGGGCAGCACCCGTCGGGGGAAGTTGGCCTCAATCTGAAACTTCTCAGGGCTTTCCTTCAAGGAGAACAAGAAATCATGGATTACCTGCAATAATTACACAGAAAAAGGGAGGGAGATGAGAAGCATGGATTACTTTCATTTATTCAAGAGAACATGTAGCAAATACCTTCTAAATATTCTGAAATATAAAGGTCTTTCAGTTATGATTTCAAAATATGAAACATTCTCAGGATCCTGAGTCCTAACCATAATCATAACATGATTCTAGACTCCAAGTCTTTCAAGACAACTTTGCAGGAAATTTACCAAGACAGTCCATTTAAAACATAATCATTATTTACATAAATAATGAAAACAAAATGCTCTTCCTTCTGATAGCTGCCCTTCATGTTTCTGGATTTACATACTGGTGGATATGGAGAATCTCATAGATGGATGAAACTATAATTGAAGCCCCAGTGCTTCATCCTGAGAAGATTTTGATTTGATACTGACTGGTTTTGGGAAAATACTAGTTTTAATCCCTTGGTCTATAATTCCAGATTTGAGAACACAAAATATGCAAACTGTATGTGTACACTGAATTCAGAATTTTTCTAATAATAATTTTATATGCATTTAAATAGTATTATCTCCTATGAGATAAACAGTATAAAAAGCCTCACTTCACAGATGAAGAAAGTAAAGCCTTGAGATTAATGAACTTTTTCAAAGTAATCTCTCTGAAGTGGTGGAACCCACACCTGAATTCAGATCTTGTGGCTCTGGAGAACCAAAAGCAAGTGTTGTGATAACGTAGAGCAATTCTCCTTAATTGGAAAGATGAGAGACATATTATTCATTAATTTTTCCAAAGCTTTCTGGATTTTTTTTTTTGCATTTTTTATTTGTATCTCCCCTGGAGTAACAATTATTATTGTGGTTCACATTTCAAAAGCAAATGGCTTTTCTCACAACATGAACGTGAGGTAGGTAAAGTTCTTATTATTCCTTCTTTACAGATGATGGAACTAAGATTCAGAGAAAAGAAGCATTTATGCTTTCCTCTTCTATTCAGGATGAAAAATAATCGCTTTTAATTTGTGGCACTTCTACACAAACCTTGATCCTTTTAGACATCTTTTTCTGTACATTACCTATTTCCATCATATTCTTAAAAGTGCAAAAACTATCACTGCACATGGCCTTCCAGATGTTAATATGCTACTGTTTTGTACAAAGGGAGGACAAAATTTTCTTTCCAATATTCCTATTAATGACATCTACAATATGTTAGTTTTCTATCTTCAGGGAAAAGTATTTTAAGGAAGGATTTCAGGATCCTGTTCTAGTTTACAATTGAGGATTTAAAGTAATTTGTCTTATAATTTGGGTGATTTTTTTCCCAAATGCCTTTGCCTAATAGTCTTCTGCCTCTTTTCTGCCTACTTAATAGAATAAGCTTGATACCCTTTCCAACAGTTCTCCTATAAACTTGGCTTTCATTATCCCTTAAAGTTTAGTATCCAAGGCATTCTTGAAATTGTCACCATGCATTCTCTTTCGGATAATAGAAGGTGAGTACAAAGGTGTTCTATCTAGTCAGCTAGGTTCTAATAGGCAAGAATTGTAAATCAGATAGCTTGTATGTGGCAGGGGTGGAGTTTTGCTCTAAGTGTATAGAGAAAAGCTGTGTGTTAAGATCCTGACCTATAAAATGAGCTGGAGAAGGAAATGGCAATCCACTCCAGTATCTATGCCAAGAAAACTCCAAACGAGGTCATGGAGAATCAGATATAACTGAAATGACTTAACAACATCGTGAATATGAGGGTCAAAATATGAAGGCTCAAAGAGTAGTGTCATCATGCTAATAGAAGCCCAAGTTTATAGACTGGATTGAGTATTGGATTCAGTAGACAACAGGAGAAGTTGGGCAACAAGACGTCAGAACTGTTAGGAGAGATGAGGAAAATCAAATAAAAATGGAGATAGAGTGGGTCATCGAGGGACAGCTTGCAACCACTCAAGTAGATTGCTCCTCTGTGAAATATTTTCATGGCCAAATCTTCAAAATGTCCAAAACTACTGGTTACCAGAATATATGCAGTCTTCCCCTCCCAAGGTTGTCTCCTTATTGTCTATGCATGCTTGTTGGGGCACTGCTTGAAGAATACCAGTATCAGCACAGGAAGACTCAGGTTTCCAAGTCTGTCAGGTCAATACCCTTTCACTAACTTTCCAGGTTAGTCTCACTGGTATTAAATATTCAGAATCTGTCAGAAAACTCTTCCTAGACATACAAGGAGGCAACAAGGACCAAGAGAGCATTCATGGCTAGAAGATGATGTTGAGGTTTTTGGAATGAAAACTCATTAGGTTTACTATCCTACTGATGGCAAAGGGTCTAATAGAATTCTTTAAATCAAGTGGGCAGAACAGTGTTCACAGCTAGAATGAATCTGAAAGTTCATTTAGTTCAATCCCCTCATTTTTTATAAATAAGGCAACTGTGGCCTAGAGAGATTAAGTGACTCTTTCTGTAGTAAGTGGTAGGGTTGGGACTCAAACAGATTCTTTAATTTCAAATCCAGTGCACTTTTCACTATATCATACCAAGTTATTTATGTGACTCTCAACCAGAAGCTTTCCTTTGAGAGTCTGATATGGGTTTCTTGTCTCTTTGTAGGAAGCAGCAGCTGCTTGAAGAGAAATCTAAATATCCATCTATGCTATATGCTTTGGTGAAGTAGCAGTTCAGTATGAGGTCATTACTTAGGGTGTAGAGGCAGAAAAAACAGAGGTGAAAGCTGTAGTTTGTAGAAAATGTAGTATTCTGAGTGAATGCAAGGATTAAAACACTAGAATTGTACCTTGCAGTGCAGAGCAACAGGGTGAGTTTTTATACTCTGATGGTATGATTATGCAGCAATTAAGTAATTTCTTTAGAGTGCAATTAGTTTACCTGGTCTGGCCCAACTAAGAGTGATAAGTTGCAGAAAGGGTGAACTTTAATTTCACAGTAGTAAAGAATACAATCCAGAACAGAAAATGAAAGAAGAGACCACTGTGGAAATAAGGCATGAAGGCAAGCCATGCAACCCAAGGAAATTCTGAAAAGAGACAGGCTGTCTCAGTGGTTAAGAAAGACCCAAAAAGAGGGTTGGAGTTTTTTTTTTTTTCTTCTGTCATTTATTACACAAAGACAACATATAGGAGAGGGACAGGTTCATTATATTACTAATTAATGTCAATTCATTTCTACAGTACTTTATAGTTTCCAAGTGCACTTTGTATACCATAAATTTCCTACTTTACAGGTAAAGAAAACAGATTTGGCAGGATGAAATGACTTGTCTAAAGTCACAAATTAAGTTACAGAACTGGGAAATGAGCTTAGGGCTTATGATTCCAAGTCATGTTCTTTATACTACATCATGCTGCCACTGCCTCTGCCGGACAGAGATCAATTCAGAGAAAATGAGGACTTGAAGAGGTCAGTATACAGCCAGGAATCTTGGCCTGGGAAAAACCTCAAATACTTTCACATAGTGGTAAACATGTTGGACATGTAGCTACCAAAAAAAAAAGGTAATCATCATGCAAAGGATTTTAAGTACCACCACCTGGCTGAAACTTTCTCCAAGGTCAATGATATTTCAACTCCTAAATCCTCTTTCTAAAGGATTTACTCCTAAATCCTTTTCTCAGCTCTCAAGCTCTATAAAACCGTTCACTACTCTCCTCTCCTAGACACTCTTCTCCCTTGGCTTCTGGGATACTGCTTTCTTTTGGTTCTTCAACTACATTGTATCTGATTATTCCTTCTTCATCTCATTTGCTGGATCGTTATCTAAGTTCCATTCATTGTGCGGACATCCTCCAACACACTTTCTCTTTTCTCTCTAGATATTTCTTTTGATGAACTTATCACTTTCCATGGATTTAATTACCATCTCTACATAGATGACATCAACCTAGATCTTTATATATAGTCCCTGTCTCTTCTCCCGAGAGCCAATTTTGCAACAATAAGTGCCTACTGAAATTTCAAACTGGATGTCCTACAAGAAAGTCAAACTGAACATGTATAAGAGAACTCACAATATATCTCCCCAAGTCTACCCCTCTTCCAAATTTCCCTATTTCTGCTGAGGGCACCACCATCCTTCTATTGATCCAAGTTTATACCTGGCTCTTAAATCTCCCTCATCTGATACAAGTCAATAAATTAAGCCCAGTCAATCTTATTTCCATAACTGCCAAAATGACATTCCTCTAAAAGTACAGGAATGAGCAAATTATTCCTCTAGTTCTACAATCAAATACAAATTAATATATTTGGTATTTAAAGACCTTCAAAACCTGGCTTCCACCTACCTTTCTAGAGACAGTATCCATTACTCACCTTCATGAATTCTATGAAGCCAAACTAGCTTTCTTGCTCTTCCTCATACATGATATTCTCTTTTCTGTGATTATACACAAACTATCTCCCATACCTGAAATGAATTCCCTTCCCACCCCCACCTCTTAAGAATCCTATTCTTTATTCCCTTCAATGCTCAACTCAAATGTCTTTCCTCATAAACTCGTTTAATTAGCATCTCTTTCAATGAAATTCTATTGTAAACACTATATGTTATATCTCCTGATTGAGATGTAAACTCCTTGAAGGTAGGATTGCATCATTTTTGTTCTGTTTTGTAAGTGCCAAGAAAAGCACCTGGCATACAGCAGGCACTTAATGTTTGCTGGTTGACAAATGGCACCACAGTTACCTACATTCACAACTTTATAGTCGTTTTTGGTCTCCCTCAATTCTTATATTTAAATCAATTGGCAAATCTTCATTTTACCTCCACATGACATACTGCATCTACTTCGTTTTCTCTATTCACACAACCTTTACCCTAATTTAGGTTCTCATCATTTCTACCCTGGATTATTACAACAATCTTCTAATTAGGTTGCCTGCCTCCACTCTCTCCACAAAACTGCCAAACTGCCATCCCTAAAACACAGATCCATGTCACCTCCCACTCAAAAATCTTCAATGGCTCCTTTATAAAAGCCTTTAGTGAAAATACAAACTTTTCAATCTGGCATTTATAGTTCTTCAAAATACAAATCCTGTCTCAGGTTCATCTTACCACTTTAGGGTCGAATTGGCCCACTAGCTATACCCCACTCATGTAACTCTATCTCCTGCCTCCATGACTGTGCTAGTAGTCTCCTATCTCTAAAATGTTTTCTCTTCACCTTTACCTTGTAAAACCCCTGGCTTTCTTCAAAAGACTGCCTTTCCTCATCTCTCTTCTTAGTAATACTCTCTCCTTTAAAATTTACTCTATATTTACTCTTTGTATTAATGTTCTGTTTCCCAGTAGAATGTTACTAAGCACTTTGAGGGCAGCCATGCAAAGAGTATCTTTAGTGTCCAGAGTCTTACACAGGGTAAGCATTTAAAAGATGTTTGTCAAATCAAACTAACCAATTCTCACATATTCTTGTGACCATAATGACAAAATAATTCCATCCATGCTTCCTATCAAGTCATATAGAAGTAGGAATATTTACAAAAGCTTATTGGCTACTGAAGCTACATTTAGTAGCCAGAGCTGAGTTTTCTTATGCACTTGATTATTGAGGACATGATGCTGTTAGAGGTGAAAAATATTAACAATGTTCAGTCAGTACTGGGTGATAACAAATACCTCCACTCACAAGAGCAACCTATAGGGAATGACTGACAACTTTTCATACATTACACATTGTGTAAAACCAATGGCTTGCATGTTCAGACATTCAAAAAAGGTAAAAGTGATGAAAGATAAATCTATTAGAAAAAAAAACCAGTGCATACTGAATTTGGTACTGGTTTACTTTGCTAATAACCTATCAATATTTATGGTTTTTAGAGTCGGTCCATACAATTCCTACATACTAGGCTTCTATGTAGGTGACTCTACTTAGATGGATTTTTATGAGTTTCTTCTATTAGTGACAATTTTTAGAAGCACACACCCAGGCAGGGTAAATGGGAAGAATGTCACGTTTGATCAGAATCAGCTAAGCAAAGATTACAGCTGAGAAGTAGCTTGTGTGTTGAAAGATATAGGGCCACTTTGCCAGGCAAGAATATGTGAAAAGGAAAGAAGTAAGCAGTGGGTCAAAGCACAAAGCTGGGGACCCCATACTTAACAGAGTCAGAGGGAAAATTCATTATCTTCCTGAAGAGAGCAAAAATGAGAATCCAGGATTATAAGCTATATGAACTCTACCACACTTTGCAGCAGTTAATCTAAATGTACCTTCCTCCCCATCTCAGTTCACTGCCCATCTGTAGTGCCAAAATGTATTTACCTAGCACACTACCATCTACAACTAAAAACATCCAAAGGACCTCACCTTCTTCCATTTGGACTCTGCCCAACAGATACTGAATGACAGTGGCAAACACCTTTGGCAAATAAGCACATACCTCCCTGTTTTGTGCTTCCCTTGATATTGGTAATCAGACAGAGGATCAATGAACAAAAGTTATCTCTGTGGCTAGACTTAACACAGAATATTGTATCATCTTTACACATTCATAAGACACCTTGTATAACGTTTACTACATTTTGGTCTATTGGGTCAATTTTTTTTCTAGTCACATACGTTAGTACCTTGTGCTGCAACACTTTTAAATCAAGTTTTGATTTGTGTAGATATAACCTGCTATAAAAAGCATCTGTGAAGTTTTGTCTATTTCCTTCGTAGTTTTTATCAAGGACATCCATGTTATTTGTGTAAATTATTCTTAAAATGCAGACTTTGCAGAAATGAGAAAGACCAGGCATATAGGTCAATAATTGCTACTGCCTTTTCAATTACATCCTTAGGTATATCAATAAAACTGTCCATTATCTCACATTTCTACCTATGAGATATATGGAAAATCATTTCATTCCCATAACTGTTTCTAAATGGGGGAGGGGGGTGGAAGGATGAGCAGAGGAGAGGTGGGGAGGAAGGGTAAAGGAAGAAGTGAGGATAATTGATCTGGTCTGTTCAGTCTTCCTGGCTTATCTTCTTAAGGACCATTTCAACTTCTTATACAGCACAAATGCTATCAAGGCAATACAGATTCAAATGTGGTAGTTCTCATGTTTATGATGAGAAAAAATTATATAAACACAGAAGATCTATTTTTTTGTCCTTTTGTTGATTTCCTTCTAGTTTCATCTAAAAATGTCCTAAGATTATCTGATTCAATCTGGTCTCATATTAATCTTTCTGCAAAATTTTTTCCCTATCACTGCTTTTTACTACTTATAATACTATACAATCGGTCTTTAGAATATCTTACAAATAGTTTGTCTTGTAAAAGGATGCTTCCTTTAACTGCAGGCTCTCTCTGCTTGACAAGAGGATCAATTGTGGGTGATTTTAATGTTTTTTGGGACTCTTTGTTGTGATGGATGCTTTAAACCAGTTACACTTCTAAGCGATATTGTGACAATCACAAAGTTATCTTTATCAATTCCCCATTTTTTGGCATCAAAAAAAAAACAAAAACAAAAAACTTAAAACGTCTGTTTGGAGCCACTGTAAATAACGTTGTTTCTTATCTTTATCCTTTCTTCTAACTTGGTGTTAATTTTTACTTTTGTTATAATTATCAATAGTATGCACACAAATGGCTGATTCACAAATAATTCCCCTCTCAGGAATAACCTGTTTCTTTTCTACGGAAAATCAACAATACTTTGTGATGCTTTTTGGTGGTAATCATGTTTAGTTCCTTCTGTCTCTCTTGATATACAGGCATAGGTCTTCTGAGTAGTCAATCATTAAGCATTTATTACGTCCCTATTATGTTCCAGGCCACTTGGTTAAGCGCTAGGGATACAAAGAAAGGTAAAAGTCCCTGCCCTTGAAGAGATAAAGCATTTTGAGCACCTACTGTGTTAGGTACTATGCTGAGTGCTGGGGACACAAATAAAAGCAAGCCCAATAGTCCCTGCCTTCTTAGAGCTTTTATTCTAATGGAGGAAGACAACACATAAAGGGCAGCTGGAAAGCAAAGGGGTGGGGTGGGGGTTAACTGTAGCACAGAGATAATGCCATTGGAAAAGACAGCATATGGGTGAGGTTAAGCTCAGTTGGAATTTTACCTAGGGAGGGAATTACTAATCTGGACATAAGGGGCTCAGGATGGAAGGTTCTCCAAGGTGTCAATGCAGCAGGTGAGGAAAGTAAAATCAAGCTATGATACCAACCTTTGGCCTCTTTTCACTTCCTTAATCATGAAATTTATTTTCTAGCATTTTTTTTCTCCATGGTTCCCCATACTCATCTTTGCTATATAGTCAACCAGGATTCAAAGTATATGTTAACTTGGCTTGGAGAACCCTTGTTTGGTTTGAACATTCACAGAATTTCTCTATTTCTTTGTCCTCTTCAATATGCAATGCTGGTGTATACACTTCAGCTATTCTCATGTTGGTATTTTTGCTTATATTCACCGTGAACAATGTAAGGCAAGGTGACTAAGCATTTGACAAAGTGATGTTTTTTCTGGCTTCTAGGCGCACAAGGAAACCAAAATTCATCAATACCTTTATTGGCCTTATTAAGAACCTATAAGCCATCTTTCCATTGAGGTGCAACATCTTTATGCCTTCTATTTTCATTTGTAGAGAGAATACTGATATTGATGTGGTGTAGTTTTTTTCGCTAGACAAAGATATCTCACATTTAGAGTGATAAGAGTTAAAATTCAAATTTAACATGCAGTCTAAAAACTGTGATTATAAGCACCTTGTGCTTCATTTTTTGCCACTCTCCCTCGCACCCCCTGCAGAAGTAGCACACAACATACACAATCAAGGCCCATTTTGTATTACAATGATTCACAGGCTGCCATAGCCAGAGAATTCCTGCCTAGTGACCCAATTATTTGTGCTTAGTTCTGTGAACTTAACTAAGCTGGTCCCTGAATAGCCAGCTAATGAAGGTCTGTTATTAGAAACATAATTGAAGACTTTCTACTGAAGGAAAACTTATCAATGCCCACTCAACTCTGTTAGTATCCAAAAACTCCAGGGTCACATTCAAGTTATGGTAAGGTACCAGAGCTGGACACTTATAAAAGGATTATAATTCAATTTTTTTTTAACAGAACAGTTTTGGGTACAGAAATCTGTTAAAAGGTTTTTTAATGACTAAATATATTATGAATCAATTACTCACTTAAAGAATTTAATAGAATAGGTGGGCATGACTTGTTATGACTTGTTCTTAGGAGAAATATGGCTACTGAACCCCTGTCCCAAAAAGGTTATTTGACTCTTTAGTCTGTATTTCACAGTGTCCCTGAACCATTCTCATGAATAGAGGTTTCTATCAGCAATCCACAAGTAGAGTGGCCATTTGAAATAAAAAGTCCTTATGTTCTGGTCAAGAGTTCCTATTTCACTCTTAAGTTTCTTCAAATTCTCAGATGCATTCATAATGAAATGTTAGCCTACGGTAGTAGAAAGGATGTGGAGTTAGAGGCCATGGGTTCGTCTCCACTACTATCTGTGAGTCACAAATCATCACCTCTTTGAATCTTGGTTGTTTCATCAGTAAAGAGGGCATTGTACTAAATTAGCTCTAAGGTACCTTTCAGCTCTAAATCTTATCATAATTATTGCCTTATCAATGTGGCAGGTATTACCTATATTGCTAACAGATGTATAAAATATTAATATGCATAATTCACTGAATCACAGATTGCTGGAGATAGAAGAAACTTTAATGAACATCTAATCCAGACTCTCCCGTCCCCATACTATGAGATAATAAACTAAGTCAAATGACTTAAGCTAACAGGTTCAAGTATGGCAGAGCTAAGGCTTGTGCCTAGTACTATTTCCACTACACTCTTAACTTCCTGGAAGCACATGGATTGTGAGGCATCAAAAGATTGTAGGAGAAGGAGGTGGAATGGATAGTTGTGTCATGTTCACTCAGTGGGTTCAGGGAACCTTTTCATTATTTCAGTTCTGCAAATACATTAAAGTTAGATGTAAGCACCCAGAACTTGAAATATATGCAACATGAACTTAAATAAATGCCACCACTTCAGAGGATTTACTGTTTACATATCGGGTCCCAACTCTATCCAAATGAGAATGAGGCTCAGACAGGTAAAATGACTTGTTCAAGATTACAGAGGTAGTGGGCAACAGTGGAAAGTCCACTAAGAGGCACAGGTTTTTAAGCAGGAAAAGAAAACTAACTAGATAGAATCCTTACAGGAAGTAATAACATATAAAGGCAGTACAATACTGGTAAGAACAGGTATTAGGCCAAGAAATGAAAAAGTTGAACTTCACTCATGAACAGAATCAGCCTTTACAATAAGCAAGTGAATGCCTTTTAGATAAATCAACCCTGGCAGAAAGAAGTCAAACTGGGTGAGAACAGGTTTTCCATGAGCAGCAGCCAGGGGCCTCCATGACAATGGCAGAGTCAGAAATGAGTCTGAGTCTGAAAAGTCAGGAGGAATCTTTGAGAAAGACAAACACAATCCTCAGCCACAGTTCCTCAGAGGGCTCATCCAATAATATTCACAATCCTGGAGTTATATTTTACTCTTCTTCCTTCTTTCTCATTTTTCATATCCAATCAGGTTATCAGGTCTCATCAAACTTGACTCAGAAACACATGCCAAATTCATTCCCTTGTCTACTCCTACCATCACTGTCCTAGAAGAGGCCTCAGCACCACCCATTTAGATTGTTACAATAACCTCCTTTATTGGCCTAGCCACCTCCAATCATGCATCTTTTATATTACTATCAAATTTTCTTGAAAACAGAAATAGTCATTCATATCATTCCTCTGTTCAAAAATTTTCAGTAGATCTTTATTTCCTGCCAAATTCAAATTTGTTTTCCTGGGATTCAACACATTTCACAATTTGGCAGAATTCTATCCTTCTTTAATAGCAACAAAAAACAAATAAACAAAAAGATTTACTAATGCTCTATTTACCAGTGACTCTGCCCTTCACCAACAGAATCATCCCTTGGAACAACTGAGTCAAGCAAACAATAAATATTCTAGCCATATGTGAAAATTTTCATTCTGGGCCTAGAAACCATTATGTGTTTGTAGACAAGAGGGAGGAGGCATGTTTCAACATCCATCTTCTAAAATGACAAGTGATCATTTTATTGATCCAAGATCTGGTCTTCAATGTTATTTTACCTTTTACCTTATTATCACCTTACTTTTCCAACCTTATCTGACATTATTTCCTTTATTATACTCTACCATCCCAATAACTAATCTCTCTCTGGAATGTTTCATGGGTCTCCATTCCACCTGCATGCTTCTGTTTATAATGCTCTATTATCTCTGGAATTCCTTCCTTTTCCCTCATGATACCTACCTACTCTTTAAAGGTCAATTTAAGTGTTACATCCAGCAAAGCTTCTGCTCTTCCCCCCACCACGTGGTCTATAACTTTATCCCTCAGATCTACCAAAGCACTCTGATTTATAACCCACTAAAGCACTTCTGTTGTGTGTGTGCATGTACTTTATACTGCATACTACTTCTGTCTATAATTCCTTATTAGATTCCTCAGTAAATTCTAAGCTCTGTAAGGGTAGTGACTATGTGTAATCAAAATTTTGTATATTCTCTAGCAATTATCAATGTTCCATACGTACATTGCTGGAGATAGAATTCATTTAATAAATGAATAGGATTTCAGGGCAATCGGTCATTTAGGGCTCTTAATCCAAGTTTTGGCTAGATTACATTTAGTTTTATATAAGATTACTATGTATAGCACCATACCTGAGATCTACACAGGTTTATTTTTGCTATAATTACTTAGGAATGTTAGTTAAACCATACCTTGTTCTTATGTACATAAAGGGAAGAAGAAACTAATCAGTCCACATCCAACTCTGACCTGAACAACTTTCACATCTGAAAATGATGGGGTGTGCTAACAGGGCAGGACAGGCAGTTATAGTCTATGCCTATACAAACTGTTGACCTTGAGCTTTCTACCTGCCTTCATTAGCAGACCTAAAGATCCAGTGACACTAGCCTCCTTGCTGTTTCATAAACAAAATACTCCATATCTCTGGATTCTGGGTATTTTCTCTAGAAGTGCCTGGCATATAATAGGTGTTTACTGACTAATCAACTACTCTCTCTGGATTTGTAACCCAATAGTTAGCAAACTCCCACCTTCTCACACTTTTACCCACTATTTTGATACTGAACTGCCTTCCCCAAACTCAGTTGTTCATTTCCTTGTTCCCATCACCTACAATCCTATTCACCAATGTCTCCCTCTACCACTATTCCTACATTCTTTATAATCTTTAATCTCTACCTACTGGTTACCTCCTTGATGCTTTTCAAACATACTCAAGTCTCCCAAATTCCTGAAAAAAAAAAAAATTCTGACACGTTCACTAGTTACTATTCTGTATCTCCTCCTCTTCTCAGCTAAACTCCTTGAAAAAGAAGCCTCTTGTTAGAGGTTCTACTTCCTCTGCTCTATCTTCCAAATCTTAGAAATCTGGCTTCCCAACCTCATTATTCACCAAAAACTGCGCTCTCAAAAGTTACCAAGGATCTCTTAATTCAGGAAAATAATCTCTCTTCTTTGGATTTTCTCAACTCTGCTTTCTTTAGATTCTCCACTCATGTGAATATTTCTTCTCAGTTTCTTTGGCTGTATATTCATCCCACTAGCTATAGGTATTATCCAAGATTCTGAGCTGAGCTACCTTCTCTTCTCTCTCTATACTCTCATTTGGTCAGAAAATACAGATTCAGTTATTATCTTTATACAGCTTAATTTCAGATCTCTATTTATCTGGTCCTAGGTTTTTTTTACTGAATTTTAACCCTACAGGACATTTCAAACTGGATGACCTGTAAGCATTTTAAACTCAGTATGTCTACCACAGAACTCATTAATTTCCCCCCAAACTCTCCCCTCTTCTCAATGTCCCTAGTACTATCAAGAGTACCATCATCCTTCCAGTCACTCAGGTTCCAAACCTTAGCTTCTTTTTTTCTCTCCTCTCCCCTGCATTTATCAAACCAGTAGCCAAATCTTATAATGGTGTTTGCTGCATTTCTCACATACATCCCTTTCTCTCCACTGACACATGCCATCAACTCTAGCTCATCTATTGGTTTACCCTTTAATTGGACTCCCTGTCTCAAAACTCTCCCCACTCCAAATCCTTCCTTCAACTTAGCTGCCAAGATAATTTTCCTACCATGGTACCATGTCAGTATCTTATGATCAATAAACTCCTAAGGCTCACTATTACCGCAAAGACTAAATGATTCTTCATAACCTTATCTCTTTCTACTTTTCCAATCTTCTTATATCCTACTGCCTTCATATACCTTCCATATTACCTATTTACAATATATATTTACAATACCTCACACGATAATCCATTTCTTGACTCCATGCTCTCCCCTCCTAAATTTCACCTCTTAGAATCTCTAGCTTCTTTTAAGACTCAACTACAGGGTTTCCTGCCCCACCTCCAGAAGGTCTTTTCCTTTCGGCTCTTACTGCCATCCCCTCTAAGGTTACATTCAATTTACTCTGTATTTGGCAGAGGCTATCTTTGCCTTTTCTTTGTATTTCCAGAACTTAGCACAGTATCTAGCACTGAGTCAGGGCTAAAGAAATGCTTTCTGGGTAACTGACTACTATCACCAATGTACAGGTAAGAGAGACTTCATAACTGCATTCACTTGAAATAAATGCACAGAGAAAAGCATAAAGCTCCCATCAACCACACTTAGAATGTAAAATCCCTAATGGCAGGAGACTACCATTTTCTATCTTTGTACTCAAGCATTGAGCATAGGGCCTTGGATATAGAAAATGTTTTAATAAATGTCTTTTAATTGAGTCATCCTGTATTAAACTATTTCAAGTGGACAGCGGCGAATCCTAGGACATAGAAACAGAAAGGGACAGTGATAATTTGGTCCAATGCCTCTCACTTTACAAATGAAGCTAGAGAAGTTGTTACTTCCCTAAGGACACACAGGTAGCAACAGAATGAAATATGAACTCAGGTCCTCTGGCTCCATATCCAGCATTCTTTTCACTATACCAAACTATCTCTCATTAAAGAATACCTTTCTAATCCACTTTCCTTTCCTTCACTAAAGTCAGCAACTATGGATTTGAAATATGGCATATACCAACAGGCAGAGTTGATGTGTTGATCAGTTTTATGGAACTACTTTTCTCTCTTTCTTTTTAATAATTATTGCTGTATAGGAATGGGAAGAAGGATATGTTCAGAAATAAATGTGATATAAAAATATTAACAAAAACAACATAAAGATCAAAATATTTTCAAAAAATTCTTTCTAGGGGTTCAAAACTCAAAAACTATAACAAATCCAAGACAAAAGAGAGGAAAAGAAGAAAGATTTAAAGATTATTCTAAACCTGCAGTATTCTTGGCCAAAAAGAGATATATTTTGGTGGTTGTCATTAAAGATGGATAAAATTAAGAGTCTCTCCTATTAAATCACTGATTCTAGAAACAAAACAACCCTCAGCAAAAGAAACAGGCTGAAAAGACCAAAAAATTTCACTGTGTGAGGGGAACATCCAGTTAAGAATAAACATTCTCAAAAGTTCACTTCATGTTACTATGTCCCCCACTTCCTTTTTGATACTGGCTTCAGTCAGGCCAACTACAGCCCTTCT
Source organism: Bettongia penicillata ogilbyi (assembly GCA_023548195.1). Classification (NCBI taxonomy): domain Eukaryota; kingdom Metazoa; phylum Chordata; class Mammalia; order Diprotodontia; family Potoroidae; genus Bettongia; species Bettongia penicillata. The sequence continues at coordinate 2,282,366 of JAJHZJ010000277.1, forward strand.
GAAGATATCAAGTAAAAGGTATTTTACCACATTTCTACTTTGTGTGTGACTCTAATAACCTTTACACTGTCATTGCCAGAGATTCTTGACTGTAATCATATCCAATTTCCTTGATCTTTCCTAGTCAGGATACTACAACACACCCCAAGTAGCTCTATTACCTTCAATATCTATAAGAGTTTTCAAATTCCTATCCCAAGTTCTAAGTCCAAAACGCCCTCTTGGTCCTTACTGTTAGAGACTGTGTAAAATGGAACCGTCTCTCTACTCTGGAATCATTGGGTAACTTGAAAATGATCTTCACACTTTCAGGATCATCGGGGGATGGCTCAGGTGGCAGGCATTCTGACTTCCGCTCCTTCTCCTCCTGTAGATTCTGGGAAGAAAAAGGGCAAAAGCTAGTCCTTAGTTAAAAGCCATTCAGAATGAAGGACCAAAAGAACTTGATCAAGTAGTCAGAAGAAATTAAATGTTTTAAGTTATTTTAACAAGTGTCACGAATATTTGCTCATATTCAGAAGTTATTGTGCAAATTCAGTTCTTAATTACTGTGAGTACAACTGTTATAAAATATTGAGAAATAATATTTTAATAATGTTCTGGTCTAAGATTTTTGGTTTTGCTTCAATCAAACACCCAATTAATCTTCTTTAAATAGAAGATTTAATCATCTTCTGAGAAAAAATATTAACTTCTTGAAACTAAGATTATTGGAGCTTGTCTTGTTTATAGTGATTAAACCAAGGGTGGGAATTTCTTTTTGTTTAATCAAAAGAGGTTGTCTATTCGTCTTTGGCCAACAACAGGGGAATGCTTAGAGAGAGAGTGGTTAAAGAGAAGTGACTGGTTTTGGAAAGTTATTTTCTCTAAGGACAGCATTACTATTGTTCAGTTTGGTAAACCTATTAAAAAAAGATCTAAACTAAAATTAAGTTCCTTTGTTTTACTTTGTTCTAAAATTCTGTCTTTTGTTTGATATTATGAAATATGAATTAAAACTGCTTGGGTGAAAATATAGAAACTTTTAAAACACAATCACAACAGTCTTTTTAGACAAATAAAGCAATTCTAAATAACTGGAGAACTATTAATTACTGATGGTCAAGTTGGGCCAATATAATAAAAATGACAATACTATTAAATTCATTTACTAATTCAGTGCCATACCAATAAAACTACCAGATGACTAATTTACAGAGCTAGAAAAAAATTATAAAATTTATCTGGAGGAGCAAAAAATTAAGACTATCAGGGAATAGATGAAAAAAGGTGCCTATAAGTACCTGATCTCAAACTATAACTACAAAGACATAACTGTCAAAACAATTTGGTACTGGGTAAGAAATAGAAAGGTTGCCCATTGGCACAGATTTAAGCACACAACATACATAAGCAAATAAACACAGTAACCTAATGTTTGGTAAACCCAAATATCCTTGTTATTGATACTATATGACAAAAACTGCTGGGAAAATTGGAAATTAGTCTGGCAAAAACCAGGCATATACCAATATCTCATAAAGTATACCAAGAAGCTGAAAAAAGGCACATAATTTAGACATGATAAATCACAAGAAGAAATTAGTTGTTGGATCTATGGATACAAGAAGAGTTCATGATCACACAAGAATTAGAGAGGGTCACAAGAGGTAAAAAGAACAGTTTCAATTACATAATTAAATTTTTTTTCTGTACAAACAAAACCAATGCAGCTAAAATTAGAAGATAAGCTGGGAGTTGGAGAAAAAAAAAGATCTTTGCAGAAAACTTCTCTGATAAAGATCTCATTTTTAAGATATATATGGCACTGAGTCAAATTTACAAGAAAAAGACCCATTCTCAAAGTAAGTCAAAGAACGTAAATAAGCAGCTTTCTGAGGAATAAATCCAAGCTATCAATAGACACATGAAATATATTCCAAATCACTATTAGAGAAATGTAAATTAAAATTTTGAAATACATCTCACATGCATCAGATTGGCTTAAGATGACAAAAAGGGAAAATGACAAATGCTAGAAGGAATGTGGTAAAATACGTTCTTTACTGCACTGTTGGCAGAATGGTGAACTAGTCCAACTATTCTGGAAAACAATTTGGAAATCGGCCAAAAAATCTATTAAACTCTGCATACTCTCTGATCTAGAAATTCCACTACCCCCCAAGAAATCAAAGGGAAAGGATCCCATGTATAAAAATACCTATAGCAGCTTTTTTTGTACTGGTGAAGAAGTGAAAACTGTAGGGATTCCCATCAAATAGGAAATGGCTAGGTAAGTTATGGAATATGAATGTGACGAACTCCCATTTGACTGTATGACTATATGTCTCCCATCTCATACTGTAATTGCCTCCCACCCTGTCTCCAACTTCCTAGGGAAGAGGAGTGGTGTCTTCTACTCAAAGTTCTACATTCTCGAACTAGGTTATAACCCTTTACCAGTGATCTAAATTCCTGTAGATCATTATCTAAATCCCATTTCTAACCTCCCAACAACCAACTCCTATTCCCATCCTCCTCAACCTTCCCATCCCCAAATTTCAACCTAGCTTCACCTGGCCCTTTCCTCTGTGTCCCCTGGAGTGCCTATTACATAAGCAACAAACTTTCCTTTATCTTAAATCTTTTCCTTTTTCACTCCTTCTGCCTACTAGCTCTTACTGAAAGCTGGCTCCCTGCCAATGATACAGTCTGAATAGTTCCATTCCAGTAAGGGCTGCACCTTCACTCACACATTGTGGTTCACTGGTGAAGGCAGGGGATTTCATTGGAATACTCCTTCCTCCCTATTACCACTTCCAGGTTCTCCCCCTTCTTCTATCTAGCCTCTCTTCCTTCGAGTCTTGAGCTATTTACACTCATTATCCAATCAAAATCCTATAGTCATCTACAGATCCCCCAAGTCACTCTTCTTTCCTTGTCTCTCCCCCTCCCTCAAGGAGTTCGGTAGCTGGCCCACAATTTTTCTCTCCTTCCTAAGTCCTGCCTTCAGATAGTAGGGGACTTCAACATACATATTAATTGTCTCTCAAATACCCTATCCAAATGGGTTTTTCTACCTACTCATTTCCTATGAGCTATTTCATTACCCCACTTTCAGCCACACACACACACAAATACCTTTGATCACAAATGTATCACCTCTACGTTTAAGAATCCTAAAATAGAAAAAAAAAAACAAAAAAAGAATTCTAAAGCTTCCTTATCCAACCGTAATCTATTGGTTTTTTTACTTCTCTATCTTCCCTTACAAAACTCTGCTGCTCTGCACCATGAAATCCCTTGACCCCTCAATTTTCTCCCAGGCTGTCTCCCTATCTCCCCATCTTTTCTCCACATCTTGACCCCTTGGTGAAACCAATTCAACACCATACTCCTCTCTTGAACCTCTTAGCTCTCCTCAGTCAATTTTCAGCTTTGGATCACTCCTACTATTAGTTGCCTTCATTCCTACACATATGCTGTGAATGAAGATGGAGAAACCACACAACTGTTCTGACCAGATCTACCACAAATTAATGTCACTACCTCAACTGGGCCCTTCCTGCTGCTAGGCAGTATCCTTTTATCTACTCACTATCATACTCTCCACAGCAGCTATTCTAAACCTTTTTATTCCTCCTCAACCCTCCCATGGCTCCCCCTCTCCCCAATCTCTCAGCTGAGACCCTAGCCTCACAGTTAATGAAAAAATTGGAAGTCATTCAATTTGAACTCTTCTCCCCTCTTTCTTATTTCTCATAATTCAGAAGCCTTTTGCCATTAACTCTTCCTTCACTCCCATCTTATGTTGTCAAAGTGGCCTTATTCCTTATCAAAATGAACCCCTCTACTTGTTCAAGTAATCCGTCATCCCCACTCTTTCATTTTTCTCTCTCTCATCTCCTAATGACTATAAATATGTCCATGTCTCACCCACCCTGAAAAAACTCTCACTTGATCATCCTAAATATCTATAGATCTCTCTCATATATATATATATATATATATATATATATATATATATAGCTCATCCTGTATTTCTTCTGTCATCTATGATAGGTGCTTCCACTTCCTCTCCTCTCACTCTCTTCTTAACTCCTTACAATCTGGCTTCCAACCTCATCATTCCACTGAAACTACTCTCTCTAAAATTACTAACGATCTTCTTAGTTACCAAATTCAGTCTTTTTCTCCATCCTCATGCTCCTTAACCTCTCTACAACCTCTCACACTCTCTTCCTGGATACTCTCTATCCTGGATCTCCTCTTACCTATTTGAGTGCTCCTTCTCTGTCTCTTTTGCTGGATCTTTCTCCAGGTCAGGCCCGGGATTCTACCTGGGATCTTTTTTCTTCTCTTTCTATACTTACTTCACATGATGATATCCTCAGTTCCCAAGGATTTAATCACTATCACTATATTGATAATTTCTCAAATCTATCATCTTCCTAGTCCCTCCCACAGGCTCAAAATCTAGGAGTCATTCTGAATTCTTCATTACCTCTCACTCCACTATCAATCAAGCTGTTGTCAAAGCCAGATTTAACCTTTGCAACATCTTTTTTATACACCCTCTTCTCTTTTCTAAAGATGTTGCCATCATTCTAGTACAGCCTATCATCACCTTATGCCTAGAGTACTGTAAAAGCAGAATGTTCTTTCTCCTTTGTTTGAAATACTGACCTTCTCGGCTTCCTTTAAGACCCAACTAAAATCACACCTTTTGTCGGAAGCCTTTCCCAACTCCTCCTAATTCTAGTGGATTCCCTCTAATGATTTTCTTTTTATCCTATATAGCTTGCTTTGTTTATATTTGTTTGCATGTTGTCTCCATCACTACAATGCAAGTTCCTTTAGGCAGATTGCCTTTTGTCCCTTTTTGAATCCCCACCATTTAGCACAATGCCTGGCATATAGTAAGGATTGAATAAATGTTTCATGATTACTAATTGAAATATTATTGTGCTTTGAGAAACAATGAAGGGAATGGTTTTAGAAAAATTCAGGAAGACTTATGTGAACTTATAAACAAAATGAAGAGAGCAGAACCAGGAGAACAATTTATGCAATAACAGCCACACTAACTTTGATCAAGACACCAACCAACCACAATTCCAAAGGACTCATGCTATCCACCTCCAGACAGAAGATTTAGAGTGACAACTGAAGCATAAATTCTTCTCTTTCTTGGAAAGTTTTGTTTCAACATGGACAATGTGGGAATTTCTTTTGCATAAGTACACATACTTGCAATGAGTTGTGCTTTTCTGGTCTTTTGAGTGAGTAGAGGAAGGATATGGAATGGGGGAGTGGAAAGAATTTAGGGTTGAAAATAAAACAAAAATGGAAGGACCCATCATTTGAGGAATGGCTGAACAAGTTGTGGTATATGAATATAATGGAATACTACTGTGCTATAAGAAATGATGAGCAGATAGACTTCAAAAAAATTTGGCAAGACTTACATGAACTGATAGTGGGTGAGGGAAGCAGAACCAGGAGAACATTGTACTCAGTAATAGCCACATTGTGAAATGACTAACTTTGATAGATTAGGTTCTTCTCAGCAATGCAAGGATGCAAGGTTCTAAAGACAACTCCAAAATGTTCATCCAGAGAAGAATTACGCAGGCTGAATACAGATTAAAGGATACTATTTTTTATTTTTTTTTGTTTCTTCTTTCTCATGATTCATACCATTGGTTATAATTCTACTTTACAACATGATTAATGTGAAAATATATTTAATATGAATGTATGTGCAGAGCCAATATGCATGCCACCTTGGAGAGGGAGGAGGGAAGGGAAGGGGAGACAATTTAACACTCAAAAGCTTATGGAGCTAAATGTAAACTAAAAACAAATAAATCAACTAAACCTAGGACTTTGAAAATTATTACCATTTCTTGCTTTATTGTGGAGTTTATTGAGTAAATGGGTGATGTGGTTAGATCTGTGGTTTAGGAAAATCACTTTAGTGGCTGAATGGAGGATGAACTAGAGCAGAGAAGGAATTGAAGAAGAAAGACTCACCAGGTGATGAGGACCTGCACTAGTTGTGGCAGCATCAGAGGAGAGAAAGGGGTGTACCTGAGAAGTGTTGCAAAACAAGCCTTGGCAACAGTTTAAATATAGGAGTGAGAGATAGTGAGGAATCCAGGATGATTCCTAAGTTGTGAGTCTGAGGAACTGGGATTGCTCCCTACAGTAACATGAAATGTAGGAGAAGTAAGTTTAGAGGAAAAGATAATGAGTTCTGTTTTGGGCATAATGATTTTAAGATATCTACTAGCTATCCATGTCTGAATAGCTACTAGATGTCTAGTAGCTATCCAGCTACTCATATCCAGTATGAGTAATGACAGGCACTATTATCAAGATTCACAGGCCCAGAGACTTGTGTTGGTCAGAAGACAAGACTATCTAAGTGAGGACGTGTTGTTATCACTAAAGGATTGCACTCTAGTAGATGAATTTTTTCAGTCACAGGAACTGATGAAACCATCTAAGATGCGAAGGGAGTATCAACATTGATACAATGTTTCAGATATATTACATTAGTGTTACAAACAAGAGTACAAAGTTTTCTTACCCTTCGCCGCCTCTCTTCTGCCATTTTCTGTTGCTGTACTTCTTCCTCCTTTTGTCGCTTCCGCTCACGCTCCTCTTGCTTCTTCCTTTCTTTCTCCTGGTCAGCCCGGAGGGAGGCCAAGTAGGCTTCATCTTGTTGCTGCCTCAGCACCTGGGTCTGGTTTCTCTCTTCCCTGCAGATACACCAAAAGGCATTCGATCAATCAATGAACAAGTACTTCATCACTGCCAACTATGGCCTAAGCGCTGCAGGCAGGAGCAAACACAATAAAGCAATCTCAACTTCCAAGGAGCTTGCATTTTAACAGAGCCAACAAGTGTAAATGTGTTTCTGTGTGATACACATGCCTATACAACATAAATGTAAAGTGAATAAACAGAAAATAGTTGAGCAAAAGGTGGTTTGAGAAGCAGGGCGGTAATGAGGTGGTGAGGGGACAAGAACAAGGTGTACAAGATGTCTGCTCTGCATCTAAGGAAGTGAGGGGTACTATGAGGTAGGAGGTAAGGAGAAATCTACATTCAAGGCATAGGAGACACTCATAGAGAGCAAAAGAAGAGTAATTTTATTAAGAATACTTTTTCAAAGCATTTTTAAAAGAATATTTCATGCCTCCATTTAAATCATAAAAACTGAATAGAGCTCAACACCAATCAACAAAAAAAATTTTTTTACATGTCTCCTATGCCAAACACTGTGCCAGGCACTGGGAACAAAGTCAAAAAAGAAACAGTCCCTGCTCTAAAGGAGCATACATTCTATAGGGAGAAATAACATATATAGCATGTATACATGTAAATATACACAAAAGAGACAAAATATGAAGTGCTCAATATTTATGTCTCTACATAAATAGCAGGGAGGTAGCAGGATTTTTAATAGTACTCCAGTACTTCAACAGTAAGCAAGTAGCCAACATCTGCCATACACTTATGTGGTCCAAAAGGATACTTATAACAGCTGATCCACATGGGGTTAACCAGTACCTCTCCAAGCGTTCAGAAACCAGGTAGGTCTGGTTTGCATCCATGATGAATGTCAGTTGGTTAATGAGATCATCAGGCTGAATGAGACCTTCCAACCGACCAACCACAGTCATTCTCCGATCTTTCAACATGATCATAGCTAGGAATGGATATGTATTTTCTCGCAAAGCTTGGGACACTGGAGGAGATCAAAGAGAACAGGATATAATTTTCAAAGCACTGCCACAAGTAATATCACTTAATCCTCACAATACTGTGAGACAGTTAGGGTAGAATTATTTTACAGATGAGGAAACTGAGGCTCAGACAACTTCAGTCATTTGCTCAAAGTCACATGGCTACTGGAGCTGAAGTTAAAACTTGGGTATAATCAGGACCACTTTAAAATAAACGAGCTAGCAAATAATTAACTTCGAAGTACAGCATTCCATCCAAGTTCTTAAATGAACTTTAATCCTGCTCTCATACATTACAACCTGAAGGAGACTCTTTGCTTGGTTCTCCTCAAGAGTAGTGATGATACCATCGTTTAATTAATGAAGGTGATTTCTGCACAATTAAGAAAGAAGTCTAACAGATTAGAAAGCAATGGTTTCTCTGTTCATGTAGATCCTGATAAGTCAGTATTCCTGGCAGTGATCTAGATACATATAAATATTTAAACTTCAGAACTAAGCAGCTAATTGGCTAGAAGAGCAGTATTCAGGCTCTAGGTTCTGTTTAGTGACTGAAAGAGTTTTAGTTAAAAAAAAAATACTATAAAATGTCTTTCCTCCAAAGATCATCTTCATAAATATTTCATTATAAGAAACAGACTCTAAATAATAAAACTATTTCCACATCATGGCTGATGGCCCTATAACAGTACTCTGGTAATTTAATTACAACAAACCCTTTACAACAACCAATTCTCTAGAACAAAGGCTCTCTCTCATTACTCACTATAAACACTATTAACATTCTCACACCTCAGTGATTTTGAATTTTGGACATATTCCTATCTATGATCTCATTTTATTCTCACAACAATCACGGGAGCTAAATGGGAAAGGTATCATGCCCTATTTGATAGATGAGAAACCTAAGGGACAAGACCTAAGGCACAAGAAGTTTGAGTGAACTGCTTAAAGTCACATACATAGCAAATGGTAGAACCAGAACTAGAGCCCAGATCAACAGACTTCCATATCTATATGCTTTCTACATGGCAATACTGTGGCTGATCACGTACTTTGACTTGGCAGCACCATTCAAAGTATCTCACTGCTGCATCACTAACAATGGACCATAGGTACCTCCTTGTCAGCTTGCACCCACTCTTCTATCTCCATTTGCACTAAATTTGTTCATAGGGTATGAAGAACATAAGCGCTCCTTAATGTTTGGTGTTGAACGGAATTCCGGGTACAGGCAACATCACAAACTGCATCATTGATTCAACCTATGGGACAAGTTGGTCAGTATTTGAATAGTTATTTACATTTTCTGGAGTAGTGATTTGTTCAATGTTGAGAACTCTAGATGAGGAAACTACCTCTATTGATGCAGATCAGCACCTTCCCTCCAACTTAATGTCTTAGAGAACTGCCTAGACCACTAAGAGGTTAACTAATTTGCCCAGGATAACTCAGCCAGTACATGTGAGAGGTAGAATTTGAACTGCCTTTTTGAAATTTAATTACAGAAGAGATTTCATAAGAAAGTTGATCCATTGTGATAGCACACTCCACTTTTCCTCTCTTTATATCTACACAGTATCAGAAATTAGTTCAATGTTCTCATGAAATCTCTTCTGTCATATCATCTTATACTGAACCCCTGGCCCAGAGGTTGAATCAGTGAAACAACAATGCAGGAAAAAATACTGTTAAAAATTCTATTAAGAAACTAATCCTGCTTGCTCAGGGTAATTACCACCACTATTTACCAATGGAGCAGTTTTGCTTTCACTGGGCATTACTGTGATTCCAAAACAATCTCTCAGTGACAATAAGCACAGTATCTTTCATAGAGCAGGTTCTTAATAAATGGCTGTTGGATGAAAGAATAAGTCAGAAAAAAAATTATTCCATCTATCCATTCATTTTAACTTGCACTATTAAAAATAGACAAAGGTGTAACACCTCTGAACTCTACAGGGACAGTGAAATTTTCCAACTACCAAATGTTTTATTTTATGGGATCCTGTAGTATCAGCACTTTGAGAACAGTCATTATTCTCTTTAAACAAAGAGGAAAATGTTTCCTTGACACCAGTCTGAGCAGAAATTAGCAAACATTATCAAAACTGACCTGTCTTACTAATGGAAAAACCGTACTAATTATCAAATACTATGAAAAAGCTATAAAATTATTTTACAGCACCATGATTTGATGCTTGCATAACAATAAATATCCTAATACTGCCTTAGTTTGAAATACCAAAACCACAACTTCTGAAAACGTATCAATGTGGTCAACTCTATCTACTTCCATTCCAGGTGACAGTACCTTCTGCCTCTCCACTGCTAACTCTTTTCCTTATCAGAGCATCTGCTGATTTTCATTGTTCTTTCCTTTGTCCTTTTTAAACTTGCATTTCTACATTCTGTTACATTTTCCATACTTCTCAAGTTTTCTATGAACACCAAAAACTAATCATTATACTCTTCTCCTTTACTGACAAGGTGACCAAACAACTACAGAATACTGGATGCAATCTTTGGCTCTTTTCAGCTATAATTTTTGTTGTTGGATGCTCAGGGGCTCCTTTGTCCCTAAATAAGTGTAATAGTCTTTGGATCATCAAGATTTTATTATGAGAAGAATTTCAACCGCATTTGTTCATTTGGTTTTAAAAAGAAAAAATTTTATGGACTGACTGAGTGACATGGTTTTTTTACTCAGCTCTTAGAGATCCAACCCTGTTCTCCTGGGCCTTATGAAGCCACAAAAAAGCCAAACTATACACAGGATTTGTTAAGTAATTAAGAAACCAGAACTAAGAGATCAGAAAATAAGAAAACTAGACTATAAAGATCATATTAAATGCACTGCTGGTAGACCATGTTCACAGAAGGAATCACCTAAAAGTAACTTAATTTTTCTTCCACCCTTTAAACCCTAAGATAAGTTCTAACAAGATCCCAAACTAAGCATCCGTGCTGTAAGTATCCCTAATGAATATGACCTCAAGATATTCAGGGTACTTTAAAACACAATATACTCTTAAGAGTAACTGGTGAAGAAATAGAAATCTTCTGTGATAGTTCACTAAGACTAAGGACAAGCTGATAACTACAATATTATGCTGGGGAAACAAAAAGAAAAAAGACTCCATCAATAATATAGGATTTGTGATATTACTTCCTCTTCACTATCAATTCATAATACCAAAGGGAAGATATGTGATAAGTTCCATGAAACAAATGAGACAAAGCAACAGGCACAACTTACCCCTGTATCCTTCAGGTTTGTTTGTGGAACAAGCCCAAAAGAGCATCCTATTGTTTATAAGCGAAATGACATCAGGTGAACAAAGAGTATTGCTGTTGGGAGGGAAGACACAAATATGAGAATACCATGTTGATTACAAACATAAACTAAGGGAACAGAATATAGATGAGAAAGAAATCTTTTTACTTACCGACAAAAATCATCAGAATCTTGATGATCATCACCATGAAGATAAACCAACAGAAATCGAAGCTCTCGCTTGGCATCATTTAGTGCCTTTGTGAAACAGAGAACAACAAGTAATTACATATGGTACAGTACATGTATCCTTAACAAAGTTTACAGGAAATATGAATAAGGGAATAAAAACAGGGAATTAAAAAATCATCTCAAATGGGTGATCTACCTTTATAACCCTTAAAAAAATATCTCCACCAAAAACACACTTCTATTTCTTATGCTTCGCTGCTTCTTGAACTGTTAACATTCTTCAATGAGAAAAGCCACCAAAAGTTTTAAAATTATACCAAGAACACAAAAGCAAAGAGAGGCTAATGGTTTTCAAAAAGTTCAGTCAACAAACACCCATTATGTGCAAAGCACTGTGCTAAATGCTGGGGATACAAAGAAAGGCAAAAACATTCCCTGCCCTCTTGAAGTTCACATCCTAATTCAAAGAAGGGAGGTGGGGAGGGGAGATGGTTAAGGAAAGACAACATACAAACAAGATATATAATACACACACACACACACACACACATATATACATATATAATATACATATAATATACATACATATAAGATATATGAGATTTTTTTAAAAGCCATGTCAGCTACTCAACATCTAGTCCACTCTTATAAGAATATGAGGCATTAGTGATATCACCGGCTATAGGGAAGAAAAAAATTATTCTCTGGCCACATAAAAAAAGTGGTAAGTACTGTACTGTAATTCTACCTCTGTTCCATTCTTACAAAAAAAACAAACCTATTAAATGCACAACCCAAGGAGCTCCCCCAGTGAGGACATACTCTGAGATACACTGAAGACATTAAGCAGCAGAGACTGTCAGTTGCTTGAGGGCAGGGACCATATTATATTTCTTTGTAACTCCTACAGTTCCCAAAAAAGTTCCAGGCAAATAAATGGCTGGCATTTAAATACTTGTTAAATGCTATAAAGAGAAAAAGTAGAAGTACCATCAAGAATGCTAATGGTAGCAGCAAACAGTTAAAGTGTAAGAGAAATGTGGAGCATGAGAAGAAAACAGAAAAAGAAAGTATATTCCTTCTCCAGATATTCAGGCTACAGAAATCATGAAGTAACCTTTCTTCCTCTCAGAGTGGTGGCTCTCTACTCCTTTCCAGACGTACCAGGAATATGATGTTACTTAGCTTGATTTTTAAATCAAGCTGGAAGAAACATTAAAGAACATCTAGTTCAGCTCCTTCATTTTACAGATGAAGAAACTGAGGCTCAATTAAAGTGAATTTTCTACGGTTAGAAAGCTATTAAGTAGAAGTACTGGGATCTGAACTCTAATCTTTTGACTCCAAATCTAAAGATCTACTACAGCAATAAATCAATAAGCATCTGTTAAGCACACAGTATGAGCCAAGCATTGGAAATACAACAGAAGAGAGGAGAGGGGAATCAAGGGAAAGGGAGGGGAGGGGAAGGCAGGAGAGAGGAAGAGAGGAGAGAAGCACTTTGGCAGCTATATTGGAACATGAATTATGGATTAGAGGCAGGGAGGTCAATTAGGAATATTTTGCAATGGTCTAGGCAGGAGGTAATGAAGATCAGAACTAAAAGTAGTGGTTGAGTCTGAAAGAAAGGGTTGGATGCTAGACATGTTATATAAGTAGAAAAAGACAAGATCTGGCAACTGATTGGATATGTGACAAAAGGCAGTGCAGTACAGGATTGAGGAAGGGGGTGGGGTGGAAGTTAGGGAAGAATAACAGACCTTGTGTCTCTGCCCCCGTGCTACCACTACTCTGACTTGTATTAAGGTTGATTCTTGAGTTATTTCAATGCATAAAGATGTTTTACTTGATAGAATTCTGTCACATATCCACAATGTAATGGTGGTGACCAGTTTTTCTTGCTAGGGAACCTAGATTTCTCAAATATTCATATAACTAATTAAGGGATGCCTAGAGTACGTAATATAAGACACTCAAACTGAATTGCAAATTTTGCTTTGAGGAAAAGCTTAAAAGGTGTGGGGGGGGGAGGGGGAGAGAAACTCTTCAGTTTTCCTCCAAAGATGAATTCACATCAATAAATTATCTTTTGTATTATCTTTCCCACTAACCTGGCTGTATGTTCCCTGGTAGAAGACAGGATGTGTCCTCCCATATTTCTCTTCAAATATGTGCATAAATGAAACAATGTCCCCAACAGGGTCAGTTACCCGACTTCGAGGATCAGGACGTATAAAACGAAGCGCAAACCTAGGGAGGAAGGACATATGTCACATGGATTCCACTTACTTAACTTTGTATGATATAGACAGCTTAAGCAAAAAGACACTAATTATCAATCAGTCCACACAGGGTCATTCAGTAGGGCCTACAACCGTAATACCTGCCTGCTGGTCAGTGTAAATTTCCCTGTTCCTTCAAAGAAGCAAATTAGGATTGCAAATTCTAACACGTCTGCTTGTGCACTGAAAAATAAGAATCCCAGGGGCAAACAAAATGGTAGGAATAAGATAGTCTATAAGAACTGGTAAGAAAAAGGAAGAAACAAAGCAGTGCTGAGCTAGAACAAGAAATGTGCTCATTTCTTTTTACCCCACTCTTTTCCCAATAATTCCTTTTCTTGTTTCTAAAAGTTTTCAGTGTACATACACATGCACAATGTATATGTATGAAGGTATACATACATATTATTCAATTCAATCAAATAACTGCTTCAAATTTCAAATCACTAGTATCAGCCTCCAATTGTGGTTTTCAATTACTCCTTGGTTTTTTCCTTATAGGAGCAAAAAATTGTCTTTGATAGCACACAGAAGAAGAGGAAATAACAAGAGGGACAACTACTTCTATCTATGTAGCACTTTTAAAATTGCCTTACAACAATCCTAGGAAGTGGTCAGTGTGAGTTTATCATCTCTTCTTTAGAGCAGAAGCAACCTAGGCCAAGAAAGGTAAAGTCATCTGCCCAAGGCCATATAGCTGATGAGTCACAGAGTTGAAACTAGTTTGTCATGTTACTCTAAATCCACATTGCTTTCTACTGAACCACACACTATTTTGGTGGCAGTTCCTTTCTAAAAGATCAAACTCTATAAGGCATGTGTACCTACAAGTTAAAATTTCAACAGACACTCTATACACAAAATCTGAGACACCAATGTGAAGGGACAGAAAAGTCAGTATGTCACATAAAAACCCAAAAATTGTTTGGATAATCAATAATATTAAAATTGGTAACATTCATCATGCAAATTTCTACAGAGCAGAATATTTAAGAATGATAAAACTTTCCTAATAATGGAAATAATTAACACAGTCTTTTTGGTCACTTGTCAAAGAGGTTGTAAAAACAATTCCTGCTTAGTGATGGGTTAGACCAGAGCCCCCTCCACTTCAGAGTCTATGATAAATAGATAAACTCACACTATTTTTCAATCAATTAAAAAGTGAAAGGATCTGCTGACTTCCTGGTGAGAAAAAAATAATCAAAAACAAGGATGGCAGCAAGCAAGTTTGAAAACATTATTGCCAAGGAAGACAGTATAAAGCCAAAAAGCATACAAATGAGGAATCAAGAGGACAAGGCTCCATCCTTGGCACAGCCCTCAATTAGCCTATGTGACCTTGAACAAAAGAAATTCCTTTCTTGTGGCATCAGATTCTTCTTCTACAAAATAAGATGCTGAATAGGCTGACATTTCCTGGTTTGAAGGCCCCGCTCAGCTTAGATAATCTGTTCACTATGACTTACTGAATGACTGATAAACTATGCTACCTTCAACCTCAGGTAGCAGTTAGTCTCACTTCAGTGAGAAAGCTTATTTGCACTGCATGATCAGGTACCATCTGCACTTCTAGTTTCCCTTACTGTGTATTTATGACATAATTGAGGGTATGGGCAAGAGTCATAAGAAGTAGCTCAGGGAGTATGGTGGTCTAGGAGGAGTACAACAGAACTATCAACTGAGGTAGGTGAATATAGTTAGATGAGCTGTTGGAAGGGTTTGGGAATAAGAGGAGAAAAACTAGGAAAAAGTGCAAAAACAGGCAATCAGGGAAACTGAAGAATATAAAAGAAGGTTAGGTAGAATGGAGAATGATTTAGGTAATTGAGGGAAATGGGAAAATGCAGATGAAGCCAGTTGTTCTTTAAAAACTACATGCAAAATCAATTTAAACAATTTCTCTAATATACAATAATTTCATACATGCACCAGAAAACACTTTTGCATACTGTTAAGAAGAGTGCCCAAATAAAACATTGAATTACAAGACAAATAAAATATAAAAATTCTATGGAGTCCACATTTACTCTATACAATCAGTATATATATTAAATATAACCTATTTATAGAAATCTCTAATTTTATCATGGTATCAATATGTAACTACAAAGTACTCACCTAAATATATCAAGTATTGTGTAATAGGTAAATCGGAATGGAAGCATAATCAAGTAATAACCCCATCCTAGCAATCCCTGAAATGAAAAAATTTTTAAAGAATAAACATGCACTGAATTTTTAAAAAATCAACTTTACAAGTACAATATGGGGGAGGTATGACTAGACAGTAGATTATCTGAAAGAGATTTAGGGGTTTCACTGGACTAAATAGCTAAATATGTACCCACAAAACAGTATTATATATTTGTGAAAGATGAAGCATAGTAGAAGGCTGGTCTTAGGGTCAGGACATAGATTTAAATGTATGACCCCCTCCCCAGTCATGTGATCTTAGCTAGGTAAATCATTTAACTTCTCAATGGCCCAGCAAACTCTTAAGACTAAGTGGTATAACACTTAGAGATTCCCAATGGTAGAGTTTTCTTACCAAGAGTTCTCTACACCAATGAAATCACAAGTCTGGACCAAAACCCCCTATACTTATACATAGGTTTTAAGTTCCTTGAGGACTCGGGCTCTTCTGTTTCTGCTTTTGTACTGGCAATTAGAAGTGAATGCAATCTTAGGCTGTACTAAAAGCAACAGTGTCCAAAGTGAAAGTAACAGGATATCCTGCTGGATTCTGCCCTGGTCAGAACACATCTGGAAGAGTATGCTCAGTTCTGGATACCACATTTTATAAAGGACTTTAATAAGTTAGAGAGCATCCTGAGGAAGGTTACTAGGATGGGGAAGAGCCTTAAAATCATATCACATAAAGATCATTTGCCGAAAGTGGAGATGTCTAACCCTAAAAAGAGATTTGCTCTTATATTCTAACATAGGAAGGTCAAATAGTTGCCTTCAAGTGTGCTGTCACGTAGAAGACGGATTGGGCTGGTCCTGGATGGCTCTAGGTAACAGAACTAGGAGAGACAGAGAGAGGCTTATTATATGGAAAAACTTTGAAATGCTTAGAGTAGAATGGGCTGCCTTGAGACACAGTGCCCTCTCCTTTACCAAAGGTCTTCAAGCAAAGGCTAGATGCCCACCTGTTGAATGTGTTGTAAAAAGGTTTACTACTTAGGTACGAATTGGTCTAGATCATCTGATGAGGAGTCTTCTAATTCGATGATTCCGGGGGACCTCCCCTAACCTTCAGTACAAAAGTGTTGACTCAATACAATTATTTCCACTCCTTGTTCTTTCACATTATTTCTAACTTTTAGCCACATTGATCCCTGTTTTCTCCTCGCTCAATAAAAGTCCATTTTTGTCTTCCTTTAGTATTCTTGCCCTTGAATGTGATTTCCTGTTCTTACCTGCCTGTTCCTTTATCTGTGTCTCTAATTCAAAGGCAATACTATCTATTAGGGATGGTGCTAATCCTGGAATCAAAGAGACCCAGATTTGTCCAGAACATGACAAAGCAGCCAAAATAATTTAATGCAATGAGTAGAGCTAGTCCTGGGGTCAGGCAGATCTGAGTTCCAGTCTTCTGACTGACAGATAGTGATTAACTATGGGACCCTAGGCAACCTCGCAGTGCCATAGAAAACTCTGTAGAACTAGAAATCACAAAGAAGGTAGCAATCTTCTTTAGCAGAAAGAATTTCCTCACTAGGAATTCTCTATATTGTTGACATTACATGTACAGACCTCTCTCCCTTTAGGACTTTTTCCCTTTCATCTCCCCTTCCCCCAAATTAAAGCAATTTTAGGCATACATCAATAGAAGCAGATTTCAGATGAGGGAAGTAGGAGTCCTACAGTCCTCTACCCTGGTCAGATGCCTAGAATACTGTGTTCAGTTTTATGTAGGTATCACATTTAAAGGGAGACACTAACAAACTAAAACATGTCTAGACAACCCTAAGGGCAAGATCACTTGAAATTTATCATATGATGAATGGCTGAAGGAACTAGGTACCATTTATAGTAGAATAACAGAACCTCAAAGTTGGAAGGGATATGAAAGGTAATTTAGTTCAATTCCTATTTGAAGCATGAATCCTCTTTAAAGTGTGCAAACTAACTAGTGTCTGTGATAAAGGCCTCATTTCTAAAATATATAGAGAACTCAGTCAAATGTACAAGAATACAAGTCATTCCCCAGTTCACAAATGGTCAAAGAATATGAACAGCTTTCAGAGGAAGAAATTAAAGCTATCTACAGTCATATGAAAAAATGCTCTAAATCACTACTGATTAGAGATGCAAATCAAAACAACTCTGAGATACCACATCACACCTATCATACTGGCTAACATGGCAAAACAGGATGATGATAAATGTTGGAGATGTGGGAGAGTTGGAACACTAATTCATTGTTGGTGGAGCTGTGAGCTGATCCAGCCACTTTGGAGAGCAATTTGCAACTATGTCCAAAGGGCTACAAAAATGTGCATACCCTTTTGACCCTTTGACCACTTCTACGACTGTATCCCAAAGAGATCATAAAAATGGGAAAGGGTCCCACATGTACAAAAATATTTATAGCAGCACTATATTCCAGCACTCTTTGTGCTGGAAATCAAGGGGATATCCATCAACTGGGGAATGGCTGAATAAATTGTGGTATATGAACGTAATGGAATACTACTGTGCTGTAAGAAATGATGAACAGGAAGAGGAGGCCTGGAAAGACTTATATGAACTGACACTGAGCGAAAGGAGCAGAACCAGCAACATATACACAGCAACAACCACAGCATGTGAGGATTTTTTCTGGTAGACTTAGAATTTCATTGCAATGCAAGGACTTAAAAAATTCCCAATAGTCTCTTAAGGCAAAATGCCTTCCACATCCAGAGAAAGAACTATGGAATTCGATCACAGAATGTAGATCATTTTCTTTTGTATTACGCTTTGGTTTGTTTTATGATTTCTCCCATTCACATTAATTCTTCTATGCAACATGACTAAGGTGAAAATTTATTTAATAGGAATGTATGTATAGAAGCTATATAAAACTGTATGCCATCTCAGGGAGGGAGGCAGGGAGGAGGAAGGGGGAAAGGAGGGCGGAAGGAGGGGGAAGGAGAGGAAAAAATCTAAGATATATGGAAGTGATTGTAAACACTGAAAACAAAATAAAAAAAATAAAGTATGCAACCTAGTGGTTATCTGACATTAAGCAACATGTTGTAGATTAGTCAAAAGACTTGGATTCAAATCCTGATTCTGCTATTTACTACTTTAATGACATTAGGAAATTCACTTAACTGCTTGATCTTCCTCTGTAAAATGAGATGGTTGGATTCTTATCTGTACTGCCCCTTCAATTCTATATCTTACAACAACTCCTAACAACCTTCTGTCATGGGAAACTTGTGACTACCTGTGGCAACCCTATTATATTTTTAAGAAGTGCCAGGAGCAGAACAGAGGTCTGTACACAATGTTCGTCAATCTAATGAAAGCCCTTGATACTATCAGTTATGAGGGCTTGTGAAAAATTTTTGCAAAATCTGGTTGTACAGCAAAGTTTATCAGCATTGTGCGTCAGTTTAATGGCAGTTATGCTTGTCCAGGTTCTGGATAATGGATAGTGTTCTTGAGCTGCCTCAGTCACCAGCAGAGTAAAGTAGGGTTTAGATGCCAACTCCCATCCTTTTTAGCATGATGCCTTCAATGAGGACGAAAGCTGCATCAAAGTTAGTTACCACACTAACGGTAAATTATTCAACCTGAAAAAACTAGAAGCCAAGACTAAAGCAGAGGGAGAGTTAGTACAGGACTTTTGTTTGTGGATGACTGTGCACTCAGCACAACCTCTGTGGTGAAGGTGATATGCAACAAAGTGTGTATGGATCGATTCTCTGATGCCTGTGCTAATTTCGGCCTAATAATCAACAAAAAGAAAAATTTTCTGCCAGCCAGTAGCATACCCTCCGTAGTGTTATAGCAAATGGAGAAATTTTGAATGCTGTGGAGAAGTTCATTTACCTCAGCAGTATATTTTCCTGAGATATACACGTATATGATTAGGTTGACACATGCACTGCTAGAGCTAGCTCAGTGTTTGGGAGGTTCCAAAGGAAAAGGTGGTAGAAAAGATGTATTAGACTACACAGAGCCAGTGTGCTGACTTCACTGTTGTAAGCCTATGAAATTTGGACATTATAGCAGTGCCATGTCAGGAAACTCAATCACTTCCATTTGAATTGTCTAGGAGGATTCTGAAGATCACCTGGCAAGATAAAGTACTCAACACTGAGGTTCTTTCTCGAGCTGAACTGCCATATATTCAAATTCTACCGCAGAGAGTGCAACTCTGATAGACTGGTAATGTTTTTCAAATGCCAAAAGTATATTTGCCTAAAAGACTGTTTTTTACAGTGAACTCACACAAGATAAATACTTGCAGAGCGGTCAGGAGAAGTGATACAAGGAAGCCTCTCTAAAGAACTCTGGAATTGACTGTGAGGCATGGGAGACAATGGCACATGGTATGCCTGCATCAAAAAAGACACTATATTCTGCAAGTAAAGAAGAATTACAGTGGCTCAAAAGAAAAGTTCAAACCATTCCACTCCAAATGTTCATACAGACAATTTGTGCCTGATCTGTGGTAGAGCCTTCTATTTAGAGCCTGGTCTGATCAGCCAGAGTCAGACACACTGTACCTTGAACCCCACACACAGTGATGCCATTTTGGTCCTCTTCAAGAACAAAGGAAAACTAACCAATCAATATTATCTTAAACTGAAATGTGTCCTCATTCAAGAACATATCTAGGCTCTCTTCTTTAATGTTTAAGGATCATGAACTTTAGAGTCAGAAGAAACTTTAAGAGACTATTCAGACCAGGGGTTGTTATGCTTTGTGTCACGGAATATCCTCTGGCTGTCTGGTGAAGTCTATGGATATCTTCTTAGAATGCTTTTAATTACATAAAATGAAGCACAAAGGATTACAAAAGAACCCAATTACAGTGAAATAGTTATCCAGAAATTTTTTTTTTTAAGTTCACAGGCCCCTGGCTAAGAACTTTGATCTTGACCAAGAAAAGATTGTCTCCTAAATATCTGAAGCATTATCTTCTGATAGGATACATTTTATTCTAATTAGGATCAAAAGGTAAGAAGTTTCAAGAAGACTAATTTTAGCTCAAGTAAGAAGAACTTCCTGAAAAATTATAGCTGTCCAAAAAATAGAATGTACCAGGCAAGAAGTTTCATTCTTAGTATCCTTCTAACTCTCAAGATTCTATAATGAATATTAAAATTTTAGAGATGGAAAGCATTTTACAGGCCACTAACACAGCCCCATCAAACAAGGATAAAGGCTTCACCTAGAGAGCTTTAGTGACAGAAATTCTGTACCTAATGAAACAGATAATTCTACTTTGGGACAACTGTAATTTTAAGATAAGTTTTCATTATATTAAGTAAGTATCTGCCTCTGCTTTCTGTGGCCAAGCAGAATAAATCTCATTCCTTTTTCACATGGCAACCCTTGAAATACTTCATTTCCTTGATTTTATTTATTTTTTTATGCCACATATGTAAAATTGTTCAATAAAATTAGTCTCAAAAGCATTATTATAATTAGCACATGTAGATAAAATGACAAAAAGTAATGCTGACACGAAGATGTTGTGTCATCAACTGGTTAATGGCTCATGGCTAATGAGGTAGTCTAGACCTATTTTTGATTTGTTATGAAGATCCACAATTCTCAAAAAAACTATAGCCCTGCTCCAATATTATGGTGCTACACAGGGACTCTAGGAGTTCCTACTTTGCCAACCACAATTATCAAAGGAAATTCAGTTTTCACCTTCATATTTCAAAACACTACCAGATCTTGCCAGTAAGGAGAGAAATGGAAATTTAAATTCCATATTCTCTGCCAATCCTTAAGCACCCTAATTTGAATCACGTGCTAAAGACCCCTGTCATTACTTTCCAGCTGTTCCCCAAGAACAACTAGTAGAACAAAAATCCCCAAGTCTTATGCTTATACCTCTAGCAAGCAGTAACTTCATCTTAAACAGACATGGAAAAAAAAATGCAAAAAAGTGAAGCAACAGGGCTCAGATCCAAGGAATTAAATCTTAACAATAATTTATTAAGATCACAGAGTCAGAGATGGAAGGGATCCTTTTGGGTCATTTAGATCAATGTTCTCATTTTAAAGTTGAAGAATAATTTAAAAACATTTTCTTCACAATAAAGCTCTGAGCTATCTTTCTTTTTTTCTTGTCCTGCCCTATGATTTCACTGGTATGGGAGCTCTCAGTGGGGGAAACCATGTCCACCAAGGAAGATCAGCATCTATCTACAACTTACAGTCTCAAAGAGTTACCAGAGGCAGGACCTAAACCATGTTCCTCCTAACTCCAAGACTGGCCCTCTATCCATTATACCATGTTGCAAATATTATCATCTTCATTTTAAAGATAAAGAAACTAATGTTCAAAGAAGCAAATCACATATTCAGGAAGTATCAAGAGATGGGATTCAGACCTAGGTCTTCTGGTTCCAAGTTCAGTTTTTTCCATTATACCTCTGAAGATTTGTTAAACAAAAGACAAACATTTTTAATCCTGACTAATGTAGTTTAGCACATAAGGCACATAAGAATAAGTCACCTGTATATCACTGAAGGATAAGAAAATATCCCAAATAACAGACAAATCAAAGCTGAAGAAAAATTTAAGCTAGATAGCTACACTATTTTCCTATCAATTCATGATGAAAAAAAGAAAAATTATACTCAGGAAATCAACAAAAGTCCAGTATTATACATTTTGACTTTTTCCCCCAAGGTTGTCACACAGCAAAAAATGCTGCTACATGAATGACCTTGTGAAATGGGAGGAGAAAGAATATCCCCAGCTGCAAAATAACTTGCCCTTGGTTGTGGTCTTGAAACAACATAGCTGTAGATCCTGTGGTCAGCTGTATTAACCTGTAGGGGCCGGGACGGAGGTGGGTTGAAGACACTTGGTACACCTTCCTGCTCATTCAGTCTGTCCTGTACAGCTGCCTGAGGAGGAAAACACACAAAACAAGGGGGAAAAGTCTCAATAAATTAGTTAACCGAGAAGAGTGAAGCCATCATGGTTTCATGTTTCAAAATAAGATGCAATTTACAATAGCTAACAATAATGATCCCTAAGCCTTTCTTTTATGAAAACACATATTGTTTCACATTCAGTGGCAAAGTATACAATACACAGGTTAAGTGTTTAATCAATTAAAATTCACTTTTTTGTCCTTTTCTTTTGGCCTTTTTTTTTTAAAGCAAAATGAACTGGGAAACACATTTATAAATGATCCTTCGATACTTCACTGGATCTCTAATACTATCAGTGTGAGTATTCCCTCTATATATGTTATAACGTATCCACAACTTGTATCCAGTTTATTCAATATTTCTCATATAAAATGATTTCAAGTGCCCTTCCGCTATGCCTGCTGACTTCTTCTGGACATGCTTCATTCAGTTTATTTGTCAGTGTTCTTCATAAAATGTAGTACTTAAAACTGAAACCAATATTCCAAATTTGTTTTAACCAGACTAGAATACAGTAGAGGATTATTACATCACTTTTCTAGGATACTAACTTCTTTTAATAGTTTAAAATTTTTTAAAATTTATAGCATTAGTTTTTTGGTAGCCACCATATTAACACTAATGACTCCTGCAGACCTTTCAATAAAGTAAAATTTCTTACATGTGAAGTGGAATCAAAATAACTATTGTAAAATGATTTTCTCAAAGTTGAGAACTTTACATTTATTACCTACTGATTTAGTCCTTCAAGTTTTAAGGCCATTGTTCCAAGCTTGATATATTGTTAAATCCTGATTCTGTCATACCCTTCCTAGCTCTGCTTCATTCAAAAATTGGATAAGCAGCACTACCTTTTAAGTTTTCATCTGAGACAATGACAGAAAATCTTAAAGACAAGGCCAAGCACCCTTTCCCTTTTGCAGCTATCCAAACAGTATCTGTCTGAGATTGATATGGAACACTAACACCATCAATCCCTCCAATCAAAATCTATCTTTCTAGCATGACACTATTAACATTTTTTCTAGTACAATTAGACATTTCTCTAGCTTCAAATCAACTTAATTGAAAGAGTAGGCAAACTGATGAAATGTTATTCACCTCTGGAGAAAAAAAGTGTATCGAGTATGAATGCAGATAGCAGCATTTTTTTTAAACTTTCCTCATTTTTCTTTTTTTTTTTTTGGTCTGTGTTTTCTTCCACAACATGACTAATATGGCAATATGTTTTACATGACTAAACAGATATAACCTATATCAAATTCTCAATAAGGAGGGAGGCAGGAAATTTGGAACTAATAATTTAAAAAAATTTTTACATGTAATTAGAAAAAAAGATTAAAAAAAAAAAATCACACAACCCAACCAATGCATCTCTCCATCCTTTTCTAAAGGATACCACAAGAGATTTTGTCAAATGCAGTGCTAAAATGCAGATATGCTCAATATGGAAATAGTTCCCTAACCAGGCAATAACCCTCTAAGAAAAGGGAAAGAGGTTGAATTTGACATAATTTGCTGCTGATAAAAAATTCATGTTGATTCAGTGATCACTGTTATGTTTTGACATCTTTACAAGTCATCTTAATTCATGCCTTCTAGAACTTGTTGGAAACTGGAATTAGAAAACAGACATTTGTCCATCTCTGGTCATCTAGAACCTTCCTCATTTTCCAGTCTTCAAATATTACCAACAGAAATTTAGTAATGACATCGACAAATTCTTTCAATACAACAGGATGCAACGTGTCTGAACCATGAGACTTGAACTACTTTAAAGCAGATAGCTGCTCTCTTCCTATCACCTTACCTAAACTTGGGCTTCAATTCCCCCTTAACCATGTTTGTTTCACCCTTTCCAGTCTGAAGATCATTCTCCTTGACAGGGAAAACAGAAGCAAAATAAGTTGAGCAGCTCTGCTTTCACTTTGTCTGTTAACATTACACAGTCTGTCCCTAACAGTAGGATTTCACCCTCTTTGCAGTTCTTGTGCAAATAAACTGTACCCTTCCCCATCCCAGTCCTACTGGCCTCAATATTCTTTATATTAAAAACAAAAAATTCCTCTTAATGAGTCTTCAAGCCCTTTAGAAAAGTCTTTGGTCATGACTTTATGCTTATTTCTTTAAACTTTTTGAAGTCTACTTTCCTAAAGCCTAAGATACATGTTTGTTGAGAATCTCACTGGTATAGTCTCTTCTCAACTACAGTTACTCATCTGAGAAGTTCAGTTATACTCCCCTTTCTTGGCTCTAAAGTAAAAATTCTAAGATGAGGTGGTCACTTTATCCCAAGGTTCTCTATTACTTCCACTTCATCAAGTATTTCTCTTGTTAGCTAGAACTGAGTACAGAATTGCAGTTCCCTTTGTCAATTCCTCTGCCTTCTGAGAAATGAAAATGTTTGCATGGAAAGTGAGAACATAATACATGCTCTACTTTTAATAGAATGGAACTTCAATAGACATTACTTGAACCCCCTCCATACCCCTCCCATTCCTCCCATCACTACTATATTAATGCCTTTATGCCAGTTTTGCAATCTGTATCAATAGTCAACATTATCCTTTCATCTCTCTGTCTCTCATTCGATACTCCTCCAAATTACGCACCAATATATGTGTCTGCATGTGTATGCATGTGCACACGCATACACACACTTTAATTCTGCTGCCACTTCAATGAAAACTTTCTTTTTGAACATTGTTATAGTTCAGTCATGAGGGTTCCATATCACCAGATCCAGAAGAGATTTAGGAAGTATATTTATTTCCTTGAGTTAAAATTTCAAATTTGCTTTATTACCTAAATTCTATGTAGATAGACACTTGAAACTATATTTTTTCTTTCCCTCTTCTCAGATAGTTTCTATTATAAACTGTTACCTCCTTTGCCATTACTCTTCCTTTTAGGTCAAATTACTTGTCCTCCATATAATTTATACAACCTTTAAAGCTTTATCTGGGCATGATTTTATCTTTCCCTCTTCTATATCTAGTTTTCTCTATTTCAGATTTCCCTCTGAATTATATCAGTAAATTTCTGCACGAACACAATTTTCTCACTACTCATGAGACATTCTACCCCTAGCCAAATGTGTACCATTTTAGTATCTCAAGTCCTGATTCAGAAAACCAAATTGTGTACTTTGATATGTTTTATGAAATTTTTCACTTCCCACAGGTTTCTTTACCTTCCAAAGTTCCAAACTTTAACTGGAAGAGCTAAAAATACTACCTGTATCTCCAAGTCCTTTGATTAAACTCACTGGAGCTAAAATTTAGGTTTCTTCTAGTAGCAGTCTTTTCCCCATGCATCAGCATGTACAAATCAACAGATTTTTACAAATCTTGGTAGGTTCTCTTGTAATACATGGCAGATGGTTTGTTTTTAAGTGTTTTATCAACACCTTTTTTTTTAAATCAAGTCACTCCCAATGACTCCCTTTCCTCATAACAAAGAAGAACAGTAAATAAGACAAAACCTAGACATGTAGTAGAAAAGATGAAATTAGATTCCACATCTAGAAAACATACATCTAAGTCACAGGATTTAGAGCTAAAAAGTACCTTACAGATCATCTTATCCAACCTTTTCATTTTACAACTAGAGCAACTAAGCAGATTAAGTCACTTGTCCAAGGTCATACATGTATATGTAGTAGACATAAGAATCAAATCCAGATCTTCTGATTCTAAATATTTTCCCTTTTTATTAGTGCTACTTATTGGTTTCAAACCTGAGATTCAATCTCCTACATGCAGTTCCCTCTGAACAAAGATTTTCCTACAAGGGTGTCAAAGGACCCTTGGTCTTCAGAAAAGACTAAAGATATCTGATACGTTTATCCAAGCTCACACTTTCACAGGGATACCTCAACATAGCTAATGCCAGAGTTCCTGATTACTCTGAACCTGGTCCACAATTAACCCCCTTTCATCTCTAGCCTCTTTATTTGCTTCCCTCTTCACAGCTGTTTTCCCTTCTACCTTCAGACATTAGTTTCCCTTCCCTTATCTTCAGAGCGTAAATACTATGCATCCCTTCCCACACTCTATATTCTAGCCAAACTAGTCTCCTAGCTACTTCCTAATATTCTACAATTGCTTACATCTATGAACTGACTATCCTAAAGTACAAGTCTGACCATGTAACTCTCCTTTCCAATTAACTTCAATGGCTTTCTATGACTTCCGTTTTTTTCTTTATATTCTTAATGTTTAACGTTAATGCTTACACATCATAGGTGCTTTTAACAGATGTTTGCTGAATTAAATCTTAAAACAAACTCTTTGATCCTAGTGATCCTTAAATATCCTCCAATTTGCCTATTTCATTTGATTTTCTAAACTTTTTATGAGTGGTCTATATCTATTGTCTCTGGGTTTTCCAACAATCTCCTTTACATATGGAGATTCCTGCCCTCCGTAGTCTACATCTATTATGGAATGGGTGTGTCTCATTCAAAGTGAGAATCTTACGCTGAAAGGACCAGGGTCCCACATTGCATCCTGGGCCATCTCCAGTCGTCCTGATGAATATCAGGCCACTGGACCCAGATGACTCAGGAGAAGAAAGTGAGGTTGGTGACCTTGCACAGCTTTTCCTCACTCAAATCAAAGTCAACTGTGAGTCATGCCATCATCTTGATGTCATGGTCTTTGAGAAAGAAGGACAGACAACAAAATCAAATGGTTTTTTTATTCAATCTTCCTCCTCCCTGATCAAAGTTCCTTTTTTGCAGTTCTCCTGTCACTTGTTTTATATGACACCAGATATGCTAGCTATCCTCTTACCTCAATAATTTCTCTCGTTTCCACCTTATACTTCTTTTAAGACTTCCTAGAAGTTTTATCCTCATTCCAATGCCTTGTCTTCTCTTCTCTCTACATACTAAGGGTTGAGAATATAAAGGCCAAGGCCCAGATAAGTTGTCATCCAGTCCAGTAAGTATTTAATATGCAGCCTACTATACTAGGTACTGAGTAGATGACAGCAACTGTAGCAGTAGAAGTGGATAGTGGGAAAACAATGGCACCCTGGCACAGTCAGTCCTGGCAATAGTTAGACAGTGACATTGATAGCAACTCCTAGCCTGCAAGCAGTAGCTCCTTAGATGAGACAACGGAAAGAAAGGGCAGTGGCATCCTAGTTTGCAGGTCTTAATCAAGTTGGGGGACAGGAGTGCAGATCCCAGCTAACATGGGAAGGCAGCCACGGAGTATGTGGTCCAAGCAGACTGGAAGCGGCCTATGTGAGCTCCTAGCCAACTAGATGGACCAAAAGTGAAAAAGTGTCTTAAGCCAGCAAAACCAGACACAAGGATAGGCTCACACAAGCTCTTTTTGCTGTTTGATAGAGCTCACTCTGCTTTATTATTATTATTATTTATTATCCTTTAAGACAAGGATGAGGGAGTGGGTTATTATGCTATAAAGTTGACACCTATGCTATTGATGGTGTGGGCCAGAATATGGTAGTACTGAGAAGGTGTGAACTAACTCCCCACAATACCAACTGGGGCTGTTGGTTTTTGTTTCTTCAATTAAAAATTTTCCAATTAACAAGCATTTATTTTCTTTTTCCATCTCCCCTCCAACTGAAAAACAAAACCAAATCCTTGTAATAGACAGTCAAGCAAAATAAATTCTTATGTTGGCCATGTCCAAAAATGTGCCTTATTTTACATATTTAGTCCTTTACCTGTCTGTCAAAAGGTGGAGAGCATCAGTTCTCTGATATCATAATTTGTAATTTTAAGCAACAGAGTTGTAGTACAGATCTGGGGCAGTCGAGTTAATTTTGCCATTCGGTGGATAGCTATGAAATCCAGCTTCAGATCTTTAAGCAAGAGGGATTTTGAAATAGTTTTAAGTCATTGTTGAGGATCTGAGACCCCAGGGAAACTCCTTTTAGCCTTCATGACAGCCAGTTATCTGGTTTTTTTTTTCATGAACTGCTTTAACTCCGTGGGATATTGGAATATGTTTTTAGTAAAATGAACTTTCAGGACTCTGGGTGTGATTCATTGCACCACATATAGAAGTACAAGTGAGGCAGTGTATATACAAAGACAAAGTATCTCTTATACTTGAGAAGCTTACAATGCACTACAGGGAAACAACATATACATAAGAATATATATAATAATTTGAGAAGAGAAAGAAAACTCATAGAGAGGCCCTGGGCATTGAGCCTTGAAGGGAACTAGGGATTCTAAGAGGTAGAAAGGAGTAGAGTGTCTTTTACCAGTATATCACAGAGTCTGAGCAAAGACAGAAAGAGGAGATGCAATTTCATGTACATGGAACAGCAATTAGGCAAATATGACTTCAACATAAGACTATGTGATGTGAAATAGAAAAAAAAATGAACTTGGAGCAAGACTGTGGACTTGAAAATGTCTGCTGAGGAGTTTGTGCTTGCTACCTGATGTAGCTGTGGATCTGTAAAGGTTCTAAGCAGGCAAGGGGCAACATCAGTCCTGAGGTTTGAGAAAACCACTATGACAACCAAGAGAAAGAGGGATTGGAGAAGGCAGAGATTAAGAAGCAAAGCATCCAATTAGGAAGTTATTATCATAACTCAGGTGAATGGTGATGAGAGCCTAGTGCTGGTTTCACAAACTGAGAAAAAAGACCAGACAGACACAAGAGATGTGGTGGTAGCACATTCAACAAGAACTGCTGAATGAAGACAAGGGGAATGAGAAAGAATGATGAAGAGAAAATGACTCTACGGTAGCAAACCTGTATGACATGACAGGCATCTGAACCTATATATGCTGGACAGAAATGAAGAAATACTGGCTTGTGGAGGAAATTAGTTTGATTCTGGACATGTTGCATGTGAGATGCTGATGAATCATCCAGTTGTAGGTCCATTAGCCAATCAGTGATATGGAAAAGGAACTTGAGACAGAGATTAGAAGTAGAAATTGATAAGATTTGGGAGAGATCTACATGAAAATGATAATTAAACCTTTGGGAGTTGATGATATTACTAAGAGAAAGGATGTATCCACATGTAGGGGAACAGAACCTGGATAATAACACAGCAAAAGAAATTGAAAAGGAATTGTTAATCACATAGCAAGAGAACCAAGATGGTATACGGTCACAAAAACCCTGGGAGGAAGGGAATATCCAGCAGGAGGGGGGCTTTAAGTGTAGTAATCTGGTGCAGCAATCAAGAAATCACTGGTAATTTTGGAGGAGAGTTTCAGTTGAGTGGTGAGAAGTGATTAGGAGAAGAAGAAAAGGCAGTAAGCATAGACTGTTTGGGTTTTTTTTTTGCAGGTGCTGTATCTATTGTGCCACTGAGTTGCCCCATGAAGGTTTTTCTTAGGAATGGAAGAGACCTAGGCATGTTTGTTGATAGCAGGCAAGAGTCAGTAAGTGGAGAGAAAATGAAGATTAAGAGAGAGAAAAGACATTTAGGAGGCAAGCTGCTAGAGGAGATGGGAGGGTAGGGAATCAAAGGCACAAGTAGAGATGTTGATAATATAGGAAAACTTTGGAAGACCTCAGAACTCTGATAAATGCAATGGTCAATCATGACTTTATAAGATTAAAGATGAAGCTTTTTTCTTGCTTATGAGCAAAGTAGTGTATTAAAAGTGAAGGATGAGACACACATTTTCAGATATGGTCAATCCACTGGTTGTAAATATAGTAAAGCATTCTGTTGTGCTTTACTATTATACTTATTTGCTACAGGAGAGATTCTACTGAGCAGAGGAGATTAAGTGCAAAAAGACAATGATATTGAGAAAAAAAATTAAGAAAACATTAAAAAAAAAAGTAGCTATGACCAAACAAGAGATACAGATACATCACAGGATGTAAAATGGATCCTTTTGATCACATCAAATTGAAAAGATTTTGCACAAACAAAACAATGCAACCAAGATTAGAAGAAAAGCAGAAAACAGGGAAAAATTTTTCACAGCAAGTTTCTCTGATAAAGGCCTCATTTCTCAAATACGTGTGAAATCTGTAAGACTATGAGTCATTCCCCAATTCATAAATGGTCAAAGGACATGAACAGGCAGTTTTCAAAAGAAGAAATCAAAGCTAGCTATACTCATATGAACAAATGCTCTAAATCACTATTGATTACAGAAATGCAAATTAAAATAATTCTGAAGTACTACCTCACAACTATCAAAATGGCTATTATGACAGAAAAGGACAATGAAAAATGTTGGAGGGGATGCAGAAAAAGAGAAACAATGATGCTCTGCTGGTAGAGTTGTGAACTGATCCAATTATTCTGGAAAGCAATTTGGGACCATGCCCAAAGGGTAGTTTTATAAAAACTGCATGTCCTTTGACCCAGCAATATTACTACTAGGTTTGTACTCCAAAGAAATCAAAGGAAAAAGACCCATAGACGTACATAAATATTTATAGTAGCTCTTTTTGCGGTAGCAGAGAATTAGAAACTAAGAGGATGTCCATCAATTAGGGAATGGCTAAACAAGTCACAGAATATGATTGTGATGGAATAGTATTGTGCTATGAGAAGTGATGAGCAGGATGCTTTCAGAAAAACCTAGGAAGACTTACATGAACTGATGCAGAATGAAACGAGCAGAACCAGGAGAATATTCTATATATTCTATACAGTAACAGTAATACCATATGATGATCACCTGTGACTGACTTAGTTATTCTCAGCAACACAATGATCCAAGACAATTCTGAAGGACTTATGATGAAAAATGCTATCCACCTCCAGAGAAAGAACTGGAATCTTAATGCAGATTGAAGCATACCTTTTTTTTTTTTTGCCTTCTTTAGTATTTTTTTTTAGCTCAGTGTTTTCTTTTACAACACAGATAATAGGGAAACGTTTGACGACTACACATGTATAATCTACATTAAATTGCTTGCCTTCTTAAGGAGAGAATTTCAAACTTAAAATATAAAAAAGTATGTTAACAATTTTTATTTACATGTAACTGAGAAGAAAATTAAATATAAACAAAAACAACTAGAAGGGTTGATCTTGGTGAGGATAAGGGTACCTCTTTGTCAGACTAGAACAAAGGAAAAAAGACTAGGGGATGTCAAGCTGTTTTGAAATGAGGAGAAGGCACTAACAAGAGATGATGGCTTTTATTTTCTCGGCAAAGTAGGAGGCGATGTCTTGATGAAAGAAAAAAGTTTTGGTACAGATGTGGAAAGTGGAGTAAATAGTCAATCGGGGAAGAATAAAAGGAATACCATGCAGCAGCAAGGGCCCAGTTCCTGCCTCTTATTCTAACAACTCAACTGAATGCTCAATCTCATTCTCAAAAATAAGAACCTAAAATTAATGGCAATTATTGTAATATTGTGTGTTATCCTCCAGTGAGTTCCATCCCCACACTCTTTGACTCAGCCATTCTCAATACCAAAAAGATCTCATTCTATATTCATTCCCTGTAGAAGCTCATACTTATACTCCTGCCTTCAATTTCCAACTCTACGTCAAAGAATTCCAAATTCACATCTTCTGAGTTTGCCCTCTAGGATATTATTTCCACCTGTCAACAAGGTACCTCCATGAGAAGTTCAACTGTCACTTTAAGTTCAATATAATCATTTCCACCCAAACAGATAAATGCAATGTCTGAATTTATCCACAAAGGACAATATCACTGTAAAATACCAAAGTGCAAAGATATGGTTATGCAACCAAATATAAGATACTCAAAAAAATTGAAACAAGGTGAAGAAGTATCACTCTTTAAGAAAGAAGGAAACACAAATCCATACTACAAAGAGAGAATTATCTATCACAAGAAACATCACTCCCTCTCTTTCATGCTATAATTACAAAATAACTTACTGGTAAGATTAACATATCTCCTTACACGGTAAAACAAGAAGCTACCAAGCTGGATGGCAATCAGAAAAGTACCTGTAAATGTGGCCACTAGCATGAAGCTCAAATTCACATACATTAATATGCATGATTTTCTCAGCACCCAAAAAAAAACCTACACCAACAATAATACTGCCACCAGATGGCAGTAGCTGCAACATAATGTCAAATCAAGAACTAAATTTGGGGAGATTGAAGAAAAGGTAGACTCACCTGACCTCTTCTCAAAACTCCTTTGAATAACTTTAAATATTGTCTCATAACAAATTCTGGAGTAGCAGAACCCACAAAAGGATTGAATGAATACATTTTCCAGGTCAAAACAACTTAAAAGGTCGGCAGGAAAAATATGATTCACTAGATTAAGAGTGGAGAGCAATCCAGCCTACATTCCAGCAAACGAACAGTAGGCTTGGGGACGAATGAATCAGTGTCAGCAGTGGCTCAGTCTACAGACAGTAAGTAGTGTCAGACAACTTGTTAGAAAATTCAGGGGTCCCTTTGCTGATAATAGAGCAGGACTGTTGAACTGCCCGTACTTGAATCTGGGTTGCAAATCTAGGGCAAGGAGGAGCACTAGCATACCAGAGCTTTCAACTGAATGGGACCCTTGCTTGCAGTTCCAGGATGGAAAAGAGTGCTTATGACCATGCACAGAAGAGGGCGCAGGCTAGGAGAATATTAAAGACACTTCTCCCTAGATCATACCAGTTTGGAAGAACCAAAAATTTACAGGTTCCCCAAAATTATCTTCTGAAAAAAGCTGCACAAAAAAACCCTGAAGCTTGAGACAGTGCCTCCTCTACTCTGGAAGCAAAGTCCCACTTTAACATAGAGTTAAATGTCTAGAAATAGGCTGGAAAAACGGGCAAACAGCAGAAAAAGATCTTGACTACAGAAAATTATTAAGGTGACAAGGAAGATCAAAACGCAAACTCAGTCGAAAATAACAAAGTCAAAACTGCTCCATCAAAGGCCTCAAAGGAAAATATGATTTGGTCTCAGTCCATGGAAGAGCTTAAAAAGGGTTTTAAAAATCAAGTAATAAAGGTAGAGGAAAAATCAGAAAGAGAAATTAGAGGGATTCAAGAAAATCATGAAAAAAAATTTGGGGAGATTGAAGAAAAGGAGGCACATAAAAATACTGAGAAGAAAATAACACCTCAGAAAGGAGAAATATAAACAATTACAGCTTAGATTGTGAATGGGATGAAATTACTCATAAACTGGAAAGTGATAGCAGATTAAAAATTTCAATTCAACAACATATTGCTTTCAAGAAATGCTATAAAAATGAGAGATACACACAAATACAAAATAAAGGTCAGGCACAGACTTTATTATATGAAAAGAAGGACAGTAATAACTATGATCTCAGACAAAGTTAAAGTTAAAATAGATTTAATCAAAAGAGAAAAACAGAGAAACTACACTATGTATTAGCAATATTATTCAATATTTAGGCCATTTAAAATAACCAGACAGTATAAAACTAAGAGCATATCTGCCAAAACAGACATAGGAGTTATACGAATATAAACATAAAACACTTTTTAAACAAATAAAATTAGATCCAAATAACTGAAGAAATATTTATGGTTCACTGGTAGGTAAAGACAATATAACAAAGTGACAATTTTACCTAACAAATCCATTTATGTAATGCCATCCCAATTAAATTAATAAAACATTATCTTACTGAGTTAGAAAAAATAATAACAAAGTTCATTTAGAAAAACAAAAGGCTAGAAACTTCAAAGAAAAATGGGGAAAAAAAGATATAAAGGAAACAGATCCAGTAGTATCATCATTAAATCATATTAAAAGGTGAGCATTGTTGAAATGTAAAACAACAGTTTTTATTATTTTAAATTACTATTTTCTTTCATAAATAAAATTTATGCAGCCAAGAAAAGAAGTAATGCAGAAAACTAGTGAGGAGGAACTGTCATAGACAATTTCTCAGAAAGAATGGGATTGGGATGGAATATTGCTGTGGTATAGGAAATAATGAGCTGGTTGATTTAGAAAAAATGGAAAAACTTGGACTTATGAAAGAAGATAACTTTCAGAGAAACAGATGATAAGCAGAAATAAACATAGCATGGTCTTCCTTATATGTGTATGAATGTATAATGTGTATGTTTATAGATATCTGTATATGTAGCGTGTGTGTGTATATTCATCCTTAACTGTAGCCTTCTTGGGGGAGTAATAAAGTAAAAAGTGCACAGCAAAGATCAAAAGAAAACCTATAAGGAAGCAAACTAAAGCAGAACAGCTTCGAAAACAATGTGTAGTATTTATTATATAGGTTTTCTTGAATGGAAATTTATTGCTTTATAGTGAATCCTCTTCTTTATATTGAATCCTCTCTTATGTTCTGCTGTGTAAAAAGCAATGTTTTCTTTTCTTATTTTGTACTTAAGTTTAAAATAAATTTTAAAACTTTTTTTTAAAAAAGAAAAGAAAGAAAACAATATCCTAAAAAACAAAATAGGCCAAATGGTAAAAAGATGCTCAAAAACCCAATGAAGAGAAGAATACCTTTAAAAGCAGAATTGGCCAAAGGAAAACAAGGTACAAAAGCTCAATGAAGAAAATAATTTCTCAAAAATTAGAACGAGGCAAGTGGAAGCTAATGGCTCTATGACACATCAAGAAACAATAATGAAAAAATAGAAGAAAATGTACAATATCTCACTGGAAAAACAACTGACCTGGAAAACAGATACAGGAAGAAGTCATGTAAGAAGTACTGGACTACCTGAAAACCATGATAAAAAAAAAAAAAAATCTAGACATTCTAGTGGGGTGAGGATGCAGCTGGCTCTGGGCACTTACAGGAGAGCTGAGTTCTTGGCCTTGGGTCCAGACCAGAATGGAGAACTGAAGGTCCTAGCCACTGGATGGTTCTAAGGGAGCAAAAGCATTTCCAGTATAGTGTACAGGGGCCCTAGCTTTGGTTTAGCGCAGGAAAGGAGTGGAGAGGTTGGGCCCAGGACAAAGTTCATAAAATAACAGTAAGAAGAACCTGAGGCCAGAAGCACCAACACCCTTCCTCCCCTTGTCCCCCCATTAAGAAGGGACTGTAATAATAAGCTGCTAAAAAAATTTTTTTTAAATGAGCAGGCAAAGGAGAAAGAACCCAATCATAGTTACAATGGAAATAGACATGATTAGGGTTCATCTTCAGAGGATGATACTGAAGCAAAAAAAGCCTCTCCTACCCCAAAGTAATGTCAAATGATCACTTTTCCAAAAAGAATTCACAGAAAAACTCAAACAGGACTTCAAAAAATCAAATAAAAGATATTGAGGACAAATTTTTTAAAAAGTAAGAACAATCCAAGGAAAACAAGAAGATTATGAAAAGAAATCAACCAATTGGAAAAGGAGATTCAGAATCTTAAGAAAATGACTCCTTGAAAATTGGAATTGAGCAAGGGGAAGCCAGCAAAGTTATGAGACCAAAAAATAATAAACAAAATATAAAAGAATGTAAAAATAGAGGAGAATGCAAAACAGCTTATAAGAAAAAGAACTGATCTGGAGAAAAGAACAAGAGAACAAACATAATAATAGAACTACCTGAAAGCTAAGTCCAAAAATCTTGATATAGTAATACACAAAATACTCAAAGAAAATTATCCTGAAGTGTTAGAATAAGAGGGTACAATAGAGACAGAAAAATTCAATTGATCAACCACCTGAAAAAGATCCTCAAAGGAAAACCTACAAGAATATCATAGCCAAGGGGGGCGGAGCCAAGATGGTGGAGTAGAAGGACGCACATTTACGAGCTCCGAGCCCACAACCCATGGAATTGAGGTAAAAGGAGATCCCCATAAATTCTGAATCTCTGCAGGGGGTGCATAAACATAGGGGAAGAGATTTCCGTTCCACTGAACCCTGGAGAGCCGTCCCCGGGGTCCATCGCACCCCGGAAAGCGGACCCCACCCCCACCCCTGGCCGCGACCCAGAGAAGCTGACCCCAGCAGACTTCAGAGAGGAAAGCTCCGGGGGAAGCTCCGGCAGCCGGGAAAGTCCCTCCGCTCACAGAAGCTACAGGTCAGTGAAAAAGAAAGCCGGGCTGAAGGAGAGGGGAAGCGGGGCGTCTCCGTGACTCGGGCCCCCTCGGGAGGAAGCGGCGGCAGCAGAGACGGGGGCAGGAAGCAGCGGAGGCAGAGGCGTGGGCGGGCGGCTGAGGCGGCAACGGCCTGGGACTCAGGAATCCCCCAGCAGCAGGTAGGATCTTCAATACTGAAGGTCTTTCCAACCTGAGGGAGCCGAGCAGGGGAGAGGGCCCTGCCTCCACCCTGCTCTACTGCTGAACGCCTCTGAATAAAACCCCCAAGGGAGCTGAGCACAGCAGGCGGGGCCCCCCACCCCGCCCCCACCCGCTCCGTTCCTGAAAGTCTCTGCAGAAAGCCCCTGAGGGCCCAAGCTTAGGAGACGGCCCTGCCCCCACCCCTGAGCCAGAACTAAAGCTTGCTGCGGGAAAGCGCATTTGAATCTCAGAGGCCAAGCACTAGCTGGGCGGATCCAGGCGGGGGTGGAAAGGAATCTCAGAAGTCAAGTAACTGGCTGGGAAAATGCCTAGAAAGGGGAAGAAAAATAAGACTTTAGAGAGTTTTTTCCAACAAATGCAAATGATCCCGACCTTCGGATCTGATGGGGAGGACGAGAACGTATTTTTCCCATCAGGGAAAGATGTGGAGGGCGGGGCCTCAGTACCCCAGACACCCCAGGGGGGTGTTGGGTGGGCTCAGGCCTTGGAAGAGCTTAAAAAGGATTTTGAAAAGCAAGTTAGACAGGTGGAGGAAAGACTGGGAAGAGAAATGACAAAGATGCAAGAAGAGTATGAAAAAAAGGTCAATATCTTGGTAAAGGAGACCCAAAAAAATGCTGAGGAAATTAACACCTTGAAAAATAGGCTCACTCAATTGGCAAAAGAGGTTCAAAAAGCCAATGAGGAGAAGAATGCATTCAAAAGCAGAATGAGCCAAATGGAAAAAGAGGCTCAAAAGCTCACGGAATTTAATAGTTCTCTCAAAATTAGAATGGAACAGATGGAGTCTAATGACTTTATGAGAAACCAAGAAATCACCAAACAAAACCAAAAGAACGATAAAATGGAAGAGAATGTGAAATATCTCATGGGAAAAACAACTGACCTGGAAAATAGATCAAGGAGAGACAACTTAAAAATTATGGGACTACCTGAAAGCCATGATCAAAAAAAGAGCCTAGACATCGTCTTGCATGAAATTATCAAGGAAAACTGCCCTGACATTCTAGGACCAGAGGGCAAAATAAGTATTGAAAGAATCCATCGATCACCACCTGAAAGAGATCCAAAAAGAGAAACTCCTAGGAACATTGTGGCCAAATTCCAGAACTCCCAGCTCAAGGAAAAAATCTTGCAAGCAGCCAGAAAGAAACAATTCCAGTACTGTGGAAATACAATCAGGATAACACAAGATCTAGCAGCTTCTACATTAAGGGATCGAAGGGCGTGGAATAGGATATTCCAGAAGTCAAAGGAACTAGGACTCAAACCAAGAATCACCTGCCCAGCTAAACTGAGTATAATACTTCAAGGGAAAATATGGTCTTTCAATGAAACAGAGGACTTTCAATCATTCTTAACGAAAAGACCAGAGCTGAAAAGAAAATTTGACTTTCAAACACAAGAATGAGAGGAAGCATGCAAAAGTAAACAGCAAGGAGAAGTATTAAGGGACTTACCAGAAATGAACTGTTTGCATTCATACAGGGAAGGACAATATTTCTAACTCTTAAAACTTTTCAGTATCTGGGTGGTTGGTGGGACCACACATACACATGTACACGCATGCACACATGCATTCACATGCAGAGACAGAGAGCACAGATTGAACTGAATAGGATGGGACCATACCTTAAAAGAAATTAAGGTAAATGGTGAGAGAGAAATGTAGTGAGAGGAAAGAGGGGGAAATGGAAGGGGGTAACTATATGTCATATAAGAGGCAAGTAGGAGATGTTTTTAGTGGAGGGAAAAAGAGGAGAGCTGAGGAAAAAAACAAACAAACAAACAAAAGTTTACCCTCATCACATTTGACTAAACGAAGGAGTGTAATGCACACTCATTTTGGTATGAAAACCTATCTTACAGTATAAGAAAGCGGGGGAGAAGGAGATATTGGGGGGGGGGGATGATGGAAGGGAGGGCAAAGGGAGGAGGGAGTAATTGAAAGTCAACACTTGGGGAGGGACAGGATCAAAGGACAGAAGAGAAACAATGAGGGGCAGGTTAGGAGGGATGGCAATTCAGTTAGTCTTACACAACACGACTATCAGGAAGGTCATTTGCAAAACTACACAGATATGGCCTATAATGAATTGCCTGCCGTACCAAAGGGAATGGGTGGGGAGGGAGGGATGGGGAGAATTTGGAACTCAAAGTTTTAGGAACAATTGTTTAGTATTGTTGTTGCAACTAGGAAAGAAGACATACAGTTAATGAGGAATAGAAAATCATCTGGCCCTACAGGAGAAAAGAGAAGATAGAGACAAGGGAAGGGAGGGATGACAGAAGAGAGGGCAGATTGGAGATAGGGAAAATAAGATTGCTTGGGGTATTGGGGT
The DNA here is from genome assembly GCA_023548195.1 of Bettongia penicillata ogilbyi. Classification (NCBI taxonomy): domain Eukaryota; kingdom Metazoa; phylum Chordata; class Mammalia; order Diprotodontia; family Potoroidae; genus Bettongia; species Bettongia penicillata. Next base: position 2,321,489 of record JAJHZJ010000277.1, read on the forward strand.
GGGGGGAGGGGAGAAAAGGGGAGAAAATTTGGAACCCAAAAATTTGTGAAAATGAATGTAAAAAGCTAAATAAATAAATAAATAAAGAATAAAAAAAAAAAAAAAAAAAGAATATCATAGCCAAATTTCAAACCCTCAGGTTAAGAAGAAAATATAAAAAAGGAAAAAACAATTCAAATATGGCAGAACCACAGTTAGAATCACACAAGACCTAGCAGCAGACATGCTAGAAGACTACAAATTTTCAAACACTATATACTGAAGAGCAAAACAACTGGGGTTACAATTGAAAATATCATACCCAGCAAAGTTAAGCATAATCCTAAATAAAAAAAAAGACATTGAATGAATTGACAGACTTTCAGGACTTTATTGCAAAAAGACCAAAACTAAATAGAAAATTGGACATAGAAGATCAAAGAGAAATATAAGGTAAACATCAAAGACTAATTACTAGGGACTCAATAAGCACAAATTATTTTTTATATGCAGGAATGTTAACTATATGTCTAAGATTGTCACTAGTAACTGCGTAGTTCAAAAAAAAAGAGTTGTACAGAACTGAGTACGATGTGATTCTAAAAAAATGATTTAGGAAAATACAAAAAAAGTAATTATCTCATACAAATGAAGTGCAAGAGGAAAAACTGATCAAGAGAAATTAGGGAGGAAGGTGAATAGTTCTGAAACATTATTCACTGGGAATGGGTTAAGGAGGGAATAATACATATCTATCCAGAAGGGTTTTATAAAAGTCTTCCAAATTCAGAAAGAAGTGAGAGGGCAAGTGGACAGTGAGGAGGAAATAGGATAAAAGAGGGATAGGGAATATGGTAAGAGGGCACAGAAGGGTGTGCAGATTAATAGGAATGGGATAAAGAGGGAACAATATATTTAGAAAAGTATAAAAACCATCTAAATTCAGAAAAAAATAAGAGAGTTAAGGGGATAGGGTGCAGGGAGAGGATAAAGGAGGAATTCTTGGAGAGGACGTGGGTTAAAGAATAGGAGGCTCAAGGTAGCAGGCAGAAGTAGAGGACTGTGTAGGGACAGGAATAGGGTGAGACGGATGGTGAAGAAAACAGGAGGAGGAAAATATACAAAAAGAAATTATAGTTTAGAATGAATGAAATGAATTTACCCACAAAATGAAAAGTGATAGCAGATTAAAATTTGAATTCAACAATATGCTGCTTTTAGGAAATGCTATGAAAATTGAGAGATGCACACAGATAAAATAAAGGTCATGAATAGAATTTATTATGTAAAAAAGCAGGGACAATAATCATAATCTCAAAGTTAAAGCTAAAATCAGATTTAATCAAAAGGAAAAATAGGCAAACTATCTTATGTGTCGGTCATATTAATCAATAGTTTTTGACCATATAAAATAACTAGACAGTGTAAAAAAATATGAGTTTATCTGCCAAAAAAGACACAGGAATTATACAAATATAAAAACACAAAACACTTTTTATACAAAGCTAGATCTAAATAACTGAAGTAATATTTACTGTGCACAGTTAGGTAAAGCTAATGTAATTTAAAAAATTACAATTCTACCCAACAAATCTATTTATGTAATACCATCCCAATTAAATTACTAAAAAATGCATACTGAGTCAGGAAAAAATATTAAGAGGGTTCATTCTGAAAAGCAGGGTCAGGAACTTCAAGGAAACCAGGCGAAAGAACTAGATCCAGTAGTGTCAGACCTTAAACCATATTATAAGGTGAGAGCAGTGTTGAAATATAAAAAGGATAATTTTGATTATTTTAAATCAAGAATTTCCTGTATAAATAAAACCTATGTGACCGAGAGGGAATGCAGTAAAACTTGAGGAAAAAACTCTCATAGACAATCTCCCAGAGAGGATGTAACTGGGTCAAAATATGGTTGTGGTATAGGAAATAATGAGCTGGTAGATTTAGAAAAATAAGAAAGACTTGGATTTACAAAGGGAGACGCTATCCACCTACAGAGAAATAGATGACAAGTGGAAATAAGCACAATGCAGTTTTACTTATGTGTTTGAGTGTGTATGTGTTCAATGAATGGGCACTGCCTCACCCTAAATGAGTATCTGCAAAGACCTTGGCCTAAAGAGCCCAAAGTCTCCCAGCATCCTGGGCGATCTCCAGTTATCCTGAGGAATATCAGGTCACTGGATTCAGATGGCTCTGGAGGAGAAGTGAGGCTGGTGACCTGCACAGCCCTCCTTCACTCAAAACAAAGTTAAGTGCAAGTCATGTCATTATTTCTCTAATGACAACAGATTTCTTCTTCGACAACAAAGGACAGACACGATCACGATGTTTATGGATATCTAAACATGTCTGTATATACATATCTGCTTAACTGTAGCTTTCTTGAGAAGCCAGGGGAAAAATAAGGTAAAAAGCACACAGCAGAGGATAAAAGATAACATACAAGGAAGCAAAGATGAACAGCTTTGAAAATAATGTGTAGTATTATATAGGTTTCCTTAAAATGCAAATTCACTGCTTTATACTGGATCCTCTCTTATGGTCTGTTGTTTTTCTTTTCTTTTCTTACTTAAGTACTTAAGTTTAAAATAAATTCAAATATAAAAAAAATAAAAAATAAAATGAAGTTTGAGGGGGAAAACAACTCATATTATGGAGCCACAGTCAGAATAACACAAGATTTAGGAGTTTTTACATTAAAGAATCAGAAGGCTTGGAATATGATATTCTGGAGGGCAAAAGATCTGAGATTACAATCCAGAATCACTTATCCTGCAAACTGAGCATAATCCTTTAGGGAGAAAAATGGATATTTAGTGAAATAGAGGACTTTCAAGCATTCCTGATGAAAAGACCAGAGCTGAATGGAAAAATCTGACTTGAGAAGCATAAAAAGGTAAACAACAAAGAGAAATCATAAGGGAGTCAACGAAGTTAAATTATATACATTCCTACATGGCAAAATGATACTTGTAACTCCTAAAAACTTTGTGAATATCAAGGCAATTAGAAGGGATATACACAGACAGAGGGCACAGGTATGAGTTGAATAAAAAAATAAGGGGTGAGAAAGTGAAAGGGAGAAGTAGAACAAGGCAAATTATCATAAAAGAGGCATGAAAGAGCTTTTACAGTGGAGGGGAGGATGATGGGGGAAGTAAAGGGAAATGCATGAGCCTTATTCTCATTGGAATTGGCTCAAAGGGGGAATAACATACAAACTCAGTTGGATAACAGGAACAAAATGGGACGGAGGGGTAAAAGTCAGAAACAAAACACTGGAAACTGTATTAAGAGTACTTTGATAAATAGGATGGAGAAATACATAGATAGTAATCATAAAAACCTCATTTCTCAAATATATAGAAAACTGAGTTAAATTGATAGAAACAAGAGCCATTCCCCAGCTGATAAATGGTTAAAGCATATGAACAAATATTTTTGAAATATATTTTGAATATCTGAAAACAAATGTTTTCAGATCAAAGCTATCAAAATTATCTAGTCATATGAAAAAATATTCTAAATCACTACTGATTAAAGAAATGCAAATTAAAACAACTTTGGGGTAGTACCACCACACTACCTCACACCTATCAGACTGGCTATTATGACAAAAAAGGAAAATAATAAATGTTGGAAAGAATGTGGGAAAACTGGGATATTAACACACTGTTGGTGGAGTTGTGAACTGATTCAACTATTCTGGAAAGCAACTTGGAACTGTGCTCAAAGGGCCATAAAGTCATACATACCCTTTGCCCCAGAAATACCACTAACTACTAGGTCTGTATCCCAAAGAGAAAAGAAAAAGGAAAATGACCTATATGGACAATAATATTTAGAGCAGTTTTCTGCAGTGGCAAAAAATGGGAAATTGGGAGAGATGTCCATTAATTGAAGAATGGCTGAATGAACTGCTGTATATGATTGTGATAGAATACTACTGTGCTATAAGAAATGATGAACAGGATGCTCTCAGAAAAATTTGCAAAGATTTACATGAACTGAGGCAATGTGAAATAAACAGAACCAGGAGAACACTATACACAGTAATAGTAATACTGCATGATGATCAACTATGAATGAATTAGCTATTCTCAGCAATACAATGATTCAAGATAATTCCAAAGGACTTATGATGAAAAATGCTATCTCCAGAGAAAAAACTGATGGAGTCTGAATGCAGAATGAAGTATACTTTTCTTTACTTTCTTTTTCTTGGGTTTTTTTTTTTTTTGTTCTGTTTTCTTTCACAACAAGGCTAACATAGAAATATGTTTTGCATGACTGCACATGTATAATCTAATCAAATTGCTTGCCTTCTCAATGTGAGGAGAGGCAGACAGAGAAAGGGGAGGAGGGAAGGAGAGAATCTAAAACTCAAAAAATATTTTAAAATGAAACGTTAAAAGTTATTTTTACATATAACTGGGTTGGGGGGAATAAAATGTTAAAAGACAAAAAAACTACATTTGGACTTAAAACTCATTATAATAAACACACATTTCAATGAACAAGTCTGGCAGCTTTAAGCTATTACTATTACAGATACCACTTTTGCCAACGCCTCAGTCAAGAAACTATGGAATATCTTGAACTTGGCTTTAATCCCTCTATCCATTCACTCTCTACTTTGGAGTGCAGGGTATGTTCAGGGAAGACCAATACCTTTGGTGTGACGGCTGCTGAGCCCTTTTCAGGACTCTTTCCACAACTGGTGTCTACCTGTTCCAACTCTTCATTTGAGGCTCTAAGAAGCTGCAGCATGCGCAGCAGCCACACACTGATAAACCACTTCAGCAGACGAGCCAAACCAGGGTGAGGGTAGCCAAGGGGTCTCAAACCTATTGGTGAGTTAGGGGGCTGTCTACTCCAAGCATGTGAAGATGTCATCTGGTAGAATGGGCAGATGAGAATTTGTTCCAATGGCCATGAAGGCAGATGAAGGAGGCAATGTGGAGCGCTTAGAGCTTGGTTAGACACCAAAGACGCCAAGGTCATCCACTGCATCCTGACCCACTGCCAGCTGTCTTGACTCTATCCTGCTATTGGACTATGATAACTCTGGAGGACAGAGTGAAGCTGAGGACTTCATGCAACTCGGCCTCACTTAAATCCAATTTACACATGAATCAAAAGACATCACCCATACTATTTTACTATTATGGCTCAAAGTCCTGTAGCAACAGGCAAGTGATGAAGCAGCAGGTGTGGATACACTGGGAGCTGTAGTCACAACCCTGCACATAGGTAGCCCAGGTCATAGGTTCCTTTCTCACTGCTAAAAGCAGTAGGACTCGGCAGTCCCCTGGGTGTCTGAGTAACCTTTTAAGGATTGCACTGCTCACCTCTTGGTGTGAGGAAGGGGGCTAGAAAAGGTGCCCTAAACATTGTCTGCTTACCCAAACCTGGCCTGATTACCGTGGCAGGTGGGGGATCCCACTATGAGGTCAAAACACAAGAAAATGCACAAAATGTACAGACATCTGTAAAGATGATTCCACTCACCACTGGCATATGGAATGTGCTCACACTAACAGACAACACAAAATCCAGTAAACCTTTAAGATGAACTGCTCTTGTTGCAAAAGAACTCAACAGGTATCCAATCCAAATAGCAGCCCTGAGTGAAACAAGGTTGACAAACAAAAGTCAGCTTACTGAAGTGAGAGCTGGATACACATTTTTCTGGAGTGGCCACAGTGAAGGGGAGCACCAAGAAGCTGGCGTAGGTTCTGCAATCAAAACTAACCTAATCAGCAAGTTGATATGCTTACCAAAAGGAGTGAATGACAGGCTCATGAAAATGCGATTGCCACTCACAGGAAAACACCATGCCACCATCATCAGTGCCTATGCTCTCACCATGACAAACCCTGATGAAGTCAAAGAAAAATTTTATGAAGACCCAGAGACACTTATCATCAAAGTGCCAAAAGAGAACAAGCTTATAATTCTAGGTGACTGTAATGCTAGAATAGGCTCAGACTAACAGACTTGGCAGGGAGTCCTAGGGAGGAATAGAGTTGGAAATCGCAACAGCAGTGGTCATTTACTGCTGAAGACTTGTGCATCACATGACCTTCTCATCACCAACACTGTCTTCCATTTACCTAAACACAATAAAACTTCATGGATGCACCCTCGCAGCAAACATTGGCATCTAATAGATTATGTGACTGTAAGGAGAAGAGACAGACAAGATGTGAAAGTGCCAAAGGCAATGTGTGGTGCAGAGTGCTGGACTGATCATAGACTTATCCTTTCCAAACTAAATACTCACATTCATCAAAAGTGCCATCCTCACGGCAAAATGACTACCAGAAGAATTAACGTCAACAAATTAGAGCTCTTCTCTGAGCATGAACAGTTTGTTGCTACCTTGGAGGGAGAGTTGAGCCAACACATAGTTAGCAACAGTGGAGCAGAAAAGGAGTGGGCAGTTCTCAGAGATTTGGTGTACGGCACTGCATCTGTTCATCTGCGTCAGAACACTAGGAAACACCAAGACTGGTTGGATGAAAATGATGGGGAAATTCAGAAGCTGCTAAACGAAAAACAGGAACTCCACAAGATACACCAGCAGAATAATTCATCCACCTCTAAGAAGGCAGCATTTAATTCCATCAAAAGCAAAGTACAAGCAAAGTTCAGAGAGATGCAGGATTCTTGGCTCAGTAAGAAGGCAGACGGAAATTCAGTATTATGCTGACAGTAACAAACCAAAGAGTTTTTATGATTCCCTGAAAGCTATTTATGAACCAAAAACCTATGATGCATCACAACTACTCAGTGCTGATGGAGCCACATTGATTAGTGATAAGGACATGATCCTAGAGAGATGGGCTGTGTTCCATGGTGTTCTCAAGAGACCACCATCAATGCATGAAATCAATCCCTCCTTAGCTGAACTTCCAACTGAAGAAGAGGTTTTGAGGGCCATTAGGTTCCTTACAAGTGGCAAGGCACCCAGTGCTGATTCTATTCCAGTTGAGATTTACAGGGTAGGGGGACTACTGCTCATACAAAAGCTGACTGAAATTTTCCAGGTTATATGGCAAGAGAAGGTTATCCCCCAGGAGTTCAAGGATGCCTCCATTGTCCATCTCTATAAAGGTAAAGGAAATAGACTTTCCTGCGACAATCACAGGGGGGTCTCTCTCTTGGTCACTGCTGGCAAAATTCTTGCTAGAGTCCTCCTTAATAGGTTGATCCTTCACCTGGAAGATGGTTATCTACCTGAGAGCCAGTGTGGCTTCAGAAAGGGCCGAGGAACAGTTGACATGGTATTTGCTGCCTGACAACTTCAGGAGAAATGCCAGGAACAGAACAGAGGTCTGTACACAACGTTTGTAGATCTGCCCAAGGCCTTTGACACTGTCAGTCGTGAGGGCTTACGGAAAATTATGGCAAAATTTGGTTGCCCTAAGAAGTTCATCAGTATTGTACATCAATTTCATGATGGCATGTTTACCTGGGTTCTGGATGGTGGACAATGTTCTTGTGTCTTCCCAGTCACCAATGGAGTGAAAAGGGGCTGTGTGCTTGCTTCCATGCTTTTTAGCATGATGTTTTCAGCCATGTTGTCAACTGCTTTCAATGAGGATGAACATAACATCAAGTTCAACTACTGTACTGATGGTAAATTCTTCAATTTGAAAACATTACAAGCCAAGACCAAAGGCAAGGAGTGTTGGTGCATGATTTCCTGTTTGCAGATGATTGTGCACTTAATGCAGCCTCTGAAGCTGAGATGCAACAAAGAATGGATCAATTCTCTGCTGCCTGTGCTAATTTTAGCCTAATAATTAACACCAAGAAAACACAGGTGCTCCATCAGCCACCACCACACCATCCATATGTGGAACCATCAGTGACAACAAATGGAGAAGTTTTGAATGCTGTGGATAAGTTCATTTACTTAGGCAGTGTACTTTCCAGGGTACACATTGACAATGAGGTTGATGCGTGCATTGCCAGAACCACCTCAGTGTCTGGGAGGCTCTGAAGAAAAGCTTGGGAGAGAAGAAGTATTAGACTAACTACCAAACTGAAGGTCTACAGAGCAGATGGACTGATGTGAAACATGGACAGTCTACCAGTGCTGTGCCAGGAAACCGAACTGCTTCCATTTGAACTGTCTTTGGAAGATTCTGAGGATCCTTTGGCAGGATAAGGTACCAGAGATGCTGAAGCCCTTGCTCAAGCTGAACTGCCAAGCATTTCAAACCATGCTTCAGATGGGCTGGCCACGTTGTTTGAATGCAAAATGTACACCTCACAGAAAGACTATTTTATGGAGAACTCACATGGGGCAGATGATCACAGGGTGGTCAGAAGAAGTAATACAAGGACACTCTCAAGGTCTCTCTCAAGAACTTTGGATTTGACTGCGCAATATGGGAGACACTGGCACAGAACCACTCAGCATGGCATGCCCACATCAGAAACGGTGCTGTATTCTATGAGCAAAGCAGAATTGAAATAGCACAAAGTAAACGTAGGATGCGCAAATTTGGAATAAGCACACCAAATATTCACACTGACTATCTGTATCTAACCTGTGGTACAGCATTCCAAGCTCGTAATGGTCTGATCAACCAGTCAGACATACTGAAATCTCACTTTATCATGGTCATTTTGTCATTTTGGTCTTCTTCAAGAACGAAGGACAACAACCAACTAACCTCTCCATAGGGTACTACTTTCATGTCAACTGACTCCCCTTCTCAAAAACCAACAATGGCTCCCCAATACTCTAGTAAAAAGTCCAAACTGTTCCAGCTGCCATTTAAATACTTTCACAATCTGGGTCCGCTACATTTTTTTTTCCTGCAATATGAATCTGTTTAGGACTATTACTGAGCTTTTACTCATAATTATCTTCCCCTACTCAAAATTCTTTTCACCCTCCTTTCTAATTATGTAAAACGACAAAAACACAAATTTTTTTGGTGTGGAAATTCCCTCGATCAATGTACACTACACCTCTCCTTTAAGCCTTTAGATAAAGCTCAGAAATGTTGTTAAATGTTTGCCCATAGTCATGTAGCTACTATCTTCCTGGGTCCAAGTCCAGCACTCTCCCCACTACATCATACTGCCTTTTACATAAATCAACTTAAATCTCACCTCCTTTATGAAGCCCTTCCTAATTACCACATGTATATGAGCCTTAGTTCCCTCACAAAATGGTAAGTAAGCTTGCTAAGGGTGAGGATCTCAATTTAAACTTCTTTTGAGGGGCCTACAGGGCCCTTCAGTGTTAAGTACATAATGGCTGTTCAATAAATACTCTTTAAATAAATGGAATACACAATTGAGTGGTGTGATAAGAATAGCTAAAGTAAATGACTATGGTTAAAAAGAATATACTAGTGTAAAACTAAACAAGTATATGTAAATAATGTGAGACTGATTTCTGAATAACTCTGATGACAAGCATTTTAAAATGTTTGAGTTGGTAGCCCTAATAAAAGTAATCCAAGTACTGGAGGGAAAACCTTAAGCCAATGTAAACAAATAAGAAAAGATTTGTTGGGTCATGGCAATGGTCCACTTAGTCCAGTATACACTCTTTGAAAGTAGACTTAAGAATCAATATCTATCATGTAACCTCAAAAGGATAGGGATGTAGATGGAAAATGATATAATGGCAAGAACTGTTTCACTTTTGTCTTCGTTTTCTGAGACCTTAGTACAGCACCTGGCACACAGTAAGGTGCTTAATAAATGCTGACTGACTGACAACTGATAATCAAACATCTGAACTCCCTTAATAAGTTCACAAATAACATTCGTAACTGGTTAACTAAGCTAATAACAAGCAAAACCCTCAGGCGCTAGTCACCATATTAAAACGTAACTGGGAAATGTTTAGCAAAATAAATAAAAATATAATATAGATGTTAATTTGTAGTTTTCTACGTCAATGTGCATTTCTACGTCATATGCAGCCTGTAGGCATCTGATTCTACCTGAAATTGACAACACTGATCTAAGCCACTCTTGAACCTATTTATATTTTGGGCCAGTTGCACCTTTTTAGCTTTTAAGTACAATTTTGTGAGAAGTAGCTATGACATATAAGAACCCCATTAGAATGCAGAACTCATTTGTCATAATTTGAACAAGTTCATTTTTACCTTATACCTAGCCAGAAACTACAAGATTTTTTATCAAAAATTTCTATTCCTTCCATCTTCTAGATCCACTGCCTTCATCTTTAGAGACTAGAAACCTAATCTTAAAAAAGTTCTAACTGGGTATTCAATTCAACATATTTACTGAGCATTTATTATATGCAAAACACTGTGGAAGACATAAAATATAGATAAAACAGTCTTCCTAGGGTTTTCAGCCTACTTTCCAGCCATCAAAGCTCTGAAGGACCAAGCAGGTACTGGACAGGGCTCTTCCACCTAACTCCTTTTCCCTTCTACCTTCTATATAGAAGATGCCCCCTCCCACTTGAGGACCCCACCCCACCCCATTCTTCCACCTTGATCCTCAGGCCCACACTTTCCTCCCCTTCCCAAAAGTGGCAGGTAAGGACCTTCCAGCTCCAAATCTCTTATCATGCAGACATGGCGGATCACAATGCTTACATAAGCAGGGAATAAACAACTGTAATATTTCCAGTTAAGAAAAATTACTGGGCTTTTCCATCTGCCCTATATTCTCCAGACTTCTGGGTATTTGTTATCATCTAATCGGATGGTATACTCTGAAGACTCCTAGGCCTTACCATCTACCCTTCAGATGAATTCTCATGTATGTGTTTCTCCCTCAATTAGATTGTGAGCTCCCTGGGAGCAGGGGCAGTCTCTCTCTTCTGTTTGTATCCCAATGCTTAACATAATGTAGTGTTTAGCACAGTGTTTGGCACATATTAAATATTTAATAATTTTTCATTCATGCATGGGGGGGACATGAGACATATAGAAAATAATTCATTTTCGGACTTAGTCAATATATTAGTTGGTTTTGTTAAAGTGTTCCCACCCCCACTTTGTTATAAAAGATGGCTTGCTGAGTAGGGGATGTTGGAAGAATATTCAGATATAAATGTGATGTTAAAACAAAAGCAACAAATTAAAATAAGAATTTTTTTTTAAATAACAAAGGGAGGAATGGTCATTTCCTTTTAAGTCCCAAAATCTTACAATCTGATGATTTTGCCTCTTACGAAGAAGACTATGGCTAGTAAGAGGCAAATTTTTTTACATTCCCTCCCCAGTTCAAAACTTCTTTGTTTCTTCATCTGTACACTCCTGGTTTTCCAGTTTGGGAGGATGAAGAGATCCTCCTTCTACCAAGGCTAATTCCTGCACCTTCAGCCTTGATTCAATTTCTTCCTTTCCTTTTGGAAATCTTGCTGTAAGGATCTTTCCCTGATCTCTCTCACTATCTGTTTTTTGCCTATAAGTCTGCTCATATCAAGTCTCCATCCTAAAAAAAAAAAACCCTGAAACTTTCCTGTGATTCTATCAGCCCCTCAATCTACTGCCCCATATCTCTGTTAATTAGTAAATTACATTTATTACCACATTATTTCCTCCTTAGATTCTTACCATTTGGCTTTCAATCCCACTATTTAACTGGCATTTCCCTCTTTGTGGTCAACCATAACTTTAAAAAAAAAAAAAAAAAAAGGTAAACTGATTCTTTTTTTTGCCAGTGAAGAACTCAGGCTTTGGGTGGTTTAAGTGACTTGCCCAGAATTACACAGAAGTAAAAGTCAGAGGCAGGATTTAAACCCAGGTTCTTTGACTCCAGTAGCATTTCCATAGCCTCTTCTTTATTCAGAGGAGAGAAATATGTTTCATAATATGTTCTCTGAAGCCAAAATTGATCCTTACAATTAATCAGAGTTTTCAGAGACTTTCAGTACCTTATTCTACAATGATCACCCAGGTTCCATTTACTTCACCACCATCCCCTTAATTGTCTTTTCCTAGGCTTCATTCTTCTTGGTTTTTCTGAAGCAGATAATGCTGTTAACCAACATCTCCCCTCTTTCATCCCTCAGCTTCCATGGAACTCTTTCCCAATTCTCCTTCAACCTGTAAGACCACTAGATCCCTGGTGAGTTTACTGGTTTATCTTTTCTCTCTTTCCATTCCTAAAGTACAGTTCTTCCCCAAGGCTTTGAACTCAATCCATATTTTACATTCTCTCCATTAGTAATCTCATCAACTAAAATGGGCTCAGTTTTAAGCAGATGAATCCCAAATCCAGTTTCCTTCTCCATAAAGTTCTGGTCTCACATGTCCAACTTCCTGTTAGAAATAGCTACCTGTATGTCCCAAAAGAACATGGAATTTATCATATCCTAACTTAAAATCATTATTATTTCCCCAAAGCCTTCTCTTCCTACCAATAACATCCCAATTTCTATCAAAAGCATCATCATTCTTTCTGTCAGGCTAGAAATCTCAATCATGTTTGACTTTCTCATTTTCCTTAAATTCATATCTACTAAATGGTAGTCCTATTAACTGTACTTCTATCATATCTTTCATCTATCCCCTTTCCCTTCTCCAATTACGTTGCCACCAAGCTAATTTAGCCTGGCAACATTTCTCACATAGATTACTATAAAACTCTCCAAACTAGTCTTACTATCACCAGACTTTGTTCTCTCCAATTCATCCTCTACAAAGCTTCCAAAACACCACCACCAAAACTTCCTAATTCATCCATCTGTATAATTTCCTTGCTTAAAAATCTTCAGTGATTTCCTACTCCCTCTAAGATAAAACAGACTTCTTAGCAGGAAATTTATGACCTTCCACAATCTGGTGCCAAACTACTTTTACAATCTTATTTTAGACTGTTTCCCTTTGATTATCCCTTCAATTCAGCTAAGCTGGACTAATAGGTGTTTCCCAATTTTGATCCCTTTCTCATTCCTGGAATGTTGTTCCTTCACAAATGTACCTATTTAAATTCTATCATTTCTTCAAGACCCTACCTATCTTCTCAATGAAATCAAACTCAAAGATCCCTAGAACTTGAAACTCCCTTCCTTACATTTTCATATAGTATTTTTTCCTCTTATAGTTTTATAACATTTTTTTCATATTTATGTGCATATAATTTCCTGTAAGTCACTACAGACTCTCTGAGAAGAAAAGTAACTAATTTTTAATTATATAATTTGATTATTTATTAATTTAATATATGTTCATCACCAAGTGTAGTGTCTTGGAAAAATCCTTTACAAATGTTTATTGAATTAAAATTATGGAATAGTCATTACTAAGTGGGAGAAAGGGAACAAGACATTAAGGAAGGCATTATAGAGAAACTTGAAGGGTTTTGGATTCTTCATGAGACTAGAAAAAACCTGCCCAAGAGTGTCCAGTTAGTGTACCTCTATGTTCCAGTTGTGTTGTTCCAGGGTATGGCGACATTGATCCATAGACTCGATACCAGTCAAATCCTAAAGGACACGGTAAAAAAGCCAAATTATTACATTGAAAAAAATGGTGAGTATTTACCCACCTAGGGATGATTAAAAAAATACCAGAGTAATTCACATTTATACAGTGCTTTACAGTTTAAAAACATAACCCTGTGAGGTACAATGTACTAAGAAGATTAATTCTAATAAAGCAAGTCACTGCTTTCAATATTTCAAAGATTTATGATTTCAATGTATGAGTACTCCTCACTTAATAGTGCAAATTCAGCTTCTTCCAAGGTTTAGTTGATGGTCTTTATGAGTTCATAAGATCATAGCTTTAAAGGTAAAAGGGACTCAGAGGTCATCTAGTCCAATCTCCTCTCCTTACAGACAAGGAGAGGCCCAGAGAAGTAAAGTGACTTGCCTAAGATAACACTGGTAGAATGGGATAGAGTTAAAAAAAAATCAAAAGACAATTAATCTTTCTTTATATTTAAATTAGTTTTAAATCAAGTGAGCAAAACCCACTGCCAGGTCTATTCTCAACATTTTACTGTCTGGCAGGATCTCCCAGAGCTTAAGTTCCAAAGGCATATACTCTTCAACAGCTCAGTCACCTCTACGTCACAATGAAAGCCTGGAGAAGGCCTACAATGGAGGAAACAAGGCACTAAAGTAATATAGGAAAAATTAAATTGAAATTCATAGTAATTCATACTCTATATCCAATTTTTTAGTACAAGTGGGAAAAAAATTCTCCAAATTTTCTAAGGTTTTATCATAACTGTGTAGTCCATATAAAGAAAAAATTACAAGTGGATATCCTTTAGTCTTTTTCAGAAAAATCTTATTGTCCACCAAGGAAATCAGTTTTTTTGTCGGTAACAAAATTTGTTTCCATATCTACAAAAGGGAAGAGTAGGACTAAACTATCTCAAAGATCTCTTTTTAAGTCTTAACCTATGATCCTTTGAAATAACAGTTCTACTATACATTTGCATAGCACCTTATAATTAACTAAGGATGTTCACATTCATTACTTCAACTGATCCTTAAACCCTGGTGATGTAGATATTACATCCATTTAACAGATAGGAAAACTGAGGCCCACAAAAGGCAAATGACTTAAGGAACTTTAAACATCATTTAGTCCCATTCTCTCGTTTTATATAGGAAGAAACTGAGGTCCAGAGACACTAAATGATACTGTGGAAAGGACCATAGACTTGGAATCAAGAGTACAGCTTTTGATATCTTACTAGCTGGGTATCTGGATAAATTACTTTAACTCTTTCAAGCTTTAGTGGTTTCACATGTCAAATGAAGGTAAATGATATTTAGAATACATAGCGAAAAGAGTGGTGAGAAAATGTTTGTAAAGGTCAAAGCACTAAGGAAGTGTAAGCGATTGTTGTTGCAGTTAAGTGACTTGCCCAAAATCACAGCAATAATGAAAAGCAGAGTCAGGGCTTAAAAGCCAGGTCTTCTGGCCTCCAACACCACAGTTCTTTATCCTAATCCATGAAATTTAGCAAACACAAATAGACTAATGTTAAATAAGCTCTACTGTTTAAAATATATTTTAATTTTACAAAAAAAAAATATCATAAGCAAATAGAAAACTCACACCACCTTGATACAATTAAGTACTTACTACTGTCAAAAGCAAAATATCTTTTGAAGTCAATAATGGAGGAATACTCAAAGGATCAAGGTCCACTGTTAATTATCATTGACCAATCATAAAACAACTGCATTGGAGAGGCAGGGGAAGAAGATATTTGACTTTTGGCTAAAGAGTCAAAATATCAGGACAAACATTAGGGGGTTGGATTAGTGGATTATACCATCAGTCATAAATTTCTATGATCCCAGTCCCAGGAATACATCAAATCTTTGTGAAAAAAATTAATTTCAAGAACAAAAAAAGTATTTAAAAATAATAAGACTTGGCAAAAAAAAAAAAGCAAGTCATTACTGAACTCATTATATCAGAAAAGATTTACCATAGTACAGCCTTACTGCTGATCAGAATACTTTCTAGTAGCCAATACTGAAAAGGGCAATGAACAAATATGCTGAAAATACTCAGCATAAGCCAATATAAAATATTTGCATCTTGAGTTAAAAAAAAAAGGGAGCAGGTGATTTTAAGCAATATCTGCAGTGATTAACACATTCAAAGCCACAGGCCTCTGGAAGTTCATGTTTATTTCTCTGCCATAATTTCACCAAAGGCATGTGCAAGTAAAAACTTGGCCAGAAAAGGAAATATACTACCACTGTGGCTAGTAGTTTCTCTTTGTTTCCCATACTCTCCCCAGCAACAAGAGCTACACATTCATCCTTAGCATTTATGGAATAATATTTATTAACTATAGATATGCCCACGTCATTTCTCTTCCAAAATCATCAATGATCTCTACTGCCTACTGGGTAAAATTCAAATTCTTTCCCCTGGCATTTAAGAACTTAAACAATCTGGATAATCTTACTTTTTCCTCCTCATTTCATAGTTCCCCTGCATTACTTTCTGGTTCCCCAGACACACCCCATTCTATTTCCATGCCTTTGATCAAACTACACCGTTCCTGGTAAAGAACACATCTTCCAGCCTCTCCTTTTCCTGATGTATTTAAACCTGTCCTACTCAACTCAAATGCTACCTCCTCCAAAAAGCTTTCTTTCCCAACACAATGGTAATGACTTTCTGCCTTAGGAAGCACATTTGCACCTCAATCCTCTTATCATGAAAGAGTAATCTGTATTCATGTACTACCCCCACTACTAAAATGCAAGATCCATGAAGGGAAGGACCTGTGTGTCATCAAAACATCTATCTTTAGCTGTCTATACTCTGAGAAGAGAAGTAGCAAACAGACAACGTTACTTCTGACACTGTCTTTAAATCCTTCCCCAAATTTGTCTTTTTAAGAATCATAAATAAGGAAAATTAATAGATTTTTGTAGAATATTTTATATTTAGAGTATTTTATTTAACATAATTTATGTATTTTATATAATACATCTTAAAGAATACAGAATATTCATAAATATTCTACAGTAAAGTATCAATCACTCAGTTTTTCCCCATCCCTACAGATTTTAAACCACACCTTACTTGAAAGATAAAAAACAAAGGGCAAAGTCAAAAAGCAGACAATTTGGTTACCTACTGGTAGCTCTGGTAAAAGACTAAATCCTAAAGATAATTTATCATAAAATTTGTTTTGTTCTAGGGTGTTAAGATTTTCATTTAGGGGAAAGGAAGTGAGAAGGGAGGTAAATTTCATTAAAAAGACCTCAGGCAAGAATAGGGCCAAAGTAACTGAGTTTCTCTCTTGTCTACTTCGATTGTTTCTGAATCCCAGAGCTGTTGGGATGTTGGTCCCTTCTGTCTTTCTGGAACTGCCTCAAAGCCCAATGGGTGGCCTTGGCATATATATGTTCCCCTTCTTCCTTACATTCTCCAAAGGGAGGTTAGAGTTTTCAAAAAGAACCTTACCAGCAAACTTAGGGGAATAAGGTTAAAAAAAATTTTTTTTTAAGCACAAAATTGATCTAACCAAAATCAGACAACATGGTTTCTAAGTTAACTTGCCTTTTGGCCTGTCCGTTCCATATGGCCAATCATCATGCTATATTTAGAAGACAGATTCACGTTTCTTCCTAGCTCTGACACAAATATCTTTTCCATTTCTTGTACATTTCTGAAACTCTCTCCTGGGTTCAGAGTTTAGAGTCACCATTAGCAAGATTCAATTCACTGACTTAGGTTCAGACTGATTAGTCCTAAGAGGGAAATATTCACTCCAAAATTCACTGCAAGTTTATAGTGCACGTACTTCAATACTTCAAGAAGGCGTGATTTCATCACTATACTAATAGGATATAAATACAAAGTTTACATGCTAATAGGGTGTCCCCATTAAATATAAATTGTGTCCCCATTAAATATAAATACATTAAAAAATGCCTCTCAAATACAAAGTTAATACAAAAATACATACAAAGTAGCTAAATACAAGGTAGTTTGGAAAGAAGGGAGCTATGTTTCACGGATCAGGAAAGGATTCATGTACTTCAGCTGCATCTTGAAGAAAGAATGGAGAAATGGAATGGACATTCCAGGAATGGGAGACAACTAACCAGAAGGGCAAGGGAGGATGGAGTGAGGTGACTGAGGAACTGCGAGAAGGCCACTTTGGCTGGATCTGCAAGTGAGGAAGAGGGAGTAATGTCCACAGAAGCTAGAAGGTAGGTTGGGAACAGGTTGTGTAGGGCTTTAAAAATTAAGCAGGAGTTTGCATTTTATCCTAGAGGCAAAAGAAAGTTACTATAGCTGGTTGAATAATGTAGTCACCATGCAAATCTGCACTTAAGGAATTTACTTTAGGAGCAGTGTGTATGATACTCTACAGGGGTGAGAGACTTGAGGCATGGAGAACAATTAAGAAACTATCTTCTATAATCTAAGTGAGAGCTGATGATTACCTAAATTACCCTTATAGCTGTACAAGTGGAGAATGGGTCAGAGGTAAAAATGTTTGTTTTAAAGATAGAAATGGCAAAATTTGACATATGATTAGATATGGAAGGGAAAGTAAGGAGTCCAAAATAATGCCAACACAGATGATTGTAGTACCCCTGCCAGAAATAGGGAAGTTTGTAAGAATAAAGGATTTCAGGTGGGAAGATGATGACTTCACTTCTGGCCATGTTAAGTTTCAGATGTCTCATAGACATCCAGTTAGAAATGTGCAATAGGTAACTGGTGATGCAAAATTAAAAGCTCAGGGGAAAGACCTGGACCTAGTTACATAGATCTTTAAGATGTCTGCACAGAGATGATGGTTAAACCCATGGGAAATAGTGAGGTAACTGAGATGAGGGGGAGAAGCAGAAGTAAAGAAGGCCTAGGGACAAAACCTCCCTCCATCAATTCAGATCACAACAAACACCCTAAGAACTTAATAGTCTGTGAGAGTTTCTATGGCAGAAACAAGAATCAACTTGAATCCAACTTACTGATAAGCATACCTGAACTTAGCCAAGCTGGACCTTAGCTGACAGGTCCCAGTTTGTCACTGGGCACAGTTCCAAAGCCTTTACAACTTGGAAGGGCCCGTCAGAAAATTGTACTCCATTATGAAGTACATTAAGATAGATACACACAATTCTCAACAGAAGAAAGAGTTACTTTATTACAAGTCCTTTAGAGCACCAATGTTACAAAGGATAGGGCTATCACATCACAATGGATCTGTGATTTCATCAGTGCGGATATTCCCTTCAGGGAATGAGGATCACAATCCAGCTGAATCTACTCATCTTATGTGACTCTTATCCACGTCCTTAAGTTCATTACAAGGAATTCACAAATGCTGAAATCTTCCCAGAGTTCTGACATAGTGGGGATACTAGTGGAGTATGAGGCTGTTTATTAATTGCTCCTTGCTTTTGCTAAGTGACCATTTTTTTTCTCATTTTTTTCCAGTTGCATTTTTCTTCGATAACATCACAATTTGTCACACATAATTGCTAAACTGTAATACATTCTGTCTTGCACCACCATGAGACCCCTTAGTGACCCTGAGGGGGATCCCAATTTCAAATCTTGGAAAGAAGAAGTATTCCATGAATCACAGTCATATTATCAAATGAATATTAGTATTAAAAAGACAGGCTTCATTTTTACAAGAACAAAATCGACACAACTAGGATAAGGTAAATGGCTGACTGGGGGGGATAACTTTGCATTAAATATCTGTGATGCTGAAGACATATTAATATATTTGATAAGATGAAATGCTATTTTCCGATAAAGAAGTGAAAGATATGAACAGTTCTCAAAAGAATTGCAAACTATTAAAGAATAAATACAAATAACTAATAAGAAAAATGCAAAAACAACTAGCGTTTCCGATTTCACTTCCAACAATTTGGTAAAGATGAAAACAGATGGGAATAGTCAACATTGGAGAGGCTATGGAAACACAGGTACACACTAATATACTACCTGGCAGGGAAATAAACTGGTCTAACCACTGTGGAATGTAATTTGGAATTAGGCTTTTAAAAAGTAACAAAAATGTCACTCAGGTATTTAACCCAAGGAAGTCAATGATTAAAAATAAATGTCCCATATTTCCAAAATACTTATAGCAGCACTTTTTGCCATGGGGGGAAATACTGGAAATAAAGTAGATGCCCACTGATTTAGGAATGACTAAACATATCACGAAAGGGAATAAAATACTACTGTCCTAAAGAAAACAACTTCTATGAAGAATATATAGACGTGTGGAAAGACATGAATGGAGGTACAGTAAAAATGAGTCAATCAAGCACTTAAAGAAAATGCACAGAACAGAAAGACGTTCAGAAGGAAACAAATAGGACAGCTTTGAAATTAACATGGTAAATTTATTAGATACCCTTTTTAAAAGGCAAGCTGCATGCAATATATTCCTAGCTTCACATAAAACCATTTTTTCTGTTGTTCTGTAAATTTGGAAATGCAATTTTTTTCTTTTAGTGTTTAACTTATAAACAACAACAAAAAAATTAAAGTGAACCAGGACAACATATAACAATTACAACAACGTAATGGAAACCAAATGCCATGAAATTATGATGATGAAGTTTAATTCCAAAGAGCTTTAAGAAGGTACAACCCTGCTGCTGCTTTGAAAAGGTGAAGGATTATGAAAGTCAAATAATGGATACAATGTTGAATATAATGTGTTTGGTTATTTTTGCTGAACTCTTTTTTCTTTCCTTTATTGTGTTAGAAAGACTAGTTCTCTGAGATGATTAAGAGGAAAGGATACACTGGAAAATAAAATGGTATTAAAAAAAAAGATGGACATTTGTTTCAGAAAAAAGCTTGAGATTATTAAACACGTTTAGCAATTTCCCAAAGGCAATTCAACCCAATATTCTCCCATTCAATTCCGGGCTTAATGTCACTGGCTTTTTGCAATGTCTATCCTAGATATACATACTGATGGAAAAATTCTATAAATTGTCCATCCAATTACATATTACAGTCTGAACAAAAAGGCAATCTCCAACCATTTTTTTTCCTCTGTGGATATTTAGACCAAATTCTTTTGTGTGATTATGAATCCCCTTCAGGAAACTGAAATGTGCTAGCACTGATGCAAACAGCACAATGTCATCCTTAAACAAGAGAAAATTGAGGATCTCATCAAGCTATAATGAACTGTCTTCAACTTGGACTTTGCACAGAACCTTCTCCATAATATTGAGGAATACCTTTGTGAGCACATCTCCCTTAGAAGCACTCAGGTGGTACAATGAGTAGAGTGTTGTACTTAAAGAGTTAGGAACACAAGTTGAAATTCAACCTCAGATACTTACCTGCTGTATGACCCTGGGCAAGTTACTTAACAGCTTCTCAGTCTCAGTTCCCACATCTAAAAAATGGGGAAAATAGTACTACTTACCTGACAAAGCTGTTGTGAGAATCAAATGAAATAACGTGCAAAGCAAGTAATATATAAATATAATTATTATCATTAGAACTTTCTTGATATTTACTGTGGGACTGAACAGTTACGTGATGTTAACATCTTTCAAGCTATCCTTAAATAATATTGGTATGTACATGGGAGATACTGCATTGGAATAGAACCTTTAAAGCAATGCCAATTATTTATTCTTCTGAATCAACTGCTTTTTATTATCAATAAGCCATATGTATGCTGGTGTCTAGTATTCCCTACACCCTTCAATGAACTGTGTTATTGTAAGGATTTGGTGTTACTATAAGGATTTGGTCTACTATGAAATATCACTTGAAAAACCTTGCCTGGCCCTTTCTAATGCCCTAATCAGGGAAGCCTAAATATATGTCATCAGTCTCATAAAATTTTTATGTAGATGATAAGGGAAGAAGGAAGGAATAAGCATTTCTGTGTGTCAGGCACTGTTGCTAAGCTCTTTGTTATCTCATGTGATTCTCACAACAGCTCTGTGAGGTAGATGCTATTATGATCCTTATTTTTACAATTTAGAAAACTGAGGCAAGTGCAGGATAAGTAGCTTGCACTGGGTCATACTATTAGTAAGTATGCTAGAGATTGAATTCGAACTTATGTGTGTCTCATTTTAGCATTCTATTCACTGTACCACCTAGTTGCCCCTTCAGAAGACATGTGGATCAACAGTTGGTGATGCTATCACTTTTTTTTTTGGTGATATAAGGTTCAAAAAGTTTCCTCACCTCTGGCATGCTCCCCTCTTTCACATGCATCAAGATGATCCCTTAACGATCTCAAAACGACTCACAATGAACCAATGTGTGCCTAGAGTCATTTTTTCCACCTTTGTTTTCTTCAGTGTCACTTCCAATTCCTTAGGCAATAGACACAGACTGGGACAGCTGTGCAGTGTTGGGTCTCTCAACAAATTTTTTTTAAATAATTATTTTATTTGTTTTCAGTGTTCTATAATCACTTCCATATATTTTAGATTTTTTTCCCCTCTCTCCTCTTTCTTCCTCCATCCCTCGCCAGGATGGCTTGCAATCTTATATAAGTTCTATACATACAGTCCTGTAAAACATAATTTTACCATAGTCATGTTGAATAGAAGAATTAAAATGAATGGAAGAAACCACAAAGCAAAACAAAACACAACACAAAAGAAAATGGTCTGCTTCATTCTGTGATACAGTTCCACAGTTTTCTCTGGATGTGGAAGGTGTTTTGCCTCAAAAGTCCATAGAAAATTGTTTAGGTCCTTGCACTGCTATGAAGCACTAAGTCTACCAGAAAAATTCCTCACACACTGTGTTTGTTCCTGTGTATAAGGTTCTCCTAGTTCTGCTCCTTTCACTCAGCATCAGCCAAAATTTCTTTAAACTTATTTTTCCTTCTACTAAGTCCTTCTATTTTATGATATGAATTGCTCATAATTTTTCCATCTCACTTCTCTATAAAATTTTAGCAACAGGTTTACATTCTAAATTGATGCTACTCTTGCAACTGATGTTGTCAAATCAGTCTGTTTGGCAAATCCAAGTGTTTGTTGGTTGAAATAGTATCTCTTTAGTCTCCTTGATGGGGCAACTAATTTGTTTAAAATGTATGAAATTGCTATAATTGATGTTGATGACCTTTCCTCTGATAGTTTCCCATTTTAAAGTGTCAATATACTTAAAGAGGTTGTTAGAGAATTGCTTTCAACGAACACCATATTTTCTCTTCCTTAATTCCAATTTTATGTTAATTTTGTCCTCTGTTCTAACAAGTTGATCCTCTAACTGTACACAGAAAGCTGACTCAAGAATAACTCCCACAACAGTAATAAGCTGTTTCCTGTCTGTCAAAATCTAATCAATTTCAATCTTTATGGAATGATTTGGTCCTATTCTGGTAAAGTGCCTTCTGTTTCTGTTCTCAAAGAAAGTATAATACTTCTTTTTGGTCTATTGCTACTTCCAATTCCTTACTCATAACAATATTTTCCAACATTGTTTTCACCATCTTCCTAATGCCCACCTTTGTACTGAAGACACCAAATATCAAAGTATACCCTGACTTTTTTATCTGAACAGTTTTTATCAAATTCTTCATAGAATTTCTTTATCTCCTCATTCTTGGAAACTGATGTTGATATATAAGCTGCAATTATTTTAACAGTGGTCTTTTTGAAAATGTAATAAGCACTGTAAATAAATCAACACAAAAGCTCTCACTGAATTGAAAGCTAGAAAGGGCTTTAAAACATTAACTGACCAAAAAAGGTTCAAATGGAACTCATTTTTGTTACTTTTTAAATAAAACCTACGATTTAAAACTATATAACAAGTTCACAGGTCATTTTTTTATAAACCTAGAAATCAAACACATTTTCAATATATGAAGAACAAAAAAGATGTTTATATGAACTTATGCCTCCCCCATTCTGTATCTGTTAAAGTCATTTTGAGGGGACTCAAAGAACAAAATGGAAGAGGTATGATCAGAGAACAGTTATTCTGAAAGATGGGGATTGGAGGGGCATGCTGTTGTGGACTATAAGCTCAATATGAGTTAGCAGTCTGATGATGACAAAAAAGCTAATGCATTCTTGAACTGCATTAAGAGGGGTTGTTTCCAGGAATAGGGTGGTGATAGTCCCAAAATACTATGCCCTCATCATCCCACCCAGAGGATTATGTTTAATTCTAGAAACCATAGTTCAATAACACTGACAAGCTGGATGAAAGGTCTAGACTAGAGTGTATATATATCACATGAGAACTGAAAGAACTGCATATCATATTGAGTCCACAAAAGAGAAGGCTCAATGAGGGACATGATAGCTGGCTTCAAGTACTTTGAAGATTGTTATGTGAAGAGGGATTAAAATTGTTGGATACAGCCAGAAACAATGGGAGGAAACTGTAAAGAGAAATATTAAGGGTTCGATGTCAAGAAAAAGTTTTTAACAATGAGAGTTGCCCAATGAGAGCTGGGGCGGGGGGAGAGGGTGTTACTTAAATTGGCAAAAGTGAAAAACAGTAAAAACTAAGGTTGGTGGGGCTGTGGAGAAATAAGCACATTAGTACACTGCTAAACGAAACCAAGTCTTTTTGGAAAACACTATATTTAAAGGTTCACACGCTTTAAATCAGTAGTTGGTTCCACTAAAAGGAGTATATCCTAAGGATGTTCTTGTACAAAAATACAGAACTTTCATTCATATTAAAGCAAAATAGCCAAAAACCCTTTGTCTTCAAAGATCAAGAAATAGCAAAACAATCATGGCATATGGACATCATGGAATTTTATTGTGCCATAAGAAATGGGAATAAAAAATACAAAAGAAAGACAAGATAATTAAACTGATGAAAATCAAAATAGATACAATGACTAAAATTCTTCAAGAAGCACCTGCCATTTCATGAATGCTGGGAGACTCCCACCAATGCAGTTGGGTCAATTTAGTAGTTAATTTTCAGTGGTCACTGTGGGTCAAAAAGTTATCCTATCCTACAGTCAACCTGGTGATAGGCCTATTCAACCTGGTTAAACTGGTCCTCAGACAATATATCAGGTTCATACATGAAATCTTTGTGGATAAACTTTGTGGAAACTTATGCTTTACGGTACAGCCTGCATCTCCATGCCACAATTAAGGGAGAGTATGACACCAGTAGAGGACCCTGACCACAACACTAAGAGACATAGATATAGAAAAAAGATAATAGTTATAACCATGAAATCCAAAAGAATAAGGAAGAGTTTAGAAGGGAGGAAAAGCAAAGAGATTGGTATTATTGTTACATACATCACTAAATAATAATTTGACAATTTCATGCAGGATCATTCCTCTGTTTGAATTTATTTCTGCTAATGCTTACATGGTTTTGCTGATGGCTGATAAAAATGGAATAAAATTCTAAAATAATAAAAAGTTTAGACAATGAATTCTAAGGTCCTGTCTATTTCTAAAATTCTATACATGAAAAAAGTCTTTATTAAGAAGCTACTGTATGCCAAGCACTGCATTAAGCAGTGGAAACAGTAGCTGCTCTCAAAAAATTCACTCTACTTGATAATTCTATACTTTTTTTATTTGTAAATTTTTAAAATTTTAAACTTATATACAAAATAAGAAAAAAAGCACTGCCATGTGCACATCAGAACATAAGAGAGGATACAAAACATACAGCAATAAATTTCCATTTCAAGAAATTCTATATAATATTATGCATTGTATTGATACATTTTCAGGGCAAATTTGTACATCATAACAAACCAGTGGGCAATAATGGCCTATATTTCAATTTCTAAGTAGTTTTTAAAATTTCCTTCCTGTTATCAATAATAGAGTTCCAAAGACTGCTCCCCCAAATATTCTCCAATTACAAATTTAGGACAGAATTCACGATATTTTTTTGAGAACTTATGGTTGTTGAGCTTGAGAAATTAGTCTACTTCATGACTGAAGAAAATGGAGAGTAGGATATCAGTGAGAGGTAGGGAAGGGAGAACATCTGGTCCTTCCTGAATTTTTCTATTTCCTGCGTGCTTATTAATAGCAACTTTTTCCAACTACTCAGGAGAGTTTTTTAAATACATTTTCCCCATAAAATAACATTCTGTAGCAAACTCTTTCAATAAGATCTATAAATGTTGTTTGTCCTTTGTTTCAAAAAGAACCAATGACATTACAGGGTCTTGACTTGCATGATTTAAGTGAGGCAGCTTTGCACAAAGTGGTCAGCCTCACTCTCTCTTCCAGAGTCATTAAAGTTCAATGGCAAGACAAAAGTCAAGACAACTTGTGATGGCTCAGGATGCGGTGGATGACGTTAGCATCTTCGATGTCCGACAAGCTCCAGGCACTCCATAGGGCTTCAGCTACCTTCATGGACATTAAAACAAACTGTTCTCATCTACCCCTTCAACCAGAGGGAGTCTTCACATGCTTGGAGTAGATATCCCCCTGACTTACTGACAGGTTTGAGGCCTACTGGTTACCCTCACCCTGGTTTAGCCCATCCTGCAGAGAAACAGTTTTACTGGGTGTGGAGGCATATATATATATATATATATATATATATATATATAGCTTCGTAGAACCACAGATGAGGGTTGTGTGAAAGGTGGACACCAATGGTGGATGAGCAGCCCTGAAGATGGCTTGGCAAGCCATCACAACAGAGGTGCTAGTCTTCCCTGACCCATGCACCCCTCTCAAAAAGATAATTTGATATCCATACATAAAAGGAAGTTAAACTGAGTGGAAGTGGGGGAAAATGATGTATTAGAAGAGCTTAAGCACTGACATCAGAATCAGCCCACCAGGTAGTTTTATTTTTTTTTTTTTTTTTTTTTTGCTTGTAAGGACTTGAGCTTTATTTACCTGGCTCTTTATTTTTTTTTTTTTTTTTTTAATGTTTTACAATCATTTCCTTAAAGTTAAGATTTTATTCCCCCCCACCCTTCCCCCAATACCCCCCTCCCTCCCCATGACAGCATACAATTCTGTTTAGGTTCTACATATACTTTCCTATTGAGCACATTTTCGCTATATTCATGCTATGTAGTTGAACTAAAATAAATGGAAGAAATCATATAACAAATCAACATATAATACACTGAACCCCACCCACATACAAACATGATCTGCTACATTCTGCAAGTGACTTCCACATTTCTTTCTCTGAGTGTGGAAGGCATTTTGCCTTAGAAGACCGACATTAGGATTTTTTTTTTTTTCTCAGTAAGTTCTTGTATTATTACAAAGTTCCAAGTCTACCAGAAAAAACTCTCACACACTGTGGTCGTTGCTGTGCACAAAGTTCTCCTCCACCAGGTAGTTTTAAAAGTAGATTGTATACATTTAGAAAAGGTGATTTTCAAGGGCGCTTAGCAAAATTTTCTTTGATCCTTCTGTCTCCTACCTCCTGGCCCTGCCTTCCCTATATACCATGCCCGTGTTCTCATGCTGTCATATGGCTATCCTGAGTGCTCCTCTTCAAAAACATCCAGGTTTATACTTTCCCAAATTCACAGTGCTCCAAAATTATCTTTCCTCTATTTCCTAACTTCTTCTCACACAATAGTTTGCATCTTAGTTAGGTGTTAGATTATGAAATCATGGCATTATAGAAAGAATACTAGATTTGAAATCAAAAGTGCTAGGTTCAAATCACATAATCTTCTCAATTTCTTCATCTGTATAATGAAGGGCCACAAATTCAGCTCTAAATCCTATTTCATGAATAAACTAATTCACACTAAAATATGGTCAACTGAAAAATCTAACACCCTTTCTCAGGACTATGTGCATTTTAAAAGAACACAACCAAATAAATCTCTAACTGGGAGAATATGCAGGGGGTTTTCTTGTGTATCAACCTTATCTATTTCAGGATGTCCCTTCCCTCACCCTCAGTAACAGGGGTCACTGTTGCTACCTGGTTTATTACTCAGATTCACAGTATTTATACGTTACAGGTAACAAGGTACCATGTATACAATTCACAGCATTTCTAGAATTAGGTAACTGCAAAGTGTTATGTAGTACCACTCAAATACATCTAGCTCAAGCTTTTGATTAAAGACTAAGAAATAGATCTTCCTATCTCAGCTGAGGGACATGCACTCTCTAAATTTCATCTAGTATACAGGCTTTACTTTGAAAATGCTCTAAGTTTTCATGTTTCTCATTTTCATTTAAAACTCAGAAAGCTGACAAGGGCAAAGTAATTTTGATCCCATTGGTTTATCATGGAGAGGGTTTTGCTTTTCACAACAGGAAAACACAGCCCTTCTAGCTGAGGGCTATAGTAGCAGAACTGGTATTACTTTCAAGTCCCCTTGGAAATAAGTGAATAAATGAAGAAGCACTGACCATACACCAAGCACCACTATAAGAGCTAGAGACAGATACAAGATTGAGAACCCATGGATGGGAATTCAAGAACTAAATGGGGCTAAGTCATTCAGAGCATGGTCTCTGGAGGGCCAGTAGGTCTTGGGCTAGCTATAGTAAGCTATATGAGTTATGCCTATTGGGTTCACCAATCAGAACAGCTACGTTCCATAAGTATGTTTAAGAACAATGACCTTGCATTCTGGCCCTTACACTAATATTCACTCTCATTAGTTCCACCTAATTACTTATTTCCCTAAATCACTTGGGTCACTTACAACAGACTTTAGAGGCTTTCAACAAGATACTACTGCTCAATTAAGAGTGAATTCTCTACCCCTTGACTCAGTAATACCACTTCTAGGACTATATCCCAAAGAGATCATAAAAATGGGAAAAGGACCTACCTGTACAAAAATATTTACAGCAGCTCTTTCTGTGGTGGCCAAGAACTGGAAATTGAAGAGATGTTCATCAACTGGGCAATGCCTGAACAAGTTGGGGTATATGAACGTAATGGAATATTACTGTGCTATAAGAAATGATGAACAGGGAGACTTTAGAAAAACCTGGAAAGACTGATGCTGAATGAAGTGAACAGAACTGGGACAACGCTGTACACAGTAACAGTCACAGTGTGCAATGGCTAATTTTTTTTTCCTAGAACTTAAATATAGGTACAATTTTTTATTAAAAAGATCTCAAATGTTATCATGGCATTTACCTATTCCCATTAGCCAAATTTCTCCTGAGATAACAGACATTTAAAATCAGAGGGACTTTGGTTGACCCTTCCACAAGACTGGAAGACACTTCAACAAACCCTTCTCTTCCTTCTGTTCTTCTCACAGAACAGAGGAGTAGATCTACCTTTCACATGAAGAGTCTCCATGGAGTCAATGACCTGCAAAACATCCCCTGATTTCTGGCCCAGAGTTGCCTGCAGAAGCCACTTGTCAGATTTCGGGCCGGATCACATATTATCAGTTGGTGAGCATGCAATGGCTAATTTTGATAGACTCAGCCCTTCTGAGCAATGCAAGAATCTAAAACAATTCCAAAGAACTCATGATGGAAAATGTAATCCACATCCAGAGAAAGAACTATGATGTTGGAATGAAGAATGAAGCAGACTATTTTTTTTTTTGGTTTAGTTTGGTTTTCTCTCTCATGGTTTCTCCCATTCACTGTGATTCTTCTATGCAACATGACTAATATTAAAATGTGTTTAATAGGAATGTATGTGTAGATCCTTTATCAGATTGCATGCCATCTTGGTGTATTGTTAATGGAATAGAAAGATCCTTCCCATCCATTAATAGGTCTATGTGACCTGCTTAAGTCATATGGAAGCCTGAGTCACATGAAGCCTAAGTCAGTGGAACAGGAAGGGTGGAGCAGAGCTGAGAGGAAGTAAGACAGAGTTGGGAAAGAGAGAGGAAGCAAGGCAGGACTCTGTGAATGAGAGGGAATGATTTTGCTTAAGGAAGTTGGTTTGTGGGAAGGTCTAATAACGTGTATAGACTTCTTGGTTACTATGATGAATTTGGCTTTTTGGTGTTTGAATAAATGTCCTGGTTCTGCCTTTAATGAAGATTGGGATTCAAACCTGGAAATACACTGGCATATTCATAGCTGCTGCTGTGGGTATCGCTTTGGCGATATACTTGGGGAAGGAGGAGGAGAAAATTTAAAATTTATGGAAATAAAAGTTGAAAACTAAAAATACACTAATAATAATAATAAGAATAAAAATAAGAATGAATTCTCTGGCAACCAATCTTTCATCACCGGATTTTTTAATTGGAAAAGGACCTTATATTAACTAACCTTAGAGATTATCTAGTCCAAAATTCTCATTTCAAAGACTACAGTCTATAGGAGTTGAGTAATTTGCTAAAGGTAACACAGCTACTTAGTAGTAGAGTCTAAAACATATTCCTCCAGACAAGTCTAGTCCAGTGTTCTTTCGACTACATTATCATTTGATTCATTCTTCCAGATTTCAAAGGCAGTGGATGACAAAATATAGCCCTCTGACTACTCATAATCTGGGAAATAATCTGATTACTGATAATCATGAGGTAGTCCCTAGGCTGCTTCAGACCCATCATGGTAGGTTCGCCAATATTTGTCAAGTGGTCTCAGATACACATCACACAATTTATGATACCATTATAGGTATCATACTATCCCAAAACAAGACTGTTTTATCTAAACAAAGATTCCATAAGTCTGTTGTAATTTTCCAGTGGCAAGTAAAGCTAAGTGCCTTCATGGCATGAAAACTCTGAAGTACACTTCAAACAGCAGCAGCAGAAGCCCATTTATCCCATTCTATTTCCTTCTGTGTACCTGACCTTACACCTCAGTTTAAAATGGACATTAAAAACTGATCTTCTATCATAACTTTCTTCAGGGGTTTATCTATAAACATTATGCCTTATAAAAAATTATAGTGAGTATCCAGAGTCATAGAACAGTAAAAACAGTAAATATGGGGATGTTATAATAGTTTCTCAATACTAGTGTCACCAGGGTAAAGGGAAGCATGTGAAGTTATAGGAGAAACTAATGACCATAAAGATCCTAACGAAAGAAAAAAGGTGACTTGTGTTCCTCAAGAGCTGGAATATGTCTTCCATCAAGTTGCTGGTTCAACTGACCAACATTTAATTTGTCATGCTTAATTAATTCCATTAGAAATAATGTTCTGTGGCTTTATCCATTCTTTCCAAATACAACTCCATTATATCTGAGTCACAGCACTGTAGAAAAGGAAGTCTTAGGGACTGGAGTATGCCTATAAATGTATAACAACCGGCTCTCCAAGGGGAAAGTTTAATCTGCATTATTAATATTTTCTCTTATCGCCTTCTTAAGTCTAGCCCATCAATAAAATAATCAAGTCCTGGTTTGTAGCATTTACTGACGTGTGAAGACTGAAATATGTAACAACAGGCTCTAGTCCATATGAATTGGCTCCAGCAACTCACCTAATGTTTAGAACTAGAAGGACATCTAAGTAGAATCCCTTCAAGCAGTTTCTACAGAAGTGCAAAATGGAATCTTGCCAACTTTTCAGTCCTTTAGACTTAATAGTGATACTCTCCTCTGGAAGCTTGCTCTTTACTATGCTTCCTTTAAAGATTACCTAAACTCCTACCACCTTCAGAGCTTGCTTTCAAAGTTCAGTCTGTATTGCAAATTTGTTTCTGTCTTTAACCTCCTCAGGGTACATGCAGGGTATGAAGGGTTGTTGTATCAAAGGGCAAGAAAAGTTTAGTCACTTTTCTTGCAAAATTCTAAATTGATATTCAGAATGGCTGGACTATTTCATAGTTCAACCAACAATGAAGTCTTTCCACAACTCCTAATTTCCTTTTTTCCCCATCTTTACCAATTTGTAGAGATTGAAGTGAAGCTTCAAAACTGTTTATATTTACATTTCTTTTATTATTTGGAGTATGTTAATCAAATAATTGTTACTTTAAACTTTTTGGAAAAATTAATCTCTTTTTAATCTTTGTAAAAAAAATGGTTTGCTGGGTAGGAGAGAGGAAAATATTCAAAAATGAATGTAATCTTATTAAAAAGCTACATCAATTTTAAATTCACATCCTTTGACCATGTTATCTACTGGGGAATGGCTCTTCATTATATATTTGGATCAATTCTCTGTGTATGTATCAGCCTTTTTTTTTTTTCAAATTTCACACTAATTTTGAAGGCATTAATTCCAACATTTTGGATAGCAAAAAGGCCAACATCTTAAGATTTAGTGAAATGAGATGCCAGATTTCATCCAGTCTACCCATATCACTTTACATATGTGGAAAGTGAAGCCAGTAGAAAAATAAAGTGACTTGTCTAAAATCACATAAGTAGTAAGAAACAAAGTTGAGACTAGAACCCAGATCACCTGACACCAATTTCATCACTCTTTTCCACTATATCATACTGTCTTTGATTGCCAAGACCTGTTAAAGTCTTTGGTTTTCTTTTCTCATTACATATACAACTATTTGTATATGTAATTTCCTAAGATGGCTCCAATTTCTGTTCCCTCCCCCCCAATGACTGCCAAAGATGTCAGTCAAATGCTCATTATGTTCATAATTCTTAATTCTAAAACACTCCCTTTTCTCTAGATTATGATCATGACATAGTGTCTTATACATGTATCTCATGCAAAATTAATCTCAGTGCCTTCCACCTAACAAGTACTTAACGGAAGCCTGTGAAATCGGGATAGAGAAGAAAAGTAGGATGTTGGAATTTTTTTCAAAGCACTGTGACTCTGAGGAAGGTTTTTGTTGTTTTTTTTTTACCTTCGGATTTGCTGCAGTAAAAATAAGACAGGAATCACAAAAAAGCATAAGAACTTAGAATAACATACTTGTACAGTGTAAGACAAGCTTTCCATAAATGTATTTCCTACATGCCTAATATATATGGTAGAATACTCAGCTGAATAAATTAAATAAAAAGAACATAAAATGTTTTATATATCACCAAGGGGGATACAAAAATGAATAAACTCTACTATCTACAAGGTATAATCTAATAGGAAGTTCACACATCCCTCTTCATTTCCCTCCTTCCCCTTCCCCAAAATACAGAGGACTTAGTGTTTAAGGAACAAGACAAGGTGCTATAATGAAAGGTTTCCCAAAGGAGGAGATGCTGTCAATAGAATGCAACTGGAAATTTGGAGGAGAGAGGATGAATGTTGTGACAGAGCACTGAATTTGGGGAAGCAAATCACCACTCCTTTTTATAATAACTAAATGACTCTGGACAAGTTATTCAAACTCTTCATGCCTCAAATTCCTCATCTACAATTAGCTAAAAAGTATTTATTAAACATCTGTGCGCTGGGCATTGTGCTAGGAGCTGGAGATACAGATACAATAGACCGTTCCTGACCTCAAGGAGGTGCAAAAGGCAGTATATTACAAGCATGAGGGAGAGCCTATGCAAAGACATGATGACAGGAGATGGAATGCTATGCATGAGGAACATTAGCAAGCAGCTCTATTTGTGGGAGGAAGGAGTTCTAAGACTGGAAAGGTAAACTGAAGCCAGATTTTAAAAGGCTTTAAAAAACAAAGAGGAATTTGCATATGATCCTAGAAGCAAGGGACCATTAGAGCTGTTTGTGAAGGGGAATGACAACTGGAATTTCACAGATTATCACTTTGGCAACTTTGTGGAGACCAGGCTGAAGAGGAGAGAAGCAGTGAGACCAATTAAAAGACTACTACAATAGTCTAAGCAAGAAGTATCAAAGACCTGAAGTGTCATAAGGATGATATGATTAGAAAGAAAGGGACAAATATAAAAGACACTGCAGAGAAAGAATCACTAAACTTGGGAATTGACTGAATTAGTTTAAAGAAAATTACTCATAAAATAAGGGGATTGAATTAGATCAGCTCTAAGTTTTCTATCTGCTACAGATATTAAGATCCTAAACACAATGATTTGATTTCTAGAACATATTCAAATATTTAATAAACACATATTAAATAAAAATTTATGTGATTAGTAACTTAATTTTCTTCTTTTATATACATTTATACTTTAGAAAGTGTGTACTATAAGAATATTCAGGTATATCATTTACAATTAAGTTACTTAACACAGTGTTGGAAGTTATTTGCAGAAAAGCTGCACAAAAGATTGTTAGGAGGCCAAACCTATCACAACATTACTTATGTTGGAAATTTAATTTTATTCATAATACAATCTCAAGGAATATAATTTTCCTTAAGTGTAATGTTACATTAATTCTACCATTCAGAGAAATACAAATCATACCTAACAATTTTACTCAAAGGAAATGTGTACACATTCATCAAATAAGAATTTGCCTAAGACACCCTAAATTTTTTGGTAATATGATGGCAATACAACTGATTTAAATTTCATGAAACTGCAAACCATATGCTGAAATGGCACCTTATATGGCACAAATCCAGCAATTAGGTACTCAACAAATATATCTGACTTGAAACCTACAAAGTTGATAAGTGGCATAATTTAAATCCCAAAACACAGGATTGTCAAAAGAGATAAAGACTTCTCTGGTAAACAAACTATAATTTTTTTCAAAGGGCTTTTTCTCATGAATGTTTTGGAGTAGTTTAAAAAATGATGATGGTGCTAATAGTCAGGATACTGATTTTTAAAATTATTTTTTCCCTTCACATGAAAAAGAGGTCAAGGAAGATTTTTTGCAGTAAGTTTCAAATATGACGTTTTATATACCAGACCTCAAAATTAGTTTCCTATACCTAAGGAAAAAGTATGAGAAAACAGCACTTGATGGAGACATTTTATGATATCTTAAAGATAAAAACCTATTGTGCATTTTAAGGATGGAAAAATGTTAGATCTAAAACTTTCTGTTTCCTCAAAATATCAAAATTATACAAAACAATAAAAACCAGAAGCTAATTCCTATTATGTGACAAACGAAGTTCTGTTATGTCCTAAACCTTGCTTAAGACTTCCAAGCATGTTCTAAAGGCAAAATAGAAAAAAGTCAATGCTTAATGTTACAATAGGAAAAGACAAACCAGAAAGCAATGAATCTGATCGTAACCAATAATAATGAACTATGGTGCTTACAACCAAGTTCATCCTACACTAAAGCCACTACCTGGCTTTACACCTACATACAGCTCTTTTACTGATCTAGACACTCTTTGACAGCAGATAAGACTCCTGCAAACTGAACAGGTTTACTATCTTCTCTGTTAATTACAAGTCCAAGCTTCCACATAACCACATAAAGATTCACAGAGAAAAATAATTTAAAATAACTTACAGCATGTTGAAAGTGCTTAGTACCTCAGGTGTGTTACCTCTACAAGACTCTAAAATGAGGTTAGATGGTTTACCAAAGTTAAATAAGCAAAAAATAGCACTCTGATGTTAGTGACTTCAGACCAGTCCAGAGCTGAGACCAGGTGACCATTGTTTGCTAATCTTTTTCTTCTGTTTGCTGTGTCATCAATCTTCCCCACTCAGGCTTAGCATATGATTACTAAGTTTTAGGCAAATTATATTTAGATTTCTATGCTCATATTTCTTTTCAGGATAATTTTTAATTTTACAACCAAAAACTATTTACCAAATCTAAAAATTCGGCCAAACTGTTAAGAGTACTCCAAGTTATACAATTCTTGCCCATCATCCCATTAAAAAAGATAACATTTTGAAAATTATGACATTTATTGGAGAAAATCACTAAAAAGTATTATTTTGGATGGTTAATCCTTTAGGTAAATGTCACCCTGCTTCTATTCCTCTAACCTGGCACTGATCTATTTATTAAGATTTAGGAAGAAAAGGTGTTATCAGCTTTAGAAAACGATTCTAAAATTAATGGACACCATTCATCGCCCCCACCCTCCACCTCTCAGATTCTCAGCTCAGTTAAATAGCCTGTTACCACAAAGCCCCACCGAAAATCCCCCTGATCCTCCCGTTAAATCCCTAATAATGTCGGGGCACTGGAAATACAAGTCGGTACGTCTTGATCAGCTTAAGAACTACAATACAGACCCCGCGGAGGAGGGATAACTAGCAGGCAGAGAGATTCAGGATGTTCACCAGAATAGGTTCCACGAAGAAGTTAGGGTTGGCAACACTGGATCAAATACTTGGGGGAGGGGAAGGTTCCCGAGTGTGTAGGGGAAGGGGAAAAGCGACAAAGGGTGAATGGGACAAGGTGGGGAAGGAGGACAAGAAAAGAGGGAGGGGAAGGGAGGAAAAGTAAAAGGAGGAGAAAGGGAAATAGGGCAAAGGAGCCATAGGGAGCAAGGGAGGGGGGAACACCGGGATCCGGGCCAAGGGATGGCACAAGACCAGGCTGGTGCCAAGCCGGGGGGCGCGGCGGGGTCGGTGAAAGCGGCCGGGATACCCGAGGGCAGTTGGCTGCAGGGAGGGGGGCGTCCCCATGGGCCTTGGCTAACAGGTGCAGCCGTTTCCTCGTAGGGGAAGGGAGGTCACAGCGCTGCGCTCCGGACCCGCAGCAGCGTCGGCGGCCTCGGACCCTTAATACCTGGAACTGCAGCAGCTTTTCCGTCTGCTCCTGGGTTAAGTCCCGCTCCTCAGGCGCCGCCATTTTGCCGCCGCCTCTACGCCTCTGACCCGTCCGCACCGTCACCCGCCGGAAATGACCTCATTCGTACCCACTTCCGGTCCCAGACAGCCACCGCGAGCCGTCCGATCTCGGACTTGAGATTCTGCTCCGGCAACCTAAAGCTGCTGGGGCGGCTGCCGGAGGCCCCCTCTCAAAGGCACGCCCCTTACTCTTCCGGAAATTCCCGAAAGCCTTCGGGTAGCCCACGTGACTGCTTTAGTAAAGCCAGACTCAATGCATCGCCCTCAATCACCCCAATGGATCGCGGATGATTCCGGAAGCCCCGGAGTCCTTCTGGGATGATCCCGGATGCTGTTTAAGGACCGGAAACGTACGAAAGCAGGAGGCGCCCTTTTTTTTTGCTTCGAGGGCTATCCATCCCACGTGGACCTCAGGGAAGGCCATGGGGTGTACCTCGCACTGTAGCCCCGCCGGTTCGTCTGACCTTCCCAGACCCTTCCTCCTCCGCAAGGAACCTTAGTCCGTATGTGGGAGTAAGAAGATACGCTTTAGAATGGCGGCCCTGACCCGTGGAAAGTGTGAGTCCGCATCGCACTCAGGGCTGGGGTCGAAGCCTTCCATTGTCTTACGTGTAAAATAGGCATAGTGACCTTTGCATTCCCCACGTTTCTGAGATGGCTGTAAGGCAGGGGCTTCCTGTAAACTTTAAAGTTCTATTAAAGTACTAACTGCCCCAAAGCAACCTGTTCAGCCTCCACAACCCCTTCATCACCTTGGCTGGGCATTTGTCTCTCTTTCTCCAGTCTTTCTCTAGTTCCCTCCTTCTCCATCCTGTGTTACTCCTTCCTGCCTCTGCCCTAACCCCACCTCTAGCCTGCCCCTCCGGGTCTTCACTCCTTTTTCCCTTGAGAATCCCTATTTCGTCCAGTTGTTTCAGTTGGTCATGTCTGACTCTTCAATTCTTCTTGAAACCATTTGGGGTTTTCTGGGCAAAGATAATGGAGTGGTTTGCCCTTTCCTTCTCCAGAATCCCCAATTAACTCCGGTCTATTTTTCCCTTCCTTCTAACATCAGCCTTCAGCCACCCTTCCGTGTCCCCAAGCCCTCCAATTTATCAAACTCAATAGGAACAAAGTCTCAGAATTGAAAAAAGATAGGATAGGTCACCTAATCCAA
Organism: Bettongia penicillata ogilbyi; assembly: GCA_023548195.1. Lineage (NCBI taxonomy): Eukaryota > Metazoa > Chordata > Mammalia > Diprotodontia > Potoroidae > Bettongia > Bettongia penicillata. Next base: position 2,358,583 of record JAJHZJ010000277.1, read on the forward strand.
CTTCCACTTTGAATAAATCCCTCTGAAACAAAATTTGCTTAATATTTATTAAGCATATGCTGTCCACAAGGGACTTTACCAGGTATAGGAGATGCCAAGACAAGAGTAAATGTCCCTTCCCTCAAGGACGGTACTTTCTACTAGGGATAGGGGAGGAGGGAGATGTAGCTAGCTTGTACAGAAATCAATACATAATGATTTTTTTAAGAGACGGAGAGAACATTCATAAATAGAAGGATCAAGGAAGGCTTTGTGGAGAAGTTGATCTATGAGCTGAGCCTTTAAATCAACTAGGGATTTTAAAAGGCAAAAATTAGCAAGAATGACATTCATGTCAGTCCAATTCGGTAGAAATGTATAAAGTGTAGAGTAATAAGAAAAATATCTGGAAAGGTTAAGCTGGAGCCAGATTGTGGAGAGCCTTAGGCTGAAATTTTTGTATTTTAACTCAAAGGCAGTAAGAAGCCACTAAACATTTTCAAGCAAGGTGCTAACATATGCTAACATCTGTGCTTTAAGAAAATTATTTTGGCAGCTGTGTGTGGAGGATAAATTGAAAAGGGGAGAGGCTAGAGGCAGGCAGTCTATTTACAAGGCTCTTAAAATACTACAGTCAAAAGAAGAGGACAGATAGGAAATGCATTTCTGAAATAGAATTTACAAGACTTGGCAACTGATTGACTATTGGGAATAAGAGAGTAGATGGATGGATGGACGGACTTACTAAGCACTTGCTATGTGCCAAACATTCTGCTAGATCAAGAATCAGGAATCCAGGATAATTCTGGTATTACAAATCTAAGTGACTAGGAAAATAGTGATGCCCTTAACAGAAATAGAGAAGGTTGGAGGGGAGATGACTTTCGCGGGAAAGGTCATGTTGAATTTTAGGTGTCCCACAGGCAGTTGGTGATGGGGGACGAGTTCAGAAGAGGTATTACAGGTGAATATATTGATTTAGGTGTCATATGCATAGAGATGATAATTGAATTCATATAGGCTACAGTCAGGCACAATTGAAAAATGACTGAACAAAAATGATACAAAGGAAGAGAACTGAGAAAGAAAGTCAAAAAGGGTCCAGGATAGAGCCTGAGGAGGAACATATGTTTGGAATCAGGAAACTGATATAGCAAAGGAGATCCATGCTCAATACTTAAGGCTAGGAGGTTAGTAATCCAGAAAGATGTCATCAGACTGGAAGAATAACTTGGAGAAAGCAAAGTAACAAAAGTTAAGGGAAGAAAGAGATATGGTCTGAGATCCTTTCCAATTCTAAAGCTATGACCTATGATCTTATGCATATTTAGAAGGAAAAAGTACTCAATTATGTGAAGTGATAGAAGTCACCATTGGATTTAACAGTTAAGAACAATGTTCATAGAATGTCGGAAGTGAGTGGGAATTTGAAAGTGAAGACATTAAGTATAGATGCCTCTGAGAATTTGGCAATGAAAGGTATGTAGGTTATAGCTTGAAGATTTTCCAGGGTTAAATGAGAATTTTCTAAGGATTGGGGAAGATGAGGAGAGAGACTTGTGTCTATTTGTAGACTCCAGGGAAGGAGCCAGTGAAAAGAAAAGTTTGAAGGAGAGAGGAGGTGACTAAACGAGGAAGACACTGAAAGACATGGAACAGCACAGAATCAAGGGCACAAGTAAAGGGGCTAGTCTTGGCAGGAATAAAGGCTACCTCTTCCTCAGAAACTAAAGAAAGAAACAAGAAGGTAGGTAAAGATGAAAAGGGATTTAAGTGTGAAATAGGGGAGATGAGAGAGCTCACAACTGTTAGTGTCATTTTTTTCTCAGTAAAAAAAGAGGCAGACATCTCTAGAGGAGTTGAGGGTTGAAGTGATGTTGGCACTTGAAGAGAGTGCAAGAGAGGAGAGAGGGTTTGAAACAAGAGCTTCTGGGAACATAAAGGCCTTCTTGAGGTTCAGCAGTTCAGTCATGTTTGACTCTTCATGACTCCATTTAGGGTTTTCTTGGCAAAGTACTGGAGTGGTTTTGCCATTTCCTTCTCCAAATCATTTTACAGCTGAGGAAACTGAGGCAAAAAAGATAGGTGACTTGCCTAGGGTCACACAGCTAGATAGTCTCTGAGGTTAGATTTGAACTTGGGAAGAAGTCTCTCTGACTCCAGGCTCAGCCTGTGCCCCCTAGATGCCCTTTATTTGAGATTAGATAACATGAATTTGTAGTATACCCAGTTGGCATAATAGTGTGACTTTTTCAAGCTGCATTCATCAGCACAGGAGTAGGAACAGAAAATAGGTGAAGGTGGGAGTGACCAGTTTGAAGACTGGCATGAAAATGACAGAAGGGCAAAGGACTCAGGTATTTAAAGTTGACATATTTATGTCAACTGGCAAACTATGAGGTCAAGACTGCAAGGAGGAAAATGGGACTAGAGCAGGATTAATGAACTGGGATGGAGAGATTAGCGGTTGCAATTAGAATGAAAAAATAGGTTTAGGAGTAATGAAGAGGGCAAAGGCAGAGTAATGAAGGACCAGAAGATATGAAAATGAAGGCAAATATAAGAGTGATAGAGTTTGCAGTGATGCTAAGAACTAAGGTATGACCATTCCTGTGGATAACTGAGATGGACTGAAGGTGTAGGTTATGAAACTTGAGTAGGTTGATTAGCTGAAAGACCAGGATACTCAAGGGGATGCCAATTTTTATACTGAAGTCCTCAAATATGAGGGCAGGAATTGGGTTAAAGAGAAAAACTGTGAGCTAGGTAATGAATTTGAGAAAGAAGGATAGTGACCTACAGGCTAATAGGTGAAAAGAACAAGGATCTGGACAGTGTGATACAGAAATACAAAAGAAGTTACTAAATGACAGTGACAGAGAAAGGGTCTACAACTGGAAGGAGGACATAAGGAATATACCAACTCCTGATCCATTGTATAGGGGACACTGACAGATGGAACAACTAGCACAGGAAAGGGTAGTCAATGATAAGTGTCTCCTAAAGAAAGCCAGGCTTCTGTGAATGAAAGAAAATGAAAAATTTGTGGGGGAAAAATTCCATGAGAAAGGGGAGTTTGTTAACAGTAAAATAGGGATTCCAGAGGGCAGTAAAAGGGTAGGAGTTGATAGGGATTAGAGTATAGGAAGAGTATGGGAAAGGAGTTTTCCATTACCAGGAATGACTACTACATTCAGTAGTTGCTTAATAAGTACTTATTGATTAACAAAGTAAAATGGACATAGAATATTAAATTTTTTAAGGGAACTGAGAGAGCATTTAGTCAACCTCCTTGTCCTTCTTCCTATACAGGGAGATCCTGTACAGATTCTGCTTCCTGTAGAGAAATTTCCCTTTGCAAAATCCATGTCAGGGGCTCATACCTAGAGGAGAAGAATTGCTGAAATTTGCCTCTCTGAAATTTCCATCCATTGCTTCCATTCCTCTCCTCTAGGGCTAAAAAGAATAAATCAAATCTGTGTTCCAGATGGGAGTCTTTCAGATACTTGAAGACAGCTTTCAAATGCTTTGTAAGTCTTTTGTTCTCTAGGGCAGTGGTGTCAGACTCAATCCCAATATAAGAATCCCTGCCCTGATATTGACTTAGTTTTTAAATGTAATGTCATAATTATCTTATTGCATTTTAATTTATTTTGTTAAGTATTTTCCTATTAAATTTTCATTTGACTCAGTTTGCACTCAGGAGTATTGGGAGCTGCATGTATGACATTTTTGTTGTAAGTTAATCAGCTTTAGTTCCTTCATCTAGCTATTATATTGAATTATCTCCTGTCTTCTCACCATCCTGGTGCTCTCCTCTAAATGCATTTTACTTTGTCAATATCTTTTCTAAAACGTCCAAGCAAATTGGCAAGCCTGCCACAAGTCTCTACCCACTCTAGTCCATCCTCCATTCAGCCATCCAAAGTGATTTCCTAAACTGCAACTCCAACGTCACCCCCATACTCAAGAACTTTCAGTAGGTCCCTATCACCTTCAAGATCAAAATAAAATATCCTCTGGAATCCAAAGCCCTTCATAACTTTGCTCCCACTTCATCCCACTTTTTCAGGATCTTACACCTTTCTTCCTATCACATATTTACCCATCCAATGACACTGGCTTCTTTGCTATTCCTCAAAGTCCATTTCTCAACTCCTGACATGTTTTCTGGCTGTTCCCCATGACGAGAATGCTCTCCCTCTTCATCTCTGCCTCCTGTGTTCCTTCAAGTCCTAGCTAAAATACCACCTTCTATAGGAAGTCTTTCCCAGTTTCCTTAGTACTAGTGTCTTCCCTCTCTTGTTTCCAATTTATCCTGTACATAGCTTGTTTATACATATTTATTTGCTTGCCTCTTTCATGAAATTGTGAGCTCCTTGAGGACAGGGTCTGGTTTTTGCCTCTTTTTATATCCCCAGAATTTAGCAGAGTGCCTAGCACATAATTGTTGTTGTTTATCCTTCCTTCTCAAAGAAGACCATGACATCAGGAAACTGAAGCCACAACCTGCAAGTGAATTGGATTTAAGTGAGGGAGAGCAGTGCATAATCACTAGCTTCACTTTCTCCTTTGGAGCTATCTGGGCAAAGTAACACGATATATAGAACAGGGTGACTGGAGATGGCCCTGGATGCAGAAGGAGACCTTGTTTTTCAAGTTACAGTCTTTCTGAGTTTTCACTTTTGAGAAAGAAATCTTAGCCTGTAAACCCCAAGATACCATGCTAAGTTTCAGCCATTAAAATTTACATTCCTCTGGGCAGAGCATCCTCAAGTAAAGGTATGATATCCTATGTGGACAGAGGGAGAGGAAGAAGGAAAAGAACGGAAAAGGTATAGAGGCGAAGGAAGGGAAGGACAGGATAAGGCAGGGCAGGAAGGGAAAGGGAGGGAGGGAGGCAGGAAGGACAGCTGTGTTGCCCAACTGGAACTGGCTTGTTGGATCCTTAGTGGAGAAGCAGCTCAGATTACTTGCAGGCTATTGTTTGTCCTTTGTTCTTGAAGAGAACCATGACAAAAGGAAGGTGATGCATGAATTGACAATGAATTAAATTTAAGTGATGGAGGGCTGTCCAAATCCCCAGCCTCACTTTCTCCTCTAGAGTCATCCAACTGGGGAGAAGGTAGAACAATATGAATGTGTATGTATATGTGTATGTGTATATGTATGTGTGTGGGGGGGGGTGGTGGAATATTTGGTGTGGTTGTTGTCCTTTGTTCTTGAAGAGGATCAAAATGACATCACGATGTTGGGATCTGACTGGCTGATCAGACCAGTATGAGCTTGGAAGACTCTACCTGAGGTTGGCCTCAAGTCATCCTTACAAACATTTGGAGTAGAGATGTCTTCTGACCTCTGTATGAGCACTTGCTTTGTGTGAGTTCTGTAGAATAGTCTTTTAGACAAACTTCAGCCTCAGAGGTTGTATTGAGTGCACAATCATCTACAAACAAAAAGTCATGCACCAACTCTCCCTCCACCTTAGTCTTGGCCTGTAGCCTTTTCAAGTTGAATAATTTTCTGTCAATGCAATAGCTGACTTTGATGCCATTTTCATCCTTGTTGAAGCCATCCAACAACATCATGCCAAAAAGTAGGGGAGCAAGCACACAGCTCTGCTTCACTCCATTGGTAACTGAGAAAGCTTGAGAGCATCTTCCATTATCCAGAACCCAGGCAAGCATGCTGTCATGAAACTGACATACAATACTGATGAACTTCAGGCAACCAAAACTTGCCATAATTTTTCACAAGCCCTCATGACTGACAGTATCAAAAGTCTTGGTCAAATCAATAAACATTGTGTACAGACATCTGGCTGTTTCCTGTGCCCTTTCTGAAGCCACACTGGGTCTCAGATAAATAACCACCTTCCAGGTGAAGGATTGGCCTCTGTGTAGAATTTTGTCAGCAGTGACTAAGAAAGAAACCTCCCTGTGATTGTCAGAAGACAACCTATTTCCCTTTCCTTTATAGAGATGGACAGTGGAGGCATCCTTGAACTCCTGGGGGATAACCTCCTCTTGCCAAATAATCTGGAAAATTTCAGCCAGCTTTTATATGACTAGTGGACCCCCTACCTTGTAAGTCTCAGCTGAAATAGAATCAACACCAGGCATTTTGTCACACAAGAAGAAACTGATGACGTTCAAAATCTCTTCTTCAGTTGGAAGTTTGGCTAGAGAGAAATTGACTTCAACCTGAGGTACATGGTGAATGGTTTCAGCATTGATTGATGATCTGTTGAGAACACTATGGAAGTGTTCAACCCATTTCTCCAGGATCAAGTCCTTATCACTGATCAATGTTTTTCCATCTGCACTGAGTAGTTGAGATGCACCATAAGTCTTTGGCCCATAAAGCCTTTGATGCATCATAAAAGTGCTTTGAATTGTTTCATCTGCCTTCTTACTGAGCCAAAAAACTTGCATTTCTCTAAGCTTCACTTGCACTTTACTTTTGATGAAATTAAATGCTGCCTTCTCAGAGAAGGATGAACTATCCTGCTGGTAAACTCTGTGGAGTTCTTGTTTCTTCATTTAGATGCTTCTGTATTTCCCCATCATTTTCATCAGACCAGTTTTGATGCTTGCAAGTATTCTGACCCAGATGAGTAAACCTCTGAAGTCTGCACATTCCTTTTCATCTCTACTGTTGCCAACTGTGTGTTATTTCAGCTTTCCCTACAGCAATGACCTGTTCATAGTAGAAGAAGCATTCTAATCTGTTGACGTTAAGTCTTCTGGCCATGCACCTTACCTTGTGACCCCTGCTTTTGTTGTATGTGAATGTTTAGCTTGGAGAAAATGAGTTTGGCATTCTGCCACACATTACCTTATTCACTCACACATTCTGTCTGCCTCTTCTCCTTAAAATGACATAGTCTATTAAATGCCAGTGTTTGCTACTAGGGTGCATCCTTGCTTGTGTGTGTGTAGCTTTGTGAGAAGGGGTACTAATAGTTGGAGAGATGAAGGAAAATATCATGTAGGAAGTCTTGATTGAATTGAGTCCTCAAAGAAACATAAGATTTGAGACAGGTATATTCCAGGTTCAGGTGGGAAAGGAGGGAGCCAGAACAAAGATATGGGAGATGTACAGTCATGAAAAGCAGCAAGAAGATCAGTTTGGCTGAACTTTAGCATGCAATTAAAGGGAAGGGAAAGGAATAAACATTTATATAATACTTATGCGTGTCATGCATTATGCTTTAAGCACTTTTCAGATATCCCATTTAAGATCTCAAGACAATCCTGCAAAATAGGTGCTATTATTAATTCCATTTTCAGGTGATGAAACTGAGATAAACAGAGGCAAAATGACTTGCCCGGGGTTAAACAGCTAGCAAGTTTCTGAGACACAATTTGAACTCAGGTCTTCCTGACTTTGGGCCCGGCTTTTATCCACGGTGCCATCTAGTTGCCTCCCTAAGAAGGGAAGTAATATATAATAAGGTTAAGGGTCAGGTATGAAGGATTTTAAGTGACAAACAGAGGAATTTATATCTTAGCCTATAAGATAAGCAATAAGAACTTCTATAGTTTTTGAGCAAGACAATCATGTGGTCAAACTTGTTCTCAAGGAAAATCACTTAACAGCTTGTGAAGGAGGGAGAGATTTAAGGGAGGGAAACTAATTAGTACGCTGTTGGAATATTCTAAGTAAGAATTGATGAGGACCTAAGCTAGGCTAGTGGCCTGGCCATATAAGCAGTGAGAAGGTGTTGGAAGAGAAATCAAATCAAATTTGCATATTGATTTGATATGTAGGATAAGGCAGACTGAAGAGTTGAGGATAAATACTGAGGCTTCAAACGTGGGAGATTGGAAGAATGGTGGCATCCTCAATAGAAATATTGGAAGACAAGGAAGGGGAAGGGGAGAGGGAAGGAAGCTGAAATGGATGATGAATCAGCAAAGAAGACTGAGAAGGAGTGGTCAGACTGGTGGGAGGAAAATCAGGAAAGAGCAATATCATGACAGTACAGAGAAAAGAAAGTATTCAGGAGAAGAGTATCAAACGCTACAGAAAGTTCAAGAAGGATTGAGAAAAGTGCGGGGACTGTCAGATGCCCCCCAGACACAGATACAGGAGACTTATAGTCCAGTTCTTATTTTACAATTGAAGTAGCTGAGGAACAGCAAAACTGGATGATGGATAAACACAAAGTGCTATGTTTGGCTACCAAAAAAACCAAAAAACAAAAAACAGCTGCAGTAATAGAGGATGAAGAAAGCTTTCTTTAATAGACAATAGTTTTGAGTGAAATAAAACTGCAAGTTCAATATAAATCATAATGCTACATGACAGTTAAATTGTCTAACATCTTAGGATCCATTAAAAGAAACATAGTGTCTAGAAGGAGGGTACTTACAGTCTCATTGCAGTCAGACTTGTTAAGAACAGATCAGGAATATTATGTTCAGTTCTGTTCCATATTGTGGGAAGGCAAGATATAGGATATGAAGAAAGGTGACTAATGTGTAGGAGACTGGAGACATGCCATGGAAACAGTTGAAGAAAATGGTTGAAGTTAATAGGAATGTTTAGCTGAAGTATTCTTCAACTTTATGGGGATATGATAGCTCTCTTTAAATAATTAAAGAAGAATCCCACTTGTTCTGTTTCTCCTGGGAGGGGAGAGCTAGGAAAAATGGGGAAGAGAATGGCTGTCAGCTGGAGCATTGACAGAGGAGGGCATCCAGGATGGTGTAAAGTTTCAAGACCATGCCATAGGAGAACTCAGGATAGTTAGTCCTAGAAAAAAAGCAGATTAAAGGACATAGCATAGTAGCAGAGCTAGGGCTCAAATCTAAGCCCTCTGACTCTAAATCTAGTATACCCTTTCCTCAACACCAGGCATCATTTTTTTTTAATTTTGCAAAACTAAAGACAAAATGCCATTTCAAAAATCTCTTCTCTTCTACCTTAATTAATTTACTTATTCAGTTCCATGGCAATAAAACTACCAAAAAATTACGTTAGAGAGCTAGAAAAATAATAACAAAATTCATCAGGAAGAACAAAAAATCAAGAGTATCAAGGGAATTAATTTAAAAATGCAAAGGAAGGTAGCCTTGCTATACTAGATCTAAAACTATATTGCAAAGCAGCCATCATCAAAATTATTTGGTCCTGGCTAAGAAATAGAGTGGTGGATCAGTGGAATGGGTTAGAAACACAAGTTGTTATTACTGTTGTTTGTCCTTCCTTCGCAAAGAAGACGATGACATCAGGAAGCTGATGCTATGACTCACAAGGGAATTGAATTTAAGTGAGGGAAGGTAGTGCAAAATCACCAGCCTCACTTTCTCTTGGAGCTACCTGGGCACAGTGGCAAGATATACTGGAGGTGGCCCTGGATGCAGGAGACCTTGGCCTTTTTAAATTAAGGTCTTTCTGAGTTCTCACTTTGATTGAGACAATACCCATAAGGCTAGGAAAGAAATGAGCCAAGGAATGATCCCTTTTACCCAATTTAAAAAAAAAAATCTGGGAGGGGAAGATCCTCTGAGTTTCTGGTCAAAACAGAAACAGTTGCCATTTACATTTACTCTTGAGCCCTCAGGGCCCAAACAATGACCACTAAGGGGGACCTGGGGTGGGACCTATTGTTGGCCAATCAATGAAAGCTAGAGTGATTTGGGTTTAAGGCAAGGTCTTTAAGAAAGGAATCTATTCTGTAAACCCCAAGATATCTTTTTAAGTTTCAGTGTTCAAAATTCACATTCCCCCAGGCAGTAAATGACTATAGTAATCAACTCTTTGATAAAACCTAAACCCTCCAGTTTCTGGGATAAGAACTCACTATTTGACAAAAACTACTGGGAAAACTGGAAAATAGAATAGCAGAAACTAGCCATAGATCAACATTTCACACTATGTACCAGGATAAAGTCAAAATGGGTACATGATTTAGACACAAAAGGTGATACCATAAGCAAATCGAGAGAGCAAGGAATAGTTTACCTGTCAGATCTATGGAGAAGGGGAGAATTTATGCCCAAATAAGAGATAGATAACGTTATGAAATGCAAAATGGATTTTTTTATTACATTAAATTAAAAAGCTTTTGCACAGGAAAAAAACCAATGCAACCAACATTAGAAGGAAAGTAGAAAGCTGGGAAATGATACAGCAGTATTTCTGATAAAGGCCTTATTTCTCAAATTAGAGAAATGAGTCAAATATATGAGTACAAGTCATTCCTCAACTGAGAAATGGTCAAAGGATATGAATAGGCAGTTTTCAGATAAAGAAATTAAAGCCATCTGTACTCTTATGAAAAAATGCTCTAAATCACTAATCTCTAAATTAGAGAAACGCAAATTGAAACAGCTCTGAGATACCAACTCACACCTATCCAACTGACTAATATGACCAAAAACAAAAGTATTAAATGTTGGAGAAGATGTGGGAGAAGTAGAACACTAATTAATGCATTGTTGGTAGAGTTGTGAACTGATTCAACCATTCTGAAAAGAAATTTGGGACTGTACCCAAAGGGCTATAAAACTGTGCATACTCTTTGACCCAGCAATACCACTCCTAGGTCTTGGAAAAAAGATGTATTTGTATAAAAATATTCATAGTATTTATAGAAGCCTTTTTTTTTATGGTGGCAAAGAATTGGAAATGGAGGGGTTGCACATCCGTTGGGGAATGGCTGAATAAGTTTGTTATATGATTGTGATGGAATAATATTGTACTGTAAGAAATGACAAGGAGAATGCTTTCAGAAAAACCTGGAAAGATTTACATGAACTCATGCAGAGTGACATGAGGCAGCTAATTTTTCAGGTTGTCAGTCAATAAACATTTATTGAATTTCTACCATGTGCCAGGCACTGTGCTAAGTTCTAGGGATGCAAAAAGAGGCAGAAGACAAATGATACTTTCAGGGAGTTCACAATCTGATGGGGAGACACCATGCAAACAAATATGTACAAACGAGTTATTTACAAGATAAACAGGAAATAATTAAGAGAGGGAAGGCCCTAGAATTAAGAGAAATTGGGAAAGGGTGCCTGTAAAAAGCAGAATTTTAGTTGGGAGTTGAAGGAAGCTAAGGAAGTAGGGGATGGGGGTGGGTGAAAGGAGAGAGTGTTTCTGGGGTAAGAGAAAAAGTCCAGAGCTAGAGAGATGGAGTGTCTTGATAAAGGAACACCAAGGAGACCACTGAATTGAAGGGAACATGGAGGAGACAGTATAAGGTGTAAGAAGACTAGAAAAGTAGGGTGAGGTAGGAGGTAGGACTAAATGATAAAGAGTTTTGAACACCAGAGAATTTTGTATTTGATCCTGGAGATCGAATTTTTGTGTGTCTTAAAATGTGATGCCCAAAACTGAACACAGTGCTACAGATGTATTCTGACAAGGGAAAAATGTAGTAGAGCTATTATTGCCCTTGGTCTGGGAACTATACCTCTCTTTTAAAGCAACCAAGAATAGCACTAGGTTTTTTTGGCTGTCATAGCACACTATTGAAATATTGAGTTTGGGAGCCAAGATGTCAGAGTAAAGGCAGGGAGTCACTTGAGGTCTCCTCCAAACCCCTCCAAATACCTTTAAGAAATGACTAAACAAATTCTAGAACAGCAGAACCCACAAAAAGACACAGCAAAACAAAATTCCAGCCCAAGAAAACTTGGAAGTTCTGTAGGAAAGGTCTGTTGCATTAAGGTGAGAGAGGACCACAGTTCAGTGCAGGCCTTGCCACTATAGACAACTGAGAAAATCAGCAGGAAAGGTCTGTCACACCTGGGTAACAGAGTACAGTCCAGTGAAGGCCATGCCAGCACAGCCATAGCCACAGCAAACCAGGAGCAGGCCTTGGCAGTAACTAAATCAGCAGCAGCAGTGGCAGCAGCTGCTTCTGAAGCTCTCAGCCCACAGATGATCCAGGTGACAGTCATGGGTGAAAGTCTTGGGGTGAGGAGGGGTGCTAGCACAGCAGAGCTTGCACCCACAGTGGAGGGGGGCGGCCCTCATCAGAGTTCCAAGGCAGAAAAGAGTGTTTGTGGTCTCTCAAAAACCAGAGCATAGGACAGGAAAATAGGAAACACTTCTCCTTAGATCATACCACCTTGGAAGTACTGAAACCTTACAGATCCCTGAAAGTATCTCTGAAAATAGCTGCACAAAACCCCTGGAAGCAGAGTCCCTACCTTAGCAAGGAGTTAAAAGTCAAGTAATAGGTGGGTAAAATCAGCAAACAGCAGGGAAAATATGATATTCTGGAGGCCAAAGGAGCTAGGATTAAGACTGAGAATCACCTACCCAGCAAAACTTAGTGTAATCCATGAGGGGAAAATTTTGATATTCAATGATGTAGAGGAATTTAATGCATTCTTAAGAAAAGACCAGAGCTAAATAGAAATTTTGACTTTGAAATGTAAGACTCAAGAGAAGCATAAAAAGGTAAACAGGAAAGGGAAATCATAAGGGACTTAATAAGGTCAAACTGTTTACATTCTTACATGGAAAGATGATATTTGTAACTCATGAGACCTCATTATTAGGGTAGTTGGAGGGAATATATATATAGACAGAGGGCACAGGATGAGTTGAATATGAAAGAATGATACCTAAAATATAAAATTAAGTGGTGAGAGAGTAATCAACTGGGAGGAGAAAGGGAGAGGTAGAATGAGGCAAATTATCTCATATAAAAAGAGGCAAGAAGTTTTTACAGTGGAGGGAAAGAGAGGGGAGGGGAATAGGAATGAATGAACTTTACTTTGGTTGACTTAAGGAGGGAATAACATACACACTCAGTTGGGCATAGAAATCTATTTTATCCTACAGGAATTTAGGGGGAATGGGATAAGAGGAGGGGGTGATAGAGGAGAGAGCAGATTGGGGGAGGGGATAATCAGAAGCAAAAAGTCCCTTTTGAAGGACAGGGTAAAAGGAGAGAATAGAATCAATGGGGAGAGGTGGGATAGGATGTAGGGAAATCTAGTTAGTCTTTCATAACATGATTATTATGGAAGTGTTTTGCATGACTACACATGATATAACCTATATCAAATTACTTGTCTTCTCAATGAAGGTGGGTGGGGAGGGAGGAAGGATGAGAATTTGGAACTCAGTTGTAAAAAATGAATGTTAAAAATTGTCTTTACATGTAGCTGGCAAATTAGATACACAGGTCATGTGGTATAGAAATCTATCTTACCTTACAGAAAAATAGAAGGGAAAGTGAAAAAGAGAAGGGGGAGGTGATAGAAGGGAGGGCAGATTGGGGGAAGGGTAGTCCAAAACAAAACACTTTTGAGGAGGGAGAGTGTGAATGAAGAGAGAGAATAGAATAAAAGGGGGGAGGAGGAATAGGATAGAGGGAAATGCAGCTAGCAATAGCAACTGAAAAAAAATTTTTGAAGCAGTTTTCTCTGATAAAGTCCTCATTTCTCTAACATATAGAGAACTGTATCAAATTTATAAAAGTAAGAGCCATTCCTCAATTGATAAATGATCAAAAGATACAATCAGTTTTCAGATGAAGTAATTAAAACCATATGAAAAAATATTTTAAGTCACTATTGATTGGAGAAATCTAAGTTGTAACAATCTTGAGGTACTACCGCATACATATTAGATTAGATAACAGGACTGAAAAGATGAATGACAAATGTTAGAGGGGATGTGGGAAAAATGAGACATTAATGTACTGTTGTCAGCGTTGTTAATTCAGTCATTCTGTAGAGCAATTTGGAACTATGCCCAAAGGGCTATAAAACCATACATACTCTTTGACATAGCAATACTACTTCTAGGTTGGTATCCTGAAAGAGATAAAAAACAAAAAGGAAAAGGATCTATAGGTACAAAAATATTTTATAGAAGCTTTTTTTCTGGGGGTAAAGAATTGGAAACCGAGGGGATACAGGGAATGGTTGAATAAATTGTGATGTGTAATTGTGATGGAATACTATTGTATTGTAAGAAATGATGAGCAGGATGCTTTCAGAAAAACCTGGAAAGACTTAGATGGGTTGATGCAAAGTGAAATGTACTATGTACAAAGTAACAGAGATATTGTAGGATGATCAGCTGTGAATGACTTAGCTATTCTCAGCAATACAATGATCCAAGACAACTCTGAAGGACTTATGGTGAAAAATGCTATCCATCCCCAGAGAAAGAATTGATGGTGTCTGAATAGAGATCAAAGCAAACTGTTTTTTTCCTTTTCTTTATTTTTCTTAAGTTTTTTTTAAATATATGTTTTCTTTCACAACATGCCTATTATGGAAATGTTTTGCATGACTACACATGTATAACCTATATCAAATTGCTTGCCTTCTCAATGTGGGGTTGGGGGGGTGGGCCAAGAGAAGAAGGGAGGGAATTTAGAACTCAAAGTTATAAAAATTAATGTTAAAAATTGTTTTTGCATGTAACTGAGAGGAAATAAAATATTAAATAAAAATTTTTAAAAAGAAATGAGTTTGGAGTCTAATAAAAATCCTAAGATCTTTATCATAAGAACTGATATCTATTCATGCTCCTTCCCCTCCTCCCATCCTATGCTTTTGAATTTGTTTTTTGAACTCAGGTATACAATTTTACATTTATAAGTTTTAAATTTCATTTTATTTAACATGGCTAATTATTTTAACCTTTAAAACTATTTTTAGATTTTCATTCTGTCACACAAATTGCCAGTTATTCCTTGCAGTTCCATCTCATCTACAAATTTGATAAAAATGCTTTCTATGGATTATCAACTTTTATTCATAAAAAGTTGAACAGTTAGGGTTGAGGACAAATCCCTGGGATACTTCACTAGAGACCTTCTTCTAAAGTAACAATGATTAATTAATACCAATCTTTTGGTCCAGTCACTCAACCAATTCTGAGAGTCACAAACCATACTGTCATTTCACCCATATATCTCCATATCTACAATCATAGTACAACAGACTTGGTCAAATTTTGCTGAAATTTTAGTATACACTACCTACAGAATTCTCTTAATCAAGTCATTCTACAACAAAGGAAATAAAATTAATCTGTCATGATCTGTTTTTGGTATGCTGATACTGCCTTTCCATCATCAATGGTCCTCTTTTTAGGTACTCATAAACCATCCCTTTAATAATATATACTTGAATTTTTTCATGAATTGAAGTAAAATTCAATGCCCTATAGTTTGCATACTTCCCTCTTTTTGCTTTCTGAAAATGAGAGCAATACTGGTTCTTCTTAAATTCTGTGACACTTCTCCCAATCCTCAAGGTCTTTCAAAGTTCACTGATAGTGGCTCAGCTGCCATATCAGCTAATTATTTCAGAACCCTAGGATGTAGTTCATCCAGGTGTAGTGACTTGAACTTATTAAGGCCAGCTAGACACTTTCTTAATCTTCTCCTCACTTGAGTTTGAATTTTACTTTTGTTCTCCAGAGATCATCCTGCTTAGAAAAGAAAATAGAAGCAAAATGGGAATTTAATATTTCAGGTTTCTCACTGCCATTCGTCAGCATTATCCTATCTACTCTGAGTATTTATCCTCTCCCTTCATTGTTTTTTCTCCTTTCACCAATGTGAATTGTTTTCGAAAAGTTCCAGCATTTGTGGGGTTTTTTTCAAATAACAAGCATTTCTTATTAATCTGTCCTTTCTCTTAACTGTTCCTCCAAATCGAGCAATTACGTAACAAAAAAGAAAAACCCTCACCACATATCTGGGGCAGCTAGGTGGTACAGTGCATATAATACTAGACCTGAAATCAAGAAGACATCTTCCTGAGTTCAAATCTGACCTCAGATACTAACTAGCTATGTGACCCTGGGCAAGTCACTTAACCCAGTTTGCCTCAGTTTCCACATCTGTAAAATGAACTGGAGAAGGAAATGACAAATCACCCCAGTATCTTTTCCAAGAAAACCCCCAAAAGGAATCACAAGGAGTTGGACACGACTAAGCAACAAAGCAGTACATATCTGCATAGTTGGGTAAAAGAAATTCCCACATTAACAATGTCCAAAAAGTATGTCTTTTCCTTCATCTTAAATTTATAACCTGTCTGGCAAGAAATGAATGGTGTGTTTAATCTTTATTCATACGGTTTTGTGGATTTTCATTGTGCTGATCAGAGCTCCAAAGTCTTCCAAAGTTGTTTTCCCCTAGGAATATTATCATTATATACACTGTATTATTCATATTCACTTTGTTCTGCATCATTTCATAAATGTCTTCCTAGTTTCCTCTGAAATTATTTATTTTGTGATTTCATATGGTACAATAATATTCCATTGTATTCATATACCACAATTTGTTTACTTATTCTACAGAGTACAGATACCCTGAAAATAGTGGCTAAAAATATTTTGGCCATATAGATCCTTTTCCTCTTTCTTAAATTATTTTGAGGGTTAAAGGCCTTGTAGCGGTCTGTTATGTCTGGAACATTGACTATCTTTCAAGAAAGTCTAATCTGTTATCTCTGTGATACTAAGTAGCCATGCAGGTGGATACCACCAAAGAGCGTTCCATGGTGACAAGATGGAAGGAGGGGTTATTGCTAGTCTTACATTCCAAATTTCCAATCATATTGTTCCCCATATCTGTGACGCTTCTGACTTTGTAACTAATTGTATTATTCTCCCCATCTACGACACTGCCTTCTAGTGTTTGGATGTTCTTCGTTTTGTCCACAAAAGTAACATCAGCTCTCATTCCAAGTCTTTTGACTTGCTGAGGAGCTAAAGGATCCTTTTATTGGTAACTGCTAGATTTACCAATAAATTGAATGTGCTCAAAATTTTGTTGCCTCATTTTGCCTTAATTTCAATCATGGCTCTAGGCTTATTATAGTGCCTAGAACATAGCAGATGCCTAATAAATGTTTGTTGATTGATCTATTTTATTTTGTTGTTTTCCCTTTAAAAATGAGCTCTTAGTTTTATCTATTGTTTTTAGGTTGTGGTTTTTTGCTTTAAATTTTACTAATTTCTCCTTTGATTTTCAGAATTTCTATTTTGGATTTTAATGAGGGGTTTTAAATTTGTGGGTTTTCTAATTTAGTTTTATGCTCAATTAATTGACTTGCTCATTTTCTCTTTTGTAAATGAAAATGTTAAGAGATAAAAAATTTTCCTACAAACTCTTTTATCTAATTCCACAAATTATGGTATGCTGTGTCAGTGCTGTCATTTTCTTTGATTAAATTGTCTATTGTTTCTGTGATTTGTTCTTTGGACCACCAATTTCTTAGGATTAAGTTTTTTAATCCTTTATTCAACGTCCCTCGTTGAAAATTATTTTTATAGCCTTGTGGTTAGTAAAGGATATATTTGATATTTCATTTCTGCATTTGTTTGTAATATTTTAATACCCTTATACGTAGTTCCTTATTTTAAAGATAAGGAAATATTTTAAAAGTATTTTTTATTAATTCAATGAAATTTCCCAATTATATGTAAAAAATTTTAACAAACTTTTTTTAAAAATTTTGAGTTTCAAATTCTCTCCTACCCCTCTCTCCTCCTTGAGAAAGTAAGCAATTTGATTTCCTTTATGTATGTGAAGTGAGGCAAAATCTATTTCCATATTAGCTGTGTTGCAAAAGAAAACACAAAATAAAGCAATAAAAATGAAGAAAGGAAAAAAAAAACATGCTTCAATCTGCATTCAGAGTTCATCAGTTCTCTCTCTGGAAGTGGACAGCATTTTTTATCATGAGGTTTTTGGAATTGTTCTGGATCATTGTCTTGATCTAAATAACTAAATCTTTCACAGTTGATAATCGTTACAGTATTGCTGTTACTGTGTGTAATGTTCTCCTGGTTCTGCTCACATCACTGCACGAATTCATATGAGTCTTCCTAGGTTTTTCTGAAACCATCTTGCTCATCATTTCTTATAACACAATAGTATTCCTTCACAATGATATGGTGTAACTTATTCAGTCATTCCCCAACTAAGGGGTAGCCTATTGATTTCCAGTTCTTTGCTACCACAAAAAAAAACCTTATATAATGTTTTTGTACACATCGGTCCTTTTCCCTTCTCTTTGATCTCTTTGGGATACAGGCCTAGTAGAGGTATTGTGGGGTTAAAGGGTATGCAGAGTTTTAAAGCCTTTTGGGCATAGTTCCAAATTGTTCTCCATAATTGTTGGATCAATTCACAATTCCACCAGCAATGCATCAGTATTCCAACTTTTCTACAGTCCTTCCAGCATTTATCATTTTCCTTTTGTGTCCTGTTAGTCAATGTGATAGGTACAAGGGGGTGTCTCAGAGTTGTTTTAATTTGCATTTCATTAATCAATATGGAGCATTTTTTTCATATGACTATAGATAGCTTTGATTTCTTCTTCTGAAAATTTCCTATTCATATCGTTGACCACTTATCAATTGGAGCTTGACTTGTATTCTTATAAATTTGACTCAGTTCTCTACATATTTGAGAAATGAAGCCTTTATCAGAGAAATCTGCGGTAAAATATTTCCCCCCAGTTTCCTGTTTTTCTTCCTAATTTTGGCTGCATTTGTTTTGTTTGTACAAAAGCATTTTAACTTCACATAATCAAAATTATGTATTTTACTTCCCATAATTCCCTCTATCTGTTGTTTGTACAGTAACACTTCCCTTGAAGATAAGGAAATTGAAGCCCAAAGAGGTTCAGTGAATTGTCCAAGGTCACACAAGTAGTAAGTGGAAGATCTGAGATTTACATATAGTTCTTTGACTCCAAATCCACTATTCTTTCCCCTGTGCCAAATCATTTGCCTCCATTTCTATATACATCTTTTTCAAATCTAAGTTAGTCTGTGAGTTCCCTATATAGGGATAAAGGTCCTCTTAGGCAGCTTCCCCATCTCCTTATTGCAATAATTTCTGCTTGGATCTTTTGGATTTTGCTCTTGAGAGCTCCTCATTTTCTTGGATAACCCTTGTGAAATAATAAGACATTGGATCTTACTTATCCTTTCTCTGAATGCCTTGCAATCTCTTTTCCTGAACCCCTTTAGTATAGTTCCTTCTCTCTGTTGATTATCTCAATTTGAGCTCTATATACCTTATTGAACATAGTTGTCTTCACATTGTCTCCTCCACTGGACTATGAGCTCCTTTAGAGCAAGTAATGTTTTTTTTTTGTTGCCTTTATTGCTATCTTCTGCATTTAGCACAATGCTTGGCACATAGTAGGTGCTTAATAAATGCTTATCGACTGATTGCTCTCCACAAATTTAAGGTATCCATCAGATTATATCTTGCTTTCTTCTCTTTATCAACCAATCTCAACAACTCCAGAAAAGGGACTTGGAGTCAGAAAATTTAGGTTCAGATATTAATCCTGGTATTTACTAATTGTACAATCTTAAACAAGTTATTTAACATCTCTGAGCCTCAGATTCCTCATACGTAAAATAAGGACTACAATATTTTCATTGGGGCCGCTAAGTGGCACAGTGGATAGAAAACTGGGTTTGGAATCTTCCTGAATTAAAATCTGGCTAGCTGTGTGAACCTGGGCGAGTCACTTAACACTGTTGGCTTCACTTCTTCATCTATAAAATGAGCTACAGAGGGAAATGGCAAACCAACCCAGCATGTTTGCCAAGAAATCATTGGATCACAAAGAGTTGGACATGACTGAAAAATTACTGAAATACTATTTGCATTAGCCACCTCTCAGGGTTGTGGTGAAAAAAGTGAATTGTAAAGTTTAGAGACCTATTTGTATCACCTAGGGATGGGGAACCTTCTAGGTCCTTGGGTTTGGCCTTTTGACTGAGGAAAAGTTTTACAGAACAAATCCTTTTATTAAGAGAATTTTGTTCCGTGAGATTTGGATTCAGTCAAAGGGTCATACTTGCAGACCTAGAGGGTCACATGTGGTTGCAAGGCTGCAGGTTCCCCACCCTTCATGTAACCTATTTTTGTTATTATTACTGATTAAAAGAGTAATAAGTGTGTCTCACCATTCAACAATACTTTATAGTTGACAATACATTTTATTTTAATTCTCACCACAGCCATTTGGACTAAGTAATATACATATTTTGATCTTCATAGATGAGGAAATGAAAGCTCAGAATGAACAGAAGCACAGAAACTAAAAGTTGGAAGAGATCAGCCAGCGCATCTCCAAACTGAGAAGGGCACCCCCAATACATGGTAATCAAAATTTCATTTAAAGATATCCAAAAACGGAGAGCACACTACTTTATGAGGCAACATATTCCACTTTGGGATAATTCTAATTGTTAAAATTTTTTTTGTTTTCTATATTAAGCTGAAATCTGCTTAACTGTGTCTTCTCCCCACGGTTCCTCATTCTGCCCCCTGGGAAAAAGCAAAAGTCTAATCCCCCTTCTACCCCACAGCATTGCAAATACTTAAAGATGGAAATCAGGTCTCTTTCCCTAATTCTCACCCCAAATGTTCTCAAGGCTTTCACAGACCTTCAAATGAAAACTCAGAGACCCAATCTAGTCCAAATCTGTATTTGATAGAGAATCTCTTCTCCAATAACTCAAAACAAGGTGCCATCAAGCCTTTATTTGAAAACCCCTAGTAGGGGTCAAGGTGGCAGAGTGAGAAGTCAACAACTTCTGCTTCCTCAAAACCTCTTCCACAATGAGCGCAGAAAATATGCCAAATTGAACTGAGTGGAAAAGTCAAGAAAATTCAAAGTGAGAAATTTTTTTTAGTCAGAGCAGCTTAGAGAGACCTAAAAGTCATTCAATAGTAGGGTGGGAGCTGAGCAGCACAATGCAGGAGAAATGTCACCCTGCTGTGATAGTGGCAGAAGTGGATCTGGGAGAAGCTCAGTGTTCAGAGATGGCAAGCGGACTGAATACCAAGGCAGAAGGATCCCAGGGAACCCCATTCTAGCACTAGTAGGTACAAGTGCCATCTCAGAGCTCTGTCCAAAAAGCTCATTGTCCAGTTCCAGGATGGAGAGAAGCAGTTGTGGTTACACAAGACACAAGAAAAGCAGGGGCCCTACTTTTCTAAGGAGCTGAGTGCAGATCCAGAGGGCAGCGAACAGACTTTTCTCCAATTGGAAAGTGCCAAAAACTTGCAGCTCCCTAGACTGAATTGTAAAAGCAGTAGAAGGACATAAAAGACTGAATCTCAGACCAATCATCCCTCTCACCCACAGAAGTAAGCAGAGCCCAATACAACATTAAGTCCAAAGTCAAGAAGCAGACTAGAAAAATACACAGGCAAAGCATTACAAAAAAATCTGACCATAAAAACTACTGTAGTAACAAGGAAGCTTAAGATGCAAACTCAGAAGAAGACGACTCAAAAACATCTACAAGCCTCAAAGAAAAATGCAGATTTCACATAAGGTCAACAGGAATTCCTAGAAGACTTAAATTATGCAAGAAAATTCTGCAAGTTAAATAAGAGTTATGCAAGAAAATTATGAAAAAAGAATTAACAGCTTGGTAAGAGGCACCAAAAATACTGAAGAAAATAACTCTTTAAAAAGTGATCAAGTGGAATTTATTGACTCTAGGAGACATTAAGAAACAATAAAACAAAGTCAAATGACTGAAAAAATAGAAGAAAATATGAATTATCTCATAGGAAAAACAACTACTGAAAAGAGATAATTGAAGAATTATTGGACTACCTGAAAGCCATGAACAAAAAATGAACCTGGACATCATATTTTGCTAATGGTATTGATGCAAAAATTTTAAATAAAATACTAGCAAGGAGATTACAACAAAATATCACAAAGATCATACACTATGACCAGATTGGATTTATAAGAGGATTGTAGAGCTGGTTCAATATCAGGAAAATTATAAGCATAATTGATTATTAATACAGAAAAAATCATGATTATTTCAATAAATGCAGAAAAGGCTTTTGACAAAATACCACATCCATTCTTATTTAAAAAAAAAAACATTAGAAAGCATAGAAATATATGAAATTTTTCTTAAAATCATAAGTAGTGTATCTCTAAAATCCAGAGGAAGCATTATCTATAATGGAGATAAACTAGAAACCTTTCAAATAATATCAGGGGTGAAAGCAAAGATGTTCATTAACATCATTATTATTCAATAATGTACTGGAAATGCTACCTATAGCAAAAAGATAAGAAAAAGAAATTGAAGAATATCAGGGGAATCAATGAAAAAAAAAATGTGAAGCAAGGAAGTCTAGCAATACCAGAGCTCAAACCATACTAAAAAGCTGTAATCATCAAAACAATTTGGTACTAAACAAGAAAAAGAGTGAATCAATGGAACAGATTGGGTATACAATATACAGAAGCAAATGAGCACAGTAACCTAGTGTTTAATTAACCCAAAGGATCCCAAGTATTGGGGCAAGAATTCATTATTTGACAAAAACCTCTGGGAAATCTGGGGAGTGGTCTGGCAGAAATTGGGCATAGACCAATATCTCACACTATATACCAGATAAACTTAAAATGGGTACATCATTTAGATATAAAAAAGATAGCAAAAGCAAATTAGGGATGCATGGAAGAGATCACCTGTCAGATTTATGGATAAGCAAAGGACTCATGACCAACCAAGAAATAGAGAGGTTCGTAAGAGGTAAGATGGATAATTTTGAGTACATAAAAAATTAAAAAGTTTTTGCACAAACAAAATCAGTGCAGCCAAAATTAGAAGGAAAACAGGAAACTGGGAACAAAATTTTACAGCAAACTTCTCTAATAGATGTCTCATTTCTCATATATAGGGAACTAAGGCAAATTTATAAGAATAAGATTATTCCCCAATTGATAAAAGATTCAGGGATATGAATAATCAGTTTTTAGAGAAAAAAATCAAAGCTATCAATAGTCATATGAAAAAAATGTCCTAAATCAATAATCATTAGAGAGATGCAAATTTAAACACCTCTGAGATATCATCTCACCCCTTTCAGATTGGTTAACAAGACAGAAAAGGAAAGGACAAATGCTGGGGAAGATATGTGAAAATAGGCATGCTAATTTATTTTTGGTGGACTAGTCCAACCATTCTGGAGAGCAGTTTGGAACTATGCCCCCCAAACTATAAACCTTTGACTTTGCAATACCACTAGGGGGTTCATACCCTAAAGACATTGAAGAATAAGGAAAAGGACCTATTAACTATTTATAGCAGCTCTTTTTGTGTGGGCAAAGAAATGGAAACCAGGGGGATGCCCGTTGATTGGGGAATGGCTGGGCAAGTTATAGTGTATAAATATGATGAAATACTATTGTGCTGTAAGAAATAATGAAGAGAATGGTTTCAGAAAAACCTCATAAGATTTATATGAATTGATGCAAAGTGAAGTGACCAAAATTAAGAGAATAATTTACATAGAAACTGCAGTGTTGTAAACATAATTGTGAAAGGCTTAGTAAGTCTGATCAAAATAATGATATACCACAATTCCAAAGACTCATGAAGAAAAATGCTATCTACCTCCAAATGGAGAACTTCAGGGTGAAGACTGAAACATTTTTTTCCCTATTTCTTTTTTTTTCTCCCCTCCTTGGAACACAGATAATGTAGAAATGAGTTGACATGACTTCATTTGTATAATGAGCATTGTATTTGTTGCCTTCTCAATGTGATGGGGAGGGAGTGGAGGAAGGGAGAAAATTTGGAACTAAAAAAAATTGAATACATTTTTAAAAAAGAAAAGAAATGAAGCCCCCCTCCCCAACCTCCTAAAAGGGAGAGTAGACAGCTAGGTGACTCAATGGAAAGAGTGCTAGACCTAGAGTCAGAAAACCTGAGTTCAAATTCATCCTCAGACACTAGCTGCAAGACCCTGAGCAAGTCATTTTTACCTGCTTACCTCTTTTCCTCAACTATAAAACAAGTGTAATAATAGCACCAATCTCCCAGGGTGGTTGTGAGCATAAGATGAGACAATTATAAAGCCCTTAGCATCATATCTGGCACATAGTAGGCGCTATATAAATACCAGCTATTGTCTATTATTACCTCCAGAGGCAGCAGGTTCCAAGACTGGACTTTCCTAATATTTAGGACTTTTTCCTTAAATTGAAGTGAAAATATTCCCCCTCTGAAACTTCCCCTCCTCCCAATCTCTTCACCCACCCCTCATCTCCCATTTTTTTTCTAGTTCTGACCTCAGGATCCAAGCAGATTAAATCTAAGGCTTTTTCAAAGAAAACATTTTATGACCTCGAAGCCACATCAACCCTCCCTGCTTCCCTCACTTTCTACCTGAGGAAACTAAGGCTCTGAAAAGTGAAATGACTTGTCCAAGGTCACACAGCTAGTAAATGGCCTACCTAACCCAGCTATATCCCAGTACCAGCCCCTCCAGATGGCACCAAACCGGAGGGCAGCAGGACTGTCGCCTCCTCTTTTCCAGCCAGCTTGTCCCCCTTAATGAGTTACACTGAGCCCGTTTATCCTGACCCGTCTCTAGCTCGTGAGCTCTTTTCCTGCCTTTCTGGAGTTTTTGGACCCGGCTCCCTGGGAGCCCCCCACTCTCGCTGCCGTCCGCCTGTAACTGTTGACATCACCCCATTCCCTGCTTTTGGACTGGCTCCTCCCCCGGGCGCTTCCTCCAGCCGCAGTGACAGCTGAGCCCCGATAGGAAGCGATCTCTGCGGTGCGGGGCCCAGCTCCGGCCTTCCCTGCCCTCCCCGGCGGGCTCGGCTCGGCCGGCAGTGTCGGGTTACCGGAGCCTCCGCCGTGTCCTGTGCGCCAGGGGTGGGGTGCAGGCGCCGGGGCTGGGCACACGTTCGGCGAGGCAGCGGTGGACGGTGCGAGGACGCAGCCTGCTAAACCATGGCTGAGGACTTCGGCTTGTTCTCCTCCGGCAGCGGGGCCCCAGGGCCAGCGGAGGAGGACCCGGCAGCTGCCTTCCTGGCCCAGCAGGAGAGCGAGATCGCAGGCATCGAAAACGATGAGGATGGTCTGGGCGGCGCTGAAGGAGCCCTGCCGCAACCGGCCGCTGAAAATGGAAGTAAGTAGCCCGGTGCCTGAGGCAGCCAGGGGGGCTGTCCGGTCCCAAGGGGGCTCGCACGCGGGGGGAGGGGCGGAGGAGACGCAGGGCAGTGGACACCCGAGCCCCCGCTAAGGCCCTGTCTGTAATTCCAGAGGCCGGGATCGCTGCCAAGGGACAGGCCAATCTGGAGACAGGGTAGGTAGGGCTGGGAAGGGGAGCCACGAAGCCCGGCGGTGGCTGGGTCTAGGTGAGGAGAAGGTGCATCGGGCAGTCAGCCATATGTAATTCCTAGACCAGGGAATGGTCTGAACCTGCCAACTCCAGGATTGCAGAGGCAGGGGCATAACCATTGCAGGCTGCGAAAATCAAATGTCCGCTCAGCATAGAGAATGAGCCAAGGTTCATTCTGTCTTCCTCTCACTCTAAGGAGTCTGAACGGGGCAGCTGTTATCCGTTGAGCCTGGGAGCTTGTGTGACCCTGGTGCAGGAGGAAATATGACCCTCCTCAGGTGCAGCGCTCTCAGAAAGTGTTTGTGTTGGGGTGAGGCATGTGGGGGGGTGCAGATCACTTGTGCCTAACTTGCTGTGTGGCCTTGGACAGCTCATTTATCTTATATGGGCCTCCATCTCATCTGCTAAAGGAAAGATTTGTTTTCAGCTCAGACATATTCTGTGTTTTAGCTAGGTGGTACAGTGGATAGAGCACCAGCACAGGAGTCAGGAGGACCTGAGTTCAAATATCACCTCAGACACTTGACACTCACTAGCTGTGTGACCTTGGGCAAGTCACTTAACCCCAATTGCCTCATCCTGGGTCATCTCCAGGCATCCTGATGAATATCTGGTCCCTGGATGCAAATGGCTCTGGAGGAGAAGTGAGGCTGGTGACCTGCACAGCCCTCCCTCACTCAAAGCAAAGTCAAGTGCAAGTCATGTCATCGTTTCTCTGATGGCATGGTCTTCTTTGACAACAAAGGATGAACCATACACATTCTGTGTTTCTATGATCAGATCAAAACACACATTTACAGAGTACCAGAAAATATTAATTAACATTTATATAGCTCTTTAAGTTTTACTAAGTGCTTTCCTCACCATACCCCTATGAATTAGGCAGAACTAAGATTTTTTTTCCTGTTTTTTTTTGTAATCGTATGTGTTTTATTTGATTAATTTTATTTTTGTTTTTTGTCAATAATTAATTTGTTTTCAGTTTTCAACAGTCACTTCCATAAGTTTTAAATTTTTCTCCCCCTCCTTCACCCCTCCCTTCCCGTGATGATGTGCAATCTTATATGGGTTCTACACATACATTCTTATTAAACACATTTTCATATTAGTCATGTTACATAGAAGAATTAAAACGAATGGGAGAAACCATGAGAAAAACCAAACCAGAATAAAACAGAAAACAGTCTGCTTCATTCTGAGTTCCAACTCTATGGTTCTTTCTCTGGTTGTAGATGTGGATGGCATTTTGCATCAAGAGTCCTTTGGAAATGTTTCAGGTCCTTGCATTGCTGTGAAGAGCTAAATCTATTATAAACAGTCCTCACACACTGTTACTGTTACTGTGTATAATGTTCCTTCTGCAGAACCAAGATTATTAACCCAGTTTTGCAGATAAGGAAACTGAGACTCAGAGCCAATCCACAGTAAACACCAGAGCTAGGTTTTGAGCCCAGTTCTTACCTCCAGATGCAGTGCTGTATTCATTATACATAAGTGAGTCTGTACTCAGACATTATATGGGACATGAAAAATTTACAATATCCTAGTGGTTCTTTAATAAAGGTGTGAGGCACCTTTGGTAGTCTTGGGGGGAGAGAGAAGAGGGGGGTCCAAGGATTTCTTACACTGTCAACAAATTGCTGGCTTACAAACTGCTTACAAAGTAACTAGCCAAAATTGTGCCTGGAGCAAATTTAGTTGGGGGAAAAAAATAACATGATTGTGCATGGGGCAGTTCCACTTAGGGTACCAGAGTCCTGGTTCTTGCTGCCATAGAGATTAGCAGGGATTAGAACTTGACCGTTGGGAGAAAGTAGTCCTGGGAATGGGAACCTGGGGATGGCGGCCAGGGGCAGGTGGACCCCTTACTTCCCAGAGGATAGTAAGGCAAAATAACAGTAGCTTTTACCAGTTCCTGCTCCCCCCAACCCCATTTTGGCATCCTAAGAACCCCATCCTCCTTGTGTTAGTTATGGCTCTGATTACTTCCCCATTTGGGCCTAATTGTAAAATAACAATTAGAACAGGAAGGAACCTTAGAAACCATATAATCCAATCTTATTATTTACAGATGGGGGAACTGAGGTTCAGAGGGTAAAGTATCTTGCTCATACTCACTCAGCTAACAAGTTTTAACACCCTGCTCTCTTGATTCCCAGCTGAATACCCTGAGGCCCAGAGAAGAAAAGCAAATGGCCTGAGATCAAATATCTGGTTTAGAATTTTAACCCAGATTTTAAAGTTCCAAATCCAGAGCTCTTCCCCACGATCCCACAACTGCTTTCCAACAAACTCCCTTTCAACTCGATACTGCAGGTTTTAGGGTCCCTTCCAACTTTCACATTCTGTGTTCTGTGAATCCTTCAAGTCCCGCTAATCTGTGAAGTGAAAGTCTCCATAGTATGAATATTTATAAGACAACAAGTTCTCTGCTTTTATTTTTGGCATGAAGGAAAAACGTACTTATGATGCTTAATCAAAACCAGACACTGCCTTATGGATAGTGTATCCCAATTGGTGCTTCCTTTTTTTTTTTTTTCTGATGGGGTTTTGTGGTGGCAGCATGTGGTTAAGGGAGAGGTTTTGGAGAAAGTTTTTCATCACTCAAATGATCTGAGAGGTAAAGAGATTTTAAGACCAAGTACCGTGGGCCATCTTCACACTACTGGCCACTACTATCAGGGAAACAATGCAATTTAAGAAACGTTTGTGAACACCTATGTTCAAGGTTGAGTGCTGGGCATACATGTGTATGTATTTGTGTGTCTACATATCTATATTTATTTATCAAAAGCCTTTGTTCTTGGGGAATTTACAATCTAACAAGGATGAGTACACTGACAACTATGAAACAAGAGAATAAAGCAGACACAAGAGAGACCTAGGAAAAGAACTAGGAGAAACTTGAAGAAGGAGAGATCGCTTTCTGTTAAGGGGGTGGAAAAGGCTTCTTGCAGGAGGTGGCCCTCCTCTGGAAGGAAGGGAGTTTCATCAGAGATAAGAGGTGGGAGGGTAAGTCAGTTCTGCTGAGGTGTTTGGAAACATGGGAAATAACCTGAGTGAACAGAAGTTAATAATAACCCATGGACTCTGCCTCTTAAACAAAAGCAGAGGAAGAAGCTTTGGTCCCACCCTTTTGATTTGTCAGTCTCCTGCTCCTCCTCCTCCTCCTCCTCCTCCTCATGCTCATGTCTGTCCCTTTGCATAGTTGCTCCAAGCTGGGAAAGGCATTGCTAAAGAGACATTCAGTTCTCAGGGAAGAGATGGTAAGTGTGGGAGAGTTGGGTCGTGTAAGTATCCCTAACTTAAGCAGAAGTCAACCATTTGGCCAGGTATGGCATTGTCTCTCTAATAAAGGCTTCACATTTCGACACAGTTCAGGAGATGGTAAAGCTATGAGGCAGAAAAGGAATGTGTTCCATGGAGGATAATCAGGATGATGATGGGATTTGCGATGATAACCCAAGGAATCAGCTGGAGGAACTAGAGATGTTTAGCCTGAAAAAGACACATGATACCTGGCTTCATGTGTTTGAAGGTCAGTCATGTTGAGCAGGGCCTGGACTTGTCCTTCTTGACCCCAGAGCGTAGAATGAGGAGAGTGAAGTTTCTGAGAGGCAGATTTTGAAGATGTAAGGAAAACTCATTTATAACTGCCCCGAAGTGGAATGGGCTGCCTTGGGACATAGTGAATTCCCAATCATTGGAGATCTGCAAACAGTGGATGGGATGACCATTTGTCAGAGGTATCTGAGAGGGGTTCCCTTGTCAGCATTGTAGCCTTTCTGAAGTTCCTTCCCACTTTCATATTCTTTGATTCCAAGATGAATAGAAGCAGGGAGTTCAGATAGTAGACTGTCAAAAAAGTCCAGGTGTGATGTGTTTGGAATTTGAGGGCTTTTCTAGTTCTGAGATCCCACAGTTCTGAGCATCTTTGCTCTGTGCTTCCAAGGGCTAACTATGAAAAGAAGGGGGAGGCAGGCCTTCGCCACACACACACACACACACACACACACACACACACACACACACACACACACACACACACACACACACACACACACACACACACACACACACACACACACACACACACACACACACACACACACACACACACACACACACACACACACACACACACACACCTTTAGCTGTCTCAGCTGTTTTAAGTGGGGCAAGAGAATGGCAGTAGGCAGGGAGGTGTTGCAAAAAGGGCAACAAATGCCATCAGCCCCACCCAGCAGAGGAGTCAGCAGGCTGGGTGTGGGAAGGAGGGTGTGGATCAACTATAAATTACTGCCAGCCAATTACCAACATGCTGGGGGCTGGGAAGGGAAGACGTGGATTCTGTAGGCAAACTGAAAATTTAACAGAGTTTGAAAGTCACAGGAGGTTGAGGGCTGGGTAGAAGTTGGGTCTGGGCCTCCCTCTGCCTCTGTTTGTCCAAATAACATTCCTTTGACAGTATGGACAACAATTCTTATCTTTGAAATGAACTTTTCTTAGATTGTGGAGCCTCTAGTTGTCTGGATGGTAGGTGGCATAGAATGTTAGAGCTGGAATGTGCTCTAGAACATGGAATATAGCCCCTGAGAGAGAGACCATCAAGTAGAGAACAGGGAAGTTAGAGTTGGAAAGGAATTTTTTGGGAGGCAGCTGTGATACATGGAAAAAAATCACTGAACTTGAAGTCAAGAATTTCTTTTCTGTAGAGGAGGATAATGATACTCTCATTAGCTACTTCATAGGAAGTTTTGAGGATGGGGTCAAGACTTGATTAAGAATCCTGACTCGAACTTGAATTAGCTCTGAGATCCTTAACAATGCAATTCCCTCCTCTGACCCTCAATTTCTGCTTCTCTTCTCTGCTTCCATACTTCAGGGATCCATGATTTAATGCATGTTGGTATTCCCTGCGTTGCCAGACTTCACAACCCCCTTACAACTTACGAGATGGTATTTGATTGTTACTATGACTGAAAAAAATTCCTCACCCTTTGAGTAACCTGATAATCAACTTCCTTGACTCCAAAGTGACACCTTTCCAACTTTGTAGGCTCTGCTAGAACTTGTGTTCATACCCGTTGAGAACCAAGGATCGCCCACATACATGAGGAAGCACCAGAAGAAGACCTAAGAGGAGTTTCCCCATCTGTAAAATGAGAATGATACTATTTGTACTAACCACCTTAGAGGAGATCTCACTCCCAGGTATTTTCAGTAACAGGAACTGGAAGAAGTTAGGAAGTTAACACAATTCAGACAAGCAATATTATGCTGAATCAGATCACTCAGTCAACATGCATTTATGAAGCATTTTCTATATGTTGACTTTGCTAGGGAGGCAAACCAGTCACATACACTCTCTGAATATCCACTCCTCGTTTGTGAAATGAGGATAAGATTTCTTTGATTTCTTACCTCCCAGAGTCATTGTGAAAGAAGTGCCACATAAATGTTAGCTTATATTCTCTTTGTGTTATAAGCACAGGAAGTCAGAGCCCTGAACCCTACTGTGCCTAGCCATTTTGGTTTGATCCTCAGATCCAAATACCAAATTGATGTCATCTTTTGGAATTTAGACTGGAAGGTAGCGAGACCATCACTGGTATTGTATTTCCCATCCTCCAGTTTTATATCAGCTTTGGGCCAGTCTCCACTGGCTAGCTTTGACTCAGTTAGAGCCTAGATTCTTAGATGCCTTTGTTTGTCCCTCACTTGATGAGTTGGTTTGTGGCCAGTTGGTTTATTTGACTGGACCGTAGTGACCCAGGATAAAGTCCTTTCCCTTCTTTCTCCCCCATGGATCTAGAGTCTAAACATTTCCAGGCTGTGAGTGGTGGCACTTCTACTGAGATGCAAGGATGGTGTTGTCTGCTCCGTGGCCTCCTGATGGGCTAAAGAGAATATGAGTTTAACGAGGGCAGGGACCATGTCTCATGATGGAAATTTTGTATTTACCTTGCATTCAGCATAGACTTTAGCATATATTAGCTCATCAACGTTTGTTGAATTGGATCAAATTAAACAGAACTATGGTGAATTTGAATTGAAATAGATTATTAAAATTTGAAGGGATCTAAGACACCATCTGGTTAACTGTCTCATTTTATAGATGAGAAAGCTAACGCCCCAAATCATGAAGTGACTCATAGAGTGTAAGTAGCAAAGTTAAGATTTGAACTTTGGACCTCCTACTTGAAATCCACCTCTGACTCTTTCTACTACATCATGATGAATTAAGTTAAATCAAACACATAGGATCATCTGTTTCGAACTGGAAAGGACCTTACAAAGTAGTTCAACTCCTTTTTATGGAGGAGGAAAAGAGGCCTGAGGAGATTAAATAATTTTACCAAGTTCCTACAGGTGACAGAGATAGCATGGAACTCAGGTCTTCTGACTTTAAATGCAACCTTGTTTGCACTGTACCACCCCAGCTCTCTGTGCTTTCTCCCCTAGTAGACCTGAAGCTCCTTAAACTGAATTGCATAGAATTGTTGAGACTGAACTGAAATGACCTAAACTACATGGAATAGAATTGATAAAGAACATTGTTTTTGGAATCAGAGAAACTGGGTTCAAATCCTGATTCTGCTACCTGGGTGACTGGTAAGTTTCTCCAGGACTTTGTTTCCTCCTCTGTCAAATGAAGGATTTGGACTAGATAATCTCTAAGGGCAAGTGGCACTCTAAGGACAGCTAGGTGGCACAGTGGATAGAGTGCCAGGTACAGAGTCAGGAAAACCTGGGTTCAAATTTGACCTCAGACATTTACTAGCTGTGTGACCCTGGTGAAGTAACCCTGTTTGCTTCAATTTCCTTATCTGTAAAATGAGCTGGAGAGGGAAATGGCATACCACTCTGCCAAGAAAAGCCCAACTGGGGTCACGAACAGTAGGACAGGACTAAACAACCACAGCATTTCTAAAACCCTTCTAGCTCTCGATTCTAAAACCTGAACCAAATGCCAGTCTCTCTGACTGGCAAGAGGAGCCTTCCGAGCAACGAAACCCTATCACATTCACTTCCTTTCCCCTGCTTGGCTGAAGTTGGAAGATTGGAGACCAAATCCTGACTCTTAACACTAGCTGTAGGACTATATGTGAGTCTCTTTTCCTCTCTGAGTCATAGTTTTCTCTTCTTTAAGGTGAAGGTAATAATACTGACACTACCTACCTCCTAGAGTTAATTAAGGGTGCTGGTGGGCATCACATCCACACTATGGGGAGTAACGGTGTTCTGCAAGAGCCTGAGTGTGACTCTGCGTGCTATGTACCATCAGCAGCAGATTTATTGCCATCACACCATTATTCCCTTGAAGGTACACAATGCTGCAACTATTTTCTAAATAAAAAATTCAGAACTGGATGGATAAGATGGTCACGAAGGCCCTCTTACTTCTAGAGTTCTAGGATTCTGTAAGCTGGTCTGTGCTGTGGAGAAGGAGTTTTATTAAGCAACATTAACTGGTAGAACTAAAAGGCCCCAAGGAGGGCATCAAATGCAACTCCTTTTATTTATTTATGTATTTATTCATTCATTCATTTACTTATTTGTTTGTATGTTTATTTATTCATTTTATTTGTTCTCAGTTTTCAACAATCATTTCATAAATTTTTAATTTTCTCCTTCTCCCTCCCCCAGACGGCATGCTTATCTCAGATGGGTTCTGCGCATACATTCTTATTAAACACATTTTCATTTTAGTCATGTTGCATACAAGAATTAAAACTAATGGGAGAAACCATGAGAAAAACCAAAACATAACACAAGAGAAAAGAGTCTACTTTATTCTGCATTGCGATTCCATAGTTCTTTCTCTGGATATGGATGGCATTTTGCATCCAGAGTCCTTTGGGAATGTTTTAGGTCCTTGTAAATGCAACTTCTTACTCAGATAGTATCTTAGCCCCGTTTAAAACAACCCTGACAGGTAGTCATTTAGCTGCTTTTTGCACACTACAAGTGGTAAGGGGGCCACTCCCTCATGAGGAAATTGATTTCATGTTTGAACAGTTCTGATTGTTTGAAGTTGTTCCTTTTATTGAGCTAAACCAGAAGTGGGGAACCTGCAGCCTCCAGGCCACATGTAGCCTTCTAGATTCTTGGGTGCAGCCTTTTGACTGAGTCCAAATTTTACAGAACAAATCCTTTTATTAAGGGGATTAAGGCCACATGTGGTCTGGAGGCCGCAGGTTTCCCACCCCTAAGCTAAACTCTTCCCTGCAAATTGCATAGAGCATTCCTAGTTTTGCTCTCTGTATGCACAGAGAAGTCTCTCCTATCTACCACATGATAGCTAATATTTATGTAGCATTTTAATATTTGCAGAGTTCTTTTATGTATTATTTTATGTCTCCAGTGAGACTCACAACAACCCTGGGAGGTAGGTGCTATTATTATCTTCCCCATTTTACAAATGAGGAAAGTGAGGCAAGCAGAGGTTAAGTGACTTGCCTAGTTTATGCACCTAGTAAACATCTAAGGCAAAATTCAAACTCAAATCTCTCTGACTTCAGGGATAGCACTCTGTTCACTTTCACTGTCAGCTAGCTAGGCCAAGGTCTGCTAATGCATCCTGGGCCTTCTCCAGTCATCCTGATGAATATCTGGTCACTGGATCAAGATGTCCCAGGAGGGGAAGTGAGGCTGGCGACCTTGCACAGCCCTCCCTCCCTCAAAACAAAGTCAACTGCAAGTCATGTCATCATTTCTCTGATGGCA
Source organism: Bettongia penicillata ogilbyi (assembly GCA_023548195.1). Lineage (NCBI taxonomy): Eukaryota > Metazoa > Chordata > Mammalia > Diprotodontia > Potoroidae > Bettongia > Bettongia penicillata. The sequence goes on from JAJHZJ010000277.1 coordinate 2,392,448, forward strand.
TGGTCTTCTTTGAAAACGAAGGATGAACACAGTCAGACAGACTGTCAGCTAGCTACCACCACATGACAGCTTTTCAAATGTTTGAAGATAGAGACCATGACCACCTCCCAGATCTGTTCTCTTTTCTGGGCTGGAAATCTCCAGTTTCTTCAACTGATCTTGGATTAGTTGAACAAGGACATGTACAGTAGCCACCACTAGAGACCTCCCTCCAAGCTTGTAGTGATCCATTAATCACTGTTTTTCAGATGAAGTCATTCAGCTTATTCTAAATCCACCTCCCTGTACCCATGTTTCTCGACCTTGTCCACAAGGAGAACCTGAGAGATTTATCAAATGCCATAGCTTGGTCTCCAGACCTTTGACCCATTTTGATCACCTACCTGTGGACACAATTCCAGCTTGTTTTAAAATGGGTCACCCAGAACTGAACGCAGTCCTTCAGCAGCAGCAAGCACCTGATCACTTTCCTTGCTCCAAACACTGTCCTTCTATTTATAAAACCTAAGACCACATTAGATATTAGATTTATTAGGGGCTGTGTCACAACTGTTGACTCATTCTGAGGTTGCAGTCTACTAAAATCCCTAGACATCTTTCATATGAACTGTGGTCTAGCCACACCTCCTCCATCTAGTACTTAATGTAGCTAATTTTAAAAATCTTAGCATACAACTTTCTGTTGATACATTTTGTTTTTAGGTCACATTCATTTCTCAAGCTAGCATTTCCTTGTAACAAAGATTTTTTTTTTAAAGAGAAAAGAAAAAAAAATTCAGCAAAGCCACCTTTTAGTGTGCAGTTTTATGTGGATTTTCTTTTCACCAATATCCAACTCTGATGCCTCATCATAGCTGGTGACTCTGGCATCTTGCAAGCTACGCAGATGGGACGCAAGCTCTGACAGGTCCTATCACTCTGGAAAGGTTTTGAATAAAGGAACAACAAGACTGTAGTCTTAAGAACCAGCCTAGCCAAGTTCTGAGAAGCTCGTCACTGAATTGACTACAGTGATGATTTTTTTGAAATTACAGCTCACAAAGATGAGGTATCAAGTCATATCAAGTCTGCACCAGTGGAAAATACCCACACTAATAGAATCATAGATCTTGGAAGTACTCACATGTAGGATTTCACATTAGTAGCTATTAATTTTCATCTTGTGAGACTCATCTTCTTATATTAGATTGTCAAGAAGCTTTTACATCTGTTATACAAATTGTTAGCTCTCCCTCTCCCAACATTGCGTATTCCCTAAATTGGATTACCATGCCACTTAGGTTTTTATCCAAGTCATTGATGGAAATGTTCAACACCTCCCTCTGCAGTGACAACAATTCATCAATCACCACTTTTGAGGTCTAGTTATTCAACTAGTTCAGAATCATGCTATTTGTGTTTTCCATTCATAACTCTTTATCTTGTACACAAAGATAATCTGAGAAACTTTGTCAAATGCTTTGCTAAAATCAAGATATTCTGTGTATTCAAACTTGTCCCTGCCATTACGGTCACTGTCTTCAAACTATAATGCTTTAGACACAATAGTCATTTTTAAATCCATTAAACCTATGACCTCACTGATATGCAGTGGTACAGATGGTCACCCATCCCTGCTCTCACTCGATGTGATTCTTGTCCATAATCTCTCCTAAATCCCTCATAAATGATCCTCTCAAGTCCTGAAGAATGTTCTCTAAGCCTTTTTTCTTAAGGGAGCAAAGTGTTTTACGTACATTCCCTTATTTGACTTCATCGCATCTCTGAAGTCTGTATTCCTCTAGGTCTTTTAACATTTTGTGGGCACCAGTGTAGAATTTGAAATGTCCATTATCCTCTGCTATGTGACCAGCCTACCTCCTTTCCTGAGCATGCAATTCCTGAAAAATATCTTTTTATGCCACTTCCTACATATGAATTTAAAAAAGAAAACGAGTCTGACATGACTTGTTCTTAGTGAACCCATGTTGACTCCCAGGGAATTCTCCTCTCATAGTATATCCTTGGGAACAATCTGCTTGATAATTTGTTCTACAATTTTGCATGGGATTAACATCAAATTCATCAATCTATAGTTTCTGGACTATATCTCCTCCTCTCCCTCACCAGCCTTTGAAAATCAGACCCTCTTTCGTTCTCTATGATTCCTCAGCAGTCCCCAGTAGCAGTTCTGTGTTCACATCTGCAAGTTCTTTCAGGACCCAGGGATTTCATTTGCCTGGGCTTGCTAATATGAACTCATTTAGAATATATTGGTATTCTCCTTTTCTCACCTGACTTGAATTTCAGTTCCCTCTGGTTTTGAATATCAGCTCCGCCTCTTTGAAATATATATTCATAGGCCAGAGGTGGGGAACCTGCAGCCTCCAGGCCACATGTGGCCCAAGTGCGACCCTTTGACTGAATCCAAACTTCACAGAACATTGGGCTGCAGCTTCCCCACCCCTGCCATAAGCAAATCTCTTAGTTCAATAATAATAACCAGCATTTATGAAGTGCTTCCTGTGTGCTAAGCACTTAACATTTATCTCATTTGAACCTTACAACAACCTTGGCTGGTAAGTGTTATTATCATCCCCATTTTGCACTTAAGAAAACTGAGACAGACAGAATTTATGTGACTTGCCCAGGGTCACCTAGCTAGTAAGTGTCTGAACTCAGGTCTTCCTAACTCCAGGTCCAGCTCTCTATATACTGCTTCACCTAGCTAGCCTACCCTCACTAGGTTGTTGTGAGAATCAAATAAGATAATGGATATAAAATATTTTATATATGGAGTTAAATAAATGTCTGACTATGAAGGATTCAGGGTATCTTAGAAAGACATATGAATTCATACATAGTGGAGTAGTTCATTCTGGACTTCAGGTTTCCTGACTGCTCCATGGTATTATTCCACTCTTTTGTATATGACTATTTTAAATCTGAGACCTCTGGATACCTATTCTTCCTTGTTGAGATAATTCCTGTATTGTCAGAATTTAGTTTTTGAAAATTCCCTCTACTTATTGACCTACCTTCTCATACAGAATCTCTGTACATGGGCTCTTACCCATCATTTCCCTAAACCTTTTGAAGTCTGCTTTACAAAAAGATACATAGACCCTAGCTTCTGGGATAAGAACTCACTGTTCAACAAAAATTGCTGGGAAAACTGGTTAACTGTGTGGCAGAAATTAGGTATAGACCCATGCCTGACACCGTACACAAGAATAAAGTCCAAATGGGTACATGATTTAGGTATAAAGATTGATATCATGAATAAACTGGAGAAGCAAGGAATAGTGTATTTATCAGGTTTATGGAGAGGGTAAGAATTTTTTTCCAAAGAAACAATAGAAAGCATTATGAAATACAAGATGGATAATTTTGATTACTTTAAACTGAAAAGTTTTTGCACAACCAAACCCAATGCATCCAAAATTCGGAGGGATGTAGCAAATTGGGAAAAATTTTTTACGGCTAAGCTCAGGGATAAAGGCCTCATTTCTAGAATATATAGAGAACTGACTCAAATATATAACCATACAAGTCATTCCCCAATTGATAAATGGTCAAAGGATATGAACAGGCAATTTTCAGGGGAAGAAATTAAAGATATCTATAATCATATGAAAAAGTGCTCTAAATCACTATTGATTAGAGAGATGCAAATCAAAACAACTCTGAGGTACCACATCACACCTATAGGATTGGCAAACATAACAGAACAAGAAAATGATAAATGCTGGAGAGGATGTGGGAGAGTTGGAACACTAATTCATTGTTGGTGGAGCTGTGAGATCATCCAACCATTCTGGAGAACGGTTTGAAACTATGTCCAAAGGGCTACAAAAATGTGCATACCCTTTGACCCAGCAATATCACTACTAGGACTGTATCCCCAAGAGATTATAAAAATGGGAAAGGGTCCCACATGTACAAAAATATTTATAGCAACACTCTTTGTGGTAGCCAAGAACTGGAAATCAAGGGGATGCCCATCAATTGGGGAATGGCTGAATAAATTATGGTATATGAATGTAATGGAGTACTATTGCGCCATAAGAAATGATGAACAAGAAGACTTCAGGGAAGCCTGGAAGGACTTATATGATCTGATGCTGAGCGAAAGGAGCAGAACCAGGAGAACTTTGTGCACAGCAATGACCACAGTGTGTGAGAGTTTTTTTGGTAGACTTGGAACTTTGTAATAACACAAGAACTTACTGAAAAAAAAAAAATCCCAATGACAGTTTTCTAAGGCAAAATGCTTTCCACACTCAGAGAAAGAAATATGGAAGTCATTCGCAGAATGTAGCAGATCATGTTTGTGTGTGTGGGGGGGGTTAGTGTATTATTTTTTGATTTGTTACATGATTTCTTCCATTTATTTTAGTGCGACTACATAGCATGATTATAGTGAAAATGTGCTCAATAGGAAAGTATATGTAGAACCTATACAGAATTGTATGCTGTTGCAGGGAGGGAGGGGGGTAGTGGGGGGAAGGTGGCGGGGGATAAAATCTTAATTTTTAAGGAAGTGATTATAGAACATTAAAAGAAAAATAATAAAAATAAAATAAAATATTAAAAAAGAAGAAACAGATCATACATGGAAGACTAAAAAAAAAAAAAAAGAAAAAGATACATATCTGACTATTCCCAGTGACCCCACTTCTTACCATTTCATCATAATCAAAAGTCCATGTGCAGAAATTCTAAATGAGAAGGTGTATGTAAGTGTGTGGATGTGCATGTATGCATACAATGATGGAACAACTCAAAAGGCTGTCTATCTGATTACATGACATAACTTGGGCAACATGCATTTTTCATCCACTTTGTTTTTTTCATTGTGTGTGGCATCCCCAGGAGAAAAGACTGTTGAACAAGAAAGAGCTCCTAAGTGAAGTGGTAATGATAGAGTCCTGAGGAGAAAGTGACCTTTCTGGCAAGAAGAATGGCTATGAAATTGGAAAATGGCTGTAGATTTGTTATACCTTGAAAAACACTCTGGCAAAACAGTAAACTTCCTAACTGGCCATATAAAGTTTCCATCTGGATGTTTTCGTGTCTCTCAGCAGGGAGTCAGTGACCATTTCTTGTGTTTCTTCCTCCTGGAACTTACGGCTGGTTTAGTTCTAGTTGAAAATATCTGTGAAACAGGGAGTACTAAATGATTCTTCTTCAGAAATCTCTATAGAAGAAAACCTTACCCTTGTTCTATTACACATATCTATGTCTATTCATGTCTATGTGTATATTTGTCCAGTCATTTTCAGTTGTGTCTGACTCTTTGTGACCCTATTTGGAGTTTTCTTGGCAAGATATCAGAGTGGTTTGCCAATTCCTTCTCCAACTCATTTTCCAGATGAGGAAACTGGGGCCAACAGGGTAAAGTGATTTGCTCAGGGTTACACAGCTAGTTAGTGTTTGAGTCCAGGTTTGAACTCAAGAAGATGAATCTTCCGGACAGACCCAGCACTCACTCTATCTACTGTGCCACCGAGTTGCCCATATGTGTGTGTGTGTATACACACACACACACACACACATGATATATATACATACACGCATATGTATATATGCATGTATGTGTGTACATGGCTTGTTAGCCTCTTGGTCCTGGTTTTCATAGATTCTTCCATCCTGCCTGAGAACTCTTCACTTTCTTTAATTAAAGTCAAGAATTGAGAGACATTCCTCAGCCTCCTGAAGGAGAGTTCTGAGTTTATAACTCAATGGGTGGGTGCCTCCAGCAGGAAGACAAGCATAGTTCAACCCTTACTGAAAGAGTTCCTTTGATTATCCTTCTGCCTACATCCACATTTCTTGAGTCCCCCATCCTACTCCACCTCCTTGCTAATTGCCTGTTTGCTGCTGCCAGGATCCTAGGGAATGCCCCTCCCATGTCACTCCCTGAGACCATATGACAATCAGTAAGAGTTTGCTCAGTCATGAGTCAACCTATACTCCTGCAGTAATGAACAAACTTAATCAGTAAACATACATGGATCCTAGACTATAGTATTTTGAAATTACTCACCTCTTCCCACCCAACCAGAGCAGGACTGCTCCCCATACTGACCATCATGCAGAGTATGCATATGCCAACACATGCAACGCACTCTCCAAATATGCCTGTGCATCACTGTGCATATTCTGCAGGGAGATTCTGAATTCCTCCTCTTGACTTGTTCAGTTGTCTTAGTCGTGTCTGACTCCTCATGACTCCATTTGGGGTCTTCTTGCAAAGATACTGAATTGGTTTGCCATTTCCTTCCCCAGCTCATTTTGCGTAGGAGGAAACTGAGGTAAACAAGATTAAGTGACTTGTCTAGAGTCACACAGCTAGTATCTTGACACTGGTGATTAAATTCACTGCTTGGGAACAAAACTGACCACTTGGTACTGTGTTATCATTCATCACCATCATAATAACTACTTGCTGCTATTACTATAGCACCTTATAATGGTGGTGAATCAGGAGCCTTCACTCCACCCTCCCCCTTGCCTGACAGACATGCCATTAACACTAGTTAATTGAGTAGGAAGTCAACTAAAATCCAGTTCCAGCATGTCTGTGGGCACAATGACCAAAAACATTCAATGTCCCTTCCTTCAAAGAGTTTCCATTATATTAGGAGAACAGAAAATATGCCTTATCTAACTTTGTGTGTCCCTCACTGCTCTTTGTACGGTAAGTACTTAGCATCTGTTTCTTACTGATTGATTGATTAAAGGAACCATTAGGTGATTGTCCCCATCTGTAAGATGGGGAAACTTATTCTCAGAGACATTAAGAGACTTGCCCACAGCCACACAGCCATTAAGTGTCAGAGTGGTGAGTCTAACTTGGTGTTTATTATCTACAGAAGGTTTATTTCCTTATTTGTTATGCTGTCACACCTCATATTTTGTTGGAGCTAACTAAAGATCAAAATAACATTTGGTAGGTATATGAATTCATGGATCCCTTACTGCAACTCCATAGCTCTCAGTGGTCTTTGGCTCACAGTTTAGCAGCCACTACACTATAAAATGCTAGAACAGGCTGAGTTTACCATTCTGCATCAATTTTCATTAGGGAAAATGGTCTATAGCTTTCTTTCTCTGTTTCTGCTCTTCTAGGTTTAGGTATCAGAACTATGTTTGTGTCGTAAAAGGAATTTGATGAGACTCCTTCTTTGCCTGTTTTTCCAAATTGTTTATATGGTACTGGAATTAATTGTTCTTTAAATGTTTAGTAGAATTCACTTGTGAATGCATATGATCCTGAGGATTTTTTCTTACGGAGTACATTGATGTCTTGTTCAATTTATTTTTCTAAAATGAGATTCTTTAAGTATTCTGTTTCCTCTTCTGTTAGTCTGGGAAATATACATTTTTGTAACTATTCATCTATCTTGTTTAGATTGTCAGGTTTATTGGCATGTAACTGGGCAAAATATGAGCTTACCATTTTGAACAATGAAAAGTGCTCAATTATATAATTGTGTCTTTTCTTTCTCTTTATAGCTGGTATTGAAGACACAGGGGCTACGGTCAATGGAGACCTGTTCCAGGTGAGTAAATTTCCATAGTAGGGGTAGAGAACATTTCCTGGGTGCTGGTGGCCTGGGTTCAAACATCTTTTTCAGGTCTATTCATCGGTCTCTATAAGATCTTGTTTTAAGGAGTGGGAGGAGCTCCCTCCTCAGTAGCTCTCACTCACTAATAATGATAAAAGGGTTAGAAGAGTGATGTCCTCGAATCACATAATTAGAAATACATCTAGTCATCCTGGTCTATGCCCAGTTTTCCTCAGTGGCTACCACTTCCATAACCTGACCTACTTTGACAACCTTTTGACCCCATAGACACTATAAACCAATGGGGACCCCATTGATCAATCAATCAACAGATATTTATCACATCCCTACTCTGTGCCAAGCATGTTCTAGGCACTGAGAATGCAGAGACAAAAATGAAACAGTCCTTGCCCTCAAGGAGTTGGATAGGAATGTGTATGTGTATAAACATGTACAAAACAAATAAATACAAGGGTCATTTGGGAAGATAGGCCTAACTAGTAGATGGGGGAATTGAGAAAATCCTCATATAGAAGCTGTGCTTAGGCTGCGCATTGAAGAAAACTAGGCATTCTGAGAGGCTGAGATGAGAAGGAAATGCATTCTAGGCTTGGAAGACAGCCTATACAAAAGCATAGAGCCAAGAGATGTAACATCATACATGATGAACTACAAGAAGACCAATTTAGCTAGAGTGAAGAGTACATGAATAGGAGTAATTTGTAATAAGGCTGTTCAGGTGGGTTAGGGTCAGACTGTAAAGAGTTTTAAGCACAAAGCGGAGGAATTAGTATTTGACTCTAGAGATAAGAGGAAACCATTGGAGTTTAATAGGGGAGTGTCATAGTTAGATCTAGGCCTTAAGAAAATCATTTTGGGCCGCGGATAGCCCTGAGACTGGGAAGCAGCATTTGAATCTCAGACCCCAAGCATTAGCTGGGCAGATCTAGGCAGGGGTGGAGAGAAATCTCAGAAGTCAGGTAACTGGCTGGGAAAATGCCCAGAAAAAGGAAGCAGAATAAGACCATAGAGAGCTACTTTATTGGGGAAGAGATGTTCCTTCCCCCCTTCATTTCTGATGACGAAGTACAATGCCTGCCATCGGAGAAAGACGTGGAGGTCGGGGCCTCTCTATCCCAGACATCCGAGGTGGATATCCAGTGGGCTCAGGCCATGGAAGAGCTCAAAAAGGATTTTGAAAATCAAGTTAGACAGGTGGAGGAAAAACTGGGAAGAGAAATGAGAGAGATGCAAGAAAAGCATGAAAAGCGGGTCAATACCTTGGTAAAGGAGACCCAAAAAAACGCTGAAGAAAATAACACCTTGAAAAATAGGCTCACTCAATTGGCAAAAGAGGTTCAAAAAGCCAATGAGGAGAAGAATACTTTCAAGAAAATCATTTTGGCAGACCTACAGAGCATAAATTAGAGCAGGTAGAAGCCTGAGGGGAGATGGCTGATTAGGGGGCTATTACAATAATCCAGGTGAAAGGTAGAAGATTAAAGAAACTGTTAGAAATTTTGTTGGGCCATAGCTCTCAAAACTGGGGTCTGGAATTTTAGGTCTAAGACCCTAGAAACCATTTTCTATGGTAATCTAGATGAACAGTTCTTTTATGGAGTTCATTTCTGGACTTTGCTACATACAGACTTCACATTGGATCAGTCACTTAACCCTTTTGAGTCTCTGGAAAATAGGACTGAGGTGTTCAACTCTCATTTACATGTTCAGATTCTATGAGATTCAGCTTCCAGGTGCAGTTACAGAACACTTTATTCAGTGATTCTCTTCCTTCTAGCAAGTCATTAAACAGGAAGGTGAATGCCTTATATCAAGGATATAAGCCTGAAGTAGTCATATAGATGTCCCACAAGCCTTGCCATTTGTAGATGACTTTGAACTGATTGCATTAAAACCTGGAAAATATGGGATATCCTTAATAATAATCATGAAAACTGCAGTTTATATAATAAATTTTTTGAAATCTATAATACAGGCCTGTGAAGTCAGTGAAATAGGGGCTTTCCTTTTCAAGGAAGGAAAATAATAGCGTCTTCAGAAAAGTACTATTATAATTTTCATGAATCAATAAATCTCACCATTTTTAGAAAGACTGTATATGGAATGCCCCTCCAAATGAATATGTGCTTCTTAGGGGGCAGGGTGATTTTTGTTATATCCTCAACATATAGCTCAGCACTTGGCATAATATTTTTTAGATTTGTGATTTTGTCAATGTAGGGGATCTCTGGTATAGGTAAAAATTTTCTTCACCAAAGCAGATAGGGCAACCCATCTAAAAATTTATAGTCATACAGAGTTGTTTGGGGCACTGAAAGGTGACATGATTTGCTCATAGGATGCATCAGGGGCTAGACTTGAACCCAGCTCTTCCTGACTCCAAGGCTAGTGTATACACAAAGACTGGTGTATTTTGTCTTGAATAGGCAATCAGTGTACGTATGTTGGACTGAATTGAGTTGAATACATAGCCATCAGGGACTAGCTCTATTGCCAGAGGTACTACCTGGAATCATTATGGCTTCAGTATGTCTTTCATTACTAATATAATCAGGAGCCTGATAGTATACTTGATTGCCTGAGCTTGAGTCCTTAATAGTAAGGATGCTTTCTTAGCTCTCCCTTGAATAGTGTTTTACTGTCACCCAATTCTCTGCTTTGATCCCCTTAACTTAGCTCCTTGAGGCTGGGTAGAGGTCCTGTCCTCATTCTACAGATGAGTTCCACAGAAGAGAAGTAATTTACCTAAGATTTCCCAGTAGTAAGCAGCAGACCCAGCATCAAAAGTTAGGTCTCCCATTATTTCCACTATAGAATTTTGCTTCCTTTACCCAACCTACATTCCTTGCCCCTTGGACTTGATTGTGTGGGTGTCACTGCCATCTTCTTGGAGAAGTCCAACCCTCAACCCCAGCATAAAAGAAACCTCAGACTAAGGGGTAGTCTTCCTTTATTTAGTTCAGAGTTAGCTACACACAATTCCTGCCCAGGAGTTACTGAGGTTGCTGTAGAAATCTTTTGGCTCAATCCCGAACATCTAGTCTTCTTGGAAATCCTTGCTTGCTGGGTCTCATTCACTGTGACCTGCCACAGGTCTAGCTAGCTATGCCTATGCATAGACAGTACAGCACCCTGCTTCTGCTGCTAGACAGGGAGCCAGGCTGTTGGTGAAAGTAGTAAGCCTTTTAATATCACACTTCTTGGACTTTTAATTTTCCATCTTCCTTTAAACCTTATAGGAGAACAAGTCCATCTCAGTTTACAACAATTAATCTTGTTAAAGACTTCACTGGACTGAATTGGAAGGGATGTTCAGAGCCATTCCAGAGCATAGTATAGTGAATTCCGTAGACATGGGGAAATAAAAGCTTAGAGAGATTCAGTGATTTGCTTCAAATCAAACATTTTAGAATAAGGTCAATGACACATGTTTCTGAAATACACAAAAGAGAACAGAAGGAATCATGGATAGATAGCACAGCTTTTGAATAGGTTGAATCTATTATATACTTGAAAAGTAAGCTACATAATAGAGGCTTGCAGTTTCATATATAGCCCTCTCTGTTCTATTGTGTATATTTAGAAGTGCTCATTTTAGTTGACATTTGTTAACTTCAGAATTTAAAAAATGAAAAAAGTCAGGCAGTAAGTAACAAAGGCTTGATGTGAACTCTGGTCTTCTGACTCCATCTACCATGATACAATGTATCATGAAAAGCCTTCTCTTTTGAAGGCTTCCCTCCATGTGGGAAAAGGATTAAATTTGTTCAGTTTGGCCCTGGGCACAAAACTAGGAGCAGTTCCTGGTGGAGGGGAAGGCCAGAAAGGAGTTTCACAGAAGTAGGGCTTGGCCTGGGACCAGATTGATTTGGGATTAAGGCTGGTCTTTAAGAGAAAAAAAATTTTTTTCAGATTTAAATTTGCATTCCATTTGGGCAGAGCACCAGCAGGTAAGAGTGTGATACCCTATGTGGAGAGAGAAAAGAAAGAGAAGGAAGGAAGGAAGGAAGGAAGGAAGGAAGGGAGGGAGGAAGGAAGGAAGGAAGGAAGGAAGGAAGGAAGGAAGGAAGGAAGGAAGGAAGGAAGGAAGGAAGGAAGGAAGGAAGGAAGGAAGGAAAAGAAAGCTGTGTTGCCCAACTGGAAGTCTTGCAACTCCTTATTTACTCACAGAGATTGCTGTTTGTCCTTCATTCTCGAAAAGAACTATGACATCAGAGAGAGGTGATGCCATGACATGCAAGTGAATTGGATTAAAGTGAGGAGGGCTATGCAAAGTCCACTTAACTTGAAAAGGCCAAGGTCCCCTAGTGCATCCTGGGCCATCTCCAGTTGTCCTGATCTGTATCTGGACATTGGACCCAGATGGCTCAGTGAGGCTGGTGACTTTACACAACCCTCCCCCACTTAAATCTAATTAATTTGCGTGTCATGGCTTCATCTCCTTGATATATGTCATGGGCCTCTTTGAGAATGAACAAACAACAGCAACCATTTCTCCTGAGTGACACTAGGTGGCACCATAATGCGCAGAGAACTGGGCCTGGAGTCAGGAAGATGTACCTTTCTGAGTTCAAATGTGACCTCAGACACTTACTAACTATGTGACCCTGGGCAAGTCACTTAACCCTGTCTGCCTCAGTTACCTCATCTGGAAAATGAGCTAGAGAAGGAAATGATAAACCACTCCAGTGTCTTTGCCAAGAAAACCCCAAATGGGGTCACAAAGAGTCAGATATGGCTGAAATGACTGAACAGCAAACAAGTGTTTCTCTTGGTTGTAGGATTTCTGTTAAGGGCACCGCCACCCTTCCAGGAACCCAAGATCTCAACGTTGGAGTCATCCCTGGCTTCCGACGTCCCTTATCCCACGTATGCAATCAGTCGGGAAATCTTGTCAAGCCTACCTCCACACTATCTTTAGCACCTATTCCCTTCTCACTCCTCTTGGTCATATGAAAGTGGACATCATCCTAGTTCATACCTTCATCCTTTATCACTTGGTTTATTGCCATAACCTCCTAATTAGTCTCTTCATCTGTCCTCCAAACAGCTGCCAAAGTTCTATTACTAAACCTCAGGTCTAACAATGTCGCTCCCCTGAAACTCTAGTGACTCCTATTACCTGGAGGATCAAGTACAAACTCTACTTTTTGGAATTTAAGGCCCTCAAAATCTGTCTGTCCTCCACTTTTCCAACTTTATATATTATTCCACCAAATGTTCTTTTTGTTCCATAATTCTTAAAATTTTTTCTCCATGCCTTTGCATAGAGACAGGCTATTCCCAAAGTCTTGAATATATTCCTCACCTCTGCCTCTTAAGAATCCTTCATTTCTTTCAAAGTTCAGTTCAAATTCTACCTGCTAAGGCCTTTCATAATGAAGAGGTTTGGGATATTGGACCCTGAGAATGCCAAAGCAGGGTTGCCTGAAATGAATTCACACACTCAAGTATTCTCTTAGTCAAATGGCAAAAAGTTTATTGTAACACTTTAGCATAAGCAGACAAGGATTCTAAAGGGAACCTGCGAGAGACTGAGGATGGTACTGGGGTTTATATGTGAAGAGAGGCATGGGAAAAGAATTCCATGGATACTAATTAGGTCATCTAAGAGGTCCAAGTATCTTTTGGGGTTATGGATAGGAAAGTGTAAGAAGCATATCAGACATTAAGGGAGATGCCAGAGACATGGGCCTTTGGGATCTGGCGGGAAGGAGAATCCTTGGGTCAGTCAGGGACAAAAATCCTTGAGCCTGGCACTCCTTTGTCTGTTCTGATAAGAGAATGTATTCTGCAACAAGAGAAAATTTTCTCACAGGACAGGGGCCTACTGAAAAACTGAGAGGCCTCCAGAGACTTGATCTTAGGGCTGGGGCCCAAGCATGCCATCAATAATATCTCCAACAACTAATGCCTTCCTCTCAAAATTACCTTGTATTTAAGACAGATAGATGGATGGGCAGATAAATTCTTAAATGTTTGTGTGTTTTTTCCCCTGATTAATAGTAAATCCCTTGGAAAGGACTGTTTTATTTTTGCTTTGTACCTCCAGGGCCTGCTACTGTGTTTATAACATCGTACATGCTTAGTAAGTACTTGTTGATTGATCCGTGTAAAGAACAATTAGAGCTATACAAAAGTGAAACTGGTTTTCTCTTGACTTAGTAAGTTTTCCATCCTTGGAGTCTTCAAATAAGAGGCTGGAAGAATCAGAGATAAGTAGAACAGCTTTGAATTGGTTATGAGGCAGCTGGGTGGCACAGTGGATAGAGCACTGCCCTTGGAGTCAGGAAGTCCTGAGTTCAAATTTGACCTTGGACACATGACATTTACTAGCTGTGTGACTTCGGGCAAGTCACTTAATCCCAATTGTTTTGTCTCCCCCCGCCAAAAAAAGTAATAGGGTCTGTGATTTTGTGAACTTAGAGTTCTTTAGCCGAAGCCCCACTGGCATCACAAATTTCACTTATGACCTCCCTGACAAGTGGCAATCCGTTTTAATATCTATGTGTCAAGGAGAGACAAATTTTTTCACAAAAACACTTTCAAGTTCTATAATTTAATATGGGGGGCAGAGACCCAGAGCATTAGAAAAAAAGGATGGGAGCAGTAGGATGTGGGGAGAAAAAAGGAGTAAGTGGAGAAAATGTTTTTCAAAGTTTTACAGACGGGTAACAACTTGCTGTAGACTAGAGACCCATCTGTGGACTAGAAAAAAGGTTTATCAAATTATTATAGCTAACATTATATAGTATTTTGATGTTTGCAAACTGCTTAATAGGCTATCTTATTTGATCTTTACCACACCCCTGGGAGACAGGTGCTGTTATTGTTTGTATTTTACAGATAAGTAAACTGAGGCAAAGATTGGTTAAATGACTTGCCCAATGTCACACAGCTAGAAAGTATCCAAGGCAGAATTTGAACTTAGATCTTCCTGACTCCAAATTCAGCTCTCTATCCACTGTACCACCAAGAAACCTTACTACGGAGGAGAAGGAGGGAAGGAGAATTAGAAGATGAAAGGGAATTTAGCGATCACTTAGGTCAGTGCCCTCCTTAGCCAAGTGATATGAACAAGGTCCCACAGATAACATCACTGGGAGTCAAACTTGGGCCTTCTGACTGAAGAACAGGCAGAAGAAAAATACTAACCTTGGGTAGACTATAATACAAAACAGGCATTTATGACTTTTAACCACTGTTTTCAGTTTCCTGTGTATTGAATCGCAGTTCCACCACTTCAGAGATGAGTGAATGACCTTTGACAAGTCACTTGTCATCTCGGGGTATCAGGGGAGTAGTGGAATATTGGAAAGAGAAGAGGATTTTGAATAAAGGAAGTTAGAAGCTCCAATTCTTGACCTGTAACTTAGTACCTTAGTGACTTTTGGCAAGTAACCTCATTTGTAAAACAAGAAACTTTGGCCAGATGACCTTTAATGGCCCTTCTGGCTCTGACTTTATAGTCTATGGGTCAGATATTTCATTTTTAAAATGGGAATGGTAGTTTTCTCCCCCAATGGGAAGTATCCAGCCTTACACATAAGAAAGTACTTCATAAGTGTCTATTAAGTTAAATTTACCAGATTTAACTGGTTACATCAATGTATCAGTGTTTTGTAGCCATAAGTTCCTTTATAAACACACCATATAAAAATAATAATAATTTAATGTTTGTTGAATACCTCTTGAGTATTCAGAAGCTGTAACAGCAAGGACTTCAGCATACACAGGAGGGCCTTCTGTACAAATTCTTAGATCTGTTTTACCAGAAGGAAAGTAACTTTTTTGGGGGGTCAGCAATCTACTTTAATCAAGCACATGTATCTTTCCTTTAGTTCAGGGGAAAAAGTCAGCACCCTGAACTTCAGAGAAAAATACAGAGAAAAAGACCAACAGACAGGGCTTCCAACTGTCTGACTATAAGCAATACCATACATAGTTACCAGAGAGAGATACACCAGGTTTACAAAACTGTGGGGCTCCTTAGAGGCTATCCGGAGTCTTCTCTGG
Organism: Bettongia penicillata ogilbyi; assembly: GCA_023548195.1. Lineage (NCBI taxonomy): Eukaryota > Metazoa > Chordata > Mammalia > Diprotodontia > Potoroidae > Bettongia > Bettongia penicillata. The sequence continues at coordinate 2,408,038 of JAJHZJ010000277.1, forward strand.
CCAAATACTTCCAATGAGTAAGCCCCAAAGTAAAACCTCACCTCAGAGTATTTATATACTTTTCAGAGCCAGAGGGCAGGATTCTCTGACCCAGTGCCTCAAAAGAAATTAACAAAAGGTATTGAGGCCTATTAATGGACTTGGAAGATCTCTAACTCTTCCTTCCCCCCTCATTAACCTTGCATAAACATTACAGAATCCTATCAATCAACAAGCATTTATTAAACTATCTAACATGTGTAGTTCTGTGCTAGATGCTTGGGATATACAAACACAAATGAAATATTCCTTTCCATTAACTTACATTGTATCAGGTAACTGTAGCTTACATATGCACATATAAAGTAAATACAGAATGTGTATTAGATAATTTTTTGAGGGTGGAAGGGACTATCATCTGGGGAGGGAGTTCATGTGAAAGGTAGTGCTTGAATTAACTTCAAGGAAGAATAAATATAATGTTTATTCTTTGGAAATTCACAGTCCCTTTGAATATACTCAACTTTTTAACATTAATCCCTTAGGGAATAATACAAAACTCCTTATAACCTTCAGGATGAAATATCTTTGCCAGTAATAGTTGTTATTTATATAATAACTAAGTTTTGCTTCTCACTTCACATACATTATCTCATTTGATCCTCATAGCAATCCTACGAGATGTTATTGTTCAGTTGTGTTAGTTGTGTCCACATTCATGACCCCTTTTGGGTTTTTTTTGCAAAGATACTGGAGTGGTTTGCCATTTCCTTCACCAGTTCATTTTACAGGTGAGAAAACTGAGAGTAACAAGGTTAAGTGACTTGCCCAGGATCACACAGCTAGTAAGTATCTGAGGCCAGACTTAAACTTAAGAAGATGAGTCTTCCTGACTCCAGGCCCAGCACTTCATCCATTGTGTCACCTAATAGGTATTATTATTATCTCCAGTTTTCAAATAAGAAAACTGAGACTGTGAGAGATTAAATGATTGGACATTACTTCCTTCAACACACACACACGGCACTGTGAACAAACTTTCTTACTGTTCTTCATACATGGCCTCTATCTCTTGCCTCCATATTTTTGCACTGGTTGTGCCTCTTGCCTGAAAGGCCCTCTCTCCTCATCTGCATCTTTTTGAATACTTAATTTCTTTTAAACTAAGCTCAAGTACTACCTTCAACATGAGGTGGTTTTCTGATCCTCCTAGCTACCAACATCTCTCTTTCCCCTCCCCTATGCAATTACTTTTTATTTCTTCTTTATACATACATGTATGTATATACATATTGTTTGCCTTGAGTAGACTATAAAATCCTTGACAGTAGAGGGACCATTTTAAATTTTGTCTCTTTATCCCCAGTATATCTACTGGATCTAACACCTGCTGAAATGAATGCTTAATAAATGCTTCTTCAGAAGTGATACAGTTGACAGATATCTGTAATCTCAGGTACTACACTAAATTTAGCATTAATATAGTAAACTCCTGGGAACAGGAGCCCATCAGATTGCCTACGGAAAGGCAAACCAGTCCAGGTTAGAAGCAGTAGGTTAAAGCTCTGAGAAAATCAAATTCATTCTGTTTTGTAATTGATTCTATTCTATACCAACACTGACATCTTGTATAATTGCTTAAGTAGTTAAGTTTCATTGTCTTTAGTATAAATTTAGAAGTTCCATTTTTCTGTTAATCAATTCAAAGAAGTCTGATCTGTTTTCTCTATACCACTAACTGGCCTAACTGGGACTGAATCAATCAGAACTTACTAGTGAGAGGTTGTTGCTATTTCCAGCCAATCATTATTCCCTGTGCTTATGATGCTTCAGACTTTGTAACCAATCATATTGTTTTCCTCACTTATGATGCTACCTCCTACTTTTTGAATGCATCTCCTTTTGTCTGTCATTTGGAGGTCTTAGCTTGCTGAGGAGGCCAAGACCCTGTTCACTGGCAAATTTGTGCTTTTTTTTGTGCTTCATTTTAATTTCAGTTGCGACAGTTCCCATGCCAATCAGTAGCTAAGTCTTTCACAGGTGGTTATTATTATAATAATGCTGTTGCTATGTATGATGTTCTCATGTTTCTGTTTACTTCACTCTGCATCAGTTCATACAAGTCTTCCCAGATTTTATGAAGCCATTCTTTTCATCGTCTCCTATAGCACAATAGCATTCCATCACACTCATATACCACAACTTCTTCAGTCATTCCCCAATTGATGGGCATCCATTCTATTCTGAATTCTTTGCCATCACACACATACACAAACACACACACACACACAACCACTATGAGTATTTTGTACATATGGAAACTCAGTCTTTAAAAAAAAACAACTTGTTGCTTGATTGAATGATGGATTAGTTATATGATCTAAGGCTTAAAGCAGTGGGCAAGAGAAAACAGAGAGGGTTGCCCTGGAAATATAGGACTTAAACCTACCTTGAAGGGCATTTAAAAACTTCTTTCACAGCCAGGCTTAAATTCGCAAGCTTTCAGCTCTATTCACAGCCATTCCCGTCACACCCTCTTCCAAGCTTTCATACCCTTCCAACCATGCAAATACCCCCAACCTATAAGGCCCAAGCCAAAACCAAAGAAGATAAAACCTGGCCCTCATTGGTGGTCCCTGTGAAAGTAGCACCGAAATCCAGGCATCCTTCTTCAATATTCAAGCAAACCCACTCTCTAGGTTTGACTTCCAAGAAATCAAGCAATAAATATTTATTAGACACTATATTCCAGGCACTGTGCTAAGCTCTGGGGAAACAAAAAGAAGCCTAAGACAGTCCCTACCCTCAAGGAGTTTACATTCTAATAGGGGAAGCAACATTTAAACAAATATATACAGAGCAAGCTACATATGCAGGATGAATAGGAAATAATTAGCAGAGGGAAGGCAGTGGAATTAAGAGGACTTGAGGAAGACTTTTTCTAAAAGGTAGCATTTTAATTGTAATTGAAAAGAAGCCATTTGGGGCAGCAGTTGGAGCATAGGAGGGGAGAGTGTTTCAGGCCTGGAGGATGGACAGAGAAAATGCCCAGAGAGCTGGAACAACTAAGTTTTGTGTTTATGGAACAACCTGGAGACCAGTGTCACTGGATCAGAGTTTATATCAGGGAGTAAGGTCTAAAAAGACTGGAAAGATAAGAGAGGTTTAGATTATGAAGGACTTAGAACGCCAAACAGAGAATTTTATATTTGATCATGAAGGCATTTGGGAACCACTGGAGTTTACTGAGCAGGGGGATAATATGATTGGACCTGTACTTTGGGAAAATCACATTAGTGGCTGAATGGAGAATGGATTGGAGTGGGGAGAGACCTGAGGAAGGAAGATCCATCAGTAGGCTATTGTAGTAATCAAGATGTGAGGTGCTGATGGCTTATACTAAAGTGGTTATGGTGTATTCAAGAGATGTTGCAAAAGTGAAACCAATACATCTTGGCAACGGATTGAAAGTGTGTGGGGGCTGTATGTGAGAGATAGTGAGGAATCTAAGATAACGCATAGGCGGTGAGCCTGAGGGACTGGGAGGATGGTGTGGCCCTCTCCAGTAATAGAGACTCCTCTCCAGTAATAGAGACTGTAGAAGATAAAGAAGTTGTTGTTGTTTTGTTTTTTTTTTTTGGGGGGGTCAGGGGCAGTATAATGAGTTCTGCTTTAGATATATTGAGTTTAAGATGTCTACTGGACATCCATTCTGAGATGTCTGAAAGGTAATTGGAGATACAAGATTGGAAGTCAGTGGAAAGAACACTGTGCTGTTGCACATAGCCCATCCATCTTAGATTTGTACAAAGGATGACAGGAGAGTAGTGGTGACCTCAAAAAGTCACCCCTCAGTCTCATTCACTATACCTTGACAAGGAACAAATTTTAGGTTGATAGAGACGTAAACGAGATGTTGTCTAAAAATGGAAAGTTGTATGTTAGAGCAAAGTGACTAGGGAGGTGTCTGTAAGGGACCTATATTCTTCCTGATAACTCTCACTTGCTATTAGACAGAGGTGACCTCAGAACTAGAAATGGATCTAATGTGGGGCTGGTTTCTATCAATGGTCATCTCACTTGGCTGGTTTCCTGGCCATTCCTGAGGAGCACCTCTCCTGCCACCTACAAAAACACTTGGAGCAATGAGGTCACCACCAAGGAGACACAAGATGAGAACTAGGGAACAGACATATGTTAGGCTACATTAGGAGAGGATTGGGTCAACCACAAGGGACTGAAATTCTCCAGGTACCAGACCTACACAAAATCTCTCATTCTCTATTTTTTTTTCATAGATTTGTCTCTGTGATAACTTTTTCTTTTTTAATTAAAATTTTTCTTTGTCTCAAATGATAAAAATCTATTTCATTCCTTCTCACCCCTACTGGCAAACAAAACAAAACAAAACAAAACCCTTGTAAAAAGTATACATAGTCAACAAATTCCCTTACTAGTCATGACCAAAAATTGTGTCTTAATCCAGACTCTGTTGTCCATCACCTCTCTCAAATGTGGGGAGCATATTTCATCATAAGTCCTCTGGGATCATGGTAGGCCATTGCATTGATCATCTTTAGTCTTTTAAAGCTGTTTATTTTCACAATATGCTGTTGTATAATATGTTCTGGTTCTGACCTCTTAACTCTATATCAATTCCTACAAATACTCCCAGGTTTTCCAAAGTCATCATTTTCATCATTTTGAAGAGGTTTGGGGTAGAGATTAAGGGTTCTGGGACCTGGAGAATGCCAAGGCAGAGTCCTCTGGAATGAATTTGCACACTCAAGTCATCTTTCAGTCAAGAGACAGTTTATAATAATGCCAATAGAAGTGGACAAAGTCCCTTTGGGGAACTTGCACCCTAATAGGGGTGAAGCTAAAGCTTATATAGAGAAGGGGCATGGGAAAGGAATACCAGGGGTGCTAATTATATAATCTAAGGATCCAGGTGTCTATGGGAGTTGGGGATGGGAAAGTGTAGGGAGTATACCAGATATTGAGGGAGCTGTCATGGAACTTGGAGATCTGGTGGGATGAAGAGTCCTTGGGCCAGCCAGGGACCAGAATCCTTGGGTCAGGCACCTCTCTGTCTGTTCTGAAAAGACAATACATTCTGCAACAAGAGAAAATTTTCTCACAGGACAGGGGCCTAATGAGGAATTGAGAGGCTTACAGAGACATGCTCTTAGGGCTGGACCAGAGCACCCCATCAATTTCTTATAGCATAATAGTATGCCATTACACTCATAGGTTATATTTTGCTCAGCCATTCCTAATTCTTTGGTATTATGTTGTTTGTTCTTGTTCTTTTGCCACACAAAAAGAGCTGCTAAACATATTTTTGTCCATATGCCCATTTTGTCCACTTGATCTCTTTGGGCTGGAGGTCTATAGTGGAATCACATAGTTCAGTAACTTGGGGAACATAGTTCCAAATTCACTCGGTCATAACTTCCCCAAAAGGTCAAGGAGGGGTGGGGAATGAGCATCCATCTAGCACTTGCTTCTTGTTGTACATTGTGCTAAGTGCTTCACAAATATTATCTAATTAGAGCCTCACAAAAACTCTGCATGACGGGTGGTGTTACTATCCCTGTCTTACAGTTGAGGAAACTGAGGCAGACACTACCCAGCTACACAGGTAGTGATCAGATTCTGCAGCAGCAGGGAACCTTCTTATTCTGATTATAGTATTTTCAGGTTTCCTGATCCTGGGCAAGGTTTGGTGGCTGATCCATACATAGAGTAGGGCTCCAACCTGTGGTACGTTGTGAAGAGCAAGGTTCCCTGGCCCTTGAGCCTTTTTGCCCTGGGGCTGCAGACAGCTGATAGCTGTAAAATTCTAAGCTGCTAGGTGGTATAGAGGATAGAGCATTGGACCTGTCAGAAAGAAGAGTTCAAATCGTGCTTTAGTCATTTACTAGCTTTGTGACCCTTAGCAAATCATTTAAGCTATCTCTGCCTCAATATCCTCAACTGTAAAGAGGACATAAAAATAGTATCTACTGTCTAGGGTTGCTATGATGGTCAAATGAAATAGCATTTGTAAAGTACTTAGTGCATAGTAGGTACTTAATGTCTCCTTTCTTCCTTCCTTTCTTTCCTTCTTTCTAGGGGTCCCTAAGCTTGGGGGGACCTTTATAAAGCCTATGAAGTACCAGAGAGGGAAGCCTGTCTTGGAGGGCTCCCATGGGCAGCCCCAGATCAGAGAAGCCTCTCTACCTTTTCCCCTAATCCCAGGAGTTAGCCTGTAGGTTAGTTCTATAGTGTCTGAGGCTCTCTCATCTGTGAAATGAGGGATTTGGACTAGCCGACCTCTGAGATCCCTTACAATCATAATTGATGATGTGTGATGTATGTGTTTGTGTGTGTGCAAATCTCTCCTAGGAAGCCAACGGTCCTTCAGATGGCTATGCTGCTGTAGCCCAGGCGGACAGGCTGAGTCAGGAACCAGAGAGCATCAGAAAATGGAGAGAGGAACAAAAGAAACGGCTGCAGGAGCTGGGTGAGGGAGCGGGGAGCCCCAGGGAGCCCACAGCTCTGTCTCCGACAGGCCCTTGGAGAGTGGGGGGGCTCACTAACCTGCCCTGGGAAATTGGGGGAAGGCAAGAGACATGAGGAGGAAGGATTCAGAGAGGGAAGGCGAGCCTTAGCAGGTGCCCTTCCCCCGTCTGGCCCCCAGATGCGGCTTCCAAGGTGACTGAGCAGGAGTGGCGGGAGAAAGCGAAGAGGGACCTCGAAGAGTGGAACGTGCGACAGAACGAGCAGGTGGAGAAAAACAAAGTCAGCAACAGGTATGAGGCACACGAGGCTCCTGGGGAGGGGGCCCGGGGGGAGGAGTGCTTGGGAATGGGGGAGGGGACGGTTGAGCAGGCGGGCATCTCCAAGTTGGTAGAAAGAGGGGTTTAGGAAAGCAGGAGGTATGGAGGAAGGTGGAAGTATTTGGGGAGTCTGGGTAGGAAGGTACAGGGGTGGAGGGCAAGGGGCATTGGGAGGACACAGGTGGGAGAGAAGGGAGTGTTTAAGAGAGTGAGGGCAAGAGGGAAAAGAATATCTAAGAGTGATGTGGAAGGGTGAGTGAGAGTACAGAATATATTGGGCAGAAGTGGGGTTCTGGGAAGATAAAAGGTTTTGGGGAAGGCAGAGAGAAACCAGCCAAACAGGTGGCTTTCTATCCCAGTCAGAAGAACAGCCTCCCCGTCCTTCACCAGCACTCAGCCATGTTGTAATGGTCTCATTTCTCTCTTTAAAGACACTCACAGCTCTTTCCAGGCATTCAACTGTACACCCTTTCCCTGCCCAGCAGGGAGCTGGAAGCTGGCCACCGCTTATTGCTAGAAAAAGAAAAAAGAGTTCCTAAGAAGTTAGTGGTTGTGTGACAGTCTCTGGAGGCCAAAACCCCTGCCCTGTTACATATCTGGAGACAGCCTAGGACCCTACTAGACCAAGCTGCACCTGTGGGGAGCTCAGGCACATCGTTTTAGGGTCTCTTCTTCTATACCTGTGCTTTGAGAAACCCTTGCCCTTCCTTTCTGCTTTCTTTCCTCCCTATGAAGGGCTGCGAGTAGCCCTGCTGCCTTCCCAAATGGGCCTGGTGCTTCTAACATCTCTTGTGCTTCAGTACACTAATGTTTTCTTTCTCTTTAACCTTTTTGCCTGCCTCTTCTTTCTTCTGTCATCTTGACCTCCCTTGTCTAACCCTTCCCCTCAAGGATCGCTGACAAAGCATTCTACCAGCAACCAGATGCCGACATCATAGGTTACGTGTACGTGTCTCCTTTGCTTACCTGTCCCAAGAGAAGCCTGGGGTGGAGAGCAGTATGTTGCGTGAGGCTGTCCAGGAATGATCCCCTGGCCACAGCTGGCCGATGGTTCCCAGAGCCTGGGAGGCCAGAGAAACATGGCTGGGCTTAGTGGATTTGATTGGGAACAGTATGGGAAGGTATCATTCTACTCACAGCTGATGAAATCTAATAATAATAAGGACAGGGACTGTGCCTGTGATTTTATTGTCATAAGAAACTGCTGGAGCAGGAAACTCCCTTTAAAAATCTGTTGCTACTCAGAGTTTGCCTATAGATTAGCTTTATAGTGTCTGAGACTCTCTCATCTGTGGAATGATGGGATTGGACTAGCTGACCTCTAAGGTTCCTTAGAATTATAAAATGATAGTATTGTGATGTATGTGCTTGTGTGTGTGAAATCTCTCCTAGAAACCAACCAGCCTTCAGATGGCTATGCCCCATTTGGGTTTTTCTTGTCAGTATACTAGAGTGATTTTCCATTTCCTTCTCCAGCTCATTTTACAGATGAGGAAACTGAGGTAAACAGGGGTAAGTGACTTGCCTGGAGTCACACAGCCAATAAATGTCAGATTTGAACTCAGGTCTTCCTGGCTCCAGGCCTGGAACTCTATATAGGCTGCACCATGTAGCTACCCAAACAATTCAGGATGGCATCTTTTGTGCAACAAAGTCTTAGCTGCCTAGATGACTGAGAGGGTAAGTAACCTGCCCAGGGTCACAGTCAGCATCAATCAAGAAGTGGGAGTTGAACCCAGGCCTTCCTGGCTTTGGGGTCGGTGCTTTGTTCACCATACCACATTGCCTCTGTAACAGTGATGCTACTGATGGTAATGATGACAAATATTGATAATAGGTTTCTTTTTCATGGTACTTTAAGGTTTACAAAGTCCTTTCAGCTTTCCTCTAATGGCCCTGTGAGGCAGGTTGAAGTTCCATGACCCTAGGGGACCCTAGAATGGCTGTTTGGCTCAGCAAAACAACCGTGAGAGTCAAACTGCAGCCCCATGGGAAACTGCATGACACTCTTGCTTGGATCTAGAGGGGGAGAAACCAAACTCGAGAGAGACTGAGCTAGCTAGGGGTGGGTCCGGGGTAGAGCACCACAGGGCTCTTCCTAATTAACTCTGTTCTGTTCAATATTTTTATCAATGACCTGGACAAAGGTATGGATAAAATGTTTAACAAATCTGCTAATGGCATAAAACTTGCAAGGATAGCTAATAGTCAATAATCAGTCAATAAACATTTATTAAATGCCTCTGTATGCTGTCAGGCAGGCACTGTGCTAAGCGCTGGGACAGAAAGGCAGCAAAAAACAGTCCCTGCTCTCAAGGAGCTCATGGTCTAATGGGGGAGACACCAGGAAAACAGCTATGTACAGAAAAACGATATGCACGATACCTAGGAAATATTTGACACAGGGAAGTCACTAGCATGAAGGAGGATTAGGGAAGGTTTTTTGGTAGAAGGTAGGATTCTAGGTGAGATTTGAAGGATGCCAGGGAGACCAGAAGGTGGAGATGAGGAGGGGGAATATTCCAGACATGGGAGCTAGTCAGTGAAAATGCCTTGAGGGAGAGTTTCTTATTCAAGAAACAGCAAGGAGACCAGAGTCATTCACTGATAGCAGAGTACATGTGTTGGGGTGTGAGAAGACTGGTCAGGTGAGAGGGGCACATTATAAAGGACTTTAAAAGCAAAGCAGGGAGTTTTATAAGGACCCGTTGGAGCTTGTTGAGTTGGTGGAGTGGAGAGGGGTGCTGGGTGGACATGGTCAGACCTGGGCTTTTGGAAGATCTTCAACTTGGTTGAGTGGAGGATGGATTGGAGCAGGCTAGCAAGCTATTCCAGTGGTCCCTATGTGAGGGGATGAGGGCCTGCACCAAGGTTCATGGCAGTATCAGAAGAGGAGGAGTATGGGAGAAATATTCTGAAGGTAAAATCAATAGATCTTGTCAATAACTTATTTATGGGAATGACAGAGCATAAGGAGTGTAAGATAGCATCCAGTTTTCTAGCCTGGATGACTGGAAGGATGCTGGTACCTTCAACACTAATAGGAAAGTTAGGAAGATGGGAAGGTTTGAGGGGCGGGGTATATAATGAATTCCATTTTGGACATATTGAGTTTAAGATGTCTATAGGACATTCAGTTCAAGATGTATGATAGGCTGGAGATATGAGACTAGAGATCATCAGAGAAGTTAAGACCACGTAATTAGATTTGGGAATCAAGGAACATAGATAGTGTCTAGAATGAGAGAGATATGCTAGCCCCACTGTCTGCTTCAGTAAGATCATATCTGGAGTATTATATCCACTTCATTTTAGAGAGAATGTTGATAAACTGGAGCACATTGGATGGGAAGGGCAGGTCACTAGAATGATAAGATTGGAGAACAAGATATTTAAGAATTGGTTGAAGGAATTGGAGATATTTAGCCTGGAGAAGAGGAGATCATTATCTCTGCCTTCAAAAACTTGGAAGGCTGTTATACAGCTGTTATGTGGATACTTGCTCTACTTGGTCTTGGGACAGAACTAAGAGCAATGGGTAGAAGCTGTAGGGAAGAAGATGTTGGCTGGCTGTGAGGAAAAAATCCTCTGAGAAGTAGAGCTAAAAGTGGAATGAACTGCCTGATGCTGCCCATCCCTGATGGTCTTCAAGAATAGGATAGATGACTACTGAAAAGGTGTGATAAAGAGGAGGCTCTTTTTCAGGTACACATTAAATTCAATGCCTTCTGAGGCCCCTTTTAGTCCTGAAATCCAGGATTATATGAAATGAGTAATAAAGGATTTGGGACCAGGAAGCCTTCTCTCAGATGAAGAAAGTAGAGCACCATCAGATGAGAAGAATGTGATAAACTGAATGAGATAGATAATAGACTTCAGCTAAGTAAAGAAAAATGTTTTTCAGGGTTTAGGGAAAATTTCCTAACAAGGAAAGCCAGTCTCTGAATTTGTCTTCCTTTTAGGAGAGATCTATCCAATCTTTGCTGATGGGATAAATGATCATGCTTTCCAGAACCATGCTCACTTCGTCTCCTGGATCATGAACATCTTTTGTCTTATGGAGTGCTTTATAATTTTCAAAGGATATTCACAAACTTTAGGTCCTAGCCAACAGTCCTGTGAGGGAGATAAGACAAGGAAAATTTTCATCATTTTACAAATGGGAAAAGTGTGGCATATAGAAGTGATTTGCCCAGGCTTACACAGCTGGTCAGGACCATAATCCAAATCTTTCCAGTTCCCAGGCCTGACCTGGGTCACAGGATCACAGACACACACACACAGACACACACACACAGACACACACACACACACACGGCTTAAATCTAATCTGAAGGGCAGTCTGTCAACAATGGAACAGAAAGCACAGTGGATGTAGTCGTAGGCAAGGGACTCCAGACAGGGCAACTAGAGTGACAGAGCTGACCTGGGTAGGTATTAGGGTATTAGGGACCTCGGAGGGGTAGTCATGGGAAAGACCTTTGGCCTAGATAGACTGTAATTCATAGGGATTCTTTATAACAGGAAAGCTCCTAAATCCCAAAATGGAAATGACTATATAGGGTGTCTAATCCAGCCCTCACCAGAATCCTGTTTCCATTGCCTTTACTATTGTCCTGATAAATTGTCATCTAGCCTAGCTTGATGGCCTCCAGTAATGAAGGATCTACTCCTTCCTGCAACAGTGTATTCCATTTCTGCTTTGCAAGTTTTAGGCTAGAAATATCAGGTGAAAGAGAAACCAATTTTGCTTATCTGGGAATAGGGCCAGATACCAATGTAAGGACACACAACAGCAAGGAGCCAGGGGCCTTGGGTTTGAATACTGCCTCTTCCATTTACTAGCTATGTGACCATGGACAAATCCTTCCCTTTTTATGGACCCCAGTTTCCTTGTATGTGAAATGAAGAGTTGGAATAAATGCTCTATAAGGTCCTTTCCAGTTCTAACATTTGTTGATTTTGTGTTCCTATGACTGTCAGCTAAGATGATTTTGCATGCTCTGGGGCAGGTAGTAATACCTGTGTCTTTCCTTCCTGCAGAGCATCAGAAGAGGCCTTCCTGAAGGAGTCTAAGGAAGAAGTACCTGGCACAGAGTGGGAGAAGGTGGCCCAGCTGTGTGACTTCAACCCCAAGAGCAGCAGGCAATGCAAGGATGTATCCCGCATGCGTTCTATGCTCATCTCCCTGAAACAAACCCCCCTGTCCCGCTAGGCACCCATCCAGGGTTACCAAAGAGCAGAGGTTGAGGAGACTGAGGTAGAGATCTAAGAAGAAAGGAGGAAAGGAGAAGCAGATTTGTCTGCTCTGGAAGCCACTCCTCCAATAGCCACAGCACAAAATGTTTAGTCAGTTCTCCTTCATCCTTTGGGGCAAAAGGAGCCCCCTCCCTGGCCTCTTCCTTCCTTCTCAAATCCACCTCCTTAGGTATCACATCTACCACTGGTTTGTCACATTGTGACCATCGAGTCTCACAGGTCTTTTATTTTTCTTGGCTTAAAGTTTGTGATGTTAACTCTTTTTACACTTATTTATTATCATTCTTGTATCTTTGCAAGCTACAGTCTATGTCAGGCTGTCATTTGTATTAGGTCCCATCCTACTACCCATGTGACCTTTGCAAAGTCCTTTCCTTTGTCTAGACTTCAGTTTACTCATCTGTGAGACAAGGGGGTTTCACTAGATGACCTCAAGGTCATTTCCTGCTCCATGACATTCAAGGACAGTAGAATCCAAGAGCACATGCCAGTTAAAATCGATAGGACCCCAAAATAGAGCCTTCTCCAGACCTTGGTGGTATCCCCAGGCATCTACTGTAGTGTCTCCAGTTTTCCTGCGAGTATCTCAATGGTCAGAGGCCATTCTAATGGGAAATGATGGATCATGTTTGAAGTTAACTCTTTTAGACCCATCTTGTGAAAATGGAGAAATAATCATTTATGGTGGGGTGTGGAACCAATCAACCCACAAGTATTTATTGATTTCCTACTCTGTGTTAGATACTGGGGATACAAATACAAAATGAGACAGTCCTTGCTGTCAAAGAGCATTAAGACATGCTCACAGATGAACAAATACAGGATATATACAAAATAAAGGCAAAATTGCTTCAAGATTGGGGAGGAAGTGAAGCAGAAGAAATGGAAATGGGGAGAATTCAAGGGAGAAGAGTAGAAGAGGCAAGAATAGGATGCTCTATTGGTAGTTTCCTCTGGAGCTTAGCTGGAAAAAATGGGTGGTCGTAATCCTATAAAGATTTTTGAGCAATTACAAGTCCTAACAACCTGACTTAGAACTGTCTCCCCCAGGCCTCCCAGAAAATTCATGATTTAGGAGAAAGATTAAAATTTCTTTGGATAGGAAGAAGTAGCTATAATGATCGATGCTGGATATTCATTAGAAATCAATATATACCACTGACCCCACTCCCCATTACATTGTCCGTCCCTTAAGCCCTTTTCCTCATAAGGGGCCAGGAAAAACATCCTTTTTTTTTTCTCTGACAGCCTAGACCATATTTGAGTCAAGGTGTCTATTGTGGGCTTGATATTTTCTTCTCATTTACCAGCTAAGACGATTTCTACTGGCCAGTCCCCAGCTGGGTGACAATACCAGTTTCCTCAAAAACTAGCATCATTGCATTTTCCCTGGCTGCCCATAATCCCAGCCTTCTTGGTAAGAGCCCAGAGAGTCTCCAGCCTGAGCAGAACCTCAGCCTCTACTTTGGTCATAGCGGCACCCCTCTCCTTGGTTAACCGATCAATCAATCATTATCCGCCTATGTGAACCAGTCACTGTGTTAGGTGCTGGAGACACATAGACAAAGACAGCTCATGCCCTCAAAGATCTTATAGCCTATCAGGACAACAGCATGTTCATACACACACACACACAAATATAGGATGTACACAAAATTAATACAAAGTGATTATGGAGCATTAACAACTGAGAGAACCAGGAAGCTCCTTGGCAGAGGAGACACCTGAGCTGAGTGTCAGAGGTGCTGAGAGGAGGAAGTGAAGAGGGAGAGAATCTTCCTGTGGTGTATAGTCTGTGCAAAGGCTCAGGGGTGGGAAATAGAAGGTCTTGTACCAGTAGGCCAGTTTGACTGGAATAGAGATTTTTGAGGAAAGATAATGTGTAATCAACCTCAATTCATTTCATCACACATTTTAAAAAGCACCCGCTGTGTGCAAAACTCTGTGATTCAAGCTGGGAGAGATATGAAGGATGTGTGGAGTTGACAGTTTAAAAGGCAGACAGAACACATATGTAGACAGCAAGAATCCATGACGGAACACATATGTAGATAGCAAGAATCCATGACATCTAGTCATGATGATGAGGGTGAACATGCAAGTCATTAACCAGGGGCACAGGGACAACTTCCTGAAGGGACCAGCATAAAACTTAGTTCTTTTACAAAATCAAATTTTCTAAATCAAAATCAAGCTTTCTCAGCTAAGCAGATGAAAGGTGCGCTAACAGGTGGAAACAGCCACTGTGCTCAACACATCTCTCATTCATACTTCCTCAGACACAGAGGTGGACGTCATTTCCTTTTTTCTGAATTTTAAGAGGCTTTCTTTGACCATCCAGAAACTTTATTTCCAGACTTTGGGGATCAATGCCAGGCAGATCATCCACAGATATGAATTGATACATGACTGAGCTTTGAAGTTTGGACTGCATTTGAAGAATCATCTTTGGAGGTGGCCCTTTCCCTTCAAGTCTGACCTTTAGTGTTTTGGTAATTTTCTAGTGCTCAGAAGTTTCTCTCATCCAGTTCTATCTGGCCACAACCTTGCTAGATGAAATGTCATCTCCACCATGATGAAATTGTTAGGAAATTGGTACCAAATGGCTATTGGCAACTGTCTGAAAATCCTGAAGGAAACTCATTCACGCCCTAGCTTCCATCCTTGCCTGCCTTCTACTACCCTGATATAAATAAGCAAAACCTTGTGCAGCTACTGGATCAGAATGGGTAGAAACACATCATCATTGAAAGGAAATTTCAATGAGTTCTATCATTGCCTGGCTTTTGTCTCTGTGAGCCTATTTCAAATCTATCAAAAATAAACTGAAGCCACAGAAAGAAAAAAAAAGTATTTCCCTAGATACAACAGTCAATCAATCAATCAGCATTAATTTTTAATTGGCATTTTATTAAGTACAATTATATGCCAGGCATTGTGCTAAGAGCTGGGGATACAAAAAGAGGCAAAAGGTAAAGCCTGCCCCCAAGGAACTTACAGTCTAACAAGGGAGACAACATGTAAACACATATATACAACTAGGTATATACTGGATAAGTGTGTGTGTTCATCCTTCATTGCCAAAGAAGACTATGCCATCAGAAAAATGATGACATGACTTGCACTTAACTTTGTTTTGAGTGAGGGAGGGCTGTGCAGGTCACCAGCCTCACTTCTCCTCCAGAGCCATCTGAATCCAGTGACCAGATATTCATCAGGATGACTGAAGATGACCCAGGATGAGGCAATTGGGGTTAAGTGACTTGCCCAAGGTCACACAGCTAATGAGTATCAAGTGTCTGAGGTGAGAGTTGAACTCAGGTCCTCCTAACTCCTGCACTGGTGCACCACCCTATATACTGGATAAAAAGAAAATTAACAGATGGAAGTCACTAAAAATAAGAGGGGTTGGAAAAGACTTCCAGGAAAAGAGGATTTTTGTGGGACTTAAAGCCAGAAAAGTATGCAGAACTTGGAAGGGACAGTGTTCTACAAAGCAGGGAAATCAGAGAAGCATTAACCACTGGGAGAGCCAAGAAGGTCCTTGGCAGAGGAGCCTGAGCTGAATCCTAAAGAGTGCCAGAGGTGCCGAGAGGAGAAAGTGAAGAGGAAGAGAATCATCCTGGGGTATAGTCTGTGCAAAGGTTCAGGTGTGGGAAATAAGTCTTGTGCTAGTAGGCCAGTGTCTTATTTGTGGTTCAGTCAGATGTTTTGTTTGTCCAGACTGGGTATTTGGCTATGGCTGTCCCTCCACCCAACTCTGATCTCCCTGGTGCTCAGCCTACAGATAAACATGAAGACTTAATGGCCAGGTATAGCAAAAGCTTAGAGGTGGGGACTTGAGCCAAACTCAGGTTAGAGGTCAGGTGATAATCATGCATATTTATAGAACACTTTGATTTATTCCTTCAATATTTATTGAGTACATACCATATGCAGAATCTTATACATAGGGTTAGTGTTATAGTTTGGGTAACTCATGGTCTGGCACTTTGCAGACTCTAATAAGAGGAAAAGACAGAACAGACAACTGTAATACAGCCTTAGATGACAAGTGCAGTCAGAAAGTAACAAGTGCTACATAAAGTCCCCAAGAAGTTACCCCCCCTGACAAGACTCAGAAGACTTCAGGTGGTATTGATTTGTGCTTTACAATTACAAAGCACTCTACATAATCTCATTTGATTTTTATGACAATCTGATGAGGTAGGCAGTACAAGTGTTATTGCTTTCATTTTATAGATGAGCAAACTGAGGCCCAGAAAAGGGAAGTGAATGCTTAAGGTCATGCAGTTCTGAAGTAGCAGAGCTACAACTTGAGAACCCAGGTCTTGAGAAAAGTGCTTTCTAAGCTGCAAGATCATATGTAAGTGTGAGTTAGGGTTATTATTCTGATTCCAAGTCTAATGTTCTTTGTATCTCACCATGCTTTTTTTTCATGCTTTCTGCTGATTCCTGGGGTGAGGCTGGGGTAACAGAAACAACTAAGGAAAGCAGATTTCAAACTCACCTTTATTGTTTCATCCTTTAAACATAGTGATATTCCACTCTACAATCTTCTCTAAATCTTTTTTGTGAGATCAACGTGCTTGTAAAATGTTTTCGACTTACAGCTCTGCCTATCTTATTTCTGCTTTGCAGTTTCTTCACCTATCTGCAGGCAAGTAACATACTGCTTAAAAGCACTTAAAGGTTTACAAAGTACCTTTCTCACAGTCCTGTGAGAGAGATAATACAAGTATTATGCCATTTTCCAGAAGAAACAAAAGCTCAGAAAGGTCAAGTGACTTGTTTATGGTTGCATAGCTGCCATCAGTGTCAGGATTCACACTTGGGTCCCTGGCTCCAAGTCCAAAGCTCTTTTCTCTATACTGTGCAATTTCAGAGAAGAAATCACAGGATTTGAGAATGAAGAGGAACCTTAGATGTCACTTTGTTCAACTTCCCATCTACTGCCAGAATCCCTCTATAAATATTTATGAAGCTCTCCTATTTTCCCTTTTGAAAAGTAATAGCAACTATCAAGAGTTCTATGGTAAACTCATCCAGGGCCCAGCTTCCATCCTTGCCTTCCTTCTACTACTTTGATATAAATAAGTAATACCTTGTGCAGCTTTTAACTGGTGCTGAATCATATTTAAAAGAAGGAAAGAGAAATAAGCTAGCTTCAAGGGGGAAAGCCTCCTCCTCCTCTTCAGGTTTTCACTGATAGAGACTGAATCATCTTCATTTCTTAGCACTTCATGAGTTACTCTGGCCAAAAAAAAAAAAAAAAAAAAAATCAGCTGGTGGCCAGCCTTTATGGATCAAGCTTCTCTAGGTCAGTCCCCATGACAGGTATCACTAAAAATCTTCTCTTCCTTGAACCTGAAAATAACCTGGTGAGGGAAGTGGGTCAAGGATCCATATTTATTTTACAGATCAGGAAATGGGTGCTCAGAAAGGTTAATTGGTTTCCCTTATGTCAGAAAGCTAGTTAGTGGTAGACTCAGGAACAGAATCCAGGTTTGTTGACTTTGAGTCCAATTCTCTTCAAAAACCTCAGAGAACCTTGAGATTACGCTAGTTCCCGAGAAAAATATCAGTTTTTGAGGTGGATGCTCTGCATCAAATTCCTTCTCTGGAGCAGATCTGGTAGGTTTATAGAGTTAAAGCTCAAAAGGACCTGAGGAATCATCTAGTTTAGCACTTTAAAGATAAGAAAAACTGAGACCCAGAGGATTTTAGATGAGTTATGTAAGGCAACAAGGATACTGAGCAGAGCTGGGTTTCAAATCTAAGTCCTCATGCTCTAAATCCACTACTCCATCTGCTTATCTCCTTCGTAAAACAATGGGACAGAACTAAATGTGTTTCTTAGGTTTTGATCCAGCTCTGACATACTTTTTTTCTATTAATACAACCAGATCATAAGTAATTCAGAGAACTGAGGTTAAGGTTAAATTCATAGAGCTCTGTCAGTCAGTCTGTGCACAGGGTGCTGAAAACAAATGTCTAACTTGGAGTAAGAGCTAGAGAGTGCCAATCTGACACATCCTTCAGCTTCTCTGTGACTTGGTTTTCTCATCTGTAAACTGGAGATATCTGTACTACCTAATTTGCAGGGTAGCTGTGAGAAAAGTGTACTATAAACATTCATGGAATGTGAGGAATTATATTTATTATTTATTAAATACTGCATGGATAATACAATGAGGCCTCTCTGGAAGGAACAGAAAAAGGGCTGGCAAAACAAAATTGAAGACAAGTTCTGTTCTCAAATCCAAGCTCATTTCATTCTTTAATGAAAAAATTCATTAAATTATCAACAGTTCTGCCTGAGGGAAACCCAGAACTCATTCAGTACCATTAGATATGGCTTCAGCTTGGGGTCAAGAAATTCCTCTAATCCCTCTCTGGAAAGCTGCTTGGGTCCCCTGCAAATGGTCACTGACTCTTTCAAGTAATGGGGCCATTGGTCTCAGTGAGGTCTGGGTGATTTCATGGCTGAGACTACCAAGCCCCCGAGAATGGCCATCACGGTGAAGCCCTGAGCCAAGATCCTGGTCCGCATCATCATCTGGGATCTCTGGCTGTTGCCTCGGTGAAAGCAGTAGAGTCCGTAAGACAAGGCTCCAGCTGTGGCCAGACAACCTGCAGGGGAACAAGCCAGGTGGAAAGAGGAAGTTTACCATTAATCCAAATAATCAACCAACATGCATTTATCAAATACCTTCCATATCAGGTGCAGTGACACAAAGACAAAAATGACAAAATCCTTGCCCTCAAGGAGTTTAAATTCTATATAAAGATAAATACCATTTTTAAAAGACCTAAAGAGCTTTGTCTCCTTTCTATGCTCAGTTCTGAATCAGAGGGGAGTTCATGGCCCCAAGAAGCTTACAATCTGTTGAGGAGGGGGCAAGGGAGAGGGAGTAATCACATACAAGTATCTATAATACACAAAAAAAAATAAAATGCAAGACAAATCATCATGAAGTATGGGATAGGCTATTTATGGAAGGTAAATTAATAAAAATCTCTAATTCCTCTCTCCTCCCCCCCCAAGCTTTGTTTCCTAGGCTCCTTCACTAGTTTAGGCATTCTCTTCCAGGAATGCCCTTTCCTGGGCTCTTAAACGGCCAGCCCCCAACACCGGGCGCAGGGCCAAAAGCAGACCTGGGGTCTCGGTGCCTATCCAAGGCAGCCCAACAGTCATTAACAGGTGCCAGAACCCGAGCCCGGCGCAGGAGACGCAAAAGACAAAAACCGACAACAGTCCGCGCCCGCAGGGGCGCGGGGGCGCGGAAGGCGCGGAAGGAGGGCAGCGGGGGGCGCGGGAGGAGGGCAGCGGGGGGGCACCCTACACACCAAGTTAGGGAATTCGAGGTGGGCGGGGAGGCGCCGGGGTGACCTTGAGGGTCCTCCCCCACCCCAGCATGCGCTCCCCGCTCGGCTTTCGGCCCCTCCTTGGGCCTGCTTCCCCAGTCCCACCCCCCTTGTGCCCCCTCACCTATGGGCACCACCGGGTTCTCGCGGATCTTGCGTCGAAATTTGTCCTTGACGCTCTCATCCCGCAAACGGTGCGGAGTGGGGGTGAAGCCCTCAATGACCGGGGGCGTGGCGGGGTCGAAGGCCACCTCCTGAGACACGGACCCAGGAGACATTTCAGAGGTCGCAGACCTAAGCCGTCCGAGAATTCCTTCACTCAGTGCTTCTTTCACCTCCCTTTCCTCTTCCGCTACCGAAGGCTTGCGGTCAAATCACCGCCGCGGAGAGAGAGGAACCTGCGCCGTCCTCCGCACATGCGCAGTGGAAGATCACGGGGAGGGTCCCGCCGACCGGAGGACTACTTTTCCCAGGAGGCGTGCGCAAGAGCATGCGTAAAACGGCATCTGCGCCTGCGCCTGCGCCTGCGCCGGGACTGCGGAAGAAGAAGCGGACGGCTTCCACGCGGCCTAGCTGTGTCTCCTGCTGGGCGCACGTGAGCGCTTAGAACCGGTGGTCCCAGAGTTGCCGCCATGCCTAAAGCGAAGGGAAAGAACCGGCGGCGGAAATTCGGTTATAACGTTAACCGGAAGCGGCTGAACCGTAACGCGCGAAGGAAGGCAGCGCCGAAGATCGAGTGGTGAGCGCGAGGGCCCGGGCTGGGGGGCTAAGGGCGCGGGGGCCGTGCGAGAGGCGAGGCGGGCTCGCTCACGGCCCTGCTTCTGCTCCCGCAGCTCCCACATCCGTCATGCGTGGGACCGCTCCAAGTCCGTGCAGCAGAACCTGGCGGAAATGGGCCTGGCCACGGACCCCAACAGGGCCGTGCCTTTCCGGAGAAAGGTAGGTTCCGGCCCCTGGCCCTCTCGCAGGGCCCCCAAAACAAAGCTCGATCCTTCAGGCTGCCCGGACCCGGCGGAGAACTTAGCTCTCCCCACCTTTCTGACCGGCCACCCACCCAGGAGCCGCCGACCCCTCCCTCCCCCGTGCCGGCCTCCCAAACAGTCGTTCAACGAACACGCGTCCAGTGCCAGGCACGGTGTGGAGTCCGCGGCTGCGCAAACATCTGTCTGTCCTGCTGTCGCCGCTTCTTTCAGATGAGTCTCCTCTTTATTCACACAGCTGCTATCCTCGTTCAGGCTCTCAGCATCTCCTATCTTCCCTGTTAGCCTCCTTCATTTGTCTCCTGTCTCCAGTCCGTCTTCTAAACTTTCCAATCCATTGATTGAATAGTTGCCAAAGTGATATTCCAGAAGCATAGGTCTGATCACCATGTCACTCCCTTGTTCAAGAACTCTCACTGGCTCCCATTTTTCCATGGGATCAAATACAAACTCCTCTGTTTGGCATCTGAAATGTTTTGCAGTCTAGCTTTCCAGATTTATTACACATTAATCCCCTTCAGTCTTTCAAGGTACAGCTAAGTTGACCAGTTTGCTTTCCTTCAAGCAGGGTATTCTATCTCCCATCTTCTAGCCTTTTCACAATTCCCCATACCTGGAATTGTTTATTCTTCACCTTTGCTTCATAGAATCCATTATTTCTTTCAAAATTTAGCTCAGATACCACCTGTGTGTAATGCCATTCCTGGGATCCCGTTTGCTAGTGCTTTTTCCTGCATGTTTCTGTTCCTCCCTCCCCATTATCTTGGATTTACTTTGTGTATATCTTTTTGTACCTACTTATTTATGTATATGTTGTTTCTAAGTTCCTTGAGGGCAAGGACTGAAGCAGGGAGTCTAGCATATTGTAGGTACTCAGTAACTACTTATTGAATATAGGATTGGCACAACTTCATTTAGCACCTAGTTAGGAATGTCTAGATAAAATAGTAGGCTAGTAGATAGCATGCATTCTTCCATTCCAGGTAAGCTAATCCCTGGCTAAGCTCCACATTTTTCCCCTCTTCCAGTGGCTTCTCATTGGGCTGGTGTCTAGGTCTAGTCCCCAGGTCTGAACTACTTTCACACTCTCCCAGTTGAATTTGCCTTACAAAACTAATGGCACCTGTTGTACTTCACAGTTTGTGGTTCTTGCCCAAGGTATTAGAATTAGTCATTATGGTTCCGCCTCTCTTTCTTGTCAGTGAGCTTTCCCTATTCTGAGACTGACACTTAATTCCCTAATACCCCTTGAAATTGAGATATTCTTTAATCCTGTCATAGTAGCCCTCTTGTTAATTTGTGGGGGATAGGCTAAATCCTCCTTCATGCCTGCCCAAGCTTTGGTTAGACCTCCATTCTCACGCCCTAGATTGCCTAGTTGGACGTCTCAAACTGGATGTCCTATCGTGCTTAATATCCATGTGTCCAAAGTGTAACTCATTTTTATTCCTCAGAATATTATTTTTCTTCTTAACTTCGTTATTACTGTCAAGGGCATACTACCCTTAGTCATTTAGGTTGACAACCTAGGAGTCATCATGTCCTCACTCTCAGCCACTAGGTATTACAGTGAGTAGAGCTCTGGACTTCACCCTCAGATACTTAATAGCTGTGTGATTCTGGGTAAGTCACTTAAACCTATGTCTGCCTCCAGCTATGGTAGGTACTTAATAAATTCCTTTCTTCCTATACTTCCACATACACCACCCCCATCCAATCTGTTACCCAGTCCTTTTGACCAGCTTTACAAAACATCTCACCTTCTGCAAGTTGCCTTTTTTTTTATCATCCTTAATGTTAGAGATTAGCTCTAATTAATCATGTATAGATTTTGTTTGTACATAGTTGATTGCATGTTGTCTTCCCCCCCATTAGATGCTGAGCTTCTTGAGGGCAGAGGCTCTTTTTGCTCTCTTTATATCACCAAACATTAACTTAATCACCAAACATTATATCACCAAACATTAACTTAATCACTAAACACTTAACACCATGCCTGGCATGTAACAGACATTTAATTAAAAGCTTGTTTACTTAACTAGAGAGAAATTGTCCTTGCTGCCAGTTTTTTTGACCAGCCTCAGTATGATCACACCAGCAAGTGACTTTAGCGTGTTTGGTTGAGGGACAAGCACTCTTGGGACCTATTTGCACAGACTGGTGGACCACTTGATTTGTAGTTTCATCAATGGCTTTTGAGCTTTTTTAACACCACAGACATTTTCAGATCTCTCCTCCTGAAATTGTTGAATCATATTCTAAGCATATTTCTTCATAGACAGTGTCTTTCTTTCCTCATAGGTAACAGCAATGGATGTGGATGTTAGCAAGGAAAAAAAGCCCAGCAGGATAGTTCGGAAGCCCTATGTCTTGAATGGTAAGTATGTTGTTATGATTTCTTGGAACATGTGCTTCCTATCTTGCCATCTCTAGAAGAATCCAGAAATTGATCTCCAGATTCAGAATTTTTAAAAATTAAAATAAACATGTATAGACACCTGTGTAGACTTACTGATCTGGATTATTTTGCAAGTAGTACAAGATTATGAGTCAAAAGATGTAAATTCTTATTTTAGTTTCACACCACTTACTAATGTCACAATAGGAAATACTTAACGATCCAGAGCCTCAGTCATTTATTTGTAAAATGGGAATAAAAATCCTTTTCCTCATCTAGTTGGGTTGTTGTGAGTTAATTATGGAAGTGAATATACTTTAGGAATGAATCATCATACAAATGGAGAGCTGAGGCCAAGCACATTTGGACAGAGGCTGATTGTGCATTGTCATAATAGAATGGGCCGTCAGAAGAGTTTGAAATCGGAGGATTGAATGTGACCTAACTAGAAGCACTTATGCCAGCTCTTTAACTTTAGACATGAGGAAACTGGCTAAAGAAGGGAAAATAACTTAGAATTGAGCGGAACAAGACTCCAGATATCATCTAATCCAACTTCTTTATTTTATAGGTGAGGAAACTGAGACTCAGATTAATTAACTTGTTCAAAATAACATAGAAAATAGAATAATTTGATTTTGGGCTTCTTACTCCAGAACCACTGTCCTTTCTGCCAACTTCAGGAGAAAAAAGGGCTGGGTAGCTGGAGTGTTTCTTAATTCTTAATAGTTCAAGTTATATATTATACTCACAAATTGTTGCGTGTCGGTGGCGGGGTAAAAAAACTGGATTTGTGTTTCCTGGTGGTGGTCTGGTTCTCTTAGAGTGGTGTCTAGTTACCTATAGTTTTAGGAAGCTATATGCTGTCAGAAAACAATAATACCTCCTATTTTTGTGGTATTTTAAAGTTTAAAACGTGCCTTCCTCATCACAGCACTATAATGTAGGTAGTAGAGATATCATATCCCTGTTTTTAGATGAGGAAACAGGTTTAGTGAACAAACTTAGGTTTCAATACTCCTGAGTGCTCTCTTTCTACTACCCTAATGGAAGATTAACTGTCTCCTGTGTGCATAGGTTAGGTGGCCTAAAGGGAGTTTACATGTTAATGAAATGAGTTACATGTTAATGAGAATCTAATGGAAAAGGCTGGGCTATGTTTTTTTCCCATCTTTCAGACCTAGAAGAGGAGGCCAGCCTGCCTGAGAAGAAGGGTAATACTCTTTCACGGGACCTCATTGACTACGTGCGATACATGGTTGAGAATCATGGGGAGAATTACAAGGTGAGCATTTGATTGGCCTCTTAAGTTCTTCCCAGATGGCCCATTGGCCCCGTATCCCCAAGTGCCCGAGCATCCTGGTACTGGCTGCATGGCTTGTATTAATATGTGTGATTTCTCTCTGAGCAGCTGCATGAAAGACATAAAATTTGCTTTGGCTTTGCTTAACCTGCTACCCCTGCCAGTTTGGAATTCTCACCCTCACCTGCCCATTGAGAAGGCAAGAAATATACCCATTATGCATATGAAATGCAAAATATTTCCACATGCAGGAGATACTTGAGAGAGGAAGACATGTTTGTGATGTGTCAAAACAAAATGTATCAAATTTTTTTTTTAAGGAAGCCTTTATTTCAGCCTATAAGGTTTATATACAAGAATTGGCAATGTGATGTTACATTCTTTTAGGAACACTTTGCTGCAGTAGCAGGTTGGAGGCACTTGGCTCAGAAGCACTTTAGGATTTATAATACTCTTTCCTTACAACAGCTTTGTGGGGAGGATGGTATAAATGTTACCCCCATTTTACACAGTAGGAAACTAAGGCTCAGAGGGGTAAGGTGACTTACCCAGTCATATGCCTGTGTTTCAGAACTTCTGATAACCCAGATTTGCTTATTTTAAGTCCACTACACTAGGCTGTCTCTTAGTCCAGTGCTTCATCCATACTATAAAAAAGATGTGGCCCTCTTTTTACTCATTTCCTCCTATGGCAAGACTGAAATAGTTTTTCATTTTGTATTTTCCTAAAGTGCCTAGATTTGTGGTATTAGATGCCCTAAGAGCCATCAGCTACTGAAATAGTTCCTCCAAGATCCTTCAGCTCTGAGATTTAGCAGACCAACATGTTATGTGGTGACTTGATTCCTATATAAATTTGGGCTTTACTTTTTAAAGAGTGGAGCTAGATGGAGAAAGAGATAAAGAGCAAGAAGTCTTATGAAGTTTCAGGGTGATGTCTCTGTCTCTTTTTCCTCCTTAGGCAATGGCCCGGGATGAGAAGAACTACTATCAAGACACTCCAAAGCAGATCAAGAGCAAGATTAATGTCTACAAGCGCTTTTACCCTGAAGAGTTCCAAGCTTTTATTGAGTCCCTGGAGAAGAACAAAATGGAAGTAGAGTGAAGGACTTGTTCCATAAGCCAGTTGTGTTTTAGCTAAGCGAACATTACTGGAGACCTAGTGGATGGTGACCTGGCAGCTAAGTGGGAAAGTACATCTGGTGAGAAAGGAGTCCCATCCATACTTTTTGGATTTCTCTGAGGTTGTACCAAGTCTTTTCTTCCCAGCTGGTGATGGATCATAGAAAAGGGCTGTTACTGTAAGAAGTAGATTTCAGGGAGTTGGGGGCAATGGGAGGAGCCAGAACAAGTTGCCTCTCTAGAAGGGATTTTTTTAAATGCTGTCTTTGAACATTAAAGCTCACGTGACTTTGAAGCTTTCAAATAGCTGTCTGTCAGTCATGGAACAAAAGAGGTCACGGATTAAGATGGCAGTGTTCCCCTGGACACTCAGAAGTTCTTTCAACCCACTTACCCCTGCTGTTAGAACACCCTTCGGGACTTTGGTGAAGCTGTGTCTGATTGTCTGTACAGCTTTCTCTTTGGTTCTGCTCCATGGGGGAATGAGGAAAAAAATCTAACCCCTTTTCTACAAAGCAGCTCTTCGGATGCTTGAAGACAGCAGCTGTAGCCCACCCAAGTTTTCTTTCAGGCTCAGCATTCGCCAGACCCTATTTTCCCCATTTTAAGGGTGAAGCCCAAAAGCAGTGAGGTTATTTTCTCAGGACCACATAGCTAGTAGGAAGTACTCAGGCCCTAAAGAGTGAAATAGTAGTCTTCTGACTACTATATACTGCCTCTCCTTTTTATTGTAATTTTTTTAACTGGGTGAATCATTTGACCTCTCTTCTATTCAGTTTCCTCATCTGAAAATGAGGCTGTTATCTGTACCATCCTCATTCCAGGGAAGTTGTAAAATAAGTGAAGTGCTTTTTATACTATAAAATGTTACATAAATATCAGCTGTTATTTGTCTTAAGAGTAATGTACCTTTAGTTTATACAATGTCTTGCAGTTTATAAATTACTTTTCTCACAGCTGTCCTGGGAAGTAGCTAGGATTGATATTTCATATAGCATTATAACAACTGGAAGGAACAGTAATTTCCTCACACTTGCTCAGATGACCCAGCTTTTCCTTGAAGATCTCTAGCAATGGAGAAACTTAACTTTGAGACAACTCAAATTATTAGGAAATCACTCCATTTCTGGAACTACCATCAGTGCATTCCACCCATTATTAATCCTGTTCTTGTCCTTTGGAGACAAAGTAAAACTAATTCCTCTAACATGTAACTATTCTAAATTATTTGAAGATAACAATCATTATTAACTCAACCCAAAGTTGTCTAAAGGCAAACTGAAATGGAAAAGAATCTTAAAAGTAACCTCCAATCTTTCCATTTTACAGATGAGGAAACTGAGGCTCAGAGGGTTTGAAAGTAGTAAGTGCCAGAGCTAGAATTTGAACCTAGATCTTCCAACTCCAAGTCCAGCTTTGTTAACATTGAAGGTAAAAGAAGTTGGAAGGATTTACCCAAGATTATGTACCAAATAAAAAGTGGAGCTGAAACTCTCACCAAGGTCTTTGTTTCCAAGTTGCATTGCTTTTCCCATAATACCATATTATCTCTTCCAAACCAAAATTATGTTAAATAACACTGAGTGCTTTTTTTTTTTACATTTATTTTGTACTTTTGGCATTTTGCTTCACAGGCATCTTTTAGTCACCCATAATCCAGTTTATGTATCTCCTTAGAAAAACTGTAAACACAAGCTCTTAGGTAGGAGACTAACACTTTACCTTTCAGAATTGGGTGTTGGCCATTCTTTTTCTTAATGGGCATCCATCCAGATAGCTCCCGAGAGGGGAAGGCCTGAGGTTTCTTCCCTTATACTTATGCTTGGCCACCAAGTTAAACTAAAATGTGATTCTGATCCATAGCAATCTGAGAGGAAATGCTGTTGATCTTAACAGAGAAATAATTGGGATAATACTAACTGACAACATTGAAAGTTTACAAAGCACTTTTCTTTCCCACATTACCTCCTAGTATCCTCACAGCAATCCTTGGGGATCATTGTTACAGATGGAATTATCTCCATTTTATAGATGAGAATTGACCCAAAGAGGTGATGGGTCTTCCAAGGTCACACAAGTAATAAGATTCATACCTTTGCTCTTTGAACCCAGATCCATTGTTGCCTAATAGTTTTTAACTACCATATTAAGGTGTTGAATTAATGACATTCAGTGCCTACTATATCCAAGGCAATGTACTGTGTGTTGAAGCACTGTTTGTTGTACCATTTTCTATTCTACCTAGATCTCACAATGGGTTGGGATACTAATATAACACTGGTGTTCTGAATGCCACTGTTGTGGTAGAAGCCAGATAGTTGTGGTTTCTGGGCATTGAGAATCTTTATATCACTTATGGCTTGTTGGAGTGAGTGAATCAAAGTCCTGGCTAGAGGAAGCTTCAGACATAGCTGCACTGACAAAACTCATTTTCTAGACTTACATGGAGGCTGAGTGTGAAGAGTTCTCCTTGGAAATACAAAAGTGTACATTGTTTTTATGGCTTTGTTGAGCTTAAGAAGTCACAAAAGTCAGTTCAGTTTCCCACATTAATGCAACTATAGGCCAGACCCTTAAAATGAGGTCCCTTTAGAAGAAAAACATACATAACCTAAAAAAAGTTACCATTAAGTGCTTTGTTAAAATATTTCCTGTGAAAGTTTTACTTTTTTTTATTCAAATAAATGTGCTTTCTCATGTTTCTTAGCTTCACTTTTGTTATCACAGTCAGAGCAGGAAGAAACCTTAAGAAAACGTTAAGAAAACTTACCTAGTTTTAGCCCACTCGTTTTCAGATTAGGAAACAGAGCCAGAGAAATTAATCTCTGGCATCTCTATGAAGAGTATGGTTACATCCTGAACACCAGTTATACAACTATAATTTGAAGAAAAGTAATCTATTCAGAGCAATATGCCGAATAAGGAGCTGTGAACCCCAGTTCTAGAATCAAACTTGACAGATCCTAGATATGAGGAGCAGTTGGTAAATTTTTTAGACCATCAGTAAGCATTTAACCTTTTCACACTTATGGTGGAAAGACAGTAGATCTGCAATCACTGGGCCCGGTCTCAAATACTGGTTTTTCTATTTCCTATCTGTGTGATCTTGGACATATGCCTTCCTCTCCTTGGGCCTTGGATTCTTAGTCTGTAAAATGATGAGAGAGTGGATGAGCTCTAGATCCCTTGTCACATTAAATCCTGTCTCTCAAGAGGTTTTTAATCTAGTTAAAGTCAGTCAGAAGGCAGGGGCTTAGTGTGCACATAATTTCCCGATGATGTAGCTATAACCACAAGGTACGTCTGGGGTCAGAGAAGGGGGCATGGATATCAAAGGTTTCAGGGTAAAGATGTAGCTGCATGGAATTCAGGTAGTGAGAGGAGCTGGGTTGCCAGGGTTGTCTTTCCAGCAGAATAGTTCGGCAACTGTTCCACAGGGTCAGAGATGTGGGTGAGAGAAATGATTGCTCAGGAGTAGCACCAGCAGAACTAGAAGGGACTAATAAGAGTCCTTAGCAGATAATGTTCATGCTCTTATTTTGTCCTGTTAGGTATCAATTGAGATGGAAGAGTTAACAGATCTCCCATTGGGAAGCACAATGATTAACTAGGAATCAGGGGAGGAGAGCTTATAACCCAACTGACAGCTCAAAAGGAGGTGATAATGCTGTAATTAGCAACCCTCTAGCCCAGGTAACAATTCCAAGGAGCCTCTAGCTCTTCTGCGCACCACCACCATTTATGAAGAGTATGCAGGGAAGCTTAAAAATTTCCAAATGATGCCATTTCTATGATTTTTTGGTGGGGAGAAAAGTATTCACAATACTGGTTCCAAATACACTATTTATTATAATTAGAAAGCTGTGGCCCTTCAGCTAAAGGAGAGTCAGGAAATCATTCTGATGGCCAAAAGACCTAGACAACCTATTAAAAAATTGCAGAAGACATTTCTAAAATCTTAAATTCATACTTGCCACACGAATTAGCCTTTTAAGCTTCCATGGGAAATAAGGCTTATGTCTAAGGGACTGGACAGCTAATTAGAATTTAAGTGGCAGTGACAATTTTTGTCTACAGCAAAAGTATGCCACAGTGTATGATGCATACTTTTTTTTTCTAGGATACATACTAGGCCTTCTTTCACTCATTCTCTCCTCACTTATATGTATCTTGCTCCTTTAATTGCATTATGGAACTGAAATTTATTTTTGTTAATTTTGGATTTACTTAATAAAAGTTTACCTCCCTAAATTTTTTTTTCTAAATCTAAAAAGCAAGGGAGTTGGATGTTTTTCCTAACGAAGACAACTAAATCATTTTTTACTTGATATGACCTATGCCAAAATTTTTTTCCCATTACCTATAGAACTAGCTGTATCATATATGTCAACATATATGAGTGAAGTATGTATATACATATATATATGCATATCTGCATGTGTGAGTGATCAGATGGGTCCCAAAGAAGGTATATGATTTGCCTGAGGTCATACGTACAGTTAGTGGTAAAGCTCAGACAAGAATTCAAGCTTTTTTACTCCCATACAGGTGTTACTTTTATACTTTAACCATACTTCCAACCGGATTATTAACTGCTTCTAGAAGAATGCTGGCATACATAAACTAAAATTTAATTTTTTAATTTTTGTATTTGCCTTTGGAACACTTGTTGATGTTTAGTATGGTTAACTATAGAATTTGTTTGCATTCCCTGAGAATGCCAGCCTGATAGTGGCAGACAGTTAACTCCAGATTTTAAATTCACTGTAAGTCCATTAACAGTTGACCCATTACAGTATGTCTTTCATAGGTTTCAGAGGTCTAAAAGCCCAGTGGAACAATCTCCATTGCCCTCTTGAAGAGGCTATTAATTATACATCAGACATCCACAGTTTTAGTCATTTTGCCCTTCCTGGCCATGTTGACAATCATCCAATATATAAATAATAGCACCAGGAAACATGATTGAATCTGGAATTTGGGCCTACTTCCTATAAAAATATTAAACCTGCTATTTTAGGCTTAGGCTCAAGCTCAGCCCTGTTAGCCTATATTGATGATTTCACTAAGCAGTTTTCTGTCCCTGCCTATGTGGACAGATGCAGAAGAGTTAATACACAGTACATGGATATCTTCACTCACGACAGTCTCTAAGAACATGCAAAATAATTTTAAAGTTGGATGGAATCTTTGAAATCATCAACTCTGCCCCCTTTATTTTAATAGTTGATGAAACAGGCCTCAAGAAGAGAAAGTGACTTGTCTAAGGTCACACAAAGTAGCACAACTCAAACCTAGGTCTTCTGACCCAGTGTACTACACAACAGCTGCTTCCATTTTTTTCCATCATCTTACTAATGGACTAATGGTTTGTTTTGGAGTGTCACAGCCCTGAGGAAGGGAGTTGGAGAGATATCAAGTCTGGCCAGGGTCATAGTACAGTGACAAGGGAGACCTCAGCAGAGTGTCTCTGTATTAGTCCACAAATGTTTATCTTCCCTGACTTTAGGTCAAGAAGCAAGTAAGCTCAGAACTTGGCATTATTTTTCCCAGAACTTGCAGATCCTGCTTGGAGAACATATCCTCAATAGACTATCATAGCCCTCAGCAGTGACCTGGAAACATACTGATCACAATAAGCCAGAGTCAGAGCCCAGTGAAGGACGGAAGCCCAGAAGTAACGAGATGTGAACTGTTGGTGTCATTGCCCCCAGGAGCCTCGTGAAAGGAACTTGGCAATCACTGTACCCTTGGCAGAGTCAGATCCTGAGACCTTAAAGATAAATGAAACTGGCATGCTTCTTCCACTAGCCCAGATTTCAGCCTGTTGATGGGTTGCAGTCATCTCACACGCAGTCTATCATATAGATGCTCTGCCCAGTGTGCATTAGATTATTCTTTAATTCTTTTAGTATGTTCTGGATGCCATGGCTATACTTATCTGTCACCCTTGCTCCATAACCAGTCTACTTCTAGCCTTATTCTCCATGGGAGAACCATATCACTCTTCAAGTTCATCACTGGTAATAATGCACTTTTTTGCACTCACCACTTAATTATTCAGTCTCCTCACTGCCCTTTGGGTGACTGGTACTTCTCATGTAGCATTCCATGATTCCTAGCCTTATAGCATCACTGGATGAAATGTTGACCTTAAGAAGAAGGGCCTTTGAATTTCCCACGTTCACCCATCCTGTCTTCCTTCCATCATATTGCAACGCTGCCACCATGCACCCATTAATGTCCTGGCAGATGCTCTCAAAAGCATCAGCAATGCAGAAAAGTGAGTAAAATGCCATGTTCTTATTAGGCTGTGCTCTAAAGTTATCATCTGATTCTTAACTGTGAATATAAACATGGTTACATTGGTGAATTTGAGATCATTGATGATTTTAGAGCAGAAAAAACTTGTGAACTTCATGGACAGATTAAATAAGGGTGGTGTAATCAGTCCCAGATTTGATGTTCAGTTGAAAGATCTGGAAAAGTGGCAGAAGAATCTACTACCATCCCATCAGTTTGGGTTCACTGTGCTTACAACCTCAGCTGACATAATGGACCATGAGGAAGCAAGATGAAAACACAGGAGGAAAAATCTTGGGATTCTTTTTCTGTAAAATGTACCCAAAAAAAGCTGCAGTGGACCCCCCCAAAAAAGTGGAGGTTACTGCACCCAGCAGCTTGGGATCATTAAAAGTGCTGCACAGTTTCTCAAAGGCAATCCAACTTTATCTTCGGCTCAGTTCTGGGCATGACTGTCCCTTTGCAATCCATCCGTACATGAAAACTATACACCCCCATCTAACTGCTAGTCAGACCCTAAAAATAAGCTTTCCTCACCCATCTTCCTGGCAACCCATGAAGCAAAAATCAAACAGTGAATAAAATAACACTAATCAATAATTGGGCTATTAGCCTTGACCTATGATTTCAGTAGTGTAAGAAATTGCCAGTTGGGAAATTTCCTCTACCAACATAGTTAGGTAATAGTTCTGTAATTTGTAGTCCACAAAAAGCAAAGTAGCATAACCAAGGCTTTATAGCCAGTATCAGTTCACGGTGAGGCTTGATCCCAGGTTTTCCTGATTCCTGGGTCAGCTGTTTACCCACTATGCCACACTTCTCAACAAAAATTAAAACAATAGCTTATATTTCTGTGGTGCTTTGCTCACAACAACCCTGTGAGGGCAGTAGCACCAAGTTCTCTTGAGCCTTACCATAGCCCTGTGAGATGGGGCAGAGATGAAGAGACAGGTTCAAGGAAAAGAAGCAATTTGTTTGCAGTCACATGGGTTGTAACAATTAAATTTGACTCCAGGTCTTCTGACTCCAAATCCAGTGTTCTCTTCCATTACACTATAGTATGATTATGAGGCCACTTCCTGTATGAGATGTTTGGCACTGTAGGCAGGTTAGCCAGAGGGCCACTTGGTGGCCTAAGAGCTGAGGGCTCTGCTGAGAGCGGAGCTTAAAACGGCTGCTTCACTGTAGGGCATCCTTGAAGGTGACGACTACCATAGTCATCCCAGATACAGTAGGCAGAGAAGCAAAGCATCCCTCCATAGATTTCTTTCCTAGAAGCCCGGATTAACCCAGGAGCCCAAGAAAAAGAAGCCAACAGAATTCTTTCCCTCTGAGCACCAGGATTATGATTTTAGGATCCAGGTTCAGGATTTTATACCTGGAGAGAAATACTTTGGACCAACCCTTCATCTTACAGATGAAGACACAGGCCCATGGAGGTGAAGTGTCTTCTCTAAAGCAATTAACAAGATCTAGATTGGAACCTAGGTCTTGATTCCAAATCCAGACCTTTCAGTGATTCTCAGAAAAGCACCTCTCCAACCTGAAGGTTATCAGGTAAATTGCTGGAGGGCTGGACTGGGTGAGAAGGTAAGTTTGGAGCCCTTATCCCAGAAGGTATATTTCCAGTCAAGCTTGGGAGAGAAGGTCCAACAGCAGCGTCCAGACATGGTGAATGCTTGGAGGTGAAGAGCCTGGCCCACCTGGGGGAATACTAGCTGGCAATAAAAAGAACTCACGCTGGCCAAAGGCTTGAAGGTCCAGTTCTTGCTGCAGCTGAGCCACACTCAAGGCCTCACTCTTGTCCTATAGATGAAGAGGGAGCCAAGTCTGAATGGCAATACCATGGCATCTGTCACTCTATAGCTAGGTTACATCAAAAGGCAGGTAGGCCTATATCCATTAACCCTGCTTGGGGTGAGGGTAATTTGGGAAGGACACAACAGTGAAGTCCCCTAGTGTAGATTCAACTTCCATCATCTCCTATATCTGCCTGCCCTTACCACCTCCTTCATTTTTCATTATTCTCTTTCTACTGCCCCCCCCACATCCCTGCCACCCCTAGTTATTCTGGTGGTCCCTGGATAGCTTTGCTGATTAAATACTGGATAGTGGTGGGCCTTATAGAAGGGATAACTTTCATTGGCTGTCCCTCATGCCTGCAATGCTCTCCCTCCTTCCACCTCCTGACTTCCCTGGCTCAAATCCTAGCTTCTTGCTGGAGACCCTTCCTGATCCACTTCCTTTTCTCCTCCCCACTCCTACCTCTTCTCCCCAATCCACCCCAGTGTCTTCCCTCTGAAATAGCCTTCAAAAATGTCCACTGCATGTCTTATATATATAATTTGTTATGTTGCCTTTCTTTGCCAACCCCCCCCCCAACTTAGGATAATATCTTGCATATAGTAAGTACTTAATAAATGCCTGTTGATTAACTGACTGCCCTCCTGACATCTATGACATTCCTAGAATTTCCATATTTCCCATTGTAGACACTGGTTCTTAGATAAAAATGGGGAGGGAGGGAAATAAGAGGATCAACCCAGGTCTTCTGACTGTAAATCCTTTGTTCTTTTCCATTACAACGTAGCTTTAAAGGATGCCTCATCTTAGGGACTTTATTGAATAGGAGAACTTTAGGATATGAAGACAGAAGGGGACCTTAGACATCATCTAATTCAATTCTTTCATCATGTTGTCATCCAGAATAGTCAGCTTTCCATTCCCCATTCTCCTCACTCTTGTTCTAGGACTTCTCTGCCTCATTTAGGGAGATGTTGATTGGAATGAACCCTGAACTGGGAATCAACAGTCTGGTTTGAATCTCCAGTACAATGTAAGCTTCTTGAAGGTATAAACTGTTTTTCCTTTTATTTTCATATCCTCAACATCTAGAACAGTGCTTTGCCTAGAGTATGCAATTAATGATTATTTAATTTCATTTTGCAGATCAGTAAATGGATTCCCCAAGAAGGGAAATGGCTTAGATTAGTCTTTTGAATCCAACTCCAAGGTTCTTTCTCTACACCAGATTCCATTTTAAGCAAATGAAATTACAGCAACATTTGCTGGTTTCTTAATAAGCCTGTCAACCTATTCTCCCTTCCCTTCATTTTTTAAACAGTACTGCCAGATTGATCTTCCTTACACAAAGACTGAACAAGCTAATTTTCCCGACTGGGCCTCAATTTTCTCACCTACAAAGTCAGATCATCTCTTAAGTCTTGTTCCTTCTTTAAAACCCCTATTTAACCTACCCTTCTTTAAAACCTACCCTTCTTTAAAAACCCTACATAGGTTAAGCCCCCAACCTGAGACATCTCTGTGCAGTTATATGGTGTAGGAAGAACAATGGATATGGAGCTGGAAGACAGGTTTAATTCCTGGTCTTAGAATTTACTAGCTGAGTAACTTTGGCCAAAATCATCCCCTCTGGACCTCAGTTTCCTAAGCTGTGAAACTGCTGAGGGGGACACAGGAGTGGATGATTTCTAAGGTCTCTTATAACCCCTAAATCCCACAGTCTTGTGACTTGAGTTCAAATCAGAGCTCTGCCATTTCTTGCTATAACTAGCATATTATTTATATATATCATTTTAAGGTTTGCGAAACATTTTCCAATCTTTATCTCATTTTATCTTCACAACTACTCCAGGAGTTAGATGCTATTATAATCCTCATTTTATAGATAAGGAAATTACCTCCAGCAATTTCCCTTGTTGAGGCTCCGTTTCTTTGTAGAGCAAGGATAATAATAATGATTACTAATTATTAATACTAACTACCTCTGAAGAATGTTGAGACAGAAAAAGGTGGTAAACCTTAAAGCACTACAGAAATTACAGTGATCCCATAGAAGCCACTGACAGGAAGAAAAGTCCCTATACACACCAAGGTATTTTTACCAGCATTTTTTGTAGCCGCAAAGAACTGGAAATATAGCTGATGCCTCATTGGGAAATGGCCAAACTGTAATACAAGAATGTAATGAAATATTGCTCTACGTTTTAAGAAATGAAGAATGTGATGAATATAGAAAAAAATGGAAACAGCTACATGAACGGAGGCAGCCAAGAAATGAGAGGCCAAAAAAACAATATATACAATGACAATAATGTAAACAGAAAGAAACACACAAAAAAAGTGAATGCTGCAAAATCACAAAGAAAAAGCATGGTTCAAAAGAAGAAATACAAGAATACGCACCCATTCTACCCTTTTACAGAGAAAACAAATTGAAAATTATGGTACATCATAGATTTTCAAACTATTTTGATGTACTGATCAGTTATGCTGATTGTTCCCTTTTTCGTTTGTCTTTTAAAATATTTATTATATGAGATAGTTCTCTGGAAGGGGAAGAGAGAATGACAATGGGGGAAATTATGTCAATATAAAAATCAATAAAAACTTATTTTTTAAAAATTTAAAAGTCATCATAGTTATTATTATTGAAATAATAACTGAGTCAGCCTCTATGAGCTGATGCTAAAGACAAGTTCTTGCTTCATCCCCAAAGAGCAGACTCGCTCACCTGTTTATTGGCAACTACAACCACAGGCAAGTCTGGATCTTCTGCCAGCAGCATATGCAGCTCTTGCCGAGCACAGGGTAGCCGTAGCCGGTCAGCAGAGTCTACCACAAATACCAGCACATCTGCCTGGCTCAGGAACTCCTTCCAGTAAAACCGTAAATTCTGGCTGCCACCAACTGAGAGAAAGAAATGAAGGGAGAGACAGACAGAAGGATCACAGGATTAATGATAGAGATCATCCAATCCAAAATTCTTAATCTTGTTCAGTGTCCTGGCAGAGTGGTGAAGCCTATCGACTCCTCCACAGAATGTTAAATGTATCAAATACATAGGATTACAAAGGAAATCCATTATATTGAAATACAATTATTAAAATATTTTTTAAAAAAACTTACAGATCCACTGGAACTTATTCATAGTTCATGGACCCCAGTTAAGAAACCCTGATCTGATCCAAACCTTTCTTTTTATATATCAAGAAACTGAAACCCAGAGTAGGGAAGTGATTTGCCACAAATGCAAAAAACCAGGAGAACCAGGAATCAAACTAGGTTCTCTGATTCCAAATCAAGAGTTTTCTCCACCATATCATACTATATACTGTGTCAAACCATCCTGATGGCCTTAGAAACTCTCCATTCACTGACCTCTTTCTGACTTCTGGGCCAGCATCGTTATTTTGCCTAATCTCACCCTGCACATAAAGGTACAACAGGCCCACTCCTGCTACCTGTCCCTCATCCTGAAGGTTCTTCTTTTCAGAAAAGCCTTCCTCTGCTGAACAACCTTGCTTGCCTCCTAGAGACAGAGATCCTTCCCAATTTCCTTAGTTGTTGGTGATGCCTGTTACAGTACTGTTACTTTGTATTCTGTATGTGTTTTGTCCTCAGTCACAGTAGAATGTAAGATCCTTGAGGGGAGAACCTGTTTTTATTTTTTTCTTTGCATCCCTTGAACAATGGATAGAAAACTGGCTTTGAAGCCAGAAAACTTGATTTCAGGACCCACTTCTGAAACATACTAGTTCCCAAGACATAGTTCTATCTATTGATGTTCTAGACAGCTCTCTTGAACTAAAACTTGAATTAGTAGAGGGAAGTCTCCTCACCCGGGATTTTCTGAAATCCCAGGTCTAGTGCCTATTTCCAGTGCTGAATATAGTGCCTGGTGCATGGTAGGCACCTAATAAATATCTGCTGAACTGAATCAAGGTCATTATCTTCGTTGTTTTCTAACACACCAAGCTCATTTCTAACTCTGTACCTTTGTTTGTACAGACCTCCCCTGAGCTTGACACATCCTTCCTTCTCCCTTCTCACCCAAATCCTACCCATCCCATAGCGACCAAATGAAACCCCACCGCCTCCAACAATCCATTCACAACTTTTCCAGCCCACTCAGATTTTCCCCCAGCCCCTACATCCAAAGGACTCAGAGTCAGAGTCTGTACCATACTCTAGGTCTCAAGCATACACAATAGTGACTTGTTACTGCCTAATTGTTCTGTCTCCCCCAGGAGACAGCTTCCTGAGAAGCGAAAACATTTCTGCTCATCTCTGAAACTAGAGCTAGACCAGGTCCTTGCTATCCCTTCCACTTGTGACATTTTGTGATTTTATGATTCTTCTCTTGAATTAGCTCAGGGTTTGGCAGAATACATATATATATGTATATATTCACATATTACACACACATACATAGTATATATGTCATTAACAATTTATCTTTGACTTCTTGAGTGCCTTATAATTATTTTTCCCCATTCCTTCTCTTGATATGGGCGTTGGCTATGCCAAGCTCACCCTCTAGCAAATCCATCTGGAAGCTCTCAGTGGGAAGCCGAACGGAGTTGAAACCCCAGGTGGGCGCCATGCGTTCTTTGGCTCCATGGCCTGAGAGGCAGTGGAGGATGGTGCTTTTCCCAGCTCCATCCAGGCCCAGCACCAGGACCTGTCGCTCATCTGGATCTAACTGCAGAGAAAACAGATGCAGAGATGCAGGATCAAAATGGAGAATGCAGGCTTCATGTCCTGTGCTCTTCTTTGGGAGACATTGGAGCCCTTAGGAAGCCCTAAGGAAACACCTGACCCTCCCTTGTTCTCCGAGAAAGGATCCTGATTTGAGAGGACGGCACCACCAGCAGCTCATTCCTGAGTACAACAGAAAGGGCATTCACACATTCCAAACAGTACCTACCCCAACTCTGCACTCCAAAGGTACCAAGAACAAATCTGCCTGATCCTCCTCTTGGTAAAGTGCTGTGCATTTTCTAAGACCCTTCTTGGACCACATAGCATTGGTTTGAGAGAGAAAACTTTTCCCCCAAGTCTCCATAGGAATATATTATCTAATTCTGTAAGATAAGGGAAAGGTAGGTTCTACATTTGTTAGCCTGGACAAGCAGGAGACTGGGCATTGCCCAGTTTACGGGAACCAAGTGAGATGACTAATGGCTGTGGTATCAGAGTATGTAAGTTTGACTCCTGGTTTTGCTTCTTAATACCTGAGTATGCCTTGGGAAGACGGGTCTTCTCATCTGTAAAATGAGGGGAATAGAGCTAGCCCATCTCTAAGGGCCCTTTCAGCTTCATATCCATAGATGCTACAAGTAAGAAAACTAGATTAGCCTAGGAACTGGCCGTGCATGCCTCTGAAAAAGAGTAGGGTAAAGACCTTAGAGCACACCATGTAGAGAGTTTAGGGCACACGCTAACACAGCCCAAGAAGGAGGAATGCAGACAGAGACACACAGAAAAAGTGGAACACACCGATGCACGCACAAAATCACAGATGTGGATGCACATGGAGAAAACCAGGTGACTTTAAGCTAACAAGTTGAGGAAACCCCAAGATCACCCAATGCCCACCCTGCGCCCCTCGCCTACCCTCCCAAGAGGTGGAGATGGGTAGGTGACATCGGATCCACCCCAAGTTGGAGCCCCAGGGAACGTGCCCTCTGTTTCGGTCCAGGGCTGAGCCGGGCTCGCTGCCCGCCGCATGCCTAGCCTGGCCATCCCGCTCACCTCCCCGACGTAGGGGCTCAGCTCTGCTTCCCACCAGGGCCTCCGCCGCCGCCCGCTGCCGTCACTGAAGTAGGCCTTCCATACAAAGAAGAGCACCGAGCCCAGCACGGCCACAGCACCACCCAGCACCAGTATAACGTGGCTGAGCCGTGGAGCCATGAGGAAGCAGCAGGATGCGGAGCCAGAGCCAGGGCTGGAGCCGGAGCCAGAGCCCGCGTCCGAGCCGGAGCCCAGGCCACCTCCCAGACCCTGCAAAATCCCGCCCTGAAGCAGCCGGTTCAGCCCAGCTGTGTGGCAGCTGGAGCCTCGTACTCCCTCTCCTCCCTCTTCCCTGCCCTCTTAAAGGGGACAAGCTCGCTTCCTCCAGCCGGTTTGATTAGGCAAGCTGCTGCCTAAGACGGATCCGCAGTCCCATCTGCCTGCGCCGGGACCGCAGCGTCCTGGCCCCAGCATTGTACCAGGCAGAGCGTCCGGAGGAAGATCCTTCCCTGGACCCCGAAGTCTAGCCCCATCCCCCAGTGACTACAAGCCCCAGAATACACCTCCTGCTGTCGTGCCCAGGCTAGCTGCTGGTGTACAATGCCCCCAGTCGCCGGCTGCTGGTGTACAATGCCCCCAGTCGCAATAGCCATTTCCTCCAATTTCCTCCGCGCTGAGAGTGGAGCCGAACGTAGGATCATAGATTTGAGCTGGAAGACCAGCTGTTTCATTGTACATACGAGAAGACTATTGTCCCCATTTTACAGTTTGAGAAATTGAGGCCCCGAGAACTACCATGACTTGACGATACATCTCTCGGTAAAGAGATGAGGCATAAGAGTAAATAACAATAGCCTCTGTGAACTCAAATTTTTCTCTTCTGTTGGTAGTCTCTACTATGCTGTAAATCCACTTTCATGACTTATTTCTCCTTTAAACCATTCAGGAAAGTCTATTGTAGTTCCATGCTCTTACAGGAATCAACAGGGTCCTCCTCCTCATCAGATAGTGATTCATTTTTCTTTGTCTTGCAATAATTATTCAGAGATATCTGGACTCATTTAGCTGATGTGGAAGTCGTATTATTTTCTGTTCTTATATCTTCCCTGTTGGTTTATCTGCTTATGGAGGCAGCTAGGTGGTGCAGTGGATAGAACACCAGTGCAGGAGTCAGGACCTGAGTTCAAATCTCACCTCAGACACTTGACACTCACTAGCTGTGTAACCTTGGGCAAGTCACTTAACCCCAACTGCCTCATCCTGGGTCATCTCCAGTCATCCTGATGAATATCTGGTCGCTGGATTCAGATGGCTCTGGAGAAGTGAGGCTGATGACTTGCACAGCCCTCCCTCACTCAAAAAACAAAGTCAAGTGCAAGTCGTGTCATTATTTCTCTAATGGCATGGTCTTCTTCCCAAACAAAGGACGAACACACACATATCTGCTTATGGCCAAGCCTTTAAATGAGTCTTTCTCCTTCTTAGATCTTTGGTGATGTTAGTAATTTTTCCTTATCTTCCCCTAATACTCACTTTCTGACTTCTTCCCTTGTGATGACAATTTCTCTAGGGACTGGACTCCAATGCCATCTCAGCTTCCAGTTGGCCTAGGAAATTCATATTTCCTCAGCTTCAGTCTCTGCTTTAAGTGACTGCTGAGGGGACCAAACGCTGCTCTCTTTCCCTCAGGCTTGGTGGAGTACTGAACAGTCACACATGCCCCCTCACTCCCATTCTTTCAGTTTCTCAGTTGTCTGAGTTCTATAGCAGCACAAAGAGGCACTGCCATACTTCCATCGTATTCAGAAAAAGCTGCTTTTTGTTTTTCCATTGCCTCCATTGCATTGGAGGAAGGGTAGTTGAGTTCTGTTGCAAGTCCATGAGTTGGCTTGTACCATACCACTCTGCTTAAGCATAGCAGGCTGTCTGGGATGAGATGTTATGTGATTTAAGGATTAGAGATTAGCCTCTTCTGCTGTTACAGGCTGCTAGGTGGTGCAGAGTGCCCATTCTAGAGTCAGGAAGACCTCAGTTCAAATCTGGTCTCATACACGTATTAGCTGTGTGAATTTGGACAAGTCACTTAAATGTATTTGCTTCAGTTTCCTCATTCATAAAATGAGATGGAGAAGAAAATGGCAACCCATTCCAGTATCTTTGCCAAGAAAATCCCAAATAGCTTCATGAAGAATTGGACAGAACTGAATAATAACTCTTCTGCTATTAGGTCATTTGATGTTTCCCTTTTTGGGATTCTTGGTATCCTAGACCATGGAGACAGCTGACATTGCTTTAGCTATTGCATAAAATTCCTACTTTAGAGAGATTTAAGAGGTCATAAAGACTGGAGATTTCTAGTCCATCTTGTTCATGTGCCGCCTTTTGGTTTTTTTTTTTCCATTTTTTTGGCTTTTGACCTTGGTTTGATAAACTTGTTGTTTTATATTTGATTCCCTCTAATTTTCAGGGAGTCTGTTGCTTAAGCAAAGTTTTTCTTGTGCCAAGTTGTTAATTCCCTTTCATCATGTTTCTTCCATAATTCTCATTTCTGTTTAATTTTTTCACAAGTGCTCTTATTTCATTTATAAAAACTGGGCTTGAGTAAATTATTTGCTTCTCAAATACCCTAGACAAGAGAAAGACAAGAAAGTAAACAAATGCAACAACCTAGGATGACAGCAACAAAATAACCACAGAGAGATCATTAAAAGATTTCTTTCTAAAAGTACAGAAGGATAAAAGGGCTAGAGCAGAAGAGTCAAACAGAAAAGATGGGGAGAAACAGGCCTGAAACATCATGGACTAAACCACATAAACCTGTGCCTACATGTGAATCAGGGATTTTGTGGGACTAAATTTCAGAATGGGAGGGCACATAAAAGGGGAGAAGAGAAGGAGATAGGTGGAATATGGTGAGCTATCCTTTTCAAGTCAAAGCTTATCAATGAAGGGAAAATAATAGCTGTGTTCTCTGGGGAAGAAAAGGTTATAGGAGGGTAGCTGAGGAGACAAAAGTAGGAAGTGAAACAGGGGAAAAGAAATGGAGGAATCTTGTTTCATTTGTGTGAGTGGATATCATTGATGAATGCTCCTACTGGAGAAGAGAGAGAACCTAGAAAGAAAGATGGCAAACTTACAATGAGTATAATCTACAAGGATTTGGTCTTGTCCCAGAAGGAGAATCAGAGCTCCTGGAGGCACTCAGCACCCAGAAAAGTGTGAGGGCATGGACTTTTGGAGGAGATTTCATGGCACATGGAGAAAAAAATAACCATGAGGAAGGCAAAGATTAATAATGAACTTACAGTCCAGGAAATAGGAAATTTGTACCATGGAGAATTATCCTTTCTATCACCTGGTCTTTCTGAGTGAGGGACAACAGATAAGTGGGCGAGGGTGCAAGACCTACAAGATAATAACATAGATACTACTTAGAAGAAGGAACCCAAAACAGCTAAAAAGCTTTAACTCCAGGACAAATACAGAGATGAAAGAAGAACTAAATAAGTATAAGATTCATGAATCAAAGAATAAAAGCATAGAAAAGACAGAAAGGGAAGATAAATAATGACAAGAATAAAGGAAATCTCTTTTTTTTATTTTTTTACACTTCTTTTTTCCCCTCTTAATAGTATTTTTATTTTTTATGTAAAGGCAATTTTCAACATTCACTTTTATAAGATTTTGAGTTCCAAATTTTTTCCTCCCTTTCTCCCTCCCTCCTCTACCCTCATCCCTCCTCAAGATGGCAAGCTATCTGATAAAGGCTGTATATGTACAATCATATTAAACATGTTTCTATATTAGTCACATTGTGAAAGAAGAATCAGAACAAAAAGGGAAACCGCAAGAAAGAAAAAAACTTGAGAAAATAGTATGCTTCTATCTGCATTCACACTACATAGCATTTTCAAACATCTTGAGTTTTTTGGAGTTGTCTTAGATTAGAAGTTCCCAAAGTGAGTGATACTGCCCCTTGGAGAGTGCTGGAATAATCCAGGGGTGTGGTAGTAGCCTTGGTGCAATTGAGTGAAATTGAATAAAAATAAAGGGATGATGGAAGCATAAAGAAATGAAGAGAAGAAAGTTTGGGGGAAAAATGCCATACATGTTTCATATTCTGTGTAACAGAGTTATGGTCATAGTGATTATATTATTTTCCAAATAAACACACAAAATGCAAATTATAACAGATCAACTGGGCAAGTCCACCTACAGGTCTTAACAAGAAAAAACTGGCAAGCAAGCATATTGTGTTGTGTGTTGTCAGGAAGTCTAGCATGCATTAGCAAGAATATATGTGTGTAATGCCTTGTT
Source organism: Bettongia penicillata ogilbyi (assembly GCA_023548195.1). NCBI lineage: Eukaryota > Metazoa > Chordata > Mammalia > Diprotodontia > Potoroidae > Bettongia > Bettongia penicillata. Next base: position 2,451,427 of record JAJHZJ010000277.1, read on the forward strand.
TACAATATAAGACTATAAATAGTAGACATTTATAAAATATAATTTAGATTATTTAATTGTGTGATAAGCAGTTAGCAATAGGGCAAGTGTAATAAGTATTTAAAAATTTTAACACAATATTGTGTCATCCAATTTTCTGTTAATGGTTACATGACACAATATTGCATTATCAAAATTTCAATGCAGGAAAAATCCACATATTTTCAATAAATTAATTAAATTTAAGCTACATATTTTAAAAAGCATATGTTATATATATTTTTTGAAATGACACAAATTTTTTAAAAAACAGTATTTAAGGTTAAAGAAAGAAGATTTCCAGAAGGGTTCTGAGTAATTTTTTTTAAAGGCAGCAATAGGCCAAATAAGTTTGGGAACCTCTGTCTTATATCATTGAGAAGATTTAAGTCTATTAGCTGAGAGGAGTTAAGTCTACAAAAATTGATCCTCACACAATGTTGTAGTTACTGTGTACAATGTTCTTCTGCTTCTGCTGGCCTACCCATGAACAACTTCACTCAGTGTCAGTTCATGTGTTTCCGGGTTTTTCTGAAATCTGTCTGTCATCACTTCTTATAACACAATAATATTGTGTTTCATTCATATACCAAAATTTGTCCATCCATTCCCCAATTGATGTGCATCTCCTTAATTTCCAGTTCTTTGCCACAACAAAAAAGAACTGCTATAAATATTTTTGTACATGTGGGTCCTTTTTTTATGATCTCTTTGGGATAGATCTAGTAGTGGTATTACTGGGTCAAAGGGTATGCATAGCCCTCTGTTCATAGTTCCAAATTGCTCTCCAAAATGATTAGATTAGTTCACAACTCCACAAAAAATTCATGTGTTCCAATTTTCCCACATCCCCAACATTTATTATTTTCTTTTTCTGTCATATTACTCAATTGGATAGATGTAAGGTGGTACCTCTAAGATGTTTTAATTTGCATTTCCCTAATCAATAGTGATTTAGAGCATTTTTTCATATGACTATAAATAGTTTTAATTTCTTTATCTGAAAAATGCCTTTTCATATCCTTTGGCCATTTCTCAATTGGGGAATGATTTTTATTCTTACAAATTTAACTCAGTTCTTTATGAGACCTTTATCAGAAACACTGGCAGTAACAATTGTTTCCTCCCTTTCTGCTTTCTTTCTAATCTTGGTTGCATTGACTTTGTGCAAAATCTTTTTAATTTAATGTAATCAAAATTATCCATTTTACATTTTATGACGTTTTCTATCTCTTGTTTGGTCATAAATTTTTCCCTTCTCCATAGATATGACAGGTAAGCTATTTCTTGCCCTCCTAATTTTCTTATGACCCTTCATGTCTAAATTATGTACCCATTTTGACCTAATCTTGACATATGGTGTAAGAGGTTAGTGGTCAATGCCTAGTTTCTGCTATATGAATTTTCTGGTTTTCCTAGCAGTTTTAGTCAAATGATGAGCAGTTGTGGTGGACGGTCTTCAAGGCTTCCTCTTACCTTAGTTGTCTTGTCACAACTAAAAATTAGGAATTCCTTTGCAAGGGGGCCACCATCACCGAAAGACGAGGCCCTTTCCTGGATCAGGTCCCTGTTGAGGCGCCATTTGTGGTGGACAGCCCGGGTCCCCACACGGCTCGGTGATGTGGTGAAAAAGAAAGACACTGGTGCTGGGAAAAGATAGACCAGTTCCATTTACTGAGGGTATATATAGGCAGAAACTGCAAGTCTACTTGACATTCTGCTCCTCTCCTGTCCCAAAGATTTGGCCAGTCTTTAAAGACTGTTAGCCTAGAGGGCATCTATTTTAATATCCCTTGTTTTCTGTAGTTCTCTTCTTTGTCTCACGGAGACAGCAATATCTCGGAGGCATGGAAAGTCATTCGGAAAGTTAATGGGCACAGTCTCAATGAACAGTTACCCCCCCCCCCCCAAGGTCTATCCTGATCTTGTCAACCTCACTCCACCCTGGCACTCAACAATTCCTCCTTTCTTTTGTTGTAACCTGAGATAAGGTACTTGGGTTTGAAAAGCTTACAGAAGGCACCTATGAGTAGGTGGCCATACAGAGAAACAAAGGGATAGAGGTAATATAGATATATGAGTCAAGGGAATGGGGATGAAAGGGATTTGTATTAGCAACATAATCCCAAATCGTTTGCAGCTTCCTTGGGGTCAAGATTTCCCTTGGAAGCCTGGTCTATAAATTATGTATAGTAGTATTATAATGGACAAATAGCAATGAACCTATAATCATACCTTATGAACAATCTTGTTTCAAAAACATCAACTTTGTTTCCCACTACCACAATAGTTTCCCTTAAAGTATCCATTAAATTGTATGTACGGATAAACCAATTGATACAGAGGAAGCCAATGCTGCCACAAAGCTTATAATGCCTAAAATAATGCAACTTATACATCTTTTCTGTCTTACTTTCAACATTAACTGATTAAAAGTTTGATCAGATACAGACAGATACCAGCTTTTACTTTTGATAGGTATTAAAGCAAACCTAGGACACATAATTACAGATATAATGCTAGCATTACCTATATGAAAACCAATGTATTCAGTGATAGTACAATTAAAGCATGTTATTTCCCAATCATAAAAGTAAAGATTCTATTTATATGAATTTGTTTCCCAAAAACCTTAAACCCATGTGCTACCATAATTACCTCCTCTATTTTCCCTCCCCATTTCACCACCCATAACCCAAGGTGGATTATGTACAAAAAGTCCATCTAGCTTCCTCTCAATCAGTTCCTTTTGCTGCAGTGGTCAGCTGGAGGGTGTCCAGAAGCAGAATGAGTGTCTTCATTGTCCTGTCATTCCAATGATCATGGCTTCTTTTTCCTCAATCCATATCTTCTCCAATGTATGGCAGAGGTCAGATGTTTCTTTCTGGTATCCAGATCATTTCTTCAGTATTTCCTGGGGAAATACAATCATACCCTCACCTCCATGTTAACACAGGGCCTTGTCTTTGTGTTGTTCCATTTCACCTTCACTTTTTTCCAATCAGTGAGGTGTGTTTTGTCTTTTTGAAATTTTTGAGCAGGCATAAACCTCTCTCTATCTGGTGTCAGGTATACAATACCATGTCTACTCTTCTTATTCTTTTGCCTTCTTCTCCCCCTTTCTTTGGTTTTGAGGAGAGTTTTTATGTCATGATTATGACTTTCTACAATGGCTTGACCAGTAGGATTATATGGGATGCCAGTTCTATTATGTATTCTGTATGACAGACAGAACTTAGTAAAGGCTTGACTAATTTAAGCTGGAACATTATCTGTGTGTAGAGTTGCAAACACCTGAACAGATGATTGATAACAAATTTTGTTGATTCATCAGTCAGTGGGGTGGCAACAGTATAATCTGAAGATGTGTCTATAGTCACATGAAGGTATTTATTCCTTCCAAATTCCAAATGGATGTGTGTGACATCCATTTGCCATATTTCAAGAAGATTGCATCCTGAGAATTGATGGATGTATTTGATGGAGCTGGCAAAAATGGAATGCAATATGGACAAGACTTTGTTATGCTTCTTGCTTGCTCCCTAGTAATATGAAATTGCCTGCAAAGCATGGACGCTGACTGATGAAATTGGTTGTGGGAATGTATAGCAGGCAGCCCGAGTCTCTACATGGCTCGGTGATGTGGTGAAGAAGAAAGACATGGGGAGGTGGGAGAAGAAAGACCAACTCTGTTTATTGATCTGAGGGTCCTGGTATTTATAGACAGAAACCGCAAGCCTACATGGCATTCTTCTTGTCTCCGCCCCAGTGATTATAAGACTGATTTAATCAGACTGTGAGCCTAGAGGGGATATTTTACATGTTCCTTGTTTTCTGTAATTCTCTTGTTTGTCTCAGGGAGACAGCAACATCTGGGAGGTATGGAGAGCCATTCCAGATGATAATGAGTACAGTCTCCAAGAAGAGTTTCCCTGAAGATCTATCCTGATCTTGTCAACTGCACTCCACCCTGACACTCAACATATAGTCCTTGCCTTCTGTGTCTTGTATACCTATCCTAGAGGTGGGGAACCTGCAGCTTTGAGGCCACATGAGGCCCTCAAGGTCCTCAAGTATGGCCCTTAACTAAACCCAACCTTCACGGAACAAATCCAGTCAAAGGATTTCATTCAAAGAACTGCATTAGAGGCCACAGGTTCCCCATCTTGGATAAGCTATTCTATTTTTTAGACAGTACCAAATAGTTTTGATGATTGCTGCTTTATAATATAGTTTTAGATTTGGTGTAACTAAGCCACCTTCCTTTGCATTTATTCATTAATTCCCGTAATATTCTTGATATTTTGTTCTACTAGATGAATTTTGTTGATATTTTTTCTAGCTCTGTAAAATAATTTTTTGGTACTTTGGTATGGCACTGAATAAGTAAATCAATTTACTTAGAATTGTCATTTTTATTATATTAGCTTGGCCTACGCATGAGCAACTGATATTTTTACAATAATTTAGATCTGACTTTATTTGTGTGAAAAGTGTTTTGTAATTGTGTTCATATAGTTCCTGGCTTTGCCTTGGCAGGTAGACTCCCAAATATTTTATATTGTCTATCGTTATTTTAAATGGGTTTTCTCCTTCTATCTCTTGCTGCTGGGTTTTGTTAGTATTATATAGAAATGACAATCATTTATGTGGATTTATTTTATATCCCACAACTTTGCTAAAGTTGTTTATTTCAAGTAGTTTTTTAGTTGATTCTCTAGAATTCTCTAAGTATGTATCATATCATCTACAAAGAGTGATAGTTTTGTTTCCTTGTTGCCTATTCTAATTTCTTCAGTTTCTTTTCCTTCTCTTATTGCTAAAGTTTAAATTTCTAGTACAATACTGAGTAACAGTGGTGATAATGGACATCCTTGTTTCACTCATGATCTTATTGGGAAATCTTCTAGTTTAGCCTCATTAGATATAATGTTTGCTGCTGGTTTTTGATAGATGCAACTTAACATTTTAAGGAAAACTCCATTTATTCCTATGATCTCTAGTATTTGTAATCGGAATGGGGGCTGTATTTTGGCCTTTTCTGTATCTATTGAGATATTCATAAGATTTTTCTTAGTTTTGTTATTGATATGGTCAATTATGCTGATAGTTTTCTTAATATTGAACTGAAGAAAACAATTCCTTAAAAAATACAATTGATCAAATGAGAAAAAAAAACATTAACTGAAGAAAATGAGTCCTTAAAAAGTAGAATTGGCTGAGGGGGGCTGACCTACTCTAGGTCTCCCCACAAAGCCCATAAAATACCTATTAAAGATGACTCTAAACAAATTCCAGAGCAGCAGAAAATACGAAACAACAGAGCAAAAGAGATTTCCAGCCCAAGACAGCCTGGAAGGCTGATAGAAAGGGTCTATCACACTGGGCTTGGAGTAGAGCACAGTCCAGCCTTGGCTGAGTGGTGTGTCAAGGATAGAACCAGAGCAGGCTTCAAGGCTCAGGTAGCACCCTGGTAGCAGAATCTCAGGTAGCAACTGTGGCTCCCAGATCCCTCAACCTACAAATGCCAAAGACAGCTTCAAAGGTCAGTGAAAAAGTTCTTTCACCTGGCTGAGAAGGGAACATGGTCTGGCCCTGGCCCCAGGGTGGTGATTGCTGAGGCAGCAGCATCCATTTTAGGAGCCCTCATCCTAAAGACCCTGGGGGAATCAAGCAGCTGATCTGGATCTCAGCCCTGAGTGATGGCCCTGGAGTGGAGGAATGCTGACCTGGTGGAGCTGGAGGCAGTTGTGGAGAGGGAACCCTACTCATAGATCCTGGGCAGAAAAGGTTGTGGTTGCTCCCAGAGCAGAACTTAGGCCAAGAGAGGAGTAAACTCCTTTCCCTTGATTGTGCCACCTTAGAGAAACCGAGAACTTACAGGTCTCTAGACTACACCCTCCACTTGACAAAGGACACAAAAGTCAAGTAACAGGCTGGGAAAATGCCCAAAAAAGGGAAAAAAAATAAAACTATAGAAGGTTACTTTCTTAGTGAACAGGTATTTTCTTCCATCCTTTCAGCTGAGAAAGAATAATGCATAACACCAGAGGAAAAAACCAAAGTCAAGGCTTCTGCATCCAAAACCTCTAAAATAAATATATAGTGGTCTCAGGTCATGGAAGAGCTCAAAAAATATTTTGAAAATCAAATAAGAGAGGTGAAGGAAAAATTGGGAAGAGAAATGAGAGCAATGCAAGAAAATCATGAAAACCAATCAACAGCTTGCTAAAGGAGACCAAAAAAATGTTGAAGAAAATAATACCTTTAAAAATAAACCAACTCAAATGACAAAAGAGGTCCAAAAAGTCAATGAGGAGAAGGATGCTTTAAAAAGCAGAATTTGCCAAATGGAAAAGGAGGTTCAAAAACTCACTGAAGAAAATAGTTCTTTAAAAATTAGAATGGAGCAGATGGAAGCTAATGAGTTTATGAGAAACCAAGAAATTACAAAACAAAACCAAAAGAATGAAAAAATAGAAGACAATGTGAAATACATCATTAGAAAAACAATTGACCTGGAAAATAGATCCAGGAGAGACAATTTAAAAATGATGGGACTACCTGAAAGCCATGATGAAAAAAGAGCCTAGACATCATCTTTCATGAAATTATCAAGGAAAACTGCCCTGATATTCTATAACCAGAGGGTAAAATAAATACTGAAAGAATCCACAGATCACCTCCTGAAAGAGATCCAAAAAGAGAAACTCCTAAGAATATTGTAACCAAATTACCAAGTTCCCAGGTCAAGAAGAAAATATTGCAAGCAGCTAGAAAGAAGCAATTTGAGTATTGTGGAAATGAAATCAGGGATTTTCAATCATTCTGATGAAAAGACCAGAGTTAAGTGGTGTAATAGTAATTTAAATGGAAAGACCTTTCTCATTAATTAATAGGCTCATATGATCTCCTTAAATTGCCTGGAAGCCTGGGTCACATGTAATAGGAGGAGCTTGCTGAAGAGGAAGAACAAGAAGGGTGGAGTAGGACCAGGAGGAAGTGAGTGAGGTGAGGTGAGGTCAGAGGGTAAAGGATACAGGTCAACTGACACATTGTGACAGTTGATGGTGAGAAGGCCCTGGCTGGAGGAGGGGAGATTTGAGAATGGCTTTGCCCTCTGCTGTGATCGTGTTTATTAACTTCTTTGTCACTATGACAGATTTTGCTTTCTGGTGTCTAAATAAAGATTTTTCTTCTGCCTTCTATATGGAGAATCTTTTATATTTTGCAATTGAGAACTACGCTGGCATATTCATAGTTACCAGCAGTGCTGTGGATATTGCCTTGGTGATACAAACAGAAAATTCAATCTTCAAATACAAGACTCAAGAGATGCATAAAAAGGTAAACAGGAAAGAAAAACAAAACATGTTATTCAATAAGGTTAAACTGTTTATATCCCTATAGGGGAAGAAGATACTAAGAATCAACTGGGAACCAAATAATCTAATCCTAAAGAATGAGTGGATCAAACAACAAATCATAGAGACAATCAATAATTTTATCAAAGAGAGTAGCAATAATGAGACAACATACCCAAACTTATGAGATGCAGCCAAAGCAATTCTGAGGGGACATTTTATATCCCTGATTGTTCAATAAAGAAAAAGAGGAGGTCATTTAATTGTGCATGCAACTTAAAAAGCTAGAAAAATAGCAAATTAAAAATCCCCAATTAAAGATCAAATTAGAAATTCTGAAAACCAAAAAACTGAAATTAAGAAAATTATTGAACTAATAGATAAAACTAAGAGCTGATTTTATGAAAAATACAATAAAATAGATATACCTTTGGTTAATTTGATTTAACAGAAAAGAAAGAAGAAAACCAAATTACCAGTATCAAAAATGGAAAGGGTGAATTCACCACCAATGTAGAGAAAATTAAAATAATAATTAGGAACTATCTTGCCCAACTGTACACCAACAAATCTGATAATCTAAGAGAAATAGATGAATATTTACGAAAATATAAATCACTGAGATTAATGGAAGAGTAAATAAAATACTTTAACTCCATTTCAGAAAAAAAGAAATTGAACAAACCATCAATGAACTTCCTAAGAAAAAATATCTAACATGATAAAAGAGGAAAATGGAAAATATTAGAGAAGATGTGGCAAAAATGGAACACTAATGCATTGTTGGTGGAGTTGTGAGTTGATCCAAAATATTCTGGAGAGCAATTTGGAACTATGGCCAAACTGCTATAAAATTGCATCTACCCTTTGACCCAGCAATACCACTTCTTGGTCTGTAAACCAAAGAGATCATAAAAAAAGGAAAAGGACCCACATGTACAAAAATATTTATAGTAACTCTTTTTGTGGTTGCACAGAATTGAAAATTGAGGAGATGTCCATCAGTTGGGGAATGGTTGAACATATATATAGGAATGTAATGGAATATTATTTTGCCATAAGAAATGATGAGCATGTAGACTTCAGAGAAACTTAGACTCACATGAATTGATGCTGAGTGAAATGAGCAGAACCAGGAGAATATTGTACAAGTAACAACCATATTGTTTAATGACTAACTTTAATAGACTTAGAACTCTTTTCAGCAATGCAAGGATCTAAGACACCTGCAAAAGACTCACGATAGAAAATGCTATCCACATCCTGAGAAAGAATTTAGGAGTCTGAATGCAGGTGGAAGAATACTATTTGTTCTCTTTTTCTTTTGTGGTTTTGTTTCTTCTTTCTTGTGGTTCCTCCCATTAGTTCTAACTCTTCTTTACATCATCACTAATGTGAAAATATGTTTAATAGTAATGTATAAGTAGGGCCTACATCAGATTTCACACCATCTTAGGGAAAGGGGATGAGAGGGTGGGGGAGAAAATTCAAAACTCAAAATCTTATGGAAGTGAATGTTAAAAACAAAAAATAAATTAATTAATTCTTAAAAAAAAAAGAAAAATTTCCATGGCCAGATGGATTTACGAGTGAATTCTACCAAACATTTAAACAATTGGTTCCAATACTATATGAAGTATTTGGAAAAATAGGTGAAGAAGGAGTCCTACAAAATTCTTTTTATCATACACATGTGGTGCTGATACCTAAAAAGGGGAAGAGCCAAAACAGAGGAAGAAAATTATAGACCAATTTCACTACTGAATATTGATGTGAAATTTTTAAATAATAATATAAATGTTCATGGACTTCGGAGCATATGAAGATGTTCTATTACTGTTTCATGTTCTCTTGCCTTATAGTGAAGAAAATTCCTTTTTGTTTTCTGCCACCACAAAGAGAGCTGCTAGAAACATTTTAGAACATATAGATCCCTTTTCTTTTCCCTAATCATCTTTGGAAATAAATCTAGTAGTGTTATGTGCAAGGCACTAAGGGTATATTGACACAATGAAAAACAATCCCTCCCCTCAAACAGCTTACATTCTTCTGGGAAATACAACACATGAACAGATAAGTATCTAACTGAGTACTGGTAATAATGAAGGGAACCTCCTCCTTATCTCCTCTGGCTGGAACACATCTTATTTGTGGAACTGAGCTGAGCTGAATTCCCCAGCTACTTCTAGGAACACTTACCCAACACTCAAGGTCTTTTAGATAATGCAGCAATCCCTTGATCTCCTTGAAGGAAGCTGCTCCATCAAAGGAAGGATTAGTTCTAAGCGAAATAAACTCCAAGGAGGTACAAAAATATTTATAACTCTTTTTGAAATGGCAAAGAATGGGAATCTAAGGGGGTATCCATAAACTGGGAAATGGTTATACAAGTTATTGTGTATTGTATGTAAGTGTGATTGAACATTATCGACTGCTGAGGAATGAAAAGGATGATTTCAGAGAAACCTGGGGACATTTGTATGAGCTAATCAAGAATAAAGTGAAAAAAAGCAGGAGAAGAATTCATACAGTGATGTGTTTTGTCCTTCGTTCTAGAAGAGGACTATGATTGCCATGATTTGCAATTGAATTGGATTTGTACACTCCAAGTAGTCCTGACGAACATCAGGCCACTGGACCCAGAAGGTTCAGGAGAAGAAAATGGGGTTGGTGACCTTTGCACAGTCCTCCCTCACTTAAATCAAAGTCAACTGCAAGCCATGTCATTATCTTGATGTCTTGGTCCTCTTAGAGAAGGAAGGACAAACACAACCTGTGAGTTAGTAGCAGCTCCTCCCCTTTTCCTTCCCCTCCCTTCCCATCCCGCTCTCCCTTTTCCTTCATTCCCCTCCCCTCCCCTCCTCTTCCCTGGTGTTCTACTCAGAAGATGGCACACTCCATGGCCAAAAGCTGCCTCTTTTTCTTTGAGTTTACTGGCTACATTTCTTGCTCAAGATCAAGTCTTAAACCTAATTCACTCTGAGCTCATAGATTGGACAACAAGTCCTCACCCACCTAGCACAGAGTGGATGAAATTGCTAAATAGTAATTATTTCTCTTTTACCCAGGGAACCCTGAGAGTCTTCCCCTCCCATTTTAATTTTTTTTTTTTATTAAAAGGGTCATCCCTTGAGTAACTACTTAAAGAAGTCTATTGATTGAATGGGTATTTCTCACTCAAAGTGGGAATATAATAAGATCTTAACCTGAAAGGGCCAGGTCTCACATTGCATCCTGGGCCATCTCCAGTCATCCTGATGAATATCAGACCACTGCACCCAGATGACTCAGGAGAAGAAAGTGAGGCTGGTGACCTTGCACAGCCCTCCCTCATTCAGATCAAAGTCAACTGCAAGTCATGTTATCATCTTGATGTCTTGGTCCTCTTCGAGAAGGAAGGACAAACACAACAAGTAGTTCCATTTGAATTGCAATGTGCTTTTTCAAAATCTGTTTTCTTCAGAGCTATATTTCAAAAATCATAAGTGAAACTACATGAGACAAAAGAGTTAATTGTCTCAGTCTTTTGAAAAAATAGTGGTAGAATAAATAGGGAAGAAAAAAATCTAACCCTCAAATCCCAAGATACCTTGCAACTAAAAATTATATATTCCTTTGTTTTTATTGTGATCTATCAGCATTTATTGCTAAAGTTCAAGAATAGGTTATGAAGGGGGTGGAGTAGGGCCCTATTGGAGAGGGAAGAAGGGAGGAGATGGGGAGATGAGAGCCACTCATCTGTATCTGCTCTAGACAGGGTTGGTCTTAATTTCTGAGCCTTGGTCCAGGGCACACAACAAAGCACATGACAATGTGGGGTTCCAGGGGTACAAGTTTAGGAACATATGTGGGGGCCAGAGTTACACATCCAACCAGAGATGGGGGTTAGGATTCTCTTTGGATCAGCAGCACCACTTCCTTTTAGGAACTGAAGCATGGTGATAAGTTGCATCCCACTTATTTCAGTTCTTATAAAGCATTCTTTTAGTTAAAGTCTTTGTGCTAAAGAAGTCTTTCATTGCTTTTCTAACTTTTTGTGCTTTGCTTCTAGTTTCTTCGAATATGCACCCAACTTGTAATCTGCTTATTCAAGAGCTTCTACTTGCTCCTCTGTTAAAGTGATCTGATCCAGATAAGACTGAAGTGCTGTATATTTCTGGTTTAAGTCCTTTAGGTTTCTACTTATGTTTACTGCAATATTTTTTCTAGGCCTTATGGTCTCCTCAGCCATCTCCACCAAGGCATCATGGGCTGGGGAAGGGAAAAAGGAGAAAGGATTGTGGGAAGGATGGAGATGGGGGAGAAATGTTAGAAGGAAGGGAAGGAAGAAGAGATGGGAGGGAAGGGGAAGGGAGGGGAGAAGGAAGAGGAGAAAAGGGGCCAAAATTTATATTCTTTTGGAGAAAGCATTCACATGTAAGGGTATGGATACAGGGACAAAAGGAAGAAGAGAAAGAGAAAGAGTAGCAGGAAAAGAAGAAAAGAAGATGAAGAAGAAGAAAGACCATTCAAATATACCAAACAGACATTTCATATTTCATCTTAGATGTAATAGGGAACCAGCGGAGTTTACTGAATTGGGGAGGAGGGAATGGGCACAGTCAGACCTGGGCTTTAGGAAGGTAACTTTGACAGCTGACTGAAGGATAGATTGGAGCCGGAAGTGACTTAAGATAGGGAGACCAACCAGCAGAACTTTTCAGTTATCCTGTGTGATGGGAATTGTGATTTTCATATTAATTCGTATGCTGTCTATAATGAATATACGAATGATTTAGATTTCTCAAGAGTTACCTCTCTGGCTCTGGTGTCAGACTTACAACACAACTTGAAATGATTGATCCAGCCCTTGACAATCTCTCACAATTATTGCATTCTTGTGTCTGTGTACCTTAAGTGAAATGAATCAAAGATTGTAGAACTTGTTTCCATAACACAACTATGGCTCTGTGCCTTCAGTGGAGGGTGGTCATGACCTCCCCAAAATTTGAAATGATCAAATAATTGTTGTATTGTCCACCTTGTATTATGAGCTTGTATGAGAAACCACTTAAGGCCTGGAAAATGATTGTTTGCAATCAATCTTTCCCACCCCTTCCCCTTATGTATGTAAGTTGTGCTTTTACTCCAGCTAAGGGAGCACTCCTCACTCTGAGACTGATTAAACCGCTATTTGATTACTGGCACTCCTGTCTCTAGGCCTGCTTTGTTTGGCTCTGAGAATTGCCAGGTTAGTGACTGGCTCAGTAAAATCCCAGTATGAGGTTGTAAGGGCCTTCACTAGGGTGGTGTCAATGTCAGAGGGGAGAAGGTGGCATCTGTGAAAGATGTTCCAAAGGCCAAAGAGATAGGTCTTGGCAACAGATTGGATATGGTAGGGTGTATGAGAGTAAAGAATCCAGTTAGACCCTTAGGTTTCAAACCTGGGTGATTGGGAATGTGGCAACACTCTCCACAGTAATAGAAAAGGTTGAAAGGGAGAGTATTTTCAGGGAAAAGATAATGAGTTCAGTTTTCAATACTGGATATCCATTTCATGATGTCTAATGGGCAATTGGAGATGTGAAAGTGGAGATTGGGACAAAGGTTAGGGCTAGATAGTGGATTTTAGAATTATCAGCATACAGATGTATAGCGCCAATGAGATATTCACAGCTCTGCCTACAGTGGCTATAAATATGCCTACATAATTCTGAATCACAAAATATAACCAACTCCACATGGAAGACAGAACCAAAACATTTATTTAAACACCAGAAAGCCAAATCCATCACAGCAACAAAGAAAAAAAGAGGAGAGTTATAAGATGATAAGTAATGAGGATGAATTGTTCAAGTGAGGGTTTGGAGGCAGTAGGAAAGAAGCCAGTAAATGGAGAGAGACTGAAAATAATTGTGTAACAGAGAGGGAAGGATAGAGGGGTCAATGTGTTGGACAAGACAGGATAGAATGAGATCACATGTGCATGTAGAATGGTTTGTTTTGGATGGAAGAGGGCTACCTCTTCATGTGAGACAGGATAAGAAGGGAGTTAGTGGCAGAAAATATAGGTGATGTGAAATGAGGTGAAAGGAGAAGAGGCAGGTCTTGGTGAATGACCTCAATTTTTTCAGTAAATTATAAGGCAACAGGTATCTTCACAACTGGGAGGGTTGGAGAAGAAAGAACCATAGGAGGTCAAGGAGGGATAAAAAGGTTTAGAAGGTTTAGAGATTCACCCCCTGCTGTGAGTGAGATGGTCAGTTAATCAGGTCGGTAAAACATGAGATGAGGTAAAAGTATTGTCTTTCAACTATGAGGGCTCAGTTGAATCTGTAGTAGACTCAGTCAGCATGGTTTTATGCGACTAATGGTGGGAGTGATCCAAGACTGAGAGTTGCCAGGACAAGATCAGTGATATGATAAGGACCCTGGGGACTCAGAGAAGAGGAAAGTGTAGGATTGAATTCGTTCATCAAAGAGTCAGCATAGTGAGGGTATGAGTGTTCAGAAGTTCCCAAACTTATTTGGCCTACTTCCCCCTTTAAAAGAAAAACTTAATGCCCTTCTGGAAATTTACTTTCTTTAACCCTTAAATGGTTTTTTGAAATGATGCATATTAAATTTAATAATTTATTACAAATTTGTGAGGTTTTTCCTGCATTGAAATTTTGATGATGCACTATTGCATCTTGTAATTGTTAATGGAAAATTTGATAATGACATATTGTGTCAAAAACTGTTAAAAGGGTTATAACTTGTATTTTGTGTGTTTATTTGGAAAATAAGACAATCACTATGACTTTAACTCTTTCACAGAACAGATGAAACATGTATGAATGGTTTATCAAAATTTTCTTCTCTCTTCTTTCCTTATGCTTCCACCAGCCCCCTATTTTTATTCAATGCCCCCCAGGGTAGCTAATGCAAGTGTAATAACCTGGGAAAAGAATTGAGGGGTTGAGGAATTGGAGACTGTAGTGTGGAGTTGCAAGACAAAGGGAGAAGTAGGACATTAGATCATTATCAGATAAGGGGATTTTGAGGAATTGGTAATGGGAAATGAGAGATAAGGAACTGGGAAGTTTGGGTCTTTGAGGGAGTATCAAAGTTGAAGTCTTCTGGAGTGAGGGTTGGAGTTTGCATCTGAAAGAATGACTTTTAACCCACTACTGAACTCCTTAAAGGAAGAGGGGGAGTGTCCCGGAGGTTTGTTAGACAACAGCTACCAGAATTTTGATTGGTTGGTGTGTGTTTTTCCTTCTTTGCTGAAAAAGACCATGCCATCAGAGAAATAATAATGTGATTTGCACTTGACTTTGTTCTGAGTGAGGGAGGGCTGTGCAGGTCACCAGCCTCACTTCTTCTCCAGAGCCATTGGAATCCAGTGACCAGATAATTCATCAGGATGATTGGAGATGACCCAGGATGAGGCAGTTGGGGTTAAGTGACTTGCCCAAGGTCACACAGTTAGTGTCAAGTGTCTGAGGTGAGATTTGAACTCAGGTCTTCCTGATTCCTGCACTGGTGCTCAATTCGCTGCATCCCCTAACTGCCCCTGATTGGTTGGTAGATATGACTTGGATGAACCTCAAAGGAGAAGTTACTGATAGTAGTAGAGGAAGAGATGAGGCTGGAAGAGGGGTGTAAGACCCCACAAAGACCAGGGTACCAGGGACAGGTCATCTGGAGAAGAATTCATGGATTCAAGCATTGTTGAAGTCAGGGTAAAGATTTATTATGCTTTTCAAAGGGCAAGACTTTTTAAAGAAACTGCAACCTTAAAGGCTACAGGGAAAGTTTGTATACGATATTCTATAGTATCACTTGTGCCAAATATATGAACTAGGTGTTTTGGGGTAGATTAGGGAGTGCTTAGTTCTTTCATTTATTTATTTTTATTTTTAATATAAATTTATTTGTTTAACTTTTTACATTCATTTTCACAAAATTTTGGGTTCCAAATTTTCTCCCCATTTCTCCCCTCCCCCCACCCCAATACACCAAGCATTCTAATTTTCCCTATCACCAATCTGCCCTCTCTTCTATCCTCCCTCTCTCTCTTGTCCCCATCTTCTCTTTTCTTCTGTAGGGCCAGATAACTTTCTCTTCCCCATTACCTGTACTTCTTATTTCCTAGTAGCAAGAACAATACTCAACAGTTGTTCCTAAAGCTGTGAGTTCCAAATTCTCCCCATCCCTCCCTTCCCACCCATTCCCTTTGGGAAGGCAGGCAATTCAATATAGGCCATATCTGTGTAGTTTTGCAAATGACTTCCATAATAGTTGTGTTGTGTAAGACTAACTATATTTCCCTCCAACCTATCCTGCCCCCCATTGTTTCTATTCTGTCTTTTGATCCTGTCCCTCCCCAAGAGTGTTGACTTCAAATTGCTCCCTCCTCCCATTGTCCTCCCTTCCATCATCCCCCCCACCCTGCTTATCTCCTTCTCCCCCACTTTCCTATATTGTAAGATAGGTTTTCATACCAAAATAAGTGTGCGTTTATTCCTTCAGTCGAATGTGATGAGAATAAACTTCATTTTTTTCCCTCAGCTCTCCTCTTTTTCCCTCCACTAAAAAGTGTCCTGCTTGCCTCTTGAATGAGAGATAATTTACCCCATTCCATTTCACCCTCTCTTCTCCCACTACATTTCTCTCTCACAGTTTACCTTAATTTCTTTTAAGATATGATCCCATCCTATTCAATTCACTCTGTGCTCTGTCTCTGTGTGTGCGTGTATGTGTCTATGTATGTGTGCGTGCACATGTGTACATGTGTGTGTATGTGTGTGTGTAGTCCCACCAGCTACCCAAATACTGAAAAGTTTTAAGAGCTACAAATATTGTCTTTCCATGTAGGAATGTAAACAGTTCACCTTTGTTAAGTCCCTTATGACTTCTCTTTGCTGTTTGCTTTTTCATGCTTCTTCTCAGTCTTGTGTTTGAAGGTCAAATTTTCTTTTCACCTCTGGTCTTTTCATCAAGAATGCTTGAAAGTCCTCTATTTTATTGAAAGACCATTTTTTCCCCTGAAGTATTATACTCAGTTTTGCTGGGTAGGTGATTCTTGGTTTTAGTCCTAGTTCCTTTGACTTCTGGAATATCCTATTCCATGCCCTTCAATCCCTTAATGTAGAAGCTGCTAGATCTTATGTTATCCTGATTGTATTTCCACAATACTGGAATTGTTTCTTTCTAGCTGCTTGCAATATTTTCTCCTTGACCTGGGAACTCTGGAATTTGACCACAATGTTCCCAGGAGTTTGTCTTTTTGGATCTCTTTCAGGCAGCGATTGATGGATTCCTTCAATACTTATTCTGCCTTCTGGTTCTAGAATATTAGGGCAGTTTTCCTTGATAATTTCATGGAAGATGATGTCTAGGCTCTTTTTTTGATCATGACTTTCAGGTAGTCCCATAATTTTTAAATTGTCTCTCCTGGATCTATTCTCCAGGTCAGTTGTTTTTCCAATGAGATATTTCACATTCTCTTCCATTTTTCATTCTTTTGGTTTTGTTTTGTGATTTCTTGGTTTCTCGTAAAGTCATTAGACTCCATCTGTTCCATTCTAATTTTGAGAGAACTATTTTCTTCAGTGAGCTTTTGAACCTCTTTTTCCATTTGGCTAATTCTGCTTTTGAAAGCATTCTTCTCCTCATTGGCTTTTTGAACCTCTTTTGCCAATTGAGTGAGCCTATTTTTCAAGGTGTTATTTTCTTCAGCATTTTTTTTGGGTCTCCTTTAGCAAGGTATTGACCTGTTTTTCATGCTTTTCTTGCATGTCTCTCATTTTTCTTCCCAGTTTTTCCTCCACCTGTCTAACTTGATTTTCAAAATCCTTTTTGAGCTCTTCCATGGCCTGAGTCCATTGGATATCTATCTCGGGTGTTTGGGATACAGAGGCCTTGGCTTCTATGTCTTTCCCTGATGGTAAGCATTGTACTTCCTCATCAGAAAGGAAAGGTGGAAACATCTGTTCACCAAGAAAGTAACCTTCTATGGTCTTATTTTTCTTCCCTTTTCTGGGCATTTTCCCAGCCAGTTACTTGACTTCTGAGATTCCTCTCCACCCCCGCCTAGATCTGCCCAGCTAGTGCTTGGGGTCTGAGATTCCAATGCTGCTTCCCAGCCTCAGGGCTTTCAGTGGCGGGAGCGGCTGCTATTCAATGTGAGCTTAAGTTCTGGTGCTTGGGTGGGGGCAGGGCCACCTCCCAGGCTTAGTTCTCTCAGGGGGTTTATGGGGAGATCTTCAGTAATGGCCCTGAGCTCCTGTCTGCTCTGGGAGTCCCAGGCCACCACTGCCTCTGCTGCTGCCTCCTGAAGGGGCCCGAGTCAGGGAGATACCCTACTCCCCTCTCGGCCAGCCCAGAAGTCTCTCTCACTGACCTGTAGCGCTTGGAGTGCTTAGTTCTTAAAGGAATATGCACTTTGGTATCTACTGTGCAGGTATTTTACCCAAAATTCATCAGGAAATAGCCCAAGGGGGGCTACCTGGAGATGTGATTTTAGGCCTGAAATGTCACTAAGTCAACCAACTTCTCTTGTCAATGTCTTATTAGTTAAGATTAATATAGTATATTAACACTATATGGGAGTATAGGTTCGTCTAAGTCTAGGATGCATATGATCGGTCAGTGACTAACAAATGTTGTTATGACCCAGTACACAGCTGGTTAAGCCTAATGAGTTCTATAGGTGCAGCTGGCTACTATAGCAGGAAGGGAGATAACGATTGTTGCTAGGATAGGCTATGTCCTTGGACTGGGGAGAAACTGCCTGAAATAGTATTTCAGGGCTAGAGAGTAATGTGATTTTTAAAGAGAAATATGATTTTAGAATTGGGGCCCAAACACATGCACCCAAGCACCCCATCAGAAGCATGGAAGAAGCAATAGGAAGCAAAAAGGATTCTCTCTTCCTTCGACCAGTGAATGGGGGAATGAGTGAAAGTACAGCCCATCCTGGAAAGGGAGGCCAGGGAGACTGTGTTATCAGGGGGTAGTCAGGTCTTATTGAAAGCCAGTATGTCAAAAATTGCTGAGACTTTAAGAAAGATAAAGGTCAGGAAGAGGCTTTTAGATTTGACAATTCAGAGACCTATGGTAACTTGGAAAAGAAGAGTTCTGAGTGCAGAGGTAAAGGTGCCAATTTCTCAAGAAATTTAGCCACTAAAGAAATGATATCTAGTGGAAATAGTAGTGATGTGGGTTGGAGTTGCTGGGAACCCCAAAATGGAATTATATAGGGTCATTCTTGCCTAGAATGAATTCATGCACTCAAACCTTCCAGTCAAATGACATGATTATAGTAACATCAATAGTGTGGGCCAGTTCACCTGAAACTTAATGGGGGTAAAACTGATGTTTATATGCAAAAGAGACAGTGATAGGAATCTGAATGGTTAGTAGTCTGGGGTGGGCAACGTACAACATTGAAGGGAATATCAAATAGGCTAATTAGGTGAGCTACCTGGGATTAAGGTAAGAATATACAAGTAGTATGAGGTGGGTTCCAGAGAGAATGTGAAAGGAATGTCAAGTAAACTGATTAGTTTATCTAGGTAGGCTGAAGTGGGCCTAGTGTCTAGGGGGATCTGGAATCATCGATGGAAAAGGGAGCAAGAGGTTTGTGACTTTTAGAAGGGAGCCTGTCTAACAAGCCCCCAACATGCTCACCTTAAACTAAGAATAATACCTGTTATGAAGTCAGGAAAGCCTTTATCAGTCTTTATGTCCATTCCCCAGGAATGGCTGGATAGCCTCCCCAGTAAGGTTACAGGAAGACTTCAACACGTGCAGAAAGATGGGGTTTCTTATACTGTTTTCCTAACTTTGGATCTCCCAAGATACTCTCCCTTGGCCATGTGACTCCATGTTCTCCTCTCTGATAGGCCCTTGCTCACACAGCTCCTTGAGCCTGCACTTTAGTGTCTGTCCTTTAACCTGTCCATACTAGGTCACAACCTTTATCACCTAGGAATGTGGACAACAGAACTTTCTTACTTCCCACAGATGGGGTATAAGCCTAAGCCGAGACCTTTGTCCCTTGGACCATGAGGGTTTTGGTCCCATTTGTCTGAAGGGCCTTGGAAAGCCTGGCTTTGGGGGACTCCTTAGATTCCCCTTATTTGATTTAGCATTCTCTTGAGGTCCCAGTCACCCAGTTGGGTGCTCCCTGTCTTTGATCCTTGATCTTATCAGGGTCCTATTGTCTGGATTACAGGCCACTCCAATTGGGATCCACCTTGGACTTGATCTACCTTCCAGGATGACTTCACTATCGAGACCATCCCTGGGGCCCTGAGACTACTTGACAACACCTGGATTCTTTCCTCAGTCTTTTTCTGTATTTAAGTTCTATCTTGCCTCGGTGAAGGCACTCAGATTCATTCCAGCTCTGACTGTGTAGCTGAGATTCTATCTGACCCTCTTGTTAATACAAGCATTACAAATGCTTGGGCTCCTTAAGAGTCAACCCATTATGATGAATCTTTAATAAACTTTGTTTTCCTTTGGCTTTAAGAAGGCTTGTGTTGAATTTATTCGATCAGGACCCAGCATGTTGGTATTTTGGGGTCCCTAGTGCCCCAAACCTCAACAGTTTGAATGCAGAAGATATTATAGAGCTGAATTGATTCTCCAGAGGTTCAATATAGAGAAGGGAACAGAGTGTAGCTAAAATCACATGGAATGGCTTGGGCAAAAACTGAAAGGTAGGACCAGTGGAAGTCATGGTGGAGACGAGGAAGAGGAGTGTTAGTGATGTGGATAGAAACAGTACCCTTAGAGTTAAAAGGACTGATTTTTTTATTTTCTAACCTGGAGGTGCCCTAAAGTCTCCCCATTACCACAAAACCTCCCCTTGTCTGGCGGGGGACACACCATAAAATTCCTTGTCCCCACCCTCATCCTGGGGAATGGGATTTCCTTATCTCCCTTATCTTGTGTCCTTCATAGTCCTCACCTATTATCTTTATCTTGCCCTAGATCTTCAACCCCTGTAAAGAAACCCTAAAACCATCCTATATAAGTCCAGGAAAGTCCTTTTCCTATATTACTGCCTTTGTTTAACTCCTTACTAAATTTCAAGCTCACTGCTTTTGTGTCAATAAAACTCCCAATGGCTACAGAGAAGGTCTGTTGAGATTCAGGGGTGCTGGGGACTCTGAAATACCGACACGCCAGGTCCTGCTCGAATAAATTTGATTCAAGTCTTCTTAAAGCCAAGGAAAAACAAAGTTTATTAAAGATTTGCCACACTGAGTTGGCTCTTAAGGAGCATAAGCATTTGTAAAGCTTGTATTGACAAGCGGGTCAGACAGAATCTCAGGTAGACAGAGTCTGGGCTGTATTAAACATGAGTGCTTTCATGGAGGCTAGATGGAACTTATATACAGAAAGTCTGTGGGAAAGATCTTAGAGGTGGTCTAGTGGTCTGGGAGGAGGGTCTAGTCTTTTTGGCAAGTGTACATTTGGCATTTGAACAATGTGGCCAGCCCATTGGAGTTGAGCTCTCTGAAGCACAGTTTGAATACTTGGCAGTTCAGCTTGAGCAAGGACTTCAGTGTCTGGTACCTTATCCTGCCAGGTGATCCTCAGAATCTTCCTAAGACAGCTCAAATGGAAGCAAGTCAGTTTCCTGGCATGGCACTGGTAGACTGTCCATGTTTCACAAGCATATAACAATGAGGTCAGCACAACAGCTCTGTAGACCTTCAGTTTGGTAGTCAGTCTAATACCTCTTCTCTCCCAAACTTTTCTTCTGAGCCTCCCAAACACTGAGCTAGCTTTGGCAATGCACACATCAACCTCATTGTCAATGTGTACATCCCTGAAAAGCATACTACCAAGATAAAGTGAACTTATCCACAGCATTCAAAACTTCTCCATTTGTTGTAACTGATGGTTTCACATAAGGATGATGCGGTGGTGGCTGATGGAGCACCTGTATTTTTTTGGTGTTAACTATTAGGCCAAAATTAGCAGAGGTAGCAGAGAATTGATCCATACTTTGTTGCATCTCAGCCTCAGAGGCTACATTGAGTGCACAATCATCTGCAAACAGAAAATCATGCACCAACACACCCTTCACTTTGGTCTTGGCTTGTAATTGTGGCCTTTTCAAATTGAAGAACTTATCATCAGTATGGTAGTTGACCTTGATGCCATGTTCATCCTCATTGAAAGCATTTGTCAACATGGCTGAAAACATCATGCTAAAAAGCATGGGAGCAAGTACACAGCCCTGTTTCATTTCCTTGGTGACTGAGAAGGCACGAGAGCTCTGTCCATTATCCAGAACCCAGGCAAATATGCCATCATGAAATTGATGTACAATATTGATGAACTTCTCAGAGCAACCAAATTTTGACATAATTTTCCATAAGCCCTCACAACTAACAGTATCAAAGACCTTGGTCAGATCTACAAACGTCATGTACAGACTTCCGTTCTGCTCCTGGCATTTCTCCTGGAATTGTCAGGCAGCAAACACCATATCAACTGTTCCTCGGCCCTTTCTGAAGGCACACTGGCTCTCAGGTAGATGATCACCTTCCAGGTGAAGGATCAGCCTATTAAAGAGGACTCTAGCAAGAATTTTGCCAGCAATGGCTAAGAGAGATCCCCTTGTGATTGTTGCAGGACAACCTATTCCCTTTACCTTTATAGAGATGGACAATGGAGGCATCCTTAAACTCCTGGGGGATAACCTCCTCTTGCCACATAACTTGGAAAATTTCAGTCAACTTTTGTATGAGCAATGGTCCCCCTACCCTGTAAATCTCAGCTGGAATAGAATCAGCACCAGGTGCTTTGCCACATGAAAGGAGGCCCTCAAAACCTCTTCTTCAGTTGTAAGTTCAGCTAAGGAGGGATTGACTTCAACCTGAGGTAAACAGTCAATGGCCTCAGCATTGATTGATGATGGTCTGTTGAGAACACTATGGAAGTGTTCAGCCCATCTCTCTAGGATCATGTCCTTATCACTAATCAATGTGGCTCCATCAGCATTGAGTAGTTGCACCATAGGTTTTTGGTTCATAAATAGCTTTCAGGGAATCATAACGCTTTGGATTGTTACTGTCAGCATAATACTGAATTTCATCTGCCTTCTTACTGAGCCAGGAATCCTGCATCTCTTTAAGTTTTATTTGTACTTTGCTTTTGATGGAATTAAATGCTGCCTTCTTAGAGGTAGATGAACTATCCTGCTGATAAATCCTGTAGAGTTCTCATTTTTCATTTAGCAGCTTCTGAATTTCCCCATCCTTTTCATCAAACCAGCCTTGGTGTTTGCAAATGTTCTGATAGAAATGAACAAATGCAGTGCTGTACACCAAATCTCTGAGAGCTCCCCAGTCCTTTTCTGCTCCACTGTTGTCAACTGTCTGTTGGCTCAACTTTCCCTCCAAGTCAGCAGCAAACTGTTCATGCTCAGAGAAGAGCTCTAATTTGTTGACATTAATTCTTCTGGTAGTCATTTTGCTTTGGGGTGATACTTTTGATGAATGTGAGTATTTAGCTTGGAAAGGATAAGTCTGACCAGTCCAGCACTCTGCACCACATATTGCCTTTGTCACTCTCACAGCTTGTCTGTCTCTTCTTACAGTCACATAATCTATTAGATGCCAATGTTTGCTGCGAGGGTGCATCCATAAGGTTTTATTGCACTTAGGTAAACAGAAGACAGTGTTGGTGATGAGAAAGTCATGTGATGCACAAGTCTTTAGCAGCTATTGCTGTTTCCAACTCCATTCCTCCCTAGGACTCCCTGCCAAATCTGGTAGTCTGAATCTACTCTAGCATTAAAGTCACCCAGAATTATAAGCTGGTGTAGGGTGTGTTCAGGGAGGACCAGTACCAGTACCAGTACCTTTGATGTGATGACTGCTGAACCCTTTTTGGGGCTCTTTCCACCTTTGGTGTCCACCTGTTCCACCTAACTTTCACCTGTGGTTCCTGGAAGCTGCAGCATGCCCAGCAGCCACATCCCAGGTAAACTGTTTAGGCACACAGGCCAAACTGTGATGTAGTTAAGGTTGGGAAACAGTTGGTGACAATTAGGAGGTATCAGACAATGGAGGATTAAGGTGGGAAGTAACCAAGGCTGGGCCAGATTAGGTTAAGGGCAACAGACTTGAGTATGAAAGATCAGATTAAATGGGGAGATTCTAGGGGAGTTCAAGGAGGTTCTCAGAGTATGTACCCCATCATTTTCACCCTCCCTTAATCGTTTTGTATTTACTCCTGTGTGTGCCTGTTATATCTTCTCCACCTGGCAGGTTGAATGTTTAAGAAGTGGCAGGGACAGACGCACTCTCTTGCTCTTGGCCTAGCCAGTGTTATGGGTGGCCAAGCGCGTTATCAATGTAATCAGAGGGGTAGTTGTCGGGCCGTGTACGACCTTTCGTGGCCCCATTGGGGTTCTCCTGGCAAAGGTACCAGAGGGGTTTACCGTTTCCTTCTCCAGCTCATTGTACAGATGAGGAAACTGAGGCAGACAGGGTGAAGGGACTTGCCCAGGGTCACGCAGTGGGTGTCTGAGGTCGAATATGAGCTCTGGTCTTCCCGGCCCCATCTCCTAGCTGCTCCGGTCTTACACTGTGATATTTGGGGGTCCGGACCACGGCGCTGTACGGGAGAAGAGAGGGGGAAAGAACGGCATGGAGAGGGGCTCCCCAATCCACCGAGCCTCTCTCCGCGTCCGGAGGCCCGAGGAGCGGACTGGCTGCAGTTACTGGTGGATCCCCAGAGAGGGAGGGACTGGTCACGCTGCAGGATCGGAATCACCGGTTGGTACCGTGGCTGTCTCTTCCGGGGGCTCCCCGTGCGCACGTGAGGTGACTTGGGGGGATGGCGTGCTGGAGAGAAACTGCCTGCCTGGGGAGAGTTTTAGGGGGTGGTGGTCTCCAAGAATGGGGGAACCCGACTGAGAACAACGGGGCTGTGGAAGGAAGCCGAGGCTGCGGAGGACTGGAGGAGGCATTAAGACCCGTCCCTGCTGGTCCTTGGGTCTCCCCGTCACCTCCCCTCTGACCTTGTGAGACCTTCATGGTTCTCAGCTCATCTCTTCCCCCATACTGATCGCGGCAACTCATTTCTGGACAGCTCCATGTATAGGGATGATGACGGCTGCAGCCTGGAGGATACAACTAAGTTCAGGTTTACTTTCTGAGGTCGGGAGACAGTCATAATGTCATGGCATCATGGACATCATCTGGGCCAATGGACACTGAAACCCAGAGAGGTTAAGTGATTTGCTTGTCACACACACAGCAAAGACAAAATTTACACCCAGTTCCTTCAACTTTTTTTTTTTTCTTGCAAATTCATCGTTAGCCTGTAAGTATCATAGGAGCAGCTAGGTGGTGCAGTGCATAGAGCACCAGGTGCAGGAGTCAGGAGGAGCTGAGTTCAAATGTCACCTCAGACACTTGACACTCACTAGCTGTGTGACCTTGGGCAAGTCACTTAACCCCAACTGTCTCATCCTGGGTCATCTCCAGTCATCCTGATGAATATCTGGTCACTGGATTCAGATGGCTCTGGAGGAGAAGTGAGGCTGGTGACCTGCACAGAAGGCCAGTGCAAGTCGTGTCATTATTTCTCTGATGGCATGGTCTTCTTGGGCAACGAAGGACGAACACACGTAGTAGAATGGAATGGAATTGAATTGTTGAGATGGCAAGTGTGGACTAAAGGTGTCCTTTGCTTCTTTTTGCATCCTGAGTATTTAGCACAGTGCTTAGTACATAGTAAGCGCTTAATAAATGTTTATTGAATGAATGGATAAGTGAAAGTTAAGGATAAAATTTGAGGGGAGGGGTAAGGAGATGGGGCCAGAGGGCGAGGCAGGTAGAGCCGCCAGTAAATATCAGACCCAAGCCTGAGGCGGGGCTGATTTCATTGGGAACTACATTTCCCAGAGGGCTCCGGGGAGACGTCGGCACGTCTCCTCCGTTTCCGGCCACTTCGCGTCCCGCCCCAAGTCTCGCGATCTTTACGCGGCCCGGCTTGCAGACGCTGAGCCGCTTCGCTTTCCCCCCGTAGCTGAGGTCCGTCTGGGTCTCGGCTTGCGTCATGGCCTCGGTTCGCTCCGCGCTTGGGCGCTTGGGGAGTGACGGGGTCCTAGAACCTTGTTAGTCTCGGTTTCCTGTCCGTGGCGGAGCCTCGGGCTGCGGACGCTCTCTTCCCCCCTCCCCACGGAAACCCAGCTGGTAAGAAATCCCGGGCAGGCCGGGGGCGGGGCCGGGAAGGTGTCCGGGGCAGATGTGGCGGTGTGACGCTGGGGGGCGCTGCGGCGGCTTGGGACCGGAGGGTTCTGTGCGCTGGGGCGGCGCCAGAGTATTTGCGGCCGTGGGGGGTCCTGAGTAAAGGGGAGTGTGTGAATGGGGATGCCGGTTTTGTGAGTGAATTGAGGGACGTTGCGAGGGGTAGTCGGGGGTACGGATGGGCCCAGGCCTGAAGGCCCGCTCGGTTTGGTGTAGAGGCTCGGCCTGGGAAGCGGGATGGGAGAACAGGTGGTCTTGTTCATCTTGCCTAGCTTGCCCTCCTTCCTGGGGTGGGGAAGGTAGGCTGTGCTTGGACGTGGGAAGCCTTAGGCTTGGAAAAATGAGTGGAATTGAAAGGTTTTTAGTGTGGAAGCCCAGATCCCTCCTAATGTCACAGACCAGGCCCAGGCCTTTTTTTTTTTTTTTTTAAATTTTTATGACTATCTCAATACTTCCCTCAACTAATCCCTATGGTACATCCACACTAGGGCAGTTTTAATTACTGGTGGCTCACATGGTTGGAATGACCTTGGAGGTAACGTGGCCTTTTTGTGGTTCTGGAACCATTGTTAAGTCCAAAGTCAGATTATTCTAAGATTCAGTGATTCATTCTGTTTCAGCGTCTGTTTTAGTGAGTTCTATGGTAGAACTGTGTTAGAGCATTTTTCAAAGACTGTTGTAACTATAATTAAACAGAAACTATAGTGTTTACAGAATTTGTGTTTTTTGGGGGGATGTGATGTCAGAATGGGGTTGTTTTTTGTGAGAGAACTTAGTAAAGGAATGTTTTGCTTCTTAATTCTAGTTTGTCGATCCTCTGCATGAAGCTGCTTGGAATTCTTTGCTAGTCCATCACTATTTGCAGAATGTTCCCTTTTGACATCTTTGTCTTATTTGCATAACTTTGGTAAGCAGATGTTCACTTTAAGTCTTTACACTGTTCTCTTTTAATGTGGAGGAGAACCATTAAAGTTAGACCTTAGACTTAGCTTAGTTCAAGGGCCCATAGTTTCCTCTGGGAGATGGTCTTCATGAGTTAACCTTGGCTAAAAAATTATCACCTTTACAGCCATCTTGATGGTGATAAGCTTCTCCAAACTAAATCAGGACAGGGCAGCAGATGTCAATCACTGCCTGGAATAGCTTAGAGTAGGAATTCTTAATGGACAGATTTCAGGGGTACATGAATTTGGAAACTTTAAACATTTCCATAATTGTATCACATTGCAGTTGGCTTTCTTTGATTCTGTGTATTTTATCCAATTAAAACATATTGAGAAAAGATTCATAGACATAACCAGATTGCCAGAAGGATCTGTCTCTTGATGCAAAAATTTAAGAATCCAAGTTTGGGCTACATGAGAGATGACCTTTCAGAATGAGTACATTGCATTGATTAGCATCAGTCTGCCATGGCTTTCGTTACTTAAGAACTCAAGAATCACACCATTACCATGATCAGGCATCAAAGGAGGGCTTTGATTTTTTATTATTTCTAGTATATGTCTTACCATTTTTTCAGGGAATTATTTGTAAATGATGTGTTTACATTGTGTTATTCTCAAACTAAACTGTTTGTAGAAGTATCAAGTAATTTTTATACTGTTTCTTGTTTTCCCGGGTTTCAGTATATGAAAATGTGCTTTATTATTTTTATTTGGTGACAGGGAATCAGAGTTCTGGATATCTATCTAGAGAAACACCTGGATCACAGTCTTTCATGGCATCATCCAGAGAGCCAGATGTGCCTGGTAAATTCAGTTTTTTCTAGTAAAGTCGTACTTTATCTGTTCAGTCATTTGAAGTATTATGAAAGGAATAGCTTCATTTGAAGCTGAAGTTCTGTTTGTAAACTGTTTTTAGATTTAACATTGGTATTTAAAAAATCATCTTAGCCATAGAAAAAGTGATTATTCTGATTTATATTCTTTCACAGAATGTTACAGCAGGAGGGGACCTTGGAGATTGCCAGTCCAAATTCTCCTTTTTAAAATAAGGAAACAGAGGCCCAGGCAGGGGCATTACCTGCCTAAGAGTACATAGCTGGTGACTAGCAGAAGTCATAGAGAACCTAGATTAACTTTCAGCTGTTATTTTCCACTACACCAGGAAACTTTCCTTCCTTCATTTATATTTGCCTATTATTTACATTAGGGAACACCAGTCCCTGTCCTTGGGCTTCTGTATGTACTCTTTAGAAAAGGGGGAAACCCAGGGTCTGAGAGCTTGTATTTTGCTAGTCTGCTATGAGTTTTTGACCATAGAATAAGCATTGGTGAGGACTGAGGTCAGAACTGAGGAAATGAGTCATGGAGAACATTGGAACAAGTTGTCATTAGCGATAATCTGGATTTGGTTAGAGGTTGTGAAGTACGCCTGTTCATAGTCAGGAAGATGGATGGAGTGAAGTCTTAAAGTAGACCCTTTGCATCTGTTAGTAGGGAGATCTTAGAGGTTTTATCTGACATGGGGAGAGAGGAAGAATTTTTTGTCAGCTAAATTTAAGATTTGTGGCTGTCAAAATTTGATCTATAAAGATTCATTTAGAAGTATAGCATTTACTAATTCCAAAATGAGTATTATTAAACATAGTCATTCATAATCAAATTCATAAATGCATTTTTTGGCCTAATGATGACGGAAAAATTTATGCTATTCTGATTAGTTATGAATTAGCTACTTTAGTTGATGATTGGATTTTTCATTGTTGTAATTTCTGGATCTATGCTAGACCAGTAATTAAATTCTTGGACCCTAGTGTCAACGTCTTTCCCTTTGTTACCAAGTGAGCAGGTATAATTAAGTGCTTACTGTGTGCTAGATCCTATGCCACTAGACCTATCCGGCTGGGGAGATACAAAGAAAGGCAAAAAACAGACCCTGCTCTCCAGGATCTCACAGATAGCAATGGGGGAGACAGCACAAAAATAACTATCTCCAAACATGATATATGTAGAATAAATTGTCAGTAATAAAGTGAGGAAATGTACAGCTTTAAAAGGGATTGGGAAAGACTTGTAGAAAGTAGGAATTTAGGTAGCACTTGAAAGAAGCCAAGAAGGTGGAGATGGGGAAAGATAGAATTCCAGACATGGGGGACAGCCAGTGAAAATGCATTCGGTAAAGGGAGTGTCTTGTGAGAGGAACAACGAGTTCAATGTCACTGGATGAGAGAGAGAGGGAGAGGAATGTGAGTGTGGGTCTTGGAGTGGGGGGGGGTAAGGTGTAAAAAGACTGGAAATACAGGTATTGTATAAGTTTTGAATGCCCAACAGAATTTTATATTTGATCTTGCAGGTTATAGGGAGCCACTAGAGATATTAAAGGGAGTTCATTACTGTAAATGCTGACAGTACCCTGTTAATTGTTTTGCTTTTAGTGCTCAATTTAATTGTTCTTGAATATAAGATAGCATGGGGCAGCTAAGTGGTACAATGGATAGAGAGCTTGCCCAACCTGGAGTCAGGAAGACTCATCTTCCTGGCCTCAAACACTTATTAACTATATAACCCTGGGCAAGTCACTTCACCCTTCACGTTTCAGTTTCTTCACCTCCATGAGTCAGAAAAAGAAATGGTAAATCATAGTCAAGAAAACCCTGAATGAGGTCATGAAAAGTCAGACATGACTGAAAAAGACTGAACAGCAAACAAGTTAGCATTGTCTGTTAAATAAACATTTGAGTTATAATGTCTTTTACAATGAACTCCAACGTTTATCTAACAGTGCATCATAATATTGTAGAGCTGGCAGGGATCTTAGAGGTCATTTTGTTTTACATGAGCATTATTTCCCTAGTATGGAATCAGCTCAAAGTTCAGCTTGGATTGGTTGCATATTTTTTTCACTCTTGCCACTGATTTCCATAATTGCCTCAATGACCACTTCCTCTGTGAATATCCTGATTTATATATTTTCATAGAATCAAGGTTGTTAGAACTGGAGGAAGCTTAAGGATCATTTGGTCCAATCTCTTACTCCTAGACATAGAGAAACTGAGGCACTTCTCTTCTGGCCCTTATTATTACTGATTAATAACTGCTGCAGTTATTATGCTCTGTAAACTGAAAAGCAAATGGTATCCTATACTTGGAAATCTGTTCACTTTCCAAATGCTTATGGGGTATCTAGGTGTCTTGTTCAGTATAAGATCAAAGTTAACCAGTCATTAGGCAAATACATCTTTTAATCTAGAGTTTAAGCCAACAATCTTAATGTGAAGAGCAGGTTAATTAAATGAACCTTGTATTCCTGGTTAGAAAACTTATTTGAAACCCTACTGAAGCATGAAAGAGGAAGCTTTCAGGTGGGAGTAACCTTGGAATTAGGTAACAGTGTTGTTGTTGCCTTTTATGTCAGCCTTGCAAAGTTCAAATCCAGCAAAAGAATCCTCCAGTTTGTGTTGGATCAGTTTGAAATGTGACAGCGTTTGCCAAAAGAAGTGAATTTGGAATGGTATTGAAATGTGTTCTCAACAATTAAAACTAGACAGTGTAGTGTTATAGTTGAAAAAGGTTCTGATACAGACCATACTGAATACTTGTAGGGGAATAGAAATGTTCACCAAAAGCAGGTGTCAGTTCTTAGTAATTCTTAATATGGCTTTGATATCCTTAGGGAAAGAAATACTTATTATGGGAGTTGGGAAATCACCTGCATTTAGGTATAGTGATCTTTGATGAGGACATTTTATGTCACCTGTCATGACTTTTGATAAATTTTTTCTTGTGGACAACCTACATATAACATTATGCGATTTAGAGTTGGAAGGGACCCTAGAGGTCATCTAGGCTAATGCTTATTTTATGGATGAGGAACCAGGGGCCCAGAGAGAGGAAGGGGACTTACTTGTGTTAGGATATTTAAGTAGTATCAGAGCTGCTATAAATCCTCTAAACCCTCTTTGTCTTTACACTCTGGTGCTGCTCCTTTGTGGCAACATTTTGATTTTCCGTTTTTCTTTCCTCTGCTTTGATAGTAGGGAGAATCAATGTATTAAACTTCTTCAAAATTCAATCTGACTGTACGTTAGCTGATGTACTACTACATGTATACCTTATTATGGACATCTCTGTTCTTAGCTATTGAGCACAGTACAGGTGGGCTTCTAGGCAAGATGTCTTTGCCAATTGGAATGCATCGTCGGGCATTCAGTTATGATGATGTCCTGGAGGATCCCACACCGATGACTCCACCTTCATCTGACATGTGCAGTAAGGTTCTGTGGAAAAAGCCGGTCATCCCAGATCGGAAGTACCAACAGCTTTCCAAGGTATTTAATAGCTGTAGTTTTATGTAAAACTTACATAGTACACCTCTATCCTTTTAAGAATGGGAGAAATTTGAGGGCTAGAACAATTGGGAAGTGATATCATAACATTTAGGGCAAACTTGAAGCTTGGAGCATCTATTGTGTGCAGAACACCACCAGGCATAGGAGATAGAAAATTTAGTTAAGAATTATTCCTTTAGGGCTACTAGTCTGTTTGATAGCTAAGATTTATATGCATTATTGTAATACATTGTTACGTCACGAGTACATTAGAGAGGTGCAAAACAAAATTCTCTGTGGTCTGAGGGGGGAAATTGGCCTCAACCATGGGGAATCAGGAAGCCTTCCTGGAAGAGGTGACGTTGAGGTGAACTTTAAATAACTAGGAACTTAAGTTAAAAGGTTTAAAGTAGCTAATTGTATACTTGGGGCAAAATTTGAGTAAAGGCACAAAGGCAAGAGTATAGGTAATGTTTAGGGAGTAGAAAGTAGTAGAAGCATATTACAAAGAGGTAAGAGTAATTTCAGAAGGTTGAGAAAGGTGAGGTGGTTCCAATTGTGGGTGACCTTGAATGGCAGGCAGGGGAGTTTGGACTTTGGTTGGTAAACCATGGGGAGGTGCTGAAGAGAGTGGGCAGACTCATTTTTCTAAAGTCAGTTGGTGAAGCTGGGGTTTCACCATCTCTTCAAGGTTAGCTTTTTCCTTTATATCAGTAAGTCTTCTTAAATCCAGAAAGATTGCTTTCAGCCTGGGCAAGTGTTGCATTTGCATTTCAATGGTGAATAATTAGACTAAGGGGGCAACTATTGGAGTCTGACCTGATCACTAAGTAGTTGTTTTGGATTAAACAAGTTTTGTGCTAAAGACACAAGAAGTACAAGAAATTCTGCTTTTTGGATGTCTACTGCTCTTCACTCTTATAAAAAGTAAGAGATACATGGAAACAGAACAGAAAAGTATGTATGAGGATAGCTTACCTCTAGCTTCTTGAGTAGAAATCAAGCATTTTGAAGACAGGGTCAAGGCTTGATGACTGCACACGAAGGGATGGGGAAGATGCACTCAGTGTGGTAATGACATCTTTAAAACTTAAGTCCTTTGAGAATGAGAACACTTTGGAGTACCTGTTACATGCTTTTCTGCCCTTCTTCCCTTCATCTTTGTCTTCCGGAGGTTTGTATGGAGGGAGAGAATCAGCCCACTATTCTCTTCTTACCATTCTCCCAAAGATTTGAGCATTGAGATAGGCACTTAGAATATGGATATCCTCTGTCATTAACTTTATCCTTTAAGGATGAGAACACCATAGGATTTAGAGCTGGAAGGAATTTTAGGTATCACCTTGTACAGCCTCCTTGCTTATTGGTGGGCTTAGGTGGTTTTGCCCAATAGGGAGACAGACATAGAAGTAGTTTTCTGATTCCCAGTATACTGTTCTTAGTCTTTTCATTGAGTCCTTCACCTAAAAATCTTAAATTAGTGTTCTTAATGATTTGAGTATATGGTTTTATAGGTTACCCAAGCCTATAACGTACTTCTAATTATGTTTCTTGTAATCAATGGGCCTCTCTCAGAATTCTTTAATTATTAGATGTGGGCAAGTTAACTGATCTTCTTTAGCTGTTTCTTACCACCTGCACACAATGCAGATTGTCCATGGATATAATTTCCTCAATATCCTCTCACCCTCCTTGCAATTCATTTCCAAAAATTATGGAAATTCTTAAGATACAGAACTTAACATAGTCAGAATGTGTATATGTATACTTACAGTTGACTTAAATTTCTAAAATGCTAATATTCCAATTAAAGATTTAAAATTACAAGTACATTTGTTTAAGACTGTGTTCTGGTTCTGTTTTTGTATTTATGAAGTAGAACAGGTACATTTTAGTAAACCTTGTAAACAGAATTTGTGACTTCATTTTCTTCCTTGTCCATTTCAAAAGTGTTTCCTCACCCTTCCTGCACAGGTTGAGGAAGGAGAAAATAGTTTCTCCATAACCCCCTCAGCTTCCAGTGACCAAATGAACAAGGCCCCAGTGGTGAAGGCCAAGGCTACGCACGTCATCATGAATTCTCTAATTACAAGTAAGCAAGTGCTCTTAACATTTTGTAAGAGTTTAGTTGGGGGAATGGGGGTGGTAGGTGGAGGTCAAAATACCTGAAATGAGGTTCAGGTGCTACTCCCCAGTGCTTACACTTTTCCTAATTTGGTTGTTACAGAAGGAAAACAGTTATATACTATAGAAGGCTATCTTTGAGTTAGCATTTCCTAAACTGAGTTTCTAGCATCTTAGCTAATGTACTCAGATGTTTGTGTTTGCAGTCTAGCTGGTATATCTATTTTTAGAAAATATTTCTTTGAATTTAATTTTTCTTTTAGGAGAAAAAGGATATTTTAAAATTGTGTCCCCACTCGTCTATTAGGCATAGGTAAATAGTTGAGTCATGGGACCATGGGATTTAGAATTGGAAATCATCCTAACCCTTTCATTTTATGGGTTTAGGAAACTGAGGCACAGGGAGGGGGAGTAATTTGCCTAACATTGCACAAGTAATAAGCAGGGAGACAGGGATTGGTTCTAGTTTCTTTGACTTCAAATTTAGTTTTCATGCTGGTGGTTGGGGAGGTAGATTTATACTGAAGATATCAATTACTGAGTATATACTGATGTTTTATCTCTCTGGTTTGCAGTGCAACCTAGTTGGAGGTCCTAGCTTTTTAAGAAGTTCAAACCTAGAGATGGCTTACTTTTTATATTTTCATTAAGATAGTTATAGAGGGTAGGTCTGGTTGCTTGGGAGAAGTCAGTAATTATTGGACTGGAACTTCACTCTTCTGTTTTTGATATTTATTTGCATAGACTTGGTTTAGAGCTTTGTCAGCTGCTTTTTTGAAGTAGGAGTAAGGTACAACAGAATGCTTCCTACTCGCTGATTTGCACAATATCATTTCTCTGGTCTCTTTCCAAGGTCAGAAATCCTTGTTTAAACAGGTTAGGAAAACCACCATTGGAATGGTAGCAGGACTTAGCAGTGGTTGGAAAATTATCTAAAGAGCCGAAATCAAGTATCCAGAGGCCATGTCAGCTTCTTAGATCATGCGCATTGACTCAGGCCTAAAGTCCTTGAAAATCAGTGATTACTTTTGGTAAACTTGTGAAGGCTGTTCCAGTGTTGGTGGAAGAACAGTAGCAGTTTAGCACAGTGTGTGTAGTATGTATCTAGTAAATAAGGTTCTAATGTGGGCATTGTGAAGTGTGTGCAGTGTCAGGACTGGTAAAGTAGACCTTGCTAATTATTACTGATAGGCTTTCTGAAATTTAGTGAATAGGATTTTTGGCTGAAAGTAGCCTTGGAGCTTATCCAGTCTAACCCTGGCAGTTTATAGCCTAGAAATTAGAAGTTAAATAACTTCCCCAAAGCCTCTTAGGGAACTTGAATTTGAACCCCAGTCTTGTGACTCCAGTATTCTTTCTACTATCCCATGGTGCTTTGATTAAAATGACAGAAGTTTGACTAGTATTTCTCAAACTTTTCCATGGAACCTTGGTGTCCTCTGCAATGTGAATATAGGGTGTTGAATGAGCCATGCTAACAAGGCGTTTAAAAGCTTTTGTCCTGGGCAGGGCCTTTTGAGTGTTTAGGCTTTTAGTCTGCCTCCTATTGTTATCCTCTACTCTAACTTTTGTGCCCAGTCCCTCTGAGTCTGTTGTTCATCTGCCTACCCTTGTAATCCAACCATGAAAAAAATCATTCAGCCCTATTATACATATGCATGTACATGCGCAGCTCAATCCCCTGAAATGTTGTTGGATCATAGCATTCCAATGTTGGCAAAGATACTGGAGTGGTTTGCCATTTCCTTCTCCAGTAGTTTAAGGCAGCCAGTGGTTAAGTGACTTGCCTAGGGTCACACATCTAGTAACTGTGAGTCAAATCTTCTGACTACAGGCCCAGGACCCTATTCCCTGAGCTACCTAGCTAGCTGCCTGTTAAAAATGTGAGGTACTAAATTGCAAAATACTACAACCAACACCTGTCCTCTGTAGGAGACAGTTGATATATTGTACCAGCTTCTTGGGTGACTCATGGATTTAATTGTGGACCTGTGCTTGCCTCCCATTGCTGTATTTCAAGCACAAAAGTGCTTTGTGAGCAAATTACTTTGGAAAGCATTGACCTATGCTAGCGCCCTCGTTCTGCAGAATAGAAAATTGAGACCTAAAGAAATAAAGTGACTTGCTGAAGATCACAGATTGGGGCTCCAGATAATGTGAAAGGAGTTTTAATTTTTAGAAAGATAGTCCAGGATCAATCATCACATTACCATGAACCTGGGTTTCCTAGATTTAAAATATCAAACAATCTTAGTGTTTCTTTGTTTGAAAGGACAAAAAGGTTCTTGTTAGTTATTAAATTGGGGTACAAAGTTTATGTGAAAATGGAAAGTCAGATTTAGTGAGTTTTGTTTGCAAAATAGAAAGACTAGTTAGTGCTTTAGCAGCCTTCTTCCAAAGTCTGGGAATACCAACTATATTCATGACTAATGTTATGGAATGTTTAGTCTAATAGAGAATACAGATGTTGAACCTGGTTGAAAAATTGGAGTCAGTTGGCTAAGGATGACTAGTTTTTCTTAGATATTGCTTTTGGGAGACTGTCTCAGGATGTTTCAGGAACACCTAGATTTTAGCTAGCCATATTTTTGAATGTGGCAACCAACATGCATACTTTGGAATGTGACAGAAATCCTTACTACCTGAAGTATTAAAATACTTACCCTTGGTGAGGACTGTTTATATATTAGAGTGTTCTTGTTAATCCAATCCAATATTCTTGTTTTCATATATACTTGACACTAGTTGAGACTTGACTTTTTGTGGGGGGAGGGTTTTATTTTTGGACCATACCTGTGATTCCATCTAGGTAGGAACTACTGGTTTGGAAGCTTCCTCCACTGATTTCAGGTCACTAACTCTTCCATACATCAAGAGGCTTAAAAGAATTGCTTGCTCAGAGGCTCAGTGACTTGCTCATGGTGACATAGTGTCTGTGTCTGTTACAGCTAAGAGTTGAACCCTGGTTGTTTGACACCAAGGCCAGTGAAAAACATGTAGTAGGTCATAGATTTATTTATATAGTAGAATCATGATTTTGAACTGAAAACAACCTTAAACAATCTCATTTACCCCCTTCAAATTATATATAAGGAAAGGAAGACCCTGAGGAGCAAAGGGATTTTTTCAGGGTTGTAGTCACTCAATTAATAAGCATTTATTCAGCACCTTCTGTGTGCCAGACACTGTCCTAAGCTCTGGAGATGGAACAGAAAGTTAAAAGATAGTTTCTACTCTCAAGATGTTCATTTATGGGCAGACAACATACAGATGATGTACAAACAAATTATATATAGGAAAATTAAAAGTAATCAATAGAGGAAAGGTTTTAAGGGGGATCAGAATTAACTTCTGTGAAGGTAGAATTTTAACTGGTACTTGAAAGAAGATAGGGAAGCCAAGACATAGAGATTTGGGGACAGAACATTCCAGGCACTGAGGACAGCCAGTGAAAATTCCTGGTGTTAGGAGATGAAGTATCTTGTTTGAGGAATAGCAAAGAGGCCATTGTCATTGGTTTTAGAGTACTTGGAAATAAAAGGTCTAAGAAGACTGATAAAAGCAGCCAGGTTATAAAGGACTTGGAATTTGTATATGATTTGTATATGGTAGTGGAAATATGGAACCATTGAAGTCCATTGATTGGGTTGGGCATGAGGAGGTAGGTAGCATGCCCTGTGACATGGTCAAGCCTAGGTTTTAGGAAGATCACTTTGGCAGATGACACTTGGGGCAGACTGACAAACCAGCAATTGGACTGTGCACCAGACTGATGATGGCATTGTTGGAGCACAAACGGGGCATATTCAGAAGATATTATGAAAGTAAAATTGACAGGCATGGCGGTGAGAGAGTGAAGAATCCATTGTAAAAGGAGAGAAAAGGAAAAAAAACTCATAACAAATAAGCACAATGAATCTACACAACAGCCATGACTCCTGTCTGTGTCTCTTTGTGCAGTTCATCATTATAGATCCTCTGGAAACATGATTGATCATTGCGTTGATCAAATGCTTTTAAAAATATTTATTGATATCTTTTGTTCATAGGTCATCTAAATTTCTTCCAGTATCTTCTTCCTCCCAGACATAACAAACAAGTATGGCAAGAGGAAAAATCTCCAGCAAAAACTGTTTAAGAGTTTTTAAGTCTTTCAAAGTTATTTTTCTTTTTAATGTTGCCATCTTTATCAGTTTGTTAAAGATGACAAAAGGGAAATAAGAAATGTCGGGGGTGGTGTGGGAAAACAAGTAAGTTAATATACTGTTGGTGGAACAGTGACTTGGTATTGGTATAGCCATTCTGGAAGGTGTTTTGGAACTATGCTCCCAAAGGTATTAAAATGTGCATTCCCTTTGACCCAGTGATACCACTGCCAGTACTTTACCTCTAAAGATCAAAGAAGTATATCCTATATGTACAAAAATATTTATAGCTACTGTGTGTGATGGCAAAGAACTGGAAATAAAGGGGGTGCCCACAAGTGGAGGGAAATGACTAAACAAATTATTTAAATGTACTAGAATATTGTAGTGTTAAAAGAAATGAAGAAGGGAATGGTTTCAGAGAAATCTGGGAATATTTCATGAACTGATGCAGAGGGAAGTAAGCAAAACCAGAAGGAACAGGGAGTAAGCATTTATATGGTGCCTGCTCTGTGCCAGGCACTGCTAAGCACTTTGCAGTTATCTGTTTGATCTTTATAAGAGTCCTGGGAAGTAGGCGCTATTATTATCTATCCTGTTTTACAGTTTAGGATACTAAGACAAACAGAAGAAGTTAAGTGATTTGCCCAGGGTCATACAGCTGGTTAGTGTCCGAGGCTGGATTTAAACTTAGTTCTTTCTGACTTCAGGTCCAGCATTGCATCACCTAGCTACCTCTAAGAATTGTTTTAGGGAGAACAACGTAACAGCAACTTTGGAAGACTTAAGAACTTAAAAACAATTGATGTCTTAAGAATGATCAAGCATAATGCAACACACGTTCCTATTAGAAACAATAGAGACATAGGAATAAATGGAGCTTACCTTAAAATAAGCAATTTGTCTAAAATCACCAACAAGCATTATCTGTAGTGTTAAGATAGAAGCTTTCCAATATTTATCCTAGGTGTGAAGCAAGAGTGCCCGTTATTACCTGTCATTCAATATTGTACTGAGAATGCTAACTGTAGCAATAAAGAAAAAGAATTTGAAGGAATTAGAATAGGCAATGAGGAAACAAAACATTACTCTTTGCAGATGACAGGACTGTTTACTTAGAGAATCAACTGAAAAACTAGTGGACAACTAGTTAACAACTTTAGCAGAGTGTCAGGATACAAAATAAATCTATGCAATTCATCATCATTTTTATGTTTTACCAAAAAAGTCCAGCAGCAAGAGATAGAAATTCCATTTAAAATAACTGTAGACAACATAAAATACTTGGGAGTCTATTTGCCTAGACAAATTTCAGTCATTTCCGAACAACTTGAAAAATATTAATTGCCCATAGGTAGGCTGATCCAATATAATAAAACAGTGATTTTACCTGAATCAATCTGTTTAGTGCCATACCAATCAAACTACCAAAAATTATTTTATAGAGCTAGAACAAATAACAAAATTCATCTGGAAGAATGAAATGTGAAACATGAAGGAAGGTAATCTAGCTGTACCAGATCTCAAAACAATTTGGTACTAGGTTAAGAAATAAAAGTGGTGGATCAGTGTGTGTTCGTCCTTCGTTGCCGAAGAAGACCATGCCATCAGAGAAATAATGACATGACTTGCACTTGACTTTGTTTTGAGTGAAGGAGGGCAGTGCGGGTCATCAGCCTCACCTCTCCTCCAAAGCCATCTGAATCCAGTGACCAGATATTCATCAGGATGACTGGAGATGACTCAGGATGAGTCAGTTGGGGTTAAGTGACTTGCCCAAGGTCACACAGCTAGTTGAGTGTCAAGTGTCTGAGTGAGATTTGAACTCAGGTCCTCCTGACTGCTGCACTGTTTCTCTATGCACTGCACCACCTAGCTGCTCCTAGTGGATCAGTACAATAGATTAGGTACACAATAACATTATAGTAAATGACCACAGTAATCTGGTACATGATAAACCCAAAGATCCAAGCTTTTGGAACCAAAACTCTTATTATTAGACAAACTGTTGGGAAAACTGGAAAACTGTATGGCAGAAACTAGGTATAGACCACCATCTCACATAGTAGGCCAGAAAAGGTCAAAATGGGTACATGATTTATCTTAGACATAAGCAAATTAGGAGAGCATAGAATAGTTTGTGTGTCAGATCTATAGATAAGGGAAGAGTTTATGACCAAGAATGACATAGAGTACATTGTGAAGTATAACACTGAAATAAATTTTGATTATATAAAATTAAAAAGCATAAGCAAAACCATAGAAACGAAAATTAGAAGGAAAGCAGAAAAGCGAGGTGGGGGGAATTTTATAAGTGTCTCTGATAAAGGCCTCATTTCCCAATATGTAGAAAACAGACAAATTTCTAAGAATACAAACCACTCCTCAACTCATAAATATGAACAGATAGTTTTCAGACAAAAAAATCAAAGCTATCTGTACCTATGAAAAAATGCGCTAAATCATCATGATTAGAGACATGCAATTCTGAGGTACCCACCTTACATCTATCTGACTGATACGACGAAAGGGAAAATGATAAATGTTGGAGGGAATATGGGAAAACTGGGACTCTAATGCATTGTTGTTGGATTTGTGAACTAATCTAATCATTCTGGAGAACGATTTGCAACTATGCCCAAAGGGCAGTCAAAACTACCCACTGTTAGGTAAAATAATGCCACTGTTAGGTCTGTAGCCTAAAGGGATTTAAAAAAGGGGAAAAGGATCTATGTTCCAAAATGTAACAGCTATTTTTGTGGTAGCTAAGAATTGGAAATTGAGGGAATCCTCATCAGTTGGGGAAAGACTGTGTGATATATGATTGTGATGGAATATTATTGTGCTATAAGAAATGACAACCAGAATGATTTCAGAAGAACCTGGAAAGCCCTACATGAACTGATGTAGCAAAGTGAAGGGAGCAGGGCCAGAACCTTGTACACAGTAACAGCAATATTGTAGCTATTCTCAGCAGTACAGTGATCCAGGATGATCTCAAAGGACTTGTGATGCAACATTCTGTCTCCAGAGGAAAAGACTGGTATTATCTGAATATGGACTGAAGCATATTATTTTTCTTAGAGTCTTGTACAAAATTAATATGGTAATGTTTTACATGATTGTGCATGTATAACCTATATTGAATTGCAGAGAGTGCAGCGATAGAGGGATAGATAGAATTGGCAACTCAAACTTAAAAAAAATGTTAAATTGTTTTAACATTAACTGGGGAAAAATAAAATATTATTAAAAAAATAATCAACTATAATTCTAGAAGACCAGTCATGAAACATAAGCATGCTCCTCACCTCCCCACAGAGGCATTGCATTAAATGTGTAGAATGAGACACATTTTTGAATATGGCCAATGGGAGAGATTTGATCACTTGACTCTGCACATTTCTTATAAGGGTATTGTTTTTCTTTTTTTTCTCTAACGGTGGAGGGATATGGCAGGAAGAGAAGATAGATGCTTAATTGAAATATAAATTTAAGTATTTAAAAGTTGCTGACCTTTTATAAATTGTTCTCCTTGTTTTGCTCTTTTCATTCTGTGTCATTTTATACTAAGGATTCTCTAAAATCGCTTTCATGATTTCTTGCAGCATGATAGTTTTCCAGCAGTTTATATACCACATTTCGTTCAGTCATTTCTCTCTTGTTTAAAAGGCAATCTAAGAGCGTTTCCTGAAATAGTTTTGGCTTTTCTTTCCCATGTTTGGCCATTCTGTCCAGAGGTAGTAGCCTCCTTTTCAGCTCCTTCCTGCTAACCTGCCCTTCCCCCTTTTGCTGTGGTTGTGTTTTCTGTATTTCTGCACCCAACTCTTTTTGTGTATGTGAGTTTAGCCTTCTTTTGTTTCAGATAAGAGTGAGGTTGTTCAGATAAGAGTGAAATTCACTTGATGCCTATTTTCCCTTCTTCCTCATCATGTTCGTATACCCTTTCATGGGTCTGAATTTTGAGAAATAACAAATTTTATCCTCTTGGCATTCTTTTTACTTTACGTTTCCCCTCTTCGTACCTTAACAGACAGAGTCTAGCCACAGAACCTCATTTTTTTCTTATTTTCCTATTCGCTCTCTTAATACCTTAAGGTTCTGAAGGGATACTTGTTTCTTTCCCTCTTTAGAATGGTAGTATTACATCATTATATAACTTCTCATTGCTTAAATAACTTTTCTTTCTGTGTTTCTCTGGATTCCTGTGTTTGTATTTCAAAGTTCTACTTAAGTTTTGATCTTTCCACCAGAATGCTTGAAGGTCCTCAGTTCCATTTAAAAGTCCATCTTCCCCCTCTCTCCAGTCATAGTCAGGTTTGCAGGATAGGGTCTTGGTTGTAATCCTTTCTCTTTTGCATTTTGCAGTATTCAAAGATTTCATATTTTTAATGAAACTGTTAGGTCTTATGTGAACCTGAATATGGCCCTTAGATACTTGAACTGTTTTCTTTCTGGATGCTTACAGTATTTTTGCTTTGTGGGAGCTCTGGATTTTTGTCAGTGATGTTTCTGGATCTTCTCCTTTTGGACAAACAGGTACCAAGCATTTATTAAGCTCTTGCTATGTGCCAGGAACTGGTCCTAAGCACTGGGTATACAAATACAAGCAAAAAAGGTACTCCCTGACTTCAAGAAGCTTACATTCTCAAAGGGAAAGACAACATACAAAAGGGAGATGGAAAGGGTAGTGGGACAGATACCTTTGAAAGGATGGTGTTGAAGTCTGCAAAGTCAGCAGCTGAGCATCAGTTTTCATTTATGATTTCTTTAGCTATGGTGTCTGCTCCAACCATACTCCCAAATCATGGTTTTCAGAGAGTCCAATGATTGATTCCTAAAAAAATCTCCTTGTTTACAGACCAGTTTTTGCTATCAGATTTTATATTTTATTCTGTTTTCTTGGTTTTTGATTTTGTCTTAATATTTTTTGATATCCCACAGAGTCATGGATGTCCCTTTTGTCTATTTTAAGTTTCAGGGGGTGCATTTCTTGGATACTTTCTCTTTTTATTCTTCCAGTTCTTTCCCTTAGGAGCTTTAATTTCATTTTATATCTTCATTTCTCCTAGGTATTTATGCAATCCTTGTAGAAAATCCATTTTTTTCCTTTGATTCATCATTGTTTGTAGTTGTTACAGAGTTTCTCTCTTTGGAGATCTCTAGATTTGTCTTAATTTTTGGTACTGTTTGGTATTTTATTTTCTCATCTGTCCAACTTTAGTGCCTGAACTGAGGTTTTAGTTTCCACTTCCTATTGTTTCTTAGTCTTGCTTTGAAGATCCCTGGAGTCTTGTACTCATCTCCTATGAGGTAGGCCCTCCTGGATCTTTTAGTTTCACAGTGTTGGAACTTAAGGTCCCTCATTGTTGTCTCAGGATAGAGTGTTGGGAACTTCAGTCTCTGGCTGTGTAAGGTTTTCAAATTTAGTGGGGTGTTCTCAGGAGAGACCTGTGTTCTTGCTGCCCAGGACACAGCCCTGTCTTTAGTTCTGCAGGAAGGCTATGGCACCTTGGTGCTGGAGAAGATCCCTCTTTTCCTATTACCCTTGGGCTTCTGGCTGATCTCTGGGGTATAAGAAGTCACTTAGAATAGTTTCTTATGGGATTTCTTTTTTCATTATTTAAATTTTATGTCATTTCCTTTTTTTTTTTTTGATTTCAAAGGACTAGTAAATGCGTAGTGAAATTCAACACACACTTTCATCCCAACATTCATACTAGCATCACTCTGAAAATCCTGCTTTGATAGCATATTTATTTACCCTCCTCATTAGATTATTCAGTCTGGTTTTGCTGGGAGCCTCCTATTCATGAAGCCTTATTGGCAGCTGCTGAAGAAGCCCTTTAATTTCTTTTTTAAAAAATTAATTAATTTATTTTCAATTTTCCATAATCACTTCCATAAATCTTAGATTTTCCCTCCCTCATTCCTCCCTCCCCCATTCTTCCCCCTATGGCTTCTACACATATATTCTTAGATTTTATTTTTTCTCTAGAAACTACCTCACTGCTTTTGAGGTTATTGGTATTAAATTATTTTTAATTTCTTTATTGATAATAGTGGAAAGACCGGGGCAGGTTGACTTATCCTCAGTTCTAGAACTTTTTTCATTAGTCACTCTTCCAGCGTGCAACTACATTTTCATGGCTAATGTGTGGGGTACCTTTCTATCTTCAATTTCAGAGCAGACACAAGAAAGCATCCAGCGCTTTGAGCAGCAGGCAGGGTTGACAGACGCTGGATACACTCCCCATAAAGGCCTCACCACAGAAGAAACCAAGTACCACCGTGTAGCAGAGGCAGTCCATGTGAGTACATAACAGCACGAACGATTTAGAAACTGTCACTTGCCTTTCTTCTCATCTCTACTTCCTAGTGTCCCTCAGGTCCCACCTGAAATCCCACCTCCCACAAAGAAGCCTTTTCCAGTCCCCCCTAATGGTAGTGCTTTCACTCAGTAATTATTTTCAGTTTTTCTCTGTATAGATCTTATTTGTATAATGTTGTTTGATGTTGTCTCCCTCATCAGATTATTTAACATAAAAAATACAGCATGTTATTTCATATAACAAACTCTCATTTTTAGATTGTTTTAGTTTTTGACTCCTAGCTACCTTGTGAGGAAGGTGGAAAACCCATCTTATGTAATATAGTATCCCAGCATTTATTCTGCGGA
This sequence comes from Bettongia penicillata ogilbyi, assembly GCA_023548195.1. Taxonomy (NCBI): domain Eukaryota; kingdom Metazoa; phylum Chordata; class Mammalia; order Diprotodontia; family Potoroidae; genus Bettongia; species Bettongia penicillata. The sequence continues at coordinate 2,495,283 of JAJHZJ010000277.1, forward strand.
ATGCAGATTGACTGGAAGTCAATGGAGGATCATCTTTTTCAGGCCAAATTTGTTGAAGTGTCACAGTATCTGTTGTCACTCTCTCATCTCTTTCTAAATTTTAACCCTAGGTCATATTATGTGACTTGGTACAAAGATTAAATGTTCACAATCTAGTTTGTTATCATTTTGGTGTGGTGGATTCACAGGACTGCTGGGCAGTTCAGAGTAACTGGATACATTATTAAAATCTTAGGTAGATAACACTGGTTGGACTTGTGAGTTTTCTATAAGACTTGATAAAGGCGAGGTGATTTATATGTAGAGCTCAGTGGTGATTTGGTGGCACAGTGTTTAGGAATGGGATTAAGGAAAAAGGAAGGTTTTCTCTGGAAAAGGAAATGCTGAAAGGTCTCCATGCAAGCCTTGTCTAGTAATGCAAGGGCTTAAATAGTGATCTCATTTGATCTTGACTACAAATATATTCTGGTGTTCTTTGACTCTTAGTTATTAGGCTCTTTGGAAATGCCACCAGATTGCCAGGCAAGATGGCAGTAGTCAAGTAAAGGAGCCTGTCCTTGCTTGACTTCAAACTGATTGTCTAGAGCAGAGGGTAGGGAACTTTTTTTCTCACTGAGTACCACTGGTGCAGATGAGAAATTAATTTAGAACTAAGTATAAATAAAAATGCCCAGCATGCCCCACTAGAAATCTTTTTAATTCATCCACTTTAAAAATGCAGATTGATGAATTTCCATTTTATGACTATCCAAGGAGCATTATTTCCATTGATTCCTACTCTCCTTGTATTATGGAGGTGACCCTGGGGTTTTAAATGTAGTGCTGGAGAACTACAAATTGGCAGGTCAAATGAAGGTTGAAGGGCTTCAGGTAGAGAGTTGGCAACATTGTCTCTTGTTCATCCTTGTTTTTTTAATAGAAAATACTGCATTCCTGGCCTCCTACACCCCTTTACCCCCACCCTTCTACCCTTTTTCTGATACTGGCTATGTTTTCTTTCATTCCCTATATAAGCTAGGAGAGAACAGACTTATTGTTCCTCACTGCTCCTTAATACTCTCAGCCATCATCACTCACAACATCCATCAGCATCATCATAGCCCATTCCTAATTGCAGTTGTCATCTCAAGATGTTTTAAACCTGGTTCTAGTAATCTTCACTAGTAGACTTATTAATTTTCCCTCAACTTCTCCCAGCACCATCAGCCTCCTCATTTGCATTAGTAGTTCTACATTAGATCTCACTATCACCTATAACTGTACTACCTCTGTCCTACCAGAACTCCAAAAATTTTTCTCCGTGATTATATCTGTAATCCATAGGGTTTAAGCACATTAGGTCTCGATTAATTTTCTTTTGTCTTGTAATATTTATTTGTAGATATATTCATCTGGTCTGGACTTTTGGGAAAGGAATGTAGCAACAGAATACCAATTAGCAGCTTTGACATAACAGCAGAACTATTATCCAGTTCTGAGTCATGGATTGGGGGCAGATTGAGAAGAGGACCTGTGCCAAGGATTGAAGTACCAGAGTGCCAAGTGGTCATGGCGTCTAGGCTTTGTAGAGCAAGAAGGAAAGCCCAGTAGTAAGATATAGCTAAGGGTCTCTGACCCTTGTAATAGAGCTGGGTCTCAGTTCTGGCCTCCAGCCTAGTTTGACACCTGCATCCAAATAAAGAGAGCAGAAATCCCAAACCGAAGGGAGCCTGCAGTTCTGTTCTTCCAAACCAGCAGAGCTTTCCAATTCGTTGATAGAGGTCAAGTTTGGCATTCAACTGGAACTTGTGACAGGGGCAAGTTAAAAATAAGGCTGGAAGAATGAATAAAATAAAAATAAACTATTATGAAGACAGATGCTAAAGGCAGAAATCAAGAAGAGAATGACTTTAGGTATCTAAAAGAATATCCTTAAAGAGCAATACAGTTTACAAGTTCAACTAGAATCCCCGGGATAAATTAAGGAAGAGTATAAAAAAGAGATAGAAAATGTTTTAAAAATGAAGTGAGAATTCTAGAGTGAAAAAATAAGACATACAAATATAATGGAATACTATTTTACTGTAAGAAATGAAGGGTACTATTTCAGAAAAACTTGAGAAGAATTGATGCAGGAGTGAAGTGAGCAGAATCAGGAGAACATTTTGTGTAATATCAGCAGTATTATAAAGACAACTTGGAATTAGGGATTCTGTTCACAATGACCAATCACTGCAGAGGACTCCTGATGAAACTTTCCTTATGGGGAGTGCACTTACTGCAGTTGGAGGACATTTTTCTATTTTGATATGACCAGTGTGGGAATTTATTTTGCTTGACTGTTTTCTTTCTCAGTGGGGTAAGGGAAGGTGGGAGTTAAGAGTTGATTAAAAAAAATAACAGTAAACAACAAAAGTTTGTTGATTGTCTGATGCATTTCAAAGTTTCCTGTAGATCTCGAGATCTGAAAGATACCATTGTGGCGCACAGACTCTGTCTCACTGCGACTTTTTAAAACATATCTTTTGGTCTGTCTATCTTATCTATTTATCCAGCTATCCACTAATGAATTGAACATCCCATTGCATGTCAGTCTAGGCAATGTGCAGTAGCATTTTTGCTAGCTGGATTGCTAGACTTTTCTATTGAGTGACCATGGATCTTGTTGACATTGCAGCAGTTTGTATGGAATACGTCTTTTTGGACTTTGTGCAGGATATCCTCCATGACAGTGGTGCACACCTTTGGTGAGCATTTATTTCCCTGTTCTATGACTTGCATGGGTACAGAGGATCATTGAGCACAACTGTCTGATTGCAGCCATCATGGAATCCTTATGTAATGTACATTTTAAGTACATAGGATACCTGCAGTGAGAAATCAAATGGCTGTGCCGTATTTTACTTCTAAACGAACTCATTTTTCTGATTCAAAGCTGGTACTCTTTGGGTACTTGGTGAAGTTCTGGCTTCAGCAGGTTTTTTTTTAAATTTATGATTTTATTGGTATAGGGGAATCTCCTACTAGTGCAGTTCAGCCAGTTCTTTGCAACTTTTAGGCTTCAGATTGTCCAATGCCTTAAGTGACTGGTTACTTAGCCAGTATGTGTCAGAAGTGGAACAGGAAGTGTGTTGGGCCTTTCTCTCTATCTTTTGGATAGCTTTCTGTCCATTATGACACATTGCCTTTTTGTAACATTAACTTTAAGTTCTTAGCCAGTTTGTAGGACTGGGTGAACTGGTATCTTGGCATGAAATTAAATATTTTACCCATGACCCTTGTCCCAGCTTAGCTGTTATGTCCCCTTCCCTTCTTGTGAGTAGTACTTTGTTCCCTGCAATTGCCTCTTTATAGTTGTATAACCTATTACTCATACAGTAATAATGTTCAGTTTTTCCTAGTTAATCATGAGATCACCTAAAGTGGCATTTTGTGCTTGTAATGCATAGGATCTGAAACTGGAAGGGAACTTAGAGATTGCTAAGCCCAACTTCATTACTTTACAGATTAGAAAACTGAGACCCAGAGAGGTTAAGGAACTTGCTTGAAGTTACATATGTAGTAAGCAGAGCCACAGTCTGAACATAGCTGCTTGACCTCCAAATCCAGTGCCTTTTGTCACTTTACAATGAATTAGAAGTTGGTGCTTTTGCTTAATTTTGCTTAATTTTGAATTCATTTCTAAATATATTCACTGAGGTCTTCCTCTTTACATTAAGGCCAGGCTCTAATCACTTTTGTTTTCTTTATTTTTAAAATTTTTTTCCCTAATTACACATAAAAACAACTATCATTCGTTTTTTATAATTTTGATTTCCAAATTCTCTCCCTCCGCCTCATTGAGAAAGCAAGCAGTTTGATGTGGGTTATACATATGTAGTCATGCAAAATATATTTCCATATTAGTCATGTGAGAAAAAAATAATAACCCTGTGAGTCAGGTCATATAAATGTTATCCTTATTTTAGAGCAAACTGATTTGTCTGAATTTAAACAAATTGTAAACAGGAATCCATTCCAGGCTTCATGACTTACAAGTCCAGGACTCTTTAATATAGCATGTTGCCTTTTGCATTTGTATTTCTTTAATAAATGTTCTTAGGAAGTGCTTTCCAGGAATCGTTTTCACTTTGGCTTAGATGGCATTTTCTTTTTTTCAAATACTTTCCTGTCTGGAAGTATACTTTTTTACTTAGTCTCCTAAATTGTGATATGTAACCCTGCACCTCCATTCTTGGTAATCATCCCCCTGCCCACTCTCGACACTTTTCATTTGGTTCTGTTCAAGTTCATTGGGCAATTTACTTCCAGATAACGTGTCTTTGTTCTTAAGATATCTTAGCATTTTATCAATATCAAGTATTCTGTTTTGAACACAGCTCTCACCTCCTTGATCCACCTATTTCAGCAAACTACATATATGCAGCGGCACAGTAGAGAAACTCACTATTTGCTCCCAGACTTTGGATAATTGCTTCTGTGGCAGTACCAGGACTTTTATTTTACAGACTTAAATCTTAACATTTTTTATTGTTTAATGTGTAACATTGCCTTTGCAAAAAATGACTTTGAAGCCTCATAAATTCTGGATTGATTGGCATATGTAATGACAACTTATTTTTGTGGTGCTTTAAGACAAAAAAAATTTCTATTCTAAAAAATTACAGGTCTTTTGTTTTACATAGCTTAAATTTTCCATTGTATTGCTCCACATTTTCCTCCCAGATGAGCCATATAACCAGTATTTATTTTAAAAAAACCAAGATGAGAAAATATCCCTTCTTCGCTCCTCTTTCAGGCTTTTTTAATGTATTTATTATGTTTTCTGATGTTTCCTTCCTCTTCTTTTTCTTCCCTTTAAAAAATTATTTTTTGTGAGATGGCTCTGACACAGGAAGAGGAAGGATGCTAGGGAAAATTCTGGTGATGTTAAAAGATGCCAAGAAAAATTTTATTTTAAAAAGAGGAAGAAGAAAATCAGCAAAACTGATCAATATATTGAAAAATTCTGACAACATACAGTGTTCCAAGGACGTGCCTCTTTGCAAAGGAGTGGAGAAAGATGTCTTCTCATTAGTTTTTCTTTGGGGCCACTCTTGTTCTTTTATAATTTTACATTTGTTTTGATTGACGTTCTTTCAATTAATATTGTGTTGATCATGTATATTGTTTTCTTGGCTCTGCTTACTTCATTTTGTATCATCTCATTACAGATCCGATTCTTTACAAAAACTTGGAAGATGATGATGCAAGCATTAACATCCCTATTTTATGGATAAGCAGTAGAGGCTCAGAGGCAGAACATGTAGCATAAAAAGCACTGTATTTGAAGTCAGTGCTGGAGTCAGATCTTAGCCTCTGCTCCTTATTGCTTGTGTGACTCTGGGCAAATCATTTAATGTCTCATAGCCTTAGTTTCTCATCTGTTTATAGAGTGGGGAGTAGTTGTATTGTATGACCTGAGTTATCTTTTAACTCTGAATCTTAGGATCCTATGAAGGAGAAATGATCTGTGATTGGAACTCAGGTTCTTTGCCTTGCAGTTAAATGCTCTTTCCCTTGCTCCATCAACTTCAAGATAAGTAAGGTATGGGGAGTAAGCAAAGATGCTTTATTCCAGACCATAATTTCCCATGTGGACTTCAATTAAGCTATTAGCTTATACTTATTTAATAAGATTTATAAGTAGGTATGAATTTTTTTCAAAGGCTTGTTTTGTTTTCCTCTTTCAAACAGAAATTGAAGTTACAAAATGGAGAAATGACAAAAGAAGATAGACTGATTGCTTCAACCCAGTCTTCTCCAAGTAGTACACCCCATTCTTCTCCCAAGCAAAAACCCAGAGGCTGGTTTACTCATGGATCTTCTACTTCCTTACCTGGCCTAGATGTCAGCAGCATGGACTCTGGAAATGGAGACAGAGACAAACCCTCATCTGAAAAATGGAGCCTTTTTGGACCAAGAACTCTTCAGAAATCCGACACTGGTACTGTGTTGAGGGGGTCACTTTTAAGAGCTTTTCTGTGATAAGAAAGGAAACCTACAGAGCTGGCTCTCTGGATGTTTCCCATTCTGGCCCTGCTCAAAGTTCATTAGCATTGGCAGTAAAATTAAGTAACTTAATAGCTGCCATTTATATAGTACTTTGCAAAGCAGTACAGTGTCTTACGTAACTACTTAAGACCAATGGGCCATAGAATTAAGAGCTGGAAGGAAATCTTCCAGGGATAGTCTAACCAGGGGTCAAGTGTGGCCTTTTGACTGAATCCAAACTTCATAGAACAAATCCCCTTAATAAAAGAATAGATTCCCTCCATCCCTGATTCTCAACTTGCTTGCTTTCTTTTATGTATTGACAGACTGTGGTGGATAGTGTCACTTACCCAAGATTGCATATTGTAATAGAAATACTAAAATCCTTCCAGGACAGTAGTGTGGGGATAGGAGTGTATAAGTATCATTTTAACACATAGGGAGTAGGTAGGAAATAATGTAGTCTTAACCTTAACCTAATGTAGTCTTAACCTTAACCTAGTGTGTTACTTAATATTTAAAAATAGTCATAAAGGGACACTTAAGAGAAAAAAAAAAGAGTACTTCCTTATGCTAATACTTTCTTGTATTGTTACCTTCCCCTCCCTGCCAAGAAGCACTTTTTCCTCTTAGTTCTGAGGTGATTAGTAATCACCAAGCTGTATAAATGATTACAAAGGACTTGTTTCTTTGAAACTTTCTAAGATGATTTCTGAATTAGTTTTCTGAATCAAACTTTGACTGTGTATATAGCTTTTAACTGTGAGCTACCATAAGTTGTTTTTGTCTTAAGATCATTTCCATTTCTGTGTTTACTCAGGTTTCAGTGTGCAGTCCTACAGGGGTACTCAGAAGCCATCACCAATGGAGCTCATTCGGGTTCAGGCTACTAGAATTGGAGAAGACCCAGCAACCTTCAAGCCACCTAAGATGGACCTTCCAGTGATGGAAGGGAAGAAACAACCTCCACGAACCCATAACATCAAACCAAGAGACATGAATGTGTTGACTCCTACAGGGTTCTAAAGTTCCCTTTTCTTCTTATGAGCAAAATTGTTTTCCCTGGTGAACCCACTATTATGTAGAGAGAGTATCTTAGACTTTTCTTTCTCTTCCTCATTCACCTTGCACTTGACATAGGAAAGATGTCATCCATTTACAGTTCTACTGAGGATAACATTCCTGGGGAGGCAGTGATTGTTTCTTTAAATATTTTTTGCAAAGCCTGAATCTTTCTAATGCAGGAAGACCTATTCTGTAACATCCCAAAGTTAGTCCGAATGATTTCTCAAAGTACAGTTGACTACAGCCAATTACTGATCTATAGAACTAGACTGCAGGGGCAAGGGAAATAATTAAAATCTAGTAGACTTTGTTCTGAATATTTTATACAAGATAATTATCTGTTTGGTGCTTCTTTTCTTTTGGTAAAGAAGATTCCTATTTTCCATCTTAGTTATTGGTACTAACAGCTTTTTAGAAAACACTGCTAACTCCAGAATCAAGGCACTGGTTCAGGAGCCCTGTTTCCTGCTTGGCCTAGAGAGGCAGTAGTTTAACAGGAAAAGTATGTTGGAAGTTTGTTGTCTTTTGTTTTGTGACATTTTGTAAAATATATTTAAAAGGTATTAGTCTTTTGGTTAAGGGTTTGAAGCAGAAGATTTGGTCTGCTATGCCCTACCAGTGAACTTTTCTTTTCAGAAAGGATTGTGGCTGGTTGCTGAGTGGTGAAATCATTGCTGCCTCCAGTAGATGAATAAGTGGTCTTTGTTCACGTTAGCAATAGGTAGCACGCTAAGCTCATAGAGAGTAAGAACTGATTCTGCTAAATTCCTAAGGGAGATTCGTGCAATGTTTTGTGCTGTAGAAGAACAGCTGAAATAACTTATTTTTTTAAAAACTGAAGAAAGCTCAATATAAGTCTTTAGTGATTTGAGGTGAATCATCCTGTGACTTTTAACTTCCTCCCCAAGTATTGGCCTGAATCCTATCTTATTAGAAAAGGATGAGCTGCTGGGAGAAATAATAAAAGCTTTTGTCTTCGAGAACTTAAAATTGAACCCTGTCCCCTTATTATCCCTCCAGCAGACTGACTGAAATAATTTTATTACCTTTTTACATCTCTGTGCACTCACTGTTGGATGCTTATTTCATCACTATCTCCTACTTACTGGTTTGGTTTTGTGGCATGCTCCCTACAATGCTGTTTCCGAGGAAGAAACACAGTATCAAAGAAGACTTGGGCCCATTTATTTCACGTGTATGTACTATTCCTTTTTAATGTGCTGAACTTGATTTGAGAATAAAATTTTCTGGATTGTAGGTTTTTGAAAGGGGAGAAAAAATTTCCATGTGACCCATAGTGGGGAACATAGGCTTTATGTCTGGAGGACCTTAAATTTGATCCAACACTGTCTCATTTAAGAAATAATTTGCCCATAGTCCTGGGAATTGAATCTTTTATTCTCTGTGGTTCTTTGGCCTATAAATGCCACTACTGGGGCTCAGAGATGGACTGATCAGTGACCTTGCTGATTCTGAAGAAGCTCAGCACTAGAAGGTGTTTTTCTTTTTGACAGACAGGCACATCAATTCATGTGGTCACTTGGAGCATGGATATATTTGGAAGCTATACAGATAGAATTAAGGGAGGAACCTAGAACTTGGTTACTCTGCTTTCACCCACTGGTGTGGCCAGGAAGGGTCCTAATTAAGTTTTGAAACAAAACTTCAAAACCTTTATGATTTAATCTATTTTTTTTCTACGGCCCACCATAGTGGCTAGTCTTTGTGAGATGTATCAGACTTCATGATTACATGTCTTCAGATGACAAAGTCCAATAAGAAGGCCCACATGAATCCTTTTGCCCTAAGCAGGGCCTGGATGTTTGTATTCTTAATGCATAGCCTTTGAGAACTCCACTGTGATTGAACACTTCTCTGACTGTAATCTAGAGATCTGCTCAATGCCTTTTCCTTTCTTGTAGTCTTAGGGCAGTATAGATTATAAAGATGAAACAATTCATTCAGGGGACTATACAATTTAGAGTTAGAACCTCAGATCACATCATCCATTCCACTCACCGTGGGAGGAAATAGGCCTGCAGAGGGGAAATGGCTTGTTTGAAGTCACAAAAGTAACAAGCAGCAGAACTGGTGTTTTAAAGCCATGTTCCTCTGATTCTGAAGGAAACGCTCTTTTCATGTTATCTCCTTTTCCCCCTGATGTGGCAGATGAGGGAATAAAACTAGCGAGGTTTAAATGAGGATTTACATCCCCAATAAACCAACCCAAAGACTACACCTAGCAGAAAGAAAGCTTAAGATTCCTTAAAAAAAAATTACATGTGAGAATTTATTATAAAATAGATATAATTTGTATATCAAAATCACATTTTGGAGAGTGGCTATGATGAATTCACTGTTAAGTGAGATTTTTCTGTAAAGGGTTATAAAATAATTGTTACAAAATTGGATAGGATAGGCTGCAGTGATCTACTAACTCCTTTTTCTGCAAAAGCCACTAAGGTAACTGGTTGTTGACTTGGGAAGTTGGGCGTTCTCAGCCATCGTACTACTGGAGCCTGTTTTCTGGCATGAAGTTCCTATTGGTTGCACAGAGGATAAGTAGTTTGAGCAAGAATACCTTCTCCTGGAGCTGGGGTTCTAGGGGCTCCCCAAGCTCTCGGGCTAGTCGGACTTGGAAAGCCTGAAACTCCACTTCCACATCCACTGAAGTGATATCATCGCCTTCCTGCAGATGGGGCCTAATCCTTTTAACAAGCAGATCCTTCCTTTCAATGACCGAAGTCCTCAAGTGCTCTGGAAAGAGAAATAATTCAGAGTGTGAACTATCCAGGATGGTAGACATGTGGAATATTTGTCCAGGACATAAATATTCTCTGGCCTTCAAATTTCCAAAATTTGGCCTAATCCTAAGGGATCACAAAGGAAGCTGGATCATTTGAGTTTTAAGGTACCACCTAACTCTAAATTCTATGCTTAGAGGTCATTGGGTAATACCTTTTTCTGAAAGAAAACCAAGGCTCAGGAAGCAGAATAATTTGCTTAATGTTACACAGAAACAGATTCTTCCACTAGATTATGGGGCTTGGTCTGGCCCAAGTTCTCTTTGGTTCCTCAAGACCATCAGAAGTTAGGAGGAGTGTACACAGAGAGAGATTGTAACCAAAGTTTTTCTTCTGCCTTCTCTTGAACTGTGGTGGTAGCAAAGCATAGCATTTGTATCACTTGGCTTTCATAAAGGCATGGTGCAAGATCATTCATCTCATGGTACCTGTGTATGTAGCTCGGTGTAGATGAACAATATGATACACTAAAGTAAACTTTCCTCAGGTAGTCTGGAACATACAGATTAAATAGTATGTGTCTGCCTTAATCAAACACTAAGGCCCTCAAATGTGTCAGGCAATATGCTAGGGACACAAAAAGAGGCAAGACAGTTCTTGCCCTCAAAGAGCTCATAGACCTAATGGTGGAGACAATATGCAAACAAATACACAGAATTAAACAGGCAACAGTTAGCAGAGGGAAAGTACCAGAATTAAGAGAAGTTGGGAAAGGCTTCCTGCAAAAGATTGGATCAGGAGGAAGAACATGCCAGTCACGAGAAACAACCAAAGAAAATGCCCAGAGATGGAGCATCTTGTTCGTAGAACAGCTTGGCGGCTAGTGTCCCTGGATTGAAGAGTCCATGTTGGTAAGGTGTAAGAAGATTGAGAAGGTACATTATGAAGGGTTTTGAATGCCAGAGGATTTTCTATTTGACACAATGGAATTTATTGATGTGATCCATTTCATCAGTGGAATTTATTGGGGGCAAGGTGGGCTGTCATGATTGGACCTGTACTTTAAGAAAATCATTTTGGTGCCTGAATGGAAGATGGATTGGAGTAAAGGTAGACTTGAGGCAGGATGATTCACCAGCAGGCTATTGTAACAGTTTAGGCATGAAGTGATGAGGGCCAATGTTATTCGACACTGCCAAAGAACAGAAAGGTGGTATTCAAGAGGTGTTGCAAAGGCCTTGCCAACAGACTTTTATGGATATGGGAAGTGAGAGTGAGGAATCCAGGATGACTCCCAAGTTTGTGGGCCTGTGGGGCTGAGAATATGGTATGCCCTGTACAGTAATAGGGAAAGGGAGCGTTGTGTGGGAGAGGGAGGAATAGGGAGTGTTTTAGGGTAAAATAATGAGTTCCGTTTTGGATGTGTTTAGTTGGATTGGATATCCAGGTCAAGATACGTTTGAAAGGCAGTTTGAGATGAGAGACTGGAGTTCAGCAGTGAGTCTAGTTGTCTTTTCCTCTATCTTAAATCCTTTAAAGACTATGGAACCTCTTACTTGCAGCTGAAACCTATTTCATTTAATCACTCACCGATAAGTTGTAATCATGATGGGTTTGTGTGCTTAGAAAAAACATGAAAGAGGTGGGGTGTGAATAAACAAAGAGGAAACATTTCTAGGCAGGGAAAAGGTACTTGTTCTTTCAACAGATATTTTTATTAAGCACATATATAGGTCTTGGGGAGATAAAAAGCTTAAAAACTCACAAGTGTGGCCCTTTAAAGTTTGTAAGGTGCTTTCCTTGTAATAATCCTGTGAAGTACAAATGTTCTCTTCATTTTTACTTAAGGAAACCAAGGCAAAGAAGTAAGTGACTTCCCCACTGTAAGACAGCTAAAACATTTTAAAGCCAGGTCTTCTGAGTCCAAGACAGTTCTATGCTTTGCTCTACATCAATCTTTCCACTGAAGCCAGCTTTGATAGAGGACTCACTGGAGAGAAGGGCTGGATTTGCTCAAACTGGCAAGGCTAAAGCTTGTTTGTAAAGCAGAGTGACAGTCTGGGGGGAGGACAAAAACATGTTTTGAAGGTCAGGCCTTGGCCAGGTTCCTTCCCTTTTTTAGTCTTGTTTCCTTATCTGTAAAATAGGACTAGGAAGGAGGGAGGAAAGACTAGATGACCTTTAAGATCCTTTTTAGAAGTAAAGCTGTAATTCAAGCCCATATCCTTTATATCCCATCTGAATGGTTCATTAATGCCCAGAGTCTGCTTCCCTGCCTACCTGCCCTTATAAGTTTCTGCACCTCCCACACCTCTACGTACAAAACGGGCAGCTTACCTGTTAATACATGCTGATAACTAGATAAGAGAAATTGCAGATGTTCAACCAGCTCATCCCAACTCTGCCACTGGCATGTATCAGACTGAAGGAAATAATTAAGAGCAATTAATTACAATCCCTTGTGATCATTCAGTGCTTCCTATTTTTCAAAGTACTCAAAAGTTTTGAGGGACAAAAGGGACAGGGTTGAGGGTGGATAGGAAACATGAAGGGCTATCATATGGAAGGGGAATTAGACTTGTTTGGATTGGGTCCAGAACTAATGGTTAAATGTTAGAGAAATGCAGATTTTGGCTCAATAGTTAGAACTAGCTGTCCAACAGGCTTAGAGCCTCATCACTGGACAAATACCAGGCCATGTGGTAGTGGGATACTTAAGGCAGGAATTAAATTTGGTGACCTCTGAGGTTGCTACTTCATATTATCTTAGGCAACAGTCAAGCAGTCTAGGCAATTACTGGAATGAGGGGTTAGAAAGAGTTAGAGGGATTACTAGGTACCTGATTCTGGAGCAGTGATGTTGAATGGTTGAGGAAATAGAGGGTCTGGGCGAGAGAAAGTGGTAGGGAAGTAGGCTTTTCACAGCCGTAGAGGAATAGAACCTCTAGTACTTTGCAGCGCAGGAGATGACTCTCCATTGTTTTAAAGAAGATTTCCCTGCAAAGGGGGATGGAGAGAAAAGAAGGGAAGACAGGAGAAGAGGGTATATGAGACTGTAAAAAAAAATAACCAAATCAGGGATAACCTGAAAACAGTGTAACAATAGGCCATAGCCTGGCATATTATACCTAAGCTGCCCACCATCTTAATTCAGTTCACAGGGGTACCTTGATCTCAGAAGCTACTGGATTGGATGCTCTAAAGGTATGTCATTGATTTATGTATGCTTAACAAAAATAGAGTCCTCCATACAAGATGGCACTTACATAGTGAAACAAGTGAAATCAAGTCAGCCAATAAAGGACCTAAGTTTCAATTAGTTTTTAATATGTTCGAGATGGGTGATAGTGGGCATGAGCGAAATGATGTCCTCTCTCCTGGTTATCCTGCATCTGGAGCACTGTATTTAGTTCTGAAAGTCAGGAAATATACTGACAAGGTAGAATATCTAATGTGAATTCAAACTCTTCCTCCAAACTTCCTTCAAGGTCACTGCCATTCTTCTAGTCCTCCCAAGTGACATGCTTCTTAACACCTCTCTTATGCGGCTACTTCCCTGATGCAGGTCCTCTGTCTCATGCTGGATTACAGCAATAGCCTGCTCTGCTTATTACAAGTGTCTCCCCCTTCCAGTCCACACAACTGTAAAAGTGATGTTTCTGGAACCCACATCTACGTAAATACGTCTCTCAATGAATTTCAGTGGCTCCCTTTCACTTCCAGGATCAAATATAAACTCCTATTTGGCATTCAATGGCCTTCAAAACTCTTCCCCTATTTTTAGTCTTCCCCTTACCCCACCATGTATAAACTCTGTGACCCAGTGACACTGGTTGTCTTACTATTTCTCAAATGAGATATAACATCTCCTGACTCTTCGCCAGTTCCCCATATCTGGAATATTCTCTCTCATTCCAGCCCCTCGGTTTCCTTCAAGTCTGAACTAGGATCCCTCTTTCTCTACAGGAAGCCTTTCCTGATCTCTATAAATTCTACTGCCTTCCTTCAATTGAGTCTTTCCAATTTATCCTGTTGACATTTGCATTTATATCCAGCTGTTTGCATATCTCCCCCATTAAACTGTGAGCTAGTGGAAGGGACTAGTTCCCTCCCAACTCTATTGGTGGAATAGGTCAGAAGTGGTATATGGAGTGGAAACAGGACCTACAATAAGGAGATGTGGCTTTAGGCATATTCTGTCACTTACAGCTGTATGACCTTAAAATTAATTATTTCCCTTTGGGCCTCTGTTTTCTCATCTGTAAGATGAGAGTAATAACACTTCGATATCCACTGCACAGAGCTTTTGGGGAAAGAAGTTTTTATAAAGCATAAAAGACTACAAGAAATACTCGTTCATAATATGAATTTTTCCTTTCCAGAATGCTATAAGGAAATCAATCTGAGAAAAGTAAGGTTCCAGAAATATCTAAAAGAATAAATAAATAAAATTCTTACCTCTGGCTTCTTTCAGGAATGATAAGAACGAATTCAAACATCATCTTTGCAATTCTATTTGAGCTGCAGGTTGGAGTCCTGTCCACCTCAACAGCCAGAGACAGCATTCTCTGGAGAAGTAAAATTACCCTGGGTGCAGAGTACAGGGCAATTAGGAGACATGTATGGGCACAATCTGAGGCTTTGGTAATTAGTCTTAAACTCAACTTAGCCATCTTTGTTCCTGAATCTGCTCTTACAGATTTCACTGTTCCTGTCTATGGCATCATCATTCACTTAGTCTCCTATGTTCAAAACCTTGAGATAATAAAAATTCACATTCACTTTAAAGTTTACAAAATATTTTACTCACAGCAACCCTGGGGTATAGGTAGTGAAAAAATTATCACCATTTCATAGATGAGGCAACAATGACTCATGGAGGTAAATAACCTTACCAGAATCACACAACTAGTAAGTGTCAGAGTTAGTTGCACTAAGATATTCTTTCTATTATGCTGTAATGACCCTTCTTTCTAACTCCTCAGTTAGCTATTAAATTCTTTTCATTATGCATCTTCCATATTTGTCCCATCCACTAGCCACCCTTGTTATCTCAGCTAACTTCCTAATTGGTCTTCCCACCACTACTTTCTCCCTACTCCCTCCTATTCCCCATCTCATCCACTTTTTTTTATATACTGCATACTAATTCCTTCATTATCTTCATGTCTACTGAAAATATGTTCAGTGGTTTCCCATTTCTTCCTAAGACAAGTTCAAATACCTCTCTTTCTTTCACAGGGAAAGATAGGGAGAGATAGAATGCTAGTGGAAAGAGCTGGACCAGACAAACATGGGTTAAAGTCCTAATTTTAAAGAGCCACTTTTTGGCTCTTTGATTATAAACAAGAAGCCTCAGTTTCCTCATCTGTAAAAAAAAACCCCACTATTTCAGTGGGTTGTTTTGAGCAAAGAGTATACCCTCAAGTGAGAGAGCAGTTTTATTCAAGATCCTCCACATAATCCTTTCCAGCTCTAATTTCTATGAAGTCAACAGTCCAGTCAAAATTCTAGGTTTATTCTGTCCCCTAAAAAACAACAAAAAAAAAACCTTAGAAAAGGTTTACCTTATATAGCTTATATACCTTTTAGCCTCATACAGTCCCCTATTCTTAACATGTCCTCTCCCTAAACTCAAAACTCTCCAGATCCGGCAATCACTACATTGCCTCTCAGTAAATTTTTAAGTGTCAACATATTTATTTGAAGTTCTCTCCTCAGTTAACATGTATGACATGGAAAGGAATGGGGGTGGGATGAATAAGTGAAGTCTTTACAGGTAACATAAACAATTAAAAGTATACATGAAACTACATGAAAATGATTGGAAATTTATCAGAAAGTGCAGTAGAGCCAAGATAGCAGAGTAGCAGGAACTCCTTTCCAAAACTCCTTTAGACAGATCAGGCAAACATAGCCTAATGGGAAATTCTAGGAAAAAAACATTTGTCCAGCTCAGGTTGACATGGAGAGGTCTGTGGGTTGAGAAGGGGGCTATGAACAGGGCAGGAGCCACTGAGGCATGTCAACTTGAAGGACTTGTGCAAGGTGTAGGAACTGGCAGCTCTAGAACACTACGCATGGCTGGGTCACAGATGCAGGTAGACTGCAGTTTCATCACAGCAAGCTTCTCAGGTGGTTAATAGAAACAGGGTCCAGTAGCATCTGCTGTTGCTCAGATGCAAGCCCAGGTTGGGAACTTACAGAGCTGAGACCATGGGGTCAACAAACAGATCAGATCATTTGGGGAACCCTAAAAGCTTTTGGGTGCACAGTCTGTGCTGACTCTGACTCTCCCAAGAAAGCACCTTCAGGACCAGTCTAGCTTTTCTCTCCATTAGTGCTCAGGAACAGACCTGCAAATCAAGGCTGAAGTCAGAAAGTAGTCTGGACGAATGAGCAAAGAAAAAGAAAAGGCTATTATAGTGACAGGAACACTTATGACAAACTCAGATGAGAGGAAGGACTCAAACTTCTACAAGCAAAATCTCAAAGAAAAACACAGCTTGGACACGAATTCCTAGAAAAAAGGAAACAAGAGTTAAATGTTTTTATAAATGAAATGAGTGCTAGAGGAAATATCTTGGAAAAGAAAGGAGAGCTATGGAAAAAACTGGAAAAAGGATTAATGATTACGATTGCCCAAGCAATAAACTCCCTGAAAATTAGAATGGACCAAGAAAAAGCCAATGACTTCATGAAACAAGAAGAAACGTTAAAGTCAAAAGACTGGAAAACTAGGGACAAAAATGTAAGAAGTCTCACAGCAAAAATAAAAGACCTGGCAAAAACGGGGAGGAGAAAAATTGGACTACCTAAAAGCTGTGGAAAAAAAAGACATCCTATTTTAAAGAAATCTTAACATGGACCAGATTTCTCTAGAACAAGGAGGCAAAGTTATTGGTCACCTGAAAGAATCCCAAAATGAAAATACTATAACCAAAATCCAGAGCTTCTAGGTCAAACAAAAAATATGGCAAGTGGCTAGAAAGGGAGAATTCAAGCATAGAGGAAACCTGTTACAATCACACATGATTTATTATTAAAGAACACAGCTTGGAATATGATATTCCAAAGGCAAAGGATATAGGCATCTGTGACCCAGCCATGTGTAGTGTTCTAGAGCTGCGAGTTCCTACACCTTGCACAAATCCTTCAAGTTGACATGCCTCAGTGACTCCTGCCCTGTTCATAGCCCCATTCTCAACCCACAGACCTCTCCATGCCAACCTGAGCTGGGCAAATGTGTTTTTCCTAGTATCATCCTATATATACCATAGATATCACAGATATGAGTATCATCATATGGGAAAAAATGAATTTTTAAGGAAATAGAAGACTTCCAAGTATTCCTGATGAAAAGAGCACAGCTGGGGAAAAACCACTCAAACACAAGAGTAAAAAGAAAAAAAGGCAAAACACAAATGAACAATCATAAGGGACACATTATCTCACATAATCAGGGTGCAAGAGCAGATAATTAACAAGGAGAAGGGTGTGAGAGGCTGATATTCAAATTGCTTATCTGCCCTGGTTAAAAGACGTACACACACAGTTGGGTACAGAAATACATTTCAGGGAAATAGGGAGACTGTAGAAATGGAAATCAGGTAAGGCAGATTTAAGATTAAAAATTAAAACAAACTAAATATAATTTTGATGTGAGAATCTGTGTGCCCATCAACTATGGAATTGCTAAAAAAGGTGGTATGTGATAGAAATGTTACTAGGGTGTAAGAAATCTGGGAATCTTGTATGTACTGAGTCAGAGTTAAGTGAACAATTTATCCAGTGACAACAATGTGGTACAAGCAACTTTGAGAGTATGGGGAACTCCGATCAACTTAAGGACCAATGAATCTAAAGGACAAAACATACTACCTAGCTCCGGAGGTAAAAGATTCAGTGACGAATAAGAACATCACATGCGCGTGTGTGTGTCATTCTTTTGGAGGTAGGGGAAGAAGGAAAATTAATTAGAATGCTACTTCTAGGGAAGCAGGAGTCCTAAAGAATAGTTCTCTCTACAAGTACTCATGGTGACAGAGTGGAAATAACTCCTGACTTCAAGTCCTACAGGGATCTAGAAGAGTTAGAAAGCCCTTCCTGGCTGTGACCCTGGCAAGTCACTGCAAACCTTTTAGTCTCAGTTTCTTCATTTGTACAATAATGATACTGACATTAGGCCTGATCTTTGAAAACTTTAAAGAGTGATGGGAATGTGAATTAGTAGTGCTCTTGTTCAAGAGCTGGTGGCTGTAGCACTTTTCTATTGCTCCCCCAAACCAGGCCTACCTTAATCACAGAAATGAATGGTTTTATAAAGAAAGTGCCTCTGGGAAGCAAATTGTATGTGGGAAGACATACTCACACCTGGATCATAGGATTTAAAGGGGGAAGAAAACAGACACTTAGAACTATGCCCTTTATTTTACAGAGGAGGAGATGGGGGCCTAGGGAAGTAAAGAAACTTGCCCCATGTAACAAACAGAGCTATTTAATAAGAGAGTTATACTCTGAATTTCAGTTTTTTGACTCCCTGGTCTTTTCACCATGCTACCCTGCCTCACTGAGGCCAAATTGTGTTTCCTGCTCAACTGTAGTGTAATTGCTGTGCTTATAGAATAGAAACACACTCAACGACTGTATATGGGACAATTTGGGTAATTTAAAGGGTCACTAAAAAAAAAAAAAATCACCAGTCTCCTACTGTGAGAGAAAGCACATGCTTTCAACAATACCTCCCCACTGTCCCAGGAAAGATGGCGCCTTTCTTTCCCTTACAATTGACTCTTGCTCTTTCCAGGGTTTTCACGTTGGTGGGGTTGGATATCCTTGTCTTGGGGGTTTCCTGGGAAGGATTGTTGATGGCCTTCCTTCTGATCAAACCCATCCCCAGTCACAACTTCAACCAGCCAATGGATGATATCCCTGCAATAGAAAGAAAAGCAATCCCTTAGCAAATGATGTGGCTTTTTATTGGGTTTGCACATTAGGAAAACTGCTTGTGAGGATCTTAATGACTTAAGATCATTTAGCTGCTGTGTAACCTTAGGTAATTTACTTTGCCCTAGAGGATAAAATATGAATCACAGAATTCCTGAATTGGAAGAGAGCAAAGACCACCTGACTAGTTAACCAAAGATCCTTTCTATAACATTCCCAGTGAGAAGTCATTCATCCCCTGCCTCATTTTGAAAAAAGGGGGTACTGAGGACCAATTTAATTTTGCTACACAATTTTGCCTAGGACAATAATTAGCTAATAATTATATATAATTAATGATCAGCTAATATACTTATTAAGTATATTAATAACACTAATATTTATAATTAATAATACTAATATACTTGTTAAGCTTCTGGAGAGGCAACAATGGTGTCAAACTCAAATAGAAACAGGCCCTTGAGACACATACTAACTTAGAAAACCATAAATTAAAATTATCTATATTTTTATTTGTTTTGTTAAACAATTACATTTAAATCTGGTTTAGTCACTACCTGGAGTTTTGTAGCAGACTAGGAAACTTTACTTCTGGTGTAAAGGCACTGGAGTCAAGAAAACCTGCTTCTGACACATACTAGCTGGCAAGTCATTTAATATCTCAGTTCCAAAGGCAGCTCTCTAAGGCTGTAAGTTGCCAATATTCATTGCTAGAGGGGCTCCCTTGCTGAGTGATCCCTATGCTAATGAAACTGCAGGTTAAAACGAAAGTGGCTGCTAGCTACAGGTTTGTGGAGATTCAAAGATAAATAAGGCATGTTCTTCCTTGTCCTCAAACACTTTATATATCAACAAATGAATGCATTTATTATCAGGTACCTAAAGATCTCTACACGGGGAGGTACCTGAGCAGTCTAGAGGCAATCCATTCTACTTTTGAAAAGCTCTCAAGTTAAAAATACTGATGGGGGAGAGGGCAAGAAGGGAGGCTGAGATGTAGGATATAAAAATATTATTCTGCATGGATATAGATCACAACTTTAGTATACAAATAAAAAAATTATATGTGAAATAGAAAAACATCAATGGACTCAAGAATCAGGAGATTTGTGTTGGAATCACAGCTCTGCCATCTAACTCTGGGTAATTCAATTTCCTAAGCCTACTTAGGCTTAATCTGAAAATATTACCTACCTCATGTCACAGGGTGGTTGAAAAAAAACATACTGTATACTGTAAAGTACAGTATAAATAGGAGCTATTGTTGTTAATATTTATTTACTTATTTAACTTTTTACATTCATTTTCACAAAATTTTGGGTTTCAAATTTTCTCCCCTTTTATCCCTTCCCCCCACCCCAATACCCCAAGCATCTAATTTTCCCTATCTCCAATCTGCCCTCTCTTCTGTCATCCCTCCCTTCTCTTGTCTCCATCTTCTCTTTTCTCCTGTAGGGCCAGATGACTTTGTATTCCCCATTAACTGGATGTCTTCTTTCCTAGTAGCAACAGCAATACTAAACAGCTGTTCCTAAACCTTTGAGTTCCAAATTCTCCCCATCCCTCCCTCCCCACCCATTCCCTTTGGGAAGGCAGGCAATTCAATATAGGCCATACTGTGTAATTTTGCAAATGACTTCCCTGATAGTCGTGTTGTGTAAGACTTACTGAATTACCCTCCATCCTCCCTGCCCCTCATTGTTTCTCTTCTGTCTTTTGATCCTGTCCCTCCCCAAGTGTTGACTTCAAATTGCTCCCTCCTCCCTTTGCCCTCGCTTCCATCATTCCCCCCCTTGCTTATCTCCTCCTCCCCGACTTTCCTATACTGTAAGATAGGTTTTCATACCAAAATGAGAGTGCATTTTATTCCTTCCTTTAGTCAAATGTGATGAGGGTAAACTAATTGTTTTTTTTTTTTCTCAGCTCTCCTCTTTTTCCCTCCACTAAAAAGTCTCCTACTTGCCTCTTAAATGACATATAATTACCCCATTCCATTTCACCCTCTTTCCTCCCACTACATTTCTCTCTCACCATTTACCTTAATTTCTTTTCAGCTATGGTCCCATCCTATTCAATTCACTCTGTGCTCTCTGTCTCTGTGTGTGTGTGCATGTGTGTATGTGTGTGTGCGTGGATGCATGTACATGTGTGTGTGTGTGGTCCCACCAACTACCCAGATACTGAAAAGTTTTAAGAGTTACAAATATTGTCTTTCCATGTAGGAATGTAAACAGTTCACTTCTGGTAAGGCCCTTAAGACTTCTCTTGGCTGTTTACTTTTTCATGCTTCTTCTCATTCTTGTGTCTGAAAGTCAAATTTTCTTTTCAGCTCTGGTCTTTTCATCAAGAATGATTGAAAGTCCTCTGTTTCATTGAAAGACCATATTTTCCCCTGAAGTATTATACTCAGTTTAGCTGGGTAGGTGATTCTTGGTTTGAGTCCTAGTTCCTTTGACTTCTGGAATATCCTATTCCACACCCTTCGATCCCTTAATGTAGATGCTGCTAGATCTTGAGTTATCCTGATTTTATTTCCACAATACTGGAATTGTTTCTTTCTAGCTGCTTGCAAGATTTTCTCCTTGAGCTGGGAGTTCTGGAATTTGGCCACAATGTTCCTAGGAGTTTCTCTTTTTGGATCTCTTTCAGGTGGTGATCGATGGATTCTTTCAATACTTATTTTGCCCTCTGGTTCTAGAATCTCAGGGCAGTTTTCCTTGATAATTTCATGGAAGATGATGTCTAGGCTCTTTTTTTGATCATGACTTTCAGGTAGTCCCATAATTTTTAAATTGTCTCTCCTGGATCTATTTTCCAGGTCAGTTGTTTTTCCCATGATATTTCACATTCTCTTCCATTTTTTCATTCTTTTGGTTTTGTTTGGTGATTTCTTGGTTTCTCGTAGTCATTAGACTCCATCTGTTCCATTCTAATTTTGAGAGAACTATTAAATTCAGTGAGCTTTTGAACCTCTTTTTCCATTTGGCTAATTCTGCTTTTGAAAGCATTCTTCTCCTCATTGGCTTTTTGAACCTCTTTTGCCAATTGGGTGAGCCTATTCTTCAAGGTGTTATTTTCTTCAGCATTATTTTGGGTCTCCTTAACCAAGGTATTGATCCATTTTTCATACTTTTCTTGCATCTCTCTCATTTCTCTTCCCAGTTTTTCCTCCAGCTGTCTAACTTGCTTTTCAAAATCCTTTTTGAGCTCTTCCAAGGCCTGAGCCCACCTGACATCCCCCTGGGGTGTCTGAGGCCCCGCCCTCCACGTCTTTCCCTGATGGCAAGAATATGTCCTCGTCATCAGATCCGAATGTCGGGATCATTTGCATTTGTTGGAAAAAACTCTCTATAGTCTTATTTTTCTTCCCTTTTCTGGGCATTTTCCCAGCCTGTTACGTGACTTCTGAGATTCCTGTCCACCCCCGCCTAGATCCACCCAGCTAGTGCTTGGGGTGAAATTCAAATGTGCTTTCCGGCGCCGCCCGCCTGCTAATCAATGTGAGCTTTAGTTCTGGTGCTGGGGTGGGGGCAGGGCCGCCTCCCAGGCTCTGCTCCCTCAGGGGCTTTATGCAGAGACCTTCAGGAATGGAGCGGGTGGGGGGGGCCTATTGTTGTTAATATTGATCACGAATCTGTTTCCTCATAACAGAGATAATACTAACTCTCAGTACTAACTTACCTCATACACCTGTGAGAGTTAACCAAGATATGCAAAGTGCTTTGCAAACCTTAAAGTACATAAATGTCAGCTATTTCGTAAAATTAGTCCGTAGTCATTTGTGAGAGAAATTGCATGGTACAGAAGATTCATTATGCTATGAAAAATTAAGAACTGTGGTAGAATGATAGTGAAATGCTAAGAAATAAGGGAACTAAAGCTCAGAGAGTGAATTGTTCATGGTCATACAACTTAGGTGATAAAACCAAGATTCATACCCAGGTCCCCTTTCCATTCCAGGAACTTTTTCTGTTATGTTGAAATTAGACTTGGACCAGAAGACCTCAAAGGGCCCTTCCAACTCTGAAACTTTATACTAGGTATTTTTTAATTAAATATAATATATATGTTATCATGTATAAAATATATAAAATTATGTGAATATAATTAAATATAAGGATGGACTTTCTGATAAACACCTGCCAAACAGTGGAATGAAGGGCCTTTGAGGCAGTGAGTTCCCCATTTCTATAGTATTATCACCTATACAGGATATTTTAGGGTGGATATACTGAGTATCAGTTTGGACTTCAAATGTGAGATTTCCTAATTACTTTTAATCCATTTGTATTGATTATCAAAATGAGTTTGGATGTATGGTGCAAGACTATATTTTAAAGTATGTTGTCAGCTACTAGTAAAATTATGTTCAAAATGTGCTAACTTCTAAGTCCTAATCTCCTGTCAGTCTTCAGTGTATTAGCAACCACACTAGCACAAAAAATGGGCTGCTACTACAGGTTCTTTGATCTGCTTTTCTAAAAGAAACACAGCTTTAAAAGGGTCAACAATCTTACTTTAATAATAGAAGTAGAAAGGAGAATAGAAAATACAAGCAGAGAAACTAGAGATTCAACAGAAAGGGCTCCAACTGTCTGAAGAAAATAATACAACCACCTATATATACCACCAGACTGGGAAAGCAACACCACCACAACTATTCAGATGTTGGTGCGCTTTTAACGACTACTCAGAGTCCCATCCAGGGAAGCAAAAGGTCCTTCTCATGAGCAAGCCCCCAAAGCCAACCTCACTTGGCTCCTGATTGGCTCAGAGCCAGTCGGCATGAAACCTATGTAACTCAGAACAGCTGTAAACTATCAGAGTTCAAAGGAGATCAGTCCTTCAGATGCTCACAATTTAGCCTGAGCCTGAGAAACTGAATTCAGGCAGGTATGCAACAAGAGTGTTAAAAATTGTATGTCTTTTGAAGTTGAGAACTCTGCTAAGCATTATGGGCTTATATACAAAGGAAATGACATGATTACATATGTTTATCCAGTAGAGAGGCAGACATAAACAAAAGAATATAGAATGATATTTGATACGTTCCTGAGATGACATTTCCATCTACAACATCCAAGGAATGAACTTGCAAAGACTCAAATCAGTCTTGTTGCTACTAAACACTGTTGTTGAAGAAAAGTGAAATTGTTATGATCCCTTACATTTCAATTCTGTAGAAATTCTGCAACGTGTTATATTCTTAATTTTCCTCTGGTTCATCCAGTAAGCTAGATGGGATCTGGTGTGTGGGATCCTGTCATCTTAACACTTCTTTTTAGTACTGATGAATGAGACCTTAACCTGGAAAAGAACTAGTTTTTCTTAGATTATTCACATCTGCAAAGGAGAAGGAAGCAGATCTGACTGTGTGATTCAACAACTATGGATTCATTCTCCAGAATGAAGTAATTCCCTCTGTGCAAAATTGGTTCCATGAATTCAGAGGCCTATACAAATTAAGTTTCCTCTCAGTGACTGCTTTCTTCTAGCCTATTCTCCTATCCTAATGGTTCTAAACCACAGTGTGGCTAGTTACCTGATGTTATGGGATTGCTTATCACAGGAAAGCATAGTACATGCAATGGACTGCTGCAAGTGATGCTGCTGACGCCTCAGGACCTGCTGAAAATCATCTTCCAGGGTCTGCACTACATAGCGCAAAAAGAATATTCGGCCAGGCAGCTCCTCCTCCTGTGGGGAAAACATGTGGTGACATTATGGGAAGAGAGCTCTTCCTTGCTTATCAGATGAAAAAAATGAATCATAAAGCAGGGCTCCCCACTGGCCTCCAAGCTGTCTAAGGTCAGGGTAAGTTACCTGTAGTAGACCAAAGCGGACATCATCAGCTAAACCACACATGGAGCAGAACTTTGCTCTTAGCGGAGCAGCCTGTGGGCCCTGTGATTTCATTGGTATGAGGAACTTCATCCACCATTGCAGACTTATAACTTACAGACTAGGGGCACTGAGAAGTGATTTGGTCACAAAGTTACTATGTGGCAAAAGTAGAATCTAAATCCAATTCTTCCTGACTGAGGACAATTCTTTATCAGGTAGGGCCTTATTTTAAAAAAAAAAAAAAGAGGCAGAAAAAATCTAAAAATTCCTTGTTTATAAAAAAAAGTCTCTAATTTTAATTAGTGTTAAACATTCCCTCCACTACTATAGATCACAGCACCTCACAATGTAGACAGTTTCTTGAGTTGCTGTAGTCAAAAAAAAATTGTACTCAAACCAGTCTTTCTCTGTGCTTATACTTGAAGCCTTCCTGCCTTGAGAGAAGAACCAGAACTTTGCTACTAACATAGCTCTGGAGAGGCTGGGGTTACAGTCACATCATGAGATGGCACCAGAGAACTTTATTAAAGAGACCAGTGAGGCTACTATTAATGGCCTCCTATCCTTTAAATCCTCAGGAACCACTTTCTTGACTTCAGCTTTCCTCAGCTCAACTTTCTTTCATCTTTCTTCCAACCACCCAGGCAGACCTTTTATTACAGCTGTTGATAACAAAACTCTGTCTAGCACTATTACTAAGTTTTGGGCTTTATACCAGGACATATCCATGGGAAAGGTAAACAATGGTGTGGAATTGGGGTAGATTCCCCAGGGTGTGACTTTGCTCCCTTGTACATGACAAGGCTATTCTAGTGGACTACCTTGTTTACAAACCTAGAGGATACTATCTTCCTTATTTAAGGACTGGATTTAGTGGCCTCTTGATTGGGAGTCAGTGTACTCAGTGCTCAGCCCCAAAATCCACAAAGGATGACATGGACCAGAGCCCATAGGCCACAAGAAAAAACTTGTAAGTTCTCATCCAGCTCTGCCATTCTGTGCTTCATTTCATGGCTCTGTATAAGTCTAATAAAGAAATTTAGGAGCCAGGGAATTGTCTAACCAGGCTAACAGGAACATGAAAAAGTCAAAGGATTTTAGAGTCAAAAGTAAGCTTAGGTGTCATATTAATCCTAGAACCTCATTCTTTAGAAAAGGAAACTAAGTTCTAGTGAGATTAAATGACCTAAGGTCACACAGCTAATAGGCAGAGGTAGGACTGGAACTCAGGTCCTCTAAGTCAAATACTCTGTGTACTAAAACACTTCCGTAAGAGTTGTCACATACCTGTTTTTCCATCACGTAAGTGAGGAGCTTCCAGTCCCACTGCACAGAGGCAACACTGGCAGGATGTAGCCTAAAAATCACAAGTTATGTTCATTAGAGTTCTGGAGAATAGAACTTCCTTGACAGAAGAGGTCTAGAAGATAATGTGAGGAAAGGATCAGCTTTTCTACTTATTCGCAGGGCTCTCTCATTAACCTCCAATAAATACCATCACGATTCCCCAGTTTTACCCTCCCTGTATCTAAAAGCACATCTCTAACCAAACAAGACGGTTATATCAACAAATTCTATGCAAAGCCAAGTACTAAATTTTGGGCCCCTGGAAAATATGTTAAGATAATCTGCAAAAGTTCCTACTGTTGAATTTTCATTAGAAGCATGTAGGCCTCTTTCACGACAGCCATACTTCCGGAACCTAGTAGGATATTCTTGATGACATGGGATACAATCTCCTTGGGTGGGTAATGTTGGGGGGACACAAAATCCATGAGGAATTGCAAAGTCTCTTGTGGGACGTTTTCTTCAATGGTGCTGAACACCATTCGAAGTCTTCGCTGGGGAATGGGTTCTCTCTTTTGTTTCTTGTTCTGTAGAGATAATGGAAAATGACAGTGTGGGTGGTTTTCAGGGTAGAGAAAACAACAATCAGGACATTCTGAAGAAAATTAAGGCCTATTTAAAAGTCATCTTCCAATAGACTTATAATCCCAAACTGTTAAAATCAATAGTTTGTACAACCCACGGGAAAACTGTAACTTCAATATCCCCATTAGGGAAGTCAACAGCAGAGGAGCGATTAAGGTTTGATGACTGTTTAGAAGGTTCTATGTTTCTAGCCAGTGAAGACCTCCTACTAGGCATCTACGGAAGGAAGGAAATAAGTATTTATTAAGTGTTACTATGTGTGAGGAATGGTATTAGATGCTTTGCAAATATTATATATATATATACATACACACACATATTTAGAATTCAAGTTTTAAAAAATTTACATTTCTATATGAACATATTTTATAAGTGCTTTCTGAAACACCACCCTGGGAAGTGGATTGTGTAAGCATCTTTATCCTCATTCTGTAGAAGAAGAAACTTAAAGTGGGGGGAACTGGTGGTAGGGAGACAGCTGATGGGTGGTGAGTGATGAAAATCAAAAATAAAAGCATTACTGAAACATTAAACAGAAAATAAATGGGAAAAATCTTTCTATCAACTTTCCCTGATAAGGTTTGTTAAGTAAGTTATATAAGCAACCAACTTACATCAAAAGATATAATGAAACTTTTTCTAAAAATATGCCCCCTATTAGGAATCATATGAAAGGACTCCCAATTATTAAGAGAAAGGCAAATAAAAATAACACTGAGGTTTCATCTTACATCTCCCAAAACATAGCAAAGATGATAACACATTGAAACGGTAAATGTTTGAGGGGTTGTGGGAAGAGAGGTACACTAGTGGACTGTTGGGGGAGCTATCAGTTCAATCACTTGGGAAAGCAATTTGGAATTATTCAAGTAGGACAAGAGATCCCATTACCAGGCTTATGCCCAAAGGAGGCCGCTGATAAGAAGAAAATGTCCTGATACACCAAAATATTCATAGCAGCCCTTTTTGTGGTACAAAGAATTGAAAACAAAGTGATATGATCATCAACTGGGGAATGAATAAATCAATTGTGGCACATGAGTGTAATGGAATATTATTTAACTGTAAGAAATGACAAATATGATGAATACAGAGAAGCAGAGAAAGGTCTACATAAATATATATGGTAAAGCAAACGGAGTCAAGAAAACAGCATACACAATAACAATACTGTAAATGGACAGGACCCCTTCCCTCCAACAAAAACCAAAAGTGAATGGTGCAGAACAAGGATGGTTCAAAAGAAGACACAGGAGAAGATAACCCCACTCCATTCTTTGGCAGAGGTGAGGGGTCTATAAATTTAGGTACAATGCACATATTTTCAGAATTTTTTGGTGTACTGATCAGTTAAACTGATTTTTCCCTTTTTCCTTTAGTTTTAAAAATATTTTTATAAAGAATAGCTCTCTGAGAAGGGTATGGAACTGATACTAAGGAAAATTATAGTAATATTAAAAAAAGAACATCAATGAACACTTATTTTAAAAACACAAGAGAACAGAGATAAGGGGCAGCGATAAGCAGTTTTGTTACTGTTGTGTTAAATCAGTTTATACTAAAAAACTATACAACATGAGTTCAAAGTTCCATAGATAATATTCTATTTTTGTTCTTTATAAAAATGTTTTGATTAAAATGTTCATGGTTGATTCTTGTTAAGTTCATAATAAAACAATTAAAAAACAAAATAAGAGAAAACTTAAAGAAGTACCTAGCCTAGAGTCACATAGCTACTAATGGTTGAGCTAGAAATCAAACCCAGGTATCTGTTTCTAAGTTTAGTACTCCTTTCAATAGACTAAGAAGAGATAACTCAGTCACCATGCATCTATTAAGTACCTAGGAACCAGGCACTATGAACAAAAAACCCAAAATAGTACCTGCTGTCAAAGAGTTCTATTTCATTGGTATAGAGTATTGGATTATATTGTCAATCAAGAGACACATTTGGAAGTTTTTCTGCTTCTGATTTCTGGCATAGCCAGAGAAGTTACTAAGTCTTTTCTCTGCACTCATTTCGATCCATAAATGGAAGTAATTGTTTACCACATGCTGTGATCTCCCTATACTAAAGTTAAAGGTGATAAAGAAAAAAGTCAACTAGGAATTATTTAAAGCTTAAGGGAAAAATTAAAAAAGGGCCAGAAAAGGTTAATAATAGCAAATGTTATATGACACAAATATTTACTATTTAAGAAGACATTTTTCATAGTAACCTTCTAATGAAAATGAGCCACACATACAGATTTAGAACTAGGACATCAGAGGCCATCTAGTGAAGCCCTTCTATTTTATAAATGAGGAAACTGGGGCCTAGGGAAAAAAGTGACTCGCCCAAAACGACCCAGTTACAAAGCACAAAAGTTCAAATTTGAACTCAGGTCTTTTGACTTCAGAACCACTGCTCTTCCCATTGTACCATATAAACAGTATAAATGACTATCCTTATTTTACAGAAGAGGGAACATGCTCATAAAAATACCACAGGTACATGGCCTAGGGAACACAGCTATTGAGTCACAAAGCCATGACTCGAATTCAAATATTTTAATGCTACAGCCAATGTTATTTCCCACATACTGGGGTGCTTTTCTTAAGGTCACATTCACTGACTGAACAGAATTCTTCTATGGAGAAGAAACAAGAATCAAAGGAAAGAAACATCCTAGGCTTATTAAAAAACAAAAGCCAGCCAAAGTCCATTCATTATCCTCCTACGACTGATTGAAGCAATAGGGCCCAAGGTTAAAAAAGAGCTGGGGTGATAAGTATCATTAGAGAAGCTGTGAGAGTCTTTCTCCCACAAACTTATGATCCTTTAAAAATGTAGAATGTTGGCTCTCTGAGGGCAAGGACTACTTTTCATTTTGGCCTTGTAGCTCTATTGCCTAGAATAGTGCCTGGCACGTAAGTGCTTAATAAATGCTTGCAAGATTTGAAGATCTTGAAGATTTTTTTGGAAGTCACTCTGTAGTAGGCCTTAATTGCTAGAAACTTCAAAGTAATTTAAGAGTAAATCAAAAAAAGGCTCTTAATTATGTAAGTAAATGTTGAAAATTAAAAATAAATTAACTTAAAGAAAAAAGAGTAAGGCTCTTAAGGTATTTTACCTCCTCCTTTTCTTTTCTTGTTACCTTCTGCTTCCCCACTCTAATCCCCACTGTCCCATTACCCAATTCCCAGCAGGAGCTGGATGCCAGATTGTTCCATCCCCGACTTCTGCTGGTTATCCCAGAATTCCATCCCACTTTGATTTCTGGCCCCACTGGCCTCTTCATTAGGGATTATCTGACCTGACACTTTCTCATGGTACTTGAGGCCTTGCCATTTCTCCTGCTACTTTTCCTGTAAAACTCTAAGTATCACCTGACTTTTCTATTGGCCCAGTATGAATCCTACTTTTTGAGTTGCTAATCCACATACTCTCAATCCTTGAGAGCAGGGATGCACTAACTTTTCTATTTTTATTCCCAGTGTTTAGCAAGGGCTTAATAAAATGCTTTTCCATTACTACCCATTAGCAGAGAAGGAGGCCTATATACCGTAAGACTTGATTTTGCTGAACTGTTTTGTCTTTTTTTTAAATGAACAGTGTTACAACAAATGGTGGTTCACTGAGTAGAAGAGGGGAGAGGGATCTATGTTAGGAAATAAAGGTTACAGAACAATGTAAAGTATCAATTTTTAAAGATTTTAAAGATTACAAAAAACAAAAATCCTATAAATGGATCACGTTCCTCCCACCAGTTTCCTAGATAGCTTTCTTTCCCCCATGAACAATGGTAAATCTACAATGAATACATAACTCTGGTCACTGAGGATTCAAGGACTCTCTCAACCCTCAATACCAGACAAAGAACTAGGGACAACTGAAGCAAGCCTGAGCCAAGATACATAAAAGGCAAAGATAAATGATGATACAGAATTTGAGGTCAGTCAGGGCATTGGGAAAGAGCAAACAGATACCTAGGACAGAATCATTAGGAATTCCTTAATCCTGCTCAGCTGCACTGGCCCAGTCATTTTAATTAATGAAGGAGAAACCAAGTTATTTAAACCTTGTATCTCTCCTCTCCCCCAGCACTGATCATCTTCTGTACATAAAGGTAAATAATAAACATTTGTTCAGTTGAATTTTCAGGCCAACTGAATTTTTCTATCATTTTTCTGAATGCTGGGATCAGCTAGTAGAAGGAATGAAAACAACTTCACATCAATGCACCACAAGTTTCTAGTGAACAAATTCAATTATTAATTACCTATTCTGTGAAGTACACCATACTTGGTGCAGGGTGAGAAACAAAGAAGACATGATAGGACCCAATCTTCACGCAGTCAGTGTACAGTCTAAAACAGGGCAGAGAACATGAGTACACCAAGAGAGGTGCAGATTATGTACCAAATATTTGGCACCAAAGTGACAAGGGGGAAAATGTGGTTACTGATTGGTCTGTCTTTCCCAGCAGGGTAGAACTAATTAGCTACGAAGGCCTAAGCAGCTAGTCTGTCCACAAGAGGCTACCCGTCTTTCTGAAGTTTATCAAGTGCTTTCCTTAGAGTAACCTCTTAAGGTAAATAGTATTAAGCATTATCTCCATTTTACAAAGGTGGTAACTTATTGTCAGGTGACTTGCCTTCACGGCCACTAAAATTTCCTCCTGAAAACTCCCATCTTGCTTTAGGAGAAGCTAAAACAACAACAGCAATGTTTGTACAAACAAGAGGTTTAGGTGGAAACAGGTACATCAAAGGGCAGGAGGCTCATCTATAACGGACACACCATTATTCCCACCCTCAAACTCATTCTTCAATTTTGCTGCCCATAACTGAGGCCACAGTCAACCACATCCATTTCCTCCTCTCTTGGTACGAATGGGCTCACACAATGATTATATTGGTTGGAAGGTACATCTGCACCATTACCTCTGTGACTTCTTTGTCCTGTATTAGCGCCTGGAAGAAGAGGTGATGCACTGGAGGTCTAAGGAAATATCTTAATCTGTGCAGACAGGGTTTCCTGGGTAAGTCCATGACAGGCTCTGAGGTGGTAGCCACTGGCACAGGCTTCTCTGCCTTGGCCTGGATATCCAGGGAAGAAACCCAGGGAACCCACTCTGTGGAGGAACACTGTGGAAGGGGAGAGGAGTCTTTCTGGATCAGACTAGTGCTATCAGCAGAGTTACTCTTATTCTGCCAGTCATTAGGGCATGTGTCAGAAGAGCCTTCCGGTAAACAGGGCACTGATGTGTCTTGGGTACTGCTGTCATTGCTGCTGTTTGGAGAGAGTGAGAAAACATCTGAAGAGATCTGTAAACTTGCCAAAGAGCCTAGATCACTGTTGAAGGTGGTTGTACTACAGTTCTGCTCCAAGCAACACAGAGAATCCTCACCACTGGATACTGGAGAGAGGCAATCTTCTAATTCAGCATCCTGAATTAGGTCCTGAGCAAAAGGTGGACTATCACATGCTTCCTTCTTCAGGAACTGAGAGCCTTTGTCAGTCTGCTGTGCTGCCTTACATTTGATGGGAGAGCTGGCACCTGTCACAGCATGGGAATGCTTCTTTGGGGAACAAAAGACGGGGTCCAGATCTAGGTTCATACTGTTCTCATGAGCATAAGCAGAGTTAAAGAGACTCTCCTCCTCCTCCACCTCTGTCAGATCTATGATGCTGAGTCCACTGGGGGTCTTCACTACTGGGTCAGTGTCTTTGGTTAAGTCAATGAAATCCTGTTGGGGAAGGTGAGGAAAACAAAATATTAGTTAAACTAATGATTCTATACTTTCTTAGTGAGGAACACTAGAAAACATGTTCTTGGTCACTGTGGTGAATTCCTTCTACAACAACACCTTGCACAAAATTGTAAGGCCACCTCCAGTCAACCTGATGAATATCTGGTCACTCCAGAGAAGAAATTGAGGTTGGTGACACTGCACAGTCCCTTCCTCACTTAAATCCAATTCACTTGCAAGTCACGGCATCATCTTCCTGATCATGCTCCTTTTAAAAAACGAAGGACAAACAACAGCAGCAACAAAAAATGTTTGTTGAACTGAACTTTCTTCTTTACCCCAACAGAGAAATGATCCATTTGTGGATGTAATTCTACCAGTTCTGTAAAATATTAAAACACTGCATAACTCTTGGAAAAAAGAGATACATACTAAAGAGTCTGACCTAATGAACCACATGGAAATAACCAAGTACATGAAGAATGTCAACTGCCCAGATTAACTAAAAAAGCTGGAATGGACAATGAGTTGTGCCTAGAATTAAACATAATGACAACAGGACAGACTGTTCTTCAGAAATTATGAAGTCAAAAAATATTAACAAAATCCATTTGGAGGAGCAAAAGTTCAAGAATTTTGAAGAAACTAATGAAAAAAATGTAAAGGAAGAAGATTCAGCAGTACCAAACATTCAACTATATTATAAGGCAGAAAATATCAAAACTATCTGGAATTGTCTAAGACGGGAGTGGGGAAAAAAAGAAATTATGAAGTCCTTTCAATGACTCAACTTCTACAAAGCCCTATTATTATCAATAGCAGCTATGTGGCTTTAAGACAGGAAAGACAACATGGTCTTACATGATCTTCAAAAAATTAAAAATGTGCATCACAGAAAGCAAAGGAAGGGATATGGGACATGTTTCAAACAAATAAGGAACTTCGAAAACCAGAAGTCAAGGATGTTATTAAGAAAATGTATGATCAGATTACAGAAGACCAGCAAAGTGCCCCCTGGTTTAAATCTTGATCTTAGGAACACTAGCGAGGAAATTAGAATTTCATCAGGTCACAAAAAAAGGATAATGGCACAATAATTTGAAAGAAATAAAATTAACAAAAACATGGCAAGATGAAATTAGGAAGAGTTCGAGTGCAATACTCAGCAAGACGATAATGAACCTCAAGAGGCTGGAAAACACAAACAAAGCACTTGGACTCAAAATAGATCGACTTAAATGGAAGCAAAATAGTAAAACAGAAAAATCAGAAGAGCAACCCAGGAAATCACACAACTGGAAAACATTTAGGATTTATATAGGTAAAACTAACAGATTTGGCAAGTGAAAAAAAAGAAAGAAAATCTAAGTTCTAGGTTTCATGAAAAATGAAGAAAAGAATGACTATTATACTTTAGAAAATCATCTAGGGGTTATCTAGGTGGCGCAGTGGATAGGACACTGACCCTTGAGTCAGGAGGACCTGGGTTCTTAGCCACATGATGCTGGCTAAATCACTCAAGCCCAACTGCCTCAAAAAAAAAATCATCTAAAAACGGCTAAGATTATAAATAAACATAGCTTGCAAGAAACTTCTGATTCACCTCACTTAGATACATCAATGTCAAGCTTCAAAACTTCCATGACGAGTAGATGATTTAATAAGCAGGGAAGGAAAATGCATAACATAAAAATACAAGAAAATCTATCAATTTGAATTACATAAGATTTCAAAAATAAAAATCACAGAAATTGGAACGTGATATACTAAAAGAGTACTGAAGAAAAGGTTAATTGCTATATTTAAGCATTTTTTAAAATATAAAAGTCACTTAAGAACTTTAGTCTGAAAAAGTTGTGGTGGCTTTTAAAAGAAAACTCTAAAGTAGCCTTTACTATGCATAATCAGGAACAACACAGAGAATGAGATAAATCTTTAAACACACACACACATGTGTATGCATGTGTGTGTGTATATATATGTACATGTATATGTATATGTTTGTTTTACATCAGCAAAAGTCCACCTTCTTTCCTTCCTACTCCAACCCTACTCCATCCCTCAATCTCCCAGGCAATTGAGAATGAAAGAAAAACAAAATCTCTGTTATAAACATGTATAGTCAAGCAAAACAAATGTCCAAACAAAATATGACTCATTCTCCACTCTGAATTCTTCCCCTCTGTATTAGGAGATGGGTAGCATGGTTCATCACTGACCTTCTCTAACAATCCTGGTTGGTTACTGTACTCATCAGGGTTCCTAATTTTTTCAAAGTTGTTTATCTTTACCTCATTGCTATCACAGTATAAATTGTCCTCCTGGTTCTTCTCACTTCACTGCATCAGTTCATATAAGTCTTCCTGGGTTTCTCTGAAAACATCCCCTTCATAATTTCTTACAGTACAATAGTAGCATTCTATCACATTTATATACCATATTTTGGCAATTTCCCAGCTCGTGGGCACTCCCTCAGATTCCTATTCTTTGCCATCTCCAAAAAAAAGTTATAATTCTTTTTATATCTTTAGAGTTTATTTTGTTTAGGATTAATCCCTTCCTTAATCTGCCTTCCCTCTAATTTGCCCTTCTATCCTTTCCCTCCTATTTCCCTACTGAGTGAAATGAATTTCTGTATTTAACTCTGTGTGTGTGTGTGTGTGAGTGTGTGTGTATGTATATTTCCTTTTTTTTTTCACCAGTTCAGATGAGAGTCAGCTTCAAGATGTCATCGAATCTAATAATTAGCAGAACTGGGCAGAGTTGCCCTCTATGATATACCTAGTAAGGGGTCATCCAACTGTCCCTGAAGCCATCCATTAAAAGGAATTATTGCCTTAAACAGTAGCTCATTAAAGAAATTACTCTTAATTTCTAGGAAATTATTCCTTCTATGAACCTGGAATCTATTAACTTTGGATATGCCAAATTTGAAATACCTGTAAGTCATGTTGTCAGAAATGTCCAATAGGCAGTGGGTGATCCTGCAGCTCAGGAGTGGGACTATGGCAACATATGCAGATCTAAGAGCCATATGTATACAGACGATAATTAAAACTACCTAATAAGGTCACCAGAAATGAAAGTATAGAGAGAGGGTCCAGGATAAAGTCTTGGGGCAAATCAGTTTGATCTGGATATGTGTACATGTGAGAGAAAGATGATGATCCAGCAAAGAAGGCTAAGAACAAAAAATGACCAGGCATTTAAGGGGAGAATCAAGAGAGCATAATGTCACAAAAACACAGAGATAAAAGAATATATCCAGAAGAAGCTGGTCAATAGTGCCAGATGCTACAGAGAAATCAAGAAGATTGAGAACTGAGAAAGGGTTAGGTTTAACCTTTAAGAGATAAATACAGGATGCTAAACTGAGAGGACCATTAGATCTAGTGGTTTGTTTTAAGGATGAGAGAAGCTTGCCATACCAATCAAACTAAGAAAAATTATTTTATGAAACTAGGAAAAATAACAACAAAATGCATCTGGAAGAACAAAAGGTCAATATCAAGGGAATGAACTCAACAAATATCTCTATTAATGGCTTCATTTCTCAATTATACGGAGAACTGAGTCAAATTTATAAGAATCCAAGTTATTCCCCAACTGATAAATGGTCAAAGGATACGAACAGGAAATTTTCAGAAGAAATCAAAGCCGTCTATGGCCATTTGAATAAATGCTCTAAATCACTACTGATTAGAGATGTGCAAATTAAAACATCTCTGAGGTACCACCTTACACTTATGAGACTGGCTAATATGACAGAAAAAAAAATGAAAAAGATTGGAAAGGACACTAATGCACTGTTGGTGGAGCTGTGACCTGATCTAACCATTCTGGAGAGCAATTTGCAGTTCTGAACAAATTATGAACTATGCGTAGCCTTTGTTTCAGCAATACCACTAGTAGGAGTATCTCAAAAGTATTTTAGAAAAGAGGGAAAGGACCTATTTGTACAAAAATATTTACAGCAGCTCTTTTTGTGGCTGCAAAGAAGTGGAAATTGATGGGATGCCCATCAATTGGGGAATGGCTGAACAAGTTGTGATACATGATTGTAATGGAATACCACTGTGCTATAAGCAATGACGAGCAGGCTGATTTCAGAACCTAGAAAGATTCACACAAACTGATACAAAGTAAAGCCAGCAGAGGCAGGAGAACACTGTACACAGTAACGGCCACATTATCTGATGATCAGCTGTGAATGGCTTAGCTACCTAGGACACTTCAAAGGACTCCAGGTGAAAAAGGCTATTGACATCTAAAGAACATCTGATGGAATCTGAGGGCAGATTGAAGCATACTGTTTTTCACTTTATTTCATCGGATCACTTGTTCCAGACCCTTTCATTTTATAGATACGTGAGGCCTAGAAAAGTTTGCAGTATGGTATCGTGTCCAAACCTATCAAAAATAAAAATGTTGCTACATTATTTTGGTATTTTGCTGAGATGTGGCCTTGGAAACTGAATTAGCAACTGTTCTGGACCGTCCAAAGGGGCCGACAATGAGTCTTTTGGTTTATAAAAGGCCAGTTTGGTTGGCCAGCCCCTTTTCTCTGATCTCCTACCCTGTTAACCCGTAATCTGCTTTATTAAGCTCCCACGGTGTTAAGTAGGCAGCCAGGTGCGGCAGTGCTCAGGGAGACAAGTTCAAATCGCTCATTAGCTGCGTGACCCTGGGCAAGTCACTTAACCCTGCTGGCCTCAGTTTTTTCATCTGTAAAATGAGCTGGAGAAAGGGCAATCCATCACCCATCAAGGCAACCCCAAAAGGGTCACGAGGAGTCGCCTGACAACGACCCAACACCACGGCGTGCACCTACTTCACGACACATCACTGAACAGCTCAGGGTGGGGATGGGAGGGCCGGGTGGTCCCGGCCTTCATTTCTTCACAAAGTCTCCGGGTTACCATGGAGAAAGGAGGAAGTGGGGAGAAGGGAAGGGAAGTAGGGCGGAAGGGAAAAGAAAAAAAGGGGTGAAGAAAGGAAGCAGGAAGAGGAGGGGGGCTGCCTCCTGGCTCCCAAGCAAGGCACGTATTAAAAGGAGGACCACAGAAGGATAAAAAGGGAGCAGGGGGGAAGGCACAGAGGGCCGCGGAGGGGCAGGGACTCACCGCCACTGCCTGGGGACCGCACGCGGGTTCGGCCCCTCGACTCCCGCGTCCGCCCCGCGGCCGAGTCCGCCGGGATCCGCAGGCTCGGCCGGGTCTGCAAGGCTCGTCATCGCTGTCATCCGAAATCACAATGGGTTCCGTCATGGGATCGGCTTCTGAGGCGCGAGGGGAGGCGAGCGGCCCCGCTCTCCCGCGCCTCCGGCTGCGGCTGCGGCCATCCCGGCCTAGCCCGGGCCTCGCCTTCGCCTCGGCCCCTTCCCGCTCATATCCCTGTCCCAATTTCGGCTGCAGCGGGAGCCAGGGCCGCGGCCGGCGGGAGGGGCCCCGGGGCGCGCTCTGAGGAGGACACGGAGGCCCCGCGCGAGTCATGGGTCCTCCCGGAGGGCCGCGGCTGGGCCCCGAGGCTGGGGAGGAGACGGAGAGCGCTCCGGGGCGAGGGCCGGGCCCCTCCACGCCCGCCGTCCCGCTCGCCTCGGGGCTTCTCGGGCTCCGGGCCTCCCCGGTTCCCCCGCCAGGCCGAGGGGCGGGAGGCCATGGGGAGGCGGGGCCCGGGCACGCGAGGAGAGGGGGAGGGGGAGCCTCGAAGCGGGCTGTGTTTTGGCTGCCGGGGCGGCGGCTGGCGGCGGAGCCTCCCCGTGACCCCTCCCACTCCACACCTAGAGCGCCCCCGGGGAGGGCATTTCTTGGGGAGTTCTTCGAATGGGGAAATGAAACCGCCCCGGGGAGGACGTCGAGGCCGGGTGGGGTGGAGGCTGGGCTGCTGCCGACCCAGCCCTCCGGCTTTCGCGAAGCGCCAGGCGCTGCTTTCAAAGTCGGAAAGCAATTTTTAAGCGCTTTCGGGGGCACCCTGCTGAGTTCTGAGGCTGAAAAGGTGAAGACACTTCCCTAACCCACCCCCCCCCAGGCGCTTAGAATGCACCAAAGATGAGCAAAAAGATAAATGGAAAATAATCCAGGGAGGGCTAGGGCAAAATGAAACAATTCCTGCTCCCAGGGAGCGCGTGTTCTATCCGGAGAGACCATATGTACACATCAATCAATCATTTATTAAGCTCCTACTGTGTGCTAGCACTGATAGAAAAAGAAGCAAGAGCGCTTAGGGCTCTCCAGGAGCTTAAATCTAACAGGGGAGACAACACTTAAATATATACAAACAAGCGATATATAGGATAAATGGGAAAGAGGTAATACAAGGAAGGCACTAAAGTTAAGAGGGGCTGGGGAAGGCTCCCAGTAAAGATGGAATTTTAGTTGGAATTGAAGACGAAGGGGTCAGGCGAATTGACTAGAGAAAATGCTGGGAACTGGGGAGTGTCTTCTTTGCGGACCTACCAGGGTTAACTGATCTGGCCAGTATCATACCGCTAGTAAGTGTCTGAAGGTGAGTTTTCCTGACTCCAGACCTGGCACTCTTGTCTTCTTGGCCATCCAGTTGCCTCAGGGGACATGGTAGATGGTGGCTAAGTTTAGCCTTATTAGGATGGTAGACTGAGATGAGGAGATTCATGGGGTAGGCATGGGTACAGCCAACGCCAAGGCTGAGATGGGAAATAGAATTTCCTGTACTGGGAACAAACAGAAGGCAGGCCAATGTGGCCAGAATGTAGAGTGCCTGGGTGAGAATAATGTAAATTCAGTCTGAAAAGAATAGGTTTATGTCAGATCTTGAAGGGCTTAAAATGCCAAATTTTGCCCTAAAGGTAAAAGGGGACTACAAAGGCTTCTTGAGCAGGAGAGGGATAGAGTTAAAACTAAGATTTAGAAGTACCAATTTGGCAATTGTGTAGATTCAGGAAAACTAATAGGGTGACTTATTAGTCACTTGACAGATAACTGAGATCCTGAATTGGGGTTGGTGCCTGTGTGAATGCAGGTACAATAGATGCTGTGAAGGCAGAATGGATACAAACAACAATTGATTAGATGTAGGGGGGTGAAGGAGGAAAGAGAAGATGACTGAGTTTGAGAACATAGGAAGGAGGATGGTATGTTCTGTTCATAATACAGGGTTTTTCTAGTTCAATATTCCTGTCAATATGTTTTTCCTGTTTAGGATCTTTGCAACTGTAAATGTCAGCCTTCTTCTGTGAACATAATAGAATTATTATTTTCTAGAGAGTAGAAGACATGCATGCATAGATAGATTGGTTAACTAAAGCCTTTTTCTCTTTAACATTAGACTCTTTGTGAAAATTCCATTCATTCCACATGTAGAATCCAATGAGAAGGTGGAGCTATTTTCTTTAGCACCTTTTTGTCTCTCTTTTGCCAAGCTGTTAATTCTCTTTTCGTAATTTTTTTGCATCACTCATTTCTTTCTCCAATTTTTCCTTTACCATTTTATCTCTTTTTTTTAGTTTTTCCAGGAATTCTTATTGGTCTTGTGTCCAGTTTATATATTTTTTTCCTTTGAGCTTTCTTTGTAGTTGTTTTCATGTTGTTGTCTTCTTTTAAGTTTGTGTTTCTATCTTCTGTGTCACCATAGTAGTTTTTTATGGTCAGATTTTGTTTGTTCATTTTTCTAGCTTATGTCTTGACTTAACTTTATTTTAAAGTTGGGCTCTGTTCCTAGCATGGGGTTGGGGACACTGTCTCAAGCTTCAGACTTTTTCCCCACTGTTGTTTTCAGAGTCAGTTTTGTGGGCTAAGTTCCAAGGTAGTGTGATTCAGGGAGAAGTGTGGTCACTGCTCTCCTCATCTGCGCTCTCTGCTCTCCTGCAGCCACAAGCACCAGTGCTTTTCTCTGCCCTGCAACTTCGACCAGGAACTGCCTAAATGCAACATGGTTCTGCATCCAGTTCCAGATCAGGGTCCCCTGTAATTTCTTTCTGAGCAGTTGTCCAATGCCCTTTCTGTCTTTGAGTGGTGACAACTCCCCAAATTGCTGCTGTAGATGTTGTCCCTGTTTCCTCCAAGGTCAACAGCTGGTGTCACTGTGGCCAGCCTTTCTACCTCAGTGTCACAGACCTCTCCTTCTTACCTCCTATCAGGGTAGGGAACCTACAGCCTTGAGGCCACACTTGAGTTCCCCACTTCTGTCTAAGTTGTTTTGGCCTGGAAAAATGTTACTTCCAAAACCTTTTAACCATCTCAAATTCCTACCTTTTTTCTTTGTTGAGTTTTATGTATTTCTACACCAAACTATTTGTGTATATCTTGTGGCTGCTGTCTCAGGGAGGGAGTGGAGAAGGAGAAGGAGGGAGGGGAAAAAGATAATGCTGTAGGAGGTCCTGTACTTTACTATGTGTCTGGCACTAAGGATACAAATACAGTAAAAATGACAGTGTTTTTGTCCTCAAGTTACTTAGATTCTAATGGGGAAAGACAACTCATAAAAATAGCTGAAAATGGGGATAAGATGGAAGGGAGGTAGCTCCCCCAGAAAAGGGGGTCCAAAGAGTAAGCAACACACCTGGAAAGCGAGTGAAGCATGATCAGGGTGGGCCTAATGGAGTGCTTAGGTGCATGTTCTTGGATCCCAGTGCTAAAATCACATTTCTCTCTAAAAATCACATTTCTCTCTAGGCTCAAAACACTATCCCAGACAGTTTCTCTCCAGCTCAAAGTACAGGACCTCCTACAGCCATCTCTCCTACAGGGAAGCAGCTGCTGTGCAGAGAGAGAGGAACAGCTCTCTCCACCAACTGCCAGACAGGGCCATATACAGGGCAGGCATTCCAACCTACCTGAAGCAGCAAAGTATCCTGAGGGAGATACAGGGGGTAGCATATACAGGGTACCACCTTTATCACCCTCCACCCCCACATCCAGATGGTCACAGCCCAGAACCTTTAGGCAAAGAACATAGGAACGTATCCCAAGTTTCTCTCCAGCCTGCCCTAGTAAAACTATTATCTCTCTTCCTGATACAGTAGCCAGCTATACATAAAGAACTTATTAGTCTGAACCAGATGTGTACTGACTGAATGGGCTATGCACTGGGTCATAATGACATTTACTACTCACTGACTAATCATATGTATCCTAGACTTAGATATACTTATACTCCCTTACATTTATCTTGTCTAACAAGACATTGATAAGAGCAGCCTGATATTCCTTAGTCAGCCCTGACCTTTAGTTGACTTAGTGGTGTTTCAGGTCTAAAACCACACCTCCATGTAGTCCCTCCCCCTGCTCAGTAGATACCAAAAGTACATGTTCCTTTAAGAACTAACCACTCCTTTACCACCCCCTAATCCTATCCAGAATCACCTAGTTAGCATATTTGGCACATGTTTTACTATAGAACATCCTAGATAAAGTTTACCTGTACCCTTCTAAAGTTGCAGGTTCTCTAAGAATTCTTGTCCTTTGAAAAGCATAATAAATCTTTACCTTGACCTCAAGAATGCTTGAGTCAGCGAATTCATCCCAGGAGACCTGCCCCTGTACTCTGGTGTTTGTGGGGGGGGTCGGGTCTCACCTCCAGCCCTCTCCCCCATCCAACCATCATCAGGCCTATGCCTAATATGAAGGATCCCAAGATGGAAATCACCAGTAGTACAGGGAGGCTGACATGGAGAAGGAATGTGCTAGGATTGGAAGGCCTTAGACACTGAGAGAAGTTGTAGAGTGAGAAGGCAACTGAGCCATGGTGGCAAAGTACGGAGAGTTGAAAACATTGTAGGGAGGTGAATCATCCATTAGAACCAAGAAATCAAATCATTTATTTATTAAGCATCTACTACATAATCTGAACTGGGCTAACTATTAAGGATCAAAAGATAAAAATGAAATAGTTGGATTCCTGCCTTCGAGGCATATATATTTGTAACATGCATTCCTAAACCTGGGACATTTTGCAACCTGTGTATATGCAAAAGAATATTCTAATACTGGAATGGTGACAGGACACCAAATGTTGGCAGGAGTAGTAGATTTTTGATGGAAGAGCTTTGGGGAAGAAATATATTCTTTCAGAGACACTCATTGATTTAGAAATTCTCTGGGAACCCCTCCAGTTTGGAGAGAAAGACATTGAAAACTTTGGATCTAGAGGAAGCCAGATCCTCAACATATCCAAAGTCTTTGAGAAGGCAAGGTAGAAACTGGGGTGAGATCCTTCTAGGTTAGATCAGGATTTCTCTCTCTTGGTTCAAGCTGAAATACTATCTTGCATCCATCAGAAGAAATCATTTGCTTTTGGGTATTTTTCTTCTTCATTCTATATTTATATTACCACCATTTTTTTTGTCGTTGTTCTTGTTTTGCTTACTTGCTATTCAATATTTCTTTGCGTAACCAGTCTTTCTGTTGTGGGAGAAGGAGCCAAGTTGACTTGGGTAAGTTTGGGGACACCTTTTCTCTTAAGTATTAGTGACCAAGGAAGTGACTTTTCTTTTGAAGTTACTGTACTTTGTATGGCAACATTTAGGCAGGCAGATAGTTATATACTGTTGGTTCTCATCATTCATAGTAATTATAGACTATAAAGTTACTGTGAAGAAAGAATTAGCAAATACTGAACCATTGTTCCTAGAGACAATATATGGTTGGATTCTGAGAGCCTCTGATCACATCATTTGCTTTAGCACTTTCCAAAACTACCTCACAGATTAGTCAATTTCCAAGGAAATTTCCATTTCCTTGATCTATTATTGATTCACACAGAATAAACCTAAAGGAAGATTATCTAATACTTGTCTTTGTGAGGCACATTACAACCTTCCTGTCCCATTAGCTCCTTAGCACCATCCCTGGGAGCCATTTTAAACAGTGAAATCACCAGCAAACGACACAAAAATTCGGAAACAAAAAGCGAGGTTTAACATATCACAAAAAGGATAGTTGTTTGTAATATGAAATTGAAACAAAAAGGCAGAGTCTCCAGAAGGTTGTTGGATCTCAGCTAGAAACGTGGGCACAGGGTGACTCAAAGTTTTGCCTGTCTGGGTTACAAATAAATTTTAGCACGTAGGTGAAACTGCAAATATGAAATCTGTAAATAAAGAAGGTGAAATATATTTCTAGTCCATTACTCCTCTGAGGAGTAACTGGGGAGAAAAGTTTATCCAAACTCATGGCCCTCCTGCTCCTCTCAAGGTAGGTATTCCAGCCTCTCTTGGACAGGAGTGGGCAAGATTCCGGAGATAACGACCGAAGCCTGTGGAGAGAGCTGCATTTTGACAAGCCATACAGACATCCACGTCTTAGATGGGCACCCAAACGTGTGCATTTTACAGAGGCCATGTGCACATAAAGGTACACAGAGTAAACACGAGGATCAATCTGTGAAGAGGTTTGGGGGTGGTTAGGAATAGAGGTGGATTCTGAGGTCAGACAGAGGGGAGGAATGCATTTCAGGGATGCCAGTCAACGTGAAGGCACCGAGAGGGCACACAATGCCACGGTGCGGGAGAAGCGAGACAATGCGGAGGAGTGTGCATGGTCTGTAAAACGGGGCGGTATTAGAGCACTTGCCTCCCCAGGGATTTGGAGAGATTGATATTCGTACTTGTAAAGCACTTTGCAAGCCTTCAAGCGCTATGCCAAAGTCCGCTCATTATTTATTAACATGCCCGGGGAGCAGCCGTCACCCCCGGCCACCCCAAGCTGAGAAGCGTGGGCGCTTCCCCCGCGATCCGCTATCGGCGCCCCGCCCCCGTTCCGGGCTCCGTCTGCCAAGCGCGATCGATGCCCTTCTGCGTCCAGGCCGTTTCCAGGCTATTCGCTCCTGCGCAGCCACGGTGCAAACGGACGAGCTAGGAGGGAAAGCGTGACACCACCAGAGACAGGACTTGAGCAGATCCAGAAGGATGGTCAACAGGAAGGAGCAGTCCCAGGAAAGAGGACGGGATTTGTAGTTCCTAGGCCCTTTACCGTCCCTCCACAGGCCGCTGGGCTTGTGTGACTGCGCCT
The DNA here is from genome assembly GCA_023548195.1 of Bettongia penicillata ogilbyi. NCBI lineage: Eukaryota > Metazoa > Chordata > Mammalia > Diprotodontia > Potoroidae > Bettongia > Bettongia penicillata. Next base: position 2,539,546 of record JAJHZJ010000277.1, read on the forward strand.
GCGCCACTCGGTTGCCCAAGCTTCCGGAGGGGGCGCCTGTCCCCGGAGGAGCGCGCTTGCGCATTTCTCGCGGCGGCGGCTCCTCGCTCCTTCCTCGGGGATGGCGGGGGGGGTGGGGGGAGGGGGGAGGGAAGGAGGGGACGAGTGCGCTTGCGCATGTGCGGCCGGCGGTCCGGCCCGCCTGTTCTCCCGGCCACACCCCCCGTGGGCTGGGCGGAGGTATTGCGCTTGCGTGCGTGCGCCGTCGTCTCTTCGTAGCCGAGTGTAGCGCGCTGGGGGCCGGCTGCGAGTGGCGGGATGGCGAGCGCCTCTGCCCTGGCGGGGAGCTCCGCGCTGGGGCTGGGCGCTGCTGGCGGGTCCGGGCCGTGGGGGAGCTCTGCGGGGGCCCCGTCCCGCTACGTGGCCGGGATGCAGGAGGTGTTTCGCAGCCACAGCAAGACTCGCGAGTTCCCGGCGCACAGCGCCAAGGTGCACTCGGTGGCCTGGAGCTGTGACGGGCGCCGCCTGGCCTCGGGCTCCTTCGACAAGACGGCCAGCGTCTTCTTGCTGGAGAAGGACCGGCTGGTGCGCTCGGCCCCGGGGGGAGGCTGGAGTGCAGGAGTGGGGGGCTTCAGGGGCCCCTGGCGTGGGGCGGCCCGGTGGAGGGCCGGCCTGGGCTGCTCGCTGTTTGCGACGACGTTCCATCTCCAGCCTCGTGCCTTTGCGCCCGCAGTCTCCCCTCCCGCCTTGGGTTCCGTTTAGGCCCTGGCGGGGTTCTGCCCCCACACGAAGCTTTCCTTGTAGCGCTGCCCTCCCCCATTAGTACTGCGCTTTTGGTAACAACTTGTCCTGGGATGAACTGGTACTTGGACCCCCTTCCCTCCGCGTGAAAGTTGGAGGGTAACGACTTTTGCTCGTTTTTGTAATTTTCACCCTGACCACAAATCCCTGTTGCTGTGGCAGGTGGTTAATGAATATCTGTCTGTCTGTCTATCTATCTATCTATCTATCGATCGATATAGGAGCTGAATTGAAATATCTGGAGATTTGGGGAGCTCAAAGTGATGGGGGACTTACATAGATGGAGGATGGAGGAGAGGGGGAGATGTTGGGGCCCCGGGCAGTGTGGGGATTTGGGATGTGAAGGTGGGAGGACAAGGGGGTGGAAGCCTAGAGGAGGGGGTGGAGGAGCTGGAAAAAGCAAAGGGACAGGCTCAAGTGGGGCCAGGAACGGAGGAGGAGCGAGGGGCACTTTGGAAGGGCCCTGGGCCACGGAGAGGGGTCGTGGCTGCTGTCCCAGGGACCCTATCCTATCTGAACATTCCCCCGTGGCCCATGGCAGTATTTCTATGTGAGTTAACGGATGCCACCCTCATTTTAGGTAAAAGAAAACAACTACCGAGGTCATGGGGACAGCGTGGATCAGCTTTGTTGGCACCCGAGTAATCCAGACCTGTTTGTCACTGCATCTGGGGACAAAACCATTCGAATCTGGGATGTTAGAACTACAAAATGCATCGCCACTGTGAATACTAAAGGTGATTCTCCAGAGGGAGGAAGGGACTGTCCTGGTGTACCGTAGTACATAGTGTTTATGTGGAAACTGGAGTAGAAGACATAAAGTCCCCGTTTTGACATTTAAGCAGCTCAGTGACCTGGAGAAATGTAGCTGTAAAATTGTTATAGCTATTTTCACCCCAACATGGCAGGTTTCCCTTTGGTAAAGCATGCATGAGAGCTACTATTTCCATGCAAATTACTCACCAAAGTGATTGCTAAAGGCATGTTTTTCTGCCTATGCATCCATCTGTATTTGTCTGAAACTACTGATCTAGTGGAAGGAACCCTGGATTTCGAAGTCACCCAACTTGGACTCAAATTCCAGGTCTATTGCTTATACATACCTGGCAAAAATGGATAAATTATTTGATCTTTCTGGGCCTTTTTTCTCATCATGAGAATGATAATTGCACAATGTGCTTAGAAAATGCAGCATGGAGGCTAGAAAGAAGAGTTCAGATATGGCCTCTGAGACATACGGCTACGTCACCTGGGACAAGTCACTTACCTTATCCGAACTCTGGGCCCATAGTATCAAATTCAGATAGAATCCTTGCAGGTGCCATATTGATTTAGAAAATCATTGCTTGACATGCATTTTGAAAATTTTGTTAAACTTTTCTCAGTTACAGTTTCATCTGTTTGGGTAGAGGGTTTGAGACCTGCTGCAGCTAGGTCTCTTAAAGCAGTAAATAGCAGAGGAGACACTGACCTGTTTTTGTAGAGGGACTCTTCGCCTCTCTTCACTTCTCCCCACCGTGATCCCTGTACCGGTGAAATCACAGGTCCAGTCCTTATGCGTGTCTCCCTTAAAAGTTGGTTGTGAGGAAAGTGCTTTGCAAACCTTGAGTCACCATAGAAATAGAAATGAGTTTTGATTTGCCATGTTGAATAAAGATGTCATTGGGCTTAGAATACTTAGCAGCTTTTATGATAAGTTCCTGACGTATACCAAGCTTACCACTTAATGTAGTATTCCAAGAAAAGTTTTAATCTTGTGTTGTAATAACCCAAAATGCACTTACGTATTACAAATTGCCTTCAGTAAACCTTAGATGTGATAGTGCAGAGATGTCTTCCTTTTGTTGACTGAATCTTGGAGGCTGTGATGTGCCTTGGATCACAGAGGCAGTAAATATAATTGGTATTTGGACCAGGTCTTCCATCTTCATGTGCTTTGTCCTTTGCATCACAGTCCAGCTGCTGTTTAGACAATGTCTTTGATGGATCTTGGTGAAGTCAGTTGGTGTATTTTTTCCTTCCTAGGGGAGAATATTAACATTTGCTGGAGTCCTGATGGGCAGACCATTGCTGTGGGGAACAAAGATGATGTGGTAACTTTCATTGATGCAAAAACCCACCGTTCAAAAGCAGAGGAGCAATTTAGATTTGAAGTAAACGAAATCTCCTGGAACAATGATAACAATATGTTCTTCCTGACAAATGGCAATGGTTGTATCAACATTCTCAGGTAATGAGTTATCACCTAGCTAGGGGTAATTTTTCTTCTTTTTATAGTTGCCATAGATTTGGAGAATATTAGAGCAGGTAGGGACTTTAGAACCTAGAATGTCTTATTGAATTGTTTAATTCCCATTTAAGGTTATGCTTGTTAGGTTTGTGTTTTCCTATTTGTTTTGTTTTGTTTTTTACTGATTTTTATCCTCACCTTTTAAATCAGTACTTTGTTTCTATGATTACTTTTGCTTTTGCTGCTATCTTGATGCTAGTTTTCCCAAAGATTCTTCCTCTCTTCCCATTTAGCTGTCCAGTGGAAAGGGGACTCTAGAAATCATGAAGTCCACCGTCCTTTTTATGATTAGGAAATTTAAGACTCGGAAGTGATTTGGTCTAGGTCACACTCTTGGTTAGGGATTGAACTGAGGATTCATACCCAATGCTCTTTCCATTATACCATGTTGCTGAACTTATTGAATGCAGAACTAGAAACCTAAATCCATGCAATAATTAGGCTTGCAATGAGTGGGAGATATTTTGGCTCTACTCCCTATGATGGATTTCATTAAAATAGCCATTCCTTGGGGAAAGACTATGTGCATCATGGTGACTCATTTGGAGTTTTACAGAGAGAAGGCAGCAGGGTGTAGTAAGAGTAGTTGAAAGAGTACTAGGTTAGATCCTGATGAATTGGTGTACCCACTCTGCCTAGTTAACAGTTGTATTGCCTTGGACAATTCCCTAAACTGATTCACTAAAGCCGGAGTTTCTTACTCTGTTCAATGAAGGAGTTTAGTCCTTTTCATTTTGCAACTTGCATTTTGGTTGTTTTTTTTTTAAGAATTCATGATATGAAGACATTCTTACTTATTATCATAACTTAGATTTATGTTGTACTTTATAGTTTGTAAAATGCTTTTCTTGAAACAACCCTGGGAGGGGTAGGCCTACTGCCTCCATTATCATCCCAAATTTGACATGTTTAAAATAGGTTCAGAACGGTGCAGGGTCACATGGTTATTACTATGTAAGTGAATGAGTTGCATCTTGAATCTAGCCTTTCTGATTCCCGAGTCTATTTCTATTTACTCTTTTTTATTAAATATTTAAGAACTTATGGTGCCAGTTGCACTGTTCTAGGTTCTAAGAAGCATAATATATAGAATAAGTACTGATCCTTGTTCTCAGTGAGTCAGAGTCTAGGAGGTTAAACATGAGACATCATCACAGTTATGTAAGTACCATGTGAATGAACAGAGTTTGAGGAAGGAATGATAACTTGTTGATAGCACAAAAGGAGTAAATCCTAAATGCCAGGTGAAGTTCAGGGAAGCACTGTAGGTAGAGATGTGGCTATGGTGATAGCTACGTTTACCATGTGGAAGAAGCAAATATCACTGGCAGTGATATTTGGGCGAGTCACTTCCCTGTGGTGTTCTGTTCTTCTCTTTTGTTAAGTGAGGGGTTTGGACTAGATGTAAGTTGGTCTTTTTAGAGCTGGCTTGCACCTAGTCTTTTTATTTTACAGATGAGGAAACAGGCCCAGAGCAATTTAAGTGATTCGCTCAGAGTAGCACAAGTAATAAGTAGCAGATCTAGTATTTGTACTGATGTCCTTTGACTTCAGATCCAGTGCTGTTTCTTCTGTACCATGCTGAAGTCTCTTTTAACTTTTGTATTTTTTGATGCTGTGTCTTGTATTTCCCGGTTAGTCTTGAGAGTACCACTGTCCTTCCAGTCACTTAGTTTCACAGCCTAGGATGTCTTCCCTGCTTTTCCCCTTTTTCTTTCCTACTCTTCCCTCCACTCTCATAAATTTCCAAGTTCTGTTGCTTTGACATTATGAAAATCTTTTGCATTCACTGTACACTCTATCTGAGAAACTTTAAATTTTGAAAATTACATTTTTATTGCAGCCTGTTGTATTTACCTCTCCAGCATTTCTCTATTCCCTCTCCCCCTCCTTAAGAGCTACCCCTTTTAATGAAAAGTTAAAAAGGAGAAAAAAGTTCAACAAAACTAACCAACATATTGAAAAAGCCTCCATTATGTAAAGTGTTTTATACCCTTAGTCCCCCACCTCTACAAAGAAGTAGTAGGTAGTGCCTTCTCATATTTCTTCTTTGGGGCCAGGCTTGTCCATTACAATTTTGAGGATTCATTTTCTATTGTTTTCCTGCAAATATTTGAGGATCTGAAATTCTCAGTCCATAAGCCTTTATTAAGTGTTTATCCCATGCTAAGCACTATACTAAGGGCTGGAGATAGAAAGGAAGTCAAATATAGCCTTCAAGGAACTCACATTTTAATGGGAGAAACAAGCAAATTATTACCTACTAGATGTATAGAAGAGATGAAAGACATTGTGAGAGGCAGGGCAGACACTAGCCGCTAGAGGGAGTGGGAAAGGCCTCCTGCAGAAAGTGGGATTTAGTTGAGTCGTGAAAGAAAGTAGAGAAACCAGTAGGTGGAGGTTGGAGGGTGAACTTTGCAGTTATGGGCAGAACCAGTGCAAAAGAAGGGAGCTGGTAGATGGGGTGTCATGGTTGAGGAACAGCAAGTAGATCAGTATAGATGGTTTGTAATTCCCTTGTCTTTTCACTCACAGCACTCTAATTCATTTTTCATTTTCTCTTGCTTGAATTCTATTAGTGGCATCAATTGAGGAAAGTAGGTAGTACCGTGAATAGATCTGGATTTGGAGTCAGGAGAACCTGAGTTCGAATCTTGTCTCAGATGCTAGCTGTGTTACAATTAACCTTTTTTAGCTTCAGTTTCCTCATTTTCAAAATGAGGACAATGATATACCTCCCTCTTGGGGTGGTTGTGAAGATAAACAGGTATTTATAAAGTGTGATGTAAAGTAGAATGTGATGAAGTTTAATGAGAGATGGACACAAAGTATGTTGAGAAAATGGGAGGAAGAGAGAAGTCATATTGAGTTAACATTTACACAGTTACTTTATAGTTTTAAAAATGCTTCCTTAAATAATCCTAAGTAAGAGGTAATCAATCAACCAGCATTTATCTTGTACCTACTATGTGTTGGGCACTGGGGATGCAAAAGCAGATATGAAATAACCTCTACCTTCAAGGACCCTGCTGTGCATTTTATTTCAGAGACACACTTGGCCATTTAAATAGTATATAAAATAAATGTAAGTCAATTTTGGAGTGGGGAGGAAAGGCACCAGTAACTGGAGGAATGAGGAGCATCTTTATATAGCAGGTGATACCTGAAATAAACTTTGAGAGAGAAAGCATTTATGAAGTATTTACTGTGTGCCAGAGGGGATTCTAAGAGGCAGAGGTGAAGAGGGAATAGATTGTAGTTCTGGGAGGTGGTAGGGGATGTATAAAAGGGATAGGTATTATGCATGTTTACAATGGAGAAAAATGTAGATCAGAAAGACTATATGTAATTGGTCAGGTTGCCCTACAGTCAATTAGAATTTGGGTCCCTTCCCAGTCCAGTGGCTTTCCTAATAATCTCAGAATGTCAGTGGGTTGCACTTTGAGTGTGTGGATCCATGTGCCTTGTCCTGTGTTTTTTTCTTTCTAGCTATCCTGAACTGAAGCCTGTGCAGTCCATCAATGCCCACCCTTCCAATTGCATCTGTATCAAATTTGACCCCACAGGGAAGTACTTTGCCACAGGAAGTGCTGATGCACTGGTTAGCCTTTGGGATGTTGATGAATTAGTGTGTGTGAGATGTTTTTCCAGGTCAGTAGCACTTCCTTGCCCTTCATCTCTTGTGCGTATATTTGCATATGGTTACCCCTTCTATATACCCTTGTCCTTTTTTGTCTATATTTCTTAGATGGGTTTCACACAGTGTGCTAGAGGCTTTTTGATTTTATAGCATTTGTAATATTTTGTGGCTATGAACTCAGGCTCTCCATCTGTTGTTACTGTGAGACTAGCCCATTTCCTTTTCCAGTCACATATTTGTGTGTTATACATAAAAGAATTTTATTTAATAATGAACAAAAGTTCTTCCTTGTCCCCATGCTACAGGTTGGATTGGCCAGTGAGAACCCTCAGCTTTAGCCATGATGGGAAGATGCTTGCGTCAGCATCTGAAGATCACTTTATTGACATTGCTGAAGTAGAGACAGGTAAAAAAGTTCCATGTAAGAAGATTAGCATCATGTCCAGTGATAGCTGTAAAGACTATAGGTCTGTTCTAGGTTGCATTTTTACAGATGATAAACCTGATGTGAAATAACTTGTTCAAGGTATCACAGCTAGTAAGTGGCAGAGCTGACACTGCAGGGTTTTCTAAAGTTAAGAACCCAAGAATCACTTTCTGAGTGAGCCGTATTCTCTAAATGTCCCTCTACTCCAATAGTTTTACCTTTTATAAAAACAAATTTTTGGTGGTGGTGAGGTAGATTATGTCCTAGTGTCTAGAGTTGCATTTTGTATGTAGTTTTTAATAATATGTAGGTGCCTTTCACTTCTAAAGCCTGAAAATGTTTGATATTTTTAGATGAAATATTTTATAAAATTACCTTTGACACCATTTAGGGTAGTATTGATGAATATGCAGATTTAGAGTTCTGGAAGATGATCAAATCCTTAATCAAAGATATCTGAAAAGAAGTTAAGAGTATAGCATTTTGACAACCCTTTGAAATGCTAATGCAGTGATGAATAGCCAGTAACTTAAACTTCATACTAATTCAGTATTCTACAAAGCTGACCTGTAGTGGATCTCAAGAAGTGAAATTGAGCAAAGCTTTGCAACAACTTGACTTTATATTCGTTGATTCATTTAAATTTGAGGGAATGACTAAAAAACACTGGAAGATTTTTTTTTATTCATCCTTATTTTTGATCTGGGTGAAAACCCAAAATGAAAGTTACCCCTTCTGAGTGCAGATCAACTTATCAAATTCCCCATCTGCAAAATGAGGAATGATACATGTACTGCCTACCTCATAGAATTATGAGGCAAACATTTTGTAAATGGTAAGGCCTTATATTTGTGTTTTTATTTACTCATATTGCCCTTTGCTAGAATAGTTTAATTCTTTTAATATTTTCAGAATTGATTTGAAATAATTTTAGTCCTTCAGGTTTTATTTTTTGGTGCATTTGTTTCAAAGGAGAGAAAACTTACCTTGTGTCCCATCTTGTTTTTTATTCTTGCAAGTTTTTGTTAATGGAATAACACCCTCAGAATCACCTAGTCCAGTCTGTATTTTGGAAACAGTGGGATGGAGTGGAAAGAGAAAAGGATTTTTTTTTAGGAGCCTTGAGTTTAGATCCTAACTATTGTTTCTGAGCTTTGTGACCTTGAGCAGGGAGAGAATTTCACCACTCTAAGCCTTAGTTTTTTAATCTTTAAAAGGAGGATAATCCTCATATGTTACTTAGGTCACAGGGTGATTGTGAAGAAGTACTTTTTAGTTCTTCAGATGGTGTAGAAATGTGAAATTTTATTTCCAGTCATCTGTATGTGAACATATCTGACTTTTGCTTTCTGTGTATGTTGATTGTAGGTGATAAGCTCTGGGAGGTGCAGTGTGAATCTCCGACCTTCACGGTGGCCTGGCATCCCAAAAGACCCCTGTTGGCATTTGCTTGTGATGACAAAGATGGCAAATACGACAGCAGCCGGGAAGCAGGGACTGTGAAGTTATTTGGGCTTCCTAATGACTCTTAAAGTGAGACTGGAGGATCCAGTTTGCAGAGGGGAGTACTGATTCAGAAGAGAGGCTGGGATAAAGGCCTGGGAAAATCAGGCATCATTTTGTCTAGTTTATTTGGTCTGTTTTTCCCTGAGTTCATTGTCCCCCATCCCCAAACATCTTAGTAGAAAAAGAAAGTTATTTCCACATCTGTCAGTTTGAATACAGTAGCACATCATTGGCATTATTTTTGTGAGAGTGTTGGAGTGTTAAGAGTTTCCATTGTAGCAATGTATTAATGGCAAAGAGCACTGAATTTAGAGTCAGAGCAGTGGAATAAAGATTGGATTTGAAATTGGAGGCCTCTGTTCATAGCTTAGTTCTGCTACCACCTAGAACTTTGCCTCTCTGGGGCTTAGTTTTCTCACTGTTAAAATGAGGGATTTAGAGGATTTAAATCCTGTTATCTTTTATTCTCAGGGGATTGTCCTATACTTCAAGAATCCTAGAATTTTCTTTGGGTAACTGAATAGTCTAACCAGTTACCTCACTTTTTATTGCTTTTAATTTTGAGATGTTGTAAAGCTACATTTTTGTAACCTCTGTTGACTGTAAATGTTTGTTGGTCTTGGGAGGTGACAGCTTTTTTTTTTTTTTTTTTTTTTAGTATCACTAAGCACTTTATTTAAAGATTATATATATATATATATATATATATATATATATATATATATATATATATATATAACAAGCTTTTTTTTTTCTTTTTTTGACAGCTTTACCTCTTGGTCAAAGATGTAAGTCCATGCTAGTAGCTTTGAATGGAATAGAGATGAAAAAGTGGTGCCTTAGTACTATATTCCTGAAAATAATAGCTCCCTCCTCTGTAAAGAGAGGGGTTTGGATTAGATGACTTCTAAATTCCTGTGGTCCATTTTTTATGGCACTTGATTTACAAAATTATTTCCTCACAATAACTCTGAGTGGAGGATGGAGAAGTTGTTTTGCCCATTTTATAGGTGATGAAGCTCTGTCATAGAGAGGCTAAGTAATTTATCCAAGTGTCACATGATCAGTCAAGTAGGTATTTCTGCTTGAGTAGCTGTAGGTGGTGTAGCATGATTTCAAGGTCCAAGTTGGTATCTCATTTGGATATCTGCATATATGATGTATCTTGAAGCTCTCCTCTGCTCATGCTCATTCTACTTGTGGGGTTAGGGTTGGTGAAATGGAATGTCATATTTTGGGGAAAGTATTTTTTAAGAATAAATTTGGTATTTCATCTTTTAATAAAAGTTAAATTTTTGGGTGTTCTTACGTTTTTACTCAGGTGGTATTGGACTTTTGTGTTTGTGTTTTCTTTATCAGAGATAGGGAAATATGATTATGGGTAACCTTGCTCTTTCCTACTTTGAATTCTAATTTGAACTTCTCTGTGAAGGTGAAGCTGAGCAGTGATCATTTAAGTGATCATTTGCTACCTTATCATAATGCTGGTTCATATTTCTTTAAGGAAAGTTTTCAAAGTGCTGTGAGGAATGCAGGTTGTTATCTATTTTACATGATGGGTCTATTTCACCTTGGCCAGGAAGTTTCCAGTGGAGTACTCTAGGGATCTATATTTGGTTCTATACTTGGCAAAACATGTTATATCTGTAAAACTTCTTTTTATCACCTAGATTTTCTTTAGTGTCCTCCCCCATCCTCTTATAGACAGCCAGCTATGAGTTAGAAAAAGATTGAAAAAAAACCCATAAAAATTCAGCAAAACTGATAATACATTGAAAAAATTCTGATGTTATTTCATATCTTTAGATACAGCCCTGCAAAAGAATGAAAGATATCCACTCCTAATATTGTGAGTTAGAGGTATAGATGACATATTTATCAGATTTGCAGGTGACATAGAGTTGGAAGAGATGGTAATCAGGATGCAAAAAGATGTTAATTGGCAAGATTATTGAAATGATTAATAAGTTGAAATTTAAAAAGGATAAATATAAAGTTAACACTTGGAATCAAAATGAATTTCATAAATATAAGATGGGGAAGCATTATTTTGAAGAAGTTTGAAAAAGATGTGGGGGGTCTAATTGACCATGAAATCAGACAGGTGATGTAGCAGCCAGAAAAGCTAAAATACTTTGGGCTCCATTGAGAAGCAATGGGAGGCCCTCAGTAATAAAGTTTGGACAACACTCCAAGTACTCCAGTGCTCCCTGTTCAGTTTTGGGCATCATACTTATAAAAGTGCAAGAATTGTAGCTGGAAAGGATGTATTGGAGGGCTTCCAGGCTGTTGCCTGCTCTATGAGGACTGGGTGAAAGGAACTGGTCATGTAGCTTGGAGAGGAGACTATTTAAAGGATGGTTTGAGGGAGAGTTACTGCAAGGTTGTAATAGGTGTCTTAAGTGTTTAAGTAGCTTTTATGTAAAAGACTTAAGACTTAGACTTGTTTTATTTGGCCCTGATGGATGGAATAAGGAGCAGTCCCTTCGTGATTCCACCTATACTCCTGGAGAGGCAGAATTGTAGATTGGAAAGAATGATGAATTTGGAGTCAGGACTTGGGTTCTACATAGTTCTCTGCAGTTACTATATGACCTGTGTGATGTGTCCTTTCAGCACTTGGGCCTCAGTTTTTCTTCTCTATAAAATGAGGTTAGATAGCCCCTGAGGTCCTTTCCAGTGCTGAATGTGTGATCCATAGTAAATTTAGACTTGATATATATTTATGAAGTATATTATTAGAATTTTTTGAGGGGGCGTGGGTTTGACCGGATAGATGGCTGCTGAAGTCCTATCAGACTATAAAATTATCTTATTCTACCTGGCTTGGAGAAAAAAATCAGTAATTAACCCATGTACATGGCAGGATAGTGAGAGGCAGGGCTAGGACTTAGAATCCTTGAATATCCTAGCTAGAAGACACTTCTAAGATTATCTATTGGATCTTCTTCAACTTTATGGATGACTTGCTCCTGCTTATGGGAGTCTCATTGTTGACTGAGCCAGGATTGGAACTTTGGGTCTTTTAAAGCCTTTCCCTCCAATGCTGTCTTCTACTCCGTGCTGCTTTGCTTCGTGTTCGCTGATCATGGCATTTTAAAACACTTTTCATATCCATGACTTCTTTTGAGTCTTGTTGGGGGTAACTTTTACTCTTAATTAACAGATGAGGAAACCAGTTGAAGTAGAGGAAACAGTATACCTACTGTCACACAGCTAGTTAGTAGCAAAGTGTAAACTAGAATCTGTGTCTTGAAACACATAGATCAATCAGTGTTCTTGTCACTGCCCTACACTGCCTTATGACCACACTGTTCTGAAGTGGAAAGACCACTGAATTAGGAGTCCTAAAATTTACAGACCTTCCTTTTCGTTCCTGGCTCTCCGCCTGTCAACTTGTGTGATTTTGGCAAATTATTTCCCTTTTCTAAGCCCAAATTTCCTTGCTTGTAAAATGCGGATGATTATTGTTTCTCCTACTATATTACAGAGGTTTTGTAGTCCTTCATTCCATAGAGAAACAGGGCCTAGTAGGAGGGGATTCACTTTCTCAGTCATATACCACTGGAAGAATGGATTTTGCTGAAGCAAATTGACCTGACCATAGTTACTTTTTTTTTTTGTTAATAATTTTTTTTATTATTTTCTTTGTTTTCAGTGTTCTACAATCACTTCCATGTATCTTAGATATTTTCCCCTCCCTCCCGCTCTTTCCTCCCATCTCCCTACTCCCTCCCTGAGATGGCATACAATTTTAGATAGGTTCTACACATACGTTCCTATTAAATACATTTTCACCTTAGTCATGTTGCACAGAAGAATTAAAATGAATGGGAGAAATCATAAAACAAAGCAAAATACAGTAAGAAAATGATCTAGTTCATTCTGTGATCTAATTCCATAGTTCTTTCTTTGGATGTGGAAGGCATTTTGCCTTAAGAGACCATTGGGAATTTTTAAAGTCCTTGCATTGCAATGAAGTACTAAATCTACCAGAAAAATTCTTTGCACACTATGGTTATTGCTGGGTACAAAGTTTCCCTGGGTCTGCTCCTTTCCTTCAGCATCAGTTCATGTAAGTCTTTCCAGGCCTCTCTGAAGTCTTCCTGTTCATCATTTCTTATAGTACAATAGTATTCCAAGTTATTCAGACATTCTCCAATTGATGGACATCCCCTTGATTTCCAGTTTTTGGCCACCACAAAAAGAACTGCTATAAATATTTTAGAACACGTGGGACTGTTTCCCATTTTTATGATCTCTTTGGGATACAGTCCTAGAAGCAGTATTGCTAGGTCATAGGGTATGTACATTTTTTGTAGCCCTTTGGACAGAGTTCCAAATTGCTCCCTAGAATGGTTGGATCAGCTCACAGCTCCACCAACAATGAATTAGTGTTCCAACTCTTCCCCTATCTTCTCCAACATTAATCATCTTCCTGTTTTGTCATGTTAGCCGATATGATAGGTATGATGTGGTATCTCAGAGTTGTTTTGGTTTGCATCTCTCTAATCAATAGTGGTTTAGAGCAGTTTTTCATATGATTATAGATAGGTTTAATTTCTTCCTCTGAAAACTGCCTGTTCGTATCCTTTGACCATTTACGAACTGGGGAATGACTTGTATTCTTATACATTTGACTCAGTTCTCTTTATATTTTAGAAATGAGAACTTTATCACAGACACTAGTTGCAAAAATTCCTTTCCAGTTTTCTGCTTCCCTCCTAATCTTGGTTGCATTATGTTTGGTTGTGCAAAAACTTTTCAATTTAATGTAATCAAAATTGTCCATTTTGCACTTCACAATGTTTTCTGTCTCTTGTTTATTCAATAATTCTTCCCTTCTCCATAAATCTGATAAATACACTATTCCTTGCTCCACTAATTTGTTTATAGTATCAATCTTCATACCTAGATCACGTACCCATTTGGACTTTATTCTTGTGTGTGGTGTCAGGTATTGGTGTAGTTTCCACCACGTTGTTACCCAGTTTTTCCAGCGATTTTTGTTAAACGGTGAGTTCTTATACCAGAAGCTGGGGTCCTTGAGTTTATCAAGTAGTAAATTGCTATATTCATTGATTAATGTGTCTTGAGTACCTAACATATTCCACTGGTCTACCCTTCTGTTTCTTAGCCAGTACTAAGTGGTTTTGATAAATGCTGCTTTATAATACAATTTGAGATCTGGTAGAGCTAGGCCACCTTCCCTAGAATTTCTTTTCATTAGTACCCTTGATATTCTGGACCTTTTGTTCTTCCAGATGAATTTTGATACTATTTTTTCTAGCCCTAGGAAGTAATTATCTGCTAGTTTGATTGGTATGGCACTGAATAAGCAAATTAATTTAGGTAGAATTGTCATTTTTATTATATTGGCTCAGCCTACCTGCAAGCAACTGATGTTTTTCTACTTATTTAAATCTGACTTTATTTGTGCTAAAAGTATTTTGTAATTGTATTCATATAGTCCCTGGGTTTGTTTTGGCAGGTAGACTCTCAAATATTTTATAGTGTCTACTAGCTCTAAATGGTATTTCTCTTTCTATCTCTTACTGTTGGGCTTTGTTAGTAGTATATAGAAATGCAGAAGATTTGTGTGGGCTTATTTTGTAACCTGCAACTTTGCCAAAGTTGTATATTATTTCAAGTAGTTTTTTACTTGATTCTCTGGGATTCTCTAAGTATGTCATCTGCAAAGGGTGATAACTTAGTTTCTTCTTTGCCTATTCTAATTCCTTCAATTTCTTTTTCTTCTCTTATTGCTACAGCTAGCATTTTTAGTATCATATTGAATAATAGTGGTGGTATTGGACATCCTTCTTTCATGCTTGATCTTATTGGAAATGCATCTAGCTTATATCCATTACATATAATGCTTGCTGAAGGTTTTAGGTAGATACTGCTTATTATTTTATTGAAAGTTCCCTTTTTTCCTGTGCTCTCCAGTGTTGTATTTTGTCAAAAACTTTTTTTGCATCTATGGAGATAATCATGTATTAGTTTTGTTGTTCATATGATCAATAATGTTAATAGTTTTCCTAATATTGGACCATCCCTGCATTCCTGGTAAAAATCCTACCTGATCGTAATGTGTCATTCTTACGATAAATTGCTGTATTCTTTTTGCTAAAATCTTATTTAAAATTTTTGCATCTATATTCATTAGAGCAATTGGTCTATAATTTTCTTTCTCTGTTTTGTCTCTTTCTGGTTTAGGTATCAAAATCATATTTGTACCATAAAAAGAATTTGGGAGGACTCCTTCCCCAATTTTCCCAAATAGTCTAGATAGTATTGGAATTAACTGTTCTTTAAATGTTTGATAGAATTCACTTGTGAATCCATCAGGCCCTGGAGATTTTTTCCTAGGGAGTTCATTGATGGTTTATTCAATTTTTTTTTTCTGAGATGGGGTTATTTAAGTATTCACATTCCTCTTCTCTTAATCTGGGCAATTTATATTTTTTAAAACAATCGTCCATCCCATTTACATTGTCGAATTTATGGGCTTACATTTGGACAAATTAATTTCTAATTATTGTTTTAATTTCCTCCTCATTGGAGGTGAGTTCACCCTTTTTATTTTTGATATTGGTAATTTGGTTTTCTTTCTTTTTTTAATGAAATTGACCAAAGGTTTATAAATTTTATTGGTTTTTTTCATAAAACCATCTCTTAGTTTTATTAGTTCAATGGTTTTCTTAATTTCAATTTTATTAATCTCTCCTTTGGTTTTCAATATTTTTAATTTGGTATTTACTTGGGTATTTTCAGTTTGTTCTTTTTCTAACTTTTCCAGCTGCATGCCCAATTCACTGATCTCTTCTTTCTCTATTTTATTCATGTAGGCATGGGCAGCTACGTGGTGCAGTAGATAGAGCACCAGTGCAGGAATCAGGAGGACCTGAGTTCAAATCTCACCTCAAACACTTGACACTCACTAGCTGTGTGACCTTGGGCAAGTCACTTAACCCCAATTCCCTCATCCTGGGTCATCTTCAGTCATCCTGATGGCTATCTTGTCCCTAGATTCATATGGTTCTGGAGGAGAAGTGAGGCTGGTGACCTGCACAGCCCTCCTTCACTCAAAGCAAAGTCAAGTGCATGTCATGTCATCATTTTTCTGATGGCATGGCCTTCTTAGGCAACGAAGGATGAGCACACATGCACACATATAGGCATTCAAAGATACAAAACTTCTGAGAAGTGCTTTTGCAGTATCCCATAGGATTTGGTAGGTTGTCTCATTATTGTCATTTTCTTGAATGAAGTTGTTGATTGTTTTTATGATTTGTTGTTTAACCCACTCATTCTTTAGGATTAGACTATTTAGTTTCCAATTCATTTTTTGGTCTATCTTTCCATGACCTTTTATTACATATAATTTTTGTTGCATTATAATCTGAGAAGGATGCATTCACTATCTCTGCCTTCCTGCACTGGATTGTGAGGTTTTTATGCGCTACCACATGGTCAGTTTTTATATATGTGCCATGTACCGCTTAGAAAAAGATATATATTCCTTTCTATCCCCATTCAGTTTTCTCCAGAGATCTATCATATCTACCTTTTCCAGGGTTTTATTCACCTCCTTAATGTCTTTTTTATTTTGAGGTTAGATTTATCAAGTTAAGAGAGGGAGAGGTTGAGGTCCCCCATTAGCATAGTTTTGCCATCTGTTTCTTTCTATAACTCCCTTAACTTCTCCTCTAAGAATTTGGATGCTATACCACTTGGAGCATATATGTTTAGTAATGATATTGCTTCGTTGTCTGTGGTGCTTTTTAGGAGAATATAGTTTCCTTCCTTATTTCTTTTGATTAGATCTTTTTCTACTTTTGCTTTGTCTGAGATTAGAATTGCTACCCCTGCTTTTTTTATATCAGATGAAGCACAATATATTCTGCTCCAACCTTTTACTTTTACCCTGTGTGTATCTCCCTGTTTCAGATGTATTTCTTGTAAACAACATATTTTTGGATTATGATTTTTAATCCATTCTTCTGTCCTTCAATAATTCTTAGTTTTTCTCTCCTGGATCTATTTTCCAAGTCATTTGTTTTTCCAGTTTGATATTTTACATTTTCTTCTATCTTTTCATTCTTTAGATTTTATTTGACTGATTCTTGCTGTCTCATAGAGTCGTTAGCTTCTACTTGCCCAATTCTAATTTTTATCAGATTATTTTCTTCAGTTAACTTTTGCATCTCTTTTTCCATCTGTCCAGTTATACTTTTTAAGCATTTATTTTCTCCAGTTAGTTTTTGTACTTCCTTTTCCATTTGTCCAATTTTCCCAGTTAGGTTTTGTGCTTCTTTTTCCATTTGTCAAAATTTCCCAGTTAGGTTTTGTACTTCCTTTTCCATTTGTCTAATTTTTCTTTTTAAGGAGCTGTTCTCTTCAGTGAATTCTTTTTTCATACTTTTAAAATCAGTGGTCATTTTTCTTCCGTTTCTCTAATTTGGCTTTTAAAATCTTTCTTCACCTCTTCCAAAAGTGCTGTTTGTGTTTGTGACCAGTTCCCAGTCCCTTCTGAAGTTTCAGATGGGAGTACAGTCTCAATGCTAACCTCTTTGGTATTCATATTTTGGTCCTTGTCTCCATAGAAAGATTCTATGATATTTTCTTTCCTTCTTTGGTTTTTACTCATGATAAT
Organism: Bettongia penicillata ogilbyi; assembly: GCA_023548195.1. Classification (NCBI taxonomy): domain Eukaryota; kingdom Metazoa; phylum Chordata; class Mammalia; order Diprotodontia; family Potoroidae; genus Bettongia; species Bettongia penicillata. The sequence goes on from JAJHZJ010000277.1 coordinate 2,556,848, forward strand.
AATAGTCACCCTTTTCCTGGCTTTTAAAGTAGATCTCTGCTTCTAGGGCCACAGTTCTTGTGGCTTGGACTTGAGGCTTTGTGTATTGTGGCCTCCGGTTCTTTCAGCTAGAAGCTGAAGTGCTACAGCTTATATGGTGCTGAGGTGGCTGGTGTGAGAAAGGAGAGGCCTGGTGAAGTCTTTTTGTGTTTTCCTGGATTTACCCTGGAGCTAGCTTGTTAAGTGTGGGGGAGGGGTAGTCTGGCCACAGGAGGTCTCGTCTGGCCACAGGAGGTCTCCTCTGCTGAGCTAGAGCATAGGCAAGCTCAGTGGTTGTTGATCCTGGTTGCCCTAGTGTCTTCCTGATTCCCCTGGGGTGCTGAGGCACGCCTGGGGTTCTGGTGTTGGTGGTTATGGGGCTCCTCCCCCCTGGGATTCTGGATCTCCTCCCAGTTTGCTGAGGTGGGGCTGTTTGGGACAGCTGTGGTCCTACACTTGTCCCCTACAGCTACAGCAAGAGGGACCCTCCTTAGCGATCTTCCTAGTCTCATGTGCTAAGAAACTGTTTGCCCCTTCTGCTGATCCCACTTTTCCAGGATTTTTCTGGGAAGATATTTTATGGTTCTTTCAAAATCAGTAAGGGGAGGGGGAGAGAGCATTTACCAATCACTCTGCCATTTTGGCAGATTTGGGTGATTTACAGACATTTAATCTGCAGGCTGATAATCTCAGGAGCAGCTCCTGCAGATGCCTGGAGCTCTGCAGCTCTCGCTTGATTCCACTGGACTGCTGTCCTGGCCATAGCTACTCTTGAAATGCATAGTGTGTACCCTCAAAGAAACTTGTCAGATTTTGCACTTTTTACTAGGAACATTTTGGGTTATCAACCTTTGAAGTTGATTTGAAAAACCCAACGAATGTTGTTCAATTGTGTCTTACTCTTTTGTGACCGCATGGACTATACCTGTCTGTGGATTTTTAAAAAAAATTATTTATTTTTAGTTTTCAATACTCACCTCTGTAAGTTTTAAATTTTCTCTGCCTCCCTCCTCTCTCCAATCCCGAAGATTGCATGAAATCTGAATCAGATTCTACATGTGCATTCTCATTCAACATATTTTCACATTTGTCATGTTATGTTAGGAGAATTAGAATGAAAGTAAGTAACCATGGGAAAGAAATACAAATAGAAAAAAAGAACAAATAGTATGCTTCAGTCTGCATTCACACTTCATAATTCTTTCTCTGGATGTGGATGGCATTTTCCATCATGAACCTTACGGAGTTGTCTTAGGTCCTTGTATTGCCTGGAGTTTTCTTGACAGTAGTATGAGTGACTTTCTATTTCCTTCTCCAGTGTATCGTTTTTGTCAGGCAATCAGAGGTTAAGTGACTTGCCCAAGGTTCACACAACTAGGAAGTTTCTGAGGATAGATTTGAACTTGGATCTCCCTGACTCCAGGCCTAGTGTTCTATCCACTGAGCCACAAGCTGTCAACTAATGTTCTCTTCACTCAAAAATGGGTGTAAAGGGAGGTTATAAGTGGCAAACCAGATTGTACTGGATTGGGCCCTTGTTTAAGGGGCCATCACCCAAAGGAGTGGACCACAAATTTTATAATTTAATGTCTTATAATATGCCTGTTTTAATGCCAGAGAATTTTTTTCATGGGATGCCAGAATGATGTTTTTTTTAAACCTGATATCAAGATGCACAAAAACCAGGTCTCAGCTTAGATGCTAAGTCTGGGTTGGTGGAGACCTGTATAGTATAATAGCCATCATTGCTTCAGCAATAATGATAGAATAAGAAGAAAACATTCCTAAACTGCTGAAGGTTCATAAAATACTTTCCTTACTATAATTCTTTGAATTATAAATGGGCAATCCCCTTCCTTTGAGATGAACTTCTTTCTTATCTGACTCTTTGAAACATTCTTGGTTCAAGTGCCATTTTCTCTAGGAAATTTTGAGAGTAACCCTCCTCTTCCTCTGACTAAAAGTATTCTTTCTGAAATTTTCCTAGGGTTCTTAATCAGATCTTCCTCTGATCCTATCACACAGTATAATTATTTGAATATGATAATAAATTTGAAGTGCCTACTGTGTGCCAGGAAAGGCATCAAGGTGGTGTAGAGGATGGAATATTGAGCCTGGAGTTGGGAAAATTCATCTTCCTGAGCTCAAATCTGGTCTTGAACACTAACTATGAGACCCTAGGCGAGTCATTTCACCCTGTTTGCCTCAGTTTCCTTATCTGTAAAATGAGCTGGAGAAGGAAATGGCAAACCACTTAAGTATTTCTGCCAAGGAAACCCCAAATGGAGTCATGAAGAGTTAGACAACTGAAAAGGATGGAACAGAATGGACATGTGTCAGGCACTATGCCAAGTGTTGAAGATACAAAGAGAAGCAAAAGACAGTCCCTGCCATCAAGGAGCTTAAATCTTACAGTGGAAACATTATGCAAGCAAATATATGGAAAGCAAACTTTATATGAGATAAACAGGAAATAACCAAGGGAAGTCATTGGAATTAAGAAAGTTTGGGGAAGGCTTCTTGTAGGAGGTGGGATTTTACTTTGGACTAAAAGAAAGCCAGGGAGGTCAGAAACAAAGGAGGAGAGAGTGTTCCCAGAATAAGGGATAGCCAAGAGATACTGCCCAGGAATGGTCAGGAAGCCAAAGAATATGTGTCAGGAAGTAAGGTGTAAGAAGACTGGAAAGGTAAGAGGGGGCTAGGTTATGAAGGGCTTTGAATGCCAAACAGCATTTTGTATTTGCTTCTGGAGGCAATAGGAAGCCACTGATGTTTATTGAGTAGGAGAGGGAAATGATTGAACGTCTGTTTTAAAAGAAGTTTTAGAACATTTTTAGAAAAAATTAGGTGCCTGAATGAAGGCTGGATTGGAGTGGGGAGATACTGGAGGGCAGGCTGACACACCAGCAGGCTACTGCAATAGTCCATGTGTGAGAGTTTGAGGGCCTGCACTAAAAGGATGACAGTGTCATAAGACAGAAGGGAAAGTATTTGAGAGATGTTGCCAAGGTGAAATCAATGTGCCTTGGCAACATATTGGATGTAGGGAGTGAGAGAAAATGAGAAATCCAGGGGGACTCCTAGATAGTGAATCTAGGGAACTGGGAGGGTGGTAATTCTGTGCTCAGTCATAGGGAAAGTAAGAGTTAGGGTTTAGTGGACAGTATGAGAGTGGTTTTGGACATGAGTTTAGGATGTCTACTGGACATCTATTTTGAAATATCTGAAAGGCAGAGAAGAGATATAGAAGGTCAGCAGAGAGATTGGGTCAGGAGAGGTAGATATGAGAGTCATTTGTAGTAATTAAATTCATGGAAGCTGATGAGATCAACAAATGGAGGAGTATAGAGAGAGAAGATACCCTCGGGTCCCTTTATCCTGTGGCCCTGTGAGCTTGGTCATCAAATACACAGTTTACATAAGAAACTGAGGCTCAGTAGAATATGTTTCATGAAGGTATGCTTAATGTTTTTATTTTTTATAACCCTAGGGCATTTTGTATTACATATATACACATATAAATACAGGCATGTGTGTGTATGTATCTATTTTGCTGAATTTGGTTACAGATTGAAGGTGAGAAAAAGGCACAAAGAAACTGTGACTGGTCACAGGTTATAGAACAAGAGGACTCTATAATAGCCCAAACAGAGCTCTTTGATTTACTTTGTCTTCAGGGTACCTTGGAGAGGGATGATATAAAATTGATAATGTGGTGTAATGGTGAAAGTCCAGGACTTGGAGTGGGAAGACCTGAGTTTAAATTTGAGCTCTGATGTTTACTACTTATGTGACCCTGGCAGTGTCTCCTCCTTTCTGGGCTACTATTTCCTTCTGTATCAAATGAAGGAGTTGGACTTAGATGTTGTCTAACATCTCCTCTATTTCCAGATGCTATGATCCTTCTCCTTCACTGACCCCATTTTGCCTCCTTCTTGAGTAGGACAGGAGTGCCTGAGTTTTAAGTATGGATCCAAAGTAATTCAAAGAAAATGTATTCAGGTTACCCAGGGATCATGAATGCACACTGCTACAACAAAATGATGCTGTGTTATAATACATTATACAACATCTGCCTAAGGTCATTTTGGAGAGGAACCCTCATCAACTATTGGACAGGATTGCCATGGCAACCATGAATTTTACCTGTTATTCCAGTAATGACTGCTCTTTGTTAGTGGGGTTGGAGAGAAGACAGGGATGGATTTTTAAGAGGTTCCCTGGTTTGATGTTAAAGTTCCCAAGGGCTTTGTTTATGAAGGAATCTTGAAAGTTTAAAAGGATAGTGTTTGCTAGATTCACTATTGTGTCTTGTCTGGCTAATACTTAACCTACTAAGGTTTTCTTCATAAGTATCATCCCTAGGAACTTTTATTCCAGTCAATTCTTGGAACCCGAGAACAGCTTAAAGATCTCTTTTCCTTTCTTCTCTACCCGTTGGACAAAAAATAAAGTGAATGGATTGTGCAGTTAGAAAAAGTAGAAGAAGTTGACCTTGGAGGGAATGAGTTCCCCTTCATTGGAGGGAATGAGTTCCCCTTCATTGGAGGGATTTAATCAGAACACTTTTCAGCTGAATGTTTGTTTTGTGAGATATTGGAGTCTAGAGACAACTGCATTAAAATTCTGGCTCTGACATAGCTATGTCACCTTTACAAATTATTTAACGTCTCGGATCCTCAGTTTCTTATATAAAATGTGAATCCTTTTATGAATGAGCTCACAGAGTTACAGGATGAAGGGATCCCAGATCATCTAGTCTGCTTCTCTTAGTACACTGGTGAGGAATCAGAGACGTGAAAAGGCAGATCAGGAAGCAGGGACTTTATAAACCTGAATGCAGCATAAGTATGGGAGATATTGTGATTCTTATACTGGGGAGGGGGTTTTTCAGGTAGGTGCTAGTGTAGATGGATGCCCTGTGAGGTCCTTTCCTCAGTTCTGATTCGTTGAACCATGGTGGAAAGGACCACAACTTCACTCCAAGCTGCTGTGGACCTGGCCCAGCCTCCTGCTCATTGCGGACCACCAGGGGGCAGCAGAAGCAAAGCAAGCAATGCCAGGTTGGCAGATGATTATGGATCTGGGGGCCTCAGGCTATGTGGTCACAGTCCCTGCCTTGTGATCAATGGGGTAGCGCCAGCCTCTCCTCTCTCTGTGTCTCTCGGGTTCCCCTTGCATCTTGCTGCTGCTGTATGGATGGGTTCCCCTTTGCCCTTGTGGCTCAGGCTTTGCTTGATGCTCTTGGCTGGGGCCAGAGCTTTCTGAATGCAAACAGCTGTGTTTATTTCTCAAGGGCAGCAAGGAAAACAAGGCGCTTTTTGCCTCATCGCTCCCAAGTCAAAAAAATAACCAACAGTTGCTCTTCTCCCAGTGGAAAACTTGGATTATTTTATGTTCAGCCCAGATTGCCTAGGGATCAGGACTTCCCCTCTTATCCTGTGTATGGAGGGAAAGGGAGAGGAAGAAAATCCCTTCCTAAATTATGCATTGGAATTTTTGGAGTGGAATGAACTGTTTTGTTTCCAAAATGAAAGAGACAGTGGTGGGGAGGAGGGGATGGAAAGAACCCTGAGCTGGGTTCAAGTTGGGGACCTGCCATTTGCTTGCTGTCTGACTTTGGACAAGCTATTATAGGTTTTCTTACTCATCCCCCTTCCACCCCACCCCCCCAGCCCAACATAGGACCTCATCATCTGTGCATATTGAGTGAAGATAAAATGAGAGAACCTGATGATCAACAACGGCTTCCTTTGTCCTCTTTGGGCTGTGGTCATCTTCTCTATGAAATGAAATGATTCAGACCACCTGAAGTCTAGTGGAAAAGACTTGCATTTGGAATCAGAAGACCTGGGTTGTAATCCCAGTTCTAACACGTTTTAGTTGTGTGACCTTAGGGAAGTCATTTTATGAGGCATGTAAAATGGGGATACTATTTATTCTGTGATATGTGAGCTGTTACTAACCCTCTATGGCTGCATCTTTGAAAAGCTTAGGGAGAAAGATTTACAGTCCTCGATGAGTAAGGGAGAGTCAGTACTCACAGTCAGATCTATTTTGATGGCGTTGTCTACTCAGCTGTCTTCAGAAATGATCAGTACAGAGATAGGTATCTGAGCTAAAGCTACTGAACTGCAGAATATTAGAGCTGGAAAGGACCTTGAGAGGTCATTAAGTCAAATTCCCTGATTTTGTAGATAAGGAAACAGAGGTCCTGAGTGGAAAAGGATCATGCTAAGGTCATAAAGTAAGTTAATGTCAGAACTGAGACAAGAAACCAGGGACCTCCCCTCCCCTGACTCCCAACACAGAACTCTTTCTATTCCACTATGACCCTAATGTGCACGAGGAGAAGAGAGCAAAGAAGCGTTGAGTCTCTCCTGTTTACTACCTTTGTGGCTTGTGCAATGGTTTCCTATTCTGCCATCGTACCAGGAACTTGGTGGGATGTGTGGGAAGGTGACCTAAGGGTGCGGGTGCCAGTGGAGGGAGACTGCAAGGAAGGGCAGATGTGTCTGGCTGTGAAAACAATTAACGTTATATCAATATGGATTCAGAGCTGGTTTGGCAGGTGGCCCATGTACCGAAAGAACAATTGCTCCTGGCTCAGGTTACTAACTGCCTCCATCTGGGGTAAAGGCACTTTGAAGTTTCATTTTTTCTATTAGTTATCCTTTGAACTTTACAACCAGCCTGCTTTTCTTTTCCACAACAAGGATTTAAGCCAGAATGTTTGAACAGAATATTGTTTTTTCCATGTTAACTGTTCCTCCCAGTTGCTGGACGAGTTGTAAATAAACATAGACTCATTCCCAGTACAGATACTACCATCCCAGCCTCATCCTCATCCTGTATTTAGATATGCAGTACGGTTTTTAAGATTAGTATCGATAATACCATCTTAGAACTGGAAAGGGCCCTTGATTGAGTTTGATTCAGTTTATATATAGTTAAGGTCATGAGTAGACTACAAGCTCTTCAACATCATGTCTCAGCCAAACTTTGAAACTTCCCAGCACTTAGCACAGTGCTTCATAGACAGTAGGCACTTAATAAGTATGTGTTAAAGCAGTGAATGCTTATTGTATGCTAGGTTTTAAAATCATGTAGCCCTGCTGGCTTATATATAGACAAGGAACCTAAGGCTCGGAGATAAGTAGGAAGTAACTCACAGTTGAAGAGCCAGGACTAGAAGCTAGGTTTCTGGTCTATAAGTAGCAGCCTTTCTGTTACATGCTGTCTGCCACTGGCATGTTTGTACCAGAACTTTCCTGTGACTTCACTTATTTCTACATAGATGAATCTAAAATCTGTACATTCAGCCCTGACCAGTTGAGACCTGCTTCTTGAACTGTTTATAGGATCTTTACTTGGATTCCCCACAACCCCCTGCCTGGCCCCAACACTTCAGACTCAACAGGTTAAAATCTGAGCTTTCCCCCTAAATTTGTTCCTCATGACTTTATTGTTTCTGTCTGTGGTATAAACATTCACTCTGTACCTTATCTTTAAAACCTTGAGATTATCTGCAACTTGCCCTTTTCTCAGACCATGTTTCAGCCTCATATCAATCTAGCTATCCATCCATCCATCCAGGCTATTTCACCCTTTGCCTGCTGCTCCTGTCCTGCTGCTCCTCATCTGGACCATCACTTTTCACACTGAACCCCAAGAATGAGACTTCCAGAATAGATTCCCTCAGTCTTCAAGTTAATTCACTCAATTTTGGAGCTACCACACTGTGCAGATCATTGGTGACTGTGTGGAAATTAATCTATTTAGCCCCATATATCCTTTGGTTTATCTTAGAAATCTAACCATACCTCAGTTTTCCTTCCTATTTAGTCATCCACCCAGGCTATCTCACCATCTGTCCCTATTTCTCCCTTCTGAGAATAAAACCTTATCATCACTCTCCTTTATGCTGTGTTCCCTTGTTAGAATGTAAGATCCTTGGGGCAAGGTTTCTCTCTGTCTCTCTCTTCATTCTTCCAGTTCTCTCCCCCAATCCACCTTTCATGTTTCCAGTTTAGTCTTCTTATCTATTGATCTAGTCATGTCATCTCAAATGATGTATTGTTTCAGAAAATGTGTTTCCCTTATGCCTTACTTTTCCTTTGTGAACTAGAATATGAACTATTCCCCTGTATTATAGTTTCCTGATTGCCTGACTGAGTCAAGTTCAAATTCCTTATCCTGGCATTCAGGGCTGACTACAGCCTGGTGTGCCATCCTATTTTCCCAACTTTATTTCATATTACTCCCATATGAGAATTATGTATCAGACAAGCTAGACTACTAGATTACTTTCTACCTCTGAACACCAGCCTTTCTTCTGCCTTATCTCTGCACTTTCTTCTTTCTATATTTTGTCTCATTCTTTCCCTTCTATCTAGAATATCTTAACTTCTCTTTGTTGAATTCAGGCCCATCCTTTAAAGTGAAATTCAGATACACATCTGTCAGGAAGCCTTAGTCAATATTTAAAAAAAAAGTAATGATTTTTCTCACTTTGAATCACATAAAACATCTTGCTTTGTACAAACTCTGTGATGATGTTATCCTGCATAATTTGTTATTTGGTAGAGTAATGTGTGAATGTGTCATATCCTCCTACAAAACTGTAAGCTTTGTGAGAGCAGAGATCATGTTTCATGTAATTTTTGAATGTACCTTAGCTGAGCTGTGCAAAGTGCTGTGCACATAGTAGGTGCTTAGGAGATGCTTGTGGAATTGAATCCTGTATCCTTACCTAGGCAGTTAAGTGGCATCATGGATGGAGAGCTGGATCTGAAATCTGAATGCCCTGAGTTCAAATCTAGTCTTTGACACTTGTCAGTTGTGTGACCTTTTGGCAAGTCACTTAACCTGTTTTCCTCAGTTTCCTCATGTGTAAAATGAAGCTAATAATGGCATCTACCTACCAAGGGTATTTTGAGGTTCAAATGAGATATATTCATAGGGTATTTTGCAAACCTTAAAGTTCTCTATAACGCTAGTTATCAATGCTCTTCCAGCTGAGCTATCTGGAGTCTAGAAGTAGAAGTCTAGTTCTTGTAAAGTGCAGCAATTTAGATGACTTATGGGACTTGGTGTAGCCATGAGAATTGAAGTCTTGCTTAACCTCTCTGGGCATATTTCTTCTATTAACTGGAGGTAGTTGAACTGGATAATCTTTATGGCCACCTTTGATTCTATTTGGAGTGGAGCTATAGTATTACGTAATCTATACCTATGCTATCTTTTTATAAAAGTAATCAATCCATTCTCTCATTCTACCCCCACATCCTCTCCCCTCATTAATACAGGGGAATAGTTCATTCTAGTTCACAAAGGAGAACTGAGGCATAAGGGAAACACATTTTCTGAGATAATACATCAGAACATTAGGGCAGTCATATGAATGAGATTTTAAATGGCTGCAGAGTTTAGGTCTATCCCTTCAAGTGTTTTTGTGGACTATCTATAGTAATAGAGAGTTATGAGAATAAAAACATATCATCACTCCCTTCTGCCTTCCCTTATTACAATGTAAGATTCTTGGGGCAAGGTTTCTCTCTCTCTCTCTCTCTGTTTCCATTCTTCCAGTTCTCTGCCCCCAATCCATCCTTCCCATGTTGCCATGTTAGGGATAACATGCCATGCTGCCATGTTATCCATAGATCTAGTCATGTCATCTCAAACATCCATTGTGGTTTCCTAATTGTCTGAGTCAAGTTCAAATTCCTTATCCTGGCATTCAGGGCTGACGACAACCTGGCACCATCCTCTTTTTCCAACTTTATTTCATATTACTCCCATATTAGAATTCTATGTACCAGACAAACTGGACTACTAGACTTCTTTCTACCTCTGAACATCACTCTTCCCTCCCTCTGGTGTCCACATTTTCTTCTTTCTATGTTTTGACTCATTCTTTCCCTTATACCTAGAATATCTTTCCTTCTCTTTGTTGAATTCCTGCCCATACTTTAAAGTGAAATTCAGATACATGTCCTTCAGGAAGACTTATTATTATTTCAAAAACAAATAATGATTTTTCTCACTTTTTTTGGGGTGTATTTATTAGGGAAGCCCCCTGTGTCACACACATTTAACATACCTACCCCAAATTTGATTGCCAAAAATGGTAGAGGAAGTTTGGAGTGCCCAGGATGAAGGAACAGGAGTGATGCTTGGGTGTGTGTGGGGGGTGGGGTTTGGCTTAAGGAAGAAGGGGGGAAAAGATGACTGCCTCCTTATATGTCAGCTCAGAATGTTTGAGGCTAAAATACCCCCTACACCATACACACACAGCTAGCTCCCAATGGGCAGTCTTTGTTCCTAGTGAGGAGAGACGTAAGAGGGTTGTTTTCAGTGAGGAAGAAGGGTGTCTCGCTATCTCTTGCTGCTCCTCCAGGTCTCTTTGCCATTACTGACAGTGTTGGAGGAGGGGCCTGGAGGGCAAGCGGGTGTGTGGCTAGGCTGACTTCGAATAATTGCGGTGCTGATAGGGTGAAGGGGGTGAAGGGGGCCGTGAGATGCATGGGGGCCACTGCCTGGGCTGGGGGTGGGGGTGTGGGTAAGCCATTTCCATTTTGATTCTCAGAGGCTGGAGAGACAACAGGAGGGACAGAAGGGGCCTGGGAAGTGGCAGAGGTACTGTCGTTCTGTACCATTTTTCTGGGTTGCTGCTGAGCACTGTACTCAGGGTTTGGCTTACTAAAGTTCGGGACCTCAGAATAAACCATACAGAATTTTCCCATCTTCTGCAATTCACTCTCATGGCCTGTGTAGAGTGACAGCCTTTCAATACTGAAGTATACCCCTTGGTGAGTTAAATAATGTCTCCAGGATGGATCAGGATGCCAACATCATCCCAAATAGATATATTGGTGCTTCCTGTTTTATCTGCTACTTTGCAGGTCATCACATCATATCCATCTTTTGTTTTGGTCACACAGCATGTCTCTAGCACAACGAAGATGAGATTCATATTCTTAAGTCCTGCTTTTATATCTTTCATAAAAGTCTCCGTCGTCATGCTGCCCAGACCTCCACTCCTTGCCAACTCTGGAAGATGGTGCACGCTGTTTAGCCATCCCCAGCGGGAGCCAGGGTCCTTGCCTTGGCTGGATGAAGCCTGATGGAATGTGGAGACTTGGACATTCCTGGAAGTATCCCTGATTTTTCTTAATTTCAATCACATAAAACACTTTACCTCTCTGATGATTTTATTCTGCATAATTTGTTATTTGGTATAGTACATGTGTGAATGTGTCACATAGTCCTATGAAACTGTTAGCTTTGTGAGAGCAGAGATCATGTTTTGACTAATTTTTTACATACCTTAACTGAGCTGTGCAAAGTGCCCTGCAGACAGCAGGTGCTGAGTAGATGCTTATGGAACTGAATCCACTTGGGTGGCTAAGTGACATCATGGATAGAGAGCTGGAACCTGGATGACCTGAGTTCAAATCTAGTCTTTGACACTTCCCAGTTGTGTGACCTTTGACAAGTCACTTAACCTATTTTCCTCAATTTCCTCTTCTTGAACCCATTCCTGATGAAAGTAGGTTTTCAGAACTAACACCCCTTCCTCCCATCCAATTCCTCTGTATTGGTTCTCTCTCTGATTCCTCATTTATATAAGATAATAGCATAATTAGTCTTTTAGCTGTTGTTGAATGGTTTTACTTTTTGAAATCATGTCCTACTCAGCTCTGCTCCAATGTTTCTTATAAGCTACCTAATTACTAATAACAATCTTAGACATAGGTTTTATATTATTCATATATAAAAGTTTTCACCTTTCATAAATAAATAACTTTCAGGGAATCATAATAGCTGAAAACTATTTATGAACCAAAAACCTATGGTGCATCACAACTACTCAGTACTAATGGAGCCACATTGATTAGTGATAAGGACATGATCCTTGAGAGATAGGCTGAACACTTCCATAGTATTCTCAACAGACCATCATCAATCAATGCTGAAGCCATTGACCCATTTACCTCAGACTGAAGTCAGTCCCTCCTTAGCTCAACTGCCAACTGAAGAAAAGGTTTTGAGGGCCATTAGGTTCCTTTCATGTGGCAAAGCACCTGGTGCTGATTCTATTCCTGCTTTGATTTACAAGGTAGGAGGACCATAGCTCATACAAAAGCTGACTGAAATTTTCCAGGTTATATGGCAAGAGGAGGTTATCCCCCAGGAGTTCAAGGATGCCTCCATTGTCCATTTCTATAAGGGTAAACGGAATAGATTGTCCTGTGACTATCACAGGGGGATCTCTCTCTTAGTCATTGCTGGCAAAATTCTTGCTAGAGTCCTCTTTAATAGGCTAATCCTTCACCTGGAAGATGGTCATAGACCTGAGAGCCAGTGTGGCTTCAGAAAGGGCCGAGGAACAGTTGATATGGTGTTTGCTGCCTGACAACTCCAGGAGAAATGCCAGGAGCAGAACAGAGATCTGGACACAGCGTTTGTAGATCTGACCAAGGCCTTTGACACTGTTAGTTGTGAGGGCTTATGGAAAATTATGTCAAAATTTGGTTGCCCTGAGAAGTTCATCAATATTGTATGTTAATTTCATGATGGCATGATTGGCTGGGTTCTGGATGATGGACAAAGTTCTCGTGCCTTCCCAGTTACCAGAGGAGTGAAACAGGGCTGTGTGCTTGCTCCCATGCTTTTTAGCATGATGTTTTCAGCCATGTTGATAGATGCTTTCAATGAGGATGAACACGGCATCAAGATCATTTACCATATTGATGGTAAGTTCTTCAATTTGAAAAGGCTACAAGCCAAGACCAAAATGGAGGGTGTGTTGGTGCATGATTTTCTGTTTGCAGATGATTGTGCACTCAGTGTAGCTTCTGAGGCTGAGATGCAACAAAATATGGATCAATTCTCTGCTGCCTCTGCTAATTTTGGCCTAATAATTAATACCAAAAAACACAGGTGCTCCATCAGGCACCACCACACCATCCATATATGGAACCATCAGTCACAACAAATGGAGAAGTTTTGAATACTGTGGATAAGTTTGCTTATCTTGATAGTGTACTTTCCAGGGATGTACACGTTGACAATGAGGTTGATGCATGCATTGCCAAAGCTAGCTCAGTATTTGGAAGGCTCAGAAGAAAAGTTTGAGAGAGAAGAGGTATTAGACTGACTATCAAATTGAAGGTCTACAGAGCTGTTGTGCTGACTTCATTGTTGTATGCCTGTGAAACATGGACAATCTACTAGTGCCATGCCAGGAAACTGAATTGCTTCCATTTGAACTGTCTTAGGAAGATTCTGAGGATCACCTGGAAGGATAAGGTACCAGACACTGAAGTCCTTGCTCAAGCTGAACTGCCAAGTAATCAAACTATGCTTCAGAGAATTCAACTCCGATGGGCTGACCACATTGTTTGAATGCCAAATACACACTTGACAAAAAGACTATTTTATGAGAACTTGCATGGGGCAGGCGATCACATGGTGGCCAGAAGAAATGATACAAGGACACTCTCAAGGTCTTTCTTAAGAACTTTGGAATTGACTGTGCAACATGGGAGACACTGGCACAGGACTGCTCAGCATGGTATGCCCACATAAGAAAAGGTGCTGTGCTCTTTGAGCAAAGCAGAATTGAGATAGCACAAAGTAAATGCAGGATGCGCAAATTTGAGATATCCACCCCAAATATTCACACGAACTACCTGTGCCCAACCCGTGGTAGAGCATTCTGAGCTTGTATTGGTCTGATCAGCCACAGTCTGACACTGAAATTTCACTTTACAATGGTGATTTCATTTTGGTCCTCTTCAAAGACAAACGACAACAACCAACCCATATAAAAGTTTACATTATACATACATAAAAGTTAAATAGTCTATCCTTATTGGGTCCCTTGTAATTGGTCATTGGTATGTACTTTATATTTCTCTTGCCTCTTGTATGTCAAATCTATTAAGTTCAGTGTTTTTTTTTTAACAAAGTCCTGAAAGTCTGACAAATTCATTAAATATCCTTTTTTTTTCATTCAGAATTATGCTTAGCTTTGCTGGTATGATATTTTTGACTGGAACCCCAGTTCTTTTTCTCCTTGACATATGGTGTTCTAAGATCTGTAACGTTGTAGTGTTGTTGCTGCTACATCTAATGTGATTCTAATTACGGTACCATCATATATAAATTGTCTTTTTTGTTTTGTTTTTGTTGCTTGTAATATTTTGTTCTTGAGCTAGCAATTTTGGAATTTGACTATAATTTTCCTGTGAGTTTTCCTCATAAAGTCTTTTTCAGGTGGTAATCAGTGAATTTTTTCTCTTTCTACTTTCTCCTCTTGTTCTAATGCTTTGGGACAATTTTAAAAAATTATTTCTTGTATTATTGTATCAAGATTCTTTTTTTTCTTTCTTTATTTTTATTTTTTATATTAAATTTATTTATTTAACTTTTTACATTCATTTTCACAAAATTTTGGGTTCCAAATTTTCTCCCCATTTATCTCCTCCCTCCACCCCAAAACACCAAGCATTCTAATTTTCCCTATCACCAATCTGCCCTCTCTTCTATCATCCCTCCCTTCTCTTGTCCCTATCTTCTCTTTTGGCCTGTAGGGCCAGATGACTTTCTATTCTCCATTAACTGTTTTTCTTATTTCCTAGGAGCAAGAACAATACTAAACAGATGTTCCTAAAACTTTAAGTTCCAAATTCTCCCCATCCCTCCCTCCCCACCCATTCCCTTTGGGAAGGCAGGCAATGCAACATAGGCTCTATCTGTGTATTTTGCAAATGACTTTGATAATAGTCGTGTTGTGTAAGACTAACTGTATTTCCCTCCATCCTATCCTGCCCCCCATTGCTTCTATACTCTCTTTTGATCCTGTCCCTCCCCAAGAGTGTTGATTTCAAATTGCTCCCTCCTCCCATTGCCCTCCCTTCCATCATCCCCCCCACCCTGCTTATCTCCTTCTCCCCCACTTTCCTGTATTGTAAGATAGGTTTTCATACCAAAATGAGTGTGCATTTTATTCCTTCCTTTAGTCGAATGTGATGAAGGTAAACTTCATGTTTTTTTTCTCAGCTCTCCTCTTTTTACCTCCACGAAAAAGTCTCCTGCTTGCCTCCTGAATGAGAGATGATTTACCCCATTCCATTTCACCCTCTCCCCTCCCACTACATTTCTCTCTCACCATTTACCTTAATTTATTTATGGTCCTATCCTATTCAATTTACTCCGTGCTCTCTGTCACTGTATGTGTGTGCATGCACGTGTGTACGTGTGTGTGTGTATGTGTGTGTGTGTGGTCCCACCAACTACTCAGATACTGAAAAGTTTTAAGAGTTACAAATATTGTCTTTCCATGTAGGAATGTAAACAGTTCACCTTTGGTAAGTCCCTTACGACTTCTCTTTGCTGTTTACTTTTTCATGCTTCTTCTCATTCTTGTGTTGGAAAGTCAAATTTTCTTTTCACCTCTGGTCTTTTCATCAAGAATGCTTGAAAGTCCTCTATTTCATTGAAAGACCATATTTTCCCCTAAAGTATTATACTCAGTTTAGCTGGGTAGGTGATTCTTGGTTTGAGTCCTAGTTCCTTTGACTTCTGGAATATCCTATTCCTCGCCCTTCGATCCCTTAATATAGAAGCTGCTAGATCTTGTGTTATCCTGATTGTATTTCCACAATACTGGAATTGTTTCTTTCTAGCTGCTTGCAATATTTTCTCCTTGACCTGGGAATTCTGGAATTGGGCCACAACGTTCCTAGGAGTTTCTCTTTTTGGATCTCTTTCAGGTGGTGATCGATGGATTTCTTCAATATTTATTTTGCCCTCTGGTTCTAGAATATCAGGGCAGTTTTCCTTGATAATTTCATGAAAGATGATGTCTAGGGTCTTTTTTTGATCATGGCTTTCAGGTAGTCCCATAATTTTTAAATTGTCTCTCCTGGATCTATTTTCCAGATCAGTTGTTTTTCCAATGAGATATTTCACATTATCTTCTATTTTTTCATTCTTTTGGTTTTGTTTTGTGATTTCTTGGTTTCTCAGAAAGTCATTAGCCTCCATCTGTTCCATTCTAATTTTGAGAGAACTATTCTCTTCAGTGAGCTCTTGAACCTCTTTTTCCATTTGGCTAATTCTGCTGTTGAAAGCATTCTTCTCCTCATTGGCTTTTTGAACCTCTTTTGCCAATTCAGTGAGCCTATTTTTCAAGGTGTTATTTTCTTCAGCATTTTTTTTGGGTCTCCTTTACCAAGGTATTGACCCATTTTTCATGCTTTTCTTGCATCTCTCTCATTTCTCTTCCCAGTTTTTCCTCCACCTGTCTAACTTGATTTTCAAAATCCTTTTTGAGCTCTTCCATGGCCTGAGCCCACCCAACATCCCCCTGGGATGTCTGGGATAGAGAGGCCCCGACCTCCACATCTTTCCCTGATGGCAAGCATTGTACTTCCTCATCAGAAATGAAAGGAGGAAGAAACATCTGGTCCCCAAGAAAGTAGCTCTCTATGGTCTTATTTTTCTTCCCTTTTCTGGGCATTTTCTCAGCTAGTTACTTGACTTCTGAGATTCCTCTCCACCCCCACCTAGATCTGCCCAGCTAGTGCTTGGGGTCTGAGATTCAAATGCTGCTTCCCAGCCTCAGGGCTTTCAGTGGCGGGAGCGGCTGCTATTCAATGTGAGCTTAAGTTCTGGTGCTTGGGTGGTGGCAGGGCCTTCTCCCAGGCTCAGTTCCCTCAGGGGGTTTATGTGGAGACCTTCAGTAATGGCCCTGAGCTCCTGGCTGCTGCTCCGGGAGTCTCAGCTGCCGCTGCCTCTGCCTCTGCCTCCACCACCACCTCCCGAGGGGGCCTGAGTCACGGAGACACCCCACTCCCCTCTCGGCCAGCCCAGAAGTCTCTCTCACTGACCTGGAGCGCTTGTGGGTGGAGGGACCTTCGTGGCCGCCGGAGATTCTATCCCTGAAGCCTGCTCGGATCTGCTCCTCTGAGGCCGCGTGGCCAGGACAGCACAGGGGTGGGCTCTGCGTCCGGAGCGTGATGGACCCCTGGGGACAGCTTTCCAGGGCTCTCTGGAACAGAAATCTCCTCCACTGTGTTGCTGTGTGGCTTCCACTGCTCCAGAATTTGTGGGGAGTTCTTTTAACAGGAAATTTATGGGCTGTGGGTTCGGAGCTAGCATACGTGAGTCTTTCTACTCCGCCATCTTAGCTCCTCCCCCCAAGATTCTTTTTTTGATCATAGCTTTCAGGTATTCAAATTTGCTTCATGATCTGTTCTCCAGATCAGTTATTTTTCTTATCTCTTATGTAACTTTGCTGGCTCCCCCTTGCCCAATTTTGATTTTCAAGGAGTCATTTTCCTCCTTAAAATTCTAAATCTCCTTTTCTAATTGGTTGACTTTCTTTTCATAATTTTCTTGTTTTTCTTGTAAAAGATTTTAGTAGGAACATCTAAGAGTCTACAGATGATGTGGAACCAGAGAAACAAATTTACTGAAAGGAGCTCCCTTCGAAGCTTCCCTGAGAATGAGACTCATTACAGAATGTCCAAGAAAAGATTTTTCCGAGAGACCAGAAGGCTATTTGGTGCATTTGGGATCCAAGATGAACTCTGTTGATTAAATGAACTTTGGGCATGGGTTACTGGGATAGGAGACTTGATGTTAGTTACTATTGATCATTCATGTATTATTTTGCTTTAAACTCTGTATCTATGTTTGCTGAATTTTCTTGCCTATCTTGAGACATATAAATCTCCTCTCTAAAAAAATTTGTCCATGGCTTTAGGTATTATTATCAAGGTCTGTGGTATGTTTAATCTATCTTGTTGTTCTTACATGAACTGGTCTGGAAAATTGTACACAACTGCCTCCCTCAGGGGACCCCTGATAGAATCTCTTCTCTTAGTTCACTTGGCTGCAGGGGAACAGCCTCTTACCTACCCTTGGTAAGTGGGCCCTTGTTGCCCTGTGTCTTGTCATTCTTTTTGGACTTTGCATTAGTTGCTGTGTTAAAACCTGTTCTGACCTCATACCAGAAATGCTTATATTAGTATGCCCCACTGGTAATGATTACATTAAATATTTTATAGAATTAACTTATTGACAAGTGATCTATTATACACACACACACACACACACACACACACACACACACATATATATATATATAATAGATTACTTATCTATAAGTTATATATATATATATGTCTCAAAGGGAGGAATTGAGAAGGTTAAATTGGTTCTGGATCATTTTTTATATATTGTATTTGCAAGTAATTGTGTTTTTTTTTATTCTGTAACTGATCAAGTTATAGTTCTTGGAATTTAGTGCAGAATTTCATCTGGCCTGTAGTGAGTTAAGTTTAGATATTCAATTCTCCTGCTTAGCACTCTTTTATTCTTGGCTCAAGGAAATCTGATATCCTTGAGGAATGTGAGTGGACATCAGGGAGTCTGGTCTTTTATTTTTACACCATGAGGCTATACTTCAAGGATGACCACTTTTCTTTCCAAAGACATCTGATAGAATCGTTGCAGAGAGACTCAAACAGTGAACATTTCTTAGTCACAGGAGGAAAGGAGGGGGTTGTTGGCTAGACCTTATTTCCAAAGTTCCAAGCAATCAAAACTGATCCCCTAATTTAAATATGTAAGCAGTCATGTTGTCCTCAAGCCCATGTTGTGGCTTACACTGCTCTGTTCCTTGTTCAAATGAGTTAAGTCTTAAACTTGGGATCTTTGGCATAAATTGAGGCAAACCATTGACTCTTTTGTTAATAGATTCAGAACCCTATTAGTAAACTGTTATCTTGTCTGGAGAGAATGATCCTCAGTCTAATTTTTTTTACATGCTATGTTCTCTTACCTCTATCCCTTAAAATCCTTAGTTTCCTCCAAAACTCATATAAAAAACTGTCCAGCCTAATTGCTGTGGGCTGCCGGGTCCTCTTACCTATTCCAGGTCTTCGGTGATCAGCCGAGTATACTTATGGGAGAGGAGACCACCAGAGTGAAGCAGAGGTGTAGGCTTTATTACAGATACAAGCTACATGTTGACATGCAGTACGAGTTCTCCCCGAGGGAGCCTCCTTCTCCTTCCCGAGGAGAAAGGAAAACCCCTTTCTCAGGCTTTTCTCTCCCCAGTTAAGCTCTCCTAGTTTGCTCGTGGACAGTGTGCTCTCAGCCCCTTAGCCAATTAACAAAACCTGCTCAGACCACGGACCAACTTCAAGGGTGGGATGCTCTCCCCAGCAAGTTCCCACTGAGAAGAGGTGGAAAAACAAGATAACTCGTATCTCACTCCTCAATTCCCAGCTGTTCTCTGGGAGGGCCTCGTGAGAGCTCAGTGGTTAAGTCCTCACCTTTACCTGACCTGAGACCATTCATGTGAGAACTGAGCTTGTGCCTTAACAAAAAACTTCTCCTACATGAAGCCTTCCTGATACCCCTAGATTAAAATTCTTCCTTCTACCATCAAAAATTGCTTTGTATTTATTTTGTGTGTATTGTGAATATACTTATATGTTGTACCCCATTGCTTTCTCTAGAATATAAGCTTGAAGGCAGAACCTGTTTCATGTTTGTCTGTGATACCCATAGCTGCTATGAATATACAAATGTATTTCCAGGGTTGAATTGCAAAATATAACAAACTCTTTTCCTCAAAAATGAAGCCAAGATATTTTATTCAGATACCAGAAAGCCGTGGTGATGAAAAAGTTTATACATCTCACCAATCATGGTGATGGTTTGTTAAAAGGAAAATTCTTTGTTTGGGTTTTCCCCCTGGTTAAGGAGACAAAGTTCAGGAAAAAAGTAATTAAAAGGAGTTTATCAAAAAGTACATCAAGGTAGCAACATGTTGCTGGGCTGCTCACTAGAGATCAGCAAGGAATTCAAGATGGAGCCAGTTTTTATTGGTAACTTTTGTAATGAGATAAAGAAAATTAAGATAGGTCCACATCAACAAAAGGGAACAGATCATTGTGCTGCTCCCCAATTGTCAGTATTTCCTAATAAACAGGCAGGGGGTAACCTGCCACAATGCCCAAATGGCAGGTAATACAAAAGCTGCAGACTAGATGATGCCTCCCTCAACAGGGCCTCCCCCAACTCTGATTGACAAGCAGGACCGAGAACCACAAGGTCACTGAGAGCATAACTTTTAATAAGTCATTCAAAAATTACCAAGTGCAGAGAATTGGAAATTCAGTTAAAAGTATCTGTAGCCTAAAAAATTTCATACCTAGAACAAATAATACTCTGGAGATCATAAGGTAATAACTTTGAGCTGTAAGACACCTTAGAGATCTCAAATCCCCTCATTTTATAGATGGGCAAACTGAGGCACAGAAAACTTAAGTGACTTACTTGCCCAGAGTCATATAGCTAGTATATGAAGTGGGATTTAAATGTAGACCTTCTTGACTCCAGGTCCAGTGCTTTATCCAAGGTACCATCTTGCCTCTCTAAAGATGAAAAACTCTCTATCCAATACTATGGACAGGGATAGAAGAATAGGGAAAAGAAAAAGCTGAGAAATGGTTTGCCTTTCCCCCTTTTCCTTCACTAACGTTGTACATGGTCCTATAGCTTAGGGAAGAGTAATTGCTTTTCTTAAAAACAAAAAACAACAAAATCCTCAGTTTCTGAGGTAAAAAGTCATGGCAGAGTCTGCTCTTCTCAAGGGGAAGATTTCAGGGTATCATTATGACTAGCTGAAGCTAGAAGCTGAAAGTAGATTTCCCACAGCCATGTTCTCAGTGAAGGAAATTGTGCTTAGGAATGTCTAGTTGAGATGTGCCCTGGAGAGGAGCATCTGGTCGAGCAATGTGCAGCTCAGCAGCATCTGGTGGAGACTACTTGTCTAGTGGAGATCAGTGGGGAAGTGGCTCAAAGGGAGCAGTGTGATAGTGGCAGTAGGAGACCAAAGCAGCTCTACAAGCTCTGGAGGCATGTTACCTCTCAATGCATACCCTTGCCAAGGATATTCCTTTTGTATGTATCCCTCTACATCTCCTTGACCACATGGGCTCCCTGGATGCATTCCTCTCTACAGTTGTCCCTACCTGAGCTCACTTTTCCCACTTATAGCATATGAATCTGAAGGAAAATGTGCCCCAGGATTATGGGGCAAGTGCCTAGGACATTCATCCTCCCCAGTGAGGAGAGAGTACATACCAATGGATATTAGAAATCTAATTACAATAGATTTAACATGTTGAAATCCTTGGACATCATACTTAACTTTCTGGAGACTCACTTATCTCATCTCTACAATTAGAATGGTATTTACACTATGTACTTTACCAGGAGTATTATGAAAGTATTTCTTAGAGCGCTACAAAAGTTTGAGCTAAGATTTTAAAAAATCGCCTGTTTGGCAACTTCCCCAATTATGAGGCATTTATTTTTCTTCCTTCTGTCTCCCTCCTCACCAAGGGAAAAAGAAAAAAGAAAAAGATAGCCCAGTCAACAAACACAGTGAAACAAACAAACAAAAAATCCCATATTGTTTATGTTCAAAAAATGTACGTCTTATTCTGTGTATTTGGTTCATCATCTCTATCAAGAGGTAGGTAGCATGTTTTGTCATGGAGCCTTTGGAATCATAGTTGATCATTATGTTGATTAGAGTTCTTAAGTCTTTCAAAATTGTTCATTTTTGTAATGTTGTTATAGTATAAATCGTTATCCTTGGGCTCCTCATTTTACTTTGCATCAGTTCATATAAGTATTCCCAGTTTTCTCTGAAGCTATCTCTACCATTTCTTACAGCACAATAGTATTCCATTATATTCATATACCAAAATTTGGTCAACCATTCCCCAGTCGACGGGCCCCCTCTCAGTTTCCAGTTCTTTGGCGCTATAGAAAGAGCTGTGATAAATATTTACATAAACATTCCACTTTTTAATTTTGGTGTTTTTGGAGGTACAGGCCCAATGGGGGTATGGTTGCTTGAAAGGGTATGCATAGTTTAGTAACTTTTGGATCATAGTTGTACGTTGTTTTCCATGATTGCTATAACAATTCATAGATCCACTGATATATATCAATGTGTCTGCTTATTAACATAGGCTAATATACTTCCAGGAATTCATAAATTATTAGGTAATCAAGCATGTATTGAAATGGATACATTTGAAGACTGTAGCACATTTGATTATATAACCATATCAGTTTATTTGTACCACCATCTAGTGTTCTTACAGATTATATTTAAAGTTTCTTCTTTCCTCCCTCTCCTCTCTCCATATATATACATGTATATATATATATATATGTGTGTGTGTGTGTGTATATGTGTGTATGTGTGTGTGTGTGTGTGTGCAGTTTTTTTGGAAGAGGAAGGAGAGCAGGGGATGAGGCTGAAAGTCTACTCCACTAAATGGATTGATGAACATTATATCAGTGCTTGAAGTTATGTCTTGGGATGTATAAGCACTATACTAAGTGCTAAGGATATAAAGAAAGGCAAAAGACAGTCTTTGCTCTTAAGTAGCTCATGGTGTAATGGGGGAGACAAAATGCAAATAACTATGTACAAAACATGATATGTATAAACATGATAAATTGGAGATGATCAAGAGAGAGAAGGCCCCAGCATGGAGGGAAATTGGGAAATGAGTTTTGTAGAAGATGGGATTTTAGGTACGACCTGAAGGAAGCCAGGAATGCTAGGAGTCAGAGATGAAGAGTGTGGAAATTCCAGGCAAGGGTGATAGCCAGTGAAAATGCATGTGGATATGCAGTGTCTTATGTAAGAAACAGCAAGGAGGGCAGTCAGGTCTGGATCACAGAGTATGTGGAACAGAAAGAATGTAAAGGTAGGAAGGGGTCAGATGAGGTCACCATTTGAAATAATATGGAGAGAGAACATAAAAGGACCCAGGATGGAGCTTTGGGGTATACCAGTGGTTGATGGGAGTAAGCTGGAGGAAGATCTAGGAAAAGAGGTGCAGAAGGATTGGTCAGAGAAGTAGGAGGAGAACCAGGAGAGAGCAGTGTCATGGAAACTTAGAATGGAGAGAGTATCAAGGATAGAAAAGTGATCAACAGTGTCAAAAGCAGCAGAGATTAAGAAGGATGAGGACTGAGAAAAGGCAGTTAGATTTGGCAACTAAAAGATTATTGATAACTTTGGAGAGAGCAGTTTAAATCGAATGATGAGGTCAGAAGCCAGACTGTAGAGAATTAAGGAGGGAGTAAGAAGAAAGGAAGTGGAAAAAATGATAATAGACAGTCTTCTCAAGGAGATTAGACAGAAAATGGAGAAATAGGATGAAAGCTAGCAAGGATGAATAGTTTAAGTGAAGATCATTTAAGGGTGGGGGAGACAGGAAGGTTGATAGCAGTAGAAAACAATCATTAGATTGGGGGAGAATGAAGATAAATGGGAGAATGGGGATAATAGTGAAGGCAAGTCGCTAGAGAAGACACAACGACAGGTCATCACTTATGCATGTAGAAGAAGGGTTTGCCTTTGCCAGGAGAAGCGACACCTCTTCTGTGAGGCAGGGGTGAAGGGAGAGTTAATTGTAGAAGGCATTTGAGTGATGTAAAATGAGGAGGAGGGGAGAAGAAGGCACTCTTGGTGGCTGTCCTAAATTGTTCCAGTAAAAATTAAGGCAAAGTTCTCAGACGACATGGTGAGGGAGAGTTAGAGCTGTGAGAAGTTTGAAGGCAGATCAAAGGTTTGAAAAAACTAAAGTGGTGAATGGGATAGAGTCAATTAGGGAGGTGATTGCCTTGGATTGATTGTCTTGCTGCAGGGAGGGTCCAGTTGAGATTATGCAATAAATTTGTAGTGGATCCAGTCAGAACTGTTTCAGGATAAAACAACGAATGGTGATAGAAATCCATAACTAAGGCTTGGCAGCACAAGGTCAGCAGTAGGACAAGGGGTCAAGGGACTTGAGAGAAGAGTAGAGTTGAACTGGCTCACTAAGGGGATTAAGATAGGGAACGGAGGAGAGTAAAACCAGTGAAAGGATGATGGCCTTGGAAAGAAATGAGGGTTTAAGGGACTGGAGGTCAGGGTGAAGATAGAGAACAGGATTTTGAATTGCAAGGCAGAAGACATGGAATAGCAACAGATTTTGATCAGATAAAGGCATTTCAGAGTCCATGAACATGGAACTGGAACATTTGGGGGTGATGGTGATCAAGGGTCTTACCATATCTGTGTTTAGTTCTGGTAGCATGACATATGAATCATAATACCAAAAATTTCTTTATAAATTCTTAAAATAGGTTTTACAGTCTAAGGAAAAAATAGATTGTAAGTGTAAATATGTCTTTGTTGTGATATGCATTTATTTTCTATGATAATTTTTCATATTATATTGATCAACAATTTGATCATAAACGAGCTCTTCTAATTCCATTGCTTAGCTATGTAAAAACTGATTAGCTTTAAATGAATTCCTTTAAAAATATTTATAGTTGAGAACAAGTCTTTGCTTTGTATGTTTAATAAAAGGGGAAGACTATGATTTCAGGTATTGCCAGTGGGATAGTTTCCTCTTACATTCAGGCATGATTTAAAGTGGGAAAGAAAGAGGAGGCAATTATTTCTTCTGGACAATGAGCAGGACTAGCCTCAACAAGGGTAGAATAGTGTTACAGAGTAGTACTATAGGCAGAATATAGTATAGGTAGAATAGTATAGGTATACAGTGTTATTTGAGGGAATACTGGACAAGGAAGACAACCATAAAATAGAAATTTCTGCCTGCTACTCTATCATTTTTAAATAAAAAAGTTTTTATTGATACTTAATATTTTTTAATATTACCATAATTTACCCCAGTATCCTCCCTTATTCTTCTCAGATAGCCATCCCATGTTACAAATAATATTTTTAAAGACAAAAAGAGAAAAAATCAGAATAACCAAATAATATATAAAATAGTTTCAAAATATGTGCAATGTACAATACTTATGAACCTCCCACCTCTGCAAAAGGGTGGAGTGGAGGTATGTTCTCATGAGTATTTGTTCTTTATAATTTTTCAACATTTACATTTTTATGTGTGTGACTACAGCTATATTGTTATAGTCATTGCATATACTGCTTTCTTGACTCTGTTAACTTTATTCTACCTCAGTTCATGTAGCTGTTTCCACGCTTCATATTCATAACATTCATAATTTCTTATAACATAGAATATTATGTCCCATTCATATACATAATTTGTCCAGTCCCCAGTTAATGGACATCTACTTTGTTCCTGATTCTTTGCTATCATAAAAAGTTCTGCTAGAAATATCTTGGTATCTATAAGGACTTTCTTCTTATCAATGGCGTTCTTGGGGTAAAATCCTAGTTGTGAAATCTCTAGGTCAAAGGGTAAGTACATTTTAATCACTTTATTCGCATAATTCCAAATTATTTTCTAAAATGATTGCACTGATTCACAGCTCCACCAACAATGCAATATATCTATTTTCCCACAATCTCTCCAGTATTGACTATTTCCATCTTTTGTCATCTTTAAAACTTTACAGGGTTTGAGGTAAAACCTCAGGCTTATTTCAATTTTTATTTCTCTTATTAGCAGTGATTTCAAGCATTCTTTCATATGGTTGTAATTTATTTTTCAAAGAATTGTTTGTTACCTACTTAAAATTTCTTGCCTTCTCAATGTGTGTGTATGTGGGGAAGTAAGGGAAGGAGGGAGAAAATTTGGAATTTGGAAAAGAGAATGTTAAAATTGCTTTTGCTTGTGATTGGGGGAAAAGTAGAATATTAAATTTTAAAACTATAAAAAATAATTGTTCATATCCTTTGACTATTTTTCTACTTTGGAATGGCTTTTGGTCAAATATATATATTTGTTAATTGTTCATATACTTTGAATATAGAATATGTATCAAGAAATCTGATACATAGAATTGTTATTTTCCTATTTGGCTGCTTCCTTTCTTGTCCTAGATGCATTAATCTTGTTAATTTGGAAGCTTTGTAGTTTACATAAAGTTATCTGTTTCATCTTCTATAATTTTCTCTATCCCTTGTTCGGTTAAAGTACATCTTTTACCCATGTCTATGAGAGATAAATAATCTTCTTCTCTCCTGCTTAAAAAAATATAGCCTTTAATATTAAGTTCATGTATTTATTTAGAATGTATTATGGAATATAGTGTAAAGTGTTTGTCTAAGCCTAAATTATTTCAGATTGCTTTCTGGTTTTCCTGGCAATTTTTATCAAAGTGGGAGTTTTTTTTTCTCAATACTTTGTTTTCTGGTATACTGCACTGTTGAGTTCTATTGTATCTGGTTCTTCCTTATCTCTATTTTTTTTTTTTTAGCAAATACTAGATGGTTTTCATGATTGTTTGAAGTTTGGAAGTGCTATTCTTTTCATTATTTCCCTTGATATTCTAGATCTTTTATGTTTCCAAATGAATTTGTTACCATTTTGCCAAGTTCTATAAACTGTTCCTTTGATCTGATTTACATAGCATTAAAACTGTAAATCAACCTTTGGTAATATTGACCTTTTTATTATATTGGCACAGTCCAACCATGAACACTGACTATTGCTCCAGCTGTTTATATTATTCTTCATTTCTTTAAGGATTCCTTTTTAATTGACTCTGTAGAAGTTATTTTGTGTACTTAGGTAGATTGATCCCCAGATACTTTGCACATCTTGTACTTATTTGGAATTGGATTTCCTTTCATGTGATTGCCTCCTAGTTTTTGTTATTATTGTATAGAAATGTTGATTTGGAAGGATTTATTTTATAGCTCACAACTTCGTGATACTATTCTCCATTAGTATCTGCTGTTTCTCTAGGATTTTCTTACTAACATATTATCATCAAATAGGGATAGTTTATCTTCTTTCCCTATCTCTATGCCTTTTATTTCTTTCTCTTGTCTCATTGCTGTTGCTAGCATTTCCCAGAACTATATCAAATAGTAGTAGGAAGAGTAGGCATCTTTAATATAATTAAATATTCTATTTAATGAGAAAAGTTTTAATTTATTCCTATTGCACGTGATGCTTTTGTTGTTACTTCTTGCATTGCTTCTAGATGGATACTTTTTCTGATCTTAAGAAAAGGTACTTCTATGTCTATTTTTTCTAGGTTGTTTTTGTTTTGCATAAAGGAATGTTACACTTTGTCAGAAACTTTTTCATCATCTTTTGAGATAGTCATGGTTTTTGGATGTTTTGGTTTTTAATATGATGAATTTTTTTCCCCTTAAGGTTGAATCATCCTTGCTTCATTGATATAAATGCAGCTTGATTATAATGAATTGTCTCTTGGAGATTTCTCTGTTGTCTATTTGACAGCGTTTTATTTAAAAATTTCTAATAATATGCTTTAATAATATTGGTCTATAGTTTTCCTTTTGTGTTTTATTCTCTTTGGTTTAGGTATAAAGACTATATTTATCTCATAAAAGGAATCTGGTAGGGCACTTTCTCAGTTTTTGAGAATAATATATGTAGTGAGGGTATCAATTATTCTTTGAAAGTTGATAGAATTCTAATGTAAATCCACTAGGACAAGAAGTTTTTTCCTTTGATAATTCCTTTACATCTTGTTCTATTTCTTTTTCTGAGATTGGGTTATATAGGTCTTTCTTTGGTTTTCTATGAGTTTGAGTATTTTATATTTTTAAAGATATTCCTCTATTTCTTTCATGTTCTCAGTTTGGTAAGCATATAACTGTGCATGGTAGGTTCTGATAATTGTTTTTATTTCTTCTGATTTTATTGTGATTTCACCTTATTCATTTGCTATTTCACTGATTTGATTTTGTGCCCTCATCATTTTAATTAGATTGGCTAAAGATTTATGGATTTTATTATTATTTTCAAAGAACTAGCTTTTAGCTGTATTGATTTTTTCTACACTTTTGTTTCCAGTTTATCTATCTAATTATTAATATTTCCTCTTCTGCACTTATTGTAGTTTTGTTCATTTTTAGCTTTCTAATTTTTAAAAAAATGTATATTCATCTTATCAATCCTCTTTTAAATTTTGTTAATATATATTTGTAGGGATATGGTTTTTTCCCCTGAGGACTGCTTTAGCTGCATCCCAGAAATTTTCCCATGTTGTTTCATCATGATAATTTTCTTTCATACAGTTATTAATCATTTCTATGATTTTTTATTTGACCTATTTATTTTTAAGGATTTTATTGTTGACTCCATTTAAGTTTGTGTCTCTCTTTGTTCCCTGAGCTGATTTTTATTTTTATCATATTGTGGCCTGTAAAGGATGTGTTCACTATTTCATCATTTTTGCTATTTGTTTGCAATATCTCTTTCCCCTAATATATGGTCAATTTTGCAAAAAGTTCCATATGGTGCTTAGAAATATGTACATTCTTTAGTGGTCCCATTTAGAAGATACTATAAGCTTCTTAGCTCTAATTTCTAAATGGAAGTTCCTTCTACCTCTTCATCCTTGCCATTGTTGGTAATTTTCAGAAGTACTCATGATGTGAGTTTATTTTGTGTCCGGCTTAACTGCCATGGGCTACCGGGTCCTTCTTACCTAACCCAGGTCTTCAGTGGCCAACCGGATAAAGGTAATGAGAGAAGAGACCTCCAGAGTCAAACAGAAGCCTGGGCTTTATTCTGGATACCAGCTACATGTCAGCATGCAGGATGAGTTCTCCCCGTGGAGCCCCCGGAATCCAACCCCCAGGCTTTCCTGTCCCCATTTAAGCTCTCCCAGCTGCATAGTTTGCTGGTGGACAGCGTGCTCTCAGCCCCCTAGCCAATTAACAACAGGTGTGCTCAGACCACGGACCAACCTCAAGGGTGGGATGCTCTCCCCAGCAAGTTTCCACTGAGAAGAGATGGAAAAACAAGATAGCTCATGTTTCGCTCCTCAGTTCCCAACTGTTCCTTGGGAGGCCTCATGAGAGCCCTGTGGTTTAGAAGCCCTCTCCTTTACCTAACCTGAGACTGTTCGCGTGAAAACCAAGCATACACCCCAACAATTTTGTATCCTGAAATATTGCTGACATTATTAATTGGTCAAATGAATTTTTAGTTGACTCTTTAGGGTCATGTAAGCAAAACATTATATCATCAGCAAAAAATGATAACTTTATTTACTCTTTGTCTGTTGACCCAACTCTACATTCCGAATATAAATTCAGCCAGGTCATAATGTATAAGCTATGTGATGTATTGTTGCAGCCTCCTTTCTAATATTTTATTTAAAATTTTTTATATCAGTGTTCATTATGAATATTGAATAGTAGTTTTCTTTCTTAATTTTAACTCTTCATGGTTTGGGTATTAAAAATATTGTTGAATCACAGAAAGAATTTGTAGGATCTCTTCATTTTCTATTTTTTCAAATAATTTATGTAATATTCGAATTAATTGTTCTTTGAATATTTGATACATTTCACTTGTGAACCTTTCCCCTCTTTGAGAGTTCATCAATAACTTGTTCAATTTCTTTTTATGAGATTAAGTAATTTAAGTACTCTCTTTCTTGTTCTATTAATCTGAGCATTCAATATTTTTGTAAATATTCCCTATTTCACTTAGATTGTCAGTTTTGTTGACATACCTTTGGGCAAAATAGTTTCTAACAAGTTTCTTTATTTTTACTTCATTTGTTGTAAATTGATCTTTTTCATTTTCCTCTTGGTAATTTGATTTTCCTCTTTCATATGTTCAATAATATATTAACTAATGGTTTACCTATTTTATTGACTTTATCCCCTCCTTCTCTGCCCTCCCCCAAAACCCCCCAGCTTCTAATTTTGTTTATTAAATCAAAGATAGCCAGACATCATGGTACTTGTTTGTAATCATTGCTACTGGAAAATGTTGAGGCTGGTGCTTTACTTGAATACAGGACTTTGGAGCTGCTGTAGGGATAAAGCTGATTGGGTGTCCTCATTAAATCTGACACAAATATACTGAATCCCTGGGAGCAGAAAGCCACCAGATCACATAAGGTGGCCCAGGTCAGAAAAATGGAGCAGGTCAAAGTCTGCATCTTAATCATGATGGGATCAGATTTGAGTGGTCTGAGAATATTTTCAGTTTGAGTGAGATAGGGAGATTTTTTCTTTCAATGTTGTTAATCTCTTTGTTTTTTTTTTTTAATTTAAAGTATGTTTATATGATGTTTAACTGGGCTTTAAACATTTATTGCTTTTCTAGTTTTTTTTAGTTGTATGCCCAATTTATTGATCTGTTCC
The DNA here is from genome assembly GCA_023548195.1 of Bettongia penicillata ogilbyi. NCBI lineage: Eukaryota > Metazoa > Chordata > Mammalia > Diprotodontia > Potoroidae > Bettongia > Bettongia penicillata. The sequence continues at coordinate 2,587,062 of JAJHZJ010000277.1, forward strand.
TTCTTTTGTTTATGAAAGTGTTTAGAGGTATTAATTAGAAGAAAATTTTCTAAAGATTGTTCTAGCTGCATCCCCCAGATTTTGGTATGTTCTTTCATTGTTACCATTATCTTTAATTACATTATTATTTGTTTTTTTGTTCTTTGACATACTTATTCCTTAGGCTCGAGTTAATTTCCAATTACTGCTTAATTATTTTTTCAGCAATGCTTTATTGAATATAATTTTTCTTGCATGGTGCTTAGTAAAGTATGTATCTAATACTGTTGCTTTTTGGCATTTTATTATGAAATTTTTATACTCTAATGCATGGTCATTTTTTGTAAGGTGTCATACATAGCTTAGACATATGTATTTGCCTTTTTTCTACCTTGCTTTCCTAGAGACTTTGGAGAATTTCCTTCTGGTGAGATTAGGATTTTCTCTCTCTTGGTTCAAGATGAAGTATTATCTTGCTTCCATCAGAAGAAATCATTCATTCTTCTGTATTTTTCTTGTTTATTCTAATTTGTATAACTGTTTTATTTATTATTTTTTATTGCTGTTTTTCTTGTTTGCTGTTCAATATTTCTGATAGTCTTTGTGTAACCAGTCTTTGTCTTTGGTGGGAAGGAACCAAGCTGATAGATGTTAAGTTTGGTGATATCTTTTTTCCTTAAGGCATAGAGACCAGGGAAATGTTTTTTGTTTTGAAGCTACTGTCCAGTGTACAAGGCAGATAGATGTACAGCTGGTTCTTGTTACTCATGGTAATTATAGTCTATAAAGTTACTGTGAACAAAGAATTAGCAAATATTGAACTATTGCTCCTAGAGGCAATATTGGATTAGGTTCTGAGAGCCTCTGATTACATCATTTACTCTAGCACTTCCCAGAGCTGCTTCACTTACAGATTAGTGAATTTCCCTTTCCTTTATCTATTGCTGATTCATTAATACTGAACTTATGGTCAATATCACTGAATAAGCTGGAAGGAAACTTATCCAACTGTACCTTTTCTCCCTAAGGCACATCACAGCCTTCCTGTCCTTAGGACCTTAGCACTTCAGTACCATCCTTAGGAGTAATTTTAGACAGTGAAATCAACAAAAACACAAACGAGAAAAACAAAAACCGTAGTTTAATAGATCACAAAAAAGATAATTGTTTAAAGTATGAAACTGAAACAAGAAGGCAGAGGGTCTTCAAAAGGACCTCAGCTAGAAATGTGGGCATAGGGTACCTCAAGTTTTTGCTACTGTTAATATTGAAGAATGATTATGAAAATATGAGCATAGATTTTGGGGTGACAAATTTTAGCAAGTAGGTGAAACTGCAAATATGAAATCTGTAAATAAAGAAGGTGAAATATATTTCTAGTCCATTACTCCTCTGAGGAGTAACTGGGGAGAAAAGTTTATCCAAACTCATGGCCCTCCTGCTCCTCTCAAGGTAGGTATTCCAGCCTCTCTTGGACAGGAGTGGGCAAGATTCCGGAGATAACGACCGAAGCCTGTGGAGAGAGCTGCATTTTGACAAGCCATACAGACATCCACGTCTTAGATGGGCACCCAAACGTGTGCATTTTACAGAGGCCATGTGCACATAAAGGTACACAGAGTAAACACGAGGATCAATCTGTGAAGAGGTTTGGGGGTGGTTAGGAATAGAGGTGGATTCTGAGGTCAGACAGAGGGGAGGAATGCATTTCAGGGATGCCAGTCAACGTGAAGGCACCGAGAGGGCACACAATGCCACGGTGCGGGAGAAGCGAGACAATGCGGAGGAGTGTGCATGGTCTGTAAAACGGGGCGGTATTAGAGCACTTGCCTCCCCAGGGATTTGGAGAGATTGATATTCGTACTTGTAAAGCACTTTGCAAGCCTTCAAGCGCTATGCCAAAGTCCGCTCATTATTTATTAACATGCCCGGAGAGCAGCCGTCACCCCCGGCCACCCCAAGCTGAGAAGCCTGGGCGCTTCCCCCGCGATCCGCTATCGGCGCCCCGCCCCCGTTCCGGGCTCCGTCTGCCAAGCGCGATCGATGCCCTTCTGCGTCCAGGCCGTTTCCAGGCTATTCGCTCCTGCGCAGCCACGGTGCAAACGGACGAGCTAGGAGGGAAAGCGTGACACCACCAGAGACAGGACTTGAGCAGATCCAGAAGGATGGTCAACAGGAAGGAGCAGTCCCAGGAAAGAGGACGGGATTTGTAGTTCCTAGGCCCTTTACCGTCCCTCCACAGGCCGCTGGGCTTGTGTGACTGCGCCTGCGCCACTCGGTTGCCCAAGCTTCCGGAGGGGGCACCTGTCCCCGGAGGAGCGCGCTTGCGCATTTCTCGCGGCGGCGGCTCCTCGCTCCTCGCTCCTTCCTCGGGGATGGCTGGGGGGTGGGGGGAGGGGGGAGGGAAGGAGGGGACGAGTGCGCTTGCGCATGTGCGGCCGGCGGTCCGGCCCGCCTGTTCTCCCGGCCACACCCCCCGTGGGCTGGGCGGAGGTATTGCGCTTGCGTGCGTGCGCCGTCGTCTCTTCGTAGCCGAGTGTAGCGCGCTGGGGGCCGGCTGCGAGTGGCGGGATGGCGAGCGCCTCTGCCCTGGCGGGGAGCTCCGCGCTGGGGCTGGGCGCTGCTGGCGGGTCCGGGCCGTGGGGGAGCTCTGCGGGGGCCCCGTCCCGCTACGTGGCCGGGATGCAGGAGGTGTTTCGCAGCCACAGCAAGACTCGCGAGTTCCCGGCGCACAGCGCCAAGGTGCACTCGGTGGCCTGGAGCTGTGACGGGCGCCGCCTGGCCTCGGGCTCCTTCGACAAGACGGCCAGCGTCTTCTTGCTGGAGAAGGACCGGCTGGTGCGCTCGGCCCCGGGGGGAGGCTGGAGTGCAGGAGTGGGGGGCTTCAGGGGCCCCTGGCGTGGGGCGGCCCGGTGGAGGGCCGGCCTGGGCTGCTCGCTGTTTGCGACGACGTTCCATCTCCAGCCTCGTGCCTTTGCGCCCGCAGTCTCCCCTCCCGCCTTGGGTTCCGTTTAGGCCCTGGCGGGGTTCTGCCCCCACACGAAGCTTTCCTTGTAGCGCTGCCCTCCCCCATTAGTACTGCGCTTTTGGTAACAACTTGTCCTGGGATGAACTGGTACTTGGACCCCCTTCCCTCCGCGTGAAAGTTGGAGGGTAACGACTTTTGCTCGTTTTTGTAATTTTCACCCTGACCACAAATCCCTGTTGCTGTGGCAGGTGGTTAATGAATATCTGTCTGTCTGTCTATCTATCTATCTATCTATCGATCGATATAGGAGCTGAATTGAAATATCTGGAGATTTGGGGAGCTCAAAGTGATGGGGGACTTACATAGATGGAGGATGGAGGAGAGGGGGAGATGTTGGGGCCCCGGGCAGTGTGGGGATTTGGGATGTGAAGGTGGGAGGACAAGGGGGTGGAAGCCTAGAGGAGGGGGTGGAGGAGCTGGAAAAAGCAAAGGGACAGGCTCAAGTGGGGCCAGGAACGGAGGAGGAGCGAGGGGCACTTTGGAAGGGCCCTGGGCCACGGAGAGGGGTCGCGGTGGTGGCTGCTGTCCCAGGGAACCTATCCTATCTGAACATTCCCCCGTGGCCCATGGCAGTATTTCTATGTGAGTTAACGGATGCCACCGTCATTTTAGGTAAAAGAAAACAACTACCGAGGTCATGGGGACAGCGTGGATCAGCTTTGTTGGCACCCGAGTAATCCAGACCTGTTTGTCACTGCATCTGGGGACAAAACCATTCGAATCTGGGATGTTAGAACTACAAAATGCATCGCCACTGTGAATACTAAAGGTGATTCTCCAGAGGGAGGAAGGGACCGTCCTGGTGTACCGTAGTACATAGTGTTTATGTGGAAACTGGAGTAGAAGACATAGAGTAAAGTCCCCGTTTTGACATTTAAGCAGCTCAGTGACCTGGAGAAATGTAGCTGTAAAATTGTTATAGCTATTTTCACCCCAACATGGCAGGTTTCCCTTTGGTAAAGCATGCATGAGAGCTACTATTTCCATGCAAATTACTCACCAAAGTGATTGCTAAAGGCATGTTTTTCTGCCTATGCATCCATCTGTATTTGTCTGAAACTACTGATCTAGTGGAAGGAACCCTGGATTTCGAAGTCACCCAACTTGGACTCAAATTCCAGGTCTATTGCTTATACATACCTGGCAAAAATGGATAAATTATTTGATCTTTCTGGGCCTTTTTTCTCATCATGAGAATGATAATTGCACAATGTGCTTAGAAAATGCAGCATGGAGGCTAGAAAGAAGAGTTCAGATATGGCCTCTGAGACATATGGCTACGTCACCTGGGACAAGTCACTTACCTTATCTGAACTCTGGGCCCATAGTATCAAATTCAGATAGAATCCTTGCAGGTGCCATATTGATTTAGAAAATCATTGCTTGACATGCATTTTGAAAATTTTGTTAAACTTTTCTCAGTTACAATTTCATCTGTTTGGGCAGAGGTTTTGAGACCTGCTCTAGCCAAGTCTCTTAAAGCAGTAAATAGCAGAGGAGATACTGACCTGTTTTTGTAGAGGGACTCTTCGCCTCTCTTCACTCCTCCCCACCGTGATCCCTGTACCGGTGAAATCACAGGTCCAGTCCTTATGCGTGTCTCCCTTAAAAGTTGGTTGTGAGGAAAGTGCTTTGCAAACCTTGAGTCACCATAGAAATAGAAATGAGTTTTGATTTGCCATGTTGAATAAAGACGTCATTGGGCTTAGAATACTTAGCAGCTTTTATGATAAGTTCCTGACGTATACCAAGCTTACCACTTAATGTAGTATTCCAAGAAAAGTTTTAATCTTGTGTTGTAATAACCCCAAATGCACTTACGTATTACAAATTGCCTTCAATAAACCTTAGATGTGATAGTGCAGAGATTACTGTCTTCCTTTTGTTGACTGAATCTTGGAGGCTGTGATGTGCCTAGGATCACAGAGGCAGTAAATATAATTGGTATTTGGACCAGGTCTTCCATCTTCATGTGCTTTGTCCTTTGCATCACAGTCCAGCTGCTGTTTAGGCAATGTCTTTGATGGATCTTGGTCAAGTCAGTTGGTGTATTTTTTCCTCTCTAGGGGAGAATATTAACATTTGCTGGAGTCCTGATGGGCAGACCATTGCTGTGGGGAACAAAGATGATGTGGTAACTTTCATTGATGCAAAAACCCACCGTTCAAAAGCAGAGGAGCAATTTAGATTTGAAGTAAACGAAATCTCCTGGAACAATGATAACAATATGTTCTTCCTGACAAATGGCAATGGTTGTATCAACATTCTCAGGTAATGAGTATCACCTAGCTAGGGGTAATTTTTCTTCTTTTTATAGTTGCCATAGATTTGGAGAATATTAGAGCAGGTAGGGACTTTAGAACCTAGAATGTCTTATTGAATTGCTTAATTCCCATTTAAGGTTGTGCTTGTTAGGTTTGTGTTTTCCTATTTGATTTTTTTTTTTTTTACTGATTTTTATCCTTACCTTTTAAGTCAGTACTTTGTTCCTATGATCACTTTTGCTGCTATCTTGATGCTAGTTTTCCCAAAGATTTTTCCTCTTTTCCCATTTAGCTGTCCAGTGGAAAGGGGACTCTAGAAATCGTGAAGTCCAACGTCCTTTTTATGGATTAGGAAATTTAAGAGTCAGGGAATTGATTTGGTCTAGGTCACACTCTTGGTTAGGGGTTGAACTGAGAATTCATACCCAATACTCTTTTCATTATACTGTGTTGCTGAACTCATTGGATGCAGAGCTAGAAACCTAAATGTCTGCAATAATTAGGCTTGCAATGAGTGCTATAGTGTGAGATATTTTGGCTCTACTCCCTATGATGGATTTCATTAAAATAGCCATTTCTTGGGGAAAGACTATGTGCATCATAGTGACTCATTTGGAGATTTATGGAGAGAAGGCAGCATGGTGTAATAAAGTGAGTTGAAACAGTACTAGGTTAGATTCTGATGACTTGGATTTGAGTTCCTACTCTGTCTAGTTAACAGTTAATATTGCCTTGGAGAATTCACTAAACCATTCACCAACTCCTTTTCCTACTCTGTACAATGAAGGGGTTTAGTCCTTTTCATTTTGTATCTTGCATTTTTTTTTTTAAGAATTCATGATGTGAAGATATTCTTACTTATTATCATAACTTAGATTTATGTTGTACTTTATAGTTTGTAAAATACTTTTCTTGAAACAACCCTGGTAAGGGTAGGCCTAATGCCAGCATTATCATCCCAAATTTGACATGTTTAAAATAGGTTCAGAATGGTGCAGGGTCACATGGTTACTACGTAAGTGAATGAGTTTCATCTTGAATCTAGTCTTTCTGATTCCTGAGTCTATTTCTCAGTCTACTCTTTTTTTATTAAATATTTAAGAACTTACTGTTCCAATTATACTGTTCTAGGTTCTAAAACAGATAATATATAGGATAAGTACTGATCCTTGTTCTCAGTGAGTAAGAGGCTAGGAGGTTAAATGAGACATCAACACAGTTATGTAAGTACCATGTGAATGAACAAAGTTTGAGGAAGGAATGATAACTTCATGTTGGTAGCACTAAAGGAGCCCATCCTAAATGCCAGGTGAAGTTCAGGGAAGTACTGTAGGTAGAGATGTAGCTATGGTGGTAGCTGCATTTTTCATGTGGGGGAAGCAAAGACTGGGATCTAACACTGCCAGTGATAGCTTGCGCAGGTTACTTCCCTGTGGTGTTCTGTTCTTCTCTTTTGTTAAGTGAGGGGTTTGGACTAGATTTAGGTTGGTCTTTGTAGAGCTGGCAGGGACCTAGTCCTTTTATTTTACAGATGAGGAAACAGGCCCGGAGCAATTAAGTGACTTGCTCAAAGTAGCACAAGTAATAAATAGTCCTAGGTTTTGAACCCAAGTCTTTTGACTTCAGATCCAGTGCTGTTTCTACTTCAATGCTTTTGGCTATTGTATTTTATGATACTGTATCTTGTATTTCCCTGTTGGTCTTGAGAGTACCACTGTCCAAAAGTCACTTGGTTTCACAACCTAGGATTCTTCCTTGATTGTCCTTCCTGCTTTTCCCCTTTTTCTTTCCTGCTCTTCTCTACACTCTCATAAATTTCCAAGTTCTGTTGCTTTGGCTTTCATAAAAATCTTTTGCACTCACTATACACTCCATCTGAGAAACTTTAAATTTTTAAAATTGCATTTTTATTGCAGCCTGTGGTATTTACCTCCCTAGCATTTCTCTATTCCCTCTCCTCCTCCTAAAGATCCACTCCTTATAATGAAAAATTTAAAAGGAGAAAAAAATTCAGTGAAACTAACCAACATATTGAAAAAGCCTCCATTATGTAAAGTGTTTCATACCCTTAGTCCCCCACCTCTACAAAGAAGTAGTAGGGTAGTGCCTTCTCATATTTCTTCTTTGGGGCCAGGCTTGTCCATTACAATTTTGAGGATTCATTTTCTATTGTCTTCCTGCAAATATTTGAGGATCTGAAATTCTCAGTCCATAAGCCTTTATTAAGTGTTTATCCCATGCTAAGCACTATACTAAGGGCTGGAGATAGAAAGGAAGTCAAATATAGCCTTCAAGGAACTCACATTTTAATGGGAGAAACAAGCAAATTATTACCTACTAGATGTATAGAAGAGATGAAAGGCATTGTGAGAGGCAGGGCAGGCACTAGCCGCTAGAGGGAGTGGGAAAGGCCTCCTGCAGAAAGTGGGATTTAGTTGAGTGATGAAAGAAAGTAGAGAAACCAGTAGGTGGAGGTTGGAGGGTGAACTTTGCAGTTATGGGCAGAACCAGTGCAAAAGAAGGGAGCTGGTAGATGGGGTGTCATGGTTGAGGAACAGCAAGTAGATCAGTATAGATGGTTTGTAATTCCCTTGTCTTTTCACTCACACCACTCTAATTCATTTTTCATTTTCTCTTGCTTGAATTCTATTAGTGGCATCAATTGAGGAAAGTAGGTAGTACAGTGAATAGATCTGGATTTGGAGTCAGGAGAACCTGAGTTCGAATCTTGTCTCAGATGCTAGCTGTGTTACAATTAACCTTTTTTAGCTTCAGTTTCTTCATTTGCAAAATGGGACAATGATGTACCTCCCTCCTGGGGTGGTTGTGAGGATAAACAGGTATTTATAAAGTGTGACATAAAATAGAATGTAATGAGGTTTCATGAGAGATGGAGACAAAGTAAGTTGAGAAAATGGGAGGAAGAGAGAAGTCATATTGAGCTTACATTTATACAGTTGCTTTATAGTTTTAAAAATTCTTTCCTGTAAACATTACTAAGTGAGAGATAATCAATCAACAGGCGTTTATCTTGTACCTCTATGTGATTGGCACTGGGAATGCAAGGACAGATAAGAAAATAGGCCTACCTTCAAGGACCCTGCTGTGCATTTTATTTCAGAGACACACTTGGACATTTAAATAGTATGTAAAATAAATATAAGTTAATTTTTTCAGGGCAGGAAAGGCACTAGTAACTAGAGGAATGAGGCACATCTTCATGTAGCAGGTGATACCTGAAATAAACTTTGAGAGAAAAAGCATTTATGAAGTATTTACTTTGTGCCAGAGGGGATTCTAAGAGGTGGAGGTGAAGAGGGAATAGATTTCAATTCTGGGAGGTGGTAGGGGAGGTATAAAAGGGATAAGTATTATGAATGTTTACAGTTGAGGAGAACGTAGATCAGAAAGACCAAATGTAATTGGTCAGGTTGCCCTACAGTCAATTAGAATTTGGGTCCCTTCCCAGTCCAGTGGTTTCCTAATAATCCCAGAATGTCAGTGGGTTGCACTTTGAGTCTGTGGATCCATGTGCCTTGTCCTGTGTTTTTTCTTTCTAGCTATCCTGAACTGAAGCCTGTGCAGTCCATCAATGCCCATCCTTCCAATTGCATCTGTATCAAATTTGACCCCACAGGGAAGTACTTTGCCACAGGAAGTGCTGATGCTCTGGTTAGCCTTTGGGATGTTGATGAATTAGTGTGTGTGAGATGTTTTTCCAGGTCAGTAGCATTTCTTGCCCTTCATCTCTTGTGCCTATATTTACAGATAGCTACCCTTCCTTTGTGCCATTCTCTTTTTTTGTCTTTATTTCTTAGATGGGTTTCACACAGTGTGCTAGAGGCTTTTTGGTTTTACAGCCTTTGTGTAATATTTTGTGGCTATGAACTCAGGCCCTCCATCTGTTGTTACTGTGAGACTAGCCCATTTTCTTTTCTAGTCACATACATATGTGTTATACATAAAAAGAATTTTATTTAATAATGAACAAAAGTTCTTCCTTGTCCCCATGCTACAGGTTGGATTGGCCAGTGAGAACCCTCAGTTTTAGCCATGATGGGAAGATGCTTGCGTCAGCATCTGAAGATCACTTTATTGACATTGCTGAAGTAGAGACAGGTAAAAAAGTTCCATGTAAGAAGATTAGCATCATGTCCAGTGACAGCTGGAAAGACCATAGTTATAAACCTGATGTGAAATAACTTGTCCAAGGTATCACAGCTAGTAAGTGGCAGAGCTGACACTGCAGGGTTTTCTAAAGTTAAGAACCCAAGAATCACTTTCTGAGTGAGCTGTATTCTCTAAATGTCCCTCTACCCCAATAGTTTTACCTTTTATAAAAACAAATTTGTGGTTGTGGTGAGGTAGATTTTGTCCCTTTATATCTAGAATTGTATTTTGTATCTAATATTTAATAATATGTAGGTGCCTTTCACTTCTTCTAAACCTGAAAATGTTTGATATTTTTAGATAAAAGATTTCATAAAATTACCTTTGACACCATTTTAGAGTAGTATTGATGAATATGCAGATTTAGAGTTCTTCTGGAAGATGATCAAATCCTTAATCAAAGATATCTGAAAAGAAATTAGAGTAAAGCATTTTGATAACCCTTTGAAATGCTAATGCAGTGATGAATAGCCACTAGCTTAAATTTCATATTAATTCAGTATTCGATCTGGAGAGAGAAAGCTGATTTCAAGAAGTGAAATTGAGGAGAGCTTTGAGGCAACTTGACTTTATACTCCTTGATTCATTTGAGTTTTAGGGAATGACCAAAAACACTGGAAGATTTTTTTTTTTTTTTATTCATACTGATTTTGGATCTGGGTGAAAACCCAAAATGAAAGTTACCCCTTCTGAGTGCAGATCAACTTGTCAAATTCCTCATCTGCAGAATGAGGAATGATACATGTACTGCCTACATCATAGGATTATGAGGCAAACATTTTGTAAATGGTAAGGCCTTATATTTGCGTTTTTATTTACTCATATTGCCCTTTGCTAGAATACTTCAATCCTTTTAATATTTTCAGAATTGATTTCTGAATTTTAATTCTTCAGGTCCTATTTTTTGGTACACTTGTTTCAAAGGAGAAAAAACTTACCTTGTGTCCCATCTTGTTTTTTTTTTCTTGCGAGTTTTTGTTAATGGAATAACACCCTTAGAATCACCTAGTCCAGTCTGTATTTTGGAAACAGTGGGATGGAGTGGAAAGAGTAAAGGATTTTTTTTAGGAGCCTTGAGTTTAGATCCTAACTATTGTTTCTGAGCTTTGTGACCTTGAGCAGGGAGAGAATTTCACCACTCTAAGCCTTAGTTTTTTAATCTTTAAGAGGATAATCCTTATATGTTACTTAGGTCACAGGGTGATTGTGAAGAAGTACTTTTTAGTTCTTCAGATGGTGTAGAAATGTGAAATTTTATTTCCAGTCAATCTGTATGTGAACATATCTGACTTTTGCTTTCTGTGTATGTTGATTGTAGGTGATAAGCTCTGGGAGGTGCAGTGTGAATCTCCGACCTTCACGGTGGCCTGGCATCCCAAAAGACCCCTGTTGGCATTTGCTTGTGATGACAAAGATGGCAAATACGACAGCAGCCGGGAAGCAGGGACTGTGAAGTTATTTGGGCTTCCTAATGACTCTTAAAGTGAGATTGGAGGATCCAGTTTGCAGAGGGGAGTACTGATTCAGAAGAGAGGCTGGGATAAAGGCCTGGGAAAATCAGGCATCATTTTGTCTAGTTTATTTGGTCTGTTTTTCCCTGAGTTCATTGTCCCCCATCCCCAAACATCTTAGTAGAAAAAGAAAGTTATTTCCACTTCTGTCAATTTGAATACAGTAACACATCATTGGTAGTATTTTTGTGAGAATGGTGTAATGTTAAGAGTTTCCATTAATGGCAAAGAGCACTGAATTTAGAGTCAGAGCAGCTTAGTTCTGCTACCACCTAGAACTCTGCCTGTCTGTGCATTAGTTTTCTCACTGTTAAAATGAGAGAGTCAGATGATTTAAATCATGTTACCTTTCCTTCTCAGCGGATTGTCCTATGTACTTCAAGAATCCTAGGAGTTTCTATAGGCAGCTGAATAGGCTAACCAGTTACCTCATTTTTTATTGCTTTTAATTTTGAGATGTTGTAAAGCTACATTCTTGTAACCTTTGTTGACTGTAAATGTTTGTTGGTTTTGAGAGATGACAGCTTTACTTCTTAATCTAAGATTGCATGCCTATATTAATAACTATGTCTTGAATAGAGATGAAAAAGTGGTGCCTTAGTACCACACTCCTGAAAGTAATAGCTCCGTCCTCTGTAAAGACAGGGGGTTGGATTCAATGATTTCTGAATTCCTGTGATCCATGTTTTATAGCACTTCATTTACAGAATAATTTCCTCACAGTAACCCTATGGGGCAGGTGGAGACTTTGTTTTCCCCATTTCATAGGTGGTGAAGCTCTGGCATAGAGTGGCTAAGTAATTTACCCAGGGGTCACATGACCAGTGTCGTAGGTATTTTTACTTGAGTTACTGGGTGGTATAGCATATATATAGCATATACCATATAGATTTCAAGGTCCAAGTTGCTACCTCATTTGAATATCTCCATAAATGATGTATCTTGACTGCTCTCCTCTGCTCATTATCATTCTACTTGTGGTGCTGGGATTGATGAAAAGGAATGTAACTTTTTGGGGAAAGTATTTTTTAAGAATAATTTTGGTATTTCATCTTTTAATAAAAGTTAAATTTTTGGGCATTCTTACATTTTTGGTAAGGTCATATCGGACTTTTGTGTTTGTGTTTTCTTTATCAGAGATGGGTAAATATAATTATGGGTAACCTTGGACTTTCCTATTTTGAAATCTGATTTGAACCTTTCTGTGAAGGTGAAGCTGAGCAGTGATCATTTAAGTGATCATTTGCTTCCTTATCATAATACTAGTTCATGTTTCTTTAAGGAAAGTTTTCAAAGTGCTGTGAGGAATGCAGGTTGTTATCTTTGTTTTACAGGGTGGGTCTGTTTCATCCTGGCCAGGATCAGTTTTTGGTTCTGTACTTAAAAATCTTTATTGATAGAATTTATTTTTAGATTACCTAGATTTTCCTTGGTATCCCCCCAGTGTCTTATCTATAGCCATCTATGATTTAGAAAAGGATTCAGAAGGAAAAAAAGAAAAAATTCAGCAAAACTGATCATACGTTGAAAAAATCTGACATGTTCATAATTTCACACCTGTAGATCCACCGCTGCTCAGTTCTGCAAAAGAATGAAAGATGTCCACTCTTCTCAGTAACGTCAGTGAGTTAGAGGTATAGATGACATATTTATCAGATTTGCCGATGACACAGAGTTGTAATCAGGATTCAAAAAGATGTTAATGGGCTAGATTATTGAAATGACTAATAAGATGAAATTTAAAAAGGATAAATGTAAAGTTTAACAGTTGGAATCAAAATGAATATTATAAGTACAAGATGGGGGAAGCATGATTCGAAAGAAGTTTGAAGAAGATGTGGGGGGTTTTAGTTGAGTATGAATCAGACGGGTGATATAGCAGCCAGAAAAGCTAAAATACTTTGGACTCCATTGAGAAGCAATGGGAGGCATTCAGTGTTTGAGTTTGGGTAACATTCCAAGAACTCGGGCACTCTTCCTTGTTCAGATCACATTTTACATATTGTGTTCGGTTCTGGGCATCATACCTATAAAACTGGCAAAAATTGTAGCTGGCAAGGATGTAGTGGAGGACATCCCGGAGGGTGCCTGCTCTGTGAGGACTGGGTGAAGGAACTGGGAACATAGAGCTTGGAGAGGAGACTAAGGTATAGTTTGGGGGCAGGGCTGCTGCGAGGTCGTAATAGATGTCTTAAACATTTATGTGGCTTTCATGTAACAGATTATTAGACTTGTTTTGTTTGGCCCTGATGGATGGAATAAGCAGCAGTTCCTCCCTGACTCTCCCTTGTAGATTGGAAATAATGATGAATTTGGAGTCAGGGCTTGGGTTCTAAATAGTTCTCTACACTTACCATGTGACCTGTGTGATATGTCCTTTCACCACTTGGGACCTCAGTTTTTCTCCTCTATAAAATGAGGTTAGATAGCCCCCAAGGTCCTATCCAGTGCTGGATCTGTGATCCCATAGCAAATGTAGACTTGACAAATGTTTATGAAGCATGAGAATTTTTTTGGGGATCACAGGTTTGACTAGATGACTGCTGAGCTCTTATCAGACTATAAAATTATTTTATTCTACTTGGCTTGGAGAAAAATCAGTAATTAATCCATACTCATAGCAGGGTAGTGAGAGGCAGGGCTAGGACTTAGAATTCCTGAATGTCCTAGCTGGAAGACACCTCTGAGATTATCTCTTTGATGTTCTTTAGCTTTATGGATGAAGGGCAACTTTATGGATGACTTGCTCCTGCTTATGAGAGTCTCATTGTTGGCTGAGCCAGGGTTGGAACCTTGGGTCTTTTGTCTTTCCCTTCAGTGCTGTCTTCTACTCCGTGCTGCGTTGCCTCGTGTTTGCTGTTTATGGTGTTTCAAAATGCTTCATATCCATGACTCCTTTTGAGTCTTGTTGGGGGTAGGTTTTACTGTTAATTAGCAGATGAGGAAGCCAGTTGAAGTAAAGGAAATAGTATGCCTGCTGTCACACAGCTAGTTAGTAGCAAAATAGAAACTAGAATCTGTCTTGAGATTCATAGATCAGTCAGTATTCTTGTCTCTGCCCTATACTGCTTTGTGACCACACAGTGTTCTGAAGTGGAAAGACCACTGAGTTGAGAGTCCTAAAATTTATAGACCTTCATTTTCATTCCTGGCTCTGCCCCTGTCAACTTGTGTTATCTTGGCAAATTTTTTCCCTTTTAAAAAAAAAAATTCTAATTTATTTATTTTTAGTTTTCAACGTTCATCTCCACAAGATTTTGAGTTTCAAATTTTCTCCCCATCTCTCCTCTCTCCCCTCAAGACAGCCAAGACAGCGTGCATTCTTCTTACCCCTTCTCCCCATCTGCCCTCTCTTCTATCACACCCCCTCCCTTCTCTTATCCCCATCCCCTGTGTTTTCTTGGAGGATAAGATAAATTTCTATACCCTATTGCCTGTATATCTTATTTCCCAGTTGTATGTAAAAACAATTTTTAACATTGGTTTTTACAACTTTGCATTCCAACTTCTCTCCCTTCCTCCCTCTCTGCCTATCCCCATTGAGAACGCAAGCAATTTGATATATGTTACACATGTGTAGTTATGCAAAAGACTTTCGTAGAAGTCATGTTGTGGAAGACTAACTCTATTTCCCTCCATCCTATCCTGCCCCTTATTTATTCTATTCTCTCTTTTGACCCTCTCCCTCCTCAAAAGTATTTACTTCTAGTTATGCCCTCCTCTCATTTGCCCTCCCTTCTATTATCCCCCCACCTCCTTATCTCCTTCTTCTCAAGTTTCCTGTAGTGTGAAATAGATTTTCATAGCAAATTGAGTATGTATGTTATTCCCTCCTTAAGCCAAGTATGATGAGAGTAAGTTTCACATTTCCCCTCAACCTTCCTTCACTTCCATTGAAAAAACTTTTTCTTCTTTTTTTTAAAATTTATATATTTTAAGTTTTCAACGTTCATTTGCACAAAATTTTGAGTTCCAAATTTTCTCTCCATCTCTCCCCTCCCCCCACTCCAAAGTGCCGAGCATTCTAATTATCCCTATCACCAATCTGTCCTCCCCTTCCCTTAACCCCATCTTCTCCTTTGTCCTGTAGGGCAAGATAAATTTCTATACCCCATTACCTGTATTTCTTGTTCCCCAGTTGTATGCAAGAACAATACTCAACAGTTGTTCCTAAAATTTTGAGTTCCAACTTCTCTTCTTTTCTCCCTCCCCACCCATCCCTATTGGAAAGGCAAGCAATTCAGTATAGGCTATATATGTATAGTTTTGCAAATGACTTCCATAATAGTCATGTTGTGTAAGAGTAACTATATTTCCCTCCATCCTATCCTGCCCCCCATTTCTTCTATTCTCTCTTTTGAACTTGTCCCTGCCCAAGAGTGTTGATTTCTAATTTCTCCCTCCTCCCATTGCCCTCCTATCACCCCCTCCCACCCTGCTTATCCCCTTCTCTCCCACTTTCCTGTATTGTAAGATAGGTTTTCGTACCAAATTGAGTATGCATGTTATTCCTTCTTTGAGTCAAATGTGATGAGAGTAAGCTTCATGTTTTCCCTCTCACTTCCCGCCTTTTCCCTCCATTGAAAAGTCTTTTCCTTGCCTCTTTTATGAGAGATAATTTGCCCCATTCCTTTTCTCCCTTTCTCCTCCCCATATATTCCTCTCTCACCTCTTTATTTTTTTAGGTATCTTTCCTATTCAAGTCACCCTGTGCCCTTTGTCTATATGTAGATAATCCCTCCAACTACCCTAGTACTGAGAAAAGTCTCAAGAGTTATAAATATTATTTTTCAGTGTAGACAGTTCAACTTTAGTAAGTCCCTTATAATTTCTCTTTCCTGTTTACTTTTCATGTTTCTCTTGATTCTTGTGTTTGAAAGTCAAATTTTCTATTCAGCTATGTCTTTTCATCAAGAATGCTTGAAAGTCCTCTATTTCATTGAAAGACCATTTTTTCCCCTGAAATACTCAGTTTTGCTTGGTAGGTGATTCTTGGCTTTAATCCTACTTCCTTTGACTTCTGGAGTATCATATACCAAGCTCCTAGATCCCTTAATGTAGAAGCTGCTAGATCTTGTGTTATCCTGATTGTATTTCTGCAGTACCCCAAAATTGTTTCTTTCAGGCTGCTTGCAAATTTTCTTCTTTACCTGGGAGTTCTGGAATCTGGCTGCAATATTCCTGGGAGTTTTCCTTTTGGGAGCTCTTTCAGGAGGTGATCAGTGGATTCTTTCAATATTTATTTTACCCTTTGGTTCTATAATATTAGGGCAGTTTTCCTTGATAATTTCTTGAAAGAAGATGTCTGAACTCATTTTTTGATCATGGCTTTCAGGTAGTCCCATAATTTTAAAATTATCTCTTATGGATCTATTTTCCAGGTCAGTTTTCTCAGTGAAATATTTTACATTCTCTGCTATTTTTTTATTTCTTTGGTTTTGTTTTATAATTTCTTGATTTTTCATGAAGTCATTAGCTTCTATCTGCTCTATTCTAATCTTTAAGGAGTTATTTTCTTCAGTGAGGTTTTGGATCTTCTTTTCCATCTGGCCAATTCTGCTTTTTAGGACATTCTTCTCTTCATTGGCTTTTTGTGTCTGTTTTGTCATTTGGCTTAGTCTATTTTTTTACAGTGTTATTTTCTTCAGTGTTTTTTTGGGTCTCCTTTAGCAAGCAGTTGACATGTTTTTCATAATTTTCTTGCATCACTCTCATTTCTCTTCCCAACTTTTCTTCTGCTTCTCTTACTTAATTTTCAAAATCATTTTTGAACTCTTCCATGACCTAGGACCAATTCATATTTTTCTTGGAGGCTTTGGGTGGAGGAGCTTTGACTTTGTTGGCTTCTCTTTGCATGTTTTGGTCTTCCTTGTTAACAAAGTAAGATTCTAGAGTCTGAGTCTTTTTTTGGTTTTTGCTCATTTCGCCAGCCATGTCCTTGACTTTTGAGCTCTTTGTTAAGGTAGAGGTCTGCTTCCAGTGGTGTTGGAGAGGTGTACCGTCAACTGCTTGATTCTCCCACAATCTGTGAACCTAGAGCTCTAGAAACAGTCGCTGTCTCTGCCCTTGCTGCTGCTGTGGGTTCCTCTTCCCCTTCCCCTCTGCTGCCCTGAGACTGGGGCCAGACCACTCCACTCTCCTGCACTGGTCCCATAGGCTTTTTCCACTGAACTTCCAATTTGTCCTTGATGTTTTGGGGTCCTGAAGTCTGGAAACTGCCACAGGTATGAGAAATCCAGTCTCCCCATGGCTCCAGGTCCTGTCTTTGCCAGTGTGGCCCACGCTGGACTGCATCCTGCCCCCTGCGTGGGAGATAGACACTTTCAGGCTGTCTTGGGCTGGAGATTTACTTCATTCTGTCATTCTTTGGGTTCTGCAGTTCCAGAATTTGTTTATAGCCATTTTTTTACAGGTATTTGCCTGGGCTTGGTGGGAGCACTCTAGAAAGTCCAAGGTGTTAACTCTGTCATCTTGGCTCTCTCTCCCTTTATTTCCCTTTTCTGAGCACAAATTTCCTGGTTTTTAAAATGGGGATGATCATTGTTTTGCTTCCTATGTTACAGAGGAAAGTGCTTTGTAGTCCTTCCTTCCATACAGATATAAGGGCTAGTATGAGGGGATTCACTTCTTCAGTCATATCATACTCCTGGAGGAGTGGATGTACCTGAAGCAAATTGACCTCACCATTCATAGTTATTCCTTAAATGCTTAGTGAGTACCTTTAAAGAAACTTGGTGGGTCCATCAGATTTTGCACTTTGCTTGGAATGTTTTGGGTTATCAGCCTTTCAAGTTGATTCAAAAAACTCCAATGAGTGTTCATTTGTGTCCAACTCTTTGTGACCTCATCGACCATTTCTGTCCATGGGGTTTTCTTGACAACAGTATTAAGAGTGATGTGCCATTTCCTTCTCCATTGGATCCTTTTGTGAGGCAATCAGAGGTTAAGTGACTTGCCCAAGGTTCACAGCTAGGAAGTTTCTGAGGCTAGATTTGAACTTGGGTTTTCCTGTTTCCAGGCCCAGTGCTCTATCCACTGAGCCACCAGCTGCATCAACTAATGTTATCTCCACTCAAAAATGGGTTTAAAGTGAAGGTTGTAAGTGGCAAATCAGATTGAATTAAAATGGTCCCTTGCTTAAGGGGCCATCATCCAAAGAGGTGGATGGGGGGGGTCACAAGTTTTACAATTTGACATCATATCATATGCCTATTTTAATGCCAGTAAATTTTCTTCATGGGATGTCAGAATGATGTAATTTTTAAACCTGATATGAAGATGCACAAAATCAGGTCTTAACTTGGACTCTAGGTCTGGAGTTGGTGGAGACCCCTATAGTATCCTAACCACGCTTGGTACAACAGTAATGATAGAAAGAACAAGAATTTCTAAACTGCTTTAAGGTTCATAAAATAAATACCTTACTACAATGCCCATTTGAATTACAGGTGGGCAGCTCCTTGTACCTGAGATGCACTTCTTCCTTATCTGACCCTTTGAAACATTCTTAGCTCAGGTGCCATTTTCTGTAGGAAATTTTGAGAGTAACCCTCCTATTCTTCTGAATGAAAGTCTTTTTGAAATTTCCTTAGGGTGCTTGGTCAGATCTTCCTCAGACCCTGTCACACACTGTAATAATTTGTATATAATATGAAGTGCCTACTACGTTCCAGGATCGAGGTGGTGCAGTGAATATAATACTGAGCCTGGAGTCAGGAAACTCATCTTCCTGAGCTCAAATCTGGCCTCAGACACTAGCTGTGAGACCCTGGGCAAGTCACTTTACCCTGTTGGCCTTAGTTTCCACATCTATAAAATGAGCTAGAGAAGGAAATGGCAAACCACTTAAGTATTTCTGCCAAGAAAACTTCAAATGGGGTCTTGAAGAGTTAGACAACTGAAAAGGATGGAACAGAATGGACATGTGCCAGGCACTATGCCAAGTGCTGAAGATACAAAGAGAAGCAAAAGACAGTCACTCCCATCAAGCAGCTTACAGTCTAACAGGGGAGACAATATACAAGTGAATATATGGAAAGCGAACTTTATACAAAATAAATAGGAAATAACCAAGGGAAGTCATTGGAATTAAGAAAGTTTGGGGAAGGCTTCTTGTAGGAGGTGGGATTTTACCTTGCACTAAAAGGAAGCCAGGGAGGTCAAAGATTGGAGCAAAGGAGGGGAGAGTGTTCCCAGAGTGAGGGATAGCCAGAGATATTGCCCAGAACTTAGAAATAGAATATCTTGTTTATGGAACAACCAGGAAGCCAAAGAATATGTGTCAGGAAGTAGGTGTAAGAAGACTGGAAAGGTAAGAGGGGGCTAGGTTGTGAAGGGCTTTGAATGCCAAACAGCATTTTGTATTTGCTTCTGGAGGCAATAGGAAGCCACTGATGTTTATTGAGTAGGAGAGGGAAATGATTGAACGTCTGTTTTAAAAGAAGTTTTAGAACATTTTTAGAAAAAATTAGGTGCCTGAATGAAGGCTGGATTGGAGTGGGGAGATACTGGAGGGCAGGCTGACACACCAGCAGGCTACTGCAATAATCCATGTGTGAGTGTTTGAGGGCCTGCACTAAAAGGATGACAGTGTCATAAGACAGAAGGGAAAGTATTTGAGAGATGTTGCCAAGGTGAAATCAATGTGCCTTGGCAACATATTGGATGTAGGGAGTGAGAGAAAATGAGAAATCCAGGGGGACTCCTAGATAGTGAATCTAGGGAACTGGGAGAGTGGTAATGCTGTGCTCAGTCATAGGGAAAGTAAGAGTTAGGGTTTAGTGGACAGTATGAGAGTGGTTTTGGACATGAGTTTAGGATGTCTACTGGACATCTATTTTGAAATATCTGAAAGGCAGAGAAGAGATATAGAAGGTCAGCAGAGAGATTGGGTCAGGAGAGGTAGATATGAGAGTCATTTGTAGTAATTAAATTCATGGAAGCTGATGAGATCAACAAATGGAGGAGTATAGAGAGAGAAGATACCCTCGGGTCCCTTTATCCTGTGGCCCTGTGAGCTTGTTCATCAAATACACAGTTTACATAAGAAACTGAGGCTCAGTAGAATATGTTTCATGAAGGTATGCTTAATGTTTTTATTTTTTATAACCCTAGGGCATTTTGTATTACATATATACACATATAAATACAGGCATGTGTGTGTATGTATCTATTTTGTTGAATTTGGTTACAGATTGAAGGTGAAGAAAAAGGCACAAAGAAACTGTGACTGGTCACAGGTTATTGAACAAGAGGACTCGATAATAGCCCAAACAGAGCTCTTTGATTTACTTTGTCTTCAGGGTACCTTGGAGAGGGATGATATAAAATTGATAATGTGGTGTAATGGTGAAAGTCCAGGACTTGGAGTGGGAAGCCCTGAGTTTAAATTTGAGCTCTGATGTTTACTACTTATGTGACCCTGGCAGTGTCTCCTCCTTTCTGGGCTACTATTTCCTTCTGTATCAAATGAAGGAGTTGGACTTAGATGTTGTCTAACATCTCCTCTATTTCCAGATGCTATGATCCTTTTCCTTCACTGACCCCATTTTGCCTCCTTCTTGAGTAGGACAGGAGTGCCTGAGTTTTAAGTATGGATCCAAAGTAATTCAAAGAAAATGTATTCAGGTTACCCAGGGATCATGAATGCACACTGCTACAACAAAATGATGCTGTGTTATAATACATTATACAACATCTGCCTAAGGTCATTTTGTAGAGGAACCCTCATCAACTATTGGACAGGATTGCCATGGCAACCATGGATTTTACCTGTTATTCCAGTAATGACTGCTCTTTGTTAGTGGGGTTGGAGAGAAGACAGGGATGGATTTTTAAGAGGTTCCCTGGTTTGATGTTAAAGTTCCCAAGGGCTTTGTTTATGAAGGAATCTTGAAAGTTTAAAAGGATAGTGTTTGCTAGATTCACTATTGTGTCTTGTCTGGCTAATACTTAACCTACTAAGGTTTTCTTCATAAGCATCATCCCTAGGAACTTTTATTCCAGTCAATTCTTGGAACCCGAGAGCAGCTTAAAGATCTCTTTTCCTTTCTTCTCTACCCGTTGGACAAAAAATAAAGTGAATGGATTGTGCAGTTAGAAAAAGTAGAAGTTGACCTTGGAGGGAATGAGTTCCCCTTCATTGGAGGGATTTAATCAGAACACTTTTCAGCTGAATGTTTGTTTTGTGAGATATTGGAGTCTAGAGACAACTGCATTAAAATTCTGGCTCTGACATAGCTATGTCACCCTTTACAAATTATTTAACGTCTTGGATCCTCAGTTTCTTATATAAAATGTGAATCCTTTTATGAATGAGCTCACAGAGTTACAGGATGAAGGGATCCCAGATCATCTAGTCTGCTTCTCTTAGTACACTGGTGAGGAATCAGAGACGTGAAAAGGCAGATCAGGAAGCAGGGACTTTATAAACCTGAATGCAGCATAAGTATGGGAGATATTGTGATTCTTATACTGGGGAGGGGGTTTTTCAGGTAGGTGCTAGTGTAGATGGATGCCCTGTGAGGTCCTTTCCTCAGTTCTGATTCGTTGAACCATGGTGGAAAGGACCACAACTTCACTCCAAGCTGCTGTGGACCTGGCCCAGCCTCCTGCTCATTGCGGACCACCAGGGGGCAGCAGAAGCAAAGCAAGCAATGCCAGGTTGGCAGATGATTATGGATCTGGGGGCCTCAGGCTATGTGGTCACAGTCCCTGCCTTGTGATCAATGGGGTAGCGACAGCCTCTCCTCTCTCTGTGTCTCTCGGGTTCCCCTTGCATCTTGCTGCTGCTGTATGGATGGGTTCCCCTTTGCCCTTGTGGCTCAGGCTTTGCTTGATGCTCTTGGCTGGGGCCAGAGCTTTCTGAATGCAAACAGCTGTGTTTATTTCTCAAGGGCAGCAAGGAAAACAAGGCGCTTTTTGCCTCATCGCTCCCAAATCAAAAAAATAACCAACAGTTGCTCTTCTCCCAGTGGAAAACTTGGATTATTTTATGTTCAGCCCAGATTGCCTAGGGATCAGGACTTCCCCTCTTATCCTGTGTATGGAGGGAAAGGGAGAGGAAGAAAATCCCTTCCTAAATTCTGCATTGGAATTTTTGGAGTGGAATGAACTGTTTTGTTTCCAAAATGTCAGAGACAGTGGTGGGGAGGAGGGGATGGAAAGAACCCTGAGCTGGGTTCAAGTTGGGGACCTGCCATTTGCTTGCTGTCTGACTTTGGACAAGCTATTATAGGTTTTCTTACTCATCACCCCCCCAGCCCAACATAGGACCTCATCATCTGTGCATATTGAGTGAAGATAAAATGAGAGAACCTGATGATCAACAACGGCTTCCTTTGTCCTCTTTGGGCTGTGGTCATCTTCTCTATAAAATGAAATGATTGAGACCACCTGAAATCTAGTGGAAAAGACTTGCATTTGGAATCAGAAGACCTGGGTTGTAATCCCAGCTCTAACACGTTTTAGTTGTGTGACCTTAGGGAAGTCATTTTATGAGGCATGTAAAATGGGGATACTATTTATTCTGTGATATGTGAGCTGTTATTGGATCATCTCTAAGGTCCCTTGTAGTTCTAACCCTCTATGGCTGCATCTTTGAAAAGCTTAGGGAGAAAGATTTACAGTCCTCGATGAGTAAGGGAGAGTCAGTACTCACAGTCAGATCTGTTTTGATGGCGTTGTCTACTCAGCTGTCTTCAGAAATGATCGGTACAGAGATATGTATCTGAGGTAGAGCTACTGAACTGCAGAATATTAGAGCTGGAAAGGACCTTGAGAGGTCATTAAGTCAAATTCCCTGATTTTGTAGATAAGGAAACAGAGGTCCTGAGTGGAAAAGGATCATGCTAAGGTCATAAAGGAAGTTAATGTCAGAACTGTGACAAGAAACCAGGGACCACTCCTCCCCTGACTCCCAACACAGAACTCTTTCTATTTCACTATGACCCTAATGTGCACGAGGAGAAGAGAGCAAAGAAGCGTTGAGTCTCTCCTGTTTACTACCTTTGGGGCTTGTGCAATGGTTTCCTATTCTGCCATCGTACCAGGAACTTGGTGGGATGTGTGGGGAGGTGACCTAAGGGTGCGGGTGCCAGTGGAGGGAGACTGCAAGGAAGGGCAGATGTTCCTGGCTGTGAAAACAATTAGCGTTATATCAATATGGATTCAGAGCTGGTTTGGCAGGTGGCCCATGTACAGAAAGAACAATTGCTCCTGGCTCAGGTTACTAACTGCCTCCATCTGGGGTAAAGCCACTTTGAAGTTTCATCTTTTTCTATTAGTTATCCTTTGAACTTTACAACCAGCCTGCTTTTCTTTTCCACAACAAGGATTTAAGCCAGAATGTTTGAACAGAATATTGTTTTTTCCATGTTAACTGTTCCTCCCAGTTGCTGGCAAAGAGCTCAGGCTTAGCTCTGGCTTGGGACAAGTTGTAAGTAAACATGGACTTATTCCCAGCACAGACACTACCATCTCAGCCTCATCCTCATCCTGTATTTAGATATGCAGTACGGTTTCTAAGCTTAGTATCGATAATACCATCTTAGCACTGGAAAGGATGCGATTCAGTTTAATTCAGCTCATAATTAAGATGATAACTAGACTACAAGCTCTTCAGGGTCATGTCTCAGCTAAACTTTGCGACTTCCCCCTCTTAGCACAATGCTTGGTATGCAGTAGACACTCAATAAGTATGTGTTAAAGCAGTGAATGCTTATTGTATGCTAGATTTTAAAATCATCTAGCCCTGCTTGCTTATATATAGACAAGGAACCTAAGGCTCAGAGATGAGTAGGAACTAACTTATAGTTGAAGACCCAGGACTATGTCCCAGTAGCTGCCTTTCTCTATTACACTGTCTCCCACTGGCAAGTTTGTATCAAAACTTTCCTGCAACTTCATTTATCCCTACATGGATGAATCTAAAATCTGTATGTTCCTCCCTAACCTCTTTTCCTGAACTTGAGACCTGCTTCATGAACTGTTTATAAGATCTTTACCTGGGTACTGGTAGTCCCCCTCCTCCCATCCCTAGTACTTCCGACTCAACAGGTTAAAATCTGAGCTTTCCCCCTAAATTTATTCCACATGCCTTCACTGTTTCTGTCAGTGGCACCAACATTCACTCAGCACCCTATCTTTAAACCCTGACGTTATGTGTAACTTTCTGTTTTCTCACACCATCTTTCAGTTTCACATCAATCTAGCCATCCATCCATCCATCCAGGCCATTTCACCCTTTGCCTACTGTCACTGTCCTGCTCCTCCTCATCTGGGCCAGCACTTTCCACACTGAACCATAACAATGAGACTTCCAGAACAGATTCCCTCAATCCTCAAATAACTCATTTTTGGAGCTACCACACAAGATTCCTATGCAATTGATTGGGGATTGTGTGCAAATTCATCCATCTAGCCCAGGATATCCATTGGCTTGTGTTAGAAACCCAACCATACTTCTATTTTCCATCCCATTTAGCCATCCAACCAGGCTATCTCACCATCTGTCCCTATTTCTACCTTCTGAACATAAACCCTTATCACCAGTCCCCTTTATGTTGTCTTCCCTTATTAGAATGTAAGATCTTTAGGACAAGGTTTCTTTCTCTCTCTTCATATTTCCAGTTCTCTCCCACAATACATCCTTCACATGTTGCCAGTTTAGTCTTCGTATCCATAGATCTAGTCATGTCATCTGAAACATCCATTGTGGCTTCCTGATTGCCTGATTGAGGCAATCAGTTCGAATTCTTTATCCTGGCATTCAGAGCTGACTACAACCTGGCGCCATCCTCTTTTTCCAGCTTTATTTCATATTCTTCCATATGAGAATTCTATGTACCAGACAAACTGGATTATTAGACTACTTTCTACTTCTGAACATTACCCTTTCTTTCCCATGATCTCTGCACTTTCTTTGTCTCATTCTTTGCCTTATACCTAGAATATTTTAACTTCTTTTTGTTGAATTCATGCCCATCCTTTAAAGTGAAATTCAGATACACGTCTGTCAGGAAGCTTTAGTCAATATTTTAAAAAAAAGTAATGATTTTTCTCACTTTGAATCACATAAAACATCTTGCTTTGTACCTCTGTGATGATGTTATCCTGCATAATTTGTTATTTGGTAGAGTAATGTGTGAATGTGTCATATCCTCCTACAAAACTGTAAGCTTTGTGAGAGCAGAGATCATGTTTCATGTAATTTTTGAATGTACCTTAGCTAGCTGTGCAAAGTGCTGTGCACATAGTAGGTGCTTAGGAGATGCTTGTGGAATTGAATCCTGTATCCTTACCTAGGCAGTTAAGTGGCATCATGGATGGAGAGCTGGATCTGAAATCTGAATGCCCTGAGTTCAAATCTAGTCTTTGACACTTGTCAGTTGTGTGACCTTTTGGCAAGTCACTTAACCTGTTTTCCTCAGTTTCCTCATGTGTAAAATGAAGCTAATAATGGCATCTACCTACCAAGGGTATTTTGAGGTTCAAATGAGATATATTCATAGGGTATTTTGCAAACCTTAAAGTTCTCTATAACGCTAGTTATCAATGCTCTTCCAGCTGAGCTATCTGGAGTCTAGAAGCAGAAGTCTAGTTCTTGTAAAGTGCAGCAATTTAGATGACTTATGGGACTTGGTGTAGCCATGAGAATTGAAGTCTTGCTTAACCTCTCTGGGCATATTTCTTCTATTAACTGGAGGTAGTTGAACTGGATAATCTTTATGACCACCTTTGATTCTATTTGGGGTGGAGCTATAGTATTACGTAATCTATACCTATGCTATCTTTTTATAAAAGTAATCAATCCATTCTCTCATTCTACCCCCACACCCTCTCCCCTCATTAATACAGGGGAATAGTTCATATTCTAGTTCACAAAGGAGAACTGAGGCATAAGGGAAACACATTTTCTGAGATAATACATCAGAACATTAGGGCAGTCATATGAATTAGATTTTAAATGGCTGCCGAGTTTAGTTCTATTGCTTCGAATGCCTTTGTGGGCTATCCCTAGTAATAGAGAGTTACAACCACCACCTGGTTGGGGAATAAGTTGTGTTTGTGTGTTTTTTTTTGTGTGTGTGAGTGTGTTGGGGAGCAAGGCCCTGAAGGAAGAGCATGTGCTTGAGGGCTGTGTGGGAAGGGGGTTGTGGCCAAGTGCTGGGCAGGGGCATTGAATGGGGAGTAAGGAGGAGGGAAGCTGGCACAGACCCTACCTGCTCTGTTCTTTCAGGCTCACCATTATAACCCTTTAAAAATACTCCTTTCTCCTTCCCCTCCCCCTCCATTAAAAAAGAGGTGGTGGGGGGAGAGTGAATTGAAGAGAGCTAGGAGCAGTGAGTAGGTGAGGTGTTAAGGAGACAGCTTGATTGGGTGGGCAGTGCAGATGACAGGCGGGTTTGGAGGGAGAGGGAAGTGGGTGGTGTGTGCTCTGCCTTGCACCAGTGGGGGCTGTTTGCAGGCATGGCCCAAGCTTTGTCCCTGAGAGATATCTCCTCAATAGAAGGGAATTGGGGGCAGGGAGAGGGAACAAATCCTTGGAAAGAGGGTAGGATTCCAACTCACTCTCAAAGGGGCAAGGAAGGGAGAGACTTTTAAAGGTTAATGACCCTTTAGCAACTTCAGAAGCCGCCATTTCCATATTGCTTGAACATGTTTAAAAGATTTTTTGGGGGGGAGAGAGAGGGAAAGGGATTTTATATCATAAAGAAGTTATGATTACAATACACATATATATTGGGGGAGAGACTTGATAGAAAATAATGGCTATCTGTATACAATTGTTCTGTATGTAGTTCCAATAAGAATCTCTCATGCGGATACCTTCATCAGATATCTTTCTAATTATGAACCAATCAATCAATACTTTAAGGTTCTGTAATTTCATCAGGGTGGGAGTCTGTCCATTCATCTGGATTATATTACATCATTAACTTGGTAGCTGTTTGAGAGTTTCAAAGGCTAAAGAATTCATCTCCCCAAAGCCAACCTGGTGGTGACTCTCTCTGAAATTAGGTGACCCTTAGTTAACAGATTATCACAAAACTTTAAATCAATTAATATTTTTTTTGTGATCAACTTTTATTTTATTTTGTATTTTTAATGAATCAATTAATAGATTTGAATGCTTGCTATGTGCTGACTAACATACAGAGGGTTTGTAATCTGTAACTGTGGAGAGAGCAAGGATCACACAAGCAAAAAGGGGCCTCAGAGGGCATCTTGTCTGGCCCTTTATGTGAATATGAATGCCTGAAAAGGGATCACTTAACCTTTGCTTGCTGACCTCCAGTCATGGGGAACCCATTGATTTTCAAGGCAGACTCTTCCAATTTTAGAGAGCTCTAATTGTCAGGGAGGTTTTTTTTGTTTTGTTTTTTTTGTTTTTATTAAATTGAACATCTGACTACCCACATGGATGAAATCACAGATCCTGATAGTATTATTATGAGTACTGAGATAAGAGTTCCAGCCTCAGCTCTGTTACTAATTTACTGTATAATTATAGACAGGTCACTTAATCTTCCTAGTTCTTGGTTTAATTATCTATTCTATGGAAGTAACATGTAATATAATAACAAAGCATAATAGGTCCTTCCTGTCTGCCATCAGATGAATGAAATCACAGATATGGAAAACACAATGTAGTATGTACACTGTTGTGTGCAGTTAGGGCGGAGTGTGATTTGCTGGAAAGAATCCTGGATGTAGAATCTAGGATTAGTATCTTACCTTTGCTACTTACCTTATGACTTTGGGAAAGTTACTTCAATTCTCAGTACATCAGCATCCTCAGTTGTAAAAGGAGTGGGTTGTTCTAGCATAGGTTGAAAGGATGTGTGTGTGTGTGTGTGTGTGTGTGTGTGTGTTGGGTGTTGGTAGTGGTGGTGCTGAGCTTGGAGAAGAGAAGATTCAGGGGGACAGAATAGCTGTATTCAAACATTTGAAGGGCTGTCATCTGGCAAGGGGATTAGATTTGTTCTGTTTTACCCAGTGGGCAGAACCAGGAGCAATTGGTGGATGCCTTGCCAATTTCGATTTGATATCAGGAATAGCTTCCAAACAATTATGACTGTCCAAAAGTCTGATGGACTGCCTTAGGAACTGGTGGTTTCCTCCTCCTCATTGGAAGTCTTCAAGCAGAGAGATTGAATGAGCATTTGTCAGTTATGATAGAGTAGGGATTTCTTTTTGGCATGGGTTGGGCAAGGTGATCATTGAGGTCCCTTCCACCTCTTATATTCCATTATTCTATGATAAGAATATCTCTAAGGTCCCTTCCTGCTTGAAATTTTATAATACTATGTAAGGGAACAAGTAAATATTTAAAAAATCCCTGTTTTCATCCTTGTGAACATTTTTTCCAATGTGCAGATTGCAATTTCCTTGCTTCCTGAGTAGATAGTTTGATCAGTTGCTATAACTAAAGAATCAAGTCTTGAAGTTGAAAGAACAGTGAGAAGACTGGTAAAAGTTTAGCTGGATTATGGAATGAAAAAGCATTTATTAAGCACTTATGTTTGAGACATTGTGCTAAGTGTTGGAGATTTAATTAGAAATTTGAGACAGGTTCTTGCTCTCAAACTTATAATCTATTTGGGGGAGACTACACCTAAAGGAGGGCTCATATTTATGTTTGTTACATGGCAGATGGAAAATCCAGTTAGCAATTAGGCAGGGAAAGTAGCAGGACAGATAATAAAACCTGAAGAACCTTGGGGAGCAAAGGCAGAGGAGGTGGTAGGTCCCCTACTATTGCTATGAAGAGGAAGATGCTTGTCATTCACAAGTCATTACAAAGACTAAAATACTGAAGACTGGAAAAAGTAATGACTGATGAAGCTTACTTTTTCCTTCAAGGCTCTACTAAAACATTGTCAGAAGAAGTCCTGTTGAAGCTGGACATTTTCAACAGATCACAAATCATCCACTCAGAAAAAATTTGGGAGATTTTTTTTATTTCTGTTGGAGTTGAAGGACTTGTCCCCACTTAAGAAATGACAAATTGTTATAAATATAGTGATACAATGAGAAGCTTAATTCTCCCAGAATTACAGGAATTCCCAGATGGAAATGAACCCATCTCCTACCTTGTGAAAAGTTAGGAGATTTATCCAAGAAATCAAGATAAGCATTCTTTAATGGCTTGGGATTTTACCTGATTTAAACCCCATTGAAAACTGTGGGCTACAAGCAATACTAGACTCAGAAAAAAATATTGATCAAAAGTTTATTTAATATCAAATGTAAGAGAAGCGTGGTTTCATGATGAAGAATTAAAGAGTATGTGTCAAATCTTGTGAACTTCATGCTAAATAATGTAAAAAAGTGATTGCAGAAAAAAGATATAGCATATATAAATTTTTAAAAATTTGTTAAAATGTATAAGATTTATTGTCTATAAAATTAATTATTTCACACTTCCCTCTTAATTCAACACCACTGTAACTATATAGTGGCTAGTGGTTTATTTATCATCCTGCTTGATTGACAGATGGGCTGAGTGAAGTATGTTGTGGTAAGGAGTGGGGTCTGGAGAAATTCGGGGAGGGAAAGAAGAGTAGATCAGACATAGAATCCAGAGCTTAATTTTTTTGAGAATACAGTTATGACTGAAGGATTGGCCTATGTCAGGAGTTTGGGTTAGTAAAAATTAAAGAATCATAGTGGAATGATAGAATGTTAGAGACATTTTCAGGGCCACTATGGGCACAATGGATAGAGTACCAGACCTGGAGTTAGGAAGACTTGAGTTCAGATTTGACTTCAGAAACTTATTAGTTGTGTGACCCTGGGCAAATCACTTAACCATTTTGACCTCAGTTTCTTCTTCTGTAAAATGAGCTGGAGAAGGAAATGGCAAAGCACTCTAGTATCCTTACAGGACCTTGAAGAGTGGGACACAACTGAAACTACTGAGCAGCAGAGACTTCTTCAGACTCATAGAAACGGAGGCCCAGACTTTGGTGATTTGCCCATGGTAATAAGAGATTCAGCAGCGGAAGAGGGACTAGCCCTTAGGAGGCTGAACTCTAGGCCAGTGTTCTTTCCCCTAAAGAACAGGTAGAATTTGTTTTCCAAGGGGAGAAAACTCGAGAGTGATTTCCTTAGGGGATATGGCAAATCAGGGACAAGATTGGTAATTGAGTCTAGGTTGAGCCTTTATCTCTGGAGAGAACCACCCTCCCTCCCAGACACATGGGGATGTAACCTCTCCTTGGTGTCCTTCATAGAAATCAGGACTGATGTTCTTTCTGTCTAGTGGTCAGACCTGTAGATTCTCTGGATCTGCTGGCTTTGAATAAGAAATGCACCCTCTCTCATCAGTATTTGTTGTCTGCTGCAGTTTTCTGCTTCATAGGTTTCCATGTTAGGGAAGGCTGGACTCTGGGAAGGAGCTCTAGGGGACAGGAGCAGAAGGGTCCAGTGTGGGAAGAGAGCTGCTTTCTTTCTAAGGCAGGGGGCCTGAGTCTTCCCTAGACCTCTTTGCTTCTCTCTTGCTTTGGACCATGGGCTCTGGACTGTGAGGGAAACCTGCCTGGCTATAGCCCAAACGCATCATTAAGAGGAAGATTAGTCTGTGGGCAGACATGTAGCTCAGCAGCTGAGGGGAGCTCCCTGCCTAGACCCAGTCCTGTTTGCTCAGTGTTGGCTGAGTGGCTCCTGGGCTGTACCATGTAGAAGGCTGCCTGCATTTAACCCTCCCTGTGTAGTTCCTTCTTGGTCTAGAAGATACCTGAATAGATTTGGTATTAGGCTGTTTTTCAGTGTCATCTTGTGTTGGAGGAGGAAGGAGGGAAGAAATAAGGGGAGGAAAAATGGAGGAAAGGAGAAGGGAAGAAATAGGGGAGGGAGTAAGGTAGAAGGGAAGGAAGACTTGGAAGGAGAGGGGGAGACAAAGGAAGAAGAAGAAAATGGAGGGAGGGAGAGGAGAGAAGGAAGGAGGTAGAGGGAGGAGACAAGTAGAAATGAGGGAAAAAGAGAAAGGAGAAATGAGAGAGGAGAAAATGGAGAAAGGAGGATAGAGGGAAAAGTGAAGAAAGAAAGGAGGAAAGGGAAAGAGTGTTAAGAGGGTGATAGGGGATAGAAAGAGGAAGAAGGGAAGTAAGAGAGAAGGAACCTTCCTCCCTTTGAAGATGTTGGTTTGGCCAATGCAGGATGGAAGACATTTGCTTCCCATGGTGGGGAGGTGCCTGCCTGGAAAAAGATGAATTGTTCAGGCCTATAAAAGCTCTTGGTTGATTATTCCCAGCTCTGTTTCATAGACTTTGAGAGCAGGTTGAAGGAAGGACGATGCACAGGAAGAGTCAAAGATGAGCAGCAGATCTAAGTGGGGATAGTCCCATTATCACACTTTTCTTGGACGTTCTTTCCTCTCTCCTCTCCTTTCTTTATTTCTTCCATGAAATAAAGGGCTGGACTCTAGTGTTGCCTGGATTCCTTTTATATTAGCCCTTTATCAGCGCTAGTGAGAATGGTTTCTTGTGTGTTCCTAGAATGTCACAGCAGGTCTCAGCAAGGACTAGCGGTTCTTTGGCCAGTGCCTTTCCTATGAGGGGAGCACCAGAGAGGACAGCACATAGTCATGGAGAATGGAGCCCCAAGGCTGAGAATGGGGCTATCTGTGTCTCTTGGACTGCTTTCCTGTTCCCCTACATAAGCCTTTTTTGTTTTTATTAATAATTGTGTACACTCAAGTCTATTGTGGGGGAAATCAACAGTATGATGGGAGGATGGGAGGGGAGGCTTAAACAGATATCTTGGTGGCTTTCCCGGACTCCTGCTCTTATCTTTTCCTGGGTCATTTTCTCCCTCTCAATGAGCTCTGACTGCTCCTGCTCCCATGGCTTCAGCTTCTCTTTGTAGCTCTGCATGTCCTCTGATTCACAGGCTGTCAGCTTTTCTCTCATCAGCTGGGTTTTCAGGGTCAACAGGGCTTCTGTCTCCATTTTGTCCAGAGCCTGAAGCTTGGAGGATAACAACTTAAACTGGTCCAGGTACTCAGGAAGTTTGGACTGCTCACTCTCCTCTATGTCTAACTGATCACTTGGTTCTGATTCCTGGGCCTTGACTTCAGATTCCTGAGTGCCTTCTGCAGGAGGCCCATGCGACAGAGGAGTTATCAGAGATGTTAGCACCATCTCCAGTTCATTGAGAGCTTCTTTACACAATTCCATGTCTCTTGGGGAAGGCGCCACTTCCTCCATGACCTTGAGAGCTCTGTCCCGATATGCTGGAGTCCATATTAAAGGCATGTCATGGAACATGGCCCGCAGCCCTTGGCACAATTCCACTTTCTCCAGAAGTGCATAGCCATACAACTGGAAACTCAGCCACACAGTGTTCTCCTGTTTGAGGTCCATCAGTAACAAAGATGCTCCAAAATTTTTCTCCCCCTCCCAGCTGAATTCTGACTTTTTTTGCCAGACATTGTTATAAAACAGAGGGAGAGCAGCGGGGTGGAGGGTTTGTCAAAGTCTTCCCGCAGCGTGACCTGGAAAACCAGTGCTAAAGCACCTTCATAATTTTCTTTCCTTATAAAATAATCCATGAGTAAATTGAATTTAATGTTATTTGGGAAAATTCCATATTGTATCTCATTGATGAGAGTATACAAGACTTTGTTTTGTGTGCCATATTTGAGGCACTATCTAATCCAGGTGTGCATGATCCAGTCTCTCAGGTACCAGCAGTTGGGACTGTGACAAAACTTGTAAAACTTGTAAAATATTCAGCATAGTCTACCTTTTCTCAGGATGAAATACTGTCCAAAAAACCGTGAAATTGTCAAAGAACTGACAGGCAATTTTTTCTCATATGTTCTATCCATTAAGGAAGCCAGGTCAGCTAGATTACAAAGCTCTTTTTCTCTTGCTTCCCATTTTTGGCTATCCACATAAGCTGCAGAGAGCAGGCATCTTTTACCTGCCAGGGACAACTGAGACAGAGCCACATTTTGTGCCAGGAACAATCCATGCTGCATTGTGGGTGTTGCCATTATGGAATGTACCCCAGAAGCCTCTTTAGGAAGGAGAAGAGATTAGAGTTTGACCTCCTCTTCTGGGGTCAGAAGGAGATTTATCCTTCAACATCTAGCCAAGATCTCCTCAGGTTTCACCAGGGAGAAATAGTAGGAGACATCCTTGGGGACAGATGGGAGCCATCTGAGTTCTGTACTTCCATGAACATCTCTGCTATGTTGCTTAGAGTCTGACCTCTTTGGGTGAAGTACCTGCCTAGGAGTCAAATAATGGTAATAACTCCATTCAACAAACATTTATTAAATGCCTACTATTTGAAGAGCACTCTCAGAGGAGCTGGCAGAGCTATAGTTTACATAAGACACAAACAAGCATGTGAATAATAATAGTTCATATTTCTATAACTTGACAAATTACTTGACATTTTTTTTATAGCAACCCTGTGAAGTGGGGGTCAGATTATTAATATTATTATTATCCAGATTTTACAGATGGGGAAGCTGAGGTTCACAGAGAGGAAGTGACTTCTTCATAGTCGCACAGCTTGTATTGGCAGAGGCAGGACTGGATCCATAGCACCAAAGATCATAGGAATTCTGATTCCAAGTACCAGACTCTTTTCACTCTGTCAGCGAGGGAAGTAGAAAGTAGTAAGTGTGTTGTGATGAGTGATTGGGTTTTCATGGTAACTGTTGTTTTTTGCTTCTTGTTTCTGGATTTTTGGGACTCCTCAGTAGCCACAATCAGGAAGAGGGGTCAGTTGGTCTGTGTAGGAAGGCAGCAGCTATTGTCTATCTCCCTGATGAGGTCACCAGCCTCTCGAGGTCACCAGCCTCTCTCCTCCTCTGAGGTTGCTAGTAGCCAGCCTATAAAGACAGAGCTAGCTATGGTCTCTAGATCAAAGCTCTAATGATGTTGCCAGGAGGGAGGACAAGAAAGCTGGAGCATTGTAGCGCTTCACAGCTCTGAGGAGTCTGGTTACCTGGGAAGCTTTCCCTGTATGTCTTTGTGTTCTCCTGTGTTTTGTGTGTGTGTGTCCCTGAGTAGAGTCTTGTACAGAGAGGTCTGTACTACAGACTGCTAAAGGTCTTAAGTCTTGGTACCCAAAGGTCTTGGCTACTTATGCTGCTATATGACAAGGTCTTTCTTTGCTGTACCTTTGACAGCACTAGTTCCTTAGGTGTGGCCTGAAGTTAAGGGGCCCTCTCATAGGCTAGGCCTGACTCAAGTTGATTTGCTGGTTTGGAATTAATAAAATGAGACACTTAACAGCCAGTCTACAAAAAGAGGTACTAACTAAACCATATAGCATTGATTCAGTTGAGCAGTTTCCCTGCCTCTGTGTTGGCCATCCTTATGTCATAGTCTTTGTACTTAGACCACCAGGAAGCCATGCCAATGGTTGAAACTTAATTCCCTGGACTAATTAAGTCTTGAGAGCGGTTACATAAAAGCTAGACTAGATTGCATCTCACAACTCTACAAAGCAGGTGTCTTCCATCCTACAGTTCACCAAATCCGCTTCTTTAAGGGGAGGAGGCCCCCTTCTCTCTTGCTCTCTTCTTCTATCCTCTTTCTCCTCCTGACACTTTACCCTTTCCTTTCTTCTTCATCTTTCCCTCCATCCTCCTCTCTTTTTCCATTTTCCTTCTTTCTCTCTTGCCTCTCTCTTTCATTGCTCCTTTCTCTTCACTATTCCTTCTTACGCAATGCCATTGGTTCAGGGTTTATCTCCTGTCTTTTAAAAAATTTTACTTTTATCTTAATTCCAACCTCTTCCTCTCTTCACCACCTCCTACATCTCTTGAGAAGGCAAGAAATACAATACTCATTATACATATGAAGTCATATTAAACATACTTCCATATTTGCCATGTTCCAAAAAAATTAAGACAAATAAAGAAATAAAAAAAATATGCACTCTGAGTCTATCAGTTCTCTATCTGGAGGTGGATAGGATTTTTACATTATGAGTTCCTTGAAGCTGTGGTAGATCACTGAATTGAACTGAGTTTCTAAGTCTTTCATAGTTGATTGTCTTTATAATACTGCTGCTACTGTGTAGATTGTTTTCCTGGTTCTGCTCACTTCACTTTGCATCAGTTAATATAAATTTTCCTATGTTTTTCTGATATCCCCTTTATCGTTTCTTATAGCACAATAATATTCCATCATGTTTATATACCATAACTTGTTCAGCCATTACCCAATTTATGGGTATCCCCTTATTGTTTCTTATAGCACAATAATATTCTGTCATGTTTATATACCATAACTTGTTCAGCCATTACCCAATTTATGGGTATCCCCTTATTGTTTCTTATAGCACAATAATATTCTGTCATGTTTATATACCATAACTTGTTCAGCCATTACCCAATTTATGGGTATCCCCTTAGTTTTCAATTTTTTGCCACCACAAAAGAACTACTATAAATATTTTTGTACCTTGGGATCCTTTCCCTTTTTCTTTGATCTCCTTGTGGGTATAGACTTAGTAGCAGTATTGCTATGTCAAAGGATATGTATAGTTTTATAGCTTTTTTGGCATAGTTCCAAATGGTTCTCCAGAATAGTTGGATTATTAGTTCACAGCACTATCGACAGTGCATTAGTGTGTCTATTTTCCTACATCCTAGCTGTTAACATTCCCTCCAATTCTAAGCTTTTTTTATAATTTTTACTGCATTGGTTTTGTTTGTGCAAAAACTTTTTAATTTTATGAAATCAAAACTATCCACTTTATCTCCCATTAACTGCTTTATCTCTTGTTTGGTCATAAATTCTTTCCCTAATTTGCTTATATCACCTTTTATATTTAAATCATGTACCCATTTTGAACTTTTCTTGATATGTGTGAGATGTTGTGGACCAATTACGTTTTGCAGATGATTCCATAAAAACCGCACTAGTTAATGTGGCAGGGACTCCAGGAGATACCACTCTGTAACTATTCCCGTCTTGGTGGCAAGGTCCTAAAGGTCTTCTAGAGATCTTCTGACACTTGAAAGGCCTTAAAACTGTTACTGGACAGTCTTGATGTTATGGATATGAGAAACCCAGCAAAGGCAGTATGAGAAGAGGAAAAGAAAAATTAAAACAGAAAAATGATTAAAAAAAGAAATACAAGCATTGCAATGGCCCCTGAAGGAATAAGAAAATATTGAGAAGAATGAACATCATAAATTTCAGGCTTTCTTTCCTTTCTTCCTAGATGTAGAGTGAGGATGATAAGCAGGAGTAGCATCAGGAACATCAGGGTCAATTCTGGCAGTCCCAGATCCTCATCATAGAATGAGGTCATCTGTAGTAAGGTAGCTAAGAGGTCATTAGTCTCCTACATGTGGCCTGTCCTAGTGCTGGGGTTAACACCAAGAACTTCTCTAGACCATCATCTTGTCAGTGTTCTCTGGTCCACCAGTCGGGATTATCCCTTCCATGGTGGATGTATGAAGATGGAGTGGGGAGAATATCAAATCTTTACCCTTTAGAAGCCCCCTGCTGAGGGCCTGTTTACCTTGTTCTGCATGGACTGGATAGACAGTCTCATGTTCCCTGCCACCTGAAATCAAGGTACCCTGCAAAAACTTCATCCTTTGATCTTCTAACCCTTTCCTGAGAAGGACTTGTTCATTAAACATGGGGACCTATACAAGCAGTAATGTGGAAAGGCTTTATCAGTTATATATCAAAGGGCTATAGTGGACCTGTCTGCCCTCCTACTACCCATGTCTACTCCTCTGGGACCTGCTCAGAGATGTCATCACTGCCCACCTGGCTGCTACTGGAGCTGGACTGCTGCTCACTTTCTCTAGGGTGCTTGATGCAGTTTGCACTTCCTGGAGCCCACTGTACTGGGGCCTCTGGGTCCCTCTGCACCCAAGCCTGCCCCCTATGTTCAGGCCATCATGCTGTCACTAGCACTATCATTGCTGAGGCCCGAGTGACGCTTCCCCTTATCAGGACTGTGCTCTGTGCTGCTGGGGCAACAGGTCAGGATATCATTACTCCTGATTGGACAAACATATTGACAAGGTCAGGAATGGCCACACAGGGTGTCTCAGACATTTCTAAGGCATCTGGATAAGTAGGCCAGGGCTAGGACTCCTCTTGTCAATGACCAGTTTCTTCAGTGCAGAAAATTCTTCCTGTTGCTCATAGTCTCACAGCTTGTACTTGTCAGAGTCAACTCATCTCCATCTGAGAGGTCACAGAGTTCTTGATGTCTCAAACTCATAAGGCTGGAGATAAGGCTAGGAGTGTATGTCTCAGGGTCTCTTGCCTATGCTTGAGGAAAGGGACAGAGAAAGAAGAGGTGAGTAGTGATTCATCTAGGTGAGTACATGCTATCATGTGTGAACAGTGTCACTTCTGCCATGGTGGGGAGGACCCAGTCTGCGGATATCCCTCACCTACCTTCACTGGAAGTTCTAGTGAGAGAGAAAGTTATAGTTCATAGAGCTAGAATGGAAACTGTCTCTTCTTTTAAACTGATGCAGTCTTGCTTGTCTTCAGCAGATCAGCTGGAATATATTTGAGATATTTGTCTCTATTTCCAATTCAGGAAGGGGTTTCTAGGATCCTGGAGAGGATCTAGTATTGTCTTTTAAAGTGCCTCACCAACTTCCTTGCACCGAAGAGTCCCAGAAAAGTTCACATGGCACAGTTACTAGTGACTTTTCAAGTGTCCTAAAAAGTCCCAAGCAATTCATGGAGCACTATTCTTAAATAATATTAACATTTCAGTCTGTAAGGAAGGTTACCACAGTTGGTGGGTCTAGAGATCACTATCGTACCCAAATAGAAAAGTTATGTAAATAAACAAGTGACAGTTTACCAAATTTATCCTTTTCAGAACATGGTTCTTAAAGATGCAGAGCACATTCAGATCTGTCTTTAGTTGCTGAATGTTCGCAGACAGTTTACTTTCTAATTCTACCCTGTTAGTGGGAGGCCCCTCTTGGTGTGTGGCCAGATTCACTGCCAGAAGCAATGTGACCATAGAGTGGAGAATTTTTGTAACAGGGCTTATGATCACCCAAGGCTCCCCTTCTTCTGCATTCCCCTTCTCCAATTTCAACAAGATCATTCTGTTCCAATCCTGCCTACTAAAGCCAAATGTTGCAGTCAAGGTCTGGATTCAGGCTAGTTAAGTTTTTCAGATTTGGGATGGAATAAGCTAAAACACTCGTAAACCACCTAGCAGTTAATAAGAGAAAATTAACTCTATCCCTTCTTAATTCAAGGGATCGAATTCTCTGTTATATATCTCCTATTAATATGGCTTGCTTTGTATATATTTGTTTGTATATTGTCTCCCCATTAGAGTAAACTCCTTAAGTCAGGGACTGTCTTTTGTCTCTTTTTGTATCCCTAGCACTTTTCACAATACCTGGAACATGGTAGGCACTTAATAAATGTTCATTGATTGATTGATCAATGATGCAGCATTGATCATCTTTCTCTGTGTTGGCCATCCTGGTGTACTAGTCAAGCCATGCACACACAAATCAGTATGATATAAGCCAGATGTGATAAAGACAGTGGGCTATGAGAAAATATTAGAAGAAGAATTACTTTTGGTTTATGGGATCAAGGAAAGCTTTGTGAAGGAGAGGTCACCTAAAGTGGCCTTCAAAGGAAGAGATGGGTTTTTATGAGGCTGAGATATGGAAAGAGAGTATCTTCTAGGCATGGACTGCCTGCGTGAATGCACAAATGTGGGAAAGAAAAAAAAAGAATATATTTGGAGAATAGTTATTTTATTTTTATTATTATTAATTTATTTGTTTTCAGTTTTCTGAAAATCACTTCCGTAAGTCTTAGATTTTCTCCCTTTCCTTCCCCACAATGGCCAAATCTTATATGGGTTCTACACATACATTCTTATTAAACACATTTTCTCATTAATCATGTTGCATAGAAGAATTAAAATGAAGAGGAGAAACCCTGAGAAAAACCAAACCAAACCAAAACATAACACAAGAGAAAATAGTCTGCTTCATCCTGCATTCCAATTCCATAGTTCTTTGGATGTGGATGGCATTTTGCCTCAAGAGCCCTTTGGGAATGTTTTAGGTCTTTGCATTGCTGTGAAGGGCTAAGTCTACCAGAAAAATTCCTCACACCCTGTGGTTGTTACTGTGTACAATGATCTCCTGGTTCGGCTTCTTCCACTCAGCATCAGTTCAGATAGGTCCTTCCGGGCCTCTCTGAAGTCTTCCTGTTCATCATTTCTTATAGCACAAAAGTATTCCATTGCATTCGTATATCACAACTCGTTCAGCTATTCCCCACCTGATGAACATCCCTTCAGTTTCCAGTTCTTGGACACCACAAAGAAAGAATAGTTATTTTAGCTAAAATAAAAAGCACATGAAGCGAAGTAGCATGAAGTAAGACTGGGAAGGGAGCTGGGAATTAGACTGAAGAAGGCCTTATTGTTAATAATCCTTACCCTCACCCATAAGGCTTCATGGGACCTCAAAGGGAGGGTAGGACTTTGACAAGTGGAGAGGAGGAGAAGGTCATGCTAAGCAAAGAATGCAGATGGGCAAAGGTGTGGGAATAAAAATAGTGCCTTTACGCTCCTCTTCAACTGTTGCATGCTTCTGGTTGTATACTTCCAAGCCTACACTCTTCAACTCCTGCCTCCAAAGTGAGGTAACAGACATTCTGTCCCCTTCTCTTCATACACATAACCATCAAACATCCTTGAAATCCCCACACCTGGATTATTTTAATAGCCACTGAACTGCTCTCCAAGTTTCTAGTCTCTCCTCTTCACACGTTGGCCAAAATAACGCTACTATGAATAGATCTGACCATAACATTCCCTCACTTGGAAACCTCCATTGGCTCCTTATTGTTTCTAACATAAACTCTGCTCTTCACTGAAAACCCTTCAAAATTGAATTCCAAACTGTTTTTTTTTTCAATCTTATTTCACATGACTTCACCTCACATGCTCTATGTTCCAGTTGAACTGAATTCATTCCTAGAAGTTGTTCTACTTCCTCCATCATCTAGGCATTCATATAGCCTGACCCTATGGCAGAAGACACCAAGAAGCATTTATTAAGTGCCTACTGTGCCCAGCACAGTGATAAACTCTGGAGATATGAAGGAAAACAAAAAATAGTCCTTGCCCTCAAGGAGTTCACAATCTATTGGTGAAGACAACATACAAATAACTATGTCCAAATAAG
The DNA here is from genome assembly GCA_023548195.1 of Bettongia penicillata ogilbyi. Taxonomy (NCBI): domain Eukaryota; kingdom Metazoa; phylum Chordata; class Mammalia; order Diprotodontia; family Potoroidae; genus Bettongia; species Bettongia penicillata. The sequence continues at coordinate 2,627,208 of JAJHZJ010000277.1, forward strand.
TTATAGAAAAGATAAATTGGATAAGCTCAGAGGGAAGGCACTAGCATCAAGGACAGGGGTGTGCTGGAGCCAGCTCACATTGGTTTGTGAACATCATCTTTAAATTTTTAGCGTGAGTATTTACACCTTGGATATCAGCAAAAGCTACACGTCAGAGCTCAATGTATTTTTCTGTTGATTGTCTAGGATTAAAAGAGTAATAAAATGTTAATAATGTAGATCAAGGTGTGTCTTGCCAGCCAGGTTTGTTTGTTTTGGAGAACCAGTTGCTAATACTCCTTACTAAGGGAGATTGGAAAGGCTTCTTGCAGAAGGTGAGATTTTATCTGAGACTTGAAGGAAGTCAGGCAAGCCAGGAGATAGATCACAGGAAGGAGAGAATTCAGGCATGGGGGACAGTCAGTGAAAATGCTTGGAAGCAGGAGATAGATTATCTGTCATTTGTGAGGAATGGTAAGAAGGCCAATGTCACTGGATCATAGTGTATATGGAGGAGAATCAACTTTAATAAGACTGGAAAGGTAAGAAGGGGTCAAGTGATGAAGGACTTTAGAAGCCAAATAGAAGATCTTATATTTGATGCTGGTGATAATAGGGAGCCATTGGAGTTTATTGAATAGATGGATGATATAGTCAGACCTGACTTTAGGAAGTTCATTTTGATAGCTGAGTGGGAAGATAATGGACTGGAGGGAATTGCCCTCCCTTCTCATCTCTTTCTTTCAAGAGCTGTTTCTTCCTTTAATGTTTAACCCAGGTACTCTTCCTTCCCTGTCCTCTCAGCAAGTAAATATTCTCTTCTTCTTAAGATTTTCCTAGGGTACTTTGTCTAGATCTGTTCTTTTTTCTTATCAGACTACTTACGGAGAGTGTTCATTTTGCCTCCCCCTTACCTTCCTTGGTGGAAGGTAAGCTCCTTGAGGTTAGACACTGCCATTTAAAAATTTTTTGTATGTGCTGTTAACACCTAGCAGTGTCTCCTATACAGTAGGCTTGAATTGTAGTGTTTGTTTGCTTGAATTGAATGGAATCAAAGCCAGTTTGTAATTATCAGAGTCAGGACTTGAACACCAAGAACTTGAACTCCAGGTCTTTGATTCTAAGACTGGTTTATGTTTGTCAGGGAGTTGTTTAAAAGGAGTAGTGGGAGATAAGGATAACATGGTAGGGTGGGTCTAAATGGTAGAGAACTTTTAGTGCTACAGAAGGCTAAGGTTTTTTAGGTTTAATTTGACTGGGACACCTGGAGTTATCTGATGTTTTTAAATCATAGAGTCACGTGACCAAACCCACAGTTTCAGAAGATTAGTGCAGAAAGTCTTTTGCTTTCCCACCTCAAGGCTTAATCTCCAGTTTTGGATGACAGATGAGCAGTCATCTTTTCTCTCTAAGAGACTGACACAGGTCAGAAATGCTGATCCTTTTTAGAAAGCCAGATTCAGGAACTCTCAAATTTGGAATTGCTAGTACAATGTAGATTCCCTCTGGCCCCACTCTCTGAGGGATAGGCATATTACATTTCATACCTAACCCTGGGCTCTCCAGTAGCCTGAGAAAGTTGTAAGGGGGTCTCTCTTCACCATTCACTAGAGCCCTCACTAACTGTGTTCTCCTCAATTTTAACCAAACCAGAATTATCACCCTGGCTCTATTTAACCACAACATCAGATTACAGAGCAATATTTACTTCAAAGGAATAGCAGGAACAAATATAACAAACATTTTCCCTCAACACTTCAGGTTTATAATTCCCCTTAAATCATTTTCATCTCTTAGAAGGGTTTGAGATTAGGTTTAGTTCCTACACAGCACTGTTCCCACCAAGATCAAGTCCAAAGCCCCATTGGGCCAACATCTAGGGATTCTGTCTTCTCATGGCTTCTCTGCTGGATCGACTATATAACATCTGACCTAACATCCTAAGCTCCAAAATCTTCAAGGCTTCAGTTTCCAAGTCAGGGAGTTTGTTCCCTGCATCACAAACTGAAAAGGACAAATCAAGGCAAAAATTCCAAGCTCATTTCTTGGGATCACATGGCCTAAGGTGGGGGGAGGTCCTCCTTTACCACATGTAACCTACTGTGAGTGAATGGATCCCTACACCCTTGGACATGAATTCTGAAAAAAGAGTGATTATACATGTAGTCAGGGAGATTTAAAGAAGCAGATAGTACCAGCTATGCATTCAATGGAAAAAGGCTGCTCTCAATCTCAGGGTAGGCTAATGCAAAATATTTAGTTCTCTCCTCTCCAATGAGAAGGTTCCAAGTATCTGCTTTGCAGGTGATGCCATTTTAGATGGTTTGAACATGCAAAGGCAACCTGGCTGGATTCTAGGATTGTGTTGCCCACAAACTGCCCCCTCCTTTAACCAGGAGGCTGGGGCTTCAGGAGTACCCAGTACTCCTTCAAAAGGCTGTGGTTCAAGAATTCCCAGCATTGGACCTTGTGTTTTAATTTTCTACAGATGAAGTAGAACGGAAAGTATGTGTGCTATCACTCTATGGTTGGGCCCTCAGTGTCTAGGAACTTGACCTAGGAACTCTTGATACTCCAATACCTCCGTGCCTTCTGCCAGCTCTGGGTCTAAAAGGTAACCAATCTGTGAAGGCCTATGTCAATGCTCAAGAGTCACCAAGAGACCAAAATCCACTCATATGTCCCTAATCTCTGATATGTAGTCAGAAAGGGGGAAAAGGCAAAAGGCCAAGTCTATGATAAAGACTCCCTTTAATAGACCAATATAAAGGGGTAGTTCATTCTACAGCAGTCTATCCCATCATAGTACAAACTAATATATCCTTCATCACTGAGAGTCTGTTACTCCAGCTTTGCATCACCAACAGCCTATTGGACATTTCAAACTGGATATCCTATCAGCGTCTCAAATTCAACATGTCCAAGAAATGAACTCATTATCTTTCCCCTCAAATCTGATCTTTTCCTCAATGTTCTTGTTTGTTTTAAATGCACTACTATTCTAACTACCTTAGTGTCACTGCAGTATTCTTATCACTCACTCAACATATCCAATCAGTTGTCAGATCTAGTTGATTCTATCTCTGCAAAATCTCTTACATCTGTCCCTTTCTAATTTGGGCCACTCATTATTTTGTTCTTGGTCTACTGAGAAAGCCTCCCTGCCTCAAGCCTCTTCTCTCTCCAATCCATCCTCTATTTAGCTACCAAAGTGCTGACCTGATTATATCACTCCAGTGCTCAATAGAGTCTAGTGGCTCCCTATTACATCCAGGATCAAATACACAGTCCTTTGACACTTAAAACCCTTCATAACCTGACTCTAACTTACTTTTCTAGGCTTATTGGACTCTCCTTTCCTTCACACACTGTACAATCCAACCAAAGTGTCCTTTTTGGTATTCCTCACATATGGCATTTTACTGTGCTGTGAGCTGTGAGCCTTTGCCCAAGTTGTTCCCCATACCTGGAATATATTTTCACCCCTGCCTCTTAGAATCAATCCCTAGGTTTCTTTCAAGTTTCAACCCATTTCACATCTTCTATAAGCTGTTTCCTGATTTCCCATTTGCTAGTGACTCTCTCTCAAATTACCTTTTGTATACTTTGTAAGTAAACTTTGTTTCCCTCAGTAGAAAGCTCCTAGGAAGTAGGAGTTATTTTCTTTTTCTTTGTGTCTCCATTGCTTAGCACAGACCTTTGCACATTTGCTTAGGAGAGAGTATTAGCAATGTCAAAGGCAGCAGATTGGTGGAGGAGGATGAGAACTGAAAAGGACCATTAGATTTGACAATAAGGAGACCAGTCGCACCTTTGGGGGAATGGTTTCTGTCCAGTCAGAAGGATTGCAAAGGGTTGACAGGCAAATGAGAGGAAAGGAAGTAGAGGAAGCAAGGATAAGACAGCTTTTTCTAAGAGTTTGGCTGAGGAAAGGAGGAAGCTGTAGTTCTTAAGGGAGTGATAGAACTAGTGGAAGTCTTTTTTTGTCTTTTATTTTAAAAAAATTAATATTTTATTTTTCTCCAAAATTCATGTAAAAACAATTTTAAACATTTGTTTAAAAATTTTTTGAGTTCCAAATTTTCCCCTCCTTCTTGAGAAGGCTAGCAATTTGATATAGGTTTTACCATGTACAGTAGTGCAAAACATATTTCCATGTTAGTCATATTGTGAAAGAAAACAGACAAAAAGCCCCAAGAAGAATAAAGAAAGTAAAAAAAAAAGTATTCTTTGATTGCATTCAGATCTATCAATTCTTTCTCTGGAGGTGGAAAGCATTTTTCATCATGTCCTTCAGAACTATCTTGGACTATTTGTACTGCTAAGAAATAGCTGGCATTCACAGTTAATCATCATACAGTATTTCTGTTACTGCATACAATGTTCTCCAGGTTCTTCTGCTCATTTCACTTTGTATCAGTTCATGTAAGTCTTTCCAGGTTTTTCTGAAAGAATTCTGTTCATCATTTCTTATAGCTTAACAGTATTCCATCACAATCATATACAATTTGGTCAACTATTCCTCAGTTCATGGGCATCTGTATTAGTAAGTGCCCTGACATACAAAGCGGGGGGTGGGGCTGCTATCACAGGTTCTTAAATTGCATTTATAAAAGGAAAGGCAACTTTTGAGAGGTCAACAATCACTTTACATCACCTTCAACATACAGAAAAATATAAGCAGGAGAGATAAAGACCTACAGACAGAGCTCTTACTGCCTGAATCAAAGCAATATTGCTGTATACTTTACATACATCCCTGGATCAAGAAACCTTTATATCTGAGCAGTTGAGGGGTCTGACATATGGCCACTCAGAGTCTCAACCAGGTAATCACAAGATCTTTCTCATAAGTGAACCCCCCCAAGTAAAATACTAACCTCCCAGTATATATAATGAGGACTTGGCTCCTGATTGGCTCAGAGTCATTAGGCACATGACTCCACAGAACTGTGAACTATCAGAGTTCAAAGGGAATTGAACCTTCAGGTGCTCACAATTTAGCCTGAGCCTGGAAAACAACTCCAAACAAACAAATCCCACTTTGCATGCTGTTACAGCATCCCCTCAATTTCCAGTTCTTTGCCATCACTGAATGCTATAAATATTTTTGTACATATAGGTCCTTTCCTTTTTTGTTTTTTTAAAATCTCTTTGGGGTATAGCCCTAGTAGTGGTATTGCTTGGTCAAAGGTATATGCTTGATCTATCTATCTATCTATCTATCTATCTATCTATCTATCCCTATATCTATCTGTCTATGTACATACACAGACATATATATGTACACATACACATGTAATCTCCATATATATGTATACATACATACACACATATATGTAAGGGTTTATAAGTGTTTTTTAAAAGCCTTTTGGGCATAGTTCCAAACTGTTCCACAGAATGGTTGAATCAGTATACTACTTCACTAACAGTGTATTAGTGCTTCAATTTTCCCACATCCCCTCCAGCATTTGTCATTTTCCTTTTCTGCCATATTAGCCAATCTGATAGGTGTGGTAGCTCAGATTTTTTTTTTCATTTGTATTTCTCTAATCAATAGTGGTTTAGAACATTTTTTCATATGATTTTAGATAACTTTGATTACTTTGAAAACTTCCTGTTCTTATGGTTTGACCATTTATCAATTGAGGTATGGCTCTTATTTCTACAAATTTGACTCAGCTCTCTACATATCTGAGAAATGAGGTCTTCATCAGAGAAACTTGCTATAATTTTTTTTCACACTTATGCATTTCCCTCCATCCCATTTATCCTACTGTCTCTTTCTCCTTTTACCCTGTCATTCTCAAAAGTGTTTTGCTTGTGACTTTTACCTACCCCAATCTGTCCTCCCTTCTGTCAGCAACCCACCTTCTTATATCCCCTTCCCCTCCTATTTCCTGAAGGGTAAGGTAGATTTCTATACCTGAGTGTATATGTTATTCTATCTTTAAGTCAATTCTGATGAGAGTAAGGGCCATGCATTCTCCCACCCCCATCTTCCCCATCTTCCCCATCTCTGTAAAAGCTCTTTTATGTGAGATAATTCCCCCCATTCTACTTCTCCATTTCCCTTTCTCTCAATGCATTTTTTTCTCATTCCTTAATTTTATTTTTTTAGATAATCATCCCCTCATAGTAAAGTCATATCTATGCCTTCTGTCTATGCTTACCTCTTCTGCCTGCCCTAATAATAAGAAAGCTTTTAGGAGTTGTGTATATACGTACATACATACATTATATATATAAAATTTTCCCTTGTAGGAATATAATTAGCTTAACCTTATTGAATCCCTTGTGATTTCTCCTTTCTATTTACCTTTTTATGCTTTTCTTAAGTCTTGTATTTGAAAGTCAATTTTTCTATTCATCTCTGGTCTTTTCATCAGGAATGCTTGAAAGTCTTTCATTGAATATTCATTTTTTCCCCTTGAAGGATTATACTTAGTTTTGCTGGGTAGATGATTTGGTAGTAGGTGAAATTCTAGCTTTTTTGCCCTTCAGAATATCATATTCCAAGCCCTTCAATTCTTTAATGTTTTTCTGTGTTATTATGACTGTGGCTCCACAATATTTGAATTGTTTCTTTTTGGCTACTTGCAGTATTTTCTCCTTGATCTGGGAGGTCTGGAATTTGGCTATAATATTTATGGGAGTTTTCATTTTGCAGTGTCTTTCAGGAGGTTATCAGTGGATTCTTTCAATTTCTATTTTACCCTCTGGTTTTAGAGTATTAGGGCAATTTTCCTTGATAATTTCTTGAAAGATGATATCTAGACTCTTTTTCTGATCATGGCTTTTAGGCAGTTTAATAATTCTTAAATTATCTCTCCTGGATCTATTTTTCAGGTCAGTTGTTTTTTTTTCAATGAGATATTTCATTTTTTTTTCTTCTTCTTGATTTTGTTTTATGATGTCTCATAAAGTCATGAGCTTCTACTTGCCCAACTCTAACTTTTAAGGAATCATTTTCTTTAGTGAGCTTTTGTACCTTCTTTTCCATTTGGTCAATTCTAGTTTTTAAAATTCTTTTCTTCAGTGAATTTTTGCATATATCTTTCCATTTGGCCAATTCTGCTTTTCAAGGCATTCCTCTCCCTTAAATTTTTGTGCCTTTTCCCCCCCGCCCTTAACCATTTGGCCAATTTTGTTTTTTAAGGTATTGTTTTCTTTAGTATTTTTTTTAGTGCCTCTTTTACCAAGCTGTTGACTCTTTTTTTTCATGTTTTTCTTGAATCTCTCTCATTTTTCTTCCCAATTTTTCCCTTACCTCTCTTGCTTGATTTTAAAAATCCTTTTTGAACTTCTCCATGGCTTGAGACCAATTCATATTTTCCTTTGAGGCTTTGGAAATAGGAACTTTGACTTTGTTGTCTTCTTCTGGGTTTGTGTTTTGATCTTCCCTGTTACCATAGTAACTTTTCTATGATTAGAATTTTTTTCTGTTCTTTGTTCATTTTTCCAACCTATTTTTTTGACTTTTAACTCTATGCTAAAATGGGGCTCTGCTTCTGGAGTGGAGGAAGCACTATCTTAAGCTTTGGGTTTTTTGTGCAGCTGTCGTTAGAGATAATTACAGGGACCTGTAAGTTTGTAGTTTTTTCAAGGTGGTATAATCTAGGGAGAGATGTATTTAATATTCCCCTGGCTCATGCTCTAGGCTATGAGCAACCACAAACACTCTTTTCCACCCTGGAAATGTGACCAGGTTCCCAGCTCTACTGAGACCACAAACTCTGGTGTGCTAGTACTCCTTCTCACACTGGGACTGAGACCCAGGACTGTGACCCAGGTCCAAGTATGGGCAATGCAACAAAGTTCTTCCCCTGGTGCCAGCAAAGGAACCCTTGTAATCTCCTTCTGATCCTCCACCCCTTACCATCTGTGGGCTGACAGGTCTGGAAACTGCCACTGCTGCCATTGATACAGTTGTCCCCTCCAAGGCCTACTGCTGGTTTTCTGGAGTGCAGCCTGCAATGGACTGACTCCTCACTTACCCCCATGCAGTAGACCTTTCCTGCTGATCTTATAAGGGCTGAGCTAGAAAATTGTTTCACCCTGTCCTTTTGTGGATTCTGCTACTCCAGGATTTGTTTTGAAATGTTATTTAAAGTTGGTAAAGGGGAAATTTGGGAAACCTCAGTCTACTAAAAAAGTTCTTGCCTTTTCTCCTTCATTTTGGCTCCACTCCTAGAAGTCTTTTAAGGATGGGAAATATTTGGATATGTTTGAAGGCCTAAAGAAAGGGGAAAATGGTTGAGGTTGCAATCTGCAATAGAAGATAAGGAATAGGATAAAGGACACCTATAGAGGGGTTGACCTTAAGGCATGGACAAATGTAAAATAGGACCTGCCATCAAGAATCTTATATGAGGGTATACAACATATGCAAATGTAAGTATAGCTTGGGACTCAAGTTCATTTGCATAAAACTCTCCTTACAGCTGATGACTGAGTACTCTGTGCCTGTGTGAGGGGTGGAGGTGAGAGCTTGGGAAAGGAGAGATCCTACTTCTAGCTTCCAGTTTGGAAAGAGGAAATGGTTCCAGATTCTCTTCCAGGAGATTACATAAGTATGGTACAATAACAACAGAACAAAGAGAACATGAGCAGTTAGGGGTAGAAGATAGAGTACTGAGGTTGAAGAAAAGACTACTAGGTCAGTTTAGCTAGACTATAGAATTTATGAGAGGGAGTAGAATAAAATATGTCTGGGAAAGTAGTTTGAAGTGGATTGTGGTGGACTTTTTGGAAGATTATTGGGGCTGCTATGGGGAGGATGGACTAAAGAAGGGAAAAACTGGAATCAGGGAAATCAATGATTTCCTTCAGTAGTTAAGGTGAGAGGTGATAAAGAACCTGAATATAAGAGACTCTGGAGGTAAAATATATAAGATGGGAGAAAATGAATGCATCTAGAGGGCTAGACTGAGAGTCAGTGTGGTAAAGAGACTGCCTCAGAAGCAGGAAGACATGGGTTCATATCGTATCTCTGACATGTATCTAGGCAACTTTCTAAGATTATAATCAGTCAATAAATATTTATTAAGCATTCACTGTGTGCTAGGCACTGTGCTTAGAACTTTACAAAGTAAGATAAAAGGCAACCCCAGCTCTCAAGGGGAGAGAGGAGTCTAATTGATAAGTAGATGTGAAAGGAAATTCCTGATGGGCATGGAATATACGCTGAGTCATCTTTAAACACAAGTGGCTGATTAAGAATGACAATATTAGTAATCTGGGAAACTCCCAAGAAAAGGCTGAAAACAGCTCAGTTTTCAGGGGGAGCATTTATATACCTCAGAAATTGACAAATAATACAAATCAAGGCTTGATTTATTATTTTGTTGATTGTTTACCCTTAACAAATGTTTGTTGATTGACCCTCCATGAGATGCCAAGGGATGTGTGCATACCCCTTCATAGGGAGATACAATCAAAAGTCTCAAATCAAAGCTTGCCAGCCTGTAAACTCATCAGGTTGACTAGACAATTCTCTTGATCAACCCTCCCCTCTCCCTGCAATGTGCATTAGAAAAATTCCTTTGGCAGTAATGTGAAGATAGATTGGAGAGGAGAGAAACCAGAGTCAGGATAATCAATTGGGAGGCTATTAGACAGCCTAGATGTGAAGTGATGAGAACCTGAACTGGAGGTGGAAGGACCATGGAAATAGAGAAGAGGGGATTGATGTAACAGATATTGAAAGGAAAAATGGGGAAGGATTTGGTAACTAACTGGGTGAGGGGAATGAAGTATCAAAAATAAATATGTTTCCTAGAACCTGGGAAGATGTTGGTGCCATTAGCAGAATAATGAAGTTAGGAGGGACAAGTTTAAAGGATAACAATTTCAGTTTTGGACATCTTGAATTTAAGGCTATCCAGGAGGTGATGTCCAGCAGACAGTGGTAATTGTAGGACTAGAACTCAGTGATAGAAATGAGGCTGAATATATAGATTTGGGAGCTACCCACATAGAGGTGATAATTGAAACCACAGGAAAAGATTAGCTTGTCAAGAGGCAGAGGATTGACCACAGGGCCTTGAGAGGATGCCTAATTTTAAGGAGGCAGGAGGGGAACAGCGAACCAGTGAAGTGTCCCAAGAAAGAACAGTCAGTTAGGAAAATAACAAGAGAGAGCACAGTTGTGGGAAGACAAAGAAGTAGAGAGGAGGTGGTCAATGGTGTCAAAGGCTGGAGTGATCAAGGAGGATGAGGATTGAGAAAGGACAATTAGCTTGGTCCTTGTGTCCTTGGAGATGTTGGGGGTGGTATGAGGCATCAAGTGGGGATGAGAGAAGATGGAAGTTCCTGTCAGATCTTACTTCTCTCCTTCCTTTTTTAAAAAATAAATTTATTTATTTAACTTTTTATATTCATTTTCACAAAATTTTGGGTTCCAAATTTTCTCCCCATTTGTCCCCTCCCCCCACCCTAATACACCTAGCATTCTAATTTCCCCTATCACCAATCTGCCCTCTCTTCTATCATCCCTCCCTTCCCTTGTCCCCATCTTCTCTTATGTCCTGTAGGGCCAGATAATTTTCTATTCCCCATTATCTGTATTTCTTATTTCCTAGGAGCAAGAACAATACTAAACAGTTGTTCCTAAAACTTTGAGTTCCAAATTCTCCCCATCCCTCCCTCCCCACCCATTCCCTTTGGGAAGGCAGGCAATTCAATATAGGCCATATCTGTGTAGTTTTGCAAATGACTTTGATAATAGTCATGTTATGTAAGACTAACTATATTTCCCTCCATCCTATCCTGCCCCCCATTGCTTCTATTCTCTCTTTTGACCTTGACCCTCCCCAAGAGTGTTGACTTCTAATTGTTCCCTCCTCCCATTGCCCTCCCATCCATCATCTCCCCCACCCTGCTTATCCCCTTCTCCCCCACTTTCCTGTATTGTAAGATAGGTTTTCATACCAAAATGAGTGTGCATTTTATTCCTTCCTTTAGTCAAATGTGATGAGAGTAAAATTCATGTTTTTATCTCAGCTCCCCTCTTTTTCCCTCCACTAAAAAGTCTCCTGCCTGCCTCTCCTATGAGAGATAATTTGCCCCAATCCATTTCTCCCTCTCTTCTCCCAACACATTTCTCTCTCACCACTTAACTTCATTTTTTTAAGATATGATCCCATCCTATTCAATTCACCCTGTGCTCTCTGTCTCTGTGTGTGCATGCACATGTGTGTGTGTGTGTGTGTGTGTGTGTGTGTGTGTGTGTGTGTGTGTAATCCCACCGACTACCCAGATACTGAAAAGTTTCAAGAGTTACAAATATTGTCTTTCCATGTAGGAAGGTAAACAATTCAACTTTAGTAAGTCCCTTATGACTCCTCTTTTGCTGTTTACTTTTTCATGCTTCTTTTCATTCTTGTGTTTGAAAGTCAAATTTTCTTTTCATCCCTGGTCTTTTCATCAAGAATACTTGAAAGTCCTCTATTTCATTGAAAGACCATTTTTTCCCTTGCAGTATTATACTCAGTTTTGCTGGGTAGGTGATTCTTGGTTTGAGTCCTAGTTCCTTTGACTTGTGGAATACCATATTCCACACCCTTTGATCCCTTAATGTAGAAGCTGCTAGATCTTGGGTTATCCTGATTGTATTTCCACAATACTTGAATTGTTTCTTTCTAGCTGCTTGCAATATTTTCTCCTTGACCTGGGAATTCTGGAATTTGGCCACAATGTTCCTAGGAGTTTCTCTTTTTGGATCTCTTTCAGGTGGTGATCGATGGATTCCTTCAATACTTATTTTGCCCTCTGGTTCTAGAATATCAGGGCAGTTTTCCTTGATAATTTCATGAAAGATGATGTCTAGGCTCTTTTTTTGATCATGGCTTTCAGGTAGTCCCATAATTTTTAAATTGTCTCTCCTGGATCTATTCTCCAGGTCAGTTGTTTTTCCAATGAGATATTTCACATTATCTTCCATTTTTTCATTCTTTTGACTTTGTTTTGTGATTTCTTGGTTTCTCGTAAAGTCATTAGCCTCCATCTGTTCCATTCTAATTTTGAAAGAACTATTTTCTTCAGTGAGCTTTTGAACCTCCTTTCCCATTTGGCTAATTCTGCTTTTGAAAGCATTTTTCTCCTCATTGGCTTTTTGAACCTCTTTTGCCAATTGAGTGAGCCTATTTTTCAAGGTGTTATTTTCTTCAGCATTTTTTTGGGTCTCCTTTAGCAAGGTATTGACCTGTTTTTCATGCTTTTCTTGCATCTCTCTCATTTCTCTTCCCAGTTTTTCCTCTACCTCTCTCACTGTATTTTCAAAATCCTTTTTGAGCTCTTCCATGGCCTGAACCCATTGAATATTTATTTTGGATGTTTGGGATACAGAAGCCTTGACTTGTATGTCTTTCACTGATGGTAAGCATTGTTCTTCCTCATCAGAAAGGAAAGGAGGAGAAATCTGTTCACCAAGAATGTAACCTTCTATGGTCTTATTTTTTTTCCCTTTTCTGGGCATTTTCCCAGCCAGTTACTTGACTTCTGAGATTCCTCTCCACCCCTGCCTTGCTTCCAGATCTGCCCAGGTAGTGCTTGGGGTCTGAGATTCAAATGCTCTTTCCCAGCCTCAGGCCTTCAGCAGGGGCAGGGCTGCTATTCAGTGTGAGATTAAGTTCAGTTGCTCAGGTGGGGGCAGGGCCGCCTCCCAGGCTCAATTCCCTCAGGGGGTTTATGCAGAGATCTTCAACAATGGATCCGAGCTCCTGTCTGCTTTGGGAGCCCCTGTCTGCTGCTGCCTCCTGAGGGGGCCTGAGTTATGGAGACACCAGGCTCTCTTCTCAGCCAGTCAAAAAAGACTCTCTCACTGACCTTTGCACCTGTGGGTGGAGGGGCCTGCTCAGCCACTGAAGATTCTGTCCCTGAAGCCTGCTCGGATTTGCTCCTCTCAGGGCCGTGCGGCCAAGGCAGGGCTGGGCTCTCCTCCAGGTCCAGTGTGCCACGGATCTTTGGTGTTGCTTTTTCAGGGCTCTCTGGAAAAGAAATCACCTCCACTCCGTTGTTCTGTGGCTTCCACTGCTCCAGAATTTGTTGGGAGTTCTTTTTTACAGGTATTTTATGGGCTGTGAGTTCGGAGTTAGCATATTTGAATCTTTCTACTCCACCATCTTGACTCCTCCCCCCTCTCCTTCCTTTTTTAAAATGATAGGGCAACAGAAGGGAGAGATTCATAGTCAAATTTACCTCTTTTCACCAACCGTCTCTATGGAAGTTATTTTAAATCACTTGAGTCTATTGGGCTGTTGATGCTGAGCTCTGTCTCTCCTTGTCACTATCGATATGTCTTTCCTTGTCACTATGGATAAAAGAACCAAATACACCTCTTGGGTCTCAAAAATAATTGTAAGTGTAGCACTGGCCTTCCCTGGGATGAGAGAATTAATTTCATCTCCTTTCCCTTTGTCGTTCCTAGATAATGACTAGATAATAAGAACTCCCATTTGTATAGTCAGTATGTTAAAGTCAAAATGAGATTGGCTTAATAGAGCTGGAGTAGGGGGCAGCTAGATGATATAGTAGATAGAGCATCAGCCTTGAAGGCAGGAGGATCTGAGTTCAAATCTAGTCTCAGACCCTAATTAGCTGTGTGACTGGACAAATTCCTTAACCTTGACTGCCTCAAAAGAAAAAAATAGAACTGGAATGGGACTTAGAAGTCATCTAATATAACACTTTCATTTTACAGGTGTGGAAACTGAAGTCCAGATTAATTAATAGACTTGTCTAACATCACATAGCTAATAAGAGGTATTGTTCAGATTTGGACTCAGGCCCTCTAACTACAGAGCCATAATCTTTCCCCATAGCATTGTACCATACTTCTTCTTATAGTTTAAGATTTTTCAAAGAAGTTTCCCTTATAGCATCCCTGAGTGGAGGGAAAGGAAGGAGGTAATTCTCTTATTACTGTCCCCATTTTACAGAGGAGGAAATAGTTTCTTTTTTAAAATTTATTTTAAGTTTTCAACATTCATTTCCACAAAATTTTGAGTTCCAAATTTTCTCCCCTTCTCTCCCCTCCCCCCCACCCCAAAACGCCTTGCATTTTGATTGCTTCTTCCACCAATGTGCCCTCCCTTCTAACACCCTTGCCTTCCCTTTCCCCATCTTCTCTCTTGTTCTATAGGGCGAGATAAATTTCTATACCCCATTACCTGTATTTCTTGTTTCCCAGTAGTATGCAAAAACAATTCCCAACATTTGCTCCTAAAACTTTGAGTTCCAACTACTCTTCCTTCCTCCCTCCCCACCCATCCCTACTGAGAAGGTAAGAAATTCAATATAGGCTGTATATGTGTAGTTTTGGAAATGACTTCCATAATAGTCATGTTGTGTAAGGCTAACTATATTTCCCTCCATCCAATCCTGCCCCCACTGTTTCTTCTATTATCTCTTTTGACCTTATCTCTCCCCAAGAGTGTTGACTTCTAATTACTCCCTCCTCCTATTTTCCCTCCCTTCCATCATCCCCTCCACATGCTACTTATCCCCTTTTCCCCTACTTTCCTGTAGTGTAAGATAGATTTTCATACCAAATTGAGTGTGCATGTTATTCTTTCCTTAAACCAAATGTGATGTGAGTAAACTTCACTTTTTCCCTCTTATCTTTTCCCCTCCATTGGAAAAGCTTTTTCTTGCCTCTTCTATGAGAGATAATTTGCCCCATTCCATTTCCCTCTTTCTCCTCCTAATATATTCCTCTCTCACCCCTTAATTTAATTTAATTTTTTTAGATATCATCCCTTCCTATTCAACTCACCCTGTGCCCTCTATCTATATGTGTATAAATCCTCCAACCCCCCAAATACCGAGAAAAGTCTCAAGAGTTACAAATATTATCTTTCCATGTAGGAATGTAAACAGTGCAACTTTAGTAAGTTCCTTATGATTTCTCTTTCCTTTTTACCTTTTCATGCTTCTCTTGAATCTTGTGCTTGAAAGTAAAATTTTCTATTCAGCTCTGGTCTTTTCATCAAGAATGCTTGAAAGTCCTCTATTTCATTGAATTACCATTTTTTCCATTGAAGTATTATACTCAGTTTTGCTGGGTAGGTGATTCTTGGTTTTAGTCCTAGTTCCTTTGACTTCTGGAACATCATATTCCAAGACTTTCAATCCCTTAATGTAGAAGCTGCTAGATCTTGTGTTAGCCTGATTGTATTTCCACAGTACTCAAATTGTTTCTTTCTGGCTGTGTGCAATATTTTCTCCTTGACCTGGGAACTCTGGCATTTTGCTACAATATTCCTAGGAATTTTTCTTTTCAGATCTCTTTCAGGAGGTGATCAGTGGATTCTTTCAATATTTATTTTACTCTCTGGTTCTAGAATGTCAGGGCAGTTTTCCTTGATAATTTCTTAAAAGATGATGTCTAGGCTCTTTTTTTCTAGGCTTTCGGGTAGCCCCATAATTTTTAAATTGTCTCTCCTGGATCTATTTTCCAGGTCAGTTGTTTTTCCAATGAGATATTTCACATTATCTTCCATTTTTTCATTCTTTTGGTTTTGTTTTGTAATTTCTTGGTTTCTCATAAAGTCATTAGCTTCCATCTTTTCCATTCTAATTTTGAAAGAACTATTTTCTTCAGTGAGCTTTTGAACCTCCTTTTCCATTTGGCTAATTCTGCTTTTGAAAGCATTCTTCTCCTCATTGGCTTTTTGGACCTCTTTTGCCAATTCAATTATCCTATTTTTAAAGGTGTTATTTTCTTCAGCAATTTTTTGGGTCTCTTTAGCAAGCTGTTGACTTGCTTTTCCTGATTTTCTTGTATTGCTCTCATTTCTCTTCCAAGTTTTTCCTTCACCTCTCTTACTTGATTTTCAAAATCCTTTTTGAGCTCTTCTATGGCCTGGGACCATTGCATATTTACTTTGGAAGTTTTGGATGCAAAAGACTTGACTTTTATGTCTTCCCCTGATGGTAAACATTGTTCTTCCTCATTCAAAAGGATGGGAGAGAATACCTGTTCACCAAGAAAGTAACCTTCTATGGTCTTATTTTTTTTCCCTTTTCTGGGCATTTTCCCAACCAGTTACTTGACTTTTGGATCCTTTGTCAAGAGTAGGGTACACTCTGGGGACCTGTAAATTCTCAGTTCCTCCAAGGTAGCACAATCAAGAGAGAGGAGTTTACTCCTTAGGGGCCTCCAGCTCCACCTTGCCCCAGGACTGTGCTCAGGGCTGAGGTTCAGATCAGCTGCTCAATTTTCCCAGGAGCTTTAAGCTGAGCCATTCCAACAATGGACCCTGGTTGCTGCCACAGCCACTACAGTTGCCCACTGCCTGCTGCTGCTGCTGCTCTTGTAACCACTACCACCTGGGGCTGGGGCTAGAGAAGGACCCTGCTCCCTTCTTGCTTGTGGTTGAAAAAGCTCTCTCACTGACCTTTGGCGCCTGTGGGTTAAGGGATCTGCAAACTGCTGCTGCTGGGGATTTCATCCCTGAAGTCTGCTTGGGTCCTGCTCCTCTTGGTGCTGCATGGCCAAGGCTGGGCTGGGCTCCACTCTGCGTTCAGTGTGACAGACCCTTCCTGTCGGCCTTCCAGGTCACCCTGGGCTGGAAATCTCCTCCACTCCATTGTTTTATGGCTTCTGTTGCTCTAGAATTTGTTGAGAGTCTTTCTTTACAGGTATTTTATGGGATGTGGGGGAAGAGCTAGAGAGTGTGTGTCTTTCTACTCTGCTGTCTTGCCTCTGCCCCTATCAGGAAATAGTTTCAAACAGGTGAAGTGACTTACCTAGAGGTTTAGAGCTGGGACTTAAATCCAAGTTAAGTGTGAGAGAGTTATCATGGTG
Source organism: Bettongia penicillata ogilbyi (assembly GCA_023548195.1). Lineage (NCBI taxonomy): Eukaryota > Metazoa > Chordata > Mammalia > Diprotodontia > Potoroidae > Bettongia > Bettongia penicillata. The sequence goes on from JAJHZJ010000277.1 coordinate 2,643,997, forward strand.
TAGTGACGAGAGCAAAGGACTGGGGAGCAGGAGATCTGAGTTCAAGTTCTGCTGAATTTGCTCTCTGTCTCTGTGACCCTGGGCAATTCAGTTATGGGGATAATCATGTAATAGGAGACTGGTCAATGAGCCTGGTCTTATGAACAGGTGTATAAAACTCTGCTGATGCAATCCTCCTATGGATTTTGCCACATGGACAGATATTCTATAACTAGTACTGATTTGCTGACCATATGATGAGGAATATGACAGCATAGCTGGAACTGACGTGCTTTTAGTGGCTCTGGTTACCCATCACAATCCAGCCTTTGCATTGCTCTGTTTCTTATTGACCTGGCTGCTGTTTGGATGAGGGAAACAATGATGGGAGGACCTCCCTATTTGAAGGCTGACATGAGAACATGAGGACAGGCCTTTTTTTTTTTTTTTTTTTTTGCTTCTTTTCATTTATCCTTTCTTATTTTAAGTGAAAGTGATGGGAGATAGCTATGACCCTGTGAGTTTTGGACAGTCAGGAGAGTAAGCCAAGAGGTCTGAAAGTAGCTTTTGTGTTGGTTTTGTAGCCAGTCAGTACAGCAATGAGGTCTCAAGGAAGGACCTTTGGAACTTCATCCAGGGATAGAAGAGAGGAGGACTCATTTAGAAGCCATATTGCATTTAGATATAAATTGGATGGGACTAATACTGTGGAGAAATTGCATTGTCCGAGCCCATTTTCCCCAGGGACCATGAGGGCATGGGAGAGAGTGTCTGTACTTCTGTTTTTCCTATCTCTTCACAGTAAATATCCCTGTGTATGAGGGGGAAAGGAATAAACATTTATTCCTACTATATGCCAGGCACTCTGCTAAGTGCTTTAAAAATGATCCCTTTGATCCTTACCACAACTCAGTGAAGCAGGTGCTATTATTATCCACAATTTGCAGTTGAGGAAACTGAGGTAAATAGACATCAAATGACTTATCCAAGGTCACACAGTCAGAAAGAGTCTGAGGCTAGATTTGAATCCTGGTCTTCCTCACTCTAGGCCTACCACTCTATCCACTGTACCACCTAGGTACCTCTAAGAGGCCATTTGACAAATGATGCACTAATCACTGGCAGGTGTGTGTGTATGTATGTGTGTGTGTGTGTGTGAACACACCAAAATGAGGACTTAATGAGGATTAGAGAAGAGGTGGCCCATTGCCCCTCAGATGTACCCTAGATTCCTGAGAGGGTACTCTAGGACCACTCTGGGAGAGTGAGGACAGAGTTGTCACTACAATAACATTTGCACCATCTATCTGACATGGTTATTGTGAAGAGCTGGTTTTATAAATCTTAAAGCACTATAGAAATGGGATTATGTAGATGGCATTACATATGTAGTTCTAAAATTTCTCCTGATTCCCAAGTCCATGGATGGCACTTCTGGGCTCCTTTCCCCCTCCCCCTCATTGCAGACTCAGCCTTTGATTTGGGGTGGGGTGGGGGGGAGCAGGAACTGAGTGAGGGGGAGGAAGGAGAGGGACCCCTAGATCACACCTCCTTTGTTGTTGTTCACAGGCCATCATCACCTTGCCATGAGTCCCCTTGAGCAGCTCGTTAGCAGAGGACAGCCTCCTCCAATTGAGCATATGTAGAGGTATTTTTAGGCTGTTAGCCGCCCGCCACGGAGCGTTTGTTTGGCATGTCGTCGGTAAACAAAAAGCATTTGTCAAAAGGAGATGTTCCAGTTTCCCTCCTCCGCTCTGGCAGGCGGGCAGCCGAGCTGGGAGCCCCTCTTCAATGGACCATGCTGATTGGATCCAAGACATGGGGGCAGCCATGGATCCAAAGGAAGATGACTTGGGTCTGAATTCCAGCTGTGATAATTATAGCCTAGATTAGCCCTAGACAAGTCTATTTCCCTCTCTGGGCTTCAGTTTCCTTCTCTGTAACAGGAGGGGTTTAGACTAGACAATTTCTAGGGTCCCTTCCAGCTCCAATTCTACAGCCTCATGACCTTATCCCAGGTTTTGGAGCAGATTCTTTCTCCTTTTTTTTTTTCAGCCCTGACTCTACCCAGTTCTGTTCCAGCCTTAACTATCTCCCTTTTCTGCCTGCTTCACGGAACCCGTTAGAATCTCTGTTCTGTAGTAGAAGCAAATATATTGTAGTAGAAAAAGCATAGGAATCAGAAGTCTTGGGTTAGAGGGCTAAACTCTTTCTCTTCCTAGGCATGTCTTCCCTGACAAGTCACTTCCCTTAGCTTTCAGGGAATGTCCTTTGACATCAGTGCCCAAATGAGAAATTTTTGTTTCTGGAGAAAATGCACAAATCATGTCTGGCTCAGGTGGCCTTCAAGATACTCTGTCTTGAGAGTTAGGTAGCATAATGGGGTACTACTCTGTGGTGGCAAAACTAGAGACTCTGGGACATGTGAAGTGTTACTGAAAGGGGTTGGGGAAGACTAAGGTAGGGCACTTTGTCTAGAACTCTTCTCTATATCAATTGTTTATGTACTGATCTTTTCCCTTTAGAAGCAACTAGAAGGCACTGTGCCTCTGTGGGAATTACAGGGCCTGCCCTGGAGTCACGAAGACTTGAGTTACAATCCTGGCTCAGATACTTATTAGCTGTGGGACCCTAGGCCAGTAACTTAACACTCTGTCTGCCTCAGCCGTAAGATGGAGATAATGATAGTATCTACTTACCAGGGTTATTGGGAGGATGGAATGAGATTGTAGTTGTAAGTGCTTAGCACTGTTCCAGGCACACAATAGGTGCTTAATAAATGCTTATTTCCTTCCTTGTTTTTTGGATTGTAAGTAGCTTTAGAACGAGGGTGGCTATCCTACTTAACTTTATATATCCCTTGCTGAGGATCGTGCCTTCCCACTGTGGTTGCCTAGTAAATGTTTGTTGGAGTAAATTTAATTTAATCCCTTGAAGAATTTAGCAAATGGTTCACAGTCTTTCTCACTCTTTCTTTTGTCATAATCTTTCATAATTTCATGAACTTCAGCATTCATGGAGGTAAGTCTTTCAGCCTCTCGCTGTCAGGATCTCTCAATATCATCCACTCTGTTACCTTTATCTCCCCCACCCAGCAATGCCAAACCTTAGACATCCTCTTCCATTTGTAAGGTCCTTAACTTGGAAATTTCCTCCTCAGACCACAATATTTCTTTGATAACATAGTCTTTTTTGGCAACAAAGGATGAACACAACAGTCTGTGAGCAGATACAGCTGCCTAAATGGAGATCCAGCTAGTTGGGTAACTCAGCTCCTCCTTTTCTGTCTGTCTCCCCCTCCTCTTCCTTCTCCTCTCCAAAGGAAGGTAAATTTGAATGGCACAAAGATGCCCAGTTGACTTGTGTTTTACTGACTTGTTCCCTCCCCTCCTCTCCCCTCCCCTCCCCTCCCCTTCCCTTCCCTTCCCCAAAGCTTTAAAACTATTGTACTCTGAAGTTCATACATTGGATAACACTAGGCCCCTGCCTAAGGGCCCTCTTCTGGACCCTCCTGGCTTAAGAGTGATTGTCAATAGTAACTCTTGCTGTCTCCCTTCCTGCCTGATGTCTTTCTTTTTCTTTGCATCATTAAAGGGGCCATCCCCTGGCTTCTTCTTAAACAAGCCTATCCAATGAATGGGGATTACCTCACCCTAAGTGAGTGCCTGAAGGGAGCCAAGGTCTCCCAATGCATCCTGGATCATCTCCAGTCATTCTGATGAATATCTGGTCACTGGATTCAGATGGCTCTGGAGAAGAAGTGAGACTGGTGACCTTGCACAGCCCTCCTTCACTCAAAACAAAGTCAAGCTCAAGTCATGTCATCATATCTCTGACGGCATGGTCTTTTTTGGCAACGAAGGACGAACACAAAGCAGCTACTGCATACATACCACTATTCTTGATACTGGGAAACATTTAGAGATCATGCTGAGTTAGAATTGATTAAGCAACAGGGAATGTTTGACCTACAGAAAATATTTAGGGGAGACAAGGAAGATGTCTTCAAGTATTTCAGGACTCCTTATGTGGAAGAGGGATTGTACTTGCTTTCCTTATTCCAGAAGTTAGATCAAGGAGCAACAGGATGGAGACCAGGGACTTTGCAGAAAGAGCGTATCTCAATTAAATTACAAGAAAAACTTCTTGACAATTATTTTCCAAAGTAAAATAAGGGATTTCCTCAGGAAATAGCAGGTTCCCCATCATTAGAAATTTTTAAGCAATGGTTGGATGACCAAGGGTCAGAGACTAGCCACTTCAATCTTCTATTTCAATGTGCAGCTGGGAGGATTTCTCTTTTTCTGCTTTACTTTGTTGGTTTCGCTGGATCAGAAACCTGGGACCAGTTACCTCCACAGGCCTCAGGGTGAAGAAGAGGGAATCTTCCCTTTCCCCCTCCCTCCCTCCACAACCCACCAATGGAAAGAAGGAAGAAGGGAGCCACGGATCTTTCCCTTTCCCAACCATTTCCTCATTGCTCAACTGCCCACTTTTCACCAAGTGCAGTAGGTATACTGCCAGCTGGACACTGACCCCCAGATCTCTACCTCTGGTGGAGATACTAGAGCCCCACTCTACTTTAGCCCTGAGACTCACTATCCTCTCTTGGTAGAAGACAGACCATTTGTCCAGCCATCAATCCCAAAGGTTCTCTGAGCCTAGCCATCTGTTCTGATTCTTTCTTTGTCTAAGTACTTAATTTCCTTGCTAACAGGGAGCTAGGTGGTTCAGTTAACTTAGAGCACTGGGTGTAGATTCAGCAGGACCTAAGTTCAAATACAACCTCAGACACTTACTAGCTATATCATTATGCTTCAGCTTCCTCATCTGTAAAATGGGGATAACAGCAGGAGATGATATTTGTAAAGTGCTTTGTAAACATTAAAGCACAATGTAAATACAAACTATTATTATTGCCTAACTCTTCCATCTGTCATGAGCTGAGCATGAATCTAAACCCTGATATGTGTGCTATCTCTCTCAATTAGAATGGAAGCTCCTCCAGGGTAGGGATTGTATCGATTTTCTAATTGCGTTCCCAGTTTATAACATGGTGCCTGGAATATATTAAGTGCTTAATTAGTGCTGTTTCATTCAATTTTATGTTCCAGAGGGAATTGATGAACGGGTCTGACTATATTACCACCCGAAGTCCATTGCAACTTTGACATTCTGTAGTTCAATAGAATTCTGTAATAAAATTTAGATACCAGTTCAGAGCTTGCAGTTTAATAGACATATACATATAATATACAGTATTGTAAGACAAGATAGGCAGCATGGTGTAATGGATAGAGGCCTGGAGTAGGAGTCAGGAAGGCTTGGGTTTAAGTCCTGATGCTAACAGATACTAGCTAACCTTTCACTGTCTCCTGGTAGCTTTTAAAGTTTGTAAGTTTATAGATAAATTGCTAGTCTATATCACTGAAGGTTATTTCCATACTGAGAATGGAAAGTTTGAAATGCAAATTTGGGAGTCAAGAGAAACATAAAAAGGTAAATTTATTTGATCATTTGGAAGGGACTACATGCTGACACATTGTTTATATTCCAAAGAGGGAGGTGTGTGTGTATGTGTGTGTGTGTGTGTGTGTGTGTGTGTGTGTGTGTGTGTGTGTGTTTTGATGTCTTTGGATAAGAAGGAAATGGGAAAGAAAGAAAAATATACTGGGGGAGGAAATATATTCCCTTATAACAAGAACTTAAAGAAATCATTTATCATTTAAATACTTAAAGAAATTAATTCAGACTATTCACTGGAAGATCAAATACTAAAGCTGAAGCTTAAATACTTTGGCCTCAAAATGAGAAGACAGGAGTTATTAGAAAAGACCCTGATTCTGGGATGGAGGATGAGATAGGATAGATAATGTCATGGAAGCAATAAACATGAATTTGGACAGACTTCAAGAGATTGTGCTATGGTTTAGGGGTCACAAAAAGATGGACATAACTGAATGACTGAACAATATAATAAGAACACATTAGATGAAATGTAGTCAAACTTGGGGGAAATGGGAGGGGGAACAGGCATCCCATGAACCTCACTTCCTTTTTTTAAAAAATTAATTTATTTATGTTTAGTTTTCAACATTCACTTTCATAAGTTTTAAATTTTCTCCTCCTCCCTACTCTCTCCCCTCCCCAAGATGGCATTCAATCTGATATGCACTCTATATATACATTCTTATTAAACATATTTTCACATTAGTCATGTTGTATAAAAGAATTAGAACGAATGGGAGGAATCAAGAGAAAGAAGAAAACAAAACAAAACAAAAAAAAAGAGAAAATAATATGCTTCAATCTGCATTCAGACTCCATATTTCTTTCTCTGGATGTTGATGACATTTTCCATCATGAATCTTTTGGAGTTTTTTTAGGTCCTTGCATTGCTGAGAAGAGCTAAGTCTATCAGAGTCAGTCATGGAATACTGTGGCTGTTTTTGTACAGTGTTCTCCTGGTTCTGCTCACTTCACTCAGCATCAGTTCATATATGTCTTTCCAGATTTCTCTGAAGTCTGTCTGCTCATCATTTCTTACAGCAAAGTAGTTTTCCATTACATTCATATAACATATCTTGTTGAACCATTCCCCAATTGATGAGCATTCCCTCAATTTCCAGTTCTTGGCCACCACAAAAAGAGCTGCTATAAATATTTTTGTACATGTGGTGAACCTCACTTTCAAAGGCAGGTTGAACACAAAGTAGAATTCCATTCCTCATTTCACTGTATTCGAAAAGCCTTGAGTGGGATAGGGCAGCAATCATTTCCCTCATTTTAAAGTTGAAAAAACTGAGATTTAAAGTAATTGAGGAAGGAGTACACAACTAGTGCTAGGTAACTAGTGGATAGAGTGCTGGGTCTGGAGTCAAAAAAGATCTGAATTAAAATCCAGCGTCAGATATTTACTAGCTGTGTGGCCCAGGGCAAGTCACTTAACCCTGTTTGTCTCATGGAGATGGAGATGGAAAACTACATCAGTATCTTTCCCAAGAAAACCCCCGGGTTATGGAGAGTCAGACACAACCAAAATGACTCAACAACAGCAGTAGGAAGTAGTAAGTGATCAACCATATCTCCAGAGCTCTTTTCACAATACATGGCTGCCAGGAGAGGGAAGTCAGTAACATTTATCAATAGAGCTGTGCCTATCTTCTGCCTAGATACACAATTTACCCCATGATCTTGGGGGGTCCCTTCTGCTCCCTGGGTCTCTGTTTGCCAATCTCTAAAATGACAGGTTGAACTAAATTAGCCCCAAGTTTCCTTCCGGTTCTAATATTCTAGGTTTTACATTCTAAGATCCCTACTAGCTTTGATATTCTCTGTTCTCTGAGGCATATAGGACTGAACTCAGCTTTCCTTTAGGTGAGAAAACCTGCTTTAAGACCTGATGCTTGACTCATATCCAGGAGAGCTGGATAAAGAAACTCTGGGCTAAGACTCATAGCTCAGGGAGATGGAACGAGGAAGACTCAATGGAATAAAGTAGCTCTTCTAGCTGATGCTTTTCTGGGCCTTTGTTGTCTTTTTCCCAGCAGGCATCTCGACCTTCTTTTGGGGTTGTGGAGCAGGCTGCATGTATCCAATGCCTGTCTCTGACAAGGTGGTACCTGCTACAGTGCTATTCCTTTGCCATAGTTATATCATTTCATTTCCTGTGATCATTTTCTTTCTTGCTTTTTCACTGTACTAAAGCCCTGCCTCTCTCTCTGTACAGTAGACAGTAAGAGCAGAAGAATGAGACTGGCAATGTGTTTTGGTTTAGTTGAAAAACTAGTGGACAATGAGGTGGAACAGTGGACAGTGTTGAGTCTGTGGTCACAAAGATCTGAATTTAAATGTGGCTTCAGACACTTACTCTCTGTGTGACTCCAGGCAAGTAATTTAGCCTCTGTTTGCCTCAGTTTCCTCATCTTTAAAATGGGGATAAAATGACACCTACCTCCTAGCATTGTTGGGAGGACCAAATGAGATAGTAATTGTAAGATATTTAGCTTAGCGCCTAAGCACATAGTGCTATATAACTATTAGCTATTATTATTATGATGTAAAAAGCGTTAAATTTACTATTGGAGATTTTGGGTTTGAATCTTGGCTCCAGTACTAACTAGCTGTGTGACTTTGGGCAAGTTATTTGCTCTTTCTCAGCCTTTGTTTCCTCCTCTATAAAAAGAAGAAACTAGAATTGGTAATCTCCAAGGTTCCTTCCACTTTTAAATCCTGACTATTGGGGGTTAAATATTTTCTTCTGAAATTACCAGCATTAGAATCATCTTCCCAGGTGTTAGTTACTCATGTCTTTATGTAAGGCTTGAAGATTTACAAAGCATTTTCCTCTAAACAACTTCAATAATGATGCAGTACAAATATTTTTATCTTTACTTCACATAAGAGGAGATTATAACTCTGAAGGGTTTATTGCCGAAGAGCACACAACCAGAAAGAGCTGGACCTAAGATCTGAATCCAGGTCTTTCCTGACTCCTATACCAAAGCTCTTTCCATTATTCTCATTTTAGAGATCGAAGGGACTTTATAACTATTTCATCTCTCCCCTTCACTTTAAAAATGGGAGAAATAATGGATAGCTAGTATTTACATAGAGCTTCAAGGTTTGTGAAACACTTTTTACAAACATTGTTTCATTTGAGCCTCACCACAACCCTGGAGATAGGTGCTACTATTAGAATTGGTATTGGTATCTTACAGATGAGGAAACTGAGGCAGAGGGGGGTTAAGTAACTTGCTTGGCATCACAAAGTCAGGAAATGCCTGAAGCCAGGTTTGGGCTCAAATGTTCTTGAGTCCATGTCCAGTGCTCTATTCATTCCTCTACTTAGCTGTCAGTCCTGAGGTCCGTAGATGGGAAAGGTCTAGCTCAGTGTTAATCAGTAAGATAGCTGCAGAACTCCTAGATATTTTGTCCCTGTCATGGCTGTGATGGCTTTGGAGGCAGTGCCCCCTCCCTTTGATTCATCATTAGTGCTGGCCTCAAATTTCTCTTCTCTCATTAAAGATAGAAGAGAAACTGGTAAAACTGGTAATCTTCCCAATCTTTTGGGAAGTCACCGAAGTGGGGAACAGGAGGGATGGGAGGAGGCGGGAAAAGGAGGGAATCCTGGGCTCCAGTTGCGGGGGAGGGAGGCAGGCAGCTTTATTAGTTTGTCCCCAGGGGGACCCTGACAGCCTGTAATTAAATGTGCCTGGAGATGCTGAGCTAAGGAGACTGAAGGAAACTCCTGCCATCTGGGGGAAGGGGAAAAGAGTAGTGAGAATAGAACTGATGGGTGTTTGCCCTGTGAGAAGAGTGGACTGAAGCTCAGAGAGGTCACTTGCCCAAGGTCCTAGAACTAGTAAGTCTTTGGACCGGGTTCCAGTCCGAGTCTAGTTACCTTTCGGCTGTTACTTACTGTTGTTAGATTTGTGGGCTGTGCTTGAGTAGTGTGTGACTCAGAAGAAGGCACTGTGGTGCTTTGGAAAGCATGCTGGACCTTGAGTCAGGAGACCTGGGCTTTCGTCTTTGTTTCAACACTTACTAGCTGTGTAACTTTGGGCAAATCACTTCCCACCCCTCTAAATGCTAAATTTGTTCTTCAAAATGTAGATAATAATACTTGTGCTACTTAGATTGCGAAGCTTTTGCAAACAATCGTTATAAACTTAAAAGTATTACGCAAATGGAAGTTATTCTTTCTGTTCTTATTTTACAGAGGGAAAAACTGAGACTGAACAGAAGCATTAGGGATAAAACCCATATTGGGGGTTGGGAGAAGGAAGAAATCTACATTGGAAAAGAAAGCATCACCTTTGTCCTGGAGTGGGAAGCATTAGAGCTGGAAGGGGCCTCAGTTTTCTCTGCTGTAAGATGAGGGTGTGAGACTAGATGATATCTCAGGTCCTAGTTCTCAGAATTCCAGAATCAGGCATTCCAGTCTAGTGCGGTGGAAAGAGCACTGGATTTGAGTTGGATAGACCTGGGTTCGGATCCTGGCTTTAACCACTCACTGATTAGACATGTGCAACTCACTCACCTTTCTCTGCTCTTCTCTTTAAAAATGAGTTAAATTTGATAAATGATTTAGGTAAAAAGTAGGTTAGATTATTTGTGGTTCCTAAAATTTCTCTTAGATTTAAATTCAATGAGTCTAAGCTTGCATAAGGAAATGGATGAGGGACAGTAATTGGCTTTTTACGTTGGGCCTCTTTATAGGTATTGCAGCCATCTCAGGGAATATAAAGTCTCCACTACAGGTCATGCCATCTCCTTTTTAAAAACAATGTTTTTAATAGATGTTGCCATATCAAATAATCACCATCCCCAACCTCTATGGAATGAATGAAAAGCTTTCAAAATAGAAAGAGTTAGTGGGAGAAATACCAATCTCCCAGACCTGCTGAAAAAACTGAAGTATATATTTCTGTCATCTCTTTATTGTAGTTCTTTTGCAAGCTTTCATTGGGCCAGAAGATGAGCTTATATTCTGATACTTTATTTAATGACAAAAAATTTATTTACTTTGCAGCACTGCAGAATATTATATTTGTTGTTTCTGTTTAGACACATCCAACTCTTCATGATCCCATTTGGGGTTTTCTTGGCCAACATCCTGGAGTGGTTTGCCATTTCCTTCTCCATCTCATTTTATAAATGAGAAAAGTGAGGCAACATGGTTAAGTGACTTGCCCATGGTCACATAGCTAATAAGGGTCTGAGGCCAGATTTGAATTTAGAGAGATGAATCTTCCTGACTCCAGGCCCATCAGTCTATCCACTGTGCTCTAGAACATCATAAACAAAAGAATAAGAGAGTGATAGAAATTTGTCCTAGGACCACCTCCATATGAATTTTAAAAAATGAGAAAAATGAGATTAGCAATAGCAATAAAAAATAGCTTCCCAATGAGCCTTCTCTGTTCCCGGCCTCAAGCCTCCTTTTCTAGCATACACAAAAATCTTTCTGAACCTCCTCCCCTCCCCTTCCAAAAGCAAGCCACATCTCTATTACCATCTAAAATCTAAGGAAATCCTCCTCTTTTGAGACTTTTTCCTAAAGAGTTCTACCTGCTGGTCCTGACTTTAGGATATATCCCTAATTAGACTATAAGCTCCTTGAAGGCATGACTAGGGTCAGGGACTTTTGGTTCTTTAAAAAAAAATTAAATGAAATTTTCTTTTATTCAGTAATCAAACTTTTTTTTTTTTCTCACACTGACCTTTGCTGCTTCCACTAGGAGAAAAAGAAAAAAGAAAAACAAAGCCCTTTCAATGCATGTACATAATCAAGCAAAACAAATGTCTGTATTGATCATGTCCAAAAATGGGTCACTCATTCTGTTTGGTGATCTACCATTCAGGAAGTTGGGAGCATTCTTCATCACTAGTTGTCTGGAATCATGATTGATAATTGAGCTGATCAGAGTTTCCTAGTCTTTCAAAAGTGTTCCTTTTTCACAGTATTGTCATTACATTATAAAAATTGTTCTCTCTTGTTTTTCTAAATTTGAACTGGACAAGCACAATATGGCAAAGGCATGGGTAAATGCACAAGATCTGGGGTATTTGTGGAATGAAACTTCAGGCTGAGCTGACAGGGGGCACTGACATTGATACTGGTAGCCTTCTCATCCCAGACCCCACTAGTTCAATAAAAAGCAGCAATATAAAGGGTAAAGTGTTCAGAGCAGGGAAAGGTTTGTGTGTGTGTGTGTGTGTGTGTGTGTGTGTGTGTGTGTGTGACTCTCCTCTGTCCCAGTAACATCCCATCTGAAATACTTGATTCAGTTCACCACACCACATTTTAGAAAGGACACTGAGCTGGTAGAGAGCCACCAGAGGAAGGTCACCAGGCTGGTGAAAACCTACAGATCATGCCATGTGAATATCGATTGAAGGAATAGGGGATGTTTAGCCCTGAGAAAAGAAGAACCAGGAACACATGAGGATGTCTTCAAGGATCTGAAGTCTTGTCCCGTGAAAGGGGGTGAAGGAGGTTAGACTTGTTCTCTTTAGCCCCAGAAGGCAGAAGCAGGAGGAGTTGCAGAGGGCAGATTTAGGCTTGAGGTAAATGTAATAGTTTCTGCTTCGTAGGAGGAAATTTAATAACAATCAGGTTGTCTAAAAGTGGAATGGGATGCCTCAGGAGGTAGGAAGTCTCTCGCTGTCAGTAGAAGTCTTCAGAAAGAAGGATAATAGTGGGGCAGGGGAACATGTTGTTTTTTGGTCTTTGTCCCCTCAAACACTTAGCACTTAGTAGGTGTTGTTGAACTGAACGACCTCTTGGGATGTGGTCAGGCGGTAGTAGAAGGGGTTCTGCCTCAAATATGGGCTTGACTATATGCCCAGAGGCCATTCCTTCCAGCTCTAAGAGCCTGTAAAACAGAGGGTGGGGCAGGAGAAGCACGGAAGGGACTCTGAAGAGATAGGAAAGACAGGAAGTGAAAGGGACAACTGAAAATTCTTATGATGGAAACTGTGCATGATGAGAGTGACAGACATGCAATGTGACACAGAGTAAGTGTGACATGAGCATGGTACAAAATAACAAGGTCTGTCACCCATATATTACTGTATGGCTGGGCCGTGGGCACAGGTTATCTATTTATGTGTGTCTGTCACCCACTGAAGTGCTCTGCACTCAGTAGATGCTTAATGTGTTTGTTGAATTTTTATTGTGTACGTGTGTGAGAAATAGAAGTAATGTGGTTATGGTGAAAAGAATAGTAGTGTCAGAAACCCCACTTTTCTTACTATGTGACCTTGGGCAAGTAGATTCACTTCCCAGGGTCTCAACGTCCTCATTTGTAAAATAAAAGATTGAACTAAATGATCTATGGCCTTTTCTTTGCCTACGATCTTATATAGAATATCTGTATGTTTGTATATTTATGCACCCCATATATACATGTGTCTTTGGAGAAATGTTGCTAGATTGTGTGCGTGTGTGTGTGCATGTGTGTGCGTGTGTGTGTGTGTGTTTGTGTCTGTGTGTATGTTTTGGAGACTGATCTCTACATCACATGAGAGTGTCTTTACATAAGGAGAGGACTCTGAGTTGGATGAAGAATTGGAATAGGAGGGCAGGAAGTGGAACTATTGGAGTCATTAAGGCTGAGAGCAGGAAGGAGAGCCACCATGAGGGGAAATGAACTGGTAGAGGTGAGGGATGTGGAACCCTGTGTCTCTTGTGCTTTCATTTATCCCCAGGGTTACCTTTTCTGAACCTCCGTAGCCTTTCTGAAACTCGGCCAAAGTCAGCCTTCTTTATTCACTCCTCCTACATGGGCTAACTGTGAAGATTCTGCTTCTGATGGACCATCACTGGCTTCTAATTATCCTCCTGTCATCTAACTTCAGAACCTTCCCTTGCAAAGGATTTATTCTTGGCCTTCTCTTCCTTCCTCTGTATTCTGATGATTCTTAGATTGATATCTCTTGCCTTAGTGTCTCTCCTGTGCTATAGACTGGATTTCTGATAGCCTGCTAAACATCTCAAGATGAAAAATATTGTGTTTAACTATCATCTCTGTGCAGATGACTCATGAATCTGTATAGCCAACCCTGATCCCTCTCCTGGGCTTCATTCCCATGTCTCCAGCTACTTATTGGACATTTCTAACTGGATATCACATTACATCACATTAAAATTCAGCATATCCATAGAGCTCCATATCTTTCCCTCCAAATAGCCCTCTATTCCAAATTTCCCTATTTCTTTTGAGGGCATGGCCATCATTTTAATCTCTCAGGGTCATAACCTTGACTTTATCCTTGACCTGTTCTATCTCCTGTACTCTTGCAGTCCACATAACTTTTCGGTTGTCAAATCTTGTCATTTCTTCCTCTGTAATTTCTGCATCTATCCCATTCTCTCTACTCAAATGATTACCTTGGTTCAGGCTCTCATAATCTTTTGCCTGGACTATTAAAATATCCTTTTAAAAATTTATTAAAGAATTCTGTACTTGGCAAATACTAATTAATATAGTCATTTCCATATCCAAAGAGCAAAAAAGAGAATTAGACATGAAGCTTGTCCCTACCTTTAAAAAAGCATGTAATAAATTCAGCATGTTAGCTTTAAAGTTGTCCAGTTGGTCTGTTCTTTGCCTGAATCTCCTTCTATTCTTTGTAGGTTTTTAATGCTTTAATGACTTTTTCTTTACTTTTTTTTTTTTACATCACTATCCCTTACTTCCCTCTTCTTTAAAATCCCACTTCCTTGAATTAAAAAAAAATCAAAATAAGAAACCTCCCTTTTGACAAATAAGCATAGTTAAATCCTTCTTTTTACCATGTCTAAAAATCACCTCTCTGTCAGGAGGTTAGTAGCATATTTTGTCATTGCTTTTCTGGAGTCATGGTTGGTTACATAACCAGGCTCTCCTAATTGGTTTTCCTGTCTTAGGTCTTTTCCTCCTCTCCAAACTATTCTCCACTTAAATTTCAAAGCGATATTCCTAAAGTGCAGATCTAACCATGTAACTCCTCTATTAAATAAATTGGAGCAGTTCCCTATTGCCTCTAGGAAAACAACAAAAAAAAAAAACAACACAAAAACTCCTCTTAAAGCACTTCACAATCTGGCTTCAACCTACCTTCTCAGTCTGATTTTACATTCCTACCTTTCCCATCCTCTCGTTAAGGCAAACTGGTCTTCTTGCTGTTCCTCCCATATGATGCTCCATCTGCTGCCTCCATGTTTTTACAAGGCTGTCCCACAGGTCTGAAATGCATTCTTTACTCACTTCCACCTTTGAGAATCTCTTGTTTCCTTTAAGACTTAATTCAAATGTCACTTTTTGTATGAAATCTCTCTTCATTCCCTAGCTCCTAATGATCCCCCTTCTCAAATTACCTTGCATTTATTTTATACTTATCCTACATATATTTATATGTTATACATTGTCTTTCCTCTCCTCCCCACTAGAATATAAATTCTTTGAGGGTAGGGACTGTTTCATATTTTTTCCCCTTCATTTCAACAGTGCTTGGAATAGTTCCTGGTACAAAGTAGGAACTTAATAATGGATTAATTGATTAGACATTTGAGATTCTGCTAGTCAACATAACTTAAAATTAGGATATGAAGAGATAATCTAAGATTTATTGGTCTTCAAGGGAAATATGATGAAATAAATACATATATTACCATACATTACCATACATAACATGCATTAGGAAATATTGCAGGAAAGTTGGCCAGAAATGTTATAAAAAAAGAAAATTCAGCTCCCTACAATCCAGAAGAAGCAACAGAGAGAAATTCCAAGTTTTGCTTGATCAAACTTTAGAACTTAATACAACATTAAACAATAAATGTGTTAGAAAGACAAGAGAAAGCACTTCACCTATAAAAAATTCAGTCAGAACCATGAGTATAACTTCTCAGTTGCTGAAAAAAATAAGGAAGGAAAGAAAGAAAAGATTGGAATATGTTTTTTCCAAAAAGCAAATGAAATTAGTTTGGAACCCCAAACAACATAATTCTGCCAAGCTAGCTTAATTATTGATATAAAAATATGAACTTTCAGAAAAAGGGAAGAATTAAAATCCATTCTTCAGAACAATTCAGAAGTGAATAGGAAATTTGATATGCAAGCTCATAAAATAACAGAAAGATAGAAAGACAAGCAGGTAAACTTAGGAAGAAAAGACTAAGCAATGAGAGCAATGTTTTTATGCAAATAAGGACAAAATAAGATCAGAGTTATAACTAGAAATTCTGACATCTGGGGCAAAGCACTAGGTGGAAGGCAGACAAGTAGGAACCTAGAAAGATATCATGAACCCACATATGATAATGGGGTGGGGAGAGCCAAAACTGGGGAGGTACTTGTTTCTGATATTTGAAAGCCTTGAAATTCCATTTCTAGGGTATGTTGCCCTTTATTTTCATTGTTCCATGTTCTGCATCTCTGTAAGCTACTTACGGTTGAACATAATCATACCAAGAAGGAACGACTTGTTCCTGAGAGAGTTCAGCTTCTGTCCCTGTGGTGATGATTTTTTGAGAACTCTCACCACAGCCACAAGAAGGAGTGGAGAAAGAAGGCATGGAAATACCTCTCTTGATATTGGGATTAGTGGTCACAATGGATGGTGGGTCACTAATCCTGGGATAGGTGATCAGTGGTTGGGATAGTGACTGAGTTGAGGTAAAGGAGTTGGGACAGTTGTTTGTTCAGGGCCAATGCGACAAGGATGGTTTGGAGCTAGTAGCAGCTGGGAAGATGAATTGGATAAAGTCATAGATGGTATGTTCATCAAATTTGTAGTTTGCATTAAGCAACTATAGGCAGGGCATGATGGTGTTGATTGAATTAATAGACACAGAAAAGATATCTGACAAAAACATCATTTATTTTTGTTAAAAATTTTTAAAAGACCATAGAGTTAGAAAGGACTCTTCTTTAAAATGATTAAAAGTATAGGTTCAAGAGCTAGTATTATTTGCAATGGAAAAATGCTAGAAGCTTTCCTAGTAAGTTCAGAGTAAAATTAAGATGTCCAATCCCTTCACTGTTTCATGATATAGTACTAAAAAGGCTAGCTATAGCAATAAAACAAGAGAAAGTCAGGAAAAGACTAAACATGGGCAAAGAGGAAGCAAAATTATCCCTATTTGCAGATGATATGATGGCTTGTTTAGAAAATCTCAGAGAATCAGTGAAGAAACTGCCAATATGATTAATAGTTACAGCAAAAAAGCAGCAAGATACAAAATAAATGCACAAAATCACCAAGATTTCTTTATATTATTAACAAAATCAAGGAGAAAAAGGTATTAAAAATTAATTCCAAATAATTTCCAAATACAGAAAATAGACAATTAACTTATCAAGATAAATTCAACTTGGAAGTTCTTTATAGAACTAAAGAAGACTTGAGTAATGGAAAAGATATTCATTATTCATACCTGGGCAATATTTTTGCTTTACATGAAAATATGAGAAATTCATTCAGCTAGTTAGTCCATAAACATTTATTAAGTACTTACAACATGCCAGGTCCTATGCTAAACACTGGGGATACAAGAAGAGACCACCAACTGTCCCTTTGCTTAAGGAGCTTCCATCTAACATGAGGGACAATAAGCAAATAAAAATGTACAAACAAGCTACATGCAGGGTAAATAGGAAATAGTTAAGAGAGGAAATGTACTAGAGTTGAAAGGCTGGGAAAGACTTCCTCTAGAATATGAGATTTAAGTTGCAACTTAAAGGAAGGATGTCAGTAGTTGGAATGGAAGACGAAGAGTGTTCCAGGCACTGTTCCAGAAAATGCCCTAAGGGTTAGGAATGTTTTGTTCATGGAATAGCCATGAGGTCAGTGTCACTGGATGAGAGAGTATGTGTTGAAGAGTAAAGTGTAAGAAGACTGGAAAGGTAGGAGGAGATCAGGTTATGAAGGGTTTTGAATGACAAATTGAGTATTTTGTATTTGATCTTGCAGGCTATAAGGAGCCACTGCAGTATATTGAGTTAGGGAGATGACACAGTCAGATCTCTGCTTTAGGAAACTCTCTTTGGTGGTTAAATAGAGGATGGATTGGAATAGGACAAGATCTGAGGTAGGCAGACCCACCAGCAGGCTATTGCAATAGTCCTCGTATGAGTTGATGAGGCAGCTAGGTGGCAAAGTGGATGGAGCACTGGGCCTAGAGTCAAGAAGATTCATCTTCCTGAGTTCAAATCTAGCCTCAGATATTGACTAGTTGTGTGACCTTGGGCAAGTCACTTAACCTTGCTTGCTTCACTTTTCTCATCTGTAAAATGAGCAAGAGAAGGAAATGACAAACTACTCTGTTATCTTTGCCAAGAAAACTCCAAATGGGGTCATGAAGAATTGCACATGATTAAATGACAACAATGAGGTCATGAGTAGAATAATGGCAGTGTCAGAGGAGAGAAGGGGGTGTAGTCAAGAGATGTTGCAAAGGTGAAATTGACAGACTTTGGCAACAGATTAGATACAGAAGGTGAGGGATAGTGAGGAGTCAAGTATGATTCCTAGATCATGAGCCTGAGGGACTGGGAGGATAATGCTGCCCTCTAAAGTAATAGGGAACGCAGGAGGTGGGGAGTGTTTAGGGGGAAAGATAACAGGTTCTGTTTCGAAGATGTTGAGTTTAAGATGTCTATTGGACATCTAGTTCAAGATGTCTGAAGGATAGTTAGAGTTGTGAGATTGGAAGTTAGCAGAGAGGTTAGAGCAAGATAGGTAGATTCGAGAATCATCAGCATAGAGATGGTAATTAAATCCATGGGAGTTGGTGAGATCACTGAGTGAAATAGCATAGAACCCTGTGGGACATCTAGGGTTAGAGTGCTGGATGAAGATACAGCAAAGGAGGCCGAGAAGGAGCCTATCCAGATAGGTAGGAGGAAAACCAGGAGACAGTGGTATCCCCAAAATCTGGAGAGAATATTAGCAAAGAGGAGAAGGTGGTTAACAATGTCAAAGGCTGGAGAAAAATAGGAAGACTTGCGTGAATTGTTGCAGAACAATATAAGCAAAACCAGGAGAACAATAGATATGACTAAAATAATATAAATGAAAACAGTAGGAATTTAGAGCAAATGCAATGCATAATAGTGTTGAAGTATATTACCTTTTCCTGGATAGAAAGATTGGGGACCATGGATATGTGATGTTACATACTCTGTCAGTTGCAATTCTTATATAGGGAAGTGAATATAATATAAAAATCTAAGTATATTAATAAAACTTTTTTAAATGAAAGAAAATCTTCAAGATTAAAAAAGTAAGAAAAAGAATCGTAAAAGGCAAAGGAGAATTTTATCTGTTTTAAAATTAAAATAGTTAAAAGGTAGAAGAATGTGACACAGAAGAAAAATAAACAAGTCCATAATAATAAAGAAGGGAAATTTGAAGAAAAAAAGAAAAAGGGAAAAAGAAGGACCACTGATTACTTGCAGTTATGAAACTCTCTTTTATATACTTGACCTGAGAAGGAAGCAATTCCTTGTGCTCCAGGGAAAAATTATGTAGATCCATGAATGACATCAGAAGATTTATCATCCAGTAAGGATCAGAGGAGGAAGAGAGTAGTAATTGTAATCATTTATTTCTGGTGACTTCCTGCTAAAGGGGGTCCTAAGGCAGTGGTTGGTCTATCTATGATTAACAAAAGGGAAGTCTGTTTGTTTATCCAGTATGTATTCAATGCATGATAGAGGACCACTCAAGACTTGTTAAACCTTATGACTACCACCTACTTTGGGCAATTCAGATAAACAAAAATGATACTTTAGGAAGTAATCTAAAAGGCATTGCTGAAAATTATGAAGTCAGAGTCTGACAAGAACTTGAAGACCTTAGGGAACACAAGAGGCATTTCCATCACTGCTGCCCATTGAAAGCAAGGGCTTCAGAAAAGGCAGATGTGGGAAATGAACAACTGATTTAGGAAATGGTATCTGACAATGGGATTTAAAATTCTTGACCATGACTTAAAATGTAAGAATGGTGAACTCTAGGTCAGGGATGGAATGTTTTCAACAAGAACTGGTGAAAACGTATTATCTGAAGTCTTGCAAATCTAATCAAAAGGGCTTCAAATTGAGAAAGAAGGAAGGAGAAAATTGTCTATGAATATCTATTCATCTAGATACCACTGGAACAATAGAAATATCAACGCCTGATAACTCACAAAAGACAAAATTCAAGAAATAACATTAGCAATAAATTCCATGCTCTCAGATTTCTATATATAAATGTATGAAGTATGGATAATGAGCAAGGTTTTACATATGCACATATATGTATATATATGTATATACAGATAAAATTCTCCTTTATATATACATATATACAGGAGACATATATACATATATGTGTATATACATGTATATATACATACTTATGTATATATACATGCTACATATGAATATATATGTAATATATGGAAAATGAGAAATAGTGGAGAGCTTATATTTTGCTTTTTCCTGACAACTGTTGGTGAGGAATGGAAAGGACATACTTTGTTCTCTATTGCTACTTGTTGCTGAGAAGTGAAAAAAGAAATAATAGAAGAAATTTCTCTGACTTACCATCTGTTGTTGCTAAGAGGTAGAGAAGAAAAATACTGCCAAGGAACAGACTTGGAGAGGCTTTTGCCAGTATTAAGATAATGATCTCTGCTTCTTCCTAAAAGAACATAACAGTACTTCAGCTGAAGGTATTATCTAAGCCTAAAGCTGAAAGTGATGGATACTACAGTTGCTTTTGAGGATCAAGTCAAGCAGAACGAAAGGATGGAAACAAATCATCCAAAAAACAGCACAGTAGATTGACTCATCCAGCTGAGATACTGTAGCTAGTGAGGTATTATTCTACCAGCAAGGATCCTCAGCTTAGCAATCGAAGCATTTGTTCAACACAGAAATTACACTGATCAAAGAACTTTTATGAATGGCTCCTGAGATAAAAAGAGGATATGAAAGTTTATAGCTCTGAAGTTGTGAGTTACCCTGGACACATGTATTCCCTATACATGTGCTTTTATTACCTTGGGACTTCAAGTGTTTACATATTCTCCCCACAGATACTACATGCTTTGGCAGGAAAGTGCAATCTAATTTTAGGATGGAATGTTATGTATTTCCTTTGAAGTTTAAATAAATGTTTTAGTTAATGTTAATTGAGTATTAATGGCTGATTTGTTAATGGAAAATACATCAGTGAGGAGCTCATGAGCTACTGTGTAATTGGGAATGTTCATCCATACTGGTTACCTCTAGGATCCTGAGAATATTCAATGTAGCAGCTATCTTCTCTCTGAGGAAACCCCAATTTGCCATCATGGAGGCAGGTTGAGGGGAAATCACAGAGAGAACAAGTTAAATGGCCCTGAGAAAGAAGGGAGGGCCCATTAGGAAGAAGGGAAGGTCCAGGAGCACCATTATGGATTGGTTACCTCTGGGCAGGCCAACACTTCAAAAGCAAAGAAATGACAGAAATCAAGTGAGGAATAGTTCATTTGAAATATTGGCTGCCTGGTGTGCTGGTGAGATAGAACAAAATAGACTTCTTTCCTCTTTATTGTTTTATTCTCAGGGAGAGAGTGAAAACAGGAAGTGGATATTTAGACTCTTAACAGAGGGATATTTAACTTCCAGGAATGGAGAAGGGAAAAGGAAGGTTTTGGGGGCCCTGGTTTTCCACTGTCCATTCCACTGTCTCCAGCTTTCCTTTGTACTTGAACTTGTGTGGTCCATACCACTGTAGCCCTGGTTGTACCTGGGGCTCTGTGACTGTGTTTTGTTTTTATCAGCGAAGTGCTGGCCCCCAGACATAATATCTCCCTTGTCTTACCATCCGTTGTGGTCTCCTTTTCAGAAGTCCTCTGAAGTTCAGCATCATTGATATTTGGAAACTTTGGGTAAAAATGTCTGCTGAGCTGCTGTAGTGATTTCGTGTATCTCATGTTCCCATGGCAATGTCATCAGAAGAGAAGCCAAGAATATGTACACATGAGAAGACAACCAGGATCAGAGGGAGTGGAAGCATGGTGAATGCATTTGAGTAAAGATCAGTGAGAAGACAGATATAAATGAGATTGAACAGTAAATGGGAGTGACCTTCAGAAGGTCAGAAAGAGCGAATAGATGAGGGGTTTAGCAAAAAAATTCACAAGTCTGTCATCTCAGTATGACATAGTAGGTAATGGGGACTGATTTAAATTACCTGGATATCTGCCATAGCTCCTTTTCTGTCAAAAGCCAAGTAATTTTTTTTTTGGCTTGCCTTAATAATAATTTAATTATTCAAAAGGTTAAAGAAGTAACAGATGGAACTGATATTCTGGACATGATTCTGACCAAAAAGGAGGAACTGGTTGCCACAGGAGACATGGTGGGAACTTTGAAGGGAAATGAACGCTGCATTTTAGAATATGAAAGAAAGGACAGAAAAGTCAGCAATCTGTCATATAAACCTTAGATTTTGGGAGCATAGATTTTAAAATGTTCAGAGAAAGGATAGGTGGGATCCCATGACCTAAAATTCTAAAGGGCGAGTCTACCTGTGAAAGATGGAACACTCTTCTTAGGAGTGACATTCTGAAACACCCAAAGACAAATAATTACAATGACGAATATAGTGAATATACCTTGGACTATTCTCTTAGACTCTATCTGCCTCTTAAGGTTCGAGGGTATCCTGAGAAATTTGGGGTATCTTCTCTATTACCATTGTTTGAGCCACTACTGTTTATGTTTATGTTCTCTGAATCTTTTGGAGCCAGTGACTAGCACTAGCACTCCAGTTCCAGTGTTAACCAGTTAACATCAATTCACTTCAATTCACTTGAAATTACAGCAAGAACAAATGTATAGACATTTCTTCCCAACACCTCAGGGCCACATTCTTAACTTAATTCCTATCTCAGATTGGTCCTACCAAGTTCATGTCCAGATGTGCCTATGTCCCAAAGGTTACTTCTGTAGCACTCCTTGTTCCTTGGCGCATTGATGCTGGGTTAACTGAAAACCCAGACACTGGAATTCTAGGATACTAGGGAGCTCTCCTGAACTTTCAAAACTTTCAAAAGGATCCACTCCCTTCACCTAGAATGGAAAAAGAACAAAGGCAGAGACCAAGGAATGACATCCATTTCTTGGGATCACATAGTTTCAACAGGGATAAGGCCCCAAGGTCTCTCTTCTTCCAGCATTGCTTCTCACTGGATGCCATGAGTGAAAGAGTTAAAAGATCCTCCATGGTCATAGCCAAAGAAAAGATGGCTAAATGGTCTAGGCCAAAGCTGACAGTCTTTGAAGATACCCCCAGTTCTGTCTACATAGCCAATTACTCATAACTATATTATTAGAACAGATCAGTTACGGAGTGTCTACACATGCTCCCCAGCCTCTCTAATGTGCATCGTCACGATTGTTTCAGTCACCAGAAGAAACAGAAGAGTTGCTTAAAGAGACTGATGCAGCTTAACAGAAAACTCAGAAGCCAATTCAGACTCAGGATAGACTTTTGTAGAAGGTGGAAGCAAAGGCAGGTAATCATGGGATGGGATGGGCCTGTAAGAATAGCCCCAGGACTCCCCAAATTTCAGAATGAGCTAAGGTGGACAGAGAATGAGGACCACAATCAAAAAGTCTGTTTAGCTGTCCTGAGAAAAAGGAGAGGATTCAAGAAAGGGCAGGCTCACTGCTTAGGGTAAAGGGGACAGGGATAATGGATGAGAGAGAGAAGGCAGAACTACTCAACTCTTACCTTGTCTCTTTTTTCTCTGCTAAGGTTAGTAATTTTGGGACCAGAAAAGACAAATCAAAAATGACCAATAGGAAATTGAAACAGGAAGACTTAATTCCCTTTGACCAGGTCCACTGTAGAGTAGGTATTGGCAGATTGCTTGCTGAGCCACTATCAGTGACATCTGAGAGGCCAAGAGCAATTGTTCTGATTTTCAAAAAATAGAAAAGAATGGTATCTGTGAATGACAGGCAGTAAGTTTTGACTTGGATTCTGGGAAGAATATGTTAACATATTAAGCAGATAGTTCTTGAACATCTAGAAAAGGAAGTAGTGATCACAAAGAGCTAATATAGCTACATCAAAAACAGGTCATAGCAGACTAGCTTCATTTCCTTTTTTTTTTTTTAAATAGGCTTTCTAGACTGATAGATCAGGGAATGTGGTAGGTAGAGTTGATCCAGACTGTAGCAAAGTACTTGCCAAAATCTCTCATGCTGTTCGTGTGGAAAATATGAAGAAATGTGGGTTAGATGACAGTATATTTAGGTGGACTCAGAGCTGGTTGGAAGAATGAACTCCCAAAGTACTCGTTGATGGTTTAGTGTCAATTCAGGAGGAAATTTCTAGTAAGAGCGCACCAGGGATTTGAACTTGGGCCTATGAAATTTAGCATGTTTATTAATGAACTGGTTCAAGTAATTAATGAAAAGCATTCATTAAGTACTTATTCTCTGCCAGGTACCAGAGATACAAAGTTAAAAAAGAAATCACCTCTGTCTTCAAGGAACTTATATTCTATTGAGATATGTGTCAGAGGACAACACTACACATGTAAACAAATCCAAAATACTTTCAAAGTAAACAGATGGCATGCTTATCAAGTTTGTAGACACCAAAAACTAGGAGGAATATCTGACACATTGGATAACAGAGCTAAAATTCAAAAGGGGAAAGGAAAACAAGCATTTATGAAGGACCTACTACATCCCAGGGACTGTGCTAAGTGCTTTATGAATATTATCTCTGTTTGGGAAGAAGATGCTATTATTATCTTCATGTTACAGTTGAAAAAACAGTTGAGGTAAACCGAGGTTCAGTGATTTTCTCAGACAGCTAGTGTCTGAGACTGGAATTTGAACTCAAGTTTTCATGGCTCCAGAACTGGTGCTGTATTCAGTGTATCATCTCCATGTCTCATCTGACAACAGGAGGAAGTTACAGAGGCAAATTAAGTCTTGATGTAAGGGAAAACACATAACAGCTGTCTAAAAGTGGAATGAGCTCCCTTGAAGGGGAGGAGTTTTCCCTTCCTGGATATCTTCAAGCAAAAAGCCTTTTTCAGTTACAAGTTGGACTAGACAGTATCTATAATGTCCTTTCCAGTTCTGATGTTCTGTGATTCTGTGAGCAGAGGAAAAAAAAGAAAGGAAAGAAAAAGAAAAAAAGTCAAAAGCTGTATTGAATCATGGAGTATGCTGAGGAATTAAGGTGCAAGAAGATTGGAAAGGTAAAGAAGGGTCAGATTTATGACAGGCTTTAAAAGCTAAACGGACGATTTTATATTTGATCTTGGAGGCAGTAGGGAGCTACTGAAGTTTATTTGTACATATGTGTTGAACAGGGGAGGAGGCATCTGGATTTGAATTTAGGTTCTCTGTCTCAAAGTCTAGTGGCCCTATGTTGATGAAATGGCAGCTTTTTTGATTTCTAAAAAGCACTCAAGTTAATTTAATTAATAAACATGTTCGATGCCTACTGTATGGGAAGTTTTGTGATAGATGTTGGGCATGCAAAGGGTTATGAATAGGAAGATACTTTAGAGCTAATCTATTGTTACTTCCTCATTTTACATCACGGGCAACCAAGGCTCAGATTAGGGAAATGACTTTTCCAAGATCGCACAGAGGAAGGATTTCACTCTAGGTTCTCTGATTCCAAATCCAATGTCTCTTTCCATTGTACTTTTCCATGATCACACAGAGGAAGGATTTCACTCTAGCTTCTCTGATTCCAAATCTGATATCTCTTTCCATTGTACCATTGTACTTTGGTAGATGGCAAATTTATTCTGATTAAGGATTATTTCATTCTTTTGTCTTTGTATTCCTAGGGCCTGGCACATAGTAAGTAGATACTTAACAAATATCATTTGTTTATATGGAAGAGTGATTAAACTTGCTTTGCTTGACCTTCAGAATGAAATGCAATGAGTAGAAGTTGTAGGGAGGATGATTCTGGTACTTTGTGCAAACCCAGTTGAAATAGTCCCCTCTAAAAGACATTTTGAACAATGATTCTATACCTTTAATAGGATCTCAGAGAATTGGGAAGACATTCCAATACTAGGAGCTATCTTAAAGTAGAATAAGGAGGTTTGAGCACCTCATCATTGAGGAGATCTTTAAATGGAAGATAACTCATCAGGGACACCAGAAAGTGGATTTTCCAGCATGGGGTCCACTTTGGTTTAGAATTCTCTCTGAGGTCTTTCCTGGCCTTGCGATTCTAGAATTCTCTTAATCTTTAAGGTTTTTTTTTTGTATCCTTGTTGAACCTAAGATTCTATATCTACTTGGGGCTGCTATTGCCTCTCATGAGCCCCTAAGGATAGAGAAATTTAAGTGAAATAGAAAAGGGCCCTAGATTTGGAGCCAGAGGACTTGGATTTTTATCCTGGCCTTATTACTTACTACCTATGTGATACTGGGCAGGTTTCTTTCTGTAGGTCTCAGTTTCTTTATCTATAAAATGAGGGGGTTGAACTCGGTTACCTGTAGGTCACTTTCTAGCTCTAAAACCTATGAAATTATGATGCACAGGGGCGGAGCCAAGATGGCGGAGTAGAAGGACGCACATTTATGAGCTCTGAGCCCACAACCCATGGAATTGAGGTAAAAAGAGATCCCCATAAATTCTGAATCACTGCAGGGGGTGCATAAACATAGGGGAAGAGATTTCCGTCCCACTGAGCCCTGGAGAGCCGTCCCCGGGGTCCATTGCGCCCCGGAAAGCGGACCCCACCCCCAGCGCTGCCCTGGCCGCGGCCCCAGAGAAGCTGACCCGAGCAGGCTTCAGAGAAGGAAGCTCCGGGGGAAGCTCCGGCAGCCGGGAAAGTCCCTCCGCCCACAGAAGCTACAGGTCAGTGAGAAAGAAGGCTGGGCTAGGGGAGGGGAGCAGAGCATCTCCGTGACTCGGGCCCCCTTGGGAGGAAGTGGCAGAGACAGGGGCAGGAAGCGGCAGAGGCAGAGGCGTGGGTGGCGGCTGAGGCGCAGTGGCCCAGGACTCAGGAATCCCCCAGCAGCAGGTAGGATCTTCAATACTGAAGGTCTTTCCAACTTGAGGGAGCTGAGCCTGGGAGACGGCCCTGCCCCCACCCCGCTCTATTACTGAAGGCCTCTGAATAAAACCCCTGAGGGAGCTGAGCATAGGAGGTGGGGCCCCCACCCCACCCCCACCCGCTCCGTTCCTGAAAGTCTCTGCAGAAAGCCCCTGAGGGACCGAGCTTGGGAGGCGGCCCTGCCACCACCCCTGCTCCAGAACTAAAGCTTGCCGGGGAAAGCGCATTTGAATCTCAGAGGCCAAGCACTAGCTGGGCGGATCCAGGCGGAGGTGGAAAGGAATCTCAGAAGTCAAGTAACTGGCTGGGAAAATGCCTAGAAAAGGGAAGAAAAATAAGACTATAGAGAGTTTTTTCCAACAAGTACAAATGATCCTGACCTTCGGATCTGATGGCGAGGACGAGAACGTATTTTTGCCATCAGGGAAAGACGTGGAGGGCGGGGCCTCAGTACCCCAGACACCCCAGGGGGGTGTCGGGTGGGCTCAGGCCTTGGAAGAGCTTAAAAAGGATTTTGAAAAGCAAGTTAGACAGGTGGAGGAAAGACTGGGAAGAGAAATGACAAAGATGCAAGAAAAGTATGAAAAACAGGTCAATACCTTGGTAAAGGAGACCCAAAAAAATGCTGAGGAAATTAACATGTTGAAAAATAGGCTCACTCAATTGGCAAAAGAGGTTCAAAAAGCCAATGAGGAGAAGAATGCTTTCAAAAGCAGAATGAGCCAAATGGAAAAAGAGGCTCAAAAGCTCACTGAATTTAATAGTTCTCTCAAAATTAGAATGGAACAGATGGAGTCTAATGACTTTACGAGAAACCAAGAAATCACCAAGCAAAACCAAAAGAACGAAAAAATGGAAGAGAATGTGAAATATCTCATGGGAAAAACAACTGACCTGGAAAATAGATCCAGGAGAGACAATTTAAAAATTATGGGACTACCTGAAAGCCATGATCATAAAAAGAGCCTAGACATCATCTTGCATGAAATTATCAAGGAAAACTGCCCTGACATTCTAGAACCAGAGGGCAAAATAAGTATTGAAAGAATCCATCGATCACCACCTGAAAGAGATCCAAAAAGAGAAACTCCTAGGAACATTGTGGCCAAATTCCAGAACTCCCAGCTCAAGGAAAAAATCTTGCAAGCAGCTAGAAAGAAACAATTCCAGTACTGTGGAAATACAATCAGGATAACTCAAGATCTAGCAGCTTCTACATTAAGGGATCGAAGGGCATGGAATAGGATATTCCAGAAGGAACTAGGACTCAAACCAAGAATCACCTACCCAGCAAAACTAAGTATAATACTTCAAGGGAAAATATGGTCTTTCAATGAAACAGAGGACTTTCAATCATTCTTAATGAAAAGACCAGAGCTGAAAAGAAAATTTGACTTTCAAACACAAGAATGAGAAGAAGCATGAAAAAGTAAACAGCAAAGAGAAGTATTAAGGAACTTACCAGAAATGAACTGTTCACATTCCTACAGGGAAAGACAATATTTCTAACTCTTAAAACTTTTCAGTATCTGGGTAGTTGGTGGGACCACACATACACATGTACACGCATGCACACACATACACACATGCATACACATACAGAGACAGAGAGCACAGATTGAACTGAATAGGATGGGACCATACCTTAAAAGAAATTAAGGTAAATGGTGAGAGAGAAATGTAGTGAGAGGAAAGAGGGGGAAATGGAAGGGGGTAACTATATGTCATTTAAGAGGCAAGCAGGAGATTTTTTTAGTGGAGGGAAAAAGAGGAGAGCTGAGGGGAAAAAAACAAAACAAACAAACAAAAAAAACCCAAGAAGTTTACCCTCATTACATTTGACTAAACGAAGGAGTGAAATGCACACTCATTTTGGTATGTAAACCTATCTTACAGTATAAGAAAGTGGGGGAGAAGGAGATATTGCGGGGGGGGGGGGATGATGGAAGGGAGGGCAAAGGGAGGAGGGAGTAATTGAAAGTCAACACTTGGGGAGGGACAGGATCAAAAGACAGAAGAGAAACAATGAGGGGCAGGTTAGGAGGGATGGCAATTCAGTTAGTCTTACACAACACGACTATCAGGAAGGTCATTTGCAAAGCTACACAGATATGGCCTATAATGGCCTGCCGTACCAAAGGGAATGGGTGGGGAGGGAGGGATGGGGAGAATTTGGAACTCAAAGTTTTAGGAACAATTGTTTAGTATTGTTGTTGCAACTAGGAAAGAAGACATACGGTTAATGAGGAATAGAAAGTCATCTGGCCCTACAGGAGAAAAGAGAAGATAGAGACAAGAGAAGGGAAGGATGACAGAAGAGAGGACAGATTGGAGATAGGGAAAATTAGATTGCTTGGGGTATTGGGGTGGGGGGAGGGAATAAAAGGGGAGAAAATTTGGAACCCAAAAATTTGTGAAAATGAATGTAAAAAGTTAAATAAATAAAAAAAAAAAAAGGAAAAGAAATTATGATGCACAAACTCAGGAAAGCACCCAGGACACCCAGACAATGTCCAGGGATAGTCATAGGCAACCCCAACAGTCTCATTTCTTTGGGTTGAAACACTGCAGGATCAGTGTGTATTTTATTATGCAGGGTGGGACTCACTCAGAAGCTGAGATCAGTTAATCAGAGCTGGGCAGGGCATAATACATCCTGATGAATCAGAAAGGAGCCTGAAAGGGCAGCCAGAATATCAGGATCCAAGTCCCAGTTTTTCCTCTTACTAATTGTATGAGGTTGGTTGGCCTGGTCCCACATCCCCTGTTTGGCCTTTGGTTAACTCCTCTTGTCAAATTCTTTCAGTTGCTACGCATTTCTTACTGAGTAAAGTCCATGACATTCAAGACCCTTTCTTATATTACTCTCCATATACTCTATGATCCAGTCAAACTGGGCTATATTTTGTCTCCCTACAAACTCCAGATCATAGGTTTTTGATGTGGAGAGGGACCTTAAAGCTCAGCTATTCCCAATCTAACATTTGAGAGATGAAATGACTTGCCCCAAATCACAAAGGTAGTCATAGGTACACCTGGAATTCAAACCCGGGCCTTCTGTATTCAAATCTAGAGTGACCTTTAGGCTATGTTACATTACCAAATAGAGATACTCTCTGCTCTGGAAGCTAGGTGGCATCATAGTGCACAGAGAGCTGGACCTGGAGTCAGGAAGACTTATCCTCCTGAATTCAAATCTGGCCTCAGACACTTATTAGCTGTGTGACCCTGGGCAAATTACTTAACCCTGTTTGCCTCAGTTTCCTCATCTGTAAAATGAGCTCGAGGAAGAAATGGCAAACTACTCCAATACTTTGCCAAGAAGATTCCCAAACGGGATCAGAAGAGTTGGACACAACTGAAACAACAGAACAAGTACTCTAGAACACAACTTGTGAGCTTTGGGTCTTTGTTTATGTTCTTCCTTATTCCTGAAATTTGCTCTTCCTTCTTCCTTTGCATCTATGGCTTTCCTGCCCATGTCTGAAAGCCCACCTGGAATAGTCTCTTCTCCAGGAAGCCTTTTCTGATCTTCCAGGTCAATAATTTATCTCACAAGTACATTTCGTTTTCACCTTTCCAATACACTTCTCATGTAATATTGAGTACTATCCCCTTTCTGCACTGAAAGCACTGTGGGGTCAGGAACTATGTCTTATCTAAATTTCATACCATCTCCCATGCCTGTCGTGGTACTCTGCTGGTTGTAGGATGTAGTAGGTGCTTAATACATGTTTGCTGAATTAAATAGTTGAGTCTCAAGGTTAGGATAGTAACACTTGTCCTGTCTTGACCTTATTTGGTAGTTATGAAGAAAGGGCTTCATGACATCTTGAAATACTAGAGAAGCTGGAGTTATTACTCTTATTAATATTAAAATCTCTCATTTCTCTAGGACTCTAAAATTTAATACTAAGAATAGCTGACTTTGATATAGCACTTTCTACGTACCAGGCACTGTGCTAAGCAATTTATAATTATTATCTCATTTGAGCCTCACAACAACCCTGGGAAGTACGTGCTGTTATTATTCCCTTTTGCAATTGAGTCAAACAGGTTTAAGTGACTTGCCCAGGATCACATAACTAGTAAGCATCTAAGGCTGGATTTGAACTTAGGTCTTCCTGACTCCAGGCCTGCATTCTATCCACTGAGCCACCAGCACTTTTCTTATAATATCACTGTACAAATATTATTATTCCTTTATTTACAGAGAAATTCCTATTATTTACAGAGAAGCAAAGGTGGCTTGCCAAAGATTTTTGTTCAGTTGTGCCTGACATTTCATGACCCCATTATGGGTTTTCTTGGCAAAGATACTAGAGTGGTTTCCCATTTCCTTCTCTAACTGATTTTATGGATGAGAAAACAGGTAAACAGAGTTAAATTACTTTTCTAGGGTCACACAACCAGTAAGTATCTGGGTCTGAATTTGAACTCAGATCTTCCTGACTCTAGACCTGGAGCTCTATCCACTGTGCCACCTAGCTGCCCCCATACCCACTAGATTGTAAACATCTTGAGGTTAAGGACTGTATTTTTGTTAATTATATCCCCAGCCCTTTGTTGGCACATAGTAGGAGATTAATACATGTTTATTGGATTGGATTGAGACCTGGGTTGTGCCTAATTTTCTCATTTACTGGCCATGTGACCTGGATCAAATCCCTTATAATCAATCCAGCCTATGGTGAACTTGATCCAGTCTCCCCAGGAGACTAGGGAACTAGGGAACAGAGAAGGAGGCACATAGAAATTAGGGCCAGAAGTAGGATGGTAGAGAGAAATTAAGGTTTCTTAGGGGCAGAGTCTAGTGCTGAACTAGGAGAAAGAAAAGTGATTACATAGATACTAGATGCCCAAGATAAGGGACCCAAGCAAAACCCAGATAAGAAAAGACCTTATATCTGAAGAGATCAGTCAAGTTGGAAGTAGCACCTCTACATAAGGGATTGTAAGGCTTTATGGATCAACCTTCTGGCAATGACCTTCCTCCTTTGACCTTTCATAAACACATTGTTTTGCTCCTTTTGAATTTACTTAACCTGTAATTTTTGTCTATTACATAATTGTGTTTTTGTCATCTCTCCACTGGACTGTAAGCTTCATTAATGCAGTGATTATGTCTTACGTTAACTTCACATCTCCCCAGGTACCAAGCTTAGGTGGTGCAGTAGACAAAGCACCCCACTTGGAGTTTTCTTCTTGAGTTCAAATCTGGCCTCAGACACTCATTAACTGTGTGACCCTGGGCAAGTCACTTAACCCTGTTTGCCTTAGTTTCCTCATCTGTAAAATGATCTGGAGAAGGAAATAGCAAACCACTCCAGTAGCTTTGCCAAGAAAACCCCAAATAAGGTCACAAAGAATTGGACATAACAAAAACAACAGAACAACAAGGCACTAAGCATATGATTCTGCACAGAGTAGGTACTGGATAAATGTTTGTTGAATGAATGAGGTTATGGTTCTTTAGTTTTACCCCTGAAGTTATGAGCCTGAGTATCAGGGCTGAGAGGAAGAGCCTGAGGAATAAAGGAGACTGATTGAAAATTGAAAACTCTGAGAGATTTGGACATCTAATTGGCATTTTGGGGACATCTGAGTAATGAGAAACAGTAGGAAAAAAAACCCAGGAATCTCCAGGTACCTGTGACTTTCTGGCCAAGAGGTGACAAATTTAAGGACTTAATAGTCAAGTGTCAGAAGACATAGGGCCAGCCATGTGGGACCCTCTAATGCTAGGTTGATTTGAATTTAGGCAGTAAGACTTAATGAGTTCCAGCTGCTTCCACTGAGCTCTTGCCCCACCCCTGTATCTAATTTCTTATCTCTTATAACCTTACTCTGCCTGTACTTCCATTTCCTTGAAAACAGGAACTGCTTAAATCTGAGAGCATCTGCTTTTAACCAGGAGGCCTATGGGAATTAAATATGTTTATTGAGGAAGGACATACGTAGAGATCTAGCATTTGCCTCACTTTCCTGTTCTGTAAAACAAGGGAATCTCCAGGGTGCCTGGTAACTCGAGCATTCTGTGTTCTCCAGCTCTAACAATGATATTTTCTTTTAAATCCTAATCTGAGATGTTATGTCCTATAGTTTAACTTCCTTCCCACTTCTGACATTTGGTATTTTAAGGTTCCTTCCAGTGCTGATAGTCAGTGTTCCAAGATCCCATCTAGTCTTGGTTGTACTTGTTCTAAAGATACCCCCAATTCTGATAGCAAGGAGACCAAATCAGTAGATACTTAAAAAAAATTGGTTCAGGCTATTTAATGGAAGGTCAAATACTGAAGCTGAAACTTAAATACTTTGGCCATATAATGAGAAGACGAGACTTATTGGAAAAGACCCCAATATGGGGAGAGATTGAAGGCAAAAAGAAAAGGGGATGGCAGAAGATGAGAAGGCTAGATAGTGTCATGAAGGCAATGAACATGAGTTTGAGAGATGGTGGAGTACAGGACAGCCTGAAGTGTTATGTTCCTGGGGTCATGAAGACTCCGATTGAGTGACTGAACAACAAATCTGACTTTATTTATCAGCCAGGTAATATAGTGGCTGGAGTGTTGGACCTAGAGTCAGGAAAACCTGACTTCCAATCCTGCCTCAGAGGGTTACTATCCTTGTGGCCCTGGGCAAGTCGTTTAATCACTCAACCTCAGTTTCCTCAGCTGTAAAAAGAGGACAGTAACGTCATAGGGTCATCATGAGGATCAAATGAGATAATGTGTCTGCAAGAGCACTTTGCAAACCTTAAAGTGCTATATGAATGCCAAGTCATTATTGTCTCTTCTAGCTCTGACATTCTGTGTTTCATGTTCCAAGGTTGCCTCTGGCTCTGACATTTTATGTTCTATACT
Organism: Bettongia penicillata ogilbyi; assembly: GCA_023548195.1. Taxonomy (NCBI): domain Eukaryota; kingdom Metazoa; phylum Chordata; class Mammalia; order Diprotodontia; family Potoroidae; genus Bettongia; species Bettongia penicillata. Next base: position 2,677,426 of record JAJHZJ010000277.1, read on the forward strand.
CCGAAGTCATTTGCGGCTAAATGTTTTCTATTTTCTATTATGATGACCCTTCTCTATCTGATATTTTGTGTTCTAAGGTTCCTTCTAGCCTTGATATTCTTTATTCTATTTCCTAGTTCCTCTCCCAGTTCTGACACTTTATGTTCTGTGTAAATAATTATAATAGCTAACATTTTCCTGGTGCTTACTATATGCCAAGTACTGTGCTAAGCACTTTGCAGTAATCCCATTTGAACCTCACAACAGTTACCTTGTGAGATAGATAGTATTACTATGCCCATTTTAAGGCTGAGGAAGCTGAGGCAAACAGAGGTTAAGTAATGGTTAAGTTATGTTTTAAAGTTCTTTCCAGTCTCAATAGTTTCTGTTCCATATCCTAAGTTTCTTCCTAGCTCTGACATTCCAGGCTTCAAGGTGACTTCCAACTCTGACATCTGTTCATGGTTCTTCTGTCCCTGATCAGAGCTGGAACTATAAGGGGGAGCCCTGGATTTTGTACCATGCTTCCTCCCCCTGGGATTCTGGCTATGTTTCCTGCCCTACACCATGGCCTTCTCTGGTTTTCAGCTACTCAGCGTCTGGCTTTCTTTCATAACCTTCTTTTAGGGCAGCCCTCTGATGTCCTATTTTTACCTCCTGGCCTGGGTGATACACCATAGATCAGTGGTCTCAGTAGAGCGAGGAAGAGGAAAAATATTTCAAGAAGAGAACATCTACAAAGCTGCTGCCCACCCCTCCAGAAAAAAAGAAAAAGAAAAAACCTATTTATAAGAGGGGGTAATAATGCTTGCACTACATATCTCAGAGTGAAGTTGGGAGGCTTTGTGTGCCTAATGTGTCTCTTCTGGCACTCCAATGCTCACTGCAGGTCTAGATAAATATCAAACACAGAAAGAGAAAATCTGTATGTTACTAGAGAAGGGCATGACCAGTTTTGTGAGTGACAGTTTACAGAGGGACCTTAGAGACTGTCTAGTCTAACATGCAGAGATGAGAAAACTGAGGCCCAGACAGGTGACCTTTCCAGTTTTCTTATACCCATGTCCTCTGTGATCTAGGGTTGCTGGCTCATTACAGTTCCTTTCACAAGATACTTTATCTCCTGACTGGGTGTTTTTACTGGCTGTCTTCTATGCCTGGAATATTCCTTTCTCATCTTCACTTCCTAGCTTTTCTGGCATCCTTCAAGTCCCATCTAAAAATTCCACCTTCTACATAAAGCCTTTCCCATCCCTCTCCTACTTCTAAGGATTTTCCCTCTGTTGATTATGTCAAATGTATCTATCTCTTGTTTGTTCACCATTGTTTGCATGTTGTCTCCCACATTAGATTCTTAAGTCCTGGAGATCAGGAACTGACTGTCCTTTGCCTTTCTATGTATCCCTAGTGCTTAGCACAGTGCCTGGCACACAGTAGGCACTTAATAAATCTTCCTTCCTTCCCTCCTTCCTTCCCTCCTTCCTTCCTTCCCTCCTTCCTTCCCTCCTTCCTTCCCTCCTTCCCTCCTTCCTTCCTTCTCTTTCTCAAACCTTAAACCCAGTTCACTCTGAAGCTCATAGATTGGACCACTATAGGTCCCCGCCTATAGCTCCACTTACTGGCTTTATTTTGGACCCTCCTGGCTTACAGTGAATGTCGATGGTCACTGTTTCTCTTTGGAATAGCAACCCTGAGGGTCTTCCCCTCCCAACTTGATTTTTTTCCTTTTTTTCTAATTAAAGGGGCCATCCTGATTCACTTCTTAAAGAGGCCTACTCACAGAATGTGCATTACCTCAAAGTGAGTACCTGGAAAGGTCTTAGCCTAAAAAGGGCAGGGTCTTCCATTGCATCCTGGGCCATCTCCAATCATCTTGATGAATATCTGGTCACTGGATTCAGATGGCTCTGGAGGAGAAAATGAGGCTAGTGATGTTGCACAGCCCTCCCTCGCTCAAATCAAAGTCAATTCCAAGTCATATCATCATTTCCCTGATGTCATGATCCTCTTCAGAAATGGACACACACAATTGACTGACTGTCTTGACTTGTTCAATATAGTGCAGTTAGGTAGAACTCAGGACATGTGAGTTCCATATGAGGTTTTGCCACCTTAATGATCCCATTCCTAAACTAATATCTCTGTGAAACACCTATTACAGGATGCTCTGTCCTTTGATTGTTTTCCTGCTTTTTGGTTGGTTTGCCTGCCATCTTGACAACTGAGTGGTAAACAGGAGCATGGTCTTACAGGTAGTAAGTCTTACAGGTAGCAAATAAATAGTTATTTGATGAATGAAAGTGAGTGCTCAAATGTTGTGTAAGCATAGAGTTACTTCTTAAGAGGCTGAAATAAAGACTCTTCTCCCACTATTACTAGGAGAGAAAGTGGTGTTGACACAGAAATGATTTATCTTAACCACACATCATGATGTAGAATGGCACTGGTGACTCTTCACTACATCTCTCATGCAAATAAGCCAGAAACACTCATGGGTATACGTGCATTCTTCTTCATGTTTATCTCCTTTGGTCTAACAATGCTTTTTCTTTTTCATTATTCTCATTTCCTTAGAGTTTCATTCATCACAAAGATACTAGGATGTGAGGAAATTAAGGTCTTGTTAGTATAATGGGACCTTTAGAGCATGTCTAGCACACCTAACATGGAGGCACTCCTAAGGGGGCTTGTCTGAACATCCTTATATCTTCTAAGATAGAGGCACTCTTTAAACCCTACCACATGGGTAAGTATACCCTCCTTTGATTAGCTGCATAACTGAAACAGGTGAGTCTTTAAAATTGGCAAGACATCTCCCACCCCCACAGCTTTCTGTGTCATACTTTCTTTCTACTTCCAGAAGGTGAAGATAACAGTCCAATCACAGGATGGTCATCATGAACTGAACCAGTGAGAGGGAAAGGACTTTTCTTCCCCTTCCTCTCTCTTTCCCCCCAGCTCTGAGAAATGGGTCTGGGGAGTTGTTTCTGTTCTGTGTTTTTTGTCCCTCTTAGTTTTAGGTGCTGGTGGTGATCCCCACCAGATCTGGAGTTCACAATATGGTGACCTGGGAATCAGTGTCCTAGGCAGGATGTTATAGCCAGCCAACCCTGTAGGAAAGCCTAGAGAAGCCAGGTTACTTGAGACTCCAAGACCAAGGCGGGTTAGATTTGTAATTGGGACTGTGCTCTGTAGGAACAGAGTTAAGATACAAATTTAATTCCCTTCCCCTCCCCAGAGACTCAGGTGGTACAAGGGGAGGTAAGAGAATAACACTTCCCGCATGTTGGGGGAATAAGTTTGTAAATTTGTGATATCTTTTGCAGTAAATATTCCTTTTAAAAAATGAATCCAGTATTGTAGGTAAATGTAACTGGGGTATAGATGACTCCCCTTATAATTCAAGGGAATGCCATCAGTGGTTTCAGGAGCTGGAGTTAATGGCAGTACCCCTAAACCCCCTTAAGGTGGAACTCTAGGGGTGGAGTGAAAGCTTTCATGCCTGGCCTTAAGGAGATTGGGGGCCAGTCAGTATTACATGAAAAAGAATATTACTTTCACTATTTCAAGGATCTGTGATTTTCCTGATGAGAGAATCCCCTCCTCTGATTTGATTACAATCTTTCTACAACTTCCTAGGTCAGGGGATTCTTAATCTTTTCTGTATCATGGATCCCTTTTGGAGCCTGATGAACCTAGGAACCTCTAACTCATAAAATGAAATACAGAGGATTACAAAGGAAACCAATTATATTGAAATATAGTTACTAAAATATTTTTTAAAAGTTCATGATCCACCCTCAGGTTAAGAACTCTCATCCTAGATGTTTTTTGAGCATTATCATGGTCAAAAATGTCATCATCCTGCTACCAAGTTGGTGACAAATGTCTCTGAACTTTGTTCGAGTGGTTTTCAGATACCTAGTTCACCACTGGGCCACTACAAGAACAGCTTGTCATGATGGAGATGGCACTGTGCTTCTGAAGGCTTTGATAGCTGAGTTCAAGCTTTTGCATGTCCTCCTAATTTGGAAATGCTTCAGGTAGAGGCTCCGTGATGATTAGAAGGGATATTGGATTAAAAATTCTACAGCTCCTGGAGTACATAGAACACCTGGAATTCATTGACTCAATTCACTATCTCATTCAGAAAGACATCTCTCTTAGCTCTAAAAATCCCCAGGGAAAGAGACATCACAGTTTCTCTTAGCAACCCTTTCCCACTGCTACACAATCAACTGTAATTTAAGACAGTATGTGATGCCATTGTAAGAGGGATGGAGGGGGAGAGAGTAATTTGGTGTCCGTGTTAGCAAAGGGAAGTGTAGAATGGAGAGGAGAAAAGAAATACTGTATGTGCATTTCTGTTGTTTAGTCATTTTTCAGCCATGTCCTGTTCTTCATGATCCCATTTGGGGTTTTCTTGGCACATGCTAGAGAAGTTTGCCATTTCCTTCTCCAATTCATTTTACAGATGAGGAAACTGAGAGAAACAGGGGTAAGTGACTTGCCTGGGGTCATAGAGCTACTAAGTGTCTGAGGCCAGATTTGAACTCAGGAAGATGAGTCTTCCTGACTCCAGGCCTAGCACTCTACCCATGATGCAACCTGGCTGAATAATGAGAAAGCAGAGGATGTTTTGCCTTTTCTCTGTATACCCAGTGCTTAGCACAGTTTCTGGCACAGAGTAAATGCTTAACAAATGTTTATTGACTTGATTTGATTGAGGAAAGTGTAGAACTTAGGGCAGAAGGTTTCTGGGTGATATTTCAACTCACTTCATTCAATATCTATACAATATCCATGGCTCTATGCCATTCTCCAAGCTTTATTTCTATTCCCAACCTCTAGCCCCCTTGAATACTTTGGTTTCCTCAACTTTTTCAAATCACTCGACCTCTGTCACTAGTTGGCCTCAAGCATACATGGAAATAATCATGTTTATCCCATCTTGGCCTCAACTAATTTTGCCTGAGACACTAGAATTCCTTGTTTTAGTACTGGCCCTGACATTCTGCCTCTGAGTTCTAACAGTCTATATTCTAAAGTCCTTTCTAACTCTGACACTAATTCTATATTCTAAAGTTCTTTCCACTCTGATATTCTCTGGTTTTAAATATATAAAAATGTACATGTTTTATTTTAATCAGCCGATTTGTACCTTCTCAACCTCTCACCCCAACCTCCCTGTTTGTTTCTCTCTTCCCCTCACTGGAGTTGAGAACACAAGAAAAGCAAATACCATTTTAAACATGTGCAATCAATCAAAACAAATTTTCACATTGTCCATGTCCAAAATATATTTGTCTCTTCTGTACTCTGAGTCTTTCTCCTCTCTATCAGGAGATGGGTGGCTAGCATCTTTCCTCATTAAGTCCTTTGAAATTCTGATTGGTCCCTACGCTGATAAGCGTTCAGCACAGTAGTATTTCATCACATTTGTATATCACAATTTATTCACCCCTTCCCCAATTTATGGACACCTCTTCAGATTTCCATTCTTTGCAACCCCCATGAGAGCTATAAATATCTTTAGTCATCCTAGAGTTTGTTTTGCTTAGGATAAACTCCTCTCTTAACCTCTGTTGTTGTTTCAATTGTGTCTGACTCTCTATTACCTCAATTCTTAGAAAAGAGGCTGAAGTGGTGTGCCATTTCCTTCTCCAACTCATATTACAGATGAGGAAACTGAGGCAGACAGAGCTAAGTGACATACCCAGGTAAGTGTCTGAGACTGGATTTGAATTTAGGTCTTCCAGACTGCCACCTAGCTGCCCTCCCTTAACTTACCCTCCCTCTAATTCTCTCTCCATTTCTCTTTTTTTCCTTCCTGTTTCCCTGTTGAATAAAATACATTTCTGTACTCACCTATGTGTATATGTGTGTGTGCTTTTTTTCTTTTGACCAGTTCAGATGAGTGAGGTTCAAGTGTCAGCCACAACTCCCTACTCTTGTTTGTGTACATAACTGCACACTGCTTATGTGATTGCATGGGATAATTTCTCCTAACCTCCCTTTCCCTCTCTCCTGCCCAGTTCATTTTTCTTCCCTTCTCTTTCCATTCTTATTTTCTATCTAATTATACTCTCTCTATGACCCATGATGATAAGGTTCAGAAGGGACACATATATAATTTCCCCATATTTGAATGTGAGTTTATCCTTGTTTAGTCCTTTACCATTGTTTATTTGTCTTTTCCTTTTGTGTTGCTGTCACTTCTGTGTTTGAATTACAAAGTTTCCCCATAGTTTTGATCTTTTTAGCAGGAATACTTAGAAGTCCTTTCTTTCATTAAAGGTTCATTTTCTCCCTCTCTAGCATTATACTCACTTTGACTGGGTAAGTTATTCTTGACTTCAAGTCCATGTTATTTTCCTTCTGTAATATAATTTCCAAGCTCTCTGTTCCTTCATAGTGGTAGCTGATAAATTGTGACTATGGTTTGAATTCTTTCTTTCTGGCTGTTTACAGGACTTTTTCTTTGACCAGAAAGCTCTGTATTTTTTTGCTATGTTTGGGGGTGGTTATTTTGGAGTTTTTTTTTCTAGAAAGTGACCCGTGGATTCTTTTTTCCACTTTGTCCTCTGGTTCTAAGAGATCTGAGCAGTTTTAAGATTTCTTGACATAGCATTTCTTGGTTTCTCTCTTTGTTTTTTTTTTTTTTTTTAGATTATGGCCTTCAGATAGTTCAATGATTCTTAATTATCTTCTCCTTGAGCTGTTTTTCAATTCATTTATTTTTCCTAAGACATACCTTACATTTTCTTCCATTTTTCAGCTTTTCTACTGTTTTAATATTTTATACTTCCTCATGGAGTCATTGGCTTCTATTTGATCCATTCTAATTTTCAGTTTGTTGCTCAGTTAAGGTTTTGTGCCTCTTGTGCCAAGCTGTTAATTCCTTTTCCAATTCTTTCTACCATAGGTCTCATTTCTTGCTCATTTTTTTCCCTCAAGGACTTACATTTCACTTATAAAAACATCTTTTAACTCTTTTTTATCTCTTGTTTCATTTCTTTCAGGAATTCTAATTGAATTTGCACCCAAGCTGTGTGTTTTCTGAGGCCTTGACTATAGATGTTTTAGAGTCATTTTTTTCTGCATTGTGCTTTGAGCATCCCTGCCACTTCAATGGCTCATTATGATGGGGTTCTTTTTTTGTTTGCTCATTATTCTAATATACTTCCTGACTAATATACTTGATATTATGAATGGGCTTTTTCACATTTCTGGAGGAAAGTCCTGGGCTAGTCTTGTTGATGCTTTCTTGAGGATGGGGAGATGGGTGAGTATTGAGTGTTGTACTGTTTCAGGACCTCAGACAGATTGTGGGTCTGCAAACTTTCAATGCTTCCAAAGTGGTCTGATCCAGGGCAAAGTCTGTTTATTGCCTTCCTGGTCTGATGCCTGTAATTTCTTGACCTGGATTTGGGTTTGAACAAGGTTAGATGATTGCTGTATTTACCCCCTATCAGTCAACTGGAAAGTTTTGTTGGTTCAGAGCAATTAAATTATATATTATCCTTTGGTCTTGGATTTTTGGCTTGGTTATTCCTCTGCAGTCTGGGCTAGATGCTGGAAATAAGGTACTGCTCTGCTCTTGTTGTCTGAACCAAATCACTGTGTTTTGCTTCTGAACATCCCTCTTTCTCCATGTATCACCCAAGACCTCTCCACCTGGGAACGCCACAGCTGTCATGCACAGGTCCCCTTCTCACTCTGCCCTGTATCTGTGACCCAGGTAGTGAGTGACAAAGCTGTTCTTTTCACGCCAGATTTTGTTGTAGTTATTTTGTTTGGATTTGGGACCACCTCTTGTCCTGGTGCACAGCCTCTTCCTGGACACTGGAGTGCTCCACTTGCCATGTGCTCTTGGCCCCTCTTTGCCCTTGTCCAAAGACTTCCCTGTCTGTTTCCTTATGCCAAGCTAGGCTGGACAAAGGGTTCATTGTGACTTTTTATTGATTTACCCACCAGAATTCAGTCTGGTGCATTTTATAGATCTGTTTGGAAGAATTGGTGGATGGGAACTCACCACATTACTTCCTGCCATTCCCTGTTCCATGTTTTTAGGTCTTTTACAACTCTGGCATTATATATTACAATGTACTCTATAGCTGTAACTTTCTCTGTCTATATTCTAAGGTTCTTTCTAACTCTGACATTTCAGTTTCTTTGTTCTAAGATTTCTGGCTCCGACATATTATATCCTAAGGTCCTTTCTAACCAGAACAATCTACATTTAATATTCTAGAGGCCCTTGCAGTTTTAACATTACAGGTTCTTTGTTATAAGGTCCCTTGCATTTCTCATAGTCCACATTCTGAACTGAGAAAGGTAGGTTGCAGTCAGATTGTAGAAGGTCCTAAGCATCAGGCTAAGAAGTTCATCATTTATCCTAGAGGTAATAGGGAGGCAGGGTCACATATCAACTATGTGAAGTTTATTTAATTTATTTGTGGATGATAAATTGGAAAAGAGACAGACAGGAAGCATGGAGACCAACTAAGAGGAACTGCCACAGGCCACATGAAAGATGATGAGGTATGGTCTATGTGCCAAGATTCCTTCTATCCATGTTCATCTTTGTTCTCTGCCCTATGTTCACAGGTCTCTTCTAGCTCAGATAGTCAACATTCTAATGTTCTGTGGTTCTACATGCCAGGAAATTCCCTCCTATTGCAGTTGGGGAATCACAGAATCACTGAATTTGAAAGTTGGAAGGGACCCCAGCAGCTACCAAGTCAAACTCCTATATGAAAGGAATCCCCGGTGCAACATCCCCAAAAAGTGGTCATCCAGCATCTGCTTGAAGACTTCTGAGGAAAGAAAACCCATGACCTCTGTAGGTGAGTCAAATTGGCTTTTTAAAAACTTCAACTCATTATTTTTGGTTTTGCCCTTTGGGACCAAGCAGAACAAGTCTCAACCCTCTTCCATGTGACTGCCCTTCAAATGCTTTGTAAATATATCAAGTCCTCTCTGAGTCTTATCTTTTCCAGGTTAAACCCTCCAAGTATCTTCAACTAATTCTATTATGATAAATTATGTGTACAACTGAACTATTTGAGTTCATCAAGGTAGTTCTAAAGGGCATTGCTACAGAAGAAATAAATGAAAGTATCCAAGATGTGGTTTTTGGTCTGGTGAAAAAAAAGGAATCCTAAGATTCCCATAGGAATTTGACTGTGAAGATATCTAGCTAAGTTTTCAGGTTCCTAGGTATTTTACTGCTCCATGCTTTAGACCTCTTTGTTGCTGAAAGGTGCACAGGGTCAGACTGTCCTGGCCAGGGTTCATACAAGTTCTCAGGATGCTGCTATGGGTTGAATTTCTCAGGTTCAGGTGTGGGGGTAATTAGAATCTCTCCTGAATGGTGTCACTAGAAACTTCTGCCTCTAGGTTCCATATAAGACACATGCCCAATATACTCTGGTTCAAGACTGTCTTGTCCTGGGTGAACTTCCTTGGCCAAGGGACCAGTGAAAACAGATTCCCTATTCTAGTAAGCATTGTGGTGGAGTGGAAAGAGGAGAAGATTTGGAGTCCAAGGGCCTGGGTCTGATCCTGTCCTGAACAGATTCTCCACACAGGTCCCCTGTGTTAACAGGCCTCAGGAGTTGGGGACATTTACCTAAAATTAGGTGGGGAGTCATACCTGATGCCTCCATTGCTAGCATGGGCATGCATCAGCTAGGAGAGGTCCAGTCTGTGCCTTGGGAACCCTGGACTTGCACAGATAGGCATAGCCCAGAGAACATGGGGGTAGGGTGTGGGGTGGTGGAGCCCTGGGGAAAATGTTTATAGGGAGGAAGTTTTGAGAGCATGGGAGCAGCTCTTTGACTTTCTTCCTCTCTCCCAGGGTTGACAGATGGACCCCATTGGCTCCTGGAATGAGAATTAGAGGGTAGAAAGACCACTGGACTTGGTTTGGAGACATGGGTTTGAATTCTTTTACCCTGGGTAAGTCGCCTGGATTCCGAGCCTCAGGTTCCTCATCTATCAAATGCTCATAATAATAGTACCCTTCTGAGGATTGTTGAGAGGATAGTGCTTGCAAAATGTTAAGGTGGTATAGAAATAGAACCCACTGTTCCTTTTTCTTTTTTTTTTTAAACCCACTGTTCTTAATGACTTGAAAGGCTTAGAGGAAATGGCTCTTTAGGGACTGTGTGAATTTAGATGGAAATTACTTTCTTTTCTTGTCTTTGCAGAGCTGAGGATAAACCTTCCTGAATCTGTAAATTTCTTTAGAAAAAGGCATTAGGGTCCTTAGCAATTAGTGACCCACTGTTGTCCAACCACAGACAGGTTGGTGGCTTGCTTTAAGATTTTACCCCTTTTCCTTCAGAAGAGGGAGAGAATGCAGTTCAGTGGGGATAGGACATGATATAGAAAGAAATCCTCCTGGCCAAGGACTGTAGCTGAGCTAGGCCCTATTACTATAGAACAAGTTTGTTGCTACGTGAGACATAATGTCATCACTTACTGTGGTTCAGTTGTCCTGGTTTACTCTTTGCCAACACCCCCTTCCTCCAATCTTTAGGAAAGCCTTTCCCATTTCTTTCCTGGCTTCCTGACTTTAGTTGCCCTAGGGAGCTCTGGCTTGTCCTGGGCAGCCCCCTGCTGCATCTTTTGGATCACAAACTGGACTCTGACCTTTAATCGCAGGAGGGTTCTTTTCTTCATGTTACTAATTCTTCTGTTAATAGCCTTTAAACTAGCAGCTGACAGAAGACTGCTGTTCACATCCTGCTTCCAACATTTATAGATGTGTGTGAGTCTGGACGTGTCATTTAACCTCTCTGATCCTCAGTTTCCTCCTTTGTAAAATGAGAGGTTGGCATTGAGGATCTCTAAACCTCCAAAGTCTCCCTTCCACCCCTAAATCTATCATTATGTGACTCTGGGGATGATTTTTGTGGTTGTTCAGGTATTTTTTCAGTTGTTTTTGACCCTTTGTGACACTATTTGGGATTTTCTTGGCAAAGACACAGGGGTGGTTTGCCATTTCCTTCTCCAGCACATTTTATAGATGAGAAAACTGAGGCAAACAGAGTGAAATGACTTGCCCAGGGTCATATAGCTAGTAAGTATCTTCATACCCAATGCTCTATCCACTGCGCCACCTACTTACCCTTGGAACAGGGTTATTTTGAAATGCCTACTTTATGCCTTTTATTGCTCTTCTAGCTCTTTTATTTTCTGTTCCTTCCTCCCTGAATAATCAAGTTGAAATTATCTTTCAACTCTGCTTGTATACATAAGAGAGGAAAGAAGGTGCCTGGGTGAGGGCCTAAGGAATTTCTGGAAGTCCAGAAGCCCCAGGCATTGGCTATCAGAGGATCACGGGATTCTAGGACTTAGACCTGAAAGGAACCTTAGCAAGCATTTTATAGACCCAAAGTCACACAGGTAGGGTTAGAATTCCTGCCCATGGCTTCTGCTCCCACCTCTGTGCTCCTTCCATAAAAACACACAACTGTCAAAGTTTTGGGGCATAGGAAGGTAACTCTTGAAAACTCCAGAAGAGGCAGGTAGTATGATAGAGTGGAAAGAACACTGAATTTGGAATCAGGAGTCCTGGATTTCAATCTGAGCTCTAACACTAAGTAAGCTGTGTGCCCTTTGCAAAGTCTTTTCTCCTCCTTTGAACCTCAATTTCCTTCTTTATGTAAGACTGTAGTGGATAGAGCATCAGACTTAGAATCAGAAAGACCCAAGTTCAAATCCTGCTTAAGATATTTTCTAGTTGTGTGACTGGGGTCAAATTATTTTGCCTCTCTGGTCCTCAGTTTCCCTATCTATAAAATGGAAACAGTAATGGAAACACAACAGGGGTTGTTACTGGCATTAAATGAGATAATGGATGTAAAGTACTTTGTAAACCTTATAAAAAGGGAGGGGGTTTTCTAGAGAGAGACTAATATTAGAAGTATTTGACTATATTGTATGGTGTTGAGCAGATCCTTGTTAACATACAGGTTGGACTGAATAGCCCTAATAGCTCTGTGAATCACAGTCATGACTCAAATGGTCTCAGATACCTTCCAGTTTTGATGGTCTATTACTTCTTGCAGTCTTGGGGCATTTCTTTGTAACTGTAAAATCATTTCCTGAGGTTCCTTCTATATCTAAGGAATGTCTGCCCTTCTCCCCCCACCTATCTTGTCATAAGTGACCATGTCCATCTCCCCTGCCCCCCACCCATTTCCCATGATCATTAAATAGACAGAGACAGACAGATGGAGAGCTGTACAATGTCTTTTCTTGGTTGCAGTTGATTTTGTACATCTGTAGTTAGCTTTTTGCGTCATACAAAGTTGGGATTGGGGATGGGGGGAGCGGCAGCCATGGCTTTAGGTCAGATTCAAGGGGGTGGGAGAGAGCCCCCCCTCCCCCAGGCACTGACACATTCAGGGGATGCGGGGCCACAAGGACACAATTACACACAAGAGGGTTGGGAGTTGGATTGTCTCTGAGGTTGATGGAAAGCAAGATGGTCACTCAGCCTGGCCTAAGACCCTCCCCCCCCCCCGCCACTTCTTCCCCCTAGGACCAGGGCTAAGGGGCCTCTGGGGAAGGTGGAGGTAGAGGGTGCAGAAATGGGAGGATAGGGTCCTGCCCCCAGCTTTCAGATGGATCCAGTGAATAGGGAGGCTACTCCCTGCCTTTAAAAGTGTCTCCTGAGATCCCTCCTCTTATTCCCAGATTCTTGGAATCAGAGCCACTTACAAGTGACTTAATCCTAGGGAAGTGAGTTTACATCTTGGATTAAGGGCAGGTGTGGCTATCATCCTGGCTTTTCTGTCTCTTGCCTCCCTGTATGGATCTCAGGAACTGGCTGCCAGGGGCAGACTTATTGCCTAAAGAAGTATGGCATTGGGGTCCTGCATTCTCTTGGGTCTGTCAGATACCCCATGGTTTAGATATGGCATCCACTAGCCTTTCAGATAAGAACCTAAATGGGAGGTCTGGGAGTCTGGAACAAAGCTGGCCTTTATTTCTCCTTCCTAACTGACTGTTCTTGGGAAGGAGGGTGGGAGGGGACTTTCCCTCAAACCCTGTCTTTGCACTGCTCTGAACACATTCACTTCATGCACACATGCTAGCTGTACTTTCCTCTCTGCTACATGCACTTGGTTTCCTGAATCACCAATGAGTTTTTCCAGGTGGGGAGCCTATATATGTCACATTCTCTATTATCAAGTGCCAACAGATTTGCTTGGGCGGCGGCGTATATGGTCTTTCTCTTATCCCATTTACCTACACTATGTCCTGTCAGCAGATTCTATCTCATTGCTTATGTGGGTAGGGAAGCTAGAATCAGTTTGTCTTAAGCTAGTCCCTGCCCTCAAACAGTGTGCTATGCACTAACCATCCTCACCCTCTCTGCTAGCCTCTCTCTCTCACAGTAATCCCCCAGTCCATGCACTGAATGTAAACACACATAATCTCTCAGACTGTGGTCCATATATCACCCCCTCCCCCTTCCAGTATAGTACACATATACAAGCTTTCTCTAGGTAGCGTCTTACAATCAGCTATGCAGTCAGTGTGGGTCATATGCGTATATCAATCACATTTCTTAACTCATGTGGTAATAGTCTATATGCCATACACACATTATGTCATCCCCAGATTCCTCCTTGACCTGCCCCCTGGAGATGCCTGGATTGGGCAAAGCTTTACTGGGATTAGAGTTACAGTTCTTAAACTCTCTAGAAACAGTCTCCTGGGGTGTTATCTTCCCCCTTTCTCCTCTTTCTTAGGAGTGGTCCCCAAGGAAGCCAGCACCTTGGGGGTAATAGGGCCTCTCAGGGCAGCTAGTGGTTAAGTCCTGAACTTGTAGGAGTCTGATATGTATGTGGGATGGTCTTAGTGGAGAACTAGTTCCCCTCAAGGGCTCATCTCTGCTTGAGTTGTGGCAACAGCAGTAGCAGCAGCCTTGTACCCTGGGGTAGAGGAGGGGAGTACTTCGGGAGTCTACATAGGCTCCTTCAAAATAGAAGACCCTAGGTAACTGAAAGCCTCAGGGATCCCTTCCACTAAGCAGGTGTAATACTCTTTCTACACCCAGAAATTCTTTATATATGTTTGTAGACCTTTTCTTTTTCTATTAAAGTTATTTTTTTTTCTGATTTCAAACCCATTTGTACTCTTGGGAATCCCCTAATATGTCAGCAAACTCCTTTTGTGACTTGAATTCTCTTTGTATATACAACTAGGAATCCCCTTGTATTTCCACAGACCTTCCCCTCCTCCCCTGCCATGTGTCTGGGAATTCCTTTGTGGGTCTTTGGATCTCTTGTAACTGGGCATCCCCTTGAATGTCTACAGACCCTATGTTTGGCTGAGGATTCCCAGACCTCTTTCTTTCCTTGAAGATACAAACATTGGGGCTGGTACCCAGAAATCAGAGGAACCTCTGATATTGCTCCCTGGAGTCAGATGACAAGAACCACTAACTATCTCTCAAGAGAAGCAAATGGCTGAGGGATTCTCCAGTTTCTGCTCAGCACCCCTTAGCCTCAGCTTACTCCTGAACTGGCTCCACAAGACCTTGCAAGGTGACCATCTTACTCCAGCGACCATGGACAAGCAGAGACAACAGTGGGGTGATACAGCAGTTGAGGAGGTCAAGTTTCCCCCATCACAGAGACATACATGGACACACTCACAAATACATGACCCTGGGGGCCAGAGACTGGGGCACAAAGAGGCAGGGGAAGGAGTTGGGAGTTGGGAGAAAGGGAAGACCTGGGGGCTGGAGAAACATCACCCCAGGACAGAGGGGATGAACAAAACTCCCTTTCTGGTTTTCTTAAATCTATGGTTTTTTTTCCCCTCATCTTTAAAGTATTGCAGTCTAACTGATATGGCTTTAACTATTGGAAACGGACAGAGAAGACACGACGTGAGCTGCTTTCTCTTTTGAAATTAAAGGAAAAATTCTCTAAAATGAAATACCCCAGTATGCAAACTGGGGTGATGGTGAAAAGTGATAGTGGTGGTGGGGCGGCGAGGGGCGGGCATAGTAACCCTCTTTGAGGCATCTCCCTCTTCCACCCCATATCCAGCATGGCTTCTCTGTTATAAGGGACAAAGGGCAGTCCTGTTCCTCCCATGGCTACCCAGACCAGTCTGAGCTGCCAAATGCTTCCCAGGACCCAAACAGGATTCTCCCTGTCACATCCAGTGAGGGAGGAGGATGGCAAAGGCTTGGCTCAGGGAACCCAGGGGAAGAAGGAAGATCTCGGACCTGTAGAAAAAATTTCTCTTCTCACATCTGTTCCAGGAGTGGTGATAGGTAGGGCTTGACTGTAAGGGAGAAGAAAAGATATTTCCCAGGCCCCACTACCATTCTCAGTCATGCATCCAGCCTGCACAGTGGTACACATACATTCATACACACACACACACACACACACACAGATGGAAATATACCCCTATAACACCCATCCCCATCCCCATAAACATTCTCTAAGATATGCCATTTTTAACATATAATCTCTAACACATACATACGCACACACACCCTCTCTAATATAGATGATCTATGATATAGACACACAATCTCTAGCACACATACACACTTTCTAAAACACACACCCACACAGTCTCTATACATACATATTCGAATCCCTAGAATTTCTGTAGTCTCTAACACAATCTCTAATACACACATATACAAGAATAGTCTCTAAAAGATACACATACAATCTTTGACACATTCATACACATATGCATATTTATAACACATACATTCACACCATCCCAACTATAGACATACCCATTCTGCCACCACATCTCCCATCCCACCCACATTCATATATACTTTCACGTTCACAATCCTCCCTGCCCCAGGGATTCTTAGAATGGTGGTGAGGCAGAGTATTGGGTATGGGAGGGTAGGGTAGGGTAGGCTTGAGTAGGGTGGGTAGGGTTTTCCTTGGCACATGTGAGAGGAGAATTTTTTCCTGGCCACAAGACAGACCAATAGATAGAAGGACAGATGCCTGCTTTGGGGCTTAGCATATGGGCAGACAGATCCTCAGCCAGAATGAGAGGGCAGCAACGCAGCTGGGCTGTCTTCTCCCATGGGATTAGGGCTAAACTGTAGGTGAGCCTGCCTTCAGTACTTTAGCCTGAATCCTGTTTATAGGGAGCCCTCCTGGAGGCCAGTGAAACCTCCTGAACTTGTTGTCCACTCAGGACCCTGGAAGCGCCTGGATGGGCTGGGGGGTGGGAATGGGAGCAGCATGTCCTCTCCATAAGGTGTTCTCTGGTGGAGGACTGATGCTGCCCGATGGCTCCAGCTGTTAGTGTGTGTTTGGACAGGGCTACCCTATTAGGGAGAGGACCCCAGGCTGGGAAAGGGAGGGCCCAGCATGCCTTTTCAGGACAGAAGGGGTCAAGCTACCCCTTTTATAGACTAGGCTCCATAGTGCCCACAAAGATGTGAGTGGAAGGTGGAAGCTTCCTAGGGTACAGTGGTATTATAGGGACAACCTTTTATTGCCCTGTGGGAAGGAGATGTTCCCCCGACAGGGGAAAGGCCTGGCTACCATATTTGTGGCAATGGAGTCTGCCTGATCTTTACCAGTGGCCCCTCAAAACTCCAGAATACTCCTTTGGTTTGGGCACAGGTTCTTCTCTGACCCTCCCTATACTTCTGGACCTATCTAAGTCATTGATGAAAGGGGAATAAGGCCAGGGCTAGGGCCTAAGAGACTCTAATGATACCTCCCACAGTCAACTCATCTTCCTTGCAACTCCCAGGTCTATCCAGGAACAGGGAGGGACTAGGCTGAGAGGGTCTATTCTTACCATGGTGGGCTGAGTCCCTGGAATTGAAGTGAGATTGAGGAGGCCTAGGGAGATATGAAGGGAACAGAAATCTGCTCCACTTTCCTCTGGGATTGGCTGATGGGCTCCCTCATGAAAGGTCCAACACTATCCAACACTGGCCCTTGCCCCCTTATCCTTGGGCTATGTTGGGCAGGGCTGGAATGTGTTGGGTGTTTTGTCCCATTGGGGTTGGGGAACAGGGCTTGGAGCTCCAGTGATCGCTAGGGGAGTAGAGGAGAAAGAACAGGCAACCTGACCCTCCTCTCCTCTGACTCCTTCCCCTAAGGCCCACTGGCCTGGCCCTCTCTCCCTGCTCTGGCAGTGGAAATCATGCTCAAGGCATGAGGAATGTTCCTGGTGGGAAGAGGTTCGGGAGGAGTGTGTGCATGTGGGACTCAGTGGTCAGGCCTTTCCTCCCACTTCAGCACGTCCCGGGCCTCTCCTGAGGTCATCAATGGTTTGGTCCTAGTTTCTGGCCCTCAGCCCAGGCCAGCAGCCTTCTTTCCCTCGGGCTCCTCAAGAGGCTCAGGGCACTGTGGGGTCAGGGGACAGTACTGAACAGGGAGGGAGCCCTGGGAGTTTCCTGCAAAAGAGGAGGGGCTTGGGTCCCATAGTCCATGTGAGGGGTGGAGATGGTGGGGATGAGGCCAAATGAGGTTTGCCCTTCAAAATTCATACTAAATGGAAAGTGGAAAAAAATAAATTAAAAACAAAAATGGGACTGTTGAGAATGGGATGGAGTTGGGCCAGGGTTACTTCTTGAACATGTCCTGGAGAGGCCCAGGTAGGTACTTGAGAACGGTGTCCAAGATGCTCTCCTCCTCTTCTTCCTCCTCATCCCCACAACCAGCTGGAATGGCTTTCTTGGGGCGAGTCAGGCTGCCCTCACATGGCTGCTCCAGGGCAGCCTTCTCTTCAGCCTCTTTCTCCTCCTTCTTCTTCAGGCCATACTGTAGAGGGAGGAAGAAGGGACAAAGGGGGAGCCCAGTTGTAAGGCCCTCTCCATCCCTCCCCCCCACCCCCCCGCCTGGCCATCTTCAACTCTTCCACCTGTGTCTTTGCCATTGGAGACCTAAGTTATTAGGATAATGGGAGTTGGGGGTGTGGAACTTAGAGATCACTTATTTTTTATTTTACTGATGAGGAAATTGAGGCCACTCAGGTTCTCTGACTTCAATTCCAATCCTGTATCTCACAACTAAAAGGAGGCCCCAGCTTGGGTGGGGAAAGGGCTTGGGATCTTCCAGCCTAAGAGGTGACTACAGGATTCCCTTATCCAGGTAGCTGTTCTCCAAGGACCTCCCATAGGAAATGAGGCTGTCCTAGGGACAATGAGGCACAAAGATGAGAAGGGAGTGGGGTTTACTGGGAGGATATGAAATGTTCTATTTCCAACAATCATGGAACCATCCCAATTTATGTGAAAGAGCACTGGAACAAGACTGTTGGTCATTGTGTGACCCTGAAACAATGTCATCTCCTCTTTGAACCTCAGTTTCCATATCTATAATATGGGAAAACTAATATTGATCCTGCCTCTCTAGGGGATTTTGGTGAAGATTAAATAAGTACTTTGTAAACCATGAAGTGCTGTAGCACATATGAAAGATGTTGACTATTATTACAGATAATACCTGGGGAAGGGAAGGGAAAGGAAGTGGGAAGGACAGACTGACCTTGTCTCGAATTTGCTGCCGGACCTTTTCCCGTTCTGCCTCCATGCGAGCGTGCTTGGCCTTGCGTTCTTCTTCCTGCTGCCGTAGGGCCTCCTGACGTTCCTCCTCCTTTTTCTGGGCATCTGGGTCCTTCTCCTCCTCACCCCCCAACATCTTCCCCATGTCTTTGGTGGCCCCTATGGAACATAAGAGAGAAGACTAGAATAAATCTGAGGGAAGGGAGGGTCAGGAGTGAACATGGGAGGGGAGGAGGGAAGAAGGGAACGAGAAACAACAGATGGATAAAGAGAGGAACGGGGGGGAGAAGGGAAGAAGGGAATGAGAAACAACAGATGGATAAAGAGAGGAACAGAAGGGCAATGGGAAGGATAGCTAAAAGGAGGAATGCACTGAGGAAGGAAAGGAGAAAAGACTAGCATGAAGGTATGGATAAAGCACTAAAGGAAAGGATGGATAGAAGAAGCAATGGAGGCATGGAAGGATGAAAGAAGGAAGGTATAGAGAGAGAAAAGGGTCCAATGAGAGACAGATAGAAGGAGAGGCAGAGGACAAAGGGAGGGATAGATGGAGGAACACAGAGAAGTTTGGTAAGTTAGATCTAATAGAAGGGGAGAGATATGTGTTAGAAAAGATCATATACATATATGAAGAAGATTCTTGAATGTGAAGGGGAAGAGGGAGCTTGTTTGAGGATGAAAGGAGAGGAAAAGCAGAAGTGATATCCTTGTGAACATATATTATAGACTGCCCAGCCTTTTAGAGGATATCGTAGCTGACTCAGAGGGTGAAACAAGGAGAGGAATAGCTACTATAGGAAAAAAAATCTTACTAACAAAGAGGAATTGGTTGGTGAAGTGGGAATAGTAGAAATTTGGAAGAGAATGACCCTGTCATCTTGGAGTTTGTAAAAGTGAAGGAAGAGAATATTCTTCATAGATATACAACATTTTGAAAAATGCAGAGAAATGATGACTGAGGCCTTGGTTGAGGCTGTATAAAGGAGGATAAGAGACTTTCAATAATTAGATTATGACAGTATAGTCATGAATGATTCCAATGAGAAAAAATGAGGGAGTTCTCTTAAGAATCTGATGCAGTCATACAGAGTGCTCTCAAACTTAGACAAACTTAGAGTTATTAAACACAAGAACAGAAATAGAAACATAGAACCTAAGCACTGGAATCAATCTAATAGTTACCTACTTCAATTTCCATCTGAACAGGAATGTCATCTCTATTCCTGAAAACTTATCATCAAGACTTCACCTGAAGGCTTTCCAATCATTGTTCTATCCTTTACCACTTTCTAAGGCAGCTCATTCTATTTTTGGAAAAAAAGCATGTAACCAATAGGAACTGCACATGAATATGACTGGGTATGCATGTCTGTGTGCGTGTATGTGTGAGTTTATCTAATCTTGTAAGAAATTCCCAGGTAGAGTGACATAAATCATGACAAATTAGCTTTGGAGGACTGAATTATGATAATTAGTAGACATGATTCTTGAAGGAAATGAGAATGACCAGGAAGGCATCAGCTTTGAATGGTAAATGGAACCTGAAAGTTGGATGATTGCTGGGATTAGGGGAAGAATGTGTCGAGGGTGGGAGGTAGGGATTCCCTTAAAATAAGATGGCAGATGGCCACGCATCAGGGACAGTTCCAAATTTGGAGTGGGTAGGAATGGGTTCATGTATCCTCAAAGTGGTATCTTCCAGTGTAGTGAGATTATTGAATTGAGGATAGGGGGATGGGCAGCCCATTGTAGTAGAGAGAACATTCAACTTGTCAGAAAACCTGGGTTTAATTACTACCATTACTACCTTTATAATATTGGACAAATAACTTAACCTCCATGGTCATCAGTTTCATCATCAGTAAGTGTTAAAGTGGATGATCTCTGAGGGCCTTTCTGCTTCTGATAGTTTATATTCTAAAGTCCTTTAGAGCCTGAAAATATTGTGATGCTGTGGTTCCTGGGCTCAGTAAAATGGCACTTCTGTGCTCTGCATATTTGTTGTATTTCACCTTCTTGTTTTTGAAGGAAAAAAACCCCATCAAATTTCTGCCTTTGGGCAAGTTGTTTCAGACCAGGCCAGGCCAAATCAGACAAGCTTTGGTGGCCAAAGAAGAGAGCAAGAAGGGGCTGCATTAACAGCATCAGGAGCCAGTAAGTTAAGGTCAAAGTGACAGTAGTAACTTACATATTCTAATTCACAAAGAAGTAGGTTTAGAGAATCACTATCAGAATTGGAAGTACCTTTAGACACTATCCACACCAACCCTCTCATGAAGAGATTAAGGTACAGGGAAAGGGGCTGACCTCCCCAATGTCACAGAGCTTGTAAGTGGCAAGGATTGGGACTTTAGCCCAATTCTCCTCACTTGAATCTTTCCATGATTGTACCACAAAGGGCTTGGTCCCTTTTCTTGTCCAGGTTTACATTACTGCACAGGGATTGATAAAAATAGGGTTAGGAAGGCTTAAGCCCAGAAATTGCTGAGCCCCCTGAAAAAATCCTAAGACTTTTGAAGCTATATTTAGAATTGTTTATAGAAGATGGCATAATGCTAATAGATGATAAGGAAGCTGAACTAATCAGCTTCAATTCTTCTATCATCTTTTCCAGCAAAAAGGATGATCTTTAAATTGGGAAGGAGAGAAAACAATTCAACTCAGTTTAACAAACACTTATGAAGTATCAAATGGAAGGCCCTATGACAGGTGCTGTGGATAGAAAGCCAAGAATGAAACAACCCCTGTCCTCAAGAAGCTTCTATTCCAGTTGGGATAGAGGAAGAAACAACATACGCATGGATAAGTAAATATGAAATTCCAGAGGATAAAGAGCATTAACAATCAGGGATTCATGGGATAAAAACCTAGAAGGGACCTCTTCATTTTATTTTATTTTTGTGAGGCAATTGGAGTTAAGTGACTTGCCCAGGGTCATACAACTAGTAAGTATCAAGTGTCTGGGCCAGATTTAAACTCAGGTCCTCCTGACTCCATGGCTGGTACTCTGTCTACTATACCACCTAGCTGTCCCTAACCTTTTCATTTTATAGTTGAAGAAACTGGGATTCAGTAAAGAGGTTTGACTTATCCAAGGTCACATGGATAGTAAGTAAGATTGAAGCCCCAAACTTCTTATGTCAAATCCACAGCACAATGCTGCTTCCCAGCTTTGATTTATAAGCTCACAGAGGTTCCATGCTTGTCCCTATGATGTTTAATGCTGTTTAATATTTTTATCAGTTGTTTGAATAAAAGTATTGATGTTATGCTCATCAAATTTGCAAAAGACACCAAGCTGAGCTGGTGGGGATAGTTCACACAGTGAATGGCAGAATCAGGATCCAAAGCTGTCTTGATGAGCTAGAGCATTGGGCTCAATCTAGTTAACATGAAATTCAATAGAGAGAAAAGTAAGATTTTGCACCAGGGAACAACCTCCCAATATCATAGGTATGAGATGGGGGAAATATGAGTAGACAACAGGCATTCTGAAAAAGATCTGGGAAAAGATCTGAAAAGTAATCTGCAAGTTCAATAGGAATTAGCAGTATGACATGGCAGCCAGAAAAGTTAATGTGACTTGGGTTGCAGAAGAAGGGGCACAGTTTCTAGGAATAGGTAGGAGATAGTTCCCCTATACATTGTTCTCATCCAAGTTTATCTGGAGTATTGTATTCAGTTCTAGGAGCTATGACTTCAGGGCACTGATAAGCTGGAGTATTCAGAGGAAGGCAATCAGAATGGTGAAGGGACTTGAGTCCATGCCATATGAGAATCACTTGAAGGAGCTAGGTTTGTTGAGCCTGGAAAAGACTTGGGGGTAAGGGTATGGCATGATGGCTGTCTTCAAGTATTTGAAGGGTCAGGTATTATGTGGAGAAGAGAGTAGACTTGTTCTGTTTGACCCTGGAGGGCAAAATCAGAAGCACATGATGGAAATTGCAGAGAGAGAAACTCTGTCTTGATGTCACAACTTCCTAATAATGAAAACTGTCCAAGAATGGAATGAATTTTCTAAAGAATGGTAGGTTGTTCTTCCTTGAAGGCCTTTAAGCAAAGGCTAGACAGTCACCTGTTGAATATATTATAGTGGGGAGTTTTTTGTCGGTATGAGTTGGTTTGGATGACCATTGGGGTCCTTTCCAATTATCAAAATCTGTGACAAACCAAACTGTCCAATTTGGAATTGGTACCAAAAGTATGACATCTTAATAGAGTGTCACACATACACACACACACCACTTCCTGTATCTCAGAGTTTATAAGTTCTATTCAATAGGTATGCCCCATTGACTCTGGGCATTTCTATTGGTCCCCTGAAATTTACAGAAGAAAACCATATGTAAACTCATAGGTCATGGATGAAAACTCTTATGAATAGGCAGCTATTCCCTATCTTTGAAATAAAAATGAGAATTTCTACCCTTTAATATACAAAGTCCTTGAATATCACTTTTTATAAGATGTGGACTTAGGACGCTTCTAGTACGACAGAATCAATGAAAGTGGTTGTCATGCCTTCTATTAATAATGATAGGCATCTCT
Organism: Bettongia penicillata ogilbyi; assembly: GCA_023548195.1. Lineage (NCBI taxonomy): Eukaryota > Metazoa > Chordata > Mammalia > Diprotodontia > Potoroidae > Bettongia > Bettongia penicillata. Next base: position 2,700,497 of record JAJHZJ010000277.1, read on the forward strand.
GCCTCTATATGGAACTCCCAACAGATCTAGGACATATTTCAAGAAGTATTGTTATTTCCAAAAAAGGCTTTACATAGGGGTTGGCATCTTAGCTGAACCTTGAAGGAAACTGGAGATATTCTGAGGAGGAGAAGAGGAAGTAGTGCATTCTAGGCCTTGGACAATCTGTAGGAAGAATTGGTGACAAGAGATAGAATGTTGAGTTAGTGAAGTGGTAAAGTAGTCACCTTGGAGGGAATGCATCCTTCTCTTTGCACTTGCTGTCCCCCTACTTGGAATTCATTGTCTCCTTTCTTCTGCCTCATAGAATCCCCGGTTTCATTCAAAACTCAGATGACATTACCATATTCTAATTAAAGCCATTCCTCATCTTCTTTCCCCTCAAGCTAGGGCTTCCTCCCCAAAATTACCTGGTATCTATTTTGTATATACATATATATATATATATGTGTGTGTGTGTGTGTGTGTGTGTGTGTATATATATAACATATACATACATATATATATATATACCTATATGTATCTACGTGTGTGTGTGTGTGTGTGTGTGTGTATGTGTGTGTGTGTGTTCTCTCCAGCTGGATGTTAGGCCATGTAAGGGCAGGGAATGTTTCATTTTTGTCTTTGTATTCCTATCAAATAATAAGAGTTTAATAAATACTTGTTAATTATTGATTGAATGAATGTAGAATGTATTAAAAGCAGTATAATGAAATCCTTGGAAAGGTAGCTGGAATCAGATTGTAGAAAACTTTAAATTTAAATTCAAGGAGTTTGCAATTTCATCCTTGAGGCAAAAGGGAGTCAGTGAAAATGGTTGAGTAGTGGAGGAAAATTATTTTGGTAGCTATGTGGAGGCTGAGGAAGAAGGGGGAGCAATTAAGAGACTACTTAAATATTTCAGGCTGGAGATAAGAGCCTGAACAAAACATTCTATGGACAAAATTGTAGTCCAAAATAGAGGAAGAGATAAGAGAGCATCCAGCTGTTCTGAATGAGTTGCAGCCTCCAGGCCCAGGTGGGTTACATCACAGGGGGCTGAAGGAGTTTAAAAGTGTAAGATAATATTATTCATGATCTTTGCCCAATCATAGAAAATGGGAGAGATGCCAGCAGAGATTGTCAAATGTGCCCTTGCTTTTTAATAATTGGGGGAAATGGTGGATTTCAGTAGCTGCAGAACAATAAACCAGATGGTCATTTCAGGAAAAATTCAAGTCTGGATTATTAAATAGATGGTTTGTGAACATTTAGAAAAGAATTCAGTAATCACAAAGGGCCAACATGGATTTACTAAGAATAAGTCACGCCAAAAGAACCTCATTTATATGCAGTATTCCCTTCCTCCCTGCCCCTATAAACTCCTTGAGTCAGGGACTGTGTTGTTTGTCGTCTTTTCAACTCCAGCGCCCAGCATAATGCCTTGTACACAATATGTGTTTAGTACATTTTTGTTTTATAATAGCAAGTGGGCAGATTAGGAGGACAGGAAATCAGATAATGTGAGTTCCAGTCTAGCTCGGCTACTAACTTGGTCAAGTCAATTTTCCCTCTTTAAAGTGAGAGGTTCTAAACGGGACCCAGACAGCTTCTAGATTCTTTGAAGCTTCAGCCACCTGTACTGGAAGCCCCCCACTTTAGCTCTTATGATCTATATTCTAAAGTCTTTTACAACATTGGCATTTTATGTACTATGACTGTATGACTCACCCCCAAGGGCTTGCTTCATAACAAAGTCCATGATTGTTACTCCGATGAATGTATTTTAACCAGCAGCAGAATTTGCATCCAGGGCTTTGTAGTAGGACTGCAGAGAGGAATAATTGCCACCTAGAAAGGAAAAATGATGCTGGTTAAATACAAATATAAATGTCCGTTCTAGGCAGGAAGGACTGACAGAGTAGCAGAAGACAGAGTTTCCACTTGGCTTAGAAATGATAATCACTTCCATCTCCATTTCTGTAATAATTCAAGAGTTACCAAAGTGCTTTCCCTAAACAACAACTCTGTGAAGTAGATAATTTAAGGATTACTATCTTCATTTTGCAGATGAGTAAACTGGTCCCCAAAGAAGCGAAATGACTTACCAAAAGTGTAAATGACTTATAGCAGGTGTCAGACCTGGGAGTCAAAGCTAAGTCTGACAATGGGTGTTAGAAACCTGGGATCCAAACCTAAGTCTGACAATGGGTGTCAGACCTGGGATCCAAACTAAGGTCTCTGTGCTTTTAATATTGTGTTAGTGACTGAGGGACTGAGATCCTCAATTTAGGACCCAAGGTTCCCAGATGATGCTTCCCACCTCAGAGTATGTAAGATTCCTTGGGGTTTATGGCAATAGCTGTATAGAGGAAAAGACTTTGGACTTGGAATCAGAAGGCCTGGCTTCTAATCCTGACTCTGCATTTACTACCTGTGTGATTCTCATCAAGTTACTTCTTCTCAATTTCTTCACCTGCAAAATAGGGATAATGATGCCTGTCCTCCCTAATTGATAGGGCTGTGATGAAGGGGAAGCATTTTGCAATGTGTTAAGTGCTAAAGAAATTTGACTTATTATGCCAGATATGCATCTTCTCTGCATGACATATGCCATTCCCCACACCATCTTTTCCCTCACTAAAGAGCTGTCTCATGGAAAAGAGATTCTATTCATTCTGCTTAGATCCAGAAGGCATAAAGAAAAGAAATTGGAAGAAGCTACAAGGAAACAGATCTAAGCTATATTTAAGTATATAAAGAATTCCTTAACTATTAGATGTCTCATGGTGGAATGGGATCTTGGAGAGTCAGTGGATTCTCTGCTCCTGGAGGTTTCTAAGAGATTGGATAATCCCTGTATGGGTGACTGTAGGAACCCTACAGAGGTGGGAGGTCTGCAATGTGGCCTTTGAGGTCTCTTCATGTTCTGAAAATATGGAATTAGGTGCCCAAACCTTTCTTCTCTTTTCTGGGTCTTCAGAAGTCTTGTCCACTTTCACTCTAGCAATAGGGCAGGAGAAAGAGCCCTGGGTTGGGAGTCAGGAGACCTGTGCTCTGTCATGAATTCATCTTGTGACCTTGGGCAGTTCAGTTTCCCTCTCTGGACCTCAGTTTCCCCATCTGTAAAATAAGGGGGTTGAACTAGATGATCTCTGAGGTCTCTTTCTGACTCCATAGTCCTATGATGTTATAATCCTGTGGGGGTGTAGTCACTGCACAGCTGGAAAGGGAGAGAGGAAGCTGCCAGAGTTTGAGGAGAGACCTGAGGTCTGAAGGAGAGACATTGATGACTGACACACTGGATACTAACACTAGGTTCTTCCTGTCACCTTAGTAACTTCTGGTCACCCTGAGTACTGTCCTCTGATCAGGCATAGGGGCTCAGGGCTGGGCAAAAATACAGACCCATCCTTACACTCACATCTATACATACATGTATACACACAGAGTCATATGAACATATCTGTGTGGATATCTTCTTGCACAGACACTCAGTTGTGTATCCATGCTCATGTAGACATATACATATATACTCACACAGATGAGTGTATAAACAAAAAGGCACAGGCATATACAGAGAAATGGGGTCTGGGGTTATGATGGATATGGAGGGAAGCTAGGAAGCATTAATCTTAAGTTGGACTGCAGAAGCACTGGAGTGAGTCTTGAAGGGCTGGTGGAACTGGTCACAAATATTCATGGTGCCAGCAGCAGCAGGAAGGGGGTGTAGGCTGGAGCAGGACATGGACATCCCTGATGGTAAGACACTTTATGGCTAAGCAAATGATAGCAAAGACCCAGCAGAATGACTGTAACAATAGTTACATGTATGTGTGTATGTATCGATGGGTCTTTGCTTGTGTAAATCTCAGTATCTATCTATCTACCTGTCTGTCTAAGCATGTATATATTTATGTGTATGTGTCTGAGTGCATATATTATATGTGAATCTATGTATGAATCCATGCATATCTTTGCCTGTGTTTGAGTGTGAATGTGTATATACATGTGTTTTCATAGAGGAGTGCACACACACACACACACACACACACACACATTCACATTTATATTTGATGCCACCAGGGGGCCCCTCTAGCTGGCTCTCTTGAGTTTTTGTGAACCTGTCAGGGTCAAGGTCTGGACTTGATTCTCTCATTTTGGGCAATACAAGGTTTCTGCCCTAGGTCTCTCATCCTGTTTTCTTCTCATGTAGAGTTCCCACCCCATTATTCCCTCAGGTAGAACCCAGGAGCTAAAGAAGCTTGTGGTGGTGATGGCAGTCAGTTTAGGAGGTGTCCCTCCCTCTATCACTTACTAGCTTTGTGACACTGGGCAAATCATTTGTCCTCTTGGGACTCAGTTTCATCCTCTGTAAAATGATTGGCCTAGAAGATTTTTCAGTTGTTTTTAGCTCTAAATTTTATAACCCCAGGTTAAATCATAGGATTGGGAATTGAAAGTGATCTTAGAAATAAATTATATTGTCCAACAATCCATTTCGTAAAATGAGTTTACAGATGAGGAAGCCTAAGGCCTGAAGAGGTTATGTGACTTGCTCTGCTCTGTAGTGAGATTTCCTAAATGGCAAAAACACCCACACAAATGCTTCTTGTAACCCAGGATCACCAAGTACATTATTGATACCTTTCTGTTAGAGGACCATTCATACATTCATAAAAATAATAGCTCCAATTTTTGTAGCTTCTCAATGTTGACAGAAGGCTTTCTTCACAGCCCTATGAGGTAAGTTGTGCATTTATTATCTCCATTTTTCAGATGTGGAGAATGAGACTTGCCTAGAGTCATACAGCTAGCAAGTGTTGGAGTTGGGATTTGAACCTAGAGCTTCCAGATTCCCAGCGGGCTTTCCACTACACTAGCTCAACACCCGGAAGATGGGTGATCTTGCTTTCAGCAAGAGCAGTGCCACCAAGAGATGTATCTGTCTCTAAATGCCCTCCCCACCCACTGTAGATCAACTCTGGACTCAGAACTGAGGGTGGGGTTCCACAGTGAAGATGGGGAGAAGAAGGGAGCAGAAAGTGAAATTTACCCTGGAAAGAGAGTATGTCTTAGGGCCGGAGGATATATCTTTACTGTCTGGATTCTAGTACCCACCTAGGCTCTAAAAAGGGCAGGTACATTTTCCTGCTCAGAATTTCCTCTCTTCCAGTCTAGTATATCCAGACTGAAATCAGATGTCCCAGGGGAATGGGAAAGAGGGAAATCTGGGGGCTGAAAAGAATGGAATTTCTTTGGAGGGAAGTGTAGGGAGGGGCTGTTTTATGGTGAGGGAGAATGGTGGAGAGACGTAATAAAGTGTACCGTACTGGGGAACAAGGGAGGAATTTTGGAGGGGGTAGGATGGAGGGAGAGAGGGTGTGTCTTCTAAAGGTGGTTGGGATGGGATGCAGGGGGTATCCTGAGCAGGCAGGGAGCCATTATGCAGGCAGGCAGAATACACAGTGTGTGTCATGGGGAGGGGGAATGGGGATAACGTGATAAATATATCTGGCAGACAGGTGGAAGAAAGACAGATCTCCCCGGAGATAGCGGTGACAAACCCAGAGCTGAGGTTCTCCGGTCCCTGCAGTAGGGTGTCCAGATCTCAGGGACTCCTGATCAGGTCCAGCAGCAAAGTCGGTAGGAAACTTTGCAGTAGCTGGGGGAAGCCCCTCCTCTATGGGGGGGCCAGACTCAGTTTCTCCGCTGCTCCCACTTCCCTTCTCCTCCTCTCTCCTCCCCGCTCCCCCCCACCCTGGTTGCAGGTTCCCGCCGTCTTGCGGTCTTCCGTCTGGAGTGTGTGTGTGTGTGTGTGTGTGTGTACGCGCGCGCCCGCTCATGTGTTGTGCGTGTGTGTGTGTGCGTGTGCGTGTGTGTGCATGTGTGACTTTTCCCTCCTCGAGATGGGGTGGCTCACATCGAGACCCTCCTCTTCAGCTTTCCGGAGCTCCGGCTAAGAGCCAAGGATGCTATCTTGGTCCCTGCCACCTTAGGTCTATGGGGGTTGGAGTTGGGGGCACAGCTTTCTTTTCGAGGGCAGAGACTGCTTGGAGAGAGACTCCCCTTCAGGGCCCCTGACTCGGCCTCACAATTCAATTGCTTGTAGCTCTTTTTCCTGGGTCCGAACCCTCCCTGGAGCTGTCCCGTCAGCACCCCCAAGCCTAGACCCTCTTCCCTTTCGGCCGCCCAGTCCGGCCAGCGGCGCTCACACTGACCTGGCTGCCCCTGACGCCCGGCAGTCACTGCAGCGATCCTGGCCCACAGACGCCGCCGCCGCCTCCACTTCCCTCCTCCCGTTCCGGCTCCGGTCCGGCCAAGTGCAACTCTGCTCCCCGAGCCCAGCCTGCCACCGCCGCGGCTAAACACGCCCTCTTGCAATCCCTCCCATCACTCTGCCTTGACGCGATGCCTCTCCCCTTCCAGATGGGAAATTCAAACCTCTCTCTCTCTCTCTCTCTCTCTCTCTCTCTCTCTCTCTCTCTCTCTCTCTCTCTCTCTCTCTCTCTCCTCTCTCTCTCTCTCTCTCTCTCTCTCCCTCCTCTTTCTTTCCCTTTTTCCTCTCTCCTTCCTCCCCTCTCCTTTCTCTCTACTTTACCTTTCTTTCTCTCTCCTCTCTCTGTCACTTCTGTTTCATTCCCTTCACCCCTCCCCTCTCTAATGCCAGTTCTCATTCCTCTCACCTCCTTCTCTACCTTTCCTTCTTTTTCTCTATGATTTTATCTCTCTCTGTCTCTAAGTTCTCCCTGTGTTTTCTTCTCCCCTTAAGCCACCTCCTACATGAAGGGGAAGCATCTTCCTCACCACCATTCATACTCTCAAATCTACCCTCGACCATTATGGTTACTATTATGGTGACCACTGGATATATGGATGAAAGTACCTTTTGAGGAGGAGGGTTCCACACTTGTTTGGGGAGAGTGAGGATAAGAGAACCAATTGTATATCTTGGGGATGTCTGTTATATTCAGCATTTGCTTTCTGGGGATTTCAAAACACTAACCTCCTGCCTCTTCCCCATTGCCTGTGTAAGGCCACAGAGACTCTTTGTATAGAACTGAAATAATTTTGGCCCTATTTTTTTCAAGGAGCTCATCCTCTGACCCCACTCCTTCATCTTCTTCAGACCAGGAATTCTTCCCTCATCATCATCCTCAGGGATGGAATCTGAGAGCACATGCTACAAGAGCAAGTGAGACAAATTTCCTTTTTCTCAAGTTTCCTATGGATCTAAAAACACCTATTACTGTCTTTTCCTCCCTCCCCCCTCCAATGAGTGATTATATTTTACCTACCATCCTACTTCCAGCTTGCCTATGTTAATCATGCCTAAGTGAAGGAAAGCAACCCCAGAGCTGCTGCCCTGCACTGAGACCTGTGAAGGGTTGTAGCAATTCATAAATAAGTCACAGCCATAGCAAAATTGCAATGACTTAAGTTACATCCCTTCTTCGGCACTGTCTCAGTCCTGGATTACTGAAGCAGGAGAAGTAGAGTGATGTAAGGGAAAGAGCTTTGGATTCAGACTTAAAAGATCTGGGTTTTACCTCTAGTGGTGACATGACCTCATCATATTGACTTTAGGGCCCTATCTGGACCTCAGATTCCTTCTCTGTACAAAGAAGGTATTGAATTAAGCGTTCTTTGAAGTCCTTTTCAGTTCTGACTTCTATATTTTAAGGTCTCATTAAGCTACAACATTTTATATTCTAAATTTCCTCTCAGTTATGACATCCTATATTCTAAGTTCCCTTACAATTCTGAAATTCTATGTACTCAATTAAGTTCCTTCCAGTTCTGATATTTTTTGTTCTAAGGCCCTTTCCATCTTTCATATTCTCTGTTCTAAAAGTCTCCATTGTGAGACTCCTTCCAGCTCTAAAATTCAAAATTCTAGAATGGGAAGGTGGAGACTGAGGTTTAATTGCAGTGTGTTAGGTCTGTCACTGATGACTGCCCCAAGGGTTAAGTTCAGATGGGGAAGAAGCCTCATTTTATGAGTGTTATGAAACTCATACCTATTCGTCCCTTTCCCCAAGACAGAGATTTGGTCAGTATTACTCTAGTCTTGAAGGGATCCCCATTGAGAGGGACATGGGCTAAGCTGAGTTGACTACCCAGGTTGGCTTTAAAGAAAATAGTGTGTTCAGTTTTGGATATCTCACTTTAGGAGGGACATTGAAAAGCTAGAATAGAGGAGACCAGTATAGGGAAAAGATTCAAAACTATGTCATTCAAGCATCAGTGATTAATGATACTTAGCCTAGGGATAAGAAGGGATAACTTGAAGGATCCCTGTTTTCTAGTATCTAAAGAGCTGTCTTGGAGAAGAATTAATCTTGTTCTGCTTGGCCCTAGAATATAGAACTAGGAGCATTAGGCAAATTTCAGTTCAATATAAAGAACTATCTACTAGTCAGAGCTTTCTAATAATACAGTGAGCTGTCTTGGGAGGCAATGAACTCTGTCATTAGAGGTGTACAGCCAGAGACTGGAAGCCCAATCATGAGGGAAAATAGAGAGTATTTTTGCACTGACCCAGAAGTTGGACCAACTGACAGTGTAGTATAGTGGAAAGACCATGGGACATGGGTTTAGAAGCCCTGGAATCTAATCTCAGCTTTATTGTTCACTATGTGACACTGGACACACGTCATTTTATCTCTTTAGATCTCCGTTTCTTCATCTGTAAAATGAGGAAGTTGGTCTAGTTAAATCCAATGATCCTAGGACATCTGAGGCATCTTCTAACTCACTTTCCATGATTCAATTCACCTGATTGTTTGGTATCCTGCTGGTGTGAGGGGACCTAGGATCTAAATCACAGTATTTAGAGCTTGGAAGGGGATTTAGAGATCATCTAGTCCAGTCCTGTGATTTTTACAGATCAGTACATTGAGGCTAAGAGATGAAAAATAACTTGTCCAGAGCCATAGAGCAAGTAAGTCCCAGAAACCGGATTTAACCCTAGGTCCTCTGAATTCATTTGATGCTATTTCCATTACGACATACTGCCTATAATCTTAGATCTGCCACATCTACAATTCTACTGCCAAGGCTGAAGGGTGCCTGGAGATCCTTAGAAAGCTGGGCGCTACCAACATCTCTGCTGAGATGTACTGACTGCAGACTTATGGAAATGTGACTTTTGCTCTACAGATATTTTTACAGTGACATTTACATTCGTGCCCGTCCCCCAGCTTCTCACCGAAGAAATGGGAATTCACACCCCGAGCGTTCTACTGTCACACAGGTTGTATGAATTTGTCTAGAACTTTTGAATTCCTCATCTATCCAAGTGGGTGCAAGAACCAGCCCGATTTCTACTGGCAGCCCCTCAGAGTCATCTCTGATAGCTGCTTAGAGTCACCTGGTGAAATATAGATACTGCTCCCTTCATGCAATTCTAGAAGGCCTGTCTCTGCCTTTAATTTCTATTTACCAGCAGAGTCAGTGCACCCCAGGAAGCCCATCTTTGAACAGATTTTAATGATATATGGCTTGAATGCTCAGGCAAAGCTAATCCCTGAAGCTAATGATAGTACTTTGCAAGAAGCTCTGGGAACAATGTGGAGAGAATTAAGACTGTCAGATACAGCAAATATGTTGATAAGGGAGGATGGGCTCACTGGCCCAAGTGCCAATCCAGTTGGATCCCAGAATCACTAAAGCATGAAATGTCAGAGCTAGTAGGCTCTTGGGGACTATCTAATTCAATCCCTTCATTTTGCAGAGGAGTTAATTGTGGTCCTTAAAGGGGTAGTGACTTGCCCAAGGTCATATAGCTAGTTGGGAGCTAAACCTGGCCTTCTAACTTGAAGTTGGGAGCAATTTCTGTTTTGCCAGGAAGGTTTTTTTTTTAGCTTCCATAGGAATGCATTGATCCTGTGAGGCTCTCTTCCCTATTCCCATCATTCCATCCTTTTAACTTCACTTTTGTCTCCCCTCTTAACAGTAATTTGGCAATGAAGACAAACTGGGGAGAGCTGTTATTCTTTCAGGCATATCTTGGTATTGCTTAGTCACTGCCCTATGACTACCCTTCTCCAGGGATTTTTTTTTTTTTTTTTTGGTATTGTGGCTTTTAGAGGAAAGAGTAGACTCCTTGGAGTTAGGAGATCTGGAGTTTCAGACTCAAGGCTCTTCCATTAACTTGCTGGGTGAACTGAGTTGCTTTACTTCTCTGAGCATCAGTTTACTTGTCTCTAAAATGGAGGCAGAAATACTTACACTCTACTTTATGAAGATCCAGTGAAATGATGGACCATTTGTGAAGGAGATTTGTAATATAACAGGTGTTATGTAAGTGCCAGACACTAGCCTAGGCTCCTAGCATCCTTCTCAATTTCCTTAGCTCTTTTAATAGTCTTCAAGTCTGACCACCACCCCTGGGCCACAGCTACCCACCCTCCCCCGCCCCCAACTTGCAACTGCCTCCAGGGAGGTATTAGCATATCATAAATTCTCACCCAGCTCACTTGTTACCCTGGGCTATGCTAGCTGTTTCCATACATCTGCATTTGACCTCATTTGTCCTACTGGTTAATTATTGTGTGCAGGATCCCATGATATATTGGGCTATGGGCCAGGAGAAGGGTTATGAAGTTTAGAGAAGCCACTATCTCTATTTTCAGGAACAAAGATATATATAATACAGCACAGATAGCACATGATCATTATATTAAAGAGTTTCAGATGAAGAGCTATATAAAATCTAAGGGAAAGGTCTTTAATGAACTCCAAGAAAAAGGTAATATTTGACTGTATTCTAAAGGAAGGATGAGTTCCATGAGAAAGTCATTTCCCTTCGATGGGCCTAAATTTTCTCATCTGTAAAATGGGGTTACTCATACTTGAACAAGCCATTTTAGCCCTTTCCTCACAGGGTTGTGAGAAAAGTGCTTTGAAAATAAAAAAAAAATTATTATTAAACTAATGAAAGGGAGAGAGAAGACATTTCCTGGAACAGAAAACTGTATAAATAAACGCATGGAGGTGAAAACAAATACAGGGCTTGTTTTGCAGGGAGAATAGGGTTGTTTGGGTAGGATGTAGTACATGATAAAAACAGTCAATTCACATTAAGGTAGAGTAGTCTTAGGACCTAGAATGTCATGCAAATGAGTTTGAACTTTACTTACTAAGTAATAGGGAGTAATTGTAGGGCAAATGGAGGTGAGGTGGGGGTGTGTGGGTCCAAGTTTGAGCCGCAGGTCCACTTTCTCTTGGCTTCTGCTGATCATTGAAACTATACCCTATGCCTACTGTCTCCCTTCCACCAATCAAGGTCCAAAATCCAAATCCTTCAGGAAATTTTCCTGGGTTAACTCATAATCATTTGTATTTTAGCTCTATCCTTTTACTTCTCATGTTATAGGAGAGAACTGGTAGTCCTCAAAATATGTCTCCAGAATCTCAACCTCTGCTTGCCTAGGGTTTTTAGGCATTGGAGAGATAATCTTCCTCTCTGTTTTTAGAAACCCAAAGCCTTGTGTTCTTTTTCTCTTCCTGCTATCAAAGCCTTCTGTTAGGAAAGGATGACATAACAGTCATTCATATACCATGAATCACAAATTTCAGAGCTGAAAGGGAACTTAAAGTCCATGTGGTCCAATCTATTCTTAAGCAAGAGTCCCCGGTACAATTGGTCATCTGCTTTCCATTGGAAGCTTCCCAGTGATGGGGAACTTACTCTCTTTTGAGACATAACATTCCACCTTAGAACAACTCTAATAGTTATGAAGATTTTTGAGCCAAAAGCAGTTTCTCTGCAACCTCCACACACAGCTCCTACAATAGTTCTGCCCTCTGGGGCTGAAGAGAACAGTCCCTAATCCCTCTTCCACATGACAGCTGCTGAATAATTGAAACTTAGAATCGCAGAACCTTAGAGTTACAGAATCTTTGGTTCAGGATATCACAAAGTCTTAGAGTTATAGACTCATAAACTTTTAGTAGCAAACAACTTTAAGAATTTTGTAATCAGAATAGCAGACTCTTAGAATTTTAGGTTAATGGGTCACAAAAGAGTTAAAACAGATCTTTCCAGGTGAATTTGTCCCTGTGTATTCCCACTCTCCAGACTGTTAAAATTCCAAGTATGACTACGCCTTACCTCTCTTTGTTAATTGAAAGGCTCTGTCCTCTGTGAACTGGGCCTTCAAGAATGCAAGAGAGGGCAGGATTGGGGTGCGAGGTAGTAGCCTTCAGTCCCTAAAATCTCACTTCTCCATTCAATCTGTCACAAGACCAACCCTGAATATGCTAACATGATATTTACATATTGTCGTATAGGCAACCATCAGAGGCCAGTTACAGTGGTTGAGCTGGAGGGGACTCCTCCGTTCCATTTTATAACAGACCACCCCTCCTCCTTTCCAGCAAGGCAGATATTGATCTTAGATAAAGCCAGTGAATGAAATGGGCCTTATTGCTATTCTCATCTCTGAAGCAGTCGGCATCAGAGGAACAGGAACAAAGGAGACTAATCTGCCCCAGTGCCTCTGCCCAAGGAAATGAAATAGACCCAGAGGTAATTTTATGCTTTGGAAATCTACCATCTTCCCCTTGCTCCATCCTTCCTCCTGTCCCAAGAATCCTGCTGCCTGCAGCTTGACTACCCATGCAGTTCTTTCCTCACCACACTAGCTGCCTCCCTGAATGAGAAACCTGCTAGTGTGGTGGAAAGAATGCTGCATTCAGGGCCCCTAAGTCTGAATCCTGACTTTGACAATCATTAGGCAAGCCACTTCCTCTCTCTCTTCTGCCTAGTTCCCATATCTGTAAAACAGGGATAATACTGATGTTGCCTAACTCACAGGATTGGTGTGAGGAATTTGGCAAACTTGGAAGCACATATGGAAGTGATTTGTTATTATTACTGTTATTAAGAACTGAGGATTTATTGCTTGGGGGCCTTTGGTTTTACAAGAGAAGGCACGTGTCAGATATCTGAGTGATGGTAATAAACTTGGGCAATGTTCAGATGCTAACAGGGAGAGCTCTGACAAATCTGACTGATAGAAAACATTACCCAGAGCCATCATAACTAGATTGATTTCATCTGAAGGACGATGCAAAATTGCCCTAATATATGTATGCCAGCCTGATTTGGCAGGGGCTCAGAGTCAGAAGTCCCTGGGCAAATCTTTTTTTTTTCTCTCTGGGTCTCATTTTCCTCCTCTGTAAAATGATGGGGTTGGTCTAAAAGATCCAAAAGTTCCTTCCTGATTCTGGCATTCTGTGTTTATGCTCTAAGATTTTATATAAAGGATATCTTCTAGCTCTAATATTTTAAAATACTACTTGATCATTGTGTCTGAAAAACATCACTCATTTATAAATTACTTTTTAGGATAAATTTTATCAATATATTTTTATATAGCTCATATTTATCACTTTATTTCTGCTTTAACTCCTTTTTGGGGAGTCATCACTTATAATATAGAATAAAAAAAGAGAAAGAAAAACCTTCCACAAAACTAACCAATATTATCAAAAAAGTCTGATGCTACATATAATATCCCACCCTCGTGGTCCCCTTCCTCCATACAAAGAAACATGGGGAGGTATATTCTTATATCTATTCTTTGATGCCACAGTTATAATTTCATAGCATTCAGTTTTGGTTGTTCTGCTGTTCATTTCCCCTCTTGCATTGTAATAGTTGTGTATATAGCTTTACTGTTTTTGCTTACCTCACTTTGCATCAGTTCGTGTAAGTCTTTATATACTTGTATGTATTCTTTGTGTACATAATTATATACATTACTTCATCATATTGCCATAATTTGTTTAACCATTCCTCAATGAGCAACTATTTTTGTTTCCAGTTTTTTGCTGCTACAAAAAAGGTTGCTATAAACATTTTGGTACTAGTAAGGTCTTGCTGCTTTTTATCTCTATTTTAATTCTAGGCAGTGTTATGATGGACTTAGTCTGGTGGAAAGAGCCCTTAACTAGGGTGACAGAATATCTGGGTCTTAGTACCCAGTACTTAAGTCTACAGCTGGCTGTGGACAAGTCATTACCCTTCATTGGGCATCAATTTCTCTATCTGTGAAAATGAAGACATTGAACTAGATGATTTCAAGGTCTCTTCTAATGTTAACATTCTATGTTCTAAAGTCCTAGCTGATTCTATGTCCTAACATTCTTATGTCCTAAAAATCCTTCCAACTCCAGAGATCTATGTTCTATGTTTATGATCTAAGGACTCTTTCAATTCTGACCTTCAGTGTTCTATGGTTCCTCCCAAATCTGATATTCTATGTTGTATGTGCTAAAAGACTTTTCTATCTGTAACAGAAAAAATCAATCTCAGAGTTGTAAAATAGCTCAGAGACCATCTAATTCAACTTGTATGTGAACAAGAATCTTTGCTATAATATATTAGACAACTAGTTATCCAACTTTTTCTTCTGCTTCTGAAGCAGTCTATTCCCCTTTGGGATAGATCTAGATTTCTTTTCTGCCCCTTCAAACCTGAATTTACTTTTGTACAATGTCCACTCAGTGCTCCCAAGAGCTGTATCCTCTGGGACCAAGTAGGAGAAATATAAATTCTTCTTCTTCATTATAACCTTTCAAATACTGGAAGATAATTATGTTCCCTCCTTCCCCCTTTCCTTCCCTACTCCACAATTCAATATGTCCATTTTCTTCGACTGGTTTCATATGACACTATTTTAAATCCTTCATGATCCTGATTAGTCTTCTCTGGTTGCTCTCCAGCTTATCAATGTCTTTCATAAAATGCTCTCCTAACAACACAGTTTTCTAGGTGTGCTCTAGCTAGGGCAGAGTCTAGCTGGGCTTCTCCTTCCGTAGACTTGGACACTATGATTCTCTGAAGTCACTTTAGTATTGCATCATTAACTTTTTGGTTACCATATCATACAATTAACTCATATTTTTTATTTTAGTCCACTAAAATTCCCATATTTTTCAGGTAAATAGCTGAGTAACTATATATTTCCCCCATCTCAAACTTGCCAAATTGATTTTTTGAAACCAAGTATAAGATTTCATTTTTATTGCTATTGAAATTCATCTTATTATATTCATCTCTTTGTGGAAAGATTGACACACTAATATACTGTTGGTGGAGTTGTGAATTGGTAAAACCATTGTAAAATGCAATTTTGGAACTATGCTAAGGTGACTAAAGTGTACATTTTCTTTGACCCAGAGATCCTGCTGCTCGTTATATACTCCAAAGGAGGTCAAAGATGAAAAGAAAGATCCCATAAGCAACAAAATATTTATGGAAGGTATTTTTAAGTAAAAAAAAGTATCAGAAACTTAGTATATGCCCATTGACTGGACAATGACTAAACAAATTGTGGTACACGAATGCAATGGGATATTAATGCAGTCTAAGAAATTACAAATATGCAGAATACAGAGAAGTGTGGAAAGAAGTATGAAATGAAGCAAGCAGAATTAGAGATAATAATAATTGTAATTACTAGTTTTTTTTATAGCCTTTAAGGTTTGCAAAATGTTTTACAGATGTATCTCATTTAATCCTCTTAACAATCCCATGAAAGAGGTGCTATTATTATCCCTATTTTACAGATGAGGACACTGAGGCAAAGAATGGTTTAGTGATATGTCCAGGTAGTGTTTGAGACAGAATTTGAACTCATCTTACTGACTCCATGTCTTGTACTCTACCCATTGCACCTCCACAATATATATTGAATGACAACAAAAATAAAGGAAAACTGAGTGCTGCTTAATTGTGACTAAGACTATCCCCCGAGAAAACACCTCTGGTCCTTCCTTGCAACAAGTAGAGAAGCCTATGGAGCAAGCATATGCTGTTATATTTGGTTGAGGCCTTGGTTACTTTTTTGGCTGACTTTTAAAAAACATTTCTTTGTTATATGGGAAGACTATCTGGGTGGAACAGGAAAGTGGGATATTTTGGGAAATAAAGGCAATATAAACACAAAAGACATCAAATACTTAAAAACAAGAACAGCCACAAAAAAATTAAGCCTGAAATTCTAGCCTATTGAGATTTTTTTTTGGATCCTGTCCCTGTCATCTGTCATGTTAATTATCCCTCTTAGTTTTGAGAAATTTACAAATTTGGTAAACATGGAATCTATGCTTTTATCCAAGTCATTGAGAAAAATGTCATATAGCACAGGGCCAAGCACAGATCCCTGGGGTGCTTCATTAGAGACCTTCCAAGTTGACATTGAACTGTTAATGACTACTCTTTGGATTCAGTCATTTGACTAATTTTGAATCCCATAATTATATTATCATGTAGCCCACATTCCTCCATCTCATCCATGAGAATAACATAACAGACTTGGTAAAAATGATTTGCTAAAATCTAGGTAAACTATATCCTCCTGATTTGACAGTTTAATGACCATGTTTTAAAAATTACATTAGTCTGATTTGACCTGACCTTGATGAAGCTGTGCTAGTTCATTCTGGTCACTCTTTAATCAACATCATCATCATCATCACCATCATGATGGCTATCATTAATACAGCACTTTGAAGTTTGCAAAGCACTTTACGAATGTTATCTCATTTTACATTCACAACAACCCTGGGGAGTAGGTATTATTATCCTCATTTTATGTAGGAGGAGACTGAGGTAAACAGAGGTTAGTGACAGTGTCACACAGCTGGTAAGTATATGAGGCTGGATTTGAACTCAGATCTTCCTGACTCCAGGTTCAGAATTCTATCCACCATGCCACCTACCTGTGCCCACCTGGGCAGATAGGTGTTTTCATCATCTCCCTACTTAATTTAAATCCTACCTCCTTATGATCCATTTTTTTTTATCCTTTCCATTTGAATCATTCTTCTTGAAAGAGAAAAAAAAAGCAAAGCAAGAATTGAGAAGCTTCATTTTCACTGCATTGTCCATTATTTTTTGTCAGTTACCCTAAGCAGCCTTTCTATGGTCCTCCCTTTTCCCCAATATAATTACCTGGTTTTTGGTCTTTTTATTGTCTGTAGTTTTTCTTACTGACTTCAACTTACTCTTTTATTTTTATTTTTTTTTAGCACTATTCTTACAGGACTATGCATTTGTATCTGACTCTTAGTACCTAGCCTTACTCTCATCTTCTGTTCATGTCTTTTATAAATCTAACTTGGTTGACAAATTCGTTGGGTCATCATATCATTCTTTCTAAGATAACCTCCTCTTTTTTCTTTATTGTAATTATTTTTCTTTGTGTCTTCAGAATTTCATCCTTGAGAGTTTCTCATCCTTTGTCAAAGGATATCACTTATCCTTTTACTTAACTCTTTGAAATTTGTTCTCTGGAAGTCTAGAATTCACCCAATTTCTTCTCTTTCTTCATCATAGTTTCTAAGTTTGAGTGTTCACAAAGCTCCTATCCTTTTTTACCTGTTAAGTGGCTTCTTATTGGTGAGAATTAGATCCATAATAGTAATTCCTCTCATTTGTCCTTGTATCTTTTGAAGGATGAAACAATTTTCATTGTCAGTCAGTAAGTTAATAAGCATTTATTAAGTACTTCCTATATGCCAGATCCTATGCTAAGCACTGGGGATACAAAGTAAGGTCAAAACATGGGCCCTTCCCTCAAGGAACTCATGTTCTAATGGGGGAAATAATATGTAAATAACTAGTACAGATGTGAGGCAGTTAAGGCTAGAGTAGGGTGGTGGACATATGAGAAAGGAACATATATAAAAGATGTTTTGAAGGTAGACCTGGCAACAGCTTGGATTAATGCAATTCAATAAACTATTTGCCATTTTTCCTTTGGCAGAGAAGAGCTATGGTAGATGACCGGATAAATGAAATTCCTTGTCAGTTCTCTATCAGGTATCAGGCTTGTGACTTATGTTCCAAATTCCTTATCTATTTCCTCTTTCTTTGCAAATGAGCTCTTGTATGTCTTGATAAGAATATTATTTTTGTTTCTGACTGTTGATTGTTACACAAATGCTCTCCACCATGTTTCCCACCTCTATTTTCTGGATTTTCTCATGTGAGTATTTTAAAAAAAAATATAATTCTACCCCACTTCCAATCCTACCTATTACCTATCATTCTTTTTTGAATAAGGTATACCCTACCAGTACCATATTTCAAATTTGATTTTCATTTCACCAAGTCTTAGTGATACTTTAGTGATACCTACAAGGTAGATATTCCTCACATACTGTGGTCTATTTGCATTAGGACCTCTAGTTCATCTTACTTGTTACACATACCATATGCATTTGTACATAGACATATAAGGCCATGGTTTTTTCTCCTTTTTTTGTATTTTACCTTCTGCAAATTTCTTCCCTAATTCTGTTCTCCTTCCTGAACTTTAGCTACTTTCCATGATCTCTAGTTTGGTACATGTACATAGGCAGTTCCTTCTCTCCCTCTTCCCTTTTCACTTTAAAACCTTTTTGGTTAGATTTTCAAGACTCCAGGCACAGATACATTTTTTTTTTTTTAATGAGTCCTTGTTAGGTGCATTCCTTCTCTGGTCAAGAGAATTCCTGTATTTTAAACCATCGTCTCCAATCCACAACCTGTGCTCAGACACTCTCTTCTTAACCAGCTGTTCACTTTCCAAATGCACCGTTCACTTCTTAAACTTGTCTTCAAATGGAAATAGTGATGAAAATACCACCTGTGGTTCCCAAGGTCCTCAGTTTATTGCCCAACTCTGACTTCAAGATACTTAGAAATTCTGCTTAGATTCCATTTTGTTTCATGTTTCATATGTACATATGAACATGCACACACACACACATATATGTATTTATTATATAGAGATACACAAACACACAAATCTGATCATAGTACTCCCTAACTTAATACATCCTAGTGGTCACCAATTACCTCCAGGTAATGTCTGTTTGACATTTAAAGGCCTTCACAACCTGGCTTCAATCTGCCCTTCCAACGGTTATTATGCCTTACTCTTCCTCACACAGTGTGGTCTGGACAAACCAGCCTTCTTTCTAGGCTTCTTATATGGTGCTCAATTTCCCTACTCTGTGCCATCTGCATTAGTTATCCCCATGCCTGGAATGAATTCTCTCCTCACATCTCTCATCTCTCATCCTTCAAAGATTAGCTCATCTGTCACCTTCATGAAGCCTTTCCTGATACTCTACCTGCTAGTGCTTTCCCCTCTAAATCATCTTTAATCTGTTTCATATACACAGCTATACAAAATAGCTTAGTGTAATTTAAAACAAGGATGGCTAGGTGGTGTAGTGGATAGAGCTCCAGGTCCGGAGTCAGGAAGACTCATCTTCTTTGGTTCAAATCTGGCCTCAGACACTTACTAGTTGTGTGAACCCTGGCTAAGTCAACCCTGTTTGCCTCAGTTTCCTTATCTGTAAAATAAGCTGGAGAATGAAATGGCAAACTACTCCAGTGTTTTTGCCAAGAACACCCCAAATAGGGTTACAAAGAACTGGACATAACTGAACAACAATGAAAGGAAGTTCTCAATAGAAATTTGCTGAATTAGATTTAAGCATTATATTTTCTTTTGTTAATTAATTTTTAAATTATTTTTTAAAAATTTATTTATTTTTAGTCTTCAACATTCATTTCCACAGAATTTTGAATTCCAAATTTTCTCCCCATCTCCTCCCTCCCCCATCCCCAAACTCCAAGCATTCTAATTACCCCTACCACCAATCTGCCCTCCCTTCTAACATCCCTCTCTTCCTTTATCCCCATTTTCTCTTTTGTCCTGTAGGGCAAGATAAATTTCTATACCCCATTGCCTGTATTTCTTGTTTCCCAATTGTATGCAAGAACAATACTCAACAGTTTTTCCTAAAACTTTGAGTTCCAACTTCTTCTCCCTCCTCCCTCCCCACTCATCCCCACAGGGAAGGCAAGCAATTCAATATAGGCTATATATGTGTAGGTTTTGCAAATGACTTCCATAATAGTTATGTTGTGTAAGAGTAACTATATTTCCCTCCATCCTATCCTGCCCCCCATTTCTTCTATTCTCTCTTTTGACCTTGTCCCTCCCCAAGAGTGTTGACTTCTAATTGCTCCCTCCTCCCATTGCCCTCCCTTCCATCATCCCCCCGACCCTGCTTATCCCCTTCTTCTCACTTTTCTGTATTGTAAGACAGGTTTTCATACCAAAATGAGTATGCATTTTGTTTCTTTCTTGAGTCAAATGTGATGAGAGTAAGCTTCATGTTTTCCCTCTCACCTCCCCCAAGTATTCTATTTTCTCAGGACCCTTTTAGCTTGGACATTCTCTGTTTTAAGCTCCCTTTCATCTCTGGCATTTTATGTTCTAAAGTCCTTTCCAGATCTGACATTTTATGGTTCTTTGATCTGATCCCTTTTGGATTTTGGTTCATATGCAAGTAGATACTTGTTGAATTGAAATGAATTGAATTAACACCAGTTATACAAGTTTATAATCTTTTCATACTTAGGATGGTGAATTTTGGCTCAGTTGTGCTCCTGGAACTGAGTTGGCTGAAGGATTGTAACTTAAGGAAATGAGAGATGAAGGGAGGAAAGCAGAAACCATTGAGAAAATGGCAGAGAACAGGCATTAGGAGAATGCAGAGCTCTGCTCCTGCAGGGAAGGGGAGGGTCCCTCCATGGAGCTAAATCTTCCCCAGTCCCAGTGTCCCTGACATCAGGCACTTACTCTCTAGGGTAAAAGTAAATGTGAGAGAGGAATGGTGCCAGTCTAGCTGCACACTGGTGAAGGCAAGGTCTAAAAAGGAAAGCATTCACGTTTTCTGCCCTGAGGTAGGGAATGTGAGCTGCAATGAAAATGAACTCAGGGGCTCAGACTTCTAATCCACAGTCCCTGGACAGCCCTAGCATTTCTATACCTTTAACTTTCTAGTTTACTTTTCTGGGCATTCTTGAAACCGTAGTTTCCCCCTGCTGTTTCCCTTTGCCTCCAACTGCCAAGTCATAGTTGCAGAAAATTAGAGTTGTAAGTGCCCTTGGAACACAGAACATCAATTGTCAGAACTGGAAGGGGACCCTAGACCATAGACACTGGCCACTAGAGCTGGAGGGGACTTTAGACACCAACTAATACAAGGGTTCTTAACCTTTTTCAGTATCATGGAGTCCTTGGACAGTTTGGTGAAAGCTATGAACCCTTTCTCAGAACCATGTTTCTAAGTACATAGGATTACAAGGAAACCAAATATATTGAAATACAGTTATCAAAAATTTAAAAAAAGCTTCAAGGACACCACTGCTGATCTAGTCTAATCCCCTTGTTACAAAGAGGAGGAAACAGTCTCAGAGAAGTGATTTGCCTAATGTTACTCAGCAAATTATTATCATAACCTGGGACTAGAATCTTTATGTCCTGGCTCCTTACCAGTTAATCCAAGTAACCTGGGTGGAGGGAGGGGAATGGAAGGGATTCTGCTTTATTCAAATCCAGCTGTAAGGTATAACTGGGTGGTGTTTCTCCAGTTGTTTCTTATTTAATGGGTCCTGGGTCCTATCTCAAGGCAATGAGCTATCTCCAGAGGAAAAACTATAATTATTTTCTTTCTTTCAGCCCATTCGAAGAGAGGTCTCTTCCAACATTCCCTGGGGCTTCTCTGAATAGGAATGAGGAGCCAGAGAACTCACTGGAGGAGTTAAGAGCACTAGACTGAGACCTGGATTCAAATCTCAAATCTGTCTCTTACTAGCTACAAAGCCCTTCTCTCTGAACCTCAGTTTTCTCAAGAACTTGTATTAGTTGAGAGTTGTGAGGCAAGCTTGTGAAAATGCAAGAATGTGTGCTATTATTATCATCACTTTTCTTGCTCTCCTCTCTCTTTCTCTCTGGATCTTAGGAACAAGTGACCCTGACCTCTTCTCCTGCAATGGGAACTGCCTCAGGGAAGCTGGGAGGTGGCCCTGGCCTGGATTTTCTGCCAAAGGGTGGGAGGAATTTGCCACCCACAAATCTAAAAATGCCTGCTCCCTGCCACTCACCCGCCAGCTGTTTCTCTCTTGGGGAGGGGTGGGTGGTGTTGAGGAAACTTCATTCTGCAAACATGCCAGGAACCTCAGGAGATCTTTCTGAGGTGAACTGAGGGTGGGGTTTAGAGCAATGGGGTAGGGGGTAAAGAACTCAAGGGCAGTTGTGAAGCTCATGTTGATGAGACGCAGAATGTGGCTGTGTGTCAGGACACTGAGATTTGAATATTGCCTCTGTCAATTATTAGCTGTATGACTGTGGGCAAATTGTTTCACCTCTCTGAGACTCAGTTTACTCAACAGTAATATGGGATAGTTATACTACCTACAACCCAGGGCTGTTGCCAGGTAAGCACTTTGTAAAACTTAAAGTCCTACAGAAATGGGAACTACTGTTATTGTTATAATGATCCTGGAACTGAGTCTGAGAAAGGCTCTGTTTATTATTGTTTTTTAAAAATACTTTTTAATATACTTTTTTTCATATTACCTAGTAAATCTAGGAGAATCTATGAAAGTCAAGCACAAACCAATAACTCTGTGGTGTTTGGCTCAATGTTCAGGCCACAGAGTCCTGGGGCAAGAACTGTTAGCCAGCACACCCAAAGAATGTTGCAGAGGGTGTGGTGACTGAATTTCATCATTCCCTGAGTCCTAATGTGCTGTAACAGAAAGTACTGAAGTCAGAAGATCTGGATTTGGATCCCAGTTATGGCGATTATTACCTCTGTTAAGTCCTGTCTAAGACTTAGCCTCTCTGGACCTCAGTTTACTTATTTGTAAATGAGGAGGCTGGGCTACGTGACTTCTGAGATCTCTTCTAGTTCTAAATTTGTGATCCTCTGAGGAACTTGATATTACTGGCTTATATGGTGTTCAGGGGAGCGTGGGATCAGAAATTTGGAGTTAAAACTATACACACAGTAATAAAAATAATTTTGATTTCAATACTTTAAAGATTCAGAATCTTATCAGTGTGAGTATTCTCTTCCCCATTGTAGATTTCAACCTTCTCTCCATATCCAATAGATGCCTTACTGAATTTAGAACTGGAAAGACCCTTAGAGATTACCTAGTCTAACTTCCTCATTTCTAAAATGAAGAAAGGAAGGCTCAGAGGGGGTAAGTGACTTGTCTCAGTTTTCCTGAGATGCTTCATGAAAACAAACATCCGACTCCCAGTGTCTCAGTTTCTGAAGGTGAGTTACTCACAATGCAGTTAGATTGATCTTTGAACCATGGACCCTCAGTCCATCACTGAGCCACTACTAGAAATCCTTCCAGGTCATTAGGACCTACCAGGGCTTGTGTTCCACTGGCATAACCTTCCAGAACACAGAATCACCTCTATACGTGATGATTACAATAGTGTGCATTATTATGGTCCTTGGAGATCTATGAAAAAGATTTTCTCGCAACTCCTGTGAATCATTAATGCCAAGGCCCAGAATGGAACCAAGGCATCTTGCTTTTTCCTCCAATTCCCTTTCCCCTCTTTCACTCTCTATTTTGTAGGACCAGACCTAGAGTTGAAAGGACCTTCAAAGTCTTTTAGTCCAAATCTATCATTTTATGGATGAGTGACTTGTCTAATGTCACATATGCAGTAGCAGTCAAGTCAATGAGCACTTAAGAATCAAGTGAGACAGGGCCTGGCATATAATGGCTACTTGATAAATGCTTATCCCCTTCCTTTCATTCCCTTATTAAGCACTTCCTATGTGCAGGGAATTGTGCAAATAATCTGTAAACTGCAGAGTTGAGATTCAAAAAGAGATCTTGTGAATGAAAGTGCAGGGCTCTTTCCACTGTCCTAGCATACCTTCCCTCTCATCTCATCTCTCCCCTCTGAAGTCTCAGTCCTCCTGGATTTGCCCTATCACATTTTCTGTTGGTCTTGCTCCTTGCTCCATCTCCACGCTGTCCACTGAAATTTCATCTCAGTGATTAGGGAAGAGGTCCCAGGTCTAGTGTTCTGCTGCAGAACAGGCGGTAGCTCAGATACTGACACCTTGGAAGTAGTTTGGATGATTTTCCCCTGAACCTTCCACTTGCCCACACTTTTCCACCCACTCACACACCCAAGCAAGATCTTCTGCAATTTATCCCTCTCATCTTGGCATTTCACTCTCTGGGAAAACTTTAGTGGCAGCTGCAGACTGAGAGATGTCACTATATACACCCTCCTTCAGATCATTTATACTTCAATCCTTCAAGGATATGTGATCCCATTTGTCTGGATGCTTTCTTCCCCAACACACCTTCTACTACCTCCTCTATGCCTCAATAGATAGTGTTTGCATTTTGTTATAACCAAAAAAATTCATGCCCTTGGTGACCAACCCTTGGTTGAGGAGGATCTGGATTTGGATCCCAGTTATGGCGATTATTACCTTTGTTAAGTCCTGTCTAAGACTTAGCCTCTCTGGGCCTCAGTTTACTTATTTGTAAATGAGACTTAGTGAGTCTGGTCCTCAGATGACAGGCGTATAGTCTTTTTCTGGGCCCACACCTGAAAACTTTCCAGCTTGGTAGCACCTGCCAAGGTCCCCTGCTTTACTAGCACAACTTTTGGGAACCCAGAATTACTTCCATCTCCTAGTGATGTATTGGAATAGGACTTCAGTGGAAGCAGAGCATATATTAAAGTGTTGGAATACCCTGCTGTCAATGTGCTTTTCAGTCCAGAGCAATTACTATTTATCCCCATTCATTGTTTCTTGTCTCTTTTTAAAAAATTATTTAGTATTTTATTTTTCTCCAGTTACACAAAAATAACCAATTCTTTACATTTGTTTTTAAAATTTTGAGTTCCAAATTCTATCCTATCCTCCCTCTGCATCAAGGCAAGCAATTTAATATAGATTGTACATGTGTAATGATGCAAAACCTGTCCATAATAGTCATGTTTTGAAAGAAAAAATAGACAAAAAAAACTCAAGAAAAATAAAGTTAAAACAGTTCTTCAATTTACATTCAGATGCCGTTTCTTGTCTCTGAACCAATTCTCTTTCCATGACCAAAATCTCCCTAATCTCACAGTGACATTAATTTCTAAAAATAGTTTTTGGTGGAGGTTCCTTGCCAAAAGCTTGTTAAAACTTCTAAATAGGTGATTTGCCCTTCATACGCATACATATTTGCCCCCTGCAAGAACTCACCAAATAACACAATTCTAGATTTGGAGCTGGGAAGGACTTAAGAGGCCATTTAGTCCAACTTTCTCATTTTACAGATGAGGAAACAGAAGCCTAAAGTGCTTAAGTGACTTTCTCCAGGTCACATAGCAGTAAATGTCAGTAGGATTAAAGTAGGATTAAAACCTAGGTCCTCTCACTCCAGAGTCAGTGCTCCTTCCATTGTCCATCTATAATATATTTCTTGCCCTCATGGAGGTTGTAGACTCTTAGTACCACAGAGATAAATTAGCCCAATTCATACCTGAACAGAAATCCCCTCTATATCTTTTACAAGTGACCATTCAATTTCCACTTGAATACCTCATTGTGACAATAAGAAGTTCATTTCCTTATGTACTCCTATGGAGCTACCATTGTAACACAGAACAATTGTATTTATTAGAGAGTTTTTCCTTCTATCAAGTTGAAATCTACCTTTATGTAACTCCCCTTGATTGCTCTGAGCTCTGCCCTCTAGGACTGAACAGAACGAGACTCATCCCCTTTCCCTCGGACAGCCCTCCAAACACTTGAATATAATGATTACATCCCAATAAGTCTTTTCTCCTTGAGGCTAAATATCCCTGTTCCCTTCAACCAATCCTCAGAGTTGCCTGAGCTCTGGTTCCTTCATCATACTGGTGGTCCTTTCCTGGGTTTGCTCCAGCCCTTCCTAAAATGTGGCACCTGAACATAATACTCCTGACAGACTCTGACCATGGCAGAAGAGAGCAGGACCAAACCTTTCCCGGTTCTGGGCAGTTGGAACTCCAGTACAATTGGGCCCATAGTGCACAATTCTCCAAGAGTTCCTTCAAAACTCTGGGATGGGTGCTGTCCAGTGCTGAGTTATCTGCATTTAGTCCAGCCATCCTCTGTCACTGAGTTGATTTGTTCAACCTCTCTGCTTCAAAAGACATTTTTAGGGTGGAATTCTTCCCCAGGCAAAAGATTACTTAGGTTTCTTTGATCTTTCTTTTCCTGTTTCCAACTATTCTGCTTGTGCCTTGAAGATCAAATGGTCCCCCTGGCTCTTGGACTGAGACCTTTCTTTGATTTATTTAAAGATCCCCTTGGTGTTGGTTTTGAGTCCTTTGCAATGTCCTTGAAGCTTTTTGGTCACCAAATGTTGAGGGTACACTTGAAAAGCTTCCATTTTTGAGCTTTCCTGTTCTCATTAGTTGAAACATGTATACACACACGTACATATATGTGTATTTATACACATATATGTATACATGTATACACATACATATGCATATATGTATATACATATATGTATGTGTATATATGTGTATTATATACGTTAAATTCATTTCAACAGTGGAGAAAGCAGTGAATGTGGAGTCAGAAAACCTGGGTCCAAATTCCAGTTTTTTGTCACTTACTAGTGTGACTTTGGACAAGCAGCTTCTATTTGGGCCTTGGTTGCTCTTTAAGTAAAATGTGGGAGCTGGATGAGAGCCCTAATGTCCATTCCATCTCTAAATCCTTTGATACTTTATATTTAATTCCATTCAATGAACTAAATGTCAATTAAATCTACTAGTACAAATGAAAGGCAGTGTGGTATAGTGGATAGAATCAAACTCCTAGCTTCAAGTCATGTCAGTGGCATAGACTAGCTATGTACACATAAGTAAGTTGCTTAACTCTTCAGGGCCCCCAGGCAGCTCTTCTTTGCTTTAAATTAATGATGAGTCTCCAATCTGCATCAGTGGTGACAGTTTTCATAATGACTTCTCCATAGCATTGAAACTGTAGGTCTGGATAAAAATAAATGTGCAGGGCTCTGGGCTGGGTATGGTGGATAAAAATACAAAAACCCCAAAGGAAACACATAGCTCTGGTCCTCAAGGAGATTACCATCTAATAAAGGGAGTAGAACATATCCATAGAGAGATGTGATGTAAAGTAGGTTGTACTGGGTACAAAGGAAGCCAGGTGAAATGCTTAAAGAAGTGCTCAGAGGGAGGAAGGAGAGAGTCTTTTAATTTGGGGGAGTCAGGGAATCAGAGAAGGCTTCATGGGGGAGATGACTAGGATCTAAGCCTTGAAAGGAGAGAACCATTTCAACAGGCAAAGATGAAGATGAACTATGTTCTAGGTATGGGAAACAGACTCCCAGGATGCATGGAGATGGGAGTGAGAAAGAAGAGAAATAGAGTATAGTCTTTTTTGACTGGAGTGTGGAGCAATGTGAAGGGAAGTAATGAGAAATAAGCCTGGAAAGACAGGTTGGAGACAGATTATAGATAGCTTCAGAAGTCAGACTAAAGCATTTCTATTTTATCCTATGAGCAATAAGGAGTCACTAAAGGTTTTTGAGCAGGGAAGGGGCATGGTGAAACCCATGAATTAATAAGTGAGCATGGTTCAATCTTTGCCACAATAGATTTATTATCTATTGGTGGTTGTAATTCTTAGTACAATTATTCTTGGATTCTAAGTAAGAGTCTTTAAATAGTTCATCTACTTTCTATATGATATTGCCTTCTTTAACTTGACTTTTCAATGATTCTCTAACAAAAGTCCCAAGTTTTTTTGGGGGAAGAATTTATCAGTTTCATAGACTGACAGAACTGAAAGAGATCTTGAAAATAATGAGTAGATTTGAGCAACCATATGTTGTAGTGGATAGAGCAATGGACCTGGAATTAGGAAGACTTGAGTTCAAATTCTGCCTCAGCTACTTACAAGCTATATGATCCTGGGCAAGTCACTTGACCACTGTTTATCTCAGCTTCCTCAACTATGCAATGGGGAAAATAGTAGTAGTAATGAATTGAATGAGATACTTGTAAAGTCTGGCACATGGTAGGTACTAAATAAATGACATCATTTATTATTATTATCTTGTCCAGCTTCCTCATTTTACTGCAACTACTAAGAAAACTGAGACTGGAGCCCAGTTTTAATAGGGTACTTTCTGTTGCACCATCTAGGTGGAAAGACTTAGTAGCATCGCTTCTCTCATCTCCAAATACCTTACCTCCTCCCAAGGAACTAGAACTAGACTGACTCAAGTTGGCTGACTCAGGCTGCCTCTCACATGTCCTGATCCTTCAAAGCATCAAGATAGCCTAGGTCTAATAGAATTCAGTGCTTGATAGTCACTAGGAGGATGTTTGCATATAGGTGGAGAGATAACATTAAAGTATAGGGGGTGTGAATGGGGGATGTATAGTGAAGCAATCAATGTATAGTGAAGTCTATGTGCGTACATGTGTGTATGCTTATCTGTATACATATGTATACATGGAAAGTAGGGGCATAGGGATAAAAGAAAATTTGTACCTGGAACATAGTAGGCACTTAATAAATGTTCATTGAATGATTGGAGAAAGTGATTTAGCTGTAAGCTCTTCTTCCAGACTGGGAAGGCTAGCCTTGGAAGGAACATTAGACTGAACATAGAAGGTAGAGAGTCAGAGTTGGAAGTAGCTTTAGAGATGATTGGGCCAGGTCGTAGCAGGATTCCTCTCCAAGGGCATCTCATTTAGAGTCTTTCCCACAGCAGTAGAAGTTGAACCAAACAGCTCTCAAGTACCCATCCCCTGAGGGCTTGTGAGCCTTTTTCCTTCTGCCTCCTCTTACTCCACCCCCAGAGTAGCTCTTCCCTGAGCCCCATCGGGGAGGGAGTATCTTCTGCTCCACAGAGGAAGGCATGTTGGGCACGACAGCTGAGATGCGCCTGTTTTTAGCTGGTTGTCGGTACAGCTCCCACCCAAACGAATATTAAATAAACACATCCCACCACGAAGTGTGGCTGGCTTATTTTGACTCATGACATCACAGAAGCCACGTGGGGAGGGGGAAGTATGTAAAAACACATCTGTCGCTTCTGGGGGTTGCCCACTTATTTCACAGACTCACAAGGGGACCTGAGCCGCTGCCAGACATGCACATCTGGAACTCAACCCCAGGAGCTAAGAATGATCCCAATGGGTATGCCAACAAAAATCCAGTTTTCTCCTCTACAAACTATAGGGGAGAAGGAGAACACATTACTTCTAACACTTTCTATAAGAAAGGTGACTTTGAGCCGTGATAGACCAGACAGATAGGGCAGCCAGGTGGTGCAGTGGATAGAGCATTGGACCTGGAGTCTGAAAGACTTGAGTTCAAATATGGCCTCAGACACTTACTAGCTGTGTCACCTTGGGTGAGTCACTTGACCCTATTTGCTCCAGTTTCCTCATCTATAAAATGAGGTAGAGAGGAAAGTAGCAAACTACTCCAGTATCTCTACCAAAAAGCCCCCACGAAGAGTCAAATATGACCGAAAATGACTAAATGACAAAACTTCAGACAATCAATAGACTGAGAGTCAGGAAACCTGAGGTCCAATCCTATCTCTGTCATAAAGTGGTTTCTGTGAACCTAGTTAAATCACTTCTCCTTTTTAGCCATCTGGTTCTTCTTTTGTAAAAGGAAGGAAATGGACTGCTTGAACCTTAAGCTACTTTTTTATATCCAAGAGGGTATGAGAGGGGTAACAAGGCCTAGTGAAGAGATTTCTGCTGCTTACTATCTGTGTGACCTTGGGCAAGTCATTATTATTTTCCCTCTATAGTTTGTTCATTTTCTCCTCAGGAAAATGTGGAGAATAATTTATCTTCTGCCTCCTTTCAAGGACTGTTGTGAGAATTGGATGGGATAGTGTTTGTGAAAGGGTCCTATTTATGTGAAGGAATGTTATTATAATATCAGTATCATATTGATATATCTAGACAGAAATATGATAATAGTTCATATTTCTATAGCACCTTATGGTTTACAAAAGTACTTTCTTCACAATAATCTGTGAAGATTATGTGATTATGTAGTACAAGTGTTATCCATTTGACAAGTAAGGGAAGTGAGGTATGGAGAAGGGAGATGATTTGCCCAAAGTCACAGTAATAATAAATGATGAAGACAGCACTCAAACCAAGTTTTCTTATTTTTATTCAGGATAGTGATAGCCCTGGGGTAGTGATGACCACAACCGGGGAAGTTGGAGTTCCCCCTAACATGTAATCTTCCAGCTCTCTGGATTTTTAGGCCTTTATAGGGAGGGACTATTTACAGAGGCTTTCCAAAACTGCATGTGAGAGTTCCCTCTATGTGTCCTATCTCTCCTCTTTTAACACGGCCCAATCAGCTTGAGCTCTTCAGCTACTGCTGTCAACATGAACTTCCTCTACTCACAAGCTTTCCATGGCTCCCCATTACTCTCTGGAGAAAGTTCAGAATTCTCAGTCTGGCATTCAGGACTCTTTGTAACGTGACTTCAACCTACCTTTCTATTTTTATTTTGTTCTTTCCTCCCTACATCTCTAGTTAGGCTGGTCTGCCTACACTGTTCCCCTGACTCCATTGACTTAAAATACCCTTTAACTCCCGCTTCCTCCAACTCCTACCCTATCTTAAAGCCTAGTTTAGGTTCCATCTTCTTCAGAAAACCTTTCTATACTATTATTCCGTGCATTTCCGATCCCTCCTTTCCCAAATTCAGATAACTCGTTCAGAACCTTGGAATCTCGGAATTAGCCTATACTCAAGCTGGAATCCCCTTCACAACAGACCCAACAAATAGCAATTCAGGACCTTGTAGAAAGTCTATCTATGATGGGGAATTGACCAATCCATTCCATTTTGGGACAATTCCAAGGAAATTTTAACTTTTATTCAGCTGAAATGTGCCTTTCTGCAACATTTTCCTTTTCTCTTCCTTGTCCTCCAGCCATTGTTACTTGTTCTAAATTGAATCCCATTTTCCCAAGGTAGTCCTTCACATAATTGAAGGCAGCTATTGTATTTCAAAGAAGTCTTCTCTTTTTCAGGCTAAGCATTCCCACTTTCTTCAAGCAATCCAAATAAGGAATGAATTCCAGTCCCCTCAACATCCTGGTCACTATTCTTTCACATGCTTCAGCTTATTCATATTCTTCATAAGATATGATGTCCAAAATGCAACACAATTCCTCCCTGTCCAATGGAATCTGACGACAAAGAAGATCTGGATCTATCATATTACTTCAGTCTAAAGATACATTAGTTTTTTTGACTTGAACTAGGATGAACTTGCAGTCCACCAGAGCATCAAGTTTTTTTTCAAATAAACTGTTGCTTAGCTATATCCCTCCCCCCAATCCTATACACTAGTAAAAGAGATAATTTTTTAAACCCAGACTTGGAACTATATATTGATCCTTATTAAATGTTCTCCCTTTAGATGTGACTGATTGTTCTAGTACATCAAGAATTTTTGGATACAAATTCTGTTGTCTGATAGGAGTTATGCCTCCCAATTTTATGCCATACATAAACTTGAAAAGAGTGCCATTTGTGTTTCTATATGGTTGACTTTATCACACCATCTAGAACTACTGACCTGCTATGTTCTTGAAAGCAGAGAAAGTATTTTATTTCATCTTTGTATCTTCCCTAGCTCCTAGAACAATGAATTGAATATATTATATGGATTTGACCAATGTTTGTGGGATCAAAGAATCATGAGCTAGAAGATATCTTAGAGAAATAAGAATACTTTGTTTCATTTTGCTTCACTTTACTGCAGATACTGCATTTTTTTTAACCAATGGAAGGTTTGTGGCAACCCTACTTTGAGCAAATTTATTGGTACCATATTTCAATGTGCTCACATTGTAATTCTTGCAGTATTTTAAACCTTTTCGTTATTATTATATCTGTTCTGGTGATCTGTGATCAGTGATCTTGGATGTTACTTTTGTAATTGTTTTGGGGCACCACAAACCCATATGAGATAATGAACTTAATAAAAAAATGTTGCGTATCTTCAGACTGCTCCACTGACTAGTCATTCCCTTTCTTTCTCTCTCTTCTTGGGTTTCCCTATCCCCTGAGATACAACAATATTGAAATTAGGTCAATTAATAACCCTACAATGGCCTCTAAATGTTTAAGGGAAAGGAAGAGTCAATCAATTTGGCAAACTTCATTATTGTCTTATTTTAAGACATTGCCACAGCCATTGCAACTTTCAGCAACCACAATTCTGATCAGTCAGAAGTCATCAACATTGAGGCAAGACCTTCCACCAGCAAAAAGATTACAGCAAAGATTGCTAGAGGCTCAGATGATGGTTAGCATTTTTCATCATAAAATATTTTTTATTAAGATATGTACAATTTTTAAAGACATAATACTATTGCACACTTAATCGACTACAGTAAAGTGTAAACATAACTTTTATATGCACTGAGAAACCAAAAAATTCATGTGACTCTCTTTATTACAATATTTCCTTTATTGCCATGGTCTGAAATTGAACCTGCATCATCTCCGAGGTCTGCCTGTAGTCCAACCCCTTTATTTTTATGGATGTGGGCCAGGGAGGAGAAGTAATCTTTTCTGTAATGAATAAGCAGAGAAAGAAAGCAAAGGGAAGGGACCAGGCCTTCTGACTTGAAATTCATTGCTTTTCCCACTATATCTCATGTTTATGAAGTGCTTTCCTTACCATCAGCCCTATGAGAGCAGTAATGCAGATACTATTGCTTCCATTTTATAGATAAGAAAACTGAGTCTCAGTGAAGGGAGGTGACTATCTATGGAAAGCATTGGAACTGGGACTTGAACCAATGTCTTCTTGTTATAAATGCAATGTTTTTTCTGTTATGCCATACCCAATGTCATCCAGTCTGCAGGGGATGGATGACCCCATCAGGGGAGGGATGAGGAAGACAGTCACATTGTACAGTGAAATTTGTATTTGGAGTCAGAGGATGTGCAGTGAATTCTATGTCACTTGCTATCTACCTCTGTGACCTTCAACACAATGTTTAACTTTTCTTCATCTCAGTTTTCTCATCTATAAAACAAATGAGTTAGGCTATATGATCTCAAAGGCCCTTTTTGGCTCTAAGTCCTATGAGTCTTTCATTGCCACTAAGTAGATTCTAGAAGGGAGTCTGGACAAGCCCTTCTGTTTCATCCTTACATTCTTGTGAGGACCATCTGTAGATGCTATTTTCTTCACACCTGAGCAGGATGAGCTTACTACTTTTTGGACAGCCCAACTCTTTTGGACTGGCCTGAGAATTGCCTGGGTTATCTGTTTTCCCCAACTCTCTCTTACAGGAAACCAGCCTTTGTCAGAAATGTTTTAGAAAATTCCACATCTCTTAAGCTTATCATTGTATATATTGTTTTGCTCAATGGAATGTAAGCTTCTTAAGAAAGGGACAGTTTCAGTGTTGTCTTTGTATTCCCAGGATCTGGGTAGGAAAAGGATCGCTGAGATCGTCTGAAGGTCAGATCCTTCCAAATGTATGAATACCATCTATAGCATCCTCAGAAGCAGTTACCTAGCTTTCAACTGAATACTTCAAGTGATGGGAAATTCACTACAATAGAAACAGTCAGTTCCATTGTTAGATTGTTCTGTTTGTTCAGAAGGTCTGGTCATTCTGTTCCTTTGCTCAGTCTTCAGTGGCTACCTACTAGCCTCTGAAATAATGTCCAAATCCAACAGTTAGCTGGAAAAATAATCGTTGGAGCAAATTTCTCTGATAAAAGTCTTATTTCCAATACATATGAGAAACTGATTCAAATTTCTAAGAACAAGAGCTGTCCCTGATAAACAACAAAAGGATACGAGCAGGCAATTTTCACAGGAAGAAATTCAAGTTATCAACAGTCATATTTTTAAAAAAATGCTCCAAATTACTAATAATTAAAGAAATACAAATTAAAGCAACTCAGATTCCATTTGATAACCATCAGACTGGTAAAGATGGGCAAAAAATGAAAATGACAAGTGTTGGAGGAACTGAAGGAAAACAGGCACATTAATGCATCATTGGTGGAACTATAAATTGATTCAGCCATTCTGGAAAGCAATTTGGAATTATGACTTAAAAGTTGCTAAACTGCGACCCAGCAATAAATCAAAGACAGAGGAAAAGGACCCATATTCAAAAACAGTTATAGCAGTTTTTTTTTTTTTTTTTTGTAGTGGCAAAGAACTCAGAACTGACAGGAAAAGCTATCATTTGAGGGCCTAGAAGAACAAATTATGGTATATGAGGCTAATGGAATTTACTGATCTACAAGAGCTGATGAGAGAGGGTTTCAGAGAAAACTGAGATAATTTGTATGAATTGATACAGAATGCAGAATGAGAACAATTTATATGAAAACAGTATAAAGAAAAACAACTTTGAAAGACTTAAAACTCTGATCAACACGATGGCCAGCCGTTCTAGAGGACCCATCTAAAGCTTCATACTACCCACCTCTTGACTGAGGAGTGATGGATTCAATATGTATATAAGTTGTATGTAAGATATGTATTTTTGAGCTTGTAGTTTTCTTGGATATGTATATTTGTTTACAAGGTTTTTTTCCCCTTTTATTCCTCTTCCCCCTCCCCCTTCAATTTGGAAGGGAGAAGGTAGAAAGGAGACAAATGATTATTTAAAAAAATATAAATTAGGATTAAAAAGTAATGTTTAAATTCTTTTGTGTGGACTTAAATGTCCTTCATAATCTACCTTTCTAGCATCCTCTCATATTATTCTGTGACACGTATTCAAAGTTTCAGCCAAACTGGACTACTCAGATGGCCTGCCTTCTCTCACTTCAATCAGTGCCTTTGCTCAACCTATTTCATATGCTTGAAATTTCCTCCTTTCTCTTTGTTGAATTTCTGCCTAGCCTTTGAAGGCCAATTTAGATGCAACTTACTCCAGTCAGCCTTCCCTGATAGCCAAGCAGTGAAAGATCTTCAGCCTTTGATCTATTATGATCCCTGCACCTTTCTAATCTCATTAACATATACTTTTGACATATATTAACACATATTAGTAACTTTTCTATGTATCTGTGCACATGTACTGCCTACTTGACCAGAAGCTTCATGAGGGCAAGAACAGTATTTTCTCTGAACTTGAGCTCTCTTCTAGCCCAAGGTAGATTGCTCTGCATCCTGAAAATCATAACATTTAGAATTAGACGAGACCTTGGAGATTATCTAGTCTAATATGAGCTTATCAGATGTGTTTAGTGAAAAAGTACAGCTTAGCTCCATTAGACTCCACTAGTACCTACATAATAACACATTATTATGAGTGCAGTGATGAATGAAGTTCCCTTATCATGGAAGAAAATCTTAAGGTTTTATATTAAATTTCTTGCTCTCTTGGGAGGGAGTAGGGAAAGGAGGAAGGGAGAAAAATTTGGAACTCAAAATCTTATAAAAATGAAATTGAAAACTATCTTTGCATATAATTGGAAAAATAAAATACTATTAAGAAATAAAGAAATTGAAGAGAGATTTAGTAAATATTTGATTGATTAATTGAGTGGAAGGGCAGCTGGTAATAGTATTGAAGAAGGAAAGGGAATTACTATATGGGGATGGTAGGTGGAAACAGATTTAGTGTTATTGCTTTACTACAGTACCCAGGATTTATGTAGGGTATTATGTATGCCATTTATAATGAATTTTCATTTCTATTTGTTGGGATATTTTTTTCTCCTTGGAAATGTGTCTGTGATTTTTATAAGGGAAGTTAGCACACAAGTAGAATTCACTTCACAGAAATTCACTTTCTATACAGCCTTACTGGAATATCACACATTATATATAGCACCCATTTTATATAGACATTTCTCCCTGTCAGTTGTTTAAATACGGAGAGATAATTGAACTTTGGCCAGGACTGAGAGCATGTGGTGGCTTTGAAAGAAAACTAGGGGACCTCTGAGCTAGTTTTTACTGTGTTACTTTACCCACTAAATGTATTTGGGCAAATCACTGAGTCTCAATGTAAATCTATAAAATGAGGTGATTGGATTAGTTAAGCTTTAAGAGTCTTTCTAGCTGTGACTTGCTATGTTCTAAAGTGACTTCCAGATCTAACATGCCAGATTCTGGCACAGATAAGGTCCCTTTCATCTGTAAAATGGGGGCAGGAAGGTATCTGAAGCGCTCTGGGGTGCTGGAAGGATTAATTAGTAATTAGTGTTCCAAGCACTTTGAAGATGAACGTTAAGTAATATTAGTCTTTAAATTTAGCTTCCTCTTCATATGTATCCCTAGCAAAGGGAACAGATGGCCCTCTCTTCCAGGTGGAGAGGGGGAGGGGAGAGAAGAGAAGGGAGGAGGGGGACAGCATGGAATTAGAGGTTTCCATTCTCCAGCTCCCAATTAGCTCCTGCCTGATTTCAGAGCCTGACACAGGTTCAACTTCCTCCTTCCCTCTATACCCAAATCTCATCACTTCAGGGAGGTGGAAGACTTCTCCTTCCTGGAACATAGAATGTTAGATCTGAAAGGAACCTTAGACTTAGAATGTCAGAGAGGGAAGGGATCTTGGAACACCAAATGCTAGTATCCTAGAACATAGACTATTCAGAGCTAGAAGGGATCTTAGGACATAGAGAAGAGATGGTCAGAAGTGGGAAGGAGAGAAGGTGTAGCAAAATACAAAGAACCTTGATTCTGTACTTCAAAGACCTTTACTCAAATCCTACTTCTGTTCTGATACTACCTTGGTGACTTTAGGAAATCACTTACAATTTCTGGACCTCAGTTTCCTCAGTTTTCCTTTGGGGAGGAGCAAGGATGTCTATGTGTAAGCAGAAATAAACAATAAAGAGTGAATAGTTGCCATCACCTGCCATTTGAGTGTGTGTTGTGGATTGGAATAAGGAGTAAGGGTGGAGTCGGTGGCTGTTTGGGGACCCCATGTAAGCATTCAACTTTCCAGGAAAGGAACAGAGCTGAGGAGGCCTACTATTCTTCTGTCCAGTATATAGAGACATGGCAGTTGGCCATCTCTAGGTCTGGAGGTTGGCTGCCAAGGAAGCAAAGGACCGTGCCCTTGGGCAGGAAATCAACTGGCATGGTTGAAAGGGCTTGGAGAGTGCATCTCAGCAGGGTTGCTGAGTCAGACGGACTTAGAGGGGAACAGACAGAGCTTAGTGCTCTTGGAATTGTACTTTCTTCAAGGGCCATTACCAGCATGGGAGCTATCTCTCTTCCAGGCTACCTCCTTCTTAATTCCACTACCTACCCCCATAATTAGCCCCTCCAGACTGCCTTTGAAGCCACCCTTGACCCTAGGCCGTGGTCATACAATCTTAGCTCTGCTGAAACTTGATGTGTGATCTTTGGGAAGTTATTCCTCATCCTCAAGGCTCAGTTTCCTCATTTATAAACCACAAGGATTATGCTAGCTAGGATTGTTTAGGTCCCTCCTGGCATTAAAACTCTTATGTTCTAACGTCCTTTCTATCTGTGATATTCTATGGTTTTATGATGTCTATACATGTTAAAAATTTTCCTTTTCTTCTGAGTACTCTGCGTTCTCTGCCCACCTACCCCCACTCCTGGGCAGAGGGCCACTGCAGTGTAAGGAGTCTTTCCTGATTGCTTTTTGGTCTTGTTACAAGCAGTATGAACTCTGCCATCCAAAGCCCAAAAGGATTTGGAGGGGTATTCATCTCCCAGGTTACGGGCTTCCAGATATTGCTTTTAAAAATAGATTCCTTGGCAAGAAAAGCTTTGGAGGTGGGATAAAGCTGTGGGCTTTGATTTTTACCTACCCCTTTCCTCTCCTCAGTCTTCTCAGATAACTGCCTATTTTAACCATTATCACAGGGATGCAGGGAAGCTCTAATCACTCTCCAAAAAGTTGGGGTCTCCTGGGCTCCTTTGTTTGGCAACCTATACCATAGGAGAATAAAGAAAAGATAACAGGGTCCCTGGAATTAGGGGGAGAAAGAACTCCAGCAAGAAATCTCCCCTTTCTCTCACTGAGAATAGTCTCAGCATTGGGGTATCCAGACACATTATCCCATACCTAGGGGGCTGATAGTGGGCAGAGACATAGGATTTCAGGCCTTTTTTTTGGAAGAACATTTCTTTGCCAAAAGATCATTGGTTCTTAGAAGTCCCTGGATTCAACCCCCTTATTTTACAGATGAGTAAATTGAAGTCTGTGGGCAGGCAAGTGACTTTCCAAGGTCACATTCAAACAGGACTCAGCCTTCTGACTTAGACTCTAAAACTCTTCCCATGATGACTTTGCAGCTGAGATTCTAGGGCTCTCATTGAGGTACCCAATCTCTCCATTCACTGAACTGAGAGCTCAGAGGTAGGTGGGGCTCTGGCTGATTTTTTCTGGGGATCAAAGCTAAACTCTTTGATGCGGCATTTGAGGCCTTTGTTCCAAAGCCTGACCCACCCTCTGTATCTGGCCTAACTTATCTCTGACCTATCTCCCTGAAGCTGGTAAGTCCTTTCTCCTCACAGACCCCTACAACCTATGCTTTCCTATCTTCCTGAATTTGCTCATCCCATTCTCTAGATTGAGGTGCCTCTGGTATATGCTGTCTCTGTGTCAAAATTCTACCTATCTGGGCAGGTCTACGCTTCCACAAACTGGGTTATTAAGACTGGATCTCCCTCCTCACTTCACTCATATCTAGTAATCTGGTCTCCTACCTTTAAAGATCACCTAATCTAACCCCTCATGTTTTACAGATGAGAAAGCTGAGCCTACAGAGGGGAAGAGACTTGATGGGTTAATGAGTGCCATTTGAACTTAAGACTATGAGACCTGTTCTCTTTCCCTCAGACAGCAAGGATTTCTAGTTGACTCCTCTGTGGTTGATTTTCACTCACCCCAAAATCACTAGTCATAAAACCTCAGAATCACGCGCTCTCTGACCTTGAAGGTCAGAGGTAAAGGTCAATAGGTAAAACTCCTACTGGCTCTCTCACCTCTTTGACAGGAGATCATCCAGTCTCTGTTTCCTGACCTTCAGTGACAGGGAACTCAATACCTGGCAAAGCAGCTCATTTTATCCCTGGACATGTCTAAGTTGTGAGGAGGTCTCAACACATGGGCCATAGACTGGCAGAGCTGCAAAGGAGTTTAAAATAGAATAGGGAATGACAGATCTGAAAGGGACTTTAGAGCTCCTACCTGATATAACCCTTACATTCAACGGATGGGAAAACAGAGTCCCAGAGAAGAAAAGTGACTTGCCCGAGGGCACCTAGCAAAGAAGTAGCCAAAATTTTGGGAAAAGAATTCCTACCTAGTCTCCAAAGTCCTTGTCTTTTTGTAAAGCTGGCTTTGTGCTGGGCTCTCCCTACAGCTGGCTGAGCGAGAGGGAGATTTCTATTTAGTCATGGTCAGCCTGCCTTCGGGAGGTAATTGGGTTTTCCAGGAGCTTGTTTGAAATCTGACAGCCAAACAAAAGCAGCTGGCCCTCGTGGGGAGGAGGAGGGAAGCAGTGGGTGGTAGTGTACAAAGCCGGGACCTGGAAACCATTGACCTTGTTCTGAATGACCCCAGAGGGGAGAACTTAGAGACAGCAGGGAAAGGTGCAAAAAGGGCAGATCTGTTTGATGTGAGGAAAAACTACCTGACAATCAAAGCTGTCCAAGAGTCAATCAGACTGCCTTAGGATCCTAGAACTCTGGACCTGGAAGGGATGTTGGAGGTCATTTCATCCAATTCTCACTTTTTACTGATGAGGAAAAAGACCCAGAGAGGTCTTTGGCTTTGGGTCTGGTGCAAGGTCAATAGATCTTTGATTTGGAGTTGGAAAGGAACTCAAAGGTCACTTTGACCAGAGGATCTTAACCTCTGTGGCATCCTGGATCCCTTGGGCAGTCTATCGACACCTATGGACCTCTACAGAAAAGAATGTTTTTAAATTCATAAAATAAGATATCTGAAATGATAAAGGAAACCAGTTACTGTGAAATAAGAGTTTATTTTTGTTTCTATTGTTCAGT
Organism: Bettongia penicillata ogilbyi; assembly: GCA_023548195.1. Lineage (NCBI taxonomy): Eukaryota > Metazoa > Chordata > Mammalia > Diprotodontia > Potoroidae > Bettongia > Bettongia penicillata. The sequence continues at coordinate 2,740,395 of JAJHZJ010000277.1, forward strand.
TGTTTTCAGCTCTTTGTATCCCCATTCAGGGTTTTCTTGCTAAAGATACTGGAGTGCTTTGCCATTTCCTTCTCCAACTTATTTTACAGATGAGGAAACGGAGGCAAACAGGGTTAAGTGACTTGCCCAGGGTCACCCAGCTAGTAAGTGTCTGAGGCCAGATTTGAACTCATGAAGATGAGCCTTCCTGATTCCAAATCCAGTACTTTACCCCAGTCTAGAAACCCCTGGTCTAGACCAAATCCTTCATTTTAGAGATGAGGACCCTGAAGTCTCCCCAGAGGTGAAGTAGCTTACCCAAGGTCATACAAGTATTAAAAGTCATAGACTTGAATCCATCTCCTCTGACTCCAAATCTAATCATTTTTTGCCACATACTAGATTCACACTGCTAGGAAGAGTCTGGTAATATTATATATAGAGGGCATTCTTGTTCAGGTAGGAATCGAATGTAATACCTCTTAGGGCACTTCCAACTCTTTAATTTCATGACTTTGTGATCTAAACTCCACCTGATTTACTTGGAGTGTTCCATTAGGAAAATGACTAAATTTCTCCAGCCTCAGTTTCCTCTACTGTAAAATATGGGGGTGAAATCTCTAAATCTCATCATTGCTTTCCAGGGGGTGAGGGGAACTATGGCAAGGAGGGAGAATGGGGTGATAGATGTCACCTGTGAATCTGGCCCACAGTGGAAGAGAGGGGTGTGTGGGACCAGCCCAAGGCTTCAACTGGAGGACAATGCCTCATTGTGCCAGCTGCTCTGGATGAACCAGCTCTGATCTCACTCACCTGACCTTTGATAGGTAGCGTTTCCTCACCAGAAGGTAGTAAGTGAGTCCATTTAGTGTTGCTCATTTGGCCATAGATGACAAGGGGAGTGACAGTGAGGGAGGACACAGAATCACTAGCATGCTTGAACTAGAAGGTACTTTAGAACACAGACCAGAGAAGGTCAGAGCTGGAGTAGGCCCTTACAGCGCAGTGTCAGAGCTGGAGGCTAGAACAACTAGGTGGTGCAATGGACCCTAGGACAAGTCGCTTAATTTCTATTTGCCTCAGTTTCCCCATCTATTAATGGGAATAATAATAGTATCCATCTCCCAGGGTTATTGCAAGAATCAAATTGGATGACAAAAACAACTTTTATGTAGTTTTTACTATGCTGTAGGCACTGTGCTGAGCATTTTACAATTATTATCTGACTTGAGATAATAATAATAGCTAACACTTATATAGCATTTATTATGTTCCAAGCTAAGCACTTCACAATTATTATCTCTTTTGAATTTCACAACAATCTTGGGAGGCAGGTGCTATTATTTCCCCCATTTTACAGATTGGGAAATTGAGGCAAATGGAGGTTAAGTGACCTTCCCAGGGTCACACAGCTAGTAAGTGCCTCAGGTCAGATTTAAAGTTAGGTCTTCATGACTCCAGGTCCAGACCTCTATTCACTGTGACACCTAGATGCCTTATAATAATAATGTCTGTCCCATAAGATAATATTTATAACATGCTTAGTATAGTGCCAGGCACTAAACACATACTTGTTCCCTTCCTTTCTGGAAGGGACCTCAGGAACTGGAAGGGATTAGAGAACTCTTCTGACCTAATCCTTTCATTTGTAGAGAAGGAAATTGAGACCCTAAAAGATGATATGACCTGTTTAAGGTCACCTAGCAAGTGACCCCTGAATCAGAGGCAAGAGATCCAGAATCTCCCCTCAAACATGTCCCCTGATTCCAAGAGATATTCTTTTTCAACATGTTGAGGTATCTAGAGGAAGGCTAGGGAAAAGGGTGAGTTGTTGGTAGGGAAAAGATGGACCCACAGAGTCCCTGACCCTCAGTTGGGGACCTCAGAAATTATCTAATACTTCTACTTGAATAGGAGTTCTATGACATCTCTGACAAGTGATCATTCAGCTTCCACTTGGGGAACTCAATCCAACTCTTGTATAGATCTAATTATTAGGAAGTTCTTCCTGATATTCAGTCAAAACATGTCTCTACATCTTCCTCCCATTGGTCCTAATTTTATCCTTTGAGGCCTAGGAGAATTCTTGATCCTTCTTCCCCATGACAATCCTTCAAAATGCTTGAACATAGTTATTAAATGCCCCCTAAGTCTTCCCTCCTCTAAGTTAAATATTCCCAGATTCCTTCCCTGGTCCTCATATGGCTGGACTTGAAATTTTCTCACCATCCCGGTTGCCTTCTTCTGGACCAGTTCCAGTTTGTACATGTCCTTCCTAAAATCTGGTACCCAAGGTAGCACGGTACAAGACTGTTAGATTAGGAGGAGGAGGATTTGGGTTCAATTTTCACCTTGGCTGCTTATTAGCTTTGTGACCTTGGGTAAATCACCTAACTCCTCTGTTTTTGTTTCCTTGTCTATAAAATGAGGGGTTAGAGTAGGTGGCCTCTAGAGTTTGTTCCAGTTTTGAATCTGTGATGCTATGATCTCTCCGGGCCTTGGTTTCCTCCTTGTAAAATTTATGAGATCATTTCCTTCTTGGAATCTATGATCCTATAGTCTGAACATAACTCTCTGCCTCTCACTCAACCTTAGGCCTAAGAATAATAATTTTGGGGTCCCTTGGATCACAGGATTTTGAGCTGAGCTGGAAGACTTTAATTAGAGATAATCTGTTCCAATCCCCTTATTTTAGAGCTGTGAAAACTGAGTGAATAAGTAACAGAGCTGGAATTCAAATCCAGAGTCTCAGCTCCCAAGACTCAGTTCTCTTGCCCCCATGCCACAACATCCCCTACCCCATTAATCTTTTTGTCAGAGAGTTGATGGGAAGAGCATTGAGGGGGAAATGTTGACTCTTGGGGAGAAGCTGGAGCATCCTCAAAGAGCCTTAAATGGTTACCTAGGTTTCAGTATGAATGAGTGAATGAATGGATAAAAAATATTTATCAAGTGCTTATTTTGGGCAAAGCATCGCGCTACCCACTGGAGATACAAATATAAAAGATGAACCGCCCCTCTTTTTAAAGAGATTACATTCTAATGGGAGAAACAACACAAAAAGGAGATTTCAGCTGCAAGTCAGATGAAAAGGTCCTATGGTCCTTAGGGGGTGCAGCAGCAAAGCAGATGGTGATGCTTCTTCTGTAATGTTATTTCCACAGATAAAACCCTATCCATTTCTAACGTTGGACCATTTGACAGTGCCAAGGACTTTGGTGTCCAGAATTCTCTTTTTAGGATCTTGACAGCTACTGCTGTATATGAGGCTTGGGCTGCAACATCTCACCTCCACCAGGGTAGATTCTCTGGATGATGGCTGTTGGGGCTTGGCTGAAAGCAGTGATGGGGGCATCTATGAGCCACTGCTATTCCCAAGGGCTTTGGGGTTCAGGGTCCTGAGTTATCTCCATTATGGTATGAAAGGAGGTGGTGGTTGATATGGTAGCAGTTTGAGTCTCCTGGCACATGCCACTCCTTGTCCTTCCCTCAAGACGACTTGCTGAATCAGCTAAGCTGGCTTGCCTGCCCCTTCAGCAGCAGGATAAAAGTACCTATGGACAGCCAAGCTTTGTCTTTTCCCAGTGCTTTAGATCTTCCTTGATCCTCACCCTGGGATCCTTCCCCATGGAAGTGAGTAGTGGCCCGCCTAAGCCTAGATAATGAAGGGGTTTGAGTGGCAGCTGCGGAGTTGTGGAAAGGATCACAGTGAATTCTGCTATTGCTTAGGACAGCCAACCTAGCAAGTGGATAAAAACCCAACTTTGGCATTAGGATAGGCCTCAGTTTCTAGTTTTACCTATAACACCTGCTGCTTTTGTGACCTTGGGCCTTCACTGATCGCACTGGTAGAAGGATCAGAGATCCTGGGAGGGACCTCAGAAGCCGTTTAGCTCCTCACTCTATAGATGAGGAAACTGAGGCCCAGAGAGGGTGTGAGTTGTTCATGCCACACAGGCAGTGACAGATCTAGGATTTAAATGGAGGTTCTTTGAGTCCAGGATTCCTTCCACTGAATTTTCTCACTGGCAACTCTGGACCAAAATGCTGCTTACTTGGTGCTACTTAATAACTGTATGACCTTGGTTAAGTCACTTGACCTCTATAGGCCTGTTCCAAAGAGAAGGTAGGACTGAATGATCTCCAAGAGTTTATTGCTCTACACCTATGATCCTGTAAGGGAAAGGTACTGCCTGGCCCTTTAAAAAGCCTCTGTCTCCCCCTCCCGAGGCCCTACCGCTAGTGCGGGGGAGGACATGCATTATTGAAAGCGAATTTCAATACCTATTCACGCTCCTCCACTGGTGGGTGGCAATCACTTACTTTTATCTCTGGCTGGCTCTTGTTTACATAATCTTTCTCTGTCACAGCCTGGGCCTTTCCTGGGCCGATGCACTTTTCTAGCAGAGGGGCCCTTGGGTGCAAGATTAACCCTTCCCTGACATACCTCAGTTGTAATGATTGCACATATTTCTACAATACACATTTTAAGCTTTATAAAACACAAAGACAGTATGGTATAATGGATAGAGAGCTGGCCTCTGAGCCAGGAAGACCTGTATTCAAATCTTGCCTCCCACACAAACCCAATGTGTGATTCTTTGTAAATCATTTACTTTCTCAGGCAGCTTGGTGGACAGAGCTAGACTAGGGAGTTGAAACCCAGCTGTGTGACTCTGGGTAAGTCACTTAATAGCTGCCTGCCTCAGTCTCCTCATCTGTAAAATTGGAATAGTAATAGCACCTATTTCCCAGGGTGGTTGGTAGGATCAAATTGAAAATGAGATTTGTAAAGTGCTTAGCACAGTGCTTGGTACATAGCAGGTACTTAATAAATGCATGTTTCCTTCCTTCCTCTTCAGTGTTCTCTATGGTGCTGACTGGTAATGACAGAGGGAATTTCCTCAGTGGAATTCCCAGTATCAAAGAAATCACAGATTCAGTCCTTATTTTAACAATGAGGGGGAGAGGAAGAGAGAGAGAGAGAGAGAGAGAGAGAGAGAGAGAGAGAGAGAGAGAGAGAGAGAGAGAGAGAGAGAGAGAGAGAGATACAGAGACAGACTGACAGAGACAGACAGCAACAGAGACACAGAGACACAGAGACAGAGAAAGGAGACAGACACAGACACACACATACAGAAACACAGAGACACAGAGGCAGAGACAGATAGAGACACATAAAGACATACACACAGAGACTGGGACAGAAATAGAGACAGACCAAGAGACATATACATACACACACAAGGAGAGAGAGAGAGAGAGAGAGAGAGAGAGAGAGAGAGAGAGAGAGAGAGAGAGAGAGAGAGAGAGAGATATGGAGACATAGAGACAGAGAGATGCAGAGAGAAGGGGAGAGAGATTAATAGAGGAGGAAGTAGAAGACAGGATAGGGATTATTAGGTGGGGGCTACAGAAAGAGTACTGAGTTGAGGCTCAGGATTCTCACTGGAATTCTGGCTCTGCCATTTACTAACAGTAAAACGTAGAGTTGTATAAGACATGACATCTGATGTTCCTACTAGATCTATTTTACAGGAGAGGAAAGTGAGTCTTAGGGAATTGACTTGTCTAGTGTCAAACATACAGCTAGCAAGTGTCACAGCCGGACTTCAAGCCCAAGCCTTCTGACTCTTGCCTTAGAACCCTTCCCTTTCTGTCTTGCTGCCTCCCAGTAGATAAGTGAGTCCTCCTGAGGGACACACAGAGACAGCTCTTGGAAGGACTTGAATGTTCTCTGAACGTTAGGGGGAGGGAATCCTAACAGTCTTTGGCTAGGAGAGGACCATAGAGGTCATTCGGTCCAACATCCCCATTTTACAAATAACAAACTGAGACCCAGTTTGAGAAGTACATGACTTGTCCAAGTTTACACAGCTAGTCAGCGGTAGAATCAAGCAAGAATCCTACCCAGGTTCTCTGATTCCCAATCCAGTGCTCTTCCCACAGTACCCCAGAGTCAGGAGGCCTCTGAGCCTTGGCTCTGTGATTACTAAATGAACAACCTTGAGCAAAATCCCTGCTTTGAGCCTTAGTTTCCTCATCTGTAAAATGGGATGATATCACCATTTCCTATCTCTTGGGGTTGTTATAAGGGGAGGGATTTATAAACTGTAAAATGTTAGGAAAATGAGGGCTATTATGAGGTACAAGGTAAACTGGAAGTTGGGGCTGCACTGATTGACTGATTAAAGGATCACTCATAACTCTCCTTTCTGCCATGAGCCTAGCCCTATGTAGCTAGGGCAGTGATTCAGTACTGAATCTGAAGTCAAGAAGACTGTATTCAAATCCAGCCTCAGACATTTTATTGTGTGGCCCTGGGCAAGTCACTTAACTTCTGTCTGCCTCAGTTTCCTCAACTACAATGGGGATAATAATAGTATCTACCTTACAGGATTATTGAGAGGATAAAAGGAAACATTTGTAAAGCACTTAGCATAGTGTCTGGCACATAGTAGGTACTTCCATAAAAACTTATTTTCCCCTTCTCTTGCTTTGCCTTGCCTTCCCTTCTCTTTCCTTCCTTTCCCAGAAGAAGCTAGATTTCTTTTTCCCCCCTCTTTTTTGTGGCAAATTATGGCAAATTCCTATTCTATCTGGGACCCCTGTTCCTGGAATACTGGTAATTCATGGCAAAGCAGTCTCCTATGCAGAATCCCTTTTCCTTTTCTGGGACTGTGGGTAAGGGAGAGACAAAAGAGAGGGAATGGGTCCAATGAGATGTATGCAACGTGTTTTGCAAACCTGAAAGTACTACATAAATGTGAATTTCTGTTCTAGGCAAAATTCCTGGACTTGAGCCAAAGACCTGGATCCACGTCCTGTATCCATCACTTGTGACTCTACAACCTAATAATCTGTGGTTCCAAGAATCTAAAATTTCAACATTCTACGAGTCTATAATTACAAGATTCTAAGAATCTTTGATTCCAGCATTCTAAGAGTTTGTGGTTTTGAGATCCTAAGAGTCTGTGATAAACAGACTGGAACTAAGAAGAAAAATGAGTTGTGGGATAGCTAGATAGTAGAAGACCGGATCTGGAAAGGGCCAAGACATTAACTGTTCTGAGACTTCCTCAGCAATAAAATAGATCTTTGTCCTCTCAAAGCCTGGCTGAGTATGCAGTGTCAGATGACTCACTATAGAAGAGGAGGAGGAGAATTAAGGAACAGGGCAGTATGTCTCCCTGCAACCCTTCCCCCCAATACAATCTCAGGACAGAAATGTCCTTCCCCACCCCACTACCTCTCTGCCCCCATTGAACTCCTGCAGTGGTGACAGCAGCTCTGATTGGGGTTACCACAACTTGAATGCATTGATGAAGCAGCTCACTTTGCAAATTTAATTTTACTTTTAAAGTTTGAGAGTGGAGGCAGAGAACCTCAGGGATTATGGGTTCAGGAAGGCTTGATGAGTCTAGGAAAGAAAACTGTATGACTTTTGATCAAGTTATTTCTCTTCTCTGAGCCTCAATTTCCTCTTTTGTAAAATGCAGATAGTACATTATTACCTCAGAGGTTACTGTGTGATTGCATTTTGATACTTTGATGAGATAATTAGTGTGTCAAGTCCTTTGCAAATTACAGGGCACTATAGAAATGTGTGCTATTCACATTTTTATTATAAAGTACTAATCAAAGGAGAGCAATGCTATTTGAACTTCCTTTTAGCTTTGTTCCAGAGCTCAATTTACCCATAAAGTCTCTACTGGCTATCATCCAGGGCAGTTCCTGGCAGGGGTGAGGGATGCTCATTATCTGAAGAGCTCAGCAGAATGGGATGAGAATGGACAGACTGAGTGTGGAGGCACAGTCAGGAAGCTTCTTGACCTTTCCTTGAGGGAACTAGAGGCTCTAACTTGAGGTCTAAATAAGACCAATTACAGAAGCAGAATTTTAGAATAATAGAGCTGGTAGGGACAGAGAAGAAAACACAGAATAGTAGGACTAGAAGGAACCTTAGAACGAAGAATCATAGGGCTGGTAGGACCTTGGAACATAGAATATTAGAGCCAGTGTGGATCTTGGAACATAGAACAGTAGGGCTGATGGGAACTTTAGAGCATGGAACTAAGAATGTTAGAATTGGAAGAGAACATAAAATACAAAATGCCAGAAATGGGGCAAGTCTTACAATACAGAATGTGAGAGTTGAAAGGGGCCTTAGAATATATAATGATTGAACTGCTACAGACCTTAAAATATAGAATATAAGAGCTAGAAAGGACCCTACAACATAGAACAAAGGATATTAGCACTTTGAAGGGACTTTAGAATATAGAGTACTATAGCTAGAAGGTATTTTAAAACACAGTATATCAGGGCTGGAAGAGACCTTAGAACATTGAATGTCAGACCTGGAAGGAAATTTAGAACATTGAACTTAGTATGTCAGGGCTGTCAAAATCTTAAATTTCTAGACCCAGTTACCTCCTCTGTGAAGCCTTCCTTATAGGAAATAATTTCTCTCTTCTCTAATTCCTAAAGCAATTTGTATATGTCCTATGGCCCTTATCACATTCTGACTGGTATGATAGATATTTGTGTTCATATGTTATACCCTCTACTAGACCTTAAGCTTTCTGAGGACAGGGTTGAATAAATGTTTGTTGAATGAGAATGAATGACAACTGCCCTGGAAACACATAAGTGTTAAAGGGCGGCATGAGGGAGGATCCCTTGCTCCCAATCATTATGGATCCCCATGTTTGGAAGGTGGAGGCTGCCAGTAACTCTTTTCTTTGAGGGTACAGGTAAAGAGTGAATAATTTCTCAATAGGGAGATCTCCAATGACCTTTCTCTGTCTTCATTTTCCTTGACCTCTTTGTAGCTTTTGCCATTGTTGACTAACGCTTCCTATTGGATACTCTTCTATCTTTCCACTTCAAAGAGCCCATAGTTCATTTTCATCTTACCTTTCTGACAGTTTCCTCCTTGTCTGTTTTACTGGCTCTTGGTTTCCTTTTCCCTAATTGATAGTTCTCCAAAGGTCTTTCCTTGGCCCTGTCCTTTTCTCTACCTATCCTCTCTCCATGATCATGTCCTAAGATTTTAATATCTTTTAGAATGACTTACAGATCTATACCTCCATAAGTGGCTTTTTATCTGACTTTCATTCCTGTATTCTCAACCCTGGGGCTCAACATTTCCACTTGGATATTTTATTGACACCTCCAACTCAATTTAGAATCAGAGATTCCCACAGCTGGATGTGACATCAGACTCTCTGGTCCATCCTCCTTTTCCATTGCAGGAATCTTCTCTAAAGAAATCCTGACAAGCTGTCATTTAAGTCAATGGGGCACTTCTAGTGATAGGGTACTTAGTCAGTACCTTAGGAAGAAGTCCCTTTCCATTTTTGGAGAGTTTAGTATGTCCTTCCTTATATTAAGGTGAAATTTATAACTTTATAATGTCTAATCCATTACTATTGGTTCTTCCTCCTGGGGCCCATCAGCACAGATATAATCCCTCTTTCCCATGACAATCAGTCAATCATTTTCTAAGTATTTTCTAAGATGTACAATGACTGGCCTTTAGATATATGAAGACAGCTATTAGTACTGGACCAGGGAGGCATAACTGGGAAATAGTTTCCATAAAAAGACCTCATTCAATACAAGTCAGCAATATGATATGGGTACCAGAAGAGGTGATGGACATCTTCAGCTTACTAACAGAAGTATGGAGTCCAGAATATGGCAGGGAATGGGCCTACTGCTTTCTGTCCTGCTCAAATCCCATTTTAAAATATTTTCTTCAGTTCTGCACAATACATTGTAGGAAGGACTTTAAAAACAATCTAAAATTTGATAAGCACTTTACATACATTATCTCATTTGATTCACAAGACAATCCTGGGAGGGAGGAATTATTTCCATTTTGCAGATGAGGTACCTGAAAGTAAGAGAGGTTAAGTGATTTTGTCCATAGCCAAACAAACTAGTAAGGGTCAGAGACAGGATCTGAAACTAAGTCTTTGTGATTTTCCCAAGCTGTGACAAGTCCGGGAGAGAGAGTAACCACAAAGCTGAGGGGACCATGCTATAAGAGCAACAGTTGAAAGAAGTGGGGATATTTAGTCTGGAGAAAAAAAGATGAAAGGGAGTTGAGCCTTCAAGTATTTGAGGGTTTGCTCTGTAAAACCTTGCCCTGCTAAGCCCCTTTTCAGGTTTTGTTAAGGGATTAAATAGCATGCTCTTTGAATTCGTGTTTTTACAACTTTCTGAAGGAGAATGGACCTGGAAAATGGTTAATTTGCAATTTCTGCCCTTTTCCCCTACCACACGCAAATTGAATTTGCCCATTGTTGAAGAAGAGTCCTTTTTGGAACTCTGAGTCTATATGACATTAATTCCCAGTGACAGTAAGGACAGAGTCTGAACATTGGAGGTCAAGGAAGGGATTTAGTGGTGTGGAAATAGGGACAGAAGGTGTGGAGTCTAGACAACTGATTCAAAGAGCTCCTGAATCATGAAAAGAGAGCAGGAATGAGAAAGGTTGAGGGAACAATCATTTTGCACTGTGTGGTTCTGAGCAATTGATCTTTAAATCTGATCTTACCTCTGTTCATCTTTAAAGCTTATGTAAATTCACCAAGGTGTGTTAAGACTTTGTTGGGGACACAAAGGCAAAAAAAAAGGTCTCTACCTTCAAGGAGCTTACTTTCTACTGGTTGTTAACAGCTTATTGCACCCCAGGACTCTCTACAGCAGGAATTCTAGTGTCATGAACTCCTTTAGCAGTCTGGTGAAGCCTATGAATGCCTTCTCAGAATAATGCTTTGTTACCCACATTCATCATCGAAGGAAATACTAAGTTTCAGCTGGATGCTCGTGAAAATAAAGATGTAAGTTTTTCTTCATCCAAGTGGATTCCTTGAAATCTACCCATGACAGGGATCCATGAATCCCAGGTTAAGGACTCCTATTCTAGAGAGAATTATGAGCTAAAAGAGAGCAATGAAATCCCTGAAAAAGAAATGAAAAAACCCTAGCAAGATGTTAAAGATCACAGAATCAGAGGATGTTGGTTGGAGATCCTGTTTTACTACCTAATAGCTGTGTGAACTTGGCAGGATAATTCCCTTCTTGGCCTTTTTCCCCCCAATCTGTAAAATGGAAGCAATAATCTCTGACCTCATCTTTCTCACAGGATTATTAGGAGGTTCAAATTTGAGAATCCATATAAAGCACTTTGTGGTACAGTAGAAAGAGCTCTGCATTGGGAGTTAGAGAACCTGGGCTTGAATCTTGGCTCTGCCGCTGTGGGACTCATATTTTCTCCATGGGGACTAGGAAAACTTGATATCTTTAAGGTCCCTCTATGATAATAATCAGAAATCATGAAACAAATGAGTTACCATTGATCACCATCACCATCACCACCATCACCACTACCACCACCACCATCATCACCATCACCACCATCATCACTACCACCACCACCACCATCACCACGTAAAACATAGCTTGATATAATGGATAGATAATTACTTGGAGCCTGGAAATCCTGGGTTCAAGTCCTGCCTCCAATACAACTGCTAGTGCCCTCCCTCACAAACACCTTTGGGTTTATTCTCTTTATATTTATTCTATATATACTTAAATATGTTCTGGTTGTACCTCCCATTAGATGTAAGCTCCTTGACATTTAGAGTTGTTTTATTTATTGTTTTGTATCCCTAGCACTAGCAGAGTGCCTGGTTCATAGGAGGTGTTGAACATTTGTTGATTGATTGATTTGGTGACGGTGGGGGCACTGTGGCAACCTTTCAGTGTCCCTTTGGAAACTTTTTAAATCTGTAAATTACAGGTTAATCACCTATCTGCATCTGTGATAGGAGTTTCCATAATGAAACTCCAAATATTTAACAACTGGCTCTTGGGAAAGGTGTAAAAAAGTATTCACAACATACTTTTAAATGTAAGCTGAATTTTTCACATTTTCTCCATCACTTTCTTCAGGCCAGACAAAAACTAAAACAATAAATCAATCTCTGATTCATAATGTTTTTTTCAGTGCTCACATTGAAAATTTAAAAACCAGCTCTCCATAGTTCTCATAAACTAGTTTCAGGACACTCTTGCCTTCCCCTTCCCCAACAACAAATACTAAATAGAGAAGCAGTATGGTATGTATGAGCCAAGAAGTCTGGGTATTAATCTGAGCTCTGCCACTATTTTCTGTGTTACCTTGGGAAAGTCACTTCACTCTAGGTCTTAGATGTAGACTTTATCTGTACAATAGGGATGAGAATCTATGACCTACCTAACATATGGGGTGGTTGTGAGGCTCAAATTAGAGAATGTATGTAAAGTACTTTCTAATTATGAAGTATTGGGTCTAGATCTATTATTCTTCCTTTAGTCAATTCATATTGGGATCTCCTAAGCCATCTATGGTTTTAGAGAATTATTGAGTCACTTATAAGTAACTTATCCATGGCGATGCATCTAATAGGGGTGTGTGGAGGGTGAGAAGGGTGTATTGGACTCTGTTTATACTAGCTCAGGAGAGCAGATTGTTCAATTTCAACGTGGGCATTTATACCTCAGAAACTGGCAAATGCTATAAAAAACAAGTCTTGATTATTTTTTTGTTGATTGTCTAGACTTAAGAAGGTGATGGAGAAAATCTTAATAATGAAGTTTAAATTTGCAAGTGTGTGGGTACATTTTTTTCAGAGAGCAGGATGTTAAATATTTACTAGCACATCACTAGGAGAAGAAGGGCCTTGAACTGGAATCTCCCTGACACAGAGGTCAGCTTTCTATCTATTAAACTAGGTTGTCTTTCAAAGTGTAATACAAATATACCATCCTTTTTAATAAGAATGGTAGCAGAGTGGGAAGACAGACAGTCCTGGTGAGTTTCAGCTTTGCCACTCATTAGCTGTGCCATCCTGGGCAAGTCACTAAATCTTCCTCATCTATAGAAGTGGTTTGATTAGATGATAATCTCTGAGGTCCCTTCCAGCTCTGATATTTTATGTTCTGTGTTCTGAGATCTCTTTCAGCTATTTTACAAACTAAGCTTCCCTTCCAGGCCTTCTATTTACGGTGATAGGAGAGGGGAGAAAGACATGATGGCAATGGGGAGGGGGCAGGGATAATTCAGTGTAGAACAGGCTTATGGGGTGTTCTGCATTTTCTGAGGTCTGTTCTCCTTCAAAACTTCATCAAGGAGGAGAGGCAAAATTCCCCATCATGAAGGAAAAGCAGCTCTGCAAAGACAGCAACTTGGGTACTTGGAATGCAGGATGGAATTCCTCAGTGGAGTTCAGTGCTGGTGAGTCACCTGCAGAAATAGCTCCCATCTGGAGAGGAGATTATATCTATATCTATCTCTATCTCTATATACATGCCTGCTCTCTCTGTACAAATATGTGGCTCACTGTGTGCTAAATACTGGGTGGCATGGAGAAGACTGGCTTCGTTTCATCTCCTAAAAGACTATTTGGTAGGAAACTCAGGGCCTTTTATTTAAAGAAACAAATTTACAACTGAGCCCCTCGATTATGCTCCCTTAGGGTGGGGGCGGAAGGGAAAACTCACCATGCGGAGGAGGTTGTGTCAATGAAGGGAGAGCAAGCACTCGGGCAAGGAAGAGTCATGCCAGGCCACCACCCTGGCGGTGCTCCTTAGCAAATCCCATTTCTGTCTTTTAACAAATCCTTAGTGCCTAATAAAGAAAGTCAAAGCTCCTGACTCTGTCATTCAAGGTGCTCCAATCTGCCTCCACTTTCCTCATACAGCTTTGTCTCATACTACTTACTCCCCTTTCAGGACTCTACACCCAGCTAAATTGGACAGCTTTTTGTTCCCCACTCTCATCTTTTCCTCTCCCATGTCTGTGCCTTTGCTCAAGTCTCAATACTCTCAGTGAATGAAATGGATTTCCTAGACTTCTTCCTCTCCTCTGTACCTTCCAGAGGCTTCCATGATCCCTCTTTCCAGGTGAAAATGATTGAATCAATCATTCAATCAACATTTATTAAGTGCCTACTATGTGCCACACAGCTAGGTGGTGCAATGGATAGATTGCCAGGTCTGGAGTCAGGAGGCCCTGAGTTCAAATGTGACTTCAGACACTTACTAGTTCTGTGACCATGGGCTTAACCCTGTTTGCCTCAGTTTCCTCATCTGTAAAATGAGCTGGGAAAGGAAATGAAAAACCACTCTGGTATCTTTGCCAAGAAAACCTCAAAGGGTTTCATGAAGAGTTAGACACTACTGAAATGACTCAGCAACAACAAAGGTACTATACTAAGGACAGGGGATACAAAAAAGGCAAAAGACAACCCTTGCCCTCAAGGAATTCACAATCTAACTTAAATTTTTTCTACTACTTTATTTTATTCTTTTTTGTATCTTTTTTTACATATGTTCTAGGGCTCAAGAGCCAAGATGGCAGGGAGAAGTCAGGAAGTTCTCTGAATTCCCTAAGAAACAGTGTTAAATCAAACTTCTAAATGGATTATGGAGCAACAGAATCTACAAGAAGACAGAGTGAGACAATTTTCCAACTTAATATAACTTCAGGAAAGGTCTGTTTTACTTGGGCAAAAGGGGAGTACAGCCCGGCACAGATGGTGTTTGGGAGAAACAGCAGGAGGTTCTTAGCCTCAGCACAGATCAGCAACTGAGGCCCCTCAGCCCTGGCTCAGCAGACAAGTAGCATAGCAGGCCAGCTATGAGGTCTCCAGCTCCAGGGCAGGGCAAGTTGTCAGCCCTGGAAACTAGGCAACAACAGGTGCAACTAGGCCAGGTCACCCCAGTGCAGCGAGCAAGCTGTCAGTACCTGAGGTCCCATAGAAAGCCAGTAACCAGGCCTCTGGCCCCCAGTTCAAGAAGCTTGAGACAGTGCCCCCTGTGCCCCAGAAGAGCTCAACTTTACAAGCAATGAAATATGCCAAAAAATGAGCAAGAAGCAAAAAAGGAACCTTGACCATAGAAAATGACTATGGTTACAGGAAAGATGAAAACACGAACTCTGAAGGGGACAACATTGTCAATATATCTGCATTTGAAACCTCAAAGTGGAATATGATTTGGTCTCAAGTCCAAAAAGCCTTCTTGGAGGAGCTCAAAAAGAATTTTAAAAGTCAAGTAAGAGAGATAGAAAAATTGGAAAAAGAAATGAAAGGTATGCAAGACAGAGTCAACAGCTTGGAAAAGGAATGCCAAAAATTGGCTGAAAAATACAATTCCTTAAAAAATATAATTGGTAAAATGGAAAAAAAAAATCCACTGAAGTAAACATCTCCTGAAAAAGTAAAATTGGCCAAATGGAAAAAAGAGGCACAAAAGCTAACTGAAGAAAATAAGTCCTTAAAAATTAGAATTGGGTAAGTGGAAGCTAATGACTCTATGAGACATCAAGAATCAGTCAAACAAAATTAAAAGAATGGAAGAAATAGAAAAAAATGTAAGATATTTGCATATGTTCTCTTTATCTTTTCCCCATTAGACTGTAAATTCCTAGAAGCAGGACCTACATAATTTCCAATCTTTGTAACCTTAGCACTAATCTCAGGGCCCGACACATAGCAGATGCTAATAAATATTTGCACAGTTCAATTTTCATGTATTCTCTCTTTATGACGAGGAAGTGGCTTTGTACATATGTATCACATATAAAGTGCTTTGATATTCTAGGGGGCAAGGGAGTAAGCCATTCATTCATTAGGAGGACCTACACTCTGTCATGTAACCAACTGGGCAAGTCATTTAACTTTTCTGAGTCTTTGCTTCTTATTCTGTCATTCCCCTCTTCATATTCCTCCTTTGGCATCAGTGAGAATCTCCTGAAGTTATTGCCCTTTGAGGAACACCCCTGACTTCTTATTGCCTTCATTCCCATTTCTCCTGCAATGTTAAATTTTTCTTCTTCCCCCTAAATACTTGGACAATAGTCTCTTCAGAGAGACATAGACTATTATAATTGGAAGGGACTTTAGATCACATCTAGTTCAATTCCCTCATTTTTCAGAGAAGAAAATAGGTTCAGACCAGAGAAGGGACTTATCCAAGGTCACACAGTGTTTTGCGGCAGATAAAAACCCAGATCATTTGTCTATTAATCCATTGATCTTTCTGCCATATGTGATTGCCTCCTCTAGCCCACAAAGCATAGTTTCATTGGTTAATCTCATTTCAAGGTGATTGTATCAGAGAAAATTAGAATCTGATACCGTAGTCAGGGCTGGGAATGGTGATATTTTGTTTAGTCCTTTACTGAAAGGTTGTTCCCATACTCCAAATCATGGGAAATCTCTGAGTTTTGGTGGAACTGTGGTATGGACTGAGTAGTACACTGTCATGGAAGCTGAAGGAACTTTCTTCTTCTCTTTTCTTATCTTCTTGCCTTTCTTATCTTCTCTGGGAATGATGCCTAGAGGTTACTGACACAAAAGAGGGGAGAGAAGGTAAATGAAACTGAGAGGAAAGGAGAGGAAAAGAGAAGAAAAGAGGAGTAAGAAAGGAAGAAATAAGAGCAGTATAGGAGGAATAAGGGAGGAAATAAGGAAAAATATGGGGAAGGAGAGACAAAAGTAGGGGAAAAGTAGTAGAAGAAGGAAAAGAGAAAAAGAAAGGATGAGAGAGAAGGAGAGGGAGGCAGAGAAAAGAGAGGAGGATGAGGAGAATGAGGGGCTAGTAGAGGAAAAAAGAAGGAAAGCATGGGAGGCAGAGGAAAGAAGAAGAAAGGAAGGAAGAAGGGGAGAAGAAAATAAGTAAAAGAAGGAAAGAGAGGGAAAGAGTTAAGCAGAAGGGAGAAAATGATCAGATAATGAAGAGAGATAAAGAGATAGGAAGAAGGGAAAACATGGGAGGAAAAGGAGAGAAAAAAGAAGAAAAAAGATAGGAAGGAGAGAAAGGAAAGAGGAGAAAAAAGATAGGAAGAAGGAAGTTTTTTCCATTCCATGGGTTTCCAGAACTGGTCATGGGAGCTCAGTCCTTTGTGAAGGAAGGCCAGAAATCCTTGGCCCATTTCCCACATTTGCTTTCCTTTCCCTGTTGCTTCCTGCCCCTGTCCAGCATGATCTGATCTTTATTTCAAGGTTGCTGTTTTCAGAACAAAAGTTTGAGGCTACTCCCCTGAATGCCCCTAGTGTGATGGTACAGCAGAATTTATGACTAAGGTTGATTTCCTAGTCTGGCCACTTGTTCCATAGGAGTCCCAACTCCCCCCTATCCCCTGCCCAATACTGATGTAAACTCCAGTTTGTTGTGTAAATTCCCTTCTCTGCTTTGGGGAAAGGAACCTCAAACTGAACTGACATAAGCCAGGCATTTGTCAAGAAATATTTGAAGATCCCAAGGAAACAGCAGAAGCCAGCTCAACTGTGGGCCTGCTCACTCTCTGAAGCCTTTCCCCACACAATGAGCTGCCTTGTCGCTGAAGGTTTCAAGCAGAGCCTGGAGAACCAACTGCCAGGGAAGCTGGAGAGAGAATTTTTCTATTGGGTGGGAGGTCAAACCAGATGCATTTCCAAAAATCCCTTCCAACTCTGAGATTTTGGCATTTGATGAAGCCATTTGCTTTTATGTTATGGAATGATAAAATCATAGATCTAGAAGGAACCCCAAAGGGCCTCTAGCTCCATCTTTACTTTCACAGAAGTTCCTTAAGAGACCATGTGGTACAGTGGGAGAATGCACTGACTCTGGAGTTATAGGACCGTGGTTCAAATCCTGCCTTAGAAGTTTACTGCATTTGTGACTTTAGGCAAGTCAGTTCACCTCCTTGGACCTCAGTTTTCTCATCTGTAAAACTAGAGGAATTGACTAGATGCTTTCTCATCTTTAGATTCCTTCCACCTCTCCCTCCCTCTTCCTCTCTCATTGTAAGGGGTTTATTAAGAAAATTTCCTGATGAGCTTATAGGGTTGTGAGCCTTTGTTTGTAACTGTGATTATATCTCATCTATTGAAGGGTGAATTGATTGGTTTAGGCTTTTTTTGGGTGTTGATTCCATTTTTTTCTGCTGGGTCTATAAGAAAAGTTAGCCACATAACAAACTTTTTTGTATTTTTTTTTCAAAGGCAGACCAGGGAGTAGCAGAGCTAAAAGAAGCCTGTGCACACCCCAGTCCCCTGTCTTGGGGCAGAAGTGTATGTGAGGTGCATATGCTCTTACCGATGTGATCTGAGAGGAGAGTTCCTTGATAACAAATTCTGGAATTGAATCTTGTAGATAGAGGGGGGGAGAGCTCTTGGGTAGTGGCAACTTTAGGATTGGCTCTCCAGCAGGCCCAAATCTGAGAGTTTGGGGACTATATATTCAGAGAGAAAAGGGGGAGTTCCTTGACAGTGAGAATCTCTTAGGGGAGAAGGGCCTCTGGCCTTGAAGCTGGAGGAGCAGCAAGGGATTAAGCTATGAACCTTGCCTTCAACTTTTACAATGAATTATTTGGATGTAACTTGTTTGAATAATCAAGGTCTAGTGGAAAAGGGTCTTTCTAGTAATTTCAAGTAATCCTTGCATTCTAGGAGGAGTGCTAAACCTTTAGGGTAGTATCATAAAGACAGAAATCTTTATGTGTACTTGGGGTGAAAATAAGATTTAGTAGATGGTTGGGGAGCGGGGACAAGAATGCTTTTGCAACATCTCCAAGTTTGTTTTGGCCATTGAAAACTCAAGGATGGAAATATATCAGCAAAAACCATCAAGGATGGTCTAGGGGATCTGAAGAGATGGGATTCTTCTAGGGGGAAGAGAGGGGTCAGGGAATTGTGGAAACAAAATACAAAACAAAGTTTGCTTTCATAGTTGAATGTAGAGCCTCCCAAATTTTTGATGAATTTGAGTAATATAAACATTGTATAGTAAGGAGGTGTGGTGCAGTGGAAAGACCTGTAGACTTGAAACCTTCCCTGCTGTCAGTATGTATCACCCCTTTCCCCTTCTGCCTGTTTCTCAGGAATTGATAATCAAATCAACATTACTTTTGCTACTGTGAAGGATGTGCACTTTATGACTTCACTCAGAATTTCCAGGTTGCCCAGGCTAAAGATTCTGTGGCCTGATCACCATTCCCTTTTCCTTCATATCCATCCCTTTAGTGTTCCCAACCTATTCCTCCCTATCCTTCCAGTGTGTACTCTGAAACCCCTGTTCTATTGATAACAAATTGACCTTCATGTTAGATATGTGTCATTTTCCAGGAAATTACCTTGTATATATTTTACTATTATATGTGTAATGCTACTGCTCCCAGTAGAATATAAATTGCTTAAAGATAGGAACTGTTTCATTTCTTCTTTGGATCCACAGTGCCTAGAACAACACCCTGTACATACTAGGTACTTAAATGAATAACTTAAATAAAGAAATTAAATAAATGCTCGTTGAATTCAAATCACAAGATCTCTGCTTTCTGACCCTTATTTGCTATGTGACCGTGGGCAAATCTGTTTTTTTTACTGCAAAGTCAAGGGGTTGTACTGGCTGATCTCCAAGATTCCTTGCAGTCTGACATTCCATGTCCTAAGGGTCCTTCCAACTTTGACATCCTGCTGTGGTTTCATTAATACTTCAGAGCGGAAATGTGGCTAGTATTGAAATAGCCCTGAAGCCTTATTCACACAAGTGTACTAGAGAGCAATACTCGGGAACCCTTGGGTTTCATAGGTGGCCAAGGAGAGAAGTACCAGAAAACAAACAATACTTAGATAGCAGTTTCAAATGTCATCAAGCAACAACTCCTGATTCAAAAACCTGTTTGACCCTCTTGTCATCCTATCCACACAGAATCTCCATTTCATCCTTTCCTTCCTTCCTATCCCCTCCTTCTCCCATCTAGGAGGGAGAGTCTGGAGTAGATTGAATTGGAGAGGAAACAAAATCCTTCACAGCTATCTTACTTTAGCTCCTCATCTCTTTTCTCCGTCCTGAGCTATTTTTAGAGCCTTTCAACCAGTCTCCTGACTCCAGACGCTATTCATTCCAACTCATCCTATCCTCTGCCTCAGGTATCCTAATGCAATGCCTTGATTATCCTACCCCTCTCCTTAAAAACCTTTAGTAGCTCTCCACTGCCTTCTGAATAAAATCTCAATGCTTGATGATGATATCCAAGGTCCTCTGCCATATGGCTTCAACATACTTTTGAAACATTATCACCCACAACTCCCATTCAGGTGCTCTATATTCCAGCCCAAGTGGGCTACTCTTTGTTGTCCTGTCATTTCATCATTTCTGTCTCTGCTTATACTACCCCATGTGTCTTCATCTGCTAAAGTGTCTTCTTTCTTTCAAGGATCAAATCAGATGCCGATTCCTCCATGCAGCTTTCTCTGACTGCTGTATTCTTCCCTCTTTGAAAGTGCTGTCTCCCGCCTTCAAATACTCCTAGCACTTTGTCCAGACTTTTCATCTGCATTCATCTCAGTTTCTTCTATCATAGCTGTTTGTGCACTTGCCTTTCCCCTTATAACATTGCAAACTCTTGCAGAGAAGAGTCTTTGTCATATCTGTCTTGACATTCCTAATGCATAATACCATGCCTTGCACATAATGAGTACTTAACGTTTTCACTGAATATGAATGAGTTTTTTTAACTAGTTCTTTCCTGGGAATGTGCCATCTTAGAGGGGGAAAGCCTCTTCTTTCTGAAGATTGGACAAGTGAGCACAAGTTATTGACAATGAATCCAGGAGCTTCTTTATGATCCATCTCCAAATACTCAAACTTTGGACCCATTATTAGAGGTTCTTAACATGGAATCCATTGCTCCTAAGGAGTCTGCGGGTAGATTTCAGGAGATCTGAACTTGGATAGGAAAATTACATCTTTACTTCAATATAATTGGTTTTGTAATCCTAAGTCTTTAATTTTATGCATTTAAAACTATTATTCTAGGAAGTGGTACATGACACAAAAAATGTTAAGAACCCCTGATATGAGGAGTTGTTGTCCTAAAAGCAATCATTAAAAATAACAGGAAATCAGATTTTGTTTCAATGAAATTACAGCAATAATAATAATAACTAACATTTATATCGCTCTCACTATATACAAGGAAGAACTTCACAATAGCAATTGTTTTTTTACCAATAGAATGGTTTGTGTAAGAGGTAAATGAATTGCCTATCACTGGAAGTCAGAAAAATCACAATATATTTTTCCTCAGGTGTTTAATGCATGTTACTAGTGAGCATGTGACTTTCACAATATTTTTCTTGCATGTTAAAGAAAACCTATTTTTCTATTATTTCTTTCCTTTAAAAAATGTTTTATTGATATTTTCTCTTATCATTATCACTTCCCAATGATCTCCCCTCTCTAGAAATAATGCTTATTCTTATAAAAATTAAGTTCTGTGAAACACAACAAATCAACATATTGACTATGAAAAAAATATGAACATATACACACATGTACACCTTATTCTGTACATATTACTCATCACTTTTTTGCTGAGAGGCAGGAGGCAGAATCATAGGATCTTAGAGTTGGAAAGGACCTTATATAGACCAACTTGCTATCCAGTGGAGGAATTCCCCCTTGAACATTCACAAGAGATGAATCACCCAGTATCCATTTAAACAGCTCCAGTGATAGGACCTTGATGCCTCCAATAGCGGTTCCTTCCAATTTCGGACAACTCTAATGGTTAGAAAGTTCTCCCTTCTACCAATTGGTTCTAGGTCAATGATTCCTTAAGCTTGTGCAGATGAGGATTGTTCATAAAGATACCCTCTGGATTCATTGCCAGTACCCTGTGTTCACTTCTCTGGAAAAAAAGGGACTCCCTCAGTAAGATGGGGCATCTCTGGTAAAGAATTAAATTGCATTCAATGAGACATATGAGCCTTCTTGTGGTTTTCCAAAGTTAGTCTGAGTTCTCCCCTGTTAGTCACATTGAGCAAGCTTAATTCATCTCCCCATGACAACCCTGCATATATTTGAAGACAGTGATCATGTCCTTCCTAAGACTTTTCTGCTTCAGGCTAAACAGCCCCAATTCTTTAAACTGATCCTCATATGACACAGTTTCCAGCCCCCTCATCATCCTAGTTGCCTTCTTTTGTATGTACTCCAGATTGTAAGTGTCCCTCCTAAAATATGGGAGGTGGAGCCAAGATGGCAGAAAAAAGGCAAGAAGCTGCCTGAGCTCTCCCCAAATTCCCTAGAAACAACTTTAAATCATGCCTCAAAATGAATTCTGAAGTGACAGAACCCACAAAAGGAGAGGGCAAAACAATTTTCCAGCCTAAGATAATTTCCAAAGACTGAAAGAAAGGTCTATCTTACTTGGGTAAAAGGGGAGCATAGCCCAACACATGTGGTGTCCAGGTAAACTGGTGGGAAGCCTCTGGGCCCAGTACAGATCAGCAACCAAAGCCCTGAGGCCTGGCTTAGCAAGCTAGTGACAGAGCCAGCCAGTTGTGAAGCTCCAGCCCCTGCACAGCAGGCTAGTGATCAGATCTGGCAGGCCTGAAGGCCCCGGCACAGTCAACTAGACCTGGCAATTCCAGCACAGTAGGTGAGCCACTAGCCCAGAGACCTGGTGCAGAAAGACAGTGACCAGGCTCCTGGCCTTGGTGCAAGAAGTTTGGGGTAGCATCCCTTGTATCCCAGGAACAGAGCTTAAGTTTGAAAGTCATGAAATAGGCTGGAAAATGAGCAAGCAATAACAAAAGAAACCCTGACCATAGAAAGCTACTATGTCCACAGGGAAGATCAAAACACAAACTCAGAAGGTGACAACACTGTCAAAATGCCTACATGTGAAGCCTCAAAGAAAATATAAAATTGGTCCCATGCCCCAAAAGTCCTCCTGGAAGAACTCACAAAGGACTTTAAAAATCAAATAAAGGTAGATGAAAAATTGGGAAAAGAAATGAGAGTTATGCAAGAGAATCATGAAAAAAGTCAATAGATTGGTAAAGGAAGTACAAAAACATGGAAAAAGAAAACAACTTCTTAAAAAATAGAATTGGCCAAATGGAAAAGGAGAAACAAGAATACACTGAAGGAAAAAAACCCTCCTCAAACATGGTCCCTAGACTTGACACACTTCTCTAGAAGTAGCTGACCAGATCAAAGGACAGCAGGATTATCATCTCCCTTAGTCCAGATACTATGGTTCTGTTGATGGCATCTGTAATTTTATTAGCTTTTCTGGTCAAAATGTCACACTACTGACCCTCATTGAGCATGTAGGCCATTAAGGCATCTAGCTCATTTACACATGAGTTATTATCTAGCCATGTCAAAATAGCCCTTTTTATCATTGTTTTCTCCACCCTGTATCCAAGGACTTAATTGATCCAATCGCATCTCAGTCTTGTAAGGAGGTAGCTTTACTTTCTTAATACCACAGTAGAAAAATATCATTCTCCCCTCACCAGCTAGTCACCTTCTGCTTTTAGCAACTGCTCTAGTGAGGAGGAGTACATTCAGAAAAGTTAGAAATAGGGGAAACAACCTTACCTGTGATCTTGGCTTCAGTTGGATCTGTGTTTGCCTTAAGTTGACTAGCGCAGAAGCTCCTGACTCAATGTATACATGTCAGAGGAAGCATAAACTCCTACAGGAGGAAAGAAAGGAGAGGGGGTAAAGTGTAAATTATGTAAATTAGTTTCATCTCCAATCTCAGATCTCAGGCCATGCTTTCATCTACAGGTGGAAAGAACCATAGATGTCATCTCGTCTAAAATCTTTAATTTACAGATGAGGAAACTGAGGCCTAGGGCCATGGTAAGACCTGAGTATAGTTGCAAAGAAAAAGGTCAAAGAAGCTAAATCTAATGACTTGAATAATTTCCCCTTTCTGAGCTTCAGTTTTTCCTTCTGGAAAATGACAGAATAGGATTCAATTATATGTAACAGGTCCTCTCTAGATCTAATATTTTGTGTTCATAGACTCCTCATTCTGAAATTCTAGGTTTCATATTCTAAGATAGATATCAATTCTGACATTTACATTCTAAAGATCCTTCCAACCTTGACATTCTATTTTAAAAAGCTGTTTTCCAATTCTGACATTTCATAAGTTCATTCTAAGTTTGCTCTAATGTCTGTAATTCTATGTTCTATGTTTTAAAGTCCCTCTCAACCCTAACACTGCAGGATCTAACATTCTCTGTTCTAAACTCCTTTTGAACTCTCATAGGTTATAAGCCTGTGAGTTCTCAGAGAACTCCATGATTCTATCATGATCTCACCTCTCTTGATAGTTACCATGTGATACAGTCCTGTGGGACCTGTGTAGCTCTAAGGAGAAGCTGAGGAGAGAAGATGCCAGCCCTCTGATTACTCCTAAACTGCGTCTTAGCAACATCACAGCCTTTGCTTTGGCAATCTTGGCACTGCCTACTTAGCTTTTACTCTGTTTTAAGGCTTCAATTGAAGGAAGCATGAGACTGCCATACCTTTAGATACCTTCTACTAGACAAACCCAACTAGGACATAAACAGACACTAACTCCTTGCCCAGTGGAGACAAGTACCGTCTCCAGCCATCATTTTCCCTCTGGATGGTGCCATAGTGGTCCAACCTTGGGCTAAGAAGGAGAAATTTACTTGGATCCTTTCAGGAAGGTAGTGTGGTATAATGGAATGATCGAAGGCCTGGTAGTCAGATGACCTCCCTGGGTCCTTGTCTTTATAACTAATTCACTGTGTGGTCTTGGGAAAATAGTATTCTCTTTGTGTGTCTTTTCTTCATGTGTAAACTTTCTTCAAATTTGAGCTAAATAATCTCTAAGGTCTCTTCTTGTTCCTATATACTATATTCTAAAGTTACTTCCATATCACAAAATATATATTAGTCCCTTATATGTTATAAAATCTCTTCTACAACAATGAATTGATCTATCAATTATTCCACAAGCATTATAATCAATCAATGATTTGCAGGAAGCACCAGTAGATGAGGGATCAGGGAAAGCCTCCTAGAGAAAGAAGGTAGCGCTTGAGCTGAGCTTTGGAGATGGGGACTCTAGGAAGTGGGGATCATATCCCTTATGATAAGTAAGTATCATATCCCTTATGGGCCTGAGAAATGGAACAGCAAGTTGGCCTGGATGGTAGAAATATCCAATCACACTAGAAAATCAAGTTCAGAGCCAGATTATAATGGGCTTTAAATGCCAAATAGAAAAGTTTGTGTTTTATCTTGGCTGCAGTAGTGAGCCACAGAGATTTTTGAGCAGGGAAGTGCAATGGTCAGACTGCTGCTTTAGAAATATTGCATTGGCAGGTATATGGAAGCTTGGGAGGGGAGAGATATGGAGGTATGGAAGTAAATTGGGAAGCTATTGAGATAGTTCAAATAAGAAAGGATGAGGGTGGGAACTGTTTTAGAACATAGAATTTCAAAGCTAGAAGGACCCTTGGAACATAAAAAGTAAGAGCTGGAGAGGATGCAAATAAGAGATGGTGTAGAGGGAGAATTGAGAAGACTTGGCAACTTGATTGTATATGGGAAGTAAGTGAGAAGGAAGATTTGAGGTTGATTTTGAGGTTGTAAATCTGAGTGACTAAAATGGTCACGGTTTCTTCATTAGAAATAAGGAAGTTGGCAAGAAGGGTAGCTTTGGCAGGGGATGGGGGGGAAGTGAATTCTATTTTGTATATGTTGAGCTTGAGATGTTTATAGACCATCCAATTCAATAGTTAGTTGGTGAAATGAATCTGGAACTCAGGAGTGAGAGTAGAGCTGGGGCTATAGTCTGGCTAGTCTGTGTATAGAGATCATAGTTGAACTCATTGGATCTGATGGGTTCAGTGAGAGAGAGGATATAAAGGGAAGGAGGATATAAAGAGAAAAGGGCCCTGGCAGAGTCTTGATGTATACCAATAATTAGGGGGTGCTGCATATCTTCCTTCCAGAAGACTGAGGTGAGAGAACAGGGTCATGAAAACCCAATGAAGGAAGTATATTTAGGAGGAGAGATGGCCAACAGTGTCCAGTGTTATTGAGAGGTCATAAAAGTTGAAGAGTGAGAAAAAGGCATTGGATTTAGCAGGTAAGAGGCCACTGGCAATTCTGGAAAGAGTAGTTTCAGTTGAGTGATGAGGTCCGAAGTCAGATTGAGAGGTTGGTAAGAGAAGACCCGGTGGGGGCCCTGAATGTAGAAAGTTTTTTCTAGTAGCTTTGAAGTGAAAGGGAGGAGAGATATAGGACAACAGTTTGAGGGGATATGGAGTCACTTAGAGTTTTTTTCTTTTAAAGAATGGAGAGTGCTGGGTATATTTTTAGTCAGTAAGGAAGGAGCCAGTAGATGTGAAAAGTTCTATGAGTATATGAAATAAGAAATGAGTAACTTAGTAATATAATGAGAATCAGGATTGTTCACTACCTGTATGTCAGGTTTCTCAAGCAGAGAATTCAATTAGATCCATCATACTGTGGAGTATTTTGAGGGTACCCTGGCCAAATAACTGAAGAAAGGTCATTTCATGTGGGAGGGCCAAAAAGCTTGGCAATTTCTGGATCCCCCATACTCACCATAGGCACCAAATTTCCTCACTGAAAAAGAGACTTCCCTCCAACAGGAATGAGCTGAGAATTCAACTGTCCCTTTGGGGCCTAGGCTGAATGCATTTCATTAAACACATTGGCCCAGAGAGAGCTGCTGTCTGTGACCAAGGAGGAACAACCTGCAATTTCACAAGGCCCAGGGCTGGAGGTGGGGTAGAATTGAGCAGTGATAATATTTCTGAGGTTTGAGAATTACAGAAAAACAGATATTAATGGGGGATTCTTTTCTTATCTGTACATCAAGGGAGTTATATTGATGAGAGGCAGTGTAGTGGGAATGGAAGGCTCCCACCCTAGGATTCACTAGACCTGTATTCTACTCTTGACTGTCACTGACTCATTGTATGGAGTTTGGAAACTCCTTTCTCTTGCTCAGAGCTTCAGTTTCCCTATTAGATTAGGTATTTATTTTCTATGATCTTTTTTGATTCTGAAAGGCCATGAATCTATAGTTCCTCTTTCTATAGCACTTTATGGTTTACAAAGTGCTCTTTCTATAATATACTTGTGAGGCAGTACCAATGTTATCCCCATTTTTTACAGATGAGGCAATTGAGGCCCAGGAAGTGACTTGCATATAGTCACACAGTAAGTAAACGATAAAATCAGGACTCAAAGCTGGGTCTTTTGATTCTCAGTCAAGGGTATTTTGGTAATATGCCACTTGAACTTCCTTTATCAATGTCATGCCTGCATAATTCAGATGTAGGTGAGGGAGAGTGGGAAGGTTTATATTAGAGTTTGATATTTTTCCTTATATTACTTCAGGATGCTTCAGATTTCAAACTAGTCCTGCAAAAAAAGGCACTAACCTACTGATAGGATAGGGATAGAAGTACTTTTGCATACTGTTTGTCAGGTAAACAATTGTTCTTATTTGCCCTTTGGGCACAACTCTTCTAACTCACTGGGAATGTACACCTACTCTGTGTGTGGGTAGGTCTTGTCCCTAAATGCTTCTGCTAGCAAGGGCAAAGATATAGTGGATTTATTTGGGAGGTAGGAAATTGGTGGAAGAGAGTCTCTCAAGGTCCCACATCATCTGAATTGTTAAATCTATGTGTGCTTCATTTTTAGCCCTCAGTCTGGTAGCCACACCAGTAGACATGTTCTGACTCCTCCAGAAAGATATTTTAAAAATAAGGGTCTTCAAGAAGACATCTGTAAACATATTCATAGAATCTCAGGGTTGGAGGAGACCTCAAAGGTCATCTTGTTCAACCTGCTTTTGAATAGAAGTCTTCTTTACCACATTCCGAGAAAGGATCATCTAGCTTTTGCTTAAAGATGTGAGCAGGAACTTACTCTCTCCAGAGACAACTTATTCCACTTTTCAGAATCACAGAATCTCAGAGTTGGAAAAGACCTTAGAAATTTCTAGTCCAAACGAGAACTGACCATGAACCCTTTAGAACAATTGTGTCAACTCAAAGAGAAAGAGCTTTACTGCCTCATATTGACTTGAAACTCACAAATTGACATTATCTATAATGTATTGTTTTTAAAATATATTTTGTTAAACAATTCCAAATTGCATTTTCATCTGGTTCCAGCCACATTTAAGGTTTTGCACCTGGAGGCTGCAAGTTTCACACCTCTGCCACATCCTCCAAGAGCATTATCAGTATTCCCTTGAAGATCTTTTCTTCCCAAGATAGTCTGTTCTTACTTTCAGAAAGGTCTGATAGGAGATTTTTCCTTATATTGAGCCTAAATCTGCCTCGCTGAAACTTCCACTCATAGTTCCATGACCAGTCCTTCAAATATATGTTTCTTCCAAGTCTTTTCTTCTCCAGGCTTAACATGTAATACCAACCAATACTCTTATATAACAATCTAGAGCTCCTTCACCATCCTCATCATCTTTCCAGGGATTGAGGGCCTGTTGCCTCGAGGCCACATGTCTCAAATGTGTCCCTTTATGCAGTCAAAAGGCAGCACTTGAGGACCTAGAAGGCCACATGTGGCCTTGAGGCAGAAGGTTTCCCACCCCTGTGTCTAGATCAGTGTATTCCCAAAAATGTGGGATCCAGAGTTGAACACGATTTATCAAATGTGATCTGACTAGGTCGATGTACAATGGAATTATGACCTTCCTAGTCCTGGTTATCATGCTTCCCTTAACAGTCTAAAATTTATTAGCTTTCCATCCCGACATATTACATTGTTGACTCATATCAAGCTTGCAGTTTACTGAACCCGTAGCTCTTTTTTCAGATAAACTGATTTCTCCAACAAAACTCCTCTAAACAGATTTCCTCCTCTTGAAAATAACACTCAATCAATAGAACCTTAGATCCAAGATCTTTTGGCATAAAAATAATTTTTGTCTAGGAATTGAGATTCCCAGGTTCTAGTCTTAGCTATACAATGAATTCTGTGCATGACCTTGAGCAAGTCATAGCCTCCACGTAGGCCCCATTTTCCTCCATTGTAAAATGAAGGAGTTGGACTATGATTTTTAATGTTCTTTCTGGTATTTCTGAATTCTTCATTAGAGTGCACAAAGTCTGTTAACTGTTGCTATCATTTTTGAGAGATCATAGAATTAGAACTAGAAGAATCCTTAGAGGTTGAATCCAACTACCCCATTTTACAGATAAGGAAACTAAGGTAATTTTTCTTCCTTATAATAAGAATAAGAACAATAGTCTCTTATTTGTACATAGAGTTTAGTTTACAAAATGCTTAGGCTCCTTTGATTTTCACAACACTACTATGTGGGTATGACAGGTATTATTAGCCTCATTTTATAGATGAAGATACTGAAGCTCAGAAGTTCAGTGGTTTACCCAATGTGACCTCTCTGTCTTATCTTTCTTTATCCTAAGATGACTTCTTGCTTTGAATTCTATCTTTTAAGACCTCTTTAAGGACAAATGTTCTGTTTTCTAAGGTCTCTTCTGATGCTGATATTTTATGTTCTATTTTCCTAAGGTCCTTTCCAGCCCTCAAGTTCTATGAATCAGGAAGAACTTAGAGTGAAAATCAGCCAGTCTTCTCCCCACCCCCAACCCCAATGTTGGGCCCATTTCCTGGCTGCTTATAGCCTTCTGGCTTAACACCCATTTTCAGTTTAGTTCCTTTAATTTTTTTCAATGAACAAAAATTTGTGTTCTCTCCTTCCCATCTACTCCCTTTGCAACAAAAATGAAAGAAAGAAAAAAGAAGAAAAAAAGAAAGGAAAACAAATCTCTTATAACAAATAGCTTAGCTTTCTAAAAAGATCTGGGATAAATCCAAACTGTGCTTCCAACCCAGACCTAGGTGGTAAAGGGCTTTCTTTTTGTTTAGGGGGCGGGGCATGCACTGTGTCTGCGTGGAGCAGCAGGAGGCAATCCGCTACCCGAGAGGCTGCTTCCCAGTGATTTCCCTAGCCCCTTAGCAAACTCTCGGCCTCCCTCACACTTTCGAGGGATGTTCAAGGAGGGACCAGTACAAGGTGATGGCAGTTCCCATCCGCGGGTGAAATCTCAAAGCCAGAGGCCCTGAGAAGATCTGCTGCTGGGGAATCTCTCTCGAGCCCTTCTCCTTCATTTCCTCCAGCCCCCTTAAACTCTCTGCAAGCTGAGGCCCCAGGCCTTACCCTCTGGGAAATCACGCTTCTGGTACCCTGGAAAAGCCTGGGGGCTACTCCTCCCGGGCCTAGCCCCCACTTCTAAAGGAACCCGGCCCGATATCTCCTCCCCTCCCCCCATACAAAATTCCCTCTTTTCATATCCCCCTCTACTCCTCACCCCAGAAAACGCTTCCAAACCAAAACAAATTCTGACGTAGAAACGCGGTTATTAATAGCTTGGGGGAGCCAAGGCCTGGTGGCGTCTAAACAAGGTGTTGACTGGAACATCCCTCTGGGGACTCATGAGGGAGGAGGGAGGCCCATAGTTCCCGGGCCCAATATCCACTTGCAGACCACAGCCTCCCCCGGGCTCTGCTTTGTCTGAGCTACAGCACCAGCTCGGCCAAGGGCTGAGGCAGTTGCGGGAGTTCGGGGGCTCTGGGGAAGCGGAGTTGCCCCTCAGGTTTGATGATCAACTAAAGCGACCTCGGGCTTGGTAGCAATCAGTCGGCTTGGGACTGACCCAGGGAGGCTGGGGTTTGGGAGCTGTTCCCTACCATTGTGCTGAACTATGGAGGCTCCAGTTTAAAAGCTCTGCACCCACAAGAAGCTGACAGAGGCGGCGGGGTTCCGGGGCTGTCTCCCAGCATAGGGCTGATCTGAGGAGACCAGGATGAGATCCATTAACCGAGTGGTACTGAACCCATGAGGCTAGGATTTGGATCTTGTCCTCCGTGTTGGTGCTGACCCAGGGCGAACCAGAAAAGAGGGGGAAAGGGAACGAGGGAACAAGGGCGCTGTCTGGAGCGTGCTCCACTTTAACAGGGCCCAAGACTAGAATCTCTCTGGCGCTCTCGCTCTGAGGAGAGGTGGACGATTTACAACAAAGACCATACCGTACCAACCTGCTGCGGGCTGCGGCTCTTTCCACCCTCGGCGGCTGGAACACTGCTTTCTTTCTCGAGCTTCTCCGCCTTCCTTCACCGCTCTCCCGCTGCTCCGTGGAGACTGGCTCCCTCTTGCAGGGGAGCCGGGCTAGTACATATGCACTAGGGGAGTACCAAACAGGGGCTCTGGTCCACACCGACTCTCGGCCGGGCTCCTAGGCTCGGGCTTGCAGCTCTCAGGCTGCCCCGCTTCCTGGGTGAGCCAGGCTTCCTGAAAGGAGGAGGGGGAGGGGTGGAGGAGGAAAGACGAAGGATAGGGAGAATGAGTGAGCTAGAGAGCAGCTGTAGCTGCAAGATAGAGAGGGAGTCAGCGGGTCACTCATCCCCCTTGCAGTCTATACAGATTTCTACCCTGATGTGGGGTGAGTAGAAGTTCCAGTATGTTGGCCAGAAAGGTCATTCTCTGGGGGAGGGGTCTTGACAGCATCCTTTTCTCGTTCTTAATTCCAGGACTATGAGACCCTTGGAATCGATATCTCAAAGGCACTTCACCTCCTGAATATTGAGGGGGTTAATAAGAACGCAGCATTACAAGTGGAAAGGGCACTGAAGTGAGAACCGGGAGACTTGAGTTGATGTTCCAAATCTGCCACGGTTTAATTGTGTGACCTTGGATAAGTCACTTCCTTTCTTCATCCCCTCAGTTTTCTCCTTGTAAAAAAAGGAGTTGATGATCTTCTTGGTCTCTTAAAATTTTGAATTCTGTGTTCTAACATTTTCTATTCTAAGGCTACTCCCAGCTCTAAAACCCTATGTTTGGAGGGTTCATACACCTCTCACATATTCTAGTTCTATAGTCAATGAGAATTTCCAAACTAGAAGTGGACCAGCAGACACTGATAAAGGATGATAGCTTTGGAGTAGGAAGGAAATTTAGAGATTATCTGGTCCAATTCCTTCATTTTATAAATTTGGATACTGTTAACCAGAGTCTTTGATTTACTGAAGGTCACAAAGGTAGTAAGTAACAGAGTTGGTAATCAAGGAGGCACATGGACTAAAAAATTCCAGTGCTCTTTCCACCAAATCTTGCTGCTTCCAAAGCTTTGCCTCACAATAATGAGTGGGAAGAGAAAAAACAGAACCAGGAAGTTGGAAAGGCTTGACATTGGCCCTTTTTGGATTGGTCTTTTGGATTGGTCCTTCAGTGTCTACTCTCCTACCTAAGGAGAGCACTTGGTTAGACTACATGTCAGGAAGTACATGGTAAATACATGGGGGAGTTGCTGAAACACATATCTTTGCTTTATAGGAATTTCCTCATAGCTATTCTTTCCTCTTTTTATTGGGACATATAGGCAGGATGCATGGATGCTCTCAACGTTTCAGTTGAGAACAGAAGAGAAGGCAGTTGGTGTAGTGGAAACCATTGAGCCTGGAGCCAGGAGGCGTGAGTTATGGTCTCAGCACTGTCACTGATTTACTGTGGCTTCAAGCAAGTCATTTCACCTCCTCAGAGTCTCAGTCTCCTCACCTGTAAAAAAAAAAAAAGAAGACTAGATTAAATGATTTCTAAGTTCTCTCCTAGTTCTCACATATTATGTTTTATGTCATAAGGGCCCTTCTAGCTTTCACATCCCATGTTCCAATGTTCATTTAAATTGGTAAGGCTGCATTCTAAATATTTTTCAGTTCAATCAATTTGTGTTCTATGCTCCAGTGTCTTTTCCAGTGCTGACAGACTATATTGTGTATTCTAACTTAACTTCCCTTCCCATTCTAATTTAAAGACCGCCCCCCCCCATCCCGTTTGACTTTGACATTCTATGTTCTTGGATCCTTTCTAGCTTTACTTTACTTGTTCTACAATTATAACTCTAAAATCAGAATATCCTAGTTTGGAGAAAGTTGTAGATAAACTTGAGAGGATGGAATTCTAGATGGAGTTAGAATGAACAGAGCATTTGAAGGAATACTAAATACTTAGAGCCAGGAGATATCAAGACTTTCAGGTGAAAGAATTACCCTCTGCTGTAAAAATTCCACAGATTTGGATTGGATCTGTCAAACTGTGAAGTAGAATTGGATACAAATTCATGGCTGGAATCCCAAACCTCTCACCAGCTGGAGCCTTTGCTTTAGGGTACCAAGAGAGTAAATAATTCTTCTATCTTATTGAGTACTCAGAATTCTTAGCCTGGTAGGAGGGTGGGAAGGTTGCTTACTAGCTGTGTGACCTTGGGCAAGTCATAAGGTCTATCATAGCTTCAGATTTCTCATTTGTAAGCTGAGGATAATGATTCTTGTTATATGCTTCTTGGGGAGGAAAGCCCTTTCTAATCTTGAAAGCACAATAGAAATGGGATATGCTGTTATCATTGCTTTCTGTGATTTCTGCAGAATCAGATGTAAGTAAATGTTTTGGTAAGTTGGCTTTGTAGCAACTTTTTAATATGAAACCAGAGAATCATAGCTCACTAGAGCTGGAAGAAGTCTCAGAGATCATCTAATCCAAATCTCATTTTTACAGAGAAGGGAATTGAGGCTCAGAGAGACTTGCCCTCTCAGAAATAACACAATGGATTAGTGGCAGAACCAGGAGCAGAGGCCAAGACTTCTGACTCCTTTGTTAGAGGCCTTCTCCCACCCTCCCACATATATTTTTGAGAGTCTTCTAGAGATCTCATTCTTATAGAGATGTGTGATTAAGAATGGTAATTTTTGAAATTCTTAGACAGTGGAGGAGTATTAAGGTTAATTACAAGCAAGATCTACATTTTAGTCTACAAGTAACTCTAATTTTCAATAAGAAGTGAAAACTGTTCAAATGCCCAATGTCTTCATGGCAGTGTAATATAATATAATATAATATAATATAATATAATATAATATAATATAATACTATATATAATATGTCAGTATTAAGGTACTGTGAAGTATACAATGGAATGATAAGTTTTCAGAGACATTTGTGACTTTGGAACATGGATAAGACCTTCAACAATTCATATTTGACAGAATTACTAAGGGGTCGCAGAACATAGAATGTTAGAGCTAGAAGGGGATTTAGAATATAGAATGTTAGTGCTAGGTGTAGAACATACTATATTACAATACAAATGTTAGTGCTGAAAGAAACCTCAGAACAATGAATTGTTCTACGGTATTAGTAAATAGAACCTGTTATTCTACGTGTTTCCTAAGCAGTGAGGACTTATGTTGATTTATGTTGAACCATTCATTCTATCTAGTCCCTGTCACCTCATATCAATAAGACACATTGGCAAGATGGCTTTCCTGCATGTGCATCTACTCTCTGGTTTTACTCTTAGCTATCTGACCACTTCTTAATCTCTTTTACTTGATTGTCATCTATGTCTTACCTATGGTTGAGTATTCCCCAGAGCTCTGTCCTGGGTCTTATTCTCTTCTTTCTTTATCCTGTTACTCTTGGTGATCTCATCAATTTTTATGAGTTCAGTTAATTTCTATTCAGATGGCTCCCAAATCCACATATCCAGTTTCTGTCTTTCTTCTTAACTCCAGTACAATATCACTAACTGCCCCAATGTTATCTTCAACTGGATGTTCCATAGGCACCTCAAATTCAACATATGCAAAGCAGAACTTATTGTTTTTCTTTTTTGTTTTAAAAATGGTTATTTATATATTTTATCTTTGTATTATCTTTACTTTTGAATGTCTTCTCCCTAACCTGATCCAATAAGCTATCCATTGTAACAAAGAATTAAAAATGAGGAAAAAAAATCAGTTCAGCCAAACCAAGCAAAATGATCAGTAAGTCTAACAATGTATACAATAATATTACACATCTATAATTCTTTGTTGTTGTTTTGTCATTTTCAATTGTGTCTGACTCTTCATGTCCCCATTTGGGGTTTTCTTGGCAAAGATACTAGAGTGATTTGCCATTTCCTTCTCCAGTTCATTTTTTAGATGAAAACTCTGAGAAAAACAGGGTTAAATGACCTGCCCAGGGTCACACAGCTAAGAAGTGTCTTCCTTACTTCCCTACTTATGCTGAGGGCTCTATTATGCTAATTACCCAGATTTGCAACATCACACTCTTCAACTCTTCTCTCTTCCTTGTTACCCTAGTTGTCAAATCTTGTTGATTCTATCTCTACAGGGTCTCTCAAATCAATTCTATTTTCTCCACTCACAAGCTCATATCATAATTCAGGCGTTCATTAACTCTCACTTGGATTATGGTCATAGTATTAACTGGTTTCCTGCTTCTAATCTCTTCTATTTTCCCCATGTAGTTGCCAAAATGATATTTCTAAAGTACACTACAGATCTAACAAAGTCACTTCTCAAGAAGTACAAGGACTTTCCTCTCTTCTATGCAATTATGCATTTCTCTGTTTGGCATTTAACATCCTTTGTAATCTGTCTCTATAGGCTTATTGCATGTTATTTCTATTATATACTCAACTTTTCAATTATGTCAGCATACTAGCTGTTTTTTACACCGGACATTCCCTCTCTTACCTGTTTATCTTTGCGCAGATCATACCCCTATGATGCTCACTTCTGCCTCTTAGAATCCCTAATTCCCTTAAAGTTAAGCTTAGGTTCTTTCCCACAAGTCATTCCCTGACCTCTCTAGTTAGTGCTCTCACCAAATTACTTTGTGTTTATTTTATTTTTACTTCTCTATATACATGTTGTTTCCTCTCTTTAGAATGTAAGCTCTGCAATTTAGAACTATGACCAAAGGTGATGAAACTGTGTATACCCTTTGGCCCAGCAGTACCACTATTAGTTCTGTATTCCAAAGAGATCAAAGAAAAAAAGAAAAGGACTTGTAAGAAATACTCATAACAGCTCTTTTTTGGTGGCATAGAATTGGAAATTAAGGGGATGCCCATTAATTGGAGAATGACTGAACAAGATGTGGTATATGATTTTGATGGAATACTATTATACTGTAAGAGATGATGAATAGGATGGTTTCAGAAAAATCTGGGAAGACTCATGAACTGATGCAAAATGAAGTGATCAAAACCAGGAGAACATTGAGCACAGTAATGATGATCAGCTATAAATGACTTAGCTATTCTCAGCAATGCAATGATCCAAGACAATTCCAAAGGACTTATGATGAAAAAAATACTATCCACCTCTAGAGAAAGAACTGATGGAATCTGAATGCAGGTTGAAACAAAATCTTTTCTCTTTATTTTTTCTTGTTCTTTTTTTTTTTTTTTGCTGCATGGCTAATGTAGAAATATGTTTTGCTTGGTTTCACATGTATAATTGATATCACATTTCTTGCCTTCTCAACGTATGTGTAGGGGAGGTGTGGGAGAGAGGGAGAGAATTTGGAATTCAAAATTTTTAGAAAATAAATGTTAAAAAATAAGAATGTAAGCTTTTTGAGGACAGAGGTTAATTTTTTTGTCTTTGTATTCCCAGTAGCTGCAATGGCACCTGGAACAGAGCATGCAAATATTTGAAGTGAATGGAACATCCTTAGTTTTTTCAACCAATCCACATGTTGTATGGTTTCCAGTTCCCTCTCTATCCTGGTTACTCTTCTTTTGTGAATTCTCTAACATGTCAATGACCTTCCTAAAATTAGCCAAAGGCCTACATATAGTACTCAAAGTGTAGTCTTTTTATGCATGAAGGACAGTGGATGTATAATCTCCTTTTCCCTGAACCTGCTAATTTCATTAACACAGCCTAAAATTGCTTTAGCTTCTTTGGCTATCATGTTGCACTGTTCATTCACATTCAACTAGCAATTCACTAAAATATTCATACTCTCTCTCTCTCTCTCTCTACACACACACACACACACACACACACACACACATACACACACACACACACACGCACACACCTCTCAATGTTATTACTGGAAAGAACTTTAGGGAACTCTCTCATTTTAATTTTAAAAATTACCTTAAAGAGTTAAGAACTTGATAAACATAAACAAACATGAATATTTCCCCATATAAAGAAGAAAACAAAAAGAGGACAACATATGAAACTATGAATCTACACTCTGTACAGCTTTTAAAAAAATATTTCAAGTTTAACATGGTAGTTCTAACAATTGCCTGTTTTGTTTTGTTTTTTTTAGAACATTCTTCTCTCTTCTATGTATTTAGTAATGGATTCATTGAGACTCTTCTTTTTTTCTCATATTTTTGCTAGCATTTTTACTGTCCTCTCATTCCTCTCATAACTCTCTCTCCCTCCCCCTCCCTCCTTCCCTCCTCCCTGCCTCCTTCTTTTCCTTCCCAAACCTTCCTTATCTTCCTAGGAATGGGAAGCATGGCTCATGGTTAGGCTTCTTCCTGGGTTTTTTTTTTTTTTACATGAACTTTTATATATATGCATGTGTAACATGGACTCTGGGATATCTAGTTTAATCTGTCTTGAACAAGAATCCCATTTATAAAATACCCAACAACTAGTATTCTTGCCTCTGCCTGGCACCTGCAGTGTTGAAGAACACACACCCTCTTAAAGCAGTCCATTTCATTGTCAGAATGTATTTTGCTAAATTACATGTATTTATCACAATGTACTTTCCTCTATTTTTTTTTCCAGTGGGGGAGGTGGAAAAAAAAGGAAATAGATTTTTGTCAATTAAAAAATAAATAAAAAGGAAAACTCATTATTAGAACACTGTTATTGTTTCCTTATAACTTTGTAACCTTGAACCAAATTCTCCTCTCACTGTTCTGAATTCAAGAGAGGAAACTCTGTACTGATGATTCTGATTAATTATAGTCTTTGGTCCCTGAAGAAACTACTCATTAATTGAGAAAGCTGGGATTTCATATTTTTTCTATGCTTTCTAAAAAACCAACATAAAAATTTCCATCATCATGCAAATGTTTTATTTGGTCATGGTAGTGACTGGGCTCTGTTGAATCAGGATTTTCTTTACACTATTAGCATATGAACTTTTTTGGTTCTGATTTTCCATTTAACATCTTTATTGAACATCAATAAAATTTTTAGGCAATCAATTATTTACCACTGAAGTCCAGAACTAGCTGTGGAACTGCAGTCTACTTTCCTTGAAATTCCATCACGCACAGGACATTTGACCTCTACATAAGTGGATTCATTGGAGATGTAATTTATACCTTGGTCAGGTCTTGCTTCTTTAATTATTCTTGTACTAGGACTCAACAACCTCACACTGTTACTAAGATTGAGATTAAAGACAATTGCTGCAAATTCCAATCGTCTGAAACACTTAGATGTGTATCCATTCAAGTACATACATATTGCAGTCA
This sequence comes from Bettongia penicillata ogilbyi, assembly GCA_023548195.1. NCBI lineage: Eukaryota > Metazoa > Chordata > Mammalia > Diprotodontia > Potoroidae > Bettongia > Bettongia penicillata. Next base: position 2,778,605 of record JAJHZJ010000277.1, read on the forward strand.
AGGACCTTTGTTAGATAAGATTTTGAGGGTGAGAACTGGTAGAGAAAATATAAAGAATTGCTAAGAAAGACCCTATTGTATCTCAGGTATTTATTTCTTTAAATATATGTTTGTTAAGATTTTTCAAGCCTACTTCTTTGAATTAAATGGTATAGTTTTAATCAAAGCAATATAGAAAATTTGTGATTATGAGTCCTCAAAGTCTTAGACTTCATTTGAATCTTAGGGAAAGCATAGACATTATCTGTTGGACCATATGATTGAGATACCACCACCACCACCTGGTGACAGTATACCAAAGTTACAAGTTCTAGTTTGAACAAACCTCCTTGGCATTTTGCAACTGTTATATTACAGAGAGAAAGAAAAATCACTGAATGGCAATAAATTTACAATATACTTGATCATATACTTGGGTTAATCAGGACAGCTTCCTACTGCTCAGTTATCCATGGTAAAAAGATGCATGAGACCCAGAGAGCATCCTTAGACCTCCTTTTTAGCTGTCCTTCATCTCACTGTTTTCTCGCCAAACTGATCAGAATCTGGGTCTCCTGAGGACAGGGCCTATCAATGTCCTTACCATAACCGATACACAGCACTGATTGCATGATAGACATATTCCCACCATTGTAAATACAGTTTAATTTGATTCTTTTCCTCAATAGAATGGAAGCTCCTTGAAGACAGGGACTATTTTATTTTTGTCTTTGTATTCCCAGGACTTTACATACTAGGAATTTAATAAGCATTTGTTGATTAATTGATTTCTTTATTTTCTTTCTATTAATTTTTAGTTTTCCACATTCACTTCCACAAGATTTTCAGTTCCAAATTTTCTCCCTATCTTTCCCCTTCCCCCAATCTGCCCTCCTTTCTATCACTCCCCCTCTTCTCTTATCTCCTTCCTTTCTATTTTCCTGTAGGGCAAGATAGATTTCTATACCCCATTGCCTGTATATCTTATTTTCCAGTTGCATGTAAAAACAATTTTTAACAGTTATTAAAACCTTGAATTCCAAATTCTCTCCCTTCTTCCCTCCTTCCCACCTTGAGAAGGCAGCCAATTCGATATAGGTTATACATGTGTAGTCATATAAAACACTTCCATAATGCTTATGTTGTGAAAGACTATATTTCCCTCCATCCTTTCCTGCCCCCCCATTTATTCTATTCTCTCCTTTGACTTTGTCCTTCCTCAAAATTGTTTGCTTCTGATTATCCCCTCCTCCAACCTGCCCTCCCTTTTATCATCCCTTTCTCTTATTCCCTTCCCCCCTACCCTGTAGGGTAAGATAGATTTTACACAATTGAGTGTGTAAACTATTCCCTCTTTAAACCAAATTCTATAAGAGTAAGGTTCAATTATTCCCTCTCACCTCCCCTTCCTCCCCTCCACTGTAAAAGATTTTTCTTGCCTTTTCTATGTGAGATAATTCACCCCATTCTACATCTCCATTTTTCCTTCTCCCAGTCCATTCCTTTCCCTCACTCCTTAATTTTACTATATATGTATACACGCACATATTCCCTACAACTATCCTAATACTGAGAAAGGTCTCATGAGTTTCAAATATCATCTTTCCATGTAAGATAATAAATAGTTCAACTTTAATAAATCCCTTATGATTTCTCTTTCCTGTTTACCATTTCACACATCTCTTGATTCTTGTATTTGAAAGTCAAATTTCTATTCAGCTCTAGTCTTTTCATCAAGAATGCTTGAAAGTCCTCTATTTCATTGAATAGATATTTTTTTCCCCTGAAGGATTACACTCAGTTTTTTCTGGGTAGGTGATTCTTGGTTTTAAATCTAGCTCTGTTGACCTCTGGAATATTATATTCCTTCTCTATTTGCTGCTATTCTCCATTTGGAGACACTGACACAGGACCACTCAGCATGGTGTGCCTACATCAGAGAAGGTGCTGTGCTCTGTGAGAAAAGCATATTTGAAATAACTAGGAAATGCAGGATGTGAAAATTTAGAATATCCACCCTAAATGGACTATCTGTGCCCAACCTGTGGTAGAGCATTCTGAACTTGTATTGGTCTGATCAGCCACAGCTGGACACATTAAAACTTGACTCTAGCATAGTGATGTCATTTGGATCCTCTTCGAGAATGAAGGACAACAACCACCCAGCCAATCTAGCAGCCAACCAACCAACCAACCAACCAACCAACCAACCCACCAACCAACCAACCAACCCACCAACCAACCAACCAACCAACCAACCAACCAACCAACCAACCCACCAACCAACCAACCAACCAACCAACCCACCAACCCACCAGCCATCATATTCCACGTCCTCCAGTTCTTTAATGTTGAAGCTGCCAAATCTTGTGTTATCCTGATTGTGTTTCTACAATACTTGGATTGTTTCTTTCTGACTGCTTGCAATATTTTTTTCCTTGACATGGGAATTCTGGAATTTGGCTACAATATTCCTTGGAGTTTTCCTTTTTGGGATCTCTTTCAAGAGGCAATTGGTGGATTCTTTCCATTTCTAATTTACCCTCTGGTTCTAGAATATCAGGACAATTTTCCTAGACAATTTCTTGAAAGATGATGCCTAGACTCTTTTTTTGGTCACAACTTTCAAGTAGTCCAATAATTTTAAAATGATCTCTCCTGGATCTGTTTTCCAGGTCAGTTGTTTTTCCAATGAGATATTTCACATTGTCTTCTATTTTTTCATTCTTTTGCCTTTGTTTTGTAATTTCTTGGTTTCTCATGGAGTCATTACCTTCCATTTGCTTCATTCTATTTTGAAGGAATTATTTTCTTCAGTAAGCTTTTGGACCTCCTTTTCCATTTGGCCAATTCTATTTTTTAAGATACTCTTCTCCTAATTGGCTTTTTGGATCTCTTTTGCCATTTGTATTAGTCTCTTTTTAAAGGTGTTATTTTCTTCAGTATTTTTTGGGTCTCCTTTAGCAAGCTATTGACTTATTTTTCATGATTTTCTTATATCACTCTCATTTCTCTTCCAAATCTTTCCTCTACTTCTCTTACCTGATTTTCCAAATCCTTTTTGGGCTCTTCCATGGACTGTGACCACTTCATATTTTTCTTGGAGGCTTTTGATGTAGGAGTTTTGACTTTGTTGTCTTCTTCTGGTTGTATGTTTTGATCTTCTTTGTCACTGGACTGTGCTACTCTCTTAGGTTGGTGCAGCAGATCTTTCTTGTTGACCTTCCAGGTTGTCTTGGGCTGAAAATTTGTTTCATGGTGTCATTTTGTGGGTTCTGCTGCTCCAGAATTTGCTTAGAGTCATTTTTTTTTTACAGCTATTTGAAGAAGTTTGGGGGAGAGCTCAAGCAAGTCCCTGCTTTTACTCCACCATTTTGGTTCTACCCCTCTTAATTGATTTTTTAAAAAGATGTATTATATGATCTTGCTTGATAATATCCTCCACAAAGGAGGAGGACAACTCTCAAAGGCTCTGCCAGTGGAGCTCAAGTTTGGGCAGATATTACAAAACCAGAATGGCTACAAGGAGGGACCTGGTATTGGGTTGTGTGTTTGTTGTTGGAAGCCCAAAGTGCTGAGACACATCAGAAGGTTGGTCATTGGGAGGTGATTTTTTTTTGCCCATACTATCTCACAACAATTTTTCAACTGATGTGTGGAAGAGATGAGATCTTTAAAAGTAAAAGTGGAGGACCCACACTAAAGAAACCATGGATGCTCAGAATATTAAAATATTATGTGCTGGGCATAGAATGATAGCAGAAGATGTTGCCAGCCAGGGGAGAGCTGTTCTTTGTGTCTGATCCTGATCTAATTCACCTTCTTGGCAGAAAATACAATTTCTCTCAGATTATTAACTCCTTTCCCTGAACTCCTATAGCACCAACTTTATTACTCACAAAATAATAAAACCCCAAAGTTATTATGGATCTAGAAGATTATCTAATAACTTATTCTGAGCCTCAGTTTTTTTTATCTGTAAAATGGGAATAGTAATGCCTGTTCTTCCTCACAGGAATATTGTGAGGATCAAAGACATGAATTATGTCAGACAGTATTATTATAGTATTAATGGTACTGGAAATGCCCCAGTTTCTTTTGAAGAGAGTCTCTGCCACCCATAGGGACATTTCTGAGAATGAGAATAAGGCCTCTCCCTATGCCAAGATTTTTCTACCGAAAATAATAGGACAATTCTATTAAAAAATTCAGCATTTATGAAACATCTACTATGTACTATACTCAGAATTATGAAAAATGAAAAAAATGACACAGTCTATGACCATACAGAGCCTACAGTCTAAGAATCCTAAGAGGGTATTCCCTGTGAACAAATAAATATAATGCAAAGTAGAATGTGAGAGGAGCCAAGGAGAGAGTCAGGCAAAAGACCTTAGGAAAATTTGAGAGGGAAGAGATGCCATGTAGTTGGGGTAGGAGATTGGGGTGGAAGGTCAAAGAAGGTCAGAGAAAGCTTCCTGAAGGAGGTGGCATCTGAGAGGGACCATGAAGAAGAGAATGGTTTCCACAGGCAGTGATGAGAATAGACTGCATTCTGTTCTAGGAACAGAAGACAAGAGGAGATAGCAACACTAATCAATTTGATATTTCACACCAAATAGGTACACAACCAGTTTGGCTGAAATATAGATTGTATCATGGAAAGTAGCAGAAAATAAGAGCCAAGATAAGTAGGAAGATAGTAGGGGAGGTCCCATAGTAGCTGCCAATGCTATCAGAATGCCTAGCTGCCCTTGACTGACTATTCTGAGGCACTGAAGGAATTGCTACATGAGACTGCTCAGTCACTCACAGTGATCTTTAAGAGAAGATATTCAAGAAGAGAGAGCTACTACAGGACTAGAGAAGGGCCAAAATTGTCTCAGTATCTTCCCTGGTTTAGCCAATGGATGAATTTGAGGCAGGACAAAAAGGGAACACATGGATGAAGGAGATGGATTTGCAGCACCTGGGGCACCCCCTTTCCTTTGGAAGACAAATAGCTGTCTTAAGTTCAAGGTAATCTGAGGGGCCAATTCTACTTAATACCATAGCTCTTGTTCCTTTTCTCCTTTCCTTTCCCCATAGGTCATGTGCGTGGCAGAGTACACACGTGCCTTTGATATAGCAGTATAGCCAATATCTTCTGCTGATGTCATTAAGCTGCTCCATACCTTTTACTCTCTTATGGGCTTCCCTGTACTCTCTTTGTCTTGCAAGCATCCTCAGCAGAGACTACAAGACAAAAAGAGTACAGAGAAGCCTGTAAGAGGCCTTAAACTTTAATGTAACATTCACTACTTGTTTACCAGTTATGAAGCTCACTTGCATGATGCTGACAAAGACATCTCCATCCTGTATTGCTCAGTTTCTATGTCCAAACCCAGCATGGAGGGATACCTTGATTCTTTGGAAAGTCCCCCAGTTTATTTTTACACCTCTGGACCACCCTTTCTTGCATAACATTAACAGATGACCATCTTATGATTGGTCATAAGGTGTCAAATTGGACTTATTGGAGATGACTCTTGTCTTGTCCGTCTTAATTTTTGGCCTTTAAAAACAAGTTCTATCAACCAATAAGATTCTGTATTTTACCATGCCTCTTGCATATTTGGATATCAAACCTTACAAAAGTAAGGTTCTGAGGAATAGGGGCATCTCACATTGTGAGGAAGATCTGAGATCCACTTCATTAGAGAATACCATGGACCCTTTAATAAAGTGCCATTGGCTCAGAACTCTGCCTCAGTTTCTTTTATTGTAGTTTGGACAATTTTAAACTCCATACTCTCTCCCTATAGTAGCAAAACACCTAGAATATATTATTAAAGGGATCATGAGTGAACATCTGAAAAAGCTGCCCCAGGAAGTTCATTATTGGGAAAACCTCATCACCCTGCAAAAGCCCATCAGCCTTGGGACTGCCCTCATCCTACCTTCTATATCAAGGGGTCGTTGCCAGTTGTCCTGGCAATGTGCAGTTGCCATTGGACTATGATGACTGTAGAGGAGAGAGTAAGGCTAATGACTTTTCACAACTCTGTCTCACTTCAATCCAATTCACTTGCAAGTAAAGACATTTCCTTCCTGATGCCATTGGTCTTCTTTGAGATGAAGAGCAAACAATATCTTCTGTCCCTCTTTTTGAAGGGCAGAACCATGAACTTCAAACAGTTCATTTAAGGGGAGAGCTCAGTTCACCTGGCTGGTGACTTGGTGATCGTGTTGACTTTTCTACTCTGCCGTTGGGTTGAGAACCTTCTCTAGCCACATGCCACCCTTTTCTTTTGTATATTGTCTTCCCTCACAAGTTACTTGAGGATTGGAACTGCCTTTCTTTGTATTTATTTTTCCATTGATTTGCACAATGCCTGGCACATAGTATGTGCTTAATAAATGTTCATCAACTATGAACTAGTGACTAAGCTAGAATAGTTTCAGTCAATACAGGTTCTGCCAGCCTAACCTCATTTCCTTTTTTGATAGGGTCAATCAGATTGGTAGATCAGGGGAGTATTGTAGCTATAGTTTACCTAGATTTAAGTAAAACATTTGATAAAATCTCTTAAGAAATTCCTGTGAATATACTGATCAGGTAAACTAACCAGGCCTTTTATATGTAAAATAGCAGACACATTTTATTACTATAGTTCTTTGAAATGATCAGCCACTCAATTGGACCAATCAGGAAACACCACCCAGGACTTGCCCTCTTTCTGCCTTATTGATTGGCCAAAGCCTACTACCAGAATCTCAGTCAACTAACTGATTCATGTTGCTCTAACAAAAGATATTTTACAGGGTCAGGTTGCATTGTTGTCAATAAATGTGTAAACTACAGTTGTGCATTGTCAAAGCCTTCATGGACTCTCAAACAGTTCCACAGAGGCCTGATGGAGCTGTTCATTCACTGATCACTCATCTGTATGATAGACCAGTACAAAGCTTCCTAGATTTCTAGAGGCAGGCAAATTAGAATTCTTCAGCTGAGGACTGCCTGAGAGGGAGAGATCATTATTCTGGATGGCAGAATCTTCACATTCCAGTAACTTTCAATACTACATAGACTGTACACTTCTTTTTTCATATTGATAGCTTCTCAATACCACTTACATGGTATACTTGCGATTTGTCTATCATTGTAAATAATAGGCAAGCTAGATGGTGGATAGAGAACTGGACCTGGAGTCAGGAAGACCTAAATGTGAGTCCAGCCTCAGATATTGACTAACTGTAAATCTCTGCCTCCATTTTCTCATCTGTAAAATAGGAATAATAATAGCACCCACTTCCCAGAATTGTGAGGATAAGCTGATGTAATTTTATAAAGTAGCCTGCAAACCTTTAAGTTCTATATAAATGCTAGCTATTATTATTTTTATTATTGTAAACCTGCTTATAGTCATGTCTTATGGCTAACCCACAACCTAAGAATGCTGTATCAGCTAATTTATCCCTTATCTTCACAATTTTGTGATTGTTTCTCTCGTTTGTCTGGTGAGGCTGAGGCTGGGGTGGGGCTGAGAGCTAGACTCTTGTTTCCACCAATTTGATTACTTTGTATATACTGAAATACTTGCCACTCCCATCCACTTGATAGTGATCTTTCTCATCTTTATTAATGTCATTAATTTAGAAGTCATTTGATCAAGTTAGATAAAATGTGATAAGAACAGAAGCTTTACTTGGATGTAATATAGACCATACATTCTATTTGATTCCCAGTTCCAGTCCCTACCCCACTGAAGGGCAGAAACTATATTTGATCTGAGATCTATGTCCGTAGTACCAACCACTAATGCTTGAGTTTTGGGATTGAATGTGTTCATAACTACCCTGGTCACCAGTAAGCCAGAAGCTGCATGCATGTGATTTAGAGAGTTGTAGAAGCTTAGAGTTCCTTTTCTAATCACAGCTGCATGGGTAAATAGGACATAGGGTGCACAGAGAACCCTGGTGGCTGTTGTAACACTAGTTTTCTCTCTATACACCTAAAGCTCCCTTTAGCCCTGGAACAAAATTTGTTGTGTTTGTGTGCAGGGAGATAACCATTGCCTTCTATCATCAGATTTGCCTTCACAGGCAAAATTGCATAAAAAGGGTGTGTGAACTGCTGCTGGTAAGTTTCTCAGTCCATGGTTATTTTTCTTCCAATTTCCTTGAAAAACCTCTTTCACAGGGATGCTCTACTTAGGTGTGCATACCTCTCATAAGCAGCACCTGTTACGCACACATATTTTTATATACCTAATAAAAGATTATGGGATTTTAAGGTGAATCCACTCATTACTTTTGATGTCAGAAATTTAAACAACAATGAACAAGATGGAAAGATAGACAAAATAATATAATTAGACGGATTCAGAACTACTTGAATGACAGCATGCCAAGAAAGGTAATTAATGGTTCAATGTTAACTTAGAGAGAGCTCTCCAATGAAGTGCCCCAGTGATTTAACCTTGGCCAGTACTATTGAACATAGACTTATAGGATCCTAGTCTTAGAGGAAAGAGGGATCTTGGAAGCTATCTGGTTCAACCTCCTCATTTTACAAATAAGGAAAAGGAGACTAAGAGAGGTTAAGTGACTTGCTTAAGCTCAAAAGACCATGACATCAGGGAGGTGATGCCATGACTTGCAAATGGATTGGATTTAAGTTAGGGAGGACTGTGCAAAGTCACCAGCCTCACTTTCTTCTCTGGAGTCGTCTAGGTCCAGTGGCAAGATATAGATTTGGACAACTGAAGATGGCCCCCTGCTTAAGGTCATACAGGTACTAAGTGATAGAGTTGGAATTTGAACCCAGGTCCTCTGACTCCAAACTCAGTATTCTTTTCACTGTATCACTTTATTTCCCATTATCACTGGTTTAAATCAAGATATAGATGGCATGCTTATCAAATGGGTAGATCATACAATGTTGGGCAAGATAACTAGCGAGTTGGAGGATAGCCAGTATACAAAATATTTTGATGGGCTGGAACATTGGACTGAATCTAACAGAATGAAATTCAATTGGGATAAATATTAAGTGCAGCATTTGGGTTAAAAAATCTACTTTTAAATTCAACACTGAGGAGCTATAGCTAGATAAAAGTTTGTCCAAAATGAGGTTTGAGGACTTTAGTGAATTAGAAGTCAACGTCGAGTCAACAATGTGATCTATTGACCAAAAAATTCTCATGTAGTCTGAGACTATCTTAAGAGAGGCAGATTATTTGAGACTAGAGAGATGATAACTGCGTCTACTTTGCCCTGGCTAGACCACATGTGGAATATGGTGTTCGGTTCTTGGTGCAACATTTTAGGAAGGCCTGTTTTCCTCTGTAAACTGGAGAGGTTCTGAAGGAGGGTGACCAGGATGGTTGAAGCATCTTAAGACTGTATCATACTAGAGCTAGTTGAAGAATCTTGAGATATTATGGTTATAAAAGAAAATACTTAAGGGGGAAGTGATTGCTAACCTCAAATGTTTGAAGGGCTAGCATATAGAAGAGGGATTACAATTATTCTTCTTGGTCCTAGATAGAGCCAAACAAGCAGAAACGAATGGAAATTTCAGAGAGGAAGATTTAGGCTCATATTAGACCATAGATTTAGTGCTAGAAGGAACTTTAGAAGGCCATTGAGTCTAGAACCCTCATTTTACAGTTGAGGACACAGAGGCATAGAAAGATTAATGACTTTACTGGGATCATCCAGCTCAGGAAGTGTCTGAAATAGGATCTGAAGTCAGGTTTTTCTGACTACAAGTCTATTGCCCTATCCTCTACACCAAGTTGCCTTGAGTAAAAAATCTGTGATTCTGGGTTTTATAGTTACTTCCCTCTATAAGACCCTTCTGAGATAGCAGGCCTAAAGAGCCCAGAGATGAGTTTTCAGGATTCCCAAGCCCCAGCTCAGTCCCAATAGGAAAGGTCAGTTGATTGTCCTCCATGTTTCTTTCTGTCAAATGGTCCATAATCCATTTGACTTCATCCTTGTATCCCTGTATCCCTGAGTGGAGGAGAAGATGAAATTTTTGAGTCATGGTCACAGGTAAATGAGGATCTAGGGATCAGGACTGCCTCTGGCCAGAGGAGTTATGGTTACAATTTACAGATATTGAGGGTGGGTTCCTCTTGGTCCCACCACAACTTGGTTTTCTAACTTTTTGAAAACAAAAGCATTTTAAGTTTGGAAGGGATGACAGAAGCCATTCAGTCTAATTCATACCTGAGCAGGAATCACACATGTACTGGTCACTGCACCTTGAAAGGCTTCCAGTAAGGGCTAGAACTCTTAAGGCAGCCCATTTCTCTTTTGTATGTAGATCTATTAGAAAATCAGTCTTTACATAGAACCTAAATTTGCTTCTTTGCAACTTCCACTGTAATTCCTAATTCTACTCCCTAGGGCTAAGCAGAATAAATCGAATCCCTTTTCCACATGACAGGTCTTCAGATACTTCAAGACAGGTGTCATTTCTCCCTCAAGACTTCTCTTACTGCTTAAATCTTCTAAGATCTTTCAAGTTGTTTTGAATTTACATGATTTCTAGACCCTTCTCTGTCCTGATCACCCTCATTTGGCTCTGCTATAGCTCATTGCTGCCTTTCTTAAAATACAGCTCATATGGGGTCTCACCAGGGCAGAGGACAGAGGCACTAATCACCTCCCTATTTCTGGACACTATGCTTCTCTCATATAGCCAATGCTTTCATGAACCTTTTGGGTTGTCACATCACACTACTGAACTTTCAGTTCAATAACACTCACCCCAGATCATTTTTTTTAGACTTCTTTCTCAAGGCCTGGGAGCTCCAGACTTTCTCCACCATATTACTGCAATGTTTTCATCCTGAAAGTACACTTTGCCTCTGTGACTCTTTTCTCTGATTGATTGGTTCCTTCTAGAACTTCCATTTTAAGGAGAGTGTCTACTTCAGCCATGTCTTTGTTCCTCTCTTTACTCCACTCCTGACTCTGAAGTTTCTTATTCTTCCCCATGCTCACCATGGGCTACTATTTTCTTTCTTCTAAATCCATTTGCTTTTATGTGTCTTCTCCCATTAGAAGGTAAGCTCTTTGAAGGAAGGGACTTTCTTTCTTTTTGCTTGTATTTTTATCCCCAGTTCTTAGTACAAGTGTCTAGCACTTAGAGCTTAATTAACGTTTATTGATTTGACTAGATGAACTGTGTTGAGCCAGGGGACAGAGGACCTGTCCCAACTCCTTCTTTCTTGGGTCCTCTGTTTTTATCAACTGTATCTTTATCACCTAGGTCAGGGGTAGGGAATGATGCATGGCCATGTGTGGCCCTCTAAGTTGTTAAGTGTGGCCCTTTGACTGAACTCAAACTTTAAGTTTGTACATGAATATGCATGTATATGTATATGTATGTATGTGTTTGTATGTATGTACACACACATACATATATATGGAGTGTTCAAGAAGGACTAGAATCTCTGGTATAAGGGGTTTTCATCTGCCTTTGGTGTCTACCTATCACCCTACTCTCACCTGTGGCACCAACAGGCTCAGTGGCCACATCCTGATCTCAGAAGATGGGCTAAACCAGGCTGAGGGTAACAAAGAGGCCTCAAATCCATCAGTGAGTTGGGACATTGTCTAGCCCAAGCATGTGAAGACTTTCCCTGGAGGAATGGGCAGATGAGAACAATTTGTTCAAACAGCCATGAAGGTGGCAGAAGCAGGCACTGTGGAGTGCTTAAAGCTCAGTCAGACACTGAAGATGCTAAAGTCCTCCACTGCATCCTGGGCCATTGCTAGTTGTCTTGACTTCTTGACTTGCCACTGAACTTTAATGACTTTGGAAGAGAGAGTGAGGCTGATGACTTTGTGCACCTCTGCCTTACTTAATCCAATTCACACATGAATGAACACATCACCTGCAATGTTATTGATCCTCTTTGAAAATGAAGGATGAACAACATATAGATACACACACACAAATGAATATCAGAGCTGAAAGGGCCAATTAATATAGAGTATATAATGCTACAAATGACAGATTCAAACCTCTCACCTCACAAATGGGTGATTGAAGGCTGGAAGGAGGAAATGACTTATCCAAGGCCATGAAATAAGAAAATGGAAGAGATAGCACTAGGACCCAGGCCTTTTGACTCCAAGACCTAGTATGTTCTCCTTCCTTTCCCTATTTTCCTGTCTCTCATGTGCATAATATAGTATTAATCTGCTTAGTTATTCCCTACATGTCTGGAACTGGGCCCTTTGTGATTAAGCTGCCTCAGGGCATAAAACTCAAGTTGATATGTTCACTAAGCATGTAAACCAAAACAAAACAGCATCAGCAAGCAGAATTATGAAAACAGGCCCAATCTGCCAGTTCTGGTTTGGTCCAGCATTCAGGACTAAGGAGGCAAGGGTTTCTATTAATACAAAGTCTGACTAGGCACCTCAGGGAGTCTTTCGGCTTTTCTCAGAGTTCGTATTATGTTAGTGCACTGTTGAAAATCTTTCAGCAGCTCTTCACTATCTGAAGGAAAATAGATATTATAAGGAGGCATTCAAGGCTCTCTACCATGTGGCTTCATCTTGCCTTTCTGATCTTATATTTTGCTACCTTCCATCACATACTGATCATTCTAACCAGTTTGGACTATTCCCTACTCCTTGACCTTGTTCTGTCAGTGCTTCACCTTATGTATTCCCTAGAACGCTCTCATGCCTGGAATGCATTCCATTCTCATCTCTGTTTGCTGAAATCCTCCTCTTGTTTCAAGATCCAGTTCAAATGCTGTCTAGATATTGCTCAATGGAATAGGTGAGGACTGATTCTAAAGTGAGAGGATCGGGTTCAAATCTCAGTTCTGACACTCTGTGTGGGACCTTGGATAAGTCACTTAACATCCCTAGGTTTCAGTTTCCTCATCTGTAAAATGAAGGAGTTTGACTAGCTGATTTCCAAGGTCCTTTCCAGTCCTAATTCTGTGATTTTTCCATGCAATCTTCCTTGATTATCCCAGTTGAAAGTGTTCTTTTCCTTTTGGAGATTTTCTTTGACTAAGCCTTTAAAACATTCTGCCTTATATCATACTCATCTTTGTACATGTATTATTCTTCCTAAGACAGTGTATGCCCTTCAAGGGCAAATATGGTATCTTCTTTCATCTTTGTATTCTTAATGCCTGCATATAGTAAGTTCTCAGCAAACAGTCCTTGAATGTTGAGTGAGTTAATGAAATAACACAAAGAAAGTATAAGATCTGAGTCCTATTCCCAGATTGCCATGGGAGAGAGAATGTCCTTTTTGACCAATCCTCTTGCCAGTGACCTAATATATGTGGTGCTTCTATTTAATATAATTATTAAATTCTATAGTCAGTCAGTTGATAAGCAGTTGCTAAGTGCCTACTATGTGTTGGACACTGTGCTAAACACTGGGGATTCAGAAAAAGGTAACCCCCCAAAAAAACAAAAACAAAAATCAAAACCACTCTTTGCTCTCAAGGAGCTTACAGTCTCTGTTCAGAGAACAACTACGCACAAACAGGATATAGACAAGATAAATTGGACATGATCAACAGAAAGATGGCATTAGCATTAAGGGGGATTGGGAAAGTCTAGTTGAAAAGGATCTTAGAGATTACCTAGTCTAAATCCATGTATGATAGGTGATTCTTTTTGTTATATCTCTAATAACAACAGTAACATCATCATTGTCACAATCGTCATTACCACCGCCATCACCACCACCACCACCACCACCACCATCATCATCATCAACAACAAGAACAAGACTTTCAGTGCTTTAAAGACTTCAGGAATGGGGAACTCTATGCCTTTTGAGAACCCCTACCCCGTTGTTGGACAGCTTTTGTTGTTAAGGAATTTGCCCTTATAGTAAATAAAAATCTGCCTCCCTTTGGTTTCTTCATTATCTTAGTTTCACCAGTGGGTCTATTAGAATACGGACGGCCATCTCCAGTCATCCTGATCTGGATCCAGAGAGAAAGTGAGGCTGGTGATCTTTGCATAGACTTCCTCATTTCTATCCAATTCCTTTGCATGTCATGGCATCATCTCCCTGATGTCATGGTCCTCTTTGAGAATGAAAGACAAATGAGTAGAATATGGCCAATACTTCTACACAATGGCATTTCAGATATCTGAAGATGGTATATTTCCCTAAGGCTTTTATTTTCTGGAAAATTCTCCCTTTCTTTTCTACCCACCTCCCCATTTTCTTCAACCAATCCTTGTATGACATAGATTTGCCACTGTCAGTTCTAGAATCTTTGTATCTGGGAAAAGAAGGGGCTAAGGTGATGGCTTACCTTGGGAGTGTTCTTCCAGGAGGGAACCCTGGAACACTGATATTTCTATGCCAGTAAAGGATTATTAGGGGTTGGATATAGGATGGGCCAAGAGTAAGGAGACATTGTTCTTCAGGATGAGAGTGAGGAAAAGTTTACTTAGGTATGGCCATGGGAGTGTGGTTGGGGACTAGGAAGAAAGCCCCCAATTATCAGTCTCTAAATTTCAGCACCCTTGGGCAAAGCTTTCCCTAGTTAAAGCTTTGGTATGAATCTGTCTCCAGTGACTGATCATACTTGGGGGAAGTGATCAGATTGAATTTCTGTATCAGTGAAGCTGGGAACCCAGTCTTCATCTTAGAATGAGCAGATGGAGACATCCAAGAAGGCCAAGTCTCAACATCTACCCTTATCCCTTACTTTACAGTAGGGATAAAGAGGTATAGCACAGTTCTTTAAGGTCCCAAAGCCCTCTCTCTCATCTGCCTTGTAGTTGGTGTCAGAGGACTTGGGTTTTGATAGATAGATAGAGACATAGAGAGATAGGTAGATAGGGCATTTATTAAGTGTTTACTATGTGCCAGGAATTGTGTTAAGATCTGGAAATACAAATATAAGAAAATGAGATGGTCCTTACCCTTGAGGTGCTTACCTTGTAATGGGGGCCTACAACACAAAAGGGGAGCTGGAAAAGGAATGGAAGGGAATGTGTTAGAGAGCAAAGAGGTTGTTGAGGAAAGAAGTTTAGAGAGTGAGTGGAGCCATGAGGTGAAGGATGACTGGGGTTTCTCTTTAAGTGTAGTCTGGGAGAGAGGTGGTTGGTGATGAGGATGAGAAGAGAGTAAGGAGAATGAGTGGAGCTTTGAGTGAAGTGATGTATGGTTGACTGAGGCTCTTCCTGAAACAATGGTTTTAATGCAGGTTCTGCCACTGACTTTGTGTGTGACAGTGAGTAAATTATATGACTTAAGCTTTAGTTTCTCTAAGCAAATCTCATCAGTTACTTTTAGCTGAGTTTCCCCCTAAGACTCTGAATGGCATGGTTTCCCAAACTTCTACCTAGCTCTGACATGCCATGTGCCAGCCCCATCTTCTAGAATAAACCTGCTGCCCTGAACTCCACCTTTGTTTCTGTCGATAACTGCTTCCTATAAAGGATATTTTAGAGAGGAGGAAACTGAGGCTCTGTAAAGGGAATTGACTTGACTGAGGTCACACTTGGGCAGATCATCAGCCGAGCCAGGATTGAACCCCGATCTTTAGACTCCAGACTCATACTCTTTTGTCTTCACCATTGTAGGGCTCAATCAGCTGGTCTCGTTTCAAGACAGGTTCTAGCCATCATCTGGTTGAAACTTATTCCATCCTTCAGTCTGTAAGTCATGAGTACAGAACATCAGGCTTCCTTTTCTAACAATGGTAATAATAATAATATTAATAGCGGGCATTTAAGATTTGTAAAATACTTTACATGTTATCTCCCTTGTTCCTCGCAGCAACCCTGGGAGGTAGGACCTATTATTATCCCCATTTTACAAATGGAGAAACTGAGGCAGACAGAAGTTAAGTGACTTGCCCAAAGTCTCACAGCTAGTAAGTGTCTGAGGCAGATTTCAAGATCAATTCTCTTTGACCCCAAGTCCAACTCACTATCTACCACACCTTCTACCTGGAATCTATCATAGGTTCAGTAGGGAAAATTTTTCCTGTCAATTCCATTTGTGTAAGTGTGTACAGGTAGGTAGATTGGCCATTTCTTAGCATGTTAATCTTTTCTTTCTCTCACCCCATTTGCTTCCATCCTTGATTCTGTATCTCTTCAGCACTTACAATTTCAGTGAATGTAGTCATTTCTCTATAGTCTCTGTGGCTCACAGCATGCTGAAGTTGGAAGGGACCTTTCAGGGATCCTCTTGTACAACACCCCTCCTCCAATTTTACAACAGATGAGACTGAGACTCAGAGAAAGGACATAGTCTGACTTAGGTCATACACCCAGTTAACTGATATAGCCCGGGCTAGAACTCAGGTATCCTCTTTCTTACAGTAGCTCTCATTTAGCAGATACTTCCCTAGGTTTCCTGGGAAGAAACAGTCACATAAATGTGAAATCAATCAGTCAGTTCCCTGGTGGATCTAGTTTCTGCTGAGGGCCTGAGGAATGAAAATGATCAGAGGGCTGACAGTCTCTTTGCTGACAGCCCAGAAGTTGCTTTGCTCCCCAGGGCTGATCCTTAGGGTGCTGGCTAAGTAGGGCATCCAGCCTGTGATAGGATGCTTGACAGGGGATCATCTGGGAGAACAGAAACTACCTCTAGGCTACCAGGCCTCTGCCTACCCAGATGGTTCCAGACAAAGGGCAGCATGATATAGTGGAAAGAATGCTGCACCTGGAGTCAGAATGATCTGTGTACAACTCTCAGGTTATGCTACTTTCTACCTGTGTGACTTTGGACAAGTAATTTCCCCTGTCAAGATCTCTATAGTTCCTTCTCACACCAACTCTTCCTAAGAGATTCTGATGTTTTACTGTGCTGAGAGAATAGCTGTGAGAGCCCCCAGGAGGGCTAAGTCTTCTTTACCGGGAGCTTCAGGACCTTAGCAAGGCTTTAGGCACAGGCAGAAGGAAAGAAATGAAAAAAGAAAAAAGAGATTTGAAGGGAGAAACAATGTGCTATAGGAGAAATAGTCAGGGAAGTCTAGTTCTACTTTTGGTCCTGTTGCTAGCTTATTCTGTAATCTTGGGCAAATCACTTACCTCTCAGGGCCTCAGTTTCCCTATCTGAAAATGAGGGAATTGCATTAGGTGACATTTAAGTTCCCTGTCAGTTCAAAAAGTTTCATGATTTGATGAAATTAAATTCACAATGGGGGTTGTCTAGTAGGTGCTATGGGAGATACAGACACAAAACCTGTCTTCATGGAGCTGGTAATCTAGTTGGTGGATAAAACACAAATACAGATCACTGTATGACACAATATTACATGAGCAGCACCTTGGAGAGGTATAAGCCAAGTGCTTTGTAAGGACAAGAGAAGGAAAGGTCCTTATGAGTGGGGGAATCTTAAGGGAAAAAACTTCTTGGGAGAAGATAACTGTATCATCTAATAAATTCCTTTGTGGGAAGTAGTTTGATATAATTGGAAATAATACTGAAATCAGAGGTTTTAAGCTGAGTCCCAGCTTCGCCACTTGTTAGCTTTGTGACCTTGTAGAAGTTCTTTGCCTTCTCTGAGCTTCAGTTTCTTAATCTATGAAATGAGTTTGACTACGTAACGTCTGAGATCCCTTCCAACTGAAACACTCTACAATCTAATACGAAGAACTTAGAATAACAACTGATATTTATATAGTGCTTCAGAATTTGCAAAGTACTTTATTTCATTTGAAACACAATGATTTTATGAGGTAGGTGTGATAAATATTGTTATCTTCATTTTACAGGTGGGGATGCTTCTAGATTAAAAAAAAGTGACTTGCCTTTGGTCAAATAACTGTTAAGTATCAGAAGTATTATTTGAACCCAAGTTTTTAGAACTCCAAGGCAAGCACAGTAGCCACTACCAATCTTTCTTCTTCTTTTTAAATAGTATTTTATTTTTTTCCAATTACATGTATTTTAAACATTTATTTAAAAAATTTTTTGAGTTCCAAATTTTTTCCCTCTCTCTCTCAGCTCTCCCCTTCCCTAAGATGGTAAGCAATTTGATATAGGTTATGTATGTACAAACATGTATAACATATTTTCATATTTTGAAAGAAAAAAACAAGCCAAAAGAATAAAACCACACAAAAAATAAAGTGAAAATATATGCTTCGATCTGCATTCAGACTCTATCAGTTCTTTCTTTGGATGTGGATATCATTTTTCATCATGAGTCCTTTGGAATTGTCTTAGATCATTGTATTGCTGAAAGGAACTAAGTCATTCGTAGTAGATCATTTCACAATGTTGATGTTACTCTGTACAGTGTTCTCTTGGCTCTGCTCATTTCACTTTGCATAAGTTCATGTATGTCTTTCCAGGTTTTTCTGAACTCTGCCTGTTTATAATTTCTTATAACACAAAAGTTTTCCATTATAATCACATACCACAACTTGTTTAACCATTTTTCAATTGGTGGGTATCCCCTCAATTTACATTTCCATTTCTTGGCCAGGGCATCTAGGTGGTGCAGTGAATAGAGCACCAGTGCAGGAGTCAGGAGGACCTGAGTTCAAATCTCACCTCACTTGACACTCACTAGCTGTGTGACCTTGGGCAAGTCACTTAACTCCAATTGCCTCATCGTGGGTCACCTCCGGTCATCCTGATGAATATCTGGTCACTGGATTCATACGACTCCGGAGGAGAAGTGAGGCTGGTGACCTGCACAGTCCTCCTTTACTCAAAACAAAATCAAGTGCAAGTCATGTCATCATTTCTCTGATGGCTTGATCTTCTCCGACAACGAAGGACGAACACACAATTCCTGGCCACCACAAAAAGAATTGCTATAAATATTTTTGTCCATGTAGGTTTTCCCCCCCTTTTTTAAAAATGATCTCTTTGGGATACATTCCTAGTAATGGTATTAGTTCAACCTTTTTTTTTAATGAGTTAGAAAGTTGGGGCTGGAAGGGACTTTAAAATATAGAATATGT
Organism: Bettongia penicillata ogilbyi; assembly: GCA_023548195.1. Classification (NCBI taxonomy): domain Eukaryota; kingdom Metazoa; phylum Chordata; class Mammalia; order Diprotodontia; family Potoroidae; genus Bettongia; species Bettongia penicillata. The sequence goes on from JAJHZJ010000277.1 coordinate 2,797,514, forward strand.
AGTATTAAAGCTGGAAGGGACTTAAGATCATCTCTTCCAGTCTCCTTATTTTATAGAGAAGATGACTGAGAACCAGAAAAAGGAAGTATAACTTGTTCTAGATGGTGAATACCATAGTGGGAGAGAGACAATGAAGGAAAAGGAGGAACAGAAAAAAGGATGAGAAGAGAGAGTGAGAGGACCAGTAACTGGTCTCATAGATGACCCTGAGGTTGACTAATGAAGACGCAACCCAGAAGGTTAGTTCAAAACCCTTCCTATGCTAAGTGCTCATGAGACAGTTTGGCTTAGCGGCTAGTATGGAAATGTAATCCATTTCTGGTGACCAAAGGCCAGCCAATCTTGAAAATAGGTGTGTGTGCCAAGGACTAAATAAAAAAAAAATAAACATTAAGCTGTCATTTAATCAAAGAGCAAAAAATAAATACTCAGTTAGACACTGCAGATTGCATATTAATTGCAGCTTGATCAAAATTGCAGCTACTTGAGTCCCTGGGGCCCTCCTAAGTCTCCTGGTCTCCCTGCTCTGGGGCTCTAGGCAAGCTGTCACAGCCTTAAAGCAGACTAGTATGGGAGAGACTGCAATAGCAGTTAAAGCCAAAAGGAGATTTTAGAAGGGAAAAAAATGCATCCCTCTATCTCAATCTCTGCTTTCTTGAAAACAGAAGGTTACAAACCCAGACTGACAGCACTGAAAAATTATCTTAGAGACCATCTACCTAGTCCAATAGCAGAGAAAACCAAGGCCTGCAGAAAGGGAATTGCTCTGGGTTGAGAACTGGACCCTAGGTTTCCTGAGGCCCATTTCAGTGCTCACTCCTAGCAAAGGCATGAAAGAAACTCTGACTTGATAGGGTTGGAGGTGAGGCTGTTTCTAGCCTTTAATTTTCCCTTTCTCAGTCTCTCTATGCTATCAGAGAATGAAGCATTATTCTGGAGCCATTTGGATTCTTAGAGGAGGCAGCATGATGCGATGGAAAGAGCAGAGAATTTGGATTCAAGCTCTGGATGCAAATCTCAACTCTGCCACATAATGCTTCGATGACCTTGGACAATTTGCTTCTTCAACATGAGTCTCACTTTCCACATTGTGAAACAAAGTGGTTTAACTGGGTGGTTTCTGAGGTCCCATTCAGCTCTGTTAATTCCAAGTTGTGTTTTAATGTCCCTTTCCTGTTCAAAATTCCATGATCTTATGATTTTGAAATCTTGTTTTTTTCCCCTCTCAGCTTTCTGGTCTTGCTGACAATTTCACGTGGAAGCAATTCCTCTGAAATCCATGTAGACAGATGGTGGTCCCCTCTGCTCTCCAGCTTTCCTGTCACTATCTCCCCAGGCTTCTGGTGAATGATACCATGGTAACCTGCTAAACTGTGCCAGATGCCAGGGAAGTGGGAAAAGCAGGTTTCTAGATTCCCATAGCTCAGCCCCTCAGCTTAGGAGTTTGCTTCGGGAACATTTAGCCTAGGACCTCTCCCATCCCCTTCCTAAAGAGGAGGGTTCCTTGGGGATAATGTCTGATTTAAGTTGTGAAGACTCTAGGCTAATAGCCAAGAATCACTGGGTGGCTACAAAGGAAAGGTTGGTTGGGAGGAAATGACAATAATCATAGCTTACATTGATATAGGACTTTCTAGCTACAAAATGCTATCCTTATACCATTTCATATGGTTTTCATAACATTCCAGGGATAGTGCAAGTAATCGTCATATCAGCAGTTCCACTTCAAAAATTAAGGGCCCAGACAGGAGGATTTAGGTGATGCGGTAGACAGAGTCAGGAAGACTCCTCTTTGTGAGTTCAAATCTGGCCTCAGATACTAGCTGTGAGACTCTGGGCAAGTCACTGAATCCTGTTTGCCTCAGTTTTCTCATCTATAAATTGAGCTGAAGAAGGAAATGGCAAACCACTCGAGTATCTTTGTCAAGAAAACCCCAAATGGGATCATGGAGAGTCAGACATGATTGTAAAATGACTCCACAGCAACAACAGAATGACTTGGGAGGGGAGAACCTTCTTCTTTTCAAACTTATTTGTCCATGTCTAGATAATCAGGGAATTTGAGCATCTGACATAACTCCAGAGAGTGTAATCACTGACTTCCCTTGGTTCCTTTTGACTGGATCCAAACTTCACGGAAAATTGGACTCAGTCAAAAGGCCACACCCAAGGACCTAGAAGGCCACATGTAGCCTCAAGGCTGCAGGTTCCCCACCCCTGACATTTGAAAAGTTAATAATAAGTCAGGGGGAGCACATATGGTCAAGTTGGAGTTACTAGAAAATCGCCATACCAGAGATATAATTCTTCCTTGAGTGTTTATTATAGTCTCAGGGTTCCCACCAGGCATCTTGCTGAGGCTGGCATGTTCTCTCTTGCGGCTAAGTTGCTCAGCCTGCACTCCTCAGAAACTTCTAGCAGGTGGCACCCAGCACCCTCTCCTTTTGCTCAGCCAGCTGTCAGAGGCTTGTCTCTACCACTCTTGGTAAGATCCCATTGTCCTCTCCAGCTGCTCTCTACGAGGTGATGTCTCAGTCCAGTTGTCCCAACAGGAGATACTTTCCCTCAGAAGAAGAGAGAGGAATGTCACCAGAGTGTATTTGTCTGAGTCAGGAACTTGGGGGACATTTTTCTCTGCCCTGGAACAGGACCCACAGAAGAGTACTCTGTGTCTCCTCTAAGTACTGAAGTTCCACATGTCTCTCATCCCTGAGAATGTACCCAATCATGAGTAACACCATACGTTTAGTTCCAGATTCCAAACTATTCTTCTGGTGAACTTCCCCACTCCCCTCCCTTCTATTGCTCTTAGCCTCTTATGATCTAGGGATAAGAGGGAAAAACCAGACAATTTTGGGTACCTTATCTTATCTGGTGGGAGAAATGGGTAGATAAAGCTGAGGATATCCTTACCCATTCCAACCTTCCCCTCTCCCACAATTGGAGGAGAGTTAACTGTTTCTGCTATACAAAGATCACCATCCCATTAGACAAAGGATGGAAATGGGACTAAGAGAAGAGGTGTCTACTGAGGTTCATAGCCAGCAAAGGCCTGCTCTGGAGCTCAGACTCAATTCTCCTGGCATGTCTCTTTCCACTATACCAGGATGAAGCAAAGGGGCTATTCCTTCCTCCTCTTACCCAGCTCCCTTTAAGGGGTAGCTCATCACCTTCCTTTGAGAGTTTTTCCTGATTCTCCAGTTATTAGTACTTTCCCTTCTGCAAAATTATTGGGTGCTATTTACTTTTATATATGCTATATTTACTTATAGGTAGCTAGATGGCAGAGTAGATAGAAAGAGCACTACACATGGAGTCGGGAATACCTGAATTCAAAACTGGCATCAAGCGCTTCCTTAATCACTTAACCTCTGTCTGGGCAAGTCACTTCACTTCTGTCTGTCTCAGTTTTCTGATCTGTAAAATGGGGATAATAGTAATGTATATATCTCCCACCACTGTTGTGAGAGTAAAATGAGATATTTATAAACCTTAAAAAAAATATAAATCTCAGTTATTTTTGTTCTCCTTATCATTACATCTCTCCAGTGAGAAGCAGAGAAGTAGGATGAGAGGCAGGGATGAGAGACTGAGATCTGACCTCAGAACTGGAAGATCTGCTTTCAAGTCAGAGAGACTGACTATGTGATCCTGAAGAAGTCACTTAACATTTCAGTGTTCCAGACAACTAAGACTCTAAGTTTTAGAGAAGGGGTCAACCTGCATTGGTAGGGAGAGTGTCCTTAACTAAGAATTGCCTATATCAGTGAAATCACTGACCCACTCTCTGTTCCTTAATTATCTGCAAACATAACATATCTTCCTCTAGCCCCAATTGAATGTAAATTCCAGGAGGAGAGGATCTACATTTGTATACACAGTGCTGACACATGGAAAATACTTGACAAATGCTTGTGGACTGATAGACAGCTTCCAGAATCCAGTATCACCTCTATGCCAGGCCATAGCATCAGAGGAGGATAGTGGTGAAGGACTATGCATGTACTTTTTTTCTCACTTTACTAATGAGGGAGTAGAGTTTCAGAGGGATCAAAAGACTTGTCTAAGGTCATAGAGCTACTAAGTACTTGAGCTAAGTCTTCTGATGTCACATCCAGTTGTGACACATTCCACTGTGTTGCATTATTAGTGAGATTAGAGTTTATGGGACCTGGATTAGGATTTTCTTCAGTCCAGCTCTTGACCTAAGAATGCACACCCAAATGACCAATCTCAGATTCATTTTATTTTGAAAAAATTTCTTTCCATCTAGCTATTCATTTCTAACACTTATTTAAAAAACTTTTGAGTTCCAAGTTATCTCTTTCCCTGCAGCCCACTCCTTACTCATTGAGAAGGCAAGTAATATGATACCCATTATACATTGGAAATCATGCAAAACATATTTCCATACTAGCCATGTTGTGAAAAAAGGCAAAAAAAATAAAGTAGGAAAAGTACAATTTAATATGTACTCATAGTTTATCAGCTCTCTCTCTGGAGGTAGATAGCATTTTCCCATCATGGGTCCTTTGGCATTGTCAACCCATTTTAGAATGACTGGACTCTTTAGAGATGAAGTTGGGCTTTTTTTTTTTTGCCATAATTGTACCAATGCTCTCTTGGGTGGGAATAGGATTGAACTCACAGAATTTTAGAGCAGGAAGGGACCCAAGAGATCATCTAGTCTCACTTCCCACCTGATTTGGATATCTCATCTGTAGTACACCAAACTGGAAGCCGTACAATCTCTGCTTGAATACTTCCAATGATGGGGAGCTCACTATCTCTGGAAGTAGAAGTCTGTTTTGTTTTCTGATAGAGAAGTAGTGAGTGAGTCACAAGCCTTAGGCAGAGCTCTCTCTGTTCTAGTAGTAGAGGAGAACTGCTCTGTCATCTCCTCAAGGATGATGCACTGCAAGCCTGGAAAGGGCTTAATCTGCTCCTAAAGAAGGCTTTGAAAGATCCAAGAAACTTGGAGCTTTGAAACATTCATTTTTTTCTCTTTTTACTTCAAGGCTTTTTTTCTTCTTTTAAAATTTCATCAGCTTGGGACAACCTGGCAGCTCTCAACAAAGCACATATGGAAAACCTCCATATGATTTTGCCAATAATAGATACTCTCGAGGACAAAGTGACTTTGATTGAATACCTTCTGTTGCCTTCAGGACACTTTCCTGGATTAGGCTTCTGGTACTATGATGAGATGGCTGGATGGTCTTGGACATGCAGCAGCCCTCTCTGCCTCCTCCTCCCTTTCTTCCCCCTCCCCCTGCCACCCAGATGGCTCTGTCAGTCACTTTGACGTCTCAGGAACAACCTGCTCGCAACCCACCTGGAGAGGCTTCATTTAGGAACTGTATATAAAATCTCTGAAGGAAGCAGAATTCCTTCAATTTAGTCATGCTATAAAGACTCATTTAAAGAAGCTTGGGGGTATTTGTCCTAGGGAAGAGAAACTTAAAGGGGTTACATGATAATGTCTTCAAGTATCTGAAGGATTGCCATGTAGAGCTAAGGAATTTGAACTAGTTGGCCACTGAAGTCTTCCTGCTCTAGTTTTATGATCCTATGATCCTGATTAGATTGACTCTGTGTGGCCCCAGAGGGTAGAACTTGGAGTCCTGGGTAGAAGTTGCAGAAAGGCAGATTTTGATTCAAAAAGAAAGACCCTCCAAAGCACCCAGAGCTGTCCAACAATAGAATATGGTCCCTATGGAGGAAGTGAGCTCCTCTTCCCTAAAGAGGAAGGGAGGGTGGTCTCAAGTAAAGGCCAATGATGAAGGCAAAGAGGGAAAAGAATACTATCCCAAGCATAAGGAATAGCCTCAGAAAAGGTTACTTTCAGTTCAGACATCTAATGTTCTAAGATCCTTGTTACTTCTGACATTTATGCTCTATGTTCTGGCTAATAATGTCCCTTTTGGCTTTGAGATTTTGTGTTGCAAGGTCCCTCCCAGGTTTGACACTCTATATTCTAAAGCCCTTCCCAGCTCTGACAGGCTTCGGTGTTCTGATGTCCTTTCTAATGCTGACATTTTTAGTTCTTTGTCCCAAGATTGCATCTAGTTCTTCGTTCTGAGTTCTTAAAGATAACTCCAGCTCTGGGATTCTAGGAGTCTATGAAAAGATGTGTGAACACCAGGTGAGAAACTAGAGAGGAGGCAAAAAGGACATTTAGCAAATCCAATTGGAAACGAATTGCATTTCATGGATATTTAAGTGGGCACCTGGCAACTGCCTCTTCTCACCAAATGAGTGGGATGATGCTTTGCTGTGGGTGATGGTTTTATTTTCTTGAAGCTTTGCAATAAGAGCAAAACAACCTGTCTTAGAAGTAAAATTAAGTCCCCTTTCTTCTTTTTAACTCCAGACATGACAGGGCCTTATATGTCTTGCCCTTGTCTCTCTTGGCATATAAAAAAGCCTTTCACAACTTCAGTTTCCCACAGGGTTACTGAGAGTCCTAGTGCTTTGAACTCTTGGGCAGTGACAGGATCACAATTTTTCATAGAATCCTAGAGCTCTAGAATATCAATATAGGAATAAACCTTAGAACATACACTATTATAGCTGAGGATAGCTAGAAGAACTTTAGAATGTAGAATATAGACTGTTAGAACAAGAAGTCAACTTAGAAATTATTTCATTGAACCAGTTTATTTTACACATAGGGAAACTGAGGCTTATAGAGTTAAAATTACACACTCAAGGTCACAAAGTCAGTCAGTGGGAAAGTCAAGACTAGAGCTCTGGTCTCCTGTCTCTCAGGCTAAGATTCTTTCCTTTCTACCACACTTTGCTCTGAAGTTTTCTACCTGGATGACATACTCAGTGTCCCTGGGAGAAATACTGCTTGGTAGAAAACTGCATTTCTACATTTCTACTTTAGGGGGAGAGTCCTATGACCCTAAGGAAAGTTATCAGACTATGCTGTCATGGACATGAGGATGTCAGAGCTAGAAGGAACCTTCAAGGTCATTCAGTTGAGCCTCTTTTTTTTCAGATGAGGAAGCTAAGGTCTAGAGATGGGAAATGACCTGCCTAAAATCACAAGCAGGTATTGGCAGTGTCCAGACTCCCAGACTACCCCAAAGGCAATGCTATCTTCCTCTTTAGAGGTGGCATTCCTGCAGATCTGGGAATATCACAAAAGGGCTTTGTTCTCTTCTCCACAGTTCCAGAGTCAGGGATGCAAAGGGGTGGGTGGCATGAAAGGATGTGCTTCAGTTACTGGTGAGAGATGATGTTTAATTCATGTATTCACTTTTGGACAACACCTTCCTCCTGAAGAGCTCCAGGCATGGAGCAAAGGATTCTGACTAGTCAACAGCAAACATCCTTCAAAAACTACAGAAGAGTCATGAGCAGCAGAGGCAGGAGGAGCTGAAGGGAAGGGAAGAGGAGGGAAAAAAACCAAACTTTAGATAGATTGCTAAGAATTATACTAACAGCAACAACTATAATAAGAACTCATCTTTACATTATGTTTTTCTCCACTAATGTCAAGTGGTGCAGTGCAAAGAGTGCTGGATTTGGAGTTAGAGAATCTGGATTCAAATCCTGGCTCTGCCATTCCATGGCTTGTGTGATCTTGGGTAAGTTATGTTACTTCTCTAGGAATCTGTTTCCTCATCTTTAATATTAAGGAGTTGGACTAGAAAACCGATGTAAAATTCTTTCTAGCTCTGCCTTTATCTTTCTCCATGCCTCTATATAATATGAAAGTATAATAGCATTCCCTGTGATCTGGGAAATTTCAAGCTGAAAAAGACTTCAAATAGTTGTGTCTGGCATCCAAGAGCCAACCTTGCTCAGTACAGGGGAAGGAAGGCCAGGAAGTTGGCCACCAGGCAATAATCTTCTTTTTGGTCACAGACACTTATAAAGATTGTTAATTAAGGTGAAGTGGAGGTTGTGAGCTGCATTAGATAGTGGAAATCCTCACTGATGAAACCACAGATCCATGGGGTCTTGAGTAGAAAATGACTTAGAGTGTCCAGAGAGCTCTATCATTTCAATGAACTTCATTATTTCATTTGATCCTTATATTAACTGTGAAGTAAATGTACAATTATTATAATTCTCATTTTACAGAAGAGGAAACTGAGGCACAGAGAGGAAAGTGATTTGAACAAGGTCACATAGTCAATAAGTGGCAGATAGGAGGGTTAGCCTGATGAGTCTTGACTCTTATTAGTCCAGGGCTTTTCCTCTCAGGGGTGGGATATTTCTAAGGGAAAAGAAGGATGGGGAGAGAGAAGGATGGAAAACTCTGCTGGTAATTAGTCAATTAAACCAGATTCTTTTCTTTGGTCTTTCTTAAATTATTTCATCTCCAGCCTGATAGCCACTTTCTAATTCTCCTCCAAATGGAATGTAGCCCAAATTCTCAGTAGACCTTAGTTTCCTGCCTACTAGGTATCAAGGCATGGGATGGTGGCTCCAGGCAAGGCACATGGCATAGTTGACTGGGATTCGGGGACTGAAAGGTTTCTGTCCCACCTTTACCACTTATCTGCATTGTGTCTTTACATCTGTAACATGAGGGGTCTGGATTAGATGAACTTCCAGTTCTGATAGTCTATATTCTAAGTTTCCATTCCATTCTCACATTGTCTTCTAAGGTTCCTTTTAGCTCTGCAATTCTATGTTCTAAGGTTCTTTTCAGCTCCAACATTTTGTGTTCCCTTTTTCAAAATCATTTCTAGCTTAGCTCTTCTATGCTCCATGTTCTAAAGTTTCTTCCAGTTTTCTATAATATTCTTCCTCTCTCTCATTAATAGTTGCAATTCTATTCAGACTTATTAATGATGATAATCAGTATCTCCATCTCTCTTAGGTAGATATATCAAGAAGTGCCCTCTTTAGTTTTATTGAAGTGCTAAGCTCTGCTAGTACCATGGTGATTTGACCACCAAATAACTTGAGTTGGGATAACAGCATAATCTTGAATTTCTGGAGCCTTAGGTGCCCTATAGAGCTTTCTGTTCTAGAGAAACAGAAAACAGAAATAGAAACAGTGTAGAGAAACCATTCAAGTTGTTTTTTTTCCTTGTCAAAACGAAGTTCAAAGTCAGGGATTTTCTAGCAGGCAAATATGTATAATAAAGGCAGGACTTCTGGAATGAGGAAAAATGGAGGGCTATATCCCAGCTTTTTTGTTCTGACTTCCAGTTTCATTTGTATGCTAATCAACAAGGCTCTTGGAAGTAAGGTTCACATCTGCACCCCAGCCTCTACACAACTTTTGCTATTTTCTTTTTTTGCACTTTTTAATTTAATTATTTTATTTGTTTTCAGTGAACTTTAGCTGTTTTCAAAATAGATTTTTGGGACACAAGTCTGGGACCATGGCTTTTAAATCAGCACCAGACAAAGGACTTTCGTTGTTCATTTGTTTTTCCGTTGTGTCAGACTCTTTGTGACTCTATTTGGGATTTTCTTGGCAAAGCTACTGGAGTAGTTTGCCATTTCCTTCTCCAGCTCCTTTTACTGATGAGGAAACTGAGGTAAACAGGGTTACACAGCTTACTAAATGTCTGAGGCCAGATTTGAATTCCAGAACATGAGTCTTCCTATCTCCATGCCCTGCATTGTTTCTACTGTGCCACTTTCGTCCCCTTGACAAAGAACTATCAAAAGAATAGATTTAATTTTAACTTGGAGTGTTTGACTGGTTTTTGTTCCTCTTTTGGTCAGATGTGGTACATCACAATCTTGTCTACACACCAAAAAAAAATGTCAACCTCCCCTTTTCAGAGAGAGGTTTTTAAATCACCAGATTTTGGTGAATGGAAATAGTTACAGATAACTCTGAAAAGCTGAAGCCCAGTGATGACACTCAAATGAGACAGAGAGCAAAAGATCATGTTGATGGGGTACAAGCCCAAGGCAAGACTCCTTTTCCCTTGGATTGAAAGGGCTATTGTTCCATTTGTCTGAAGGACTCTCGAAAAGTCTGGCCTTGGTGGGGGGAGAGGGGGGGAGGCGCTCCTTGGATTCCCCTTCCATTTCTCTCAACCCAGATACTCCCTATCTTATTGAAACCCTGTTGTCCAGACTGTTTAGCATTCTTTTGATATTCCTTCCTTTGATCCTATTACTGGCCACTCCCATCAGGATCCTCCCTGGGTCTGATCTATCAAGACCATCCCTGGGACCAGAGACTGCTTGGTTACACCTGGATTCATCCCTCAATCTTTTTTGATATTTAAGTTCCATCTCACCTCCTTGAAGACACTCAGATTCAATCCAGCTCTGACTCTGCCTAGCTGAGATTCTATGTGGTCTGCTTGTTACAAGTGCTTAGGCTCCTTAAGAGCCAACCCAGTATGGTTAATCTTTAATACACTTTGTTTTTCTTTGGCTTTAAGAAGGCTTACATCGAATTCATTCAAGCAGGACTCGGCATGTTGGTATTTTGGGGTCCCCACCACCCCAAACCCCAACAGTATCACCAGCCATTGGTAGCTCTGTAGACTACAGGTATGGGTTGTCCCAGCCACAAATGTATCGATGTCACATATGTCTGCATGTATGCCCTTAATACGTTTCTTCCTCCATTGATGGTGTGTGAGTGGTATATCCTATGTCTATGTAGAGTGAAATGGTGGACAGCTTTCATCTATTTGCAATGTTTTTTGATTGAATATCTTTCATTCTGAACTAATGTGTCCTTGGGTTGGCTGGCAAAAGCAAACACATTGGTGGGGGCTCATGGGTTATGTTTTTGAGTGGGTATTGACTCACAGAGTACTTCAAACCTAGCTTAGCTTTTCTGGGGTCCTATGTATGAGGTTGTGCCTCAAATGCTAAAAAAGCAAGTCTATTTCTATGGGGAATATTTAACCTAGAATGATAATTATACAGAGACAGTTAAGAGTTTTTACATTTTATTTTCCTTTCTACAAAAACCCTCAACCCCCTGTTCTGGAACACTGTCCCCCAAATTTGCATAAAACCCTTCTTAGCATCTCCCTAGCAACAGCTACAGCTCATCTCCAATAGTTTTGGCCCTGCTTCTCCAGAGAAGGGCCCCATCCTAACAAGCTGCTTGGAGGAAGGGTCTCTTCCAAAATAGCACTTTTAAATAGCTAGTTTCTAAAGGGAAATTTAAATTCATTTAATCAGAGTAACTCACCCTACTGGGAGTTGAATCTTTCCTTAGATCACAAATAGACAAAGCATTTATTAAATACTTACTATATGCTTTGCAATGAGCTCAGCACTGGGGATATAAATAAATAAATAAAAAGACATTCCCTTCTCTTGAGGAGCTTATATTCTCTTTAGGGTAAGGGCATCATTGGTGCAAAGGCTACTGAAGAGGAGGTAGAGACTTCCAGAGAGTAAGGAATAGTCAGAGTAAAGCCAAGATAGCTTGGACACCATTTTCTTATGAAATGGTGGTCCCAGCTGGGGATTTATCAATCAGTAGAGAAGGGGGCACCTTCAGTTTTCAAAACTAAATGAATTCTTAGGACACAGAAATCAGAATATCAGAGCTGGATAAGTTCTCAGAGGGTAGGAAGTTGGACTGGATGCCTTCTATGTCTCTTCCAGCTCTGCAATTCTAGGAAAGGAGTAGGGGATTAAGCATTTTGATGTCTTATCCTTTTTTTTTTTAAACCTAGCTCTTTCTTTCCACATGAATCGTTCTGGTTTGTGACTGCCTCTTATCCTTGAATACAGATTTGTCAAAACACCATCTGGACCTTCCAAGGGGGATCCGCAGATTTTTGGCAAAGTTGTTTTGAATTGAACATTCCTGACGTAATAGGCAGGACTCCAAGGATGTCCCTAGCACTGGAAGCAGGTGACAGGTGCCTGCCTGGACTTGGAATGGGATTTTGAGACATGGTTCCTTTCTTGGTTTGGCTATGATTAGGTAGGGATAGGAGAAGGAAGAGTTTTATATAATAATACCAGTTCTTATTTCTATAACATTTTAAGGTTTACAAAACCTTTTCCTCAAAGCAGTCTTATGAGGAAGGTAGTGAAAAAATAGTTATCCCTACTCCACAAATGAGAAAACTGAGTCTCAGAGAGGAATTTGATCAGTCAAACAGTTAAAATCAGGGTGAAACCAGGACTCAAAGTCAGATCTTCTGACTTAAATTCAGAGCTTTTTCTACCACACCACAGCTGCCTGGGAGTCTCTTGTGGTAAGCTCATACTTGCCTTAGCATATCTACAATGGGCACCTGCTATAAAGGAGATTCCTGTTCAGATATGGATTGGAATAGATAACTTCTCACGTCCTTTCTGAGCCTAATAGCTGAAGATTCAACGATTCTATAGTAAGTTTCACAAATAGAAGCGAAGGGTTGGCTTTTATCTCATTCAGAGGACGAAGGGGGATAAAAATGAAATTGGGAGAAGGGCCTAATGGGTTGTTGGAACAGCCCTGGAAAATTAAAGCAGCTCTTTTATCACTTGGGAATCCATCCCCTATAATGACTTTATTCTAAAGTCTAATCTCAATACACATTATAGTTTCCTTGTTCAAGAGGTTTTATCTCACTGAACAGCCTGTCTACCTTTTTTTTAAAGTTCCTGTTCTTGTGTAGCATGTGATATCTCACCCTTCTTATATGTGGATCTACAGAAAAACTACTCCAGGTCTGAGGCATTCTGTGGATCAACATCCACTCAAAATCCATAGTGCACAAACCCTCAACAATGTGTTTGCTTTTACGAGCCAAACATTTTTCAGTCATGTCTGACTCTTTGTGACCCCATTTAAAGTTTTCTTAGAAAGATACTGGAATGGTATGCCATTACTTTTCCAGCTCATTTTACAGATGAGGAAACTGAGACAAACAGGATTTGGTGACTTGCCCAAGGTGACAGCTAGTAATAATCTGAGACTGGATTTGAACTCAAGAAGAGGAATCTTTCTGACTCCAGGCCTGGTGTTCTTATCTACTGTGCCACCTAGCTGCCCTAGTCAAACATCAGTTAAAAGAAGATATTAATCAAATGATAGAATGAAGTGATAAGAAAAGATCTTCCCTATTTATAGACTGAATACTTTTTTCCCTAAGTGGGAGAGGTCACACATGTACAGAATATGTATAGCTAGGAAACATTCACAAAAAAGGCAGGAGTAAAGGTATGTTCATGGCCAGGGCAGCTTATGTCAGTATTACAGAGCTGCCAGCATCCACTGATGATGTCATTGTGCAGTCTTCTGCTACTGTCTTGTCCCTGCTATCTACACATCACATCCTTTCTGCTGTATCAATCTCTGCTCTGTTGGAAGGTTTATGATAGGCACCTTGACTAGTCTTATGTTTGGTGCCATCCTCTAAGCTTCAGCTATTTGGAATGTTTATGAATTTATTTTTTATCTCTACTACCATCTATTGTCCTGCGGTACCTAGAAAGCCTCTCCCTGACAAGGATAGCTTTGTCTCTTTTAGTGTATAGCTATGAGACATCACCACCAAAAAAAAAACCCAAAACAAAACAAAACAAAACAAAAAGTCATGGGCTAAACAATACCTTTGGTTTTACTTATCTTGTTTTTTTCTTCTGGTGCAGTTTTAAGGTCTTTTAGTCCTAAAAGATAATCTTATGGGAATATTTCTTTTAACTTTTGATTCCTGATTGGACTCTACCTCCATCCCCCAAATCTATAAGGCCTGTATTTCAGCTTAGGTTATGGGATTCCCTTTGCTCTCCTTCTCCATTTCCATTCAATTAAAATGAAGGACAAAAACAAAAACTAGATGAAAAACGAAGAATGCCAGAATGCCTGCTTTACTTTTTTGTGCTCAGTACATAGACATGTCAGTGATTTTTATGTTGGCTTTAGAATAACACATTTCATTGTTCTTGTGATTAGATTTTATGGATGCTAGTGAATTAAGAAGCTTTTATCAAGGGCTTATTATATGGCACACACTGCAAAGCTCTGGGTATACATACGTACATACATATATATATATATTTGTGTATGTGTGTGGGTAATAAATAGTCCTTGCCCTTAAGGAGTGGATGTTTTAATAGGGGAGGAGACAACATGCAAATAACTAGGCACATATAGAATATATCAGAACAGATGGAAGGTAATCTGAAAAGGGAAGGCATTCGTAGTTGAGAGGACTAGGAAAAGTCTCCTGAGGAGCATGGACTTTGAGCTGACTTATAGGAAACCAAGGAAGCTAAGAGGCAGAGATGAGATAAATGAGTATTCCAGGGGTGGAGGACAGCTGGTACAAAGACTTGGAGACAAAAGATGGAATGTCATGTTTGAGGAACTGCCGAAGTAGACCAGAATAATTGTATCATAGAGTTTGTGGTCAGGTAGGTGGTTCCATTGTGCTGGGCCTAGAGTCAAGAAGACTCATTTTTCTGAGTTCAAATGTGATCTCAGCTGAACCAGGATAACACTGAACACAGTAGGAGCAACATTGCTTGATGATGAACTATTACTGACTTAGCACTTCTCAGCAAGACAATGATCCAAGACAATTCCAAAAGACTCATGATAGAAAATGCTATCCACATATAGAGGAAGAATTAATTGAGTCTGAATGTAGGTCAAAGCACACTATTTTCATTTTATATTTTATAGATTTTTCCTTTTGTTTTGTTTCTTCTTTCATAACATGATTAACATGGAAATGATCAAATCTCATGAAGGCGGAAGAGGGAAGGAGGGAGAAAATTTAGAACTCAAAATTTTGCTAAAAATTGGTTTTTGCATACAAAAACCAAAACATTATTAAAATAAATATGGCCTCAGACACTTTCTAGTTGTGTGACTGTGAGCAAGTCACTTTAATCATGTTTGCCTCAGTTTCCTCAACTGTAAAATGAGCTGTAGAAGGAAATGGCAAACCACATCAGTATCTTTGCCCAGAAAACTCCAATGAGACCATGAAAAGTAGGATATGACTGAATAACAACCGAGTTTGTGAAAAAGAGTAAAGTATAAGAGGGCTGGAATGGTAGAAAGGGATCAAGTTATAAAGAGCTTTAAATGCCAAATAGAGGCTTTGATATTTCATCTTCAAAATAATGGAGAATCACAGGGCTTACTGAGCAGGGGAATGACATGGTCAGACATGTAGTTCAGAAAAAAATCACTTTGATAGTTGAGTGGAGGATGGCTTAGAGTAGACAGTGAGGTAAGGAGATCAGTTTGAAGGCTATTTCAGGAGTCCAGGTGAGAGGTTATGAGGGCCTGAACTGGGGTTGTGGCTGTAAATAGAAAGAACAGAACAAGTCCTAGAACTGTTGTAAAGATTTGGCAATAGATTATTGTGGAATAGAATGAATGTAAAGAGACAAAGAACAGAGGCCACATTTATGGGACACATTTTGGCGCAGATGGGGAAGTCCTCAAGCTTCCCTTCTCTAGAGGTTTACAGTGTAAAATACCTTTCTTACAGGAAAGGGGGTCCAAATCATCTGGTTAATGCCACCTCCTCCCTTTTTAAGGGGGAATAGGAAAGGTTTCTCATAGAAGACTATATTTTATTATTTTACCCACTCTTTAGATAGTATTTTGCTTTTTCCCCATTTGCATATCAAGAAAGTTTTTAGTGTTCATTTTTACAAGATTTTGAGTTGAGTTTTTTTTCCTTCCCTTCCCTCTTCTGCAAATGGTAGGCAGTTTGATATAGCTTACACATGTGCTATCATGTGAAACACATTTCTATATTTGTCACAGTTGTGGAAGAAGAAACAGATCAAAAGGGAAAAAAAAAACCATGAGAAAGAATAAAGTAAGGGAAAAAAATACACTTTGATCTGCATTCAGAGTCCATCAGTTCTTTTTCTGGATACAAATAACATTTTCCTTTGTGAGTCTTTCATACTTGTCTTGGATCATTGTGCTGCTGAGAAGAGCTGAGTCATTCATGGTTGATCATCATGCAATGTTGCTGATATTGTGTATAATGTTTTCCTGATTCTGCTCATTTCACTTTACATCAGTTCAGACAAATCTTTCCAGGTTTTTCTGAAATCTGAATGTTCATTATTTCTTATTGCACAACAGTATTCTGTTATATTTATATACCACAGCTTGTTCAACCATTTCCCAATTGATGGACATCCCTTCAATTTCCAAAAGTTTTGCCATCATGCAAAGGGCTGCTATAAATATTTTTGCACAGGAAGGTCCTTTTCCTTTTTTTATTATCTCTTTGGGATATAGACCTAGCAGTGGTCTAGATCAAAGCACATGCACAGTTTTATAGCCCTTTGGGCATAGTTCCAAATTGCTCTCCAGAATGGTTGGATCAGTTAACATCTCCACCAACAGTGCATTAATGTCCCAATTTTCTCACATCCTCTTCAACATTTATCATTTCCCTTTTTTTTTTGTCATGTTAACTAATCTTATTGGTGTGAGGTGGTAAATCAGAATTATTTTAATTTGCATTTCTCTAATCAAAAGTGACTTAGAGCACTTCTTCATATGACTATAAATATTTATTTCTTTATCTGAAAACTGCCTGTTCATATCCTTTGACCATTTATCAATTGAGGAATGGCTTCTATTCTCATACATTTGACTCAGTTCTCTATATATTTGAGAAATGAGACCTTTATTAGAGATACTTGCTGTTAAGATTCTTTCCCAGTTTTCTGTTTTTTTTATGTGTTTTTTTTTTTACAAAAGTCTTTTAATTTAATACAATAATTCTACATCTCATAATGCTCTCTATCTCTTATTTGGTCATGAATTCTTCCCTTCTCCATACATCTGACAGGTGAACTATTCCTTGTTCGTCTAATTTGATCACCTATCTCCCACTCTCCCGTCTTCTCCTCTACTGAAATAGATTTTTTGAGCCTCTTAATGTAAGAGAGTTTACCCCATTTTATCCCTCCCTTCTTTCTGCACCCGTTTTGTTCCTCTTCCTCATTGGTTTATTTTTTATGTCATTCTCTCAAATTTACCTTGTACCTGTGTTCTCTGTCTCTGTCTCTCTCTGTCTCTGTCTCTCTCTCTGTCTCTCTCTCTCTGTCTCTCTCTCTGTCTCTCTCTCTCTCTCTCTATTTCTCTCTCTCTCTCTCTCTCTCTCTCTATATATATATATATATGTGTATGTATTCCTTCTACCTGTACTATTAGTGATACAATTCTTTAGAATTACAAATATCATCTTCCCTTTTAGGGTTGTAAACAGTTTAGCTTTATTGAATCCCTTATGTTTCTTTTACCTTTTTACCTACTTATGCTTCTCTTGGGTCTTGATATTCGAGTCAAATTCTTGGTTTAGTTTTGGTCTTCTTATGGAGGCTTGAAATCCTTCTATTTAATTGAATGCCTATTTTTTTTCCCTTGATGTATTATGCTTAATTTTTCTGGGTGATTCTTGGTTGTAGTCCAAGCTCTTTTGCTCTCTCAGAATAATGTTCCATGACCTCTGATTCTTTAATGTTGCAACTGCCAAGTCTTGTGTAATGTTGACTGTGACTCCCCAATATTTGAATTGTTTCTTTCTGGCCACTTGTAGTATTTTTTCCTTGACCTGATAGCTCTGAAATTTGGGATAATGTTCCTTGGGTTTTTTTTAAAATCTCTTTCTGGAGGTGATTGGTAGATTTTTTCAATGCCTATTTTGCCCTCTGGTTCCAGACATTAGAGAGGTTTTCCTTGATAATTTCTTGAAAGATGCTGTTCAGGTTCTCCTTTTAATTATGACTTTCAGGTAGTCCAAAGATTCTGACATTGTCTCTCCTGGATCTATTTTTCAGGTCAGTTGTTTTTCCTATGAGGTAGCTAACATTTTCTTCCATTTTTTTCATTCTTTTGAATTTGTTTAATTGATTCACTATGTCTCATAGAATCATTGGCTTCCACTTGCCCAATTTTAACTTTTAAGGTGTTGCTTTCCTCTGTCAGCTTTTGTATTTTCTTTTTCATTTGGCCAATTGTAAGGAGTTGTTTTCTTCAATGGATCTCTTTTTCCATTTGACCAGTTCTACTTTTTAATTAGTTTTCCAGACTGTTGAGTCTTTTTTCATAATTCTCTTGCATCACTCTCATTTCTTTTCTCCATTTTCCTCTACCTCTCTTATACGATTTCTTAAGCTCCTCTTTGAGCTCTTCTATGAGTTCTTTTTGTGTTTTCCTTTGGTGTTTTGACCATAGATGTTTTGACACTATTATCCTCTTCTGAGTTTGTGTCTTGCTCTTCCCTGTCACTATAATAACTTTCTGTGGTCAAAACCAACTTTTTCGGTTGGTTTTGCTCATATTTTTTTGACCTTTTCCCTTTCTTTTAAATTTTAATTCTGCTCCTAGGGTAGAAGACTTCTTGTGCAAGTGCCTGCAGACCCTGGCTATTTACCTGGTGCTGCACTGATGCTTCCCTGAGGTCCATGGGGGCTTTTCTTATCTGGAGCAGTGCTGAAGGAGTGGGGTAGAGAGTTGGCTGGCACTGCTGGAAGTTGTAGGGGTCTAGCAACTTAATTGGTATTGAGCTGGGGTTCTAATGGTGGCATTTAGAGTATACAAGGCCTGGTAGGTTGTTTCTGCATTTCTTTGGGGCTACATTAAAGCAGTAGTCTGGCCTCTGGAGGCTGCCTGTTTCCCTGGGGCTACACTGAAGTGTCTTGGGACAATTGTGACTGGAGGCTGCCTGTTTGCTTAGGCACCTGCAGAGTTGATATCTGCCTGTTTGCCTGATTCTGAGTTGAAGAACTTGGAGGTTTGGCTGCTGAAGGACACCTATCTGTCTGGGACTCACTAAAGCATGTGGTAGATCTCAGAGCTACAGTCTGCCTGACTATGCTAAGGCACATGGGGGGGTCTTAGTGTTGACATTTGCTTGATCCACCACACTGGGGCTCAGGATCTCCCACTGGATTGCTGAGGTGGAGCTTGCTACTGGCTTGCTGGAATATTTCCTATACTGTACTGCAATCTTCTTTTACCTGAGTGAGATGGATCTTTCTTGCCAATTCTCCGAGTTTCTTGGGCTAAAAGATTGTTTCACCTCACCTTTTTGCTGGTTCTGTTTTTCCAGCATTTGTTTTGGGATTCTATTTTGGTGGTTGTTTGGAGGTGAATATGGGAGACTTAAAGGGATTTATTGCTTCTTTCATCATCTTGGCTCCCGGAAATCAGAAGCTGGTTAATGTCTTTTGTAAGTATTCTCATTTACAGTTGAGCAATCAGTTAAAAGACCTCTCTTCTTTACATGGCAAATAGATAGGAAATAATACTTATGTATGCCCCGAAGTCCATATGGGTGGACTTGACCACTTGACCAGTCTCTTATATCATTATCACTTTTTATCTTCTCATCTTTTGTGATGGGAGTTCAGATAAAAATTATCTGAGAATTAATGATCCTGCAATTGTTCTTTTATTTTTCCTTTTTTTAAATGTCCTCTGGACTATTGCATATTTGCTAAATGGACTGTTTTATAGTTAGATAAGAGTTTTAGAATGTAAGCTCATCTTCAGTAGACCCATTGAAAGCATATTTGGGATAATTTTAGAGCAGACAGTAAGACTGTATGGGGTATTCAAGAAGGACTAGCACCTTTGATATGAGTGCTTCCTGTAGCATCAACACAGCATTCATAGAGCCTATGGCAGCCATATATATCTCAGTGCAATTCTGAATCACAAAATACAGCAGATTCTCCACATGGCAGACAGAACCAAAACATGCAGACACCAGAAAGCCAAATCCATCATAATCTATACATACTAACAATGCAGAGGACAACACCATCCCCAAGCTGTCCCCCTGCTAGGTTTCCCATAAACCAGCTCTAGTAAAGAAATCACAAGCAGGCCCTCTTAAACAAAATCACAAACAAGCTGTTTCACTCATGCCAGCCAGCTGCCTGCATCCTTCCCAGCTCTGATTGCTCTCATGACTAACTTCCTCTCAGCTCTGCTCTAGCTCCTCCTCTTCTTGTTCCACCCCTCCTATTCCACCCATTCAGCAAACTCCTCCCACTACAGGCTCCATATGTCTCAGACTTCCTTGTGATCCCGGCAGGTCACATGGGCCTATTAATGAATGGGAAAGATCTTCCCATTTAAATTGCCATTACACTTGCTCAGCCTTTTTAGGTCTGGTCATCCTCCTTTGGTATCTGTCACCCAACTCTCACCTGTGGCTCCAAAAAGTTGTAGCATGTGTGGTGGTCACACCCCAATAAAACTGTCTCAGCAGATGAGTTAAACCAGGTTGAGGGTAACTGACAATCCTCAAACCCACTGATGAATTAGGGGAGTGTGTAACCCAAGCATGTGAAGATTTCCTTCCCCCTGAGGAATGGGTGGATGAAACTAATTTGTTCCAATGTTCATGAAGGCAGCTGAAGCAGGTGCTGTGGACTGCTTAGAGCTTGGTCAGACATTGAAGATACCAAGATCACACACTGTATGCTGGGCCATTGCCACTAGACTTTGATGACTGGAAGAGAAAGTGAAGTTGATGACTTTATTCAACTCTACCCTCCTTAGATCCAGTTCTTGTGCAAGTCAAGACATCACCTTGTGATGTCATCAGTCATCTTCAAAATGAAGGACAAACAACAACTTAGTAGCAGACAGGATGATGTGCACCTGGCCCTGTTCCTACATGGTTTGAATTGATTATTATTACTATTATTATTTTCCTCTCTTCTGCTCTTATTGCAGCTGTGGCTCCAGACTCCAACCTGGACTGAAAATGTCAAACCATTCTACTTAACACTCTCTGGGACTATACTGCCCCTATTCGCCTGAGCTACTGTCACTCCACCCTACATCTCTGGTTACCCTCTTCCCAATCTTTCTAGTGCTTTCCCTGAGAACTGTGACCAAATCATCACTACCATTGACTCTTGAAAGGATGTATCAGTGGGCTGCTATATTGTTCGTACTACCATCTTTGTGATTTTCCAGTCTTCCCATCAGACTATAAGCTCTTTGAGTACTGGGACCATCTCATTTTTCTATTTTTATCTACCACTTAATAAAAGTCTTTCATTAAGTCTTGTTATTGCAATTACTATATTTATAATCAATTTTATTTTGTGAAAGCATAAAGGAATAATGTATAGAGGACCAACTTTGGAGTCAGGAAAACCTGAGTTCAAATCCCACCTCTGAAACATATTAGCTATATGACTATGGGCAAGTCACTTAACATCTCAGGGATCCAGTCAATTCTCAAAGAATTCAAGTTGTCCATAATGCTCCTCTGCATTAGTGGAAACAATTCCCAAACTCAAAAGATATCTGTTAAAAGATTTTTTTGTGTGGTCTGAATCCAGTTTTTTTTTTTGGTGGGGGGGGGTTTAGCATAACAATACATCCATTTAATTTCAGCTTAATTAATATTTCCATTTATATATATTTAATTGAATACTAATGAGAACCTGGTAATTCTTAGACTTATAACTCAAACAATGTTAGGTCTGGAATGGACCTTAGAACATAGAAAAAGAACATTAGAGCTGAAAGAGTTTATTGTAATAACCTCTTAACTGATCTTCTTGACTCTATCCTCTCTCCTTTCTGATCCATCCTTCACACAGCTGCCAAAAATAATCTTCCTTATGCACAAGAGCTAAAACATAATATGTAAAATCTGAGAAGTGGAAGGTCTTTTAGAGTTTAGCATACTAGAGCTGGAAGACAGAATTATGCTAACCTCCTAACTGGAATCCTAGCATCTCTTCTTCCAGTCCATTCTTCACACAGAATTTCAGAATAATCTTCCCAATGCACATATTTGACTACTACAACTCCTCTCTTCAGTAATTTTCACTTGTTTCCTGTTGCATAAAGGAAAAGCGAAAACTGCCTAACCTGGCAATTAAATTGCTCCACAAGTTAACTCCAACCTATCGTTCCAAGCTTATTTCAAATTATTTCTCTTCACAATTCAAAATTCCAAACAGATTGGACTATTAGTTTTCTTTAAAATTAACATGCTTCTCCCTCCTTAATGAATGCTTGTAGACCCCCCATACTTAAAATGTACTTCCTCTTTATCTTTGCCTTCCACCTGTCACATCTGTAACATCATCTTTGACCTTCTTTAATTCCCACTAGCTTTGAGATGAGTTCTCAGAGGGTGGATGACTACTTCTCTCAGGGTTCTAGAGCTAACCCTTAGAGGTGGTGGTTTCTCATGTAAGTTTCATTAAATCTCACATAAAAGGTTCCTACATATTTATTTGAGCATGTAGGATTGAATTTATAAATGACTTGATTGCCAGCTTATAACAAATATTTAAGATTTGGTACATGTGAAGCAAAGGGGTTGACTCCCTGATAACTTAATGCAGACAGTCCTTTTCTTTCTCCCAGTAGTCTCTACTGAATTCACTTTGAGGTCAAGTGTCACAATGGAGGAGCTGCTCCCTTGTTCAGTTGGGCTAACTCTTTTCAGGATGTAGTGTCATGGCTGAGAGTTCATTCGACTGCTAGATTGGGTCAAGCAGATATCTCCTCAGGGCTGGCTTCTCTCTAGACCCAACTACTGCTAGAGCTACAGGTTCTGATGTTCTCTGCTATCAGTAAGGTAGGATGTGTCTCCAGAAACTCCTTTATCTTAGATTAGGCAAGAATAAACACAAAGAGACAAAATAAAGAGAGGTGCCATGCATTTACCACATGGTGGTCACATGGGAAATAGGGTTCCCTGCCTCCTTCTGCCCCCAGCAACAATACTCATTTAAAGGTCACCAGGTAAGCTAGATCTCCCTTTGAACTTTCTATATGCATGGTCAGTTTCGCCTCTGTCATCAGTCCTTTTTCTGAAGCCAGTTACACAAATTCTCCTCACCACAATGACCCTCAATCTCTCTTGTCAGGAAGAATGCTCACCCAATCTCCATTACTGGATTGACAGTAAGTGGAAAATGGTGCCCTTGGCCCTTATTGGCCAATCCTCCATTGTTGTGGTTGTTCAACTGTTTTTCAGTCCAACTCTTCATGACTCCTTTGGATTTACTTTTTGTGTGTGAAGATAATGTAGTGCTTTGCCCTTTCCTTCTCTAGTTTATTTTACAGATGAAGAAACTGAGGCAAACAGGGTTAAATGACTTATCCAGGGTCACACAGCTAGTAAGTGTCTGAGGCTGGATTTGAACTCAGGAAGATGTCTTCCTTATTCCAGGCCCAGCACTCTATCTCCTGTGCCATCTAGCTGCCCAATCCTCTATTTTTTTTTGTTTGTGGTAATTTTGCGTATAGTCTGTATATATAAAGGTGAGTTGCCTTTGGTGAATTTCTGAGGAACGAATGGAATGTTAGAGGGCACGAATGACAGTTGTGCAAATTGGATAGGTATGGGTAGGTTGTGGTCTATATCATTAGAAGGGAACTTCCAAATCAATGAAATCTCAGATTCAGGTATTGAATACATTTTATACTTCTTTGTCTGTGTATATCCTATAATCTCTTCATAGAATATAATCTTCTCTAGGGTAGGGACTGTCTAAATTTTTTTTCTTTGCAATCCCAATGCCTAGTATGCTGCTGGTCACATAGAAGACAGTAAATACTTATTGAAATGAATTGGATTGGATTGAATGGAACTGAATTGTTATTTCTGGTGAAGCTTTCCTTTAACTTTTCATGAACAGTAACTGATTTAGTTACTAATTTGATAGTGTGTGCAATATTTGATATTGCAATATCTTTTCCTTCTCAAATTTTCCTAAAATACCTTGTCTGGATTTCTCTTTTGCAGGCATAATCCATCACTTTAGAATGTGTAATTTGGGTGTGTGTTATTTCCCTCTAGTAGATTATAAGGTACTCGAGGGCAGGAACTATGTCATTCTTTTCATCTTTGTATGAGTAGTGCTTAGGTCAGTGCCTTGCTCGTAGAACTTAGTGCTTAAAAATGCTTGTTGAATTAAATGTACCATAGAACACAGAAAATAGAATATCAGCTCTGGAACAGAATCTAAGTTTCTTCTTTGGGGTCTCTGGAAATGTGATAAAAGGGTGGGCTGGTGATGGAATGTAGCATTTATAGGACTGTTCTGCCCTCTAGTGGAATGCCATCTAACACACTGGAAACCATCACTAGACAAACTTTTAGAGCTTGGTTAGTCTAAGAGTCTGAAACTGAGTCTCAGAGATGGGAAGAGATGTATCTGAGGTCACATAGCAAAGCTGGAGGGGGGACTAAGGTCTCTGAATTCACCATCTGGGATCCTTTCTACTGCTGCGTGGTGGTCCATACTCTTAACTTCTTGTTTCCTCAATTTCTTCATGTATCAAACATTATACATATATATTAATATTTCCATTAATGTATAGATTTAAGTGAATACTAATGAGAATCTGGTAATTCTTAGACTTTTATAGGTCAAGCAATGTGAGAGCTGGAATGGACCTTAGAACCTAGAAAAAGAATATTAGAGCTAAAAGGAACTATTGTAATTGCCTCCTAACTGATCTTGATTCCATTGTCTCTCGATCCCTGACACAACTCCTTTCTAGAGTTATTATGGGGGTTATTGTTGTGTGTCCATCCTCGATGAGGACCATGACATCAGCAGGGTGATGGCATGACTTGCAAGTGAATTGGATTTAAGTGAGGGAGGGCTGTGCAAAGTCACCAGCCTCACTCTCTCCTCCAGAGCCACCTGAGTCCAGTGATCAGATCATAGATCAGGATGACTGGAGATGGCCCTGGATGCAATGGGAGACCTTGGTCTTATTAAACGAAGGCCTTTCCCAGGTCTCAGTTTGTTTGAGACAATGCCCATTCACTGATTAGATCAGATACTGGATGTGGAGGTACTTTCTAACCTGGATCACATTCCCCGCCCCACCCCAAATACCTAAGGTGATATTGTTAGCATTAAGATTTATGATCAGGTAATATAGTGGAAATAAAAGGGGTCTAATCCAGCCACTGTCACCTGAGAGTTTTATGACAACTTGTTTAACTTCTTGGAGCCTGAGTTTTTGCATACCTTTTTTTTTTAATTTTTTAATTTTTTTTTACCTTTAATACTAGCAGTGAAGGAAATCACTAGTGAGGAAACTCCCGTTACCAATGCAGAGTTGCCCAAGTCTCATGTGCAGAATGTATCAGAGGTAAGACCTGAACCCCATTCTTCTTGACTCTGAGACTAGTTCTGTCACCACTAAAACGAGTTGCCTCTCATCTATAAAATTTTCATAGTACTTTTATACCTAACTCACAAAGATTTTCTGAGAAAACTGGGAGAAGGTTTAGGGTAAGGGAGAAGCATCATCACACCAAGTGAACTGAGAATCTAAGAAGTATTTCCAGATCATTAAAAACAAAACAAATCCACCATTTTACTGATATTTTTGTTTATCAGTCACAGTGATTTCTTGTATTAGCTCCCTATCTCCAGTGCTGAACTCTCCTTTATGATGAAGAAAAAGAATTATGTAAAAACAACTAATTTAGTTACTAATTTGACAGTGTGTGCAATATTTGACCCCTGTAGACTCCTTTTTCTCTTCCAAGATGAGGGCTATGTGTCTTATTATCTGTTCTTCAAGATCAACATCACTCGTAATTTCTCAAAGTTTGGGCCTTTTTTCTTTTTCATTCTCTTCATTTACATTACTGTAGATAATAGGTAGATTGCTCTCATTCAATTTTCTTCATTCTTCATCAGATCTTTTCTGAATTCCTAATAGTCAGTATTTCTCACCATACTGCAATAGTCCATTACCTTAATGTAGCCACAATTTGTTCAGCCAAATTCCATCAATGCTTCTAATTCTTAGCTGAAGTACTGCGATGAGCATTTTGCTATATATGGGGCCTTTTTTCCTGTGTTTGACCTCGTTCGAGAGTTTCTGCAGTATTGAGATTGCTGGATCAAAGTACATAAACAGCTAAGTCTCTTTTCTCTCATAATTAAAATTATTTTGCAGGATGGTTGGATTGATTGCATCAATTACTTTATTGACTTCCTACAGACTCTCTAATAGGGATTCTTTCTGTCCTCAACCCCTACCATTGCCAGTTTTCTGGGGCAGAGATGAAAATTCATCCTTGCTTTAATTTACATTTCTCCTCTCAATGGTTATTTGGAGCTTTTAAAAAAAATATAGTCACTGATAGTTTACAATTTTCCTTTTGAAAACTATTCAAATCTTTTGACCACCTACTTATTGAGGATAGTCCTTGATCTTACACATCTGCACCAATTTTCTACAGAGCTTGAATATCACACTTTAATCAGTGATATTTGACATAAAAACCCCCCTTCCTATTCAAGGTTTTCTCTTCTCAGTCTAGTTTCATTGATTTTGATTGTACAAAGCATTTATTTTTAAGCAATTAAAGTAACCTATTTTTTATTTTGTGATGGCCTCTACTCCTTGTTTAGTTAAGATTGCCTACTACCCCCAATTATAGTTGCGAGAATAAATTCCTTCTAGTGTCTGACTTTTTTGTTTTGTTATAATGTGACTTTTTATATGTGGTTTCTATCTCTATTTGAAATTTATTGTGGGTTACAGTATAAGAGTCTGGTCAAAATTTCTGACAAATCTCTTTCCATTTCCTTAAGATTCTTAAGAGTTTTTGTTGAAAAGGAATTCCTTCCTCCTCTAGTTTGTGTTTTTGGGTTTCTTAAACATGGGGCTATCATTTTTAACTTCTTGTGTATTTTGGTGCCAATTCAGGTACCAATTTCTCAGGTCTCAACTATCTCTGAAAATTTCTCTACTTCTCCCCCAATGACTATAGTCACTTGGGAGGGAATAAATATTTTATTATTATTTTATATAGGTTATAATGACTGGCTGAATTATAGAAGATGAAATATAATAGGGAGAAATATGATTAGAGGATTTAGAGTTGAAAGTGAATTTAGAGACCACTCCATCCAAATCTCTTTTGTACAGATGAAAATATTGAGGCCCCAAAAGAGAAAATGATTTGCTTGAGGACGTGTAGGTAGTAAGGTGCAGATTAGAATTCGAACCCTGATTCCCATTCTTGGGCTCTTTGTGCAACAGTATGAATGTAGAGAAATATACTTGGATTCAAAACATGAATTGCATAAATACAGACTGGGAGAAGTCTAGCTCAAGAGCAGTTTATGTGCAAAAACAAGGGAGTCTGAGTGTACTATAGGCTCTATATGAGGAAGTAATGTGACATGGGATGTAAATAGGTAAATACAGTTTTAGCCTACATGAATAGAAGCATGTTGCATAGAATGAGGTAAGTGGTATTTCTGATGCTCTCTACCTTAATCGGATTATTGCATTCTGTTTTGGATGTTACAGTTTAGGAAGGGTAAATTGTGATATGTCCAGAGCAGATTGACTAGGAGAGAGAGAAAACTGCAGACCACAAAATAATTAGTGTGTAGAGGAGGACACACTCTTGTCTTCAATTATCTGAAGGGCTATTATATGTAAGAGGGATTTGATTTGTTGTGCTTGGCCTTAGAGGACAAAACCAGGAACAGTATGAAGAAATTGGGGGCAGCTAGAGGGTACAGTGGGTGGAGTGCCAGGCCTGGAGTCACGAAGATCTGAGTTCAAATTTGACCTCAGACATTTACTAACTGTGTGACTTGGAGCAAGTTATCTAACTTGTTTGTTTCAGTTTCTTCATCTGTAAAATAGGGATAATGATAGTACCTATTTCCCTGGGTTGTTGTGGGAAAGTAATTTTAAAGTACTTAACATAGTACCTGGCACATATTAAGTGCTATATAAATGCTATTATTGTTATTTTTATTATTAATTATTATATTACAGTGAGGTTGGTTTTAGCTGAATACAAGCCTTACAGAGAGGTTGCCATGGAGTAGTGGAGTAGAGAGCCAGACCAGGAAAAGCTGGTTTAAAACCCTGCCTCTTATTCATCCTTCCTATATGACCCTGAATGATCTCGCAGAGTCCCAGACAATTTTTCCAGGACTCTAAGTTGCATAGGAGTTGCTGATAAGCATTAGTGGAGGGGAATTTACTCACCATTACATTATATTACTTTACAGGTCTTCTATTCTTACCCCCCTCCCCCAAGTTTAACAATTAGAGGTGTTTAAAAATGGAATGAGCCTAGCTCATGAGGTAATATCATCCCCATCCCTGGAGGTCTTCAAGAGAGTCTGATGACTTGGTAGGAATGTTATGGAATGAATGAATGAATGAATGAATGAATGGTATGAATCTTTAGTGAGGAATGAATTGGATTGAAGGAGGTAGAGTGTTACAGTGGAAGACAGCCTAGTCAGGAGACCTTAATTATTGTCCCTTTTTTTTGCCCAACTTTCCTCATCCATGTAATTATGGAGTTGGACTAGGTGATAGCCTGAAACTCACTCTGAGGCTTAACTCTTATGAGTTGAAGACCATTAAGATCCCTTCACACTGACTTCTCTGAGGGACTCCTCTTTGCCTGTATGTCTGGATATAGTCAGCAGAGGGCAGGGCGGCATCACATTCTGCCTCTAGATTCTGACTGCCCTTGACAAATTACACATTGATTACACATTGTGCCAGCACTGAGCCCTCCAGCCTTCACAAGAAATGCTCTCATGGAATAGCTAAGTAGCCTGGCAGAGAGACTGAGAATGGAAAGATTTAGAATGGAAGTGCCCTCCAGACTATCAGTGTTGTTTCACCAGCCATCAATGAGAAGAAAAATCTTGTGGAAAAGGGACCCACCTTCATTAACACCACCACCCCAACTGCTACTGTTGTTAGGTGAGCCCAAGAGCCCTGGGAGGGGCAACACCATTCTCCCCCCAGACTACTGGCTCTGCTTTCAGATAGCACTACAGCTATCATCCTGGAAAGCAATTGCCATGGTAATTTGACCTGATGACTGCTTCTGCAGGTGCTGTGCTTGCAGCTACTGAAAAACCTAGGGGGAAAAAGAGTTTTCACCATCAGATCCTTGACATTGTCAAATAGATCAACCAGAAATTGTTATGATTTTATCAGTGGAAATGACGAGTGAATATGCATTATCATCTGCTATGCTTTTGTGTCCCACGAACCAGAAGGGCGATCTGACTTAGAGCTAGAACCTTTTCTATGTGTTATTTCCCACATCAGAATGGGAGCTCTTTGAAAACAGGGACTTTTGGTTTTTCCTGTTTGTATTCCCAGTGCTTAGCATAGTGCTTTGTGCATAAGGTTTAAGGAATGTTTTTCATTCATTCATTTCATTCATTGAAATCCTTTGATACAGCCTCTCTACAAATTCATGTGAAAATCAGAGCCAGGCATTGTGGATCAGTGGGGGACTGAATTCCAATTCTTCTACTTATTTGCTCTTTGACCCTGGTCAAATCAATTCAAGTCAACAAACATTTATTTATATAGGTCAACAGCTCCGAGTGGCAAAGTCAAGGAAACGTCTTTGAAGTGTCTCAGAATGACATTTTTAGTTTGCTTCTGTTTTCTCTGCCAAGATGAATGACCTTTGTGCTAGAAATAGAATAAAAAAGTGGCTAACAGTGAGTTGATAAACAAGGCAAGGAAGGAGATGGTGAGATAGTCTCTTGTTGTCCTTGAAGAAATCAAGTTACCTTGCCCAGGAGAACTATATCTTTGAGTAATGAAAGAACTGGCCAGTATGATTGCTGAATCACTGTCAGTAATATACGAAAGATTGTAGCGAAGAAATGAGGTACCATGAAATTGGAGAAGAGCAAATGTCCCAGTTTTTTTTTTTTTTTTTTTTTTTTTTTTTTTTTTACAAAAGACCGGAGAATAGTCTGCAAATTATAGAGTACTGAGCTTGGCTTTGATTCATGAGAAAATCCTAAAATGGATTTTTACAAAGATGGTTGGAAAACATACAGAAAGGGGATCAATGATTACAGGGAGTTAGCATGACTTCATCAAGAATAGGCTACATTAGACTAAATTTATTTCCTTTTTTTGACAGAATTACTAAACTAGAAGATGAGAAAGCTGTCAATATGCTTTACCTAGGTTTAGAAAGGCTTTTGATCAACTATTTCATACTCTCATGGATTCAGATTTAGTTGGGGTGATTGGGCTCAAAAAGTAGACAGTGGTTCAAAACCAAAGTGGTAGGAGATCTCCAGTGGAAGATCTGTGCTGGACCCTGTACTGTTCGACATTTTTATCAGTCATTCAGATAATGAGATAGATGACATGCTCATAGAATTTGCAGGTGACACAAAGCTCACATACAGGATGAAAGGGTCAGGATTCAAAAACATTTTGACAGTCTAGAATATTGTACTGAATCTAATAGGATGCAATTTACTTGCTTACAACAATCAACTTCGATCAATTACATACTCAATGAGCATTTTTAAAATAATGCCTGAACATCAGTCACTGTGGTAGGGTCTGGTACTTTTAGGTTTGATGTCAGGAAAAACTTCTTAACAATTCGAGTTGTCCCAAAGTGGAATGGACTACCTTAAGAAATGGAAGGTTCTCTTTTCTTGGAGGTCTTCATGAACAGGTTAGATGACCTCTTGTTGGATATGCTGTAGGGAGAATTTCTTTCAGGTCCATGTGTTGGACCTGTTGGTTACTTTCCCTTCCCAATTTTCAAAGCTGTATGTTTCTGTAATTATCAGTCATCTACTTTTTTTATGGGCCACTATTCTAGATACTGACTGCAATTACAAAGAAAAAAATAAAATGGTCCTTGCTTCAAAAACATATTCTATTTGGGGGAACAGCAGCCATTCAGAAAATTATATTATACATACACATATATGTATATAGACGCATATGTAGACACATACACACACATAAAATGTGTGTATATATGCGTGTGTGTGTGTGTGTGTGTGTGTATATATATATATACATAAAGTATATATATATATTTTATATATATATAAAGTAATTTATATATATATATATATAAAGTATATATATATATTTTATATATATATATAAAGTAATTTTCTGGGGAAGGGAATTATCTACCGCATCTTACCTCCCATACTTCCCAGTATCAGTATAGGTGTCCTATAGCAGGTGGTATTTCTGCTGAGGCTTGAAGGAAGGTAGGAGTTCTAAAAGGGAGAAGTGAGGAAGGTGGGCTCTGTTTGGGGGAACAGCAGTCATTCAGAAAATTATATTATACATACACATACATGTATATAGATGCATATGTACACACATACACACACTTTACAAAGTGTTTGTGCTCACTTTGTTTAGCATCATTTCCTTTGGTCTTCTCCAGTTTCTTTGAATTCTTCATATATCTAATTTCTTATGGCACAATACACCATTACATTTATATATCCCAATTTTTGCTCAGTCATTTGATAATTTGTGAGTACCTGTTTTCCTTCCAGTTCTTTGCTACTACAAAAAAATGCTGTTATAAATGTTTTATATATATGGGATCTCTTTTTCTGTCTTGGACCACCTTGAAATATTGGCTTTTTGGTGGTATCCCTTTGTAGAGTCCCCCTCCTTTTATAAAGGGAGAAAGTGAATCTTAAAAGGAGGTTTCTTGCCAGACCTCTAGTTGTGTAAAATATTGCAGATGTACAGGAAATACAAATACCTACCAAATTTGAGTCCAAACTAAACATGTGAAAATAGATTTGTTGTGTTTTGAGATATTTCTTAAATCTTAACTAAAAATGCTTTTGGAAAATAGATGCTAACAAATCCTGTTAATTTTTTTTTTATGTCATGTTACAGTGAAATAAAAAGGAAGTAAAAAAAGAAAAAAAAAGGGTTGAAGGAGAGTCCTTCATCTATTCCATGTTTTCTACCCCTCTGGGATAATTTCCTCATAAATAAAATGGGAAGAATGTTTCCTGCTGTGATAATAATGATAATAGTTGACATTTTTAAAATAGACTAAAAATAGACTATAATGTTTACAAAATACATTAAGCATATTAACTTATTTGAACCATCTTCTGGGCTAGGTGTTGCAAGTAATTACTCTCATCTTATTGATGATTAACCTAAGGTTTAGAGAGAGGAAGTGACTTTCCCAATGAATATATATTGTAATCCAGATGTCCTGAATACAAAATTTTGTGCTTTTTCTATCACACCACAGTTGTCTTAATTCAAAATCTTCCCTGGAGCTAAATAGGAAAGCTTGCATCTATAGTGGGAGCACTATTTCTAAGGCCCCGTGAATGCATTGGTTGAGATTCTTTTGTGTGACTCTTTGTAAAACTAGGACCTGGGTTCTTCCCTGATTATCGAGGGCCAGAAGCAATTGTTGGGGAGAGGCCACAAAAAGTGGATCCTGTGTTTGAAATCGAGATCTGCAGAGGGGAACCATTACCAGGAAGTGAGACTATATAGGGCTGATCCCTTTCTGTGTGAAGGGACCTCTGTTTGTGGTGCACCACTATTTTCATGAGGGGAAGTTTCTCAGAGAGCAAGGGACCAGTGCTCTCTGTATATGGGTGAATATTATCTGCATTTGACACCTTCCAAATGCACAGCCCTGGCTGTCTCTTCTAGTCACTAAAGAGAAATGAGCCTGTAGTGAGAAAACAGAGAATGTTGGGTACAGAGCATGTGAAGGAGATATCTAGTCTTAGATATTCTCTGTCAGAGCTAGAAGAGACCCCAGAGATCGTTTTACAACTATTAGGACTTAGACCAGAGATGGAGAAGTAAAAGCTGAAAGTCTTAGGCTCAATTCTTCCAAATTTAGAAGGGAGAGCAGCAAACTTTGCCCAGGTGTGGTGGTATGGGTGTGCCTGTGTTGCCAAGTCCATGCCTGAGTCCAAGACTAACTACTTCCCTGGCATTCTTTGTGTCCATGGGTGTTTGTATTGTTAGGGGGAGAGGATGTTGGGGGCCTCAGGACCTTGTGGGAATTTCTCAGCTCATTGAATCTCACTTCCTCATCCTGGTCCTCCTCAATCGCCAAAAATCTTCTTTTTACTTTCTCTTTCAGCCATATGGTGAAGGATGTGGGGGTAGGGCTGTGCTTACAATGTAGTATGTGTGGATGATAACCTTCCAAAGGACCTGGAATGAAGGCAGTTAGAAGTATGCCCAAGTCCACCCTTGTGCACACCCCTCCCTTAACCAGATTTTTGGAAGAAAATGGGATGGGTGTGCAGGTTATTGTTTAAATGGGCAGGATAACCTCAAGGCAGGGTCAAAGACTTAGTTAAGCAGGGTAGAACTTAGAGGGTAGCACTAGGAACAATTCCTGGATGTAGATTTCAGCTTGATAAAAGGAAGGATCTCATAATAATCAGAGCTGTCCAGCAGTGGAATGGTAATGACAGAGTGAGCTTTGTGTTCCTTAAAGAGTTCAAGTGGAAGCAGTATGAACACTTGATGGTGAGGTAGGCAGGATTCAGGATTCATATAAGAATTGGACTTAGCCTCAACGATATCTTTCACATCAAAGATTCTATTATTCTATAGGCATAAATAACTGAGAAAAAATACAGAATGCATCTTTCATGCCCTGCATGCTGTTTTCTACAAAAATAAACTCTTTATTAAAATAATAACATGAATTAGTTAATTACTCATATCACAAGGTGGCTAAACATTGAAGTACAACAAGGAACACGATTCAAGGAAGCACAAACACAAGTTCACGTTGGCACCTTCTCTCTCCCTTTAAGCTCACATTTTAATTACTGGTCTCCTTTCTTGTGCTTGGTCAAACTTTCACTTTTAGCTTTATTTCTCCTCCACTTTCTAATGGTGTCTATCTGGTTTGCAAACCACTTTGGCCTCCAAAGCTATGTTTTACCTACCTCAGCTACTTGGAGGCTTTTAGGGCTTTGGATCTTGGCATTCATTCATCCATTCCTCAATCACTTTTTTTTAAAAAGCTTGCCACTTTTTTTCAGTTAGTTCATTGTTATAAGTACCTATTTACCTATATAAGTAACTATTTACCTGCTTGCTTTAAAAGATAATTGATGCCTAGGAGTGTCTTTTAATAACAGATGAAAAAAATAATGGAATCTTTTTCTATCATCTTACGCTGAAATGGACCAAAGTGATACTGACCCTTGATAGATTTCAATGTTAATTCAACCAACATTTATTAAGCACCCACTGTGTGCAGAGTCTTGTGTTTGTTGCTGGAGAAGATTCAAAGTTTATGAAACATAGTCCCTGCTCTCAAGAAACTCATAGTCAGGGAATAAGATAGCAACACAGATAGGTATAGTATACAAGAATACATGCATCCCAGAAGTGCAAACAAAGTGTTCTGTGAGGTCTCAGGGGGAAGGGCATTAGTATTAGATTTCCTGGAGGTGGTTTCAAGGATGTTTTGTTGTTGTCTTTGGGATCTCTGGCCTGACAGTCCTGCATTTCTGTTGGCTGTCTGATTTTTCCATGGAATGCTAGTGTTCAGAGGGCTCTAGATGGAGTCCAGCTCCCTTAATTTTAATGAAAGGAAACTGATACCCGGAGAAGGGAAGGGAGTCAGAGGTGGAAGAGACCTTAGGATTTCTAGTTCTCCCCACCCCTCCTTGCCTTTTACAGATGAGTGGGTTGGGGCACAGGGTAAGGAAGATATAAATCTGCCCAAGGTCAGGTATGGAGTTAGCTGCCGTATCCTGGAGGGAGCCTGACTGATTCTCTTGACACCTAGGTCAGTGATCTTCTCAAAGCTGTCCTGCTTTTTGATTGCCTCTGACCTGTCGTACTTTGTGAACTTTCCTGTTCTCACCAGGCAAGTTTTCCATTTTAAAAAAGGTGCTTTTTCTCAGACGTTTCATTAATTCTGCTAGTTGGGTAGGTGAGGAAAATTGGAGGGACCAGGAGAGAGGAAGTGAAGGAGGATTTTTGAGCACATGACCCACTGGATGCACAACTTGCTCAGTCCTCAGTTTTCAACAGTGTTTGAAAACTGAACCCATACTTTCTGGGGGCTTCTCCTTATAAAAACACATTCCATCAGGGCCTCCTCTGCCCTTCCCCTCTATTTTAAAAGAGTACTCTCTTGTAAAATTCAGCAAATGTGAAAAGTTGTTGGGTGTGTGTGTGCATGCATACGTGTGTGCGTGTGCATGTGTGAGTGCATGTATGAGTGCATGTGTGTGTGTGTGTGTGTAGGAAGATCTGGAAGGATCTAATGGAGGTTTGGGTAGTGCTTATTCCCTCAACCCCATGCTCTCTACTCATCTAGAGGTTCCTCAATCTGCCACCTCTCATTTAGTCTCTTCATCTCTCATTTTTCATTCCTTTTGTTTGCCACTTCTCTTTACCACTATATCCCCACCCCTACCTCATATCTGCCTCATGCACAACTCTTACTCTGTTTTATTCTCCCACCTCTAATCTCCCTTGCCTTATACATATCTCAGATGCTTCTCCTTCTTGAACTGGTACTCCCTAATCCTCCACCTCACCCCTTCCTTCTTGTGTTCCCCACTCCTAACCCAGCTACTCCACTTATCCAAAGGTAAAATGCTTAGCACAGTTCCTGGCACACAGTACATGCCTTATAAATGCTTATTCCCTTCTCCCCCCCCCTTTTTCACATCTCTCACTTCATGTACTGTATCTCACACCCCTTTCATCCTCTTACCCTCCTGTCAGCCTCCTTACATTATCCACTTTCTTTCTGAGACTGGGTCAGTGTGCTGGACATCTCTGGATTCACAATTCTCAGTATATGTATATATATATATGTGTGTGTGTGTGTGTGTGTGTGTGTGTGTGTGTGTGTGTGTGTGTGTGTGTATTTTTCAGGACCCCAAACTCTCCTAGAGTCCCCTCTGCCTTCTTGGTTGAACTGTTATAAGGTAGAGTTTCTTCAGTATGAGTGATGAAAAAAGTGTGAATTCCTTCCTCTAGGCTGTGGTTAGATGTGGGCTGAGGTGAGCCACAGGTTTAAGGGGGAGGATAAGTAGAAGTGGCAGGGATGGGAAAGAGAAGGCATTTCAGGGTCCTACAGGTGCATCTGTGGCTCTAATTCTGGCTGGATGAAGGTTAAAGGAACATTTTGTCTTTTTTTTGCTTCTTTTTTGGGGTTTACAATCTCCCCAAATGACTGACAGGCTTTTTGATGAGTGAGTTCTTTCTCTGTCCCAGCCAGGAGTCACATGTGCACATGTGTGCACACACGTATGTTTAGAGACTTATTTCACTATAAGGGAATTCTCATAAACAGTTTTCTGACATCCAGGAATCCTAATTCAGTTTCCCAGAGCTCACAGTTTGAAAACTCCTGAAGCATTGTCCTCCCAGCCTGGTTTATGAATTTGTCTTGAATGTCTCCCAGTCAGACCATAGGAAATAACAGCCAACAATTCAGAGAGGGATAATGTACTCAGTGAATTGAGAGTGGAGAGATGGTCTTTCTGGACCCAGGGGATTGTGTCCTCAGTCACCTGGTTGGTTGGTCTTGGGAATGCTGCCATCACTGGTACGGGAGGGTTTCCAAGAGAGTTCAGTGAGTGATGTCCTCAGTGGTCTGAGAGGTGATGTCCTGAGTGATCTGGGATGGTGGTGTTCTCTGTATGTCAGAAAGTCCTCCCCCAGATTCCTCCATTTGTCTCTGGGAGAGGAACTTCAAGCCCCACACATTTTTCCAGCAGGTGAGGATGTTTCTAGAGTTGGAGGTATAGGCCAGAAAAGGCTTCCTGGAGGAGAGATAATAAACACAGTGAACAGTATGGCATCGTTGTTATGTCCAGTGTGCCCAGTGACTGTCAAGGTGTCATTACTTTCTGCCCCCACCCACATCAAAACTCTCCTTCCCCAAAGTGGGAGAGGGAAGAGGATTTATAGAATATTAGAATTGGAAGGGACCCTGGAAATCCTCTAGTTGGCTTCTACCTCAATAGAAATCTCCTTAATTACAGTTTTGACAATTATTCAACAAGCCTTTATCCACAGACCTCTAGGGACAGGGAGCTTACCATGGTACAGTTTGATATAGTGAAAAGATCTCTTTGCTTATCAGAAGACATGGTTCATGAATCTTGGCTCTTACACTTAATGGCAAGTGACAGTCTCTCTGAATCTCAGCTTTGTAAAACGGAGACTTGCAGTATTATGCTTATATAGTTCAGATTACAAAATGGAATTGGATGGATGTTCCATAGCTTTGATCTATTAGTGTATGGATCTCAGACAGGCAACATGCATAGACTCTGAACTGGCTCCTGAACTCCATAGGAGGGAAGCAGATAGGATTGCTTTTGGGGAAATTACATCATGTTTTTAGTGAGCCCATGCTCCTCCCTGAAGTCATCTCTTTTTAAAATTTGTTTTTTTAAACAATGATCTTTTGTAGTCATTCTATAGTCATTGTAGTCATGGAAGTCATGTCATGGAATACATGGAATATAAAGTCACTAAAGCACCAAAGTTTCAGGTCCCCTGAAAAACCTTGCAACACCCAGCATCAGCTAAGATTACCCAAGAGGATGTCCTGAAGGGAAATGCATCAGGAAAAACAAGGTTGGTCTGTCATGGATCAAGAGTGAGGGATGACCAGTAGGTAGTCTTACTTCCTTGGCATCCATGTAATGTCACGAGGTCTACAGGTATATGGATATGAATGAGTCAGAGTGGACCACTTGTATTGGATTTATGGAAGGAAAAAGGTGAATCAGAATGGGTCCCCTGTATTGGATTTGGGGGAGGACACGGATGAGTCACATAGAAAGGGCAGATAGGGATGGATTGTGAACTCAACCATCATGGGGAGTACCACCCTTACTGATGTCATCATAGATCCCTCAGAGTATGAAATAGATGGACTTGCACTACCTAGCTCACAGGGTATTGTGAAGAAGAACTGAGGAAACCTTAAATTACTTCAGAATGACAAGTATATCGTGAATGAGGCTGCCCATTTTGCGTGTGGACAGCTCTGATGGTTTAAAAAAGTTGTTTCTTTCATTAAACTTAAATCTATGTCTCTGTTCCCTCTATCCAATACTCCTAGTTCTGTCTCCTGGGACCAGGCAGGACAAGTATAATCACTCTTTCCCACAGGACAGCTCTTCAGATATTTCAAGAAAGTGATTCTTTCCCTTCCCCTCCATTATTTTCTCTTTTCAAGGTGAAATACTTTCAATTTCTTTGAACAAACCTTGTCTAGCAAGGTCGGCAGTCCTTCCCCCATCCTACTTTTCCTCCTCTGGATCAGTTCCAGATTGTGATTGTTCTGCCTAAAATGGGCAACTAATTATATGTGACAGCTCTTTTTATCCTCTGCTTAGAAATCAGAAGGATCCTTAATCAGCTGTGAGTGATCCTGTGTTTGCAGAATGAGCTTAATTCAGAGCACCTCAGGGGCACAACAGCAAATGGTGAGTGGCAGCTTAGGTTGAGATTCCAGTGGCCAAGGGTGTCACTATTCTCTTTGAGGGTCACGAAACATCTGGATACCATGTAATGGGCTCCTAGGATCTCAGGAAGGACATTTTAAACTTGGAAAATTTTGATTGAAGGTCAGCCTTTTTATTTGCACAGTTAAAGACCTTACTTTGGGTGATAAAATGGAAAGAACACTCAATCTAGAGTCAGAAGTTTATCTGGAGCCAGACTTTAAGTCTGGGCTCTGCTTCTTGTTACCTTTGTAACAGTGAATAAATTACTAAAACTCTTTGGGCCTCAGTTTCCTCCTCTGTGAAATGAAAAGGCTGGACTAGATAAGTTCCTTCATGCTCTAAATCCTATGATCATTTTTCAATTTATAGATTTGCAATCTCTTTAAAAGAAAAGCCACTCAAAATATACTTGTAGTATGGATTATGTAGGGCCTGGACTATATAAGATTAGAAAGAAAATAGGGACTGGCATTTAGTAATGATGGAAGCAAGAGAGAAAGGAGATTGGCTAATTAGAGATTCATTAAAGCAGATTCCTGAACTCTGGAAACTAGCAGTAATAATAACAATAGCCAGCATTTATATAGCACTTCAAGGCTTGCAAAGTGCTTTATATATTATCTTGTTTGATCCTTATAACAATGGATAGGTGCTATTATTATCCCCATTGACAGATAAGACTCTAGGGGTTATGTGACTTGCAAACAGGTGGTAAGTGACTCAAGAAAAACTGAATTCAGGTATTCTTGACTCTGTGATCAGTCAAGTTCATGGATCACCAGTGTTGTTATTTGCTGGAGAAGGAGGTTAGACCATGCTTGGAATGATGTGTTCAATTTGGGGGCCACATTTTAGGCAGGACATTAATACTGTGGAGGATGTTTGAAGGAGGGTGACTTGAATGGTGAGGGAACTGGAGATTATGCCAAATGGGGATTGGTTGAAAGGATTAATGATGCTTACCTTGGAGAAGATGTTTAGTGAGCATATGCCAATAATCCCCAATTATTTGAAAGACTAGAAGGGAATTACCATAGCTCTAGATCTAGATGGCCAGACTCCATCTCCACTCCCATCATTTTATAGATCAGGAAGCTGAGGTCCAGGGAAGATAAGAGACTTTGCCAAAGTCACACAGATATTAAATGTTAGAGAATGGACTTGAATCTATGTCCATGGACCCAGGAGTCAGTGCCTTCTTTTTTTCTTTTTCTTGTAACACACTGTTGCTTTGATAGAAAGGAAATTAGATGTGTTCTGCTTAGATCCAGGAGGAAGAATTAGGAAGTTGCAGAGAGATTTTGACTCACTGTGAGAAAAGACTTCCTAACAATTTTGTTGGTGTTCAGTCACTTCAGTTATGTCTGACTCTTCGGGACCCCATTTGGGATTTTCTTGATATAGATACCAGACTGATTTGCCATTTCTTTCTCTAACTCATTTTACAGATGAGGAAATTGAGGTAAACGGGGTTGAGTAACTTATTCAGGGTCCCATAGCTAGTAAATATTTGAAGCCATATATGAAGTCAGGAAGATGAGTCTTTCTGACTTCAGGCTGACACTTAACCCACCGCACAGCCTAACTACCCCTCCTAACAATTAGAGCTGTCCAAAAGAAAACTGGGCAGTCTTCTGAAGGAGTGAGAGGCTTATAGCCTTCTTATAGCTGGAGGTCTTCTAGGAGAGGCTGGGTGATTTAATTGGCTGGGACACTGTAGAGGAGAATAGGACTCAGTGTACCCCATGATCTGTTCAAATTCCAAGAGTATGTGATTCTGTGGTTCAGAATTATGGATCTATAAAATGGGGATTGTAATAGGAGGGTGTTGGTAATTAAGTACTTTGTCAACCTTAAAGAGCTACAAAAATGAGAATCACCATTATTTTGCTTTTTGAGAACAAACCCAAGATCAGGTAAGCTCTGCTTGTTGACCAAATAGCTCTTTGACATTGCTCTAAGGCTGAGCAGCCTTGGGCAGAACAGAGCATTACTGAGGATAGGGCTTCACATAGGTCCTACGTAGGTCAGTCTGATCTTCACTGTCAGCTTAGTGAAAGGAATTTGGGGCCCCTTATTCCAGGCATTGTCCACTATGCTTTATTGTAAGGTAGACCTGGAAAGAGTGTGGTTGTTTCAGTGTAGTCATTTCCTGTACCTGGCACCATGACTGAAATCCTACATTCTTTGGAGGGTGACGGAGTAGGATCATCTTTTTCTGCAAAAATTTTGAGTAAAGGCATCACCTAACCAAACAGAAAAGTATATTCCCATTTCATATGACAATTCATTAAATGCTTCACAGAATCACAGAATATTAGAACTAGAAAGGACCTTGCATGTCACATGGTTTAAGTTCTTCCTTTTACAGAAGAGGAAACTAAAACCCAAAGAATAAAGTTAACTTAATGATGAGAGGAGATAATTTTTACTCTTTTCTAGATTTGCATGCCCCCATGATGCATGCACCCATAATATCTCCAGATACTCACCGAAGAGCCCCGCTTCTGCCTTTCCTGTTTCCAGTTGTAAGTCTAAGCATGGCCTTAACCTCAATCGAATTAGGAAAGGACTGGGTTTTTCTACACCCGGACTCATGGAGACTTAGGAAACTGTCCAGAGCTAGAAAGGGTTAAATTGCAGACAAAAAAATCAAATTGATCAGGGATCCATTGCATAATTTGAATTTCAAAGACCTTCTTTATGGTGCCCAAACCTCAATGGACAATTTGAAAAAAAAATTAGTGGCTTCCTATTGCCAAAGGAACCACACTCTTACTCTTTTGCTGGCATTCCAAATTCTCTCTAACCTCAAACCACTGCCCATCTCTAGCATGATCTCATACCATTCCCCTCCATATACTCTAACAAGTGCAGTGGCATGTAACTCTCCCTTCTCTGAATGTGCATTGTATCTTTAAATGTTTGCTCAGTTTGTTAGATGCGGCTAGGTGAAATGATGGAGAGAGCACTGGAGTTGGAGTCAGGAAGACCTGAGTTTGAATTCTGCCTCAGATATTAGCAGAATGACACTAGGAAAGTCATTTAAGCTCTCATAAACTGTTTCCTTATCTCTAAAATGGAGATAACAATAATATCTGCACATAGGGTTGTTGAAGATCAAGTGCGATGATATATGTAAACATTATTTGCAAAACTTAAACATGATAAACAAATGCAAGCTGTTATTATTAATTAGCATTCTCTATTCCCATTTCATGAGTAGCTAGATAGTTTAGTGGATACAGTGATGGATCTGGAGTCAGGAAGACTCATCGTCTTGAGTTCAAATCTGACCTCAGATACTTACTGTGTGGCCCCAGGCAAGTCACTCAACCCTTCCCTGTAAAATGAGCTGGAGAAGGAAATGTCAAACCACTCTAGTGTCTTTGCTAAGAAGACCCTAAGTGGGGTCACAATGAGTCAGATGTGACAGAGAAAATGACTTTAACAACAGATATAAGATGCAGAAGATGTCAGAAAACAGATACAAGGGCTTTCATGAACTTGAAGCTCAGAAGCTTATGAGTCAACAATGTGGATTCACAGTCAGAAAATCTAATGTGATCTTTGATCAGGCATGGCATCCAGAATGAGGGAGGTGATGGTTCTGTCATGCTCTCATCAGCCTATATCTGCTGTACCCACTTCCAGACTTCTCTATATTCTATTTTGCAAAGGAGATTTATAACTAGGAATGTGCCCACCCAGAGGAGGGTTGCCAGGATGGTGCAGGTCCTTAAGATCATGCTTTGTCAGGATCACTTAAGGAAACTAGAATTTTTAGCCTAGAAAAGAGATTGGAGTGAGAGTGACATGACAGTTGTCTTCAAGCATTTTAAGGTTTTTCCTGTGGAAGGGGGATTAGACTTGTTCTTCTTCCAAGGGTGGGGAACTTGCTACTGGTTTCCCACCTCTGAGAAGGCAGAACTAGGAGCAATGGGTGGATGCTGAAGAGACACAGCTATTGTTCAGTCATCTGGGAAAAGATAATAGAGTGGCTCACCATTTTCTTCTCCATTTTTTTACAGATGAGGAAACTGAGGCAAACAGTGTTAAGTGACTTGCTCAAGGTCACACAGCTTCTAAGTGTCTGAGGCGAGATTTGAACTCAGGAAGATGAGTCATCCTGACTCCAGGCCCCATACTCTCTCCATTGCTGCTACCTAGCTGCCATGAAGAGAGACACATCTAGGCTCAAAGTAAGGAAAAATGTCCGAAACAAGTAGAACTACCTGTAGGTGAGATGAGCTGCCTTGGGACACAGTTCATTTCAGATGTCTTCAAGCAAAGGAGCAATAACTACTTTTTGAGTATTTTGTAGAGCAGTCCTGTTCAGGCATGGATTGGGCTAGGCCCCTAAGATCCTTTCCAACTCTGAAATTCTGTGATTCTTCACTTTGCCCAATCTATTACAAAGGGTTGTTATGAAGGAAGTGCTTGTAAAGCTCAAAAATTACCATATATATGAGAGACGGAAGAGGTTTTAAGCCTAGGGTTCTAAGCCAGGGGTATGGAAACTTGATTTTTGCATATTTTGAAAACTATATTTCAGTATAATTGTTTTCCTTTGTAATATTATGTATTTTATTTTATGCATTTAAATATGTAGGCTTCACTAGACTGCTGGAGGGGTTTAGGATTCCTTTTCCCCCAAAAAGGTTAAGAATTAGAAAAAAGGTTAAGAATTAAGGGCTGACCTTAGAATTAGGAAGAACTTGATTTAAGTCCTTCCTCTGACACATACTGGCTGGATGACCATGGACAAGTTCCTTTATCCCCAGGCACTCAAGTGCCATAAGTTACAGGAGTTAGAAGACACTTGCTCATCTGAATTTGTGGTGGAAATTTCCACAAAGCAGGCAGTGCTAACACATATGAAACCACAGGTCTGCACCAAAGCAAATATATGCAATTAATATCCTTTATTCAGGTCCTTCCCTGAAGTTTTATTGTGGCTTTGGGATTACCTTGAACTTGAAAGGGCTTTGCCATATAAAGTAAAATCTGGCAAATTTGATCAAGACTTTCAGTATAGGTTCAGTGATATGGATCCAAGAACAAGCTAGATAAGAATGGAGAGGCTTGTCATTGGAGGAAGTCCTGTAAATTTTTTAGCCTAAAATCTCCTGGGGACGTCATCAAACAAGAAATGAGGGGTATTTAACATTTGCCTTAGTTAGGAGGTCACTTACATGATGACTTCATAGATCCTTAATGTCCTAAAGTTATTCCTACTCTTCTGACTTTCAAGGATTGTTGATGTATCAGAGGCTTTGCTCCCTTATACTGCTCTGATTCCTGTGAGTATAGTTGAATTATGGGTTCAGAGGAGCTCATATCTTGGTTTCTATTTTGAAAGAATGATGCCTAATGGGAAATTCAGGACAATCCAGAAAGGATATCCTGGGTCAACTGTCTTGGCCATGGGCACTGAGCTGAGGATGGGGCAAAAGCAAACTCAGCACATGTCCAGGTCAAATGGTCCAAGGAGGATCTATTTGCTAGAGGGTCTGGACTCTTTATGTGTGTGGGGGGTAGGTTAGTGGTGCTTCCTGGAGCTTGTGGGTAGTGGGAACATCTGTGGGAGTCAGATCAATTCCTCTAATTCATGGTTCCTCTTAAGTATATTCCAGAAAGTGAGTCTCAGGGACCCAGAGTACTTCCTTTTTCATTGATATGGGAAGTGATTCTGTATTTCTGTGAAGTGGACAGGGCTGCTGAGGACGAGAGGGGGTGGTGAGGAGGACTCTCTTAGATAAAGGCAGTAGTGGGCTCAGTTTTGGAGCACAATGAGATGTTCAGCTCTATTTTAAGTGTGGGTTCTTCATCTCCCATATGTGCTACCACCCGAA
Source organism: Bettongia penicillata ogilbyi (assembly GCA_023548195.1). NCBI lineage: Eukaryota > Metazoa > Chordata > Mammalia > Diprotodontia > Potoroidae > Bettongia > Bettongia penicillata. The sequence goes on from JAJHZJ010000277.1 coordinate 2,841,580, forward strand.
GGTGGCCTTATGGAAAGAGCCCTGGAGAGGGCGGTGGGGGATCTGGTTTCTAGTCTGACTCTACCGATCACTTCCACAGTGTCCTTGGCAAGTCACTTAACCTCTCTGAGTCTCAGTTTCCTCATTTGTGAAATGAAGGTGCTGATGGTATACTAGATGATCTGTACTATTCTTTCCTGCTTTAAATCTATGATCCTATGACTGGGTGACCTCTAAGGTCCCAGTTCTAAACATATGACCTGCTCAGTGGAAGCCAGTGGCACTAGCCTTCTGTGTTTTGTCTCTGCTCTGAGGCTATGAATCTGTAACAATAGAAAGCTTACCAGTTTTGTAGTCAGAAATTGATGTTTACTACCTGTGTGTCAATGAGCAAATACCTTGCCCTCTTTAGTGCCCAGTTTCTCTATCTCTCAAGTGAGGGGGTTGGATTAGGTCCCTTCCAGTTCCACCAGCCATTCTTCATTTGTGGACTTTAACATTCTCTCAGCTTCGAGTGCTCTCCCTGACCTTCAGCAATTTCTTCCTATTTATCTTGTATCTAGTGAGTATATGTTTATTTTTGTACATGTTTTCTCCCTTATTGAGTGTAGACTCTTTGAGTTAAGGGCTATCACACATATAGTATCTCTAGCACCCAGAACAGTGGAGGACACACAGCTGGGGCTTACAAGTATTGAAGTGCTGGAAATACAAATGGAAAAGAATGACCCCTACTTTGAAAGAACTTACTTTTTAAACTGCTTACTATGTTTTCTGATCAATGAAATATTTGCATCTTCCAGCTCTGCCCTTTCTTTGCTCTATGTCCTAAGGTCCTTTCTAGCTATAAGTTCCTATGAAAATTCATGATTATACAACTACTTTCAACTGGTCCTGCAAGGTCAGAAGAAGGCTGAAACACTGAGTTGATAAAGTAATGGCTAACATGGACTACCATGTTTTTAATTCCAACAGCTCCCTGAGCAAGCCCTCTAAGTGGATGGGTGGGAATGCAATTTCTGCTCTCTGTGATCTAAGTGCCTGTTGGTTTCTCCAGGATAGAACAGACTCTCAACTATCTCTCTCTAATGCACGGTGCGTGCGTGCGTGCGTGTGTGTGTGTGTGTATGTGAACAAATCTCCTAACCCTCCCTGGGGAGCCATTCTTCAATGGAAACACTGGGTCTCTGGAGCTGCCAGTGTTTAACTAAGAAATAGTCAAAGACTCTAAGTTGGCATTACCAGACAAGGAGGGGGGCCAACATTCAGAGTAGAACCCCACCCCAGCCTTGGTTCTTCCTGAGGTCTTCTTTCTTCTAGGGTAGGTTACTTTTTTAGTGTGATGAGACTCTTGGGCCATCTGATGAAGTCATGGACCCTTTCTCAGAATAAAACTTTTAAATGCATAGAATAAAATACATAGCGTTACGAAGGTAATTATATTTACAATTATACTAAATTACTGTTATTAAAATATTAAAAAGTCCAAATTCGTTGATTCCTTGCAATCTGTCCAAGAACATGCAAGGTTAAGAACCCTTGATTTAAGGTTTCCCTTTCCTGTATCTGCTGGGGGGGCCAGTGAGCCATCAGCTCCTTTCCATAGCTTTATATGAAAAGAAATAGCCTGGCCCAGCTAGAACTGATGGCAACAGAAGAGGGACCAGCACCTATAGAGAATCATAGGCAAGAGTGTGCTGGAGTCAGTTCTAACTGGTTTTTGAACTAGTTGTTAAATTTTCATTATGAACATTTACACCTAAGAAATCAACAAAGGGTTAGGGTTAGAATCAGCTACGATCAGGACTTGATTTATTGTTTTGTTGATTGCCTAGACTTAGGAAACTGTTAATAATGAAAATTAAATTTAAAAATGCTCATACCTCACCTCCATATTAAAAAAAAACCAAACATTTCCCATTTATTGCCCTACAAACTTTGCTTGAGCTCAGCAAGTGTGTGCTAGAAGGTTCAGGGAATGAAGTCATCACCAGACTGGGGGCCTGGGGACTATAGGCTAACATCATCATCATCATCATCAACCCCAACACCACCAATAGTCATTTATATAGTGCTTTAAGTTTTGCAAAGTACTTCAGATCCATTATCTCATTTGAGCTTTATAACACCCTGGGATTGGAATTTAAATTTATAAAGGTCTTAGTCATCATCTAATCCAATGCCTAGGAATGAGGAAGCCCAAAGAGAGATTAAATAATCTGCCTAGAGTCAGATAAATTATAATCCACAGAGTTGAAATTTGGATCCTGGTCCTCTGACTCCACCACTGATTGGTTCAAGATTGAGTCAAGATATGTGGCAGCCTCTTGTCTGAGGAACGGTTCAGCGATATGTGTTAAGGTTTGTCACCAGAGTTGGCTACCAGGAAATGAATCTTTTGACCTCAGAAAGTCACTGAGATCTGTCTACTAAAGCATCCTGGATCCATTTATCCCCTTTTTGTTTTCCTTCTGTCTATAAACATAGCTCAAATAGCCATTCTTGCTATTTTTAACCAGTTTCCCTTAGCCTAATCTATCCAATGTATGATTGCTATGTATGTGAATGCTTCAAGTGCTGTCATCTCTGTGGGATCTCTTTATGCTGTCCCAGATCACAATTTTACCATTCATTATTAGTAGATAGTTTATCTAGTTATTGACCACTCCTAATTATTGACTAGTCCTAGCTGTTGACAATGCCACTGTTACGTGAGTCTGAATCTTGTCTGCACAGGTTGTGAACTCTCCTGGAAGGGGTTGAGTCTTCTCCAGTCTCTTAACAATAATAATGGTAATCACGGTAAGGATAATATTTCTAACATGTTCTAACCTATACACAGTTCTTCCCTCATTCTGGGTCTATGAAATAGACCCAGCATTACTATCATTATTTTACAGATGAAGAAATAAGAGATAAAGTGGTTAAACCATGATGACACAGTCCACAAGTGTTGGTGTGAAGACCTCTGTTCCTAGAGTGTTCTGTTATATAAACTCAGTCTTCCAAGCCCAGTGCTCTTTCTGCTGGACTGTACAACCTTCTGATTCCCTCTTTAAGATCTAGAATAGAGTGGGGAACACATGAACCCCCAATAAAAGACAGCCTAGTTCCCCTTTCTGTGGTGTTTTATGATTACTGAGAACTTTATCTAATTGCTTGCTGTTTGTTTGCTTGCTTTCTGACTTTTCCAGAGGAAGACCCTGGCCTCTAAGAGGCAGACTGACTTTGTCAGTGGCAGAGATGAGACCTGAATCTGAAGCTTCTGGCTTTGCAACAGCAGGCTGCTGGAAAGCTGGGTCAGGACAACCATAATTAGTCAAACAGGCAAGGCTTTGATCCCAGAGTCTCAGAACTCCAAGAGTCCTGAGGACTCCTTGAATTTATAGTTTTTGCCTTTTTAGTCTAGGCCCCACTGCCTCTCAGTGGGACCAGAACCCCAAAGAGTTGGCCCATTCTGGGTCCAGGGCAATCCCCTGAAAGTCAATTCTCCTGGGGATCCTCACTCCTCATGCCCATAGGCTAGTGGTGATAAGGCTCAAGAATGAACTCATTGTTCTGTGCTCTGCTGAATGGGTACATGTTATCAGTCAGGTGGGAAGCCTGGAACCAGGCTTATCAAGGTGAGTCAAACACTTCAAATAGCTTGTTTTGTCTTCCTCCCTTTTTCCAGGTTGCTGCCTGACCTTCTCAGTGGTGGAGGCTAGCTCTCCCTTACTCCTTCAGCAGCCTCCAGTCTAGGACCAAGATGAAAGGCCCATTACCATAATTATCATCAATAGTAACATTAGCTTTTACAATGTTACAGTTAGTTTTTACAGTGTTTAAAATTTTATAAAACTCTTCCTTTCCAAAAACCCCATGAGGCAGGTAGTTAGCATGAACATTATGATTGCCCTTTAAAGAAACGGAAACAGAAGTCCAGAGAAAGCAAGTGAGTTGCTCACTGTCAAATAGCTAGTTTAAGTGATGGGCAATACAAGTTGGGGCCAGGTCTCTAGAATTCAAGTACAGAATTCTTTATGCTCTACTGGTCTGCCTTTCTAAGTTTCCTACATTTGGGTTGGACTCAGTGCTAGACTTTCTTAGGTTGAGACCATGATGTAGGACTGGATTTGGAAGCAGAGCACTTAGTATAAAATTCTCTGCCACTTTTCCTATCTGGGTAACTATGACATTCCCGCTGTCAGAACAGTTATAAAATAAGAGGGTTTGATTAGATTATATTAGATCAAACACCTCTTTACTGTGGTCTACAGCACTCCTGTGTACTGCCTGAACCAGATTAAAATGTAATTAGGAAATATTTAGCAAACTGAAAATATAATAGAACATAGATGATGTTAATATGTGGTTTTCTAAGTCAATATACAGTCAGCAGTGCCACTTAAATATGGTTTAGTGGCCCCTGTTTCTATTTTAGTTTGACACTACTGAACTAGATGACACTGAAGGTTCCTTCTGTCTCTAAATCTGTAATGCTATGATTTGAGGGCCTTCTTACAGAGACACATTCAAAATACCCTGATGTACTATTTCCCTTCTAGGTTCCTTCAGAAATCATCCAGTCCCATCCTCTTATTGTACAGATCAGGAGACAGAGATAAGCTGACTTATCAAAGGTCACTGTCAGTAAGGGACAGCATTAGAACCTGACTTCTGACTCCAAGACTTTCCATCTGTTTCTTTCCTCTCAGTCTGTAACACACATGCAGCATAACTTGGTACCATGTGGATTTGTGTATGTCAGATTGAATCATGGCCCCAAGACATAGCTAGGATGGTTGGTCTTGTTGGCCAATTGGTTGTGTGGGGTGCTTACTCTCATAGAAGTCAGTCAATTGTGAGGGGAATAGGGGAAGCCCTGGCTTGGGAATTGGGAGACAGACTCTCTCCTAGTTTCTTCCTAGTAATTTCCCATCTGACTTCTTCTCTTTAGGCTTTGAATTTTCTAGGCAAAAGGAGGGGGTTAATTACACTAGATCAGTCTAAGTTTCCTCCCAGTGCTAATGCTCTAGGAGTCAAAGGTCCCGCAGTACCAGCTTGTCTTTATTCTATGAAGGCATTAATTTGTGATGTGGTCCTCAGCTCCCTCTTCACTTGGCACTGCAGGTGGCAGGGCTGACAGCACAGATGGGTTGGTAGTTGGCGGGATCTCTTGGGTAGCAGTTGTTTGTGCATAAGTAATGCGTGCCTATGCTCACGACTCTTTTATGGCCTCACATGTGCCTTGGCTGGAGGTTGGAATTCCTACTTGGGAAAGACCCTAATAACTGGATGGGTAGCTTCCAGAACCTCTCAGTTTTCTGGAAAATGAGGACAAGCGCACTAATATAGAGCAGATACCAATTAAGGGACATTAGAGTATAAAACATAGAATTTAAGATGTAGACTATCAGAACTAGAACAGACCTTAGAACACAGGATGTTAGAGCAGTAACAGAACTTAGAATTGTGGAATTAGAAAACCAGAGATAGAAGGGACCTTTGGATACATGATGTTGGAGCTATAGGAGACCTGAGAATCATTGTGCATAGAATATCCGAGATGGGAAAGGTTTTAGAAATTGTTTTCTGCATCGCTGGAGAGAAAGCCTGCATTGATGAGAGTATTAGAATATGATGTTTATTCTTATGTAATAATAACCTCCAATGTCTTTATATTTTATGTGCTATGTCAAAATATAGATTATATATAATATAATCTTATATGAGATAATACATAAAAATATATAATAATAGAGTTTGTTATTTAGAACAAAGTTGTCAAACATGTGGCCCACAGCATTCTCAAATGTGACCTGAACCAGATTAAAATTTAATAGAGAAATATTTAACAGAATAAATAAACATTAAAAAAACACAGATAATGTTACTATTCAATTCTCTAAGCCAATATGCAGCTTCCAGGTATTCGTACCTATGGTTTAGTGGCTTCTGTTTCTATTTGAGTTTGATACCCTTGATTTAGAATTTAATAATAATATAATTGACAATTCAGTATAACACTTCCAATTCTAATATAATACGATATTATATCCTTTCTGTATGTCAAATTCCTTGTCTGTGAAATGAGACTTCTAGAACCTGAACCTACCCATCTCACAAATTTGTTGTGAGATAGGCTACTCCTCAAAATAATGGGAATATCTTGGTTTGTGTGCAGAGTTGTGTGCAGTGTTAGAGGTCATTAAGTTCAATCTCCCATTTTGCAGATGGGAAAAATGAGGTGCGGGGAGGTTAAGTTATTCAGCCAAGATTACACAAATAGTTTAAGTTTGGGATGTTGACTCAGGTCCTCCAACTCTGAATTCAACATTTTCCCTCCAACTACAATTAGCTCTCCAAAACTGCAACATATTTAGCAATATAGGAACAGGGTCACAGACTTTGAATCAGATGCCAAGGAGCAAGAGTTCTGATTCTTTTATTTACAACTGATGCGACCTTGGGCAAGTCACAACCTCCCTGAAGCTCATTTTCCATCTCTGTCAAACAAAAGGGGGAGGGATTGCTTTAGATGTCTCTAACTTTCTTCTAACTCTAAAACTGATTTTGTGACATGAAACTACCTACAAGAGAAGCTGCAATCTGAACTGGAGGAAGTATCAAGGCCCTTTTGGTAATATTGACATCTCATTTTTATATTTCTTTTGAAAACTGAAACTAAGGCACCAAGGAGTTCTTGAAACTTTTGCAACTCTGAGTTTGTTTTTCCTGTGCCTGTTAGAAGTGCATCATAGATGCCTTGAAGCAATAACTGTACCAGGAATTCCAAACCAGAAAAAGGATTTCCCATGATGGCAGCTGTTTCTTTCCCCTCCCTTGCTGAGCTGAGCATCCAAACCACCTGATTTAAATGTCTTTTTGTTTATTCAGCCCAGAGAAGATAATTCAAGAAACTAGATAACCAGAAGGGATCTTTTCAAGTGTACAAAGACAACTCTTTGACATTAAGTCAAGTCAAGGAGACCAATTAATTCAGTAAAACAATATATGATATGTAATAAACAAATTTGGTCAAGGGTGAAATTTTCTTTAGCATCAACCATTTAGAACATTTTATATGCAGTGAGAGGACCAGCGTACTCATCATAGCTCTGCCTTTTACTTCTTTACCGCTTTAACATCCTATGTTCTAAGATCTGTTCTAGTTCTGATAGTCTACATTTTAAATTCTATGTTTTATACTCTAATTTCCCTTAATTGGTATCTGTTCTATATTAGTGCGCTTGTCCTCATTTTCCAGAAAACTGAGAGATTCTGGAAGCTACCCAGCCAGTTATTAGGGTCTTTCCCAAGTAGGAATTCCAACCTCCAGCCAAGGCACATGTGAGGCCATAAAAGAGTTGTGAGAATTACAGAGTTACATAATAAAACCAAACTAACCTTGGTTAGTTAATCTCTTCCTTGGGTCTCAATTTTTCATCTATAAAATGAGAGAATTATCAGAGATGCCCTCTGAAGTCTCCTCTGATGCTAAATCTGAAATTCTGTGAAAGCAACATAGTTTGACTGACTGGGTCAGCTGGGAATCTCCTTCCCTGAGGGAGACATCAGGGTATGTGTGGGTGGATGATGGATGGATTGTATTCTTAAATACTTGCCTCCAACATTTGAAGATGGTCTAAAAATAGCCAAACAACAATAATAACAGACTTTTACATAGTACCTACTATGTAGCAGGCATTGTGCCAAGTGCTTTACAAATATCTCAGTAACTCCACAACAACCCTGGGAAGTAGGTGCTGATATTATTCCCATTTTTACCATTGAGGAAATAGAGACAGAAATAGAGACTTGCCCATGGCTAGTCATGGCTAGCAACTGTTTGAGGTTAGATTTGAACTTAGGACTCCTGGATTCCAGGTCTAGTTCTCTATTCATTGTACCAACTAGCTTCCTCCAACTTTCCTTCAATAACCTGTTCTCCATCTAGCATTTGTGGGATTGGCATAGGAGAAAGAGCATGAGAGAGAACTTCAAGATCTGGGTTTTCATTTCTGCTCTACCATTAACTTGATGGAAGGCCTTGGGCAAATAACTGCCCCTCCCTCGGTCTTTGTTTCCTGCCCTATAAAAATGAGAGTATTGGGGTAGATAACCTTCTAAACTTCTTCCATCATTAATTTTGTTCTAAAGTCCTTTCCAGTTCCAAAATTTTATGTGCCTATTACCACTATTTCCTTCCTGCATTGACATTCTAGGTTCTATATTCTCAAGTTCTTTTCAGCTGTAATATTCTGTGTTTTATGTTCTAAGATCTCTTCCAGCTTTAACATTTTGTTATATTCTCTAGGGTTCCTTCCATCTCTTGCCACCATTTTTTTTTAAACAGAGAAACAATAATAAATTGAACAAATGGGAATTCTATTCCTGACTCTAGACTTTTCAAATCCAGAGAATGAATGTCCCATTTGAGAGTCCAAAGTAAGCAAGTGGGAGCCTATTCCTTTTTTTTTGGCAATCAGGATTAAGCAACTTGCCCAGGGTCTCACAACCAGTAAGTGTCTGAAACTGGATTTGAACTGAGGTCCTCCCAACTTTAGGGCCCCGGCTCTATCCACCATGCCACTTAGCTATCCCTGAGTGTGCCTATTCTTTAGCATTCTTCCTATGAGTTAATAGATACTCAAAAACCAGAGAGAGCTGGGACTTCGGGGTCTGGACTGGATCTTAAGACCAAGAACTTTGTTTCTGCATGAAAACAGGAAAGGGATATCACTCAGGGTGGCTCTTAGAATCATTGCCAGATTTGCAGGCATTATTCTTTCTTAGATATCCTTCTCTAATGGGGTTAGGGAAATATGAGACTAAAGAGAGACAGAGCTACAAAAACACCTATTTGGACAATTGAGGAAAGCATTACTATAGGCTAGTGTTCCCTCCCTCTTTCTTGCTCATACCTCTGGCCAGCCAAACTTGAAGTTCCATAATTATCTGATTCTTGGGTGAATGGGACTTCACTTCCATTCTGCACTGGGAGTCTCAGAGATGTCTCTTCTTGAAGTCTTAGTGTAAGTTGGTGGGATTGGTTTTGGGATTGGCGGCAGGTGGTAGGAGACAAGGAGGACCCCCTGGAAGTGATAGCATTACCCCTGCAACAGAAGAGGCACTGGTATGCTGTGCGGAAGTCCCTATTCAGAGCAGCATACAAGATGGGGTTCAGAGCTGAGTTGACATATCCAAGCCACAGGACAATAGTTTCAAAGGTCTCATTGATGTCACCCCATATTCCTCGGTAAACAAACACTGTGAAGTAGGGGAACCAGCAGATGATGAAGGCTCCCATCACTACTGCCAGTGTAACAGTGGCTTTGTGCTCACGGATGGTGACAGCCTTGTTGTAGTAGCTATGGTTAATTCTCTTGGCCTGTTCACGGGCAATTTTGAAAATGCGATAGTAGGTGGCACACATCACCAGCAGTGGGATATAGAATGTGATCAGCCCATCTACCAGGCCATAGGCCTTATTGACCTGCAGTTTGCACTTAATCGAGGTCGAGGTTAAGTTAGTGACATTTTTTTGAGTGTTCCACTCTAAGTGGATGGGTAGGAAGGAGAAGGTGATGGAGATCATCCAGATTAAGATAAGCACAATGGTCACACGTTTGGGTGTCACCACCATGGTGTAGCGTAGTGGGGCTGTGATGGCGTAGTACCGATCCAGGCTGATCATGAAGAGATTGAGAATGGATGCAGTGCAGAGCATCACGTCTAGGCTGGTATATATCTTACAAAGGGGCTCTGCAAAATTGCATGTCCGGCCCAGCTCACAGGCAGCTGAGAATGGCAGCACGAGGAGGCCCAAGAGGAGGTCAGTGATAGCCAAGGACACAATGAAGCAATTGGTGAGGCTCCGGAGCCTGCGATTCAATCCCACAGCCAAGCACACCACCACATTACCCAAGACTGTGATGAGGATTAGGAGTATGAGGACCAGGCCAATCAAAACCTGATGCCAACTTGGGCCTTGGCTCTTAGCATCCATTTTATGCCTCCATTTCTAAAGACCACAACACAGAAAAGTTTCTGGGACCAGATCTCCACGAGTGGACTCCTTAATAGATGGCCTCTTCTGGCTGTTTTTCTATTTAAACATCCATGCCCATTGAGGCTTTAATAATTCAGTAGATCTCCTTTCTTAATTAAATTAAGAGATGGAGTTATGGATCCTAACCAGGCAGTGCTAATGTGAACTTCCTGGATGAATAAATGAGAGGCAATATAATGGAGTGGAGAAAACATTGGGTAAAGAAGCAGAAGACTTGGGTAAAAATGCCAGCTCTACTCCTTGCGTGCTCTTGGGTAAGTCATTACGTATTTCGAAGTATCTTGTTTCTTCCTCAGTAAAGTGCATTTGGATGTGATAAGGGGCAAGGCCCCTAAACTGATCAGAGTCTTAAGAGCATCTTATGATCATACTATTATTCAAGCTTCAGGTGTGAGTTAGTACTGAGAAGACGTGAGGCCTGAGTGGGGATGACACTGTAGTGTTTGACTTTTTGCTTTCCAGTGTTTCTCATTTTCCTTGTCTTATGAAGGCCATGACAATTAGAAGAAGCCTATCGAGATTTGGCTTTAGCTTCATGCCCAAAGCAGATGGGGTGTGGGGTGTGATTCATGCCATGGCAACTTTCTTCTTCAGAGTGAGGCCATAATCTGGTCAGATATGGAGCAAGGAAAAGAGAATCCAGAGACAGCAACAGGTTAAGTTAGAACTGAGGTCTTGATCTGAAAAGAAAAAAAGATCATACATTCAAAACTTTGAAATAAGATAGAGGATAGTAGATTCAGAATCCCAAAGCCCAACCCCTTCATTTTAAAGATGTAGAAAGTAGACCTACAGAGCTAAAGTGGTTTGCCCAAGATCCCCCAGGTAAATGGCAGAGTCAGGATTGGAACTCAGGTCCTGTTCTTTTAAGTGCAGCTCTCTTTCCACTATATCATAGGTTCATACTGAACATGTTCTCTACAAAGTCCTCTTGTGTAGATTACAACTAGTATGTTAGGTCCAGTTCTACATGTCCCATTTTAGGAAGGTCATTGTCAAGAAGAGGGGATCAGGATGGGGATAAGATTGGATGCCTTATAAAGATTAGTGGAGGGAAGTAGAAGTGTTTAGCTCGGAGTAAAGAAGACTCAGGAACTGGAAAATTAAAGATATGAACTGGATAATATCTAAGGTCTCTTCTAGTTCTGAATTCTATGATGTCTTCAGACAACTTTTAGTTCTGTGAATCTATGGAAGAAATATCTACGTTTTCCATTTTCTTCAGTTTAAAACTTATGTTTATTGATGACCTACTTGTGCAGCCAAGGGGTGCCATAGTGTACCTGTCAGGAAGACTCATATTTGTGAGTTCAAATCTGGTCTTAGGCACTTACTAGTTATGTGATCCTGGGTGGGTCACTTAACTCTGGGTGCCTCCATTTCCTCATCTGTACAATGAGTTGGAGAAGGAAATGGAAAGTCACTCCAATATCTCTGTCAAGAAAACCCCAACCGGGATCACAAAGAGTCAAACTGAAAATGACTCTACAACAACACTGTGTACAAAACTCTCACCTGAGTGCTACTGGGACAGAAGAGTTGACTAAGATGGAACTTTCTTGTGAGGTAGTGAATGGAGCATTAGATTTGGAATTCAAATCTTGTTTCAGTTATTTAATGGCTGTGTGATCCTGGACAAATCAACTAACCTCTTTGTGTTTCCCCATCTATAAAATAGAGATACTATTAGAACTTATCTCTTAGTGTTGTTGTAAGGATTAAATGAGATAATAAATGTAAACCTTTAAAAAGTGCTGTAGATATAAGCTGTTAATATTCTCAGGGAGCTAAAAATCAGTTTAGTATTTTTAGTCATATCTGACTCTTTGCGACCCATTTGAGATTTTCTTGGTAGAGATACTAGAGTGATTTGCCATTTCCTTCTCCAGTTCATTTTACAGATGAGGAAGCTGAGGCAAACAGGGTTAAATGATTTGCCCAGGGTCATACAGCTATAAGTGTCTGAGGCCAGATTTGAACGCAGGAAGATGTCTTCCTGGCTTTAGAACTGGTACTCTATCTACTGCACCATCTAGATGCTATGTGAGACATGGTCAGAATGAATAGAATGCAAAGAATAGCATCTTGTGAAAAGTAAAAGGCACGAGTGATCGCTTTCATCTTGGGAGACCAGGAGAAACTCACTATGGAAGTAGTGTGTGAACTGGGACAAATAAGCAGGATTTCCACTGATGGAAATAAGGCAGGAGGAATTCTAGGCATGTACTATATTTTGGAAATAGTGAGTGATCTAATGGGGTCGAAGCAGAGGGTTTGTGAGAGAAGCCACGGACGAAAAGGCTGGAAGAGCAAGAGCCAGATTGTGGAGGGCCTCAACAGTAAGGTTGAAGAGTTTGGCCTTCATTCAGTAGGAAACAAAGAGGAACCAAAGGTTTTGGGAGCAAAGGAGTGATAAGATGAGGCCCATGATTTAAGAAAATTAATTTGGTTCCTTTTGTTGCGTGGTTTGGGAGGAGAGAATTCTGTGGCTCATCTACTAAAATAGTGTAGGCCAGGGATGGGGAACCTGTGACCTTAAGGCCATATGTGGTCTTCTAGGTTCTTAAATGCAGTCTTTTAACTGAGTCCAAATTTTACAGAACAGAAGGATTTCACAGAAGGATTTGTTCTATAAAATTTGGATTCAATCAAAAAGGCTGCACTTAAGGACAAAGAAGATCACATGTGACCTTCAGGCCGAAGGTTCCCCCACCTCTGGTATAGGCAATGAAAGCCTGAATTAAGGTTGTAGCAGTGGGAATGGAAAGGCTGGGCCTGATGTCAGAGATGTAACTGGAGTAGAATTGACATTATACAGAGAGTGATCATGCTATTCTAATTCTGAAGAAGGCTAGATAAAGCTTTATCACTATTTGAATGGCTTCCTAATTGGTTTCCCCGCTTTAGCATTCTCCCTCCTTTCATCTCTCTATCCACAGCTGCCAAAGGGATTTTTGTTAGGCTTGGATCTGACTGTGTTGCTTCTCTTCTCAGTAAACTTCAGTCAGTGTCTTGCTGTTGCCTCTGGGGTAGAATAAAGTCCCTTGTACTTGGCTTTTAAAACCTTCACAACTTGGTCCCAACTCACCCCTTGTGCTTCTATGCGTTACACTCCATGCCCAAAAGCTGCCTTTTTTTCCTTGGGTTTACTGGCTACATTTCTTGTTCAAAGATCAAGCCTTAAACCCAATTCACTCTGGAGCTCATAGACTGGACAAGTCCCCACCCACTTAGCACAGAGTGGATGTAATTACTAAATAATAATTGTTTCTCTTTTACCCAGGAACCCTGAGGGTCTTCCCCTCCCAATTTGATTTTTTTTTTTTTTTTTTTTTTTGATTAAAGGGGCCATCCCTTGAGTAAACTACTTAAAGAAGCCTATTCATTGAATGGGTGTATCTCACTCAAAGTGAGAATGTGATAAGACCTTAGCCTGAAAGGATCAAGGTCTCCCATTGTATCCTGGACCATCTCCAGTCATCTGATGAATATCAGATCACTGGACCCTGATGGCTCAGGAGAAGAAAGCAAGGTCAGTGACCTTGCACAGCCCTCCCTCACTCAAATCAAAGTCAACTGCAAGTCATGTCATCATCTTGATGTCATGGTGCTCTTCGAGAATAAAGGACAAACACAACTTCCCTTCCTGTGCTTAAGCTTCCTTCCATCTTAGACTTTGTTTCCCACACATGCTGCTCCATCTTCCATCTTGGGAGAGTGGCACTGATCTTCCCCCATGCTTGAAACACTTTCCCTATTCATGTCTGCTTCACAGATTCACTTCCTTCAAGACAAAGCTTAGGCACCATGTTCTACGCTCTAGTCTTTCCTGATGCCCACAACAGCCAGTGCCCTTCTTAACTACCTTGTACTTGTACCTAGTACTTTGTATTCCCAATACCTAGTATAATACCTGGGTCATAGTAGGCACTTATAAATGCTTCTGGACTTGACTTATTGAAATATCTTATGTTTTTGTATTGGTTTTTATATTTTGTAAGCCTTTATGTCTGTAGACCTTGTCTCTCCCAGCAGAATGTAAGCTACCTGAAGTTCGATATTATTTTACTTCTCTTTTTACATCTCTATCAATCAATGAGCCAATAACTGTTTATTAAGCACGTTCTATATACCAGGCAGTGTGCTAGGTGCTGGGGATTCAAAAACAAAGAAATGGTCCCTGTACTTTAATGGGAGGAGATAATATGCATGTATATGCATATACACATTTACATTCATATAGAAAATAATTGCAAAATACGAAACAGGTAGTTAATACAAGCACCTAGCAGAGTGCCTCACACATAGTGGGTTCTTTTTTGGGGGAGAGGGGGAAGGCAATTGGGGTCAAGTGACTTGCCCAGGTCACAAGTTAGTAAGTGCTCAAGTCCAGATTTGAACTCACATTCCCCTGACTCCAAGGCCTCTGCTCTATCCACTGTGTATCACCTAGCTGGCCCACACATAGTAGGTTCTTAATAAACATTTATTGATTGACTGATGAGGGTGAGAGGAAAAAGAAGAGTTGAACATGCATCAGATTTTGAGTATAGGTAACTAGGAAGACAGTGACAGCAATGACAAACAGTTCTTTTCTGAAGAACTTGTTTAGGAAGAAAGAGCATAGACTTGGCTTTTAACACTGAATTGAAGCTATGGGAAGAGATGAGCATGAGATGGAGTCAGTGTAGAGAGAAGAGAAGGGGACTACACTTCAGAGCCAAGCATGTCATGGGACAAAGAGCACTGGACATGGAAAAGGAAGAAAACCTGGGTTTAAAACCTAGGCTTTAAATCCTAAATCTTCCATTCACCAGCTGTGCGATCCAAAGTCAAGTTGCTTTCACTCTCAGGACCTTGTTCTCCTCATTTGTAAAATGAAAGGGTTATACTAGATGGTCTCTGAGGTCCCTTCCAGATCTGGTATTCAAGGCACTATGAGCACCAATACCTGCTATTTTACATGCATACACCCCAGCTTTTCAGAGGGGGCTGCCATGGATTTTTATCAAAACAGTTAGATCTGATAATCTCCTATAGGATAGGAGGGAAAACTCAGAATGATAAGAAATCAAAGAGTCATCACAGCTCCTTCCAAAAGCAGCATTATTTCCATATTCCTTTCCAATGGAACATCTGTAAATTAAAATTAAAATTCTACTGAGTCCTTGCTTGAAGCCCTGCCACTCTATGAATACAACCAGCTTCATTTAATCATAAATACTTAATAGATTTGGGGAGCACGAATCTGGAACATGTTCCAGCACTCCAACCAGTCCCATTAATTAGGTGTAAAATGCCTGCTCCTTCTTGTATTTCCTGTGGAAGAGTCTTAGTTAAAAATATCTCTCTTCATTAAAAAAAAATCTCTTGGGTCTACCCTGCCAGGGCTAATTAACTTTGGTTACGTTGGTGAACAAGAATGAATTTTGGAGTCTCTATTTCTGCTCAAAGCACTTCCCCTCCTTCCCATCAGCCCTTGCCTGTGGTTGATTTGCATAGAATTTTAATTCTGAGGACCTTAAATAGCTCCTAGGCTCAGGTCCCAATTGGCAGAGCTGGAAGATGCCTTAGAATATAGAATATTAGAACAGAAAGTGACCTTGGAACATAGAGCATAAAATGTTATAGTTGGAAGATATTTTATTTTTTTCTTTTATCTTTTCTTTTTATTTCTTTTTGGTGAATTTACAATTATCATCCAACACTGACATTGTAAGATACAAAGAATGTGAAGATTGTATAAGAAATTGTGAACTTTTGTTAAATACAGTTTTGAAGAAAAAAATATACACACTATATATGTGTATACACAAATATGCATACATACACACATATAACACACACATGCACACATATTTGTTGTTTGTCAAGCATTTCAATGATTTCTGACTCATTGTGATCCCATCTGGAGATTTCTTGGCAAGAACACTGGAGTGGTTTGCCATTTCTTCTTCTAGCTTATTTTACAAGTGAAGAAACTAAGGCAAATGGGGTTAAGTGATTTGTCCAGAGTCACATAGCTAATAAGTGTCTGAGGCTAGATTTGAACCCAGGTCTTCCTTTACCGCAGGCTATGTGCTGTATCTACTGTGCCACCTAGCTGCCATCAATATCCATATCCATATCCATGTCCATGTCCATATCTATATCCATATCCATATCCATATCCATGTCCATGTCCATGTCCATATCCATATCCATGTCCATGTCCATGTCCATGCCCATATCTATATCCATATCCATATATCCATACACTTACACATACACACACACGTACATATACACATACACATATACATACACTTACACATACATATGCATACACTTGCACACACATACACGTACACATACACATATACATAAACACATACACACATATACATAAACACATACATATACACACACATACATATATACTTGATCAGCAAAGATGTCAGCGTAGGAGGAAGCAGTATTGCATGGCTCTCTCCCATAATTACTCCCATGAAGGTCAAGGAAGAGTACCAGACTGAATGGTATGATCAAGAAATCCAAGAAGAAACTCTAATGGATCATTTTTCCAGGTTAGGCCATCATAAGGAGATAAACTATGGACATGAGGAGGGAAGTCTGGCACAGACAAGGAACAGAAGTGTTTTTCTGACTCTGGAGCTGGGTCAAAAATCCAATGTGGATGGAAGTTGAGACCTGTTCCTTACATACCAGGGCAAGGAGTGGGTTGGAGTGATCCTGGGCCTGTATATGGTACACAGAATAGAGGTAGGAGTGAGCCTGCAGCTCTGTTGCTTTGATCTTGGAGCAGAAGCTTGCATTCATTCCATAGACCGGGGCTAAGTCTTGCAACTGAGTAGTGAGGGGAGAAAGCTGAGACCAACAAGTTTATAGTTCTATCTCTTTGAAAAGCAGGCCCTTCCAAGTGAATGAAAGTAACTGGTGCAGTGGATAAAGTGTTAGGGCTGGAGTGAGGAAGACCTGAACTCAAATCCTTTCTCAGAAGCTTATTAGCTGTGGGGCCCTGTTTAAGGATCTTGATTTATCTCAGGCTCAGTTTTCTCATCTGTAAAAAACTTCTAATAGTAACAGCACCTGCGTCAGACAGTTTTTTTAAGGATCAAATGAGATAACATATATAAAACACTTTGTAATCCTCAAAGGACCTTATAAATACTGGCTATTATTATTATTGCTGTTGTTAGCACTACTCACATTCCAAGTAGCGACAAATTTATAGTTCTGCTACCCAGACACACACCAGGGTTGAGAGTCTACAAATTTCAGACCAGGTACAGTGATTAGAACTTGTCCTATATCAGACTACAAAGGGCTAAAAGAAAGTTTGCAGCTCCTTGGCCTGAGCTGCCTCCAAGAGCTTTGAAAAATAAAATACTCAATACCTAGAGAAAGTAGTACATGATACCAGAGAAGCATGTCAGAAGGCTCTGACATTACCTTCTGAAGTGTATAGAGCCTGGCCCTAATAAAAGTTCTGATTCAAGTAGTAAGGTTGGAAGAAATGAATAGACCAAAAAAGGTAACTATGATAAAGAGATACTTTGGATCCTGGGAAGCCGAAGACACAAACCCAGAAAAAGAGGATATATTATTCCATCATGTCTACAAGCAAAGACTCAAAGAAAAATGTAGTTTGACTACAAGTTCAACTATAATTCCTGGAAGAATCAAAGCGAGAATTAAAAAAAAATGTTATAAATGAAATTCGATCTCTAGATGAAAGAACTGGAAAAGAAATGAGACCAAGAGAAGAAAAACTTAGAAGGAAAATTAATAGCTTAATACAAGAGGTACAAAAATTTATCCAAGCAACAGATTCCATGAAAATCAGACCATACCAAATAGAAGTTTATGACTCAATGAAATAATGAGAAATATTTAAACCAAACAAAAAACTGGAAAAAAATGAGGTATCTCATATCAAAAATAACTGATCTGAAAACAATTCAAAGAGGAAAAAAAACATGAGAATTATTGAACTTCCTTAAAGCCATTACCAAAAAGAGAAAAAAAGATATTGGGTGGCATGATGGATAAAGTATTAGACCTGGAATCAAGAAGACTTGAGTTCACATCCTGCCTTAGACACTTATTATCTTTGTGACTCTGAGCAAGCTAACTGGCCTCTGTCAGCCTCGGTTCCTCATCCGTAAAATCGAAATACTAACATCATCTATATCACAGAACTGATGTGAGTATAAAAGATGATATGAATGTAAAGAAATCTACAAGTAGTGCTACATAAATGTTAACTATTTCAAGAATAGTTATTTCAAGCATGTTTTTCTTTCATATTTCAAGAAATCAAGGGAAACTGCCAAGTTCTATTTGAGAGCAAAGTGAAAAGAGAAAGAATTCACCATTCACTTCTGTAAAGAAGCTCCCAGATGAAAACTCCTAGGAATATCACAGCACAAATCCATAGCTTCCAGGCAAAAGAAAAAAAAATTCCACAAGCAGCAAGACAGAGTTCAAATACTAAGGAGCCACTGTCAGCTTCACATAAGATTTGGTAGCCACCAGCATACAAAAGGGGAGGGCTTGGGATGTGATATTCCAAAAGACAAACAATACAATTTTACAACCAAGAATAATTTACCTAGAATTCACCACTGAGTATTATCTTACAGGAAGAAAATGGGCCTTTCTTGAAATAGAGGATTTTCAAGTCTTACTGAAGAAAAGCCCAGAGATCAGTAGAAACTTAGAAATAAAAACACAGGACTCAAGAATATTATAAAAAATAAACATATCTGAGTAACTGAAAGAGACCAAAGAAACAAGTGTCTCTTAAAAATCCTAATGTCATCAGTGTTTATAGGGGGAGTTAAATAAAACAAAAACCTGGTATTGGTTGTGTTGTGTTTTGATAATCCTAAAAAGAAAGAAAGAAAAGGAAGGGAAAAAGGAATATATTATTGAAGAAAGGGGATAAAAGGAAATGAATGCAAAGAGTTTGGCAGAGATATATTCAACTCAACATGGGAACTGGGAGAGGACAGAGTTGGGAATAAGAGGAAGAGTAGAAGAGGGGATGTATCATAAGAAAAACACATCCCAGACTCAGAGAGTGGATCATAAAGAAGGTTTAGAAGAGAACAAGGTAAGAACTTATTATCAGCATCTGGGTGAAGAGAAAAGGGCAGGGGGGTGAAAGGAGATTCTATCAAGTGTAGATCACGAGTGCTAATGGCACTCACTGTCATCACCCTCCTATGCGTAAAGAGATGGTGGGGCACAAAGTTAGCAGAAAGCACAGGAGAGCAAGAGGGAGTGGTGGTGAGGAATACACAACTAATTACGTGAACAGCGATGAGCTCACTTATGAAATAGAAGAAAAGAGCTGAATAGATTAAAAAGTCAAAACCAAAACATGTTTATAAGAAATACGTTTGAACCATAAAATTCATGGAATTAAAATCAGTGGCTAGAGCAAAATCTATATGCTTCAGGGGACCTCAAAAAGCGAAGGTAGTAACCATGGTCTCAGATAAAGAACAGCAAAAACATATTTGATTAAAGAGATAAAGATGAGAACACTTTTATGCTGATATGCACTAAATGAGATAGGATCTAAATATTTAATAGAAAAGTTAAATGACTTTTAGGGAGTAGACAACGCTATAACAGTTGGGACCTCCATTTACTCCTTTCAGAACTACACAAATCTAACAAAATACAAATAAGAAAGAACAAAATACCTATAGAAAATTCAAGTATGACCAACTCTGACAATTACAGAATAGAAATAAAAAGTGGTATATATATATATATTTTAGCTGCACATGGAATTATTATAAAAATTACCATTAATTAGGGCATAAAACCTCACATACAATTGCAAAATATCCTGAAAAATAAACATATTCTTTACTGACCAATGTAATAAAAATGATATTCAGTAATTTTTTTGAAGAAATCACTGAAAAAATTGGAGACTAAATAACTTAATCTTAAAGAATTGATGTATTAAAACATAAATCATAGAAATATTAGACAATTTTATCTAAGAAAGTTACAAGACAACATACCAAAATTTGTGAATTGCAGGCAAAATAATCCTTAGAGGAAAATTTATATCTCTAAACACTTTCATAAAAATGAAAGAACAAAAAGATGAATGAATTATACATGGAACTAAAAAAATCCCTAGAAAACAAAAATTTAAAAATCCTCAATAAAGCAACAAAATGGAAATTCTGAAAATGAAAGGAGATATTAATAAAGTGGAAAGAAAAAAATTGAATTAATAAATAAAGCCAGAAGCCATTTTTTTGTGGGGAAAACAAAGGACACAAACCAGATAAATAATCAGCTAATTTTATTTTAAAAAGAAAGAGAAAAAAATTGCAAGCATGAATAATGAATGAAGGAAAATTTAAAACAAATGTGGAAGAAATAAAGAAAAGCATAAGAAAATATTTTGTCTCAGTATATGACTATAAAATTGACAATTTAAATAAGATGAATGAAGATTTACAAAACTATAAGATTCCCAGGTTTATAGACCAGAATATAAAGATCTTAGATAACCCAATATTAGAAAAATATGAACAAGCAATAAATGAGTTCCCAACGGAAAAAATAAAAGTCCAGGATCAGATGGATTTATAAGCAAATTCTATCAAACACTAAAAGAAAAATTAATTTCAATACTACATAAGCTGTTTGCAGAAGTTAGGGAAAGAAGGGATTCTTCTTAATGCTTTCTATGATACAAATATAGTCTTTAAACCTAAACCAGTGAGAAACAAAGTAGGGAAAGAAAACCATACCTACCCTAGTGAATAGCCACACAACCATTTTAAATGAAGTGTTGGTAAAGAGGCTTCAGAAATGTATTAAAATGATCATATGCTGTGACCAAATTGGATTTATACCAGGAATGCAGGGTTGGCACAATATTAGGAAAATTATCAGCACAACCGACCATGTTAATAAAAAGGACAACCAAAATCATAGCAATAAATATGAACTCAGAAAATGTTTTTTGACAAAATTCAGCACCAATTTCCATTCAAAATACTGGACATTCTAGGAATAAATGCTTACTGTTTTTCAGTTGTGTCCTTCTCTCTGTGACCTCATTTGAGGTTTTCTTGCAAAGATACTGGAGTGATTTGCTATTTCTTTCTCCAGCTCATTTTGTAAGTGAGGAAACTGAGACAAACAGGGTTAAATGACTTACCCAGGGTCACACAGCTAGGAAATGTCCAAGGCCAGACTTAAACTCAGGAAGATGAATCTTCCAAACTCCAGACCCCCACACTTTATCCACTGAGGCACCTAGCTGCCCAGGAATAAATGGACTTTTCCTTAATATAATAATAGTATCCATATAAAATCAAGAACCAGCATTATATGTAATGGGGATAAATTAAGTACCTTTCCAATAAGATTGGGGTAAGCCAAAGATGAACATTATTACAACTAATATTTGGTATACTACTAGAAGTAGTAGACAAAGCATTAAGACAAGAGAAAGAAACAAAGGTAGAGGAATAGGCAAACAGGAAAGCATTGCTTTTTGAAGACAATAGGACTATTTACTTAGAGAATAAAGCAATAAATTAATTAAAATAATAAGTTCAATAAAGTTTCAAGATATAAAAAAATCCACATAAATAATTAACATTTCTCTATATTACTAATAAAACCTAGGAGGGAGAGATAGAGAAATTATGCTTAAAATACCTCTAGAATGTATAAAATATTTGGGAGTCTACCTGTCATTACACACATAGGAACCATACAAATAAACTTACAATGCTCTATTTACAGAAATGGAGACATAAATAATTCAAGAAATATTAATTACCTAGGCAATACAATCCAAATTATAGGGCTATATAAATTAATTCATTTATTCAGTGCCATACCAATCAAACTATCCAAGGAATACTTTGTGCAGCATGCAAAAAACCAATAATAAAGTTAATCTAGAGGAAAAAAACCTCAAAAATCTCAAGGAAATAATGAAAAAAGTGCAAAGGAAGTGAGCCTAGAAGCACCACATTTCCTACTATAAAGCAAAGCAGTAATCATCATAACCAATAAAAAATTGATTAAAAAATTAAAGAGTTACAGATTAGGTACACAAGAACAAAATAAGTGAACCTACTTCCTAGCTAGTGTCTATAAACTCATAGACCCTGGCTACTGGGGTGTGAACTCACTTTTAACAAAAACTATTGGGAAAATGGGAAAGCAGTCTCACAAAAATTAGGAACGGACCAACACCTCACATTAATATACCAAGATGAGCTCCAACTAGATACATGAGAGAAAAAAGTCATATCATAATCAAATTATAAGAGCAAGAAGGAAATTTCCTTTTGGATAAGGGAAGCATTCATGACCAAATAAAGGATCATAAAAGATAAAATGGATGATTTTTGTTATATAAACTTGAAAAAAGTTTTTGCACAAACCAAATCAATACAATTAAAATGGAAAAGGAAACTATTTACTAAGAAAAATATTTACAGAAACTTTCTCTGATAAAGATCTTATTTCTTAAGAAATCCAGGTAATGGGGAATAGAAAGTCATCTGGCCCTACAGGACAAAAGAGAAGATGGGGACAAGGGAAGGGAGGGATGATAGAAGAGAGGGCAGATTGGTGAAAGGAAAAATTAGAATACTCGGTGTATTGGGGTGGGGGGAGGGGATAAATGGGGAGAAACTTTGGAACCCCAAATTTTGTGAAAATGAATGTAAAAAGTTAAATAAATAAATTTATTAAAAAAAGATCTTATTTCCCAAATATATAAGGAGGTACTCAATTTTATAAGAACAATTCTGTAATTTACAAATGGCTAAAGGTTATGAACAGTTATCTCATTAGCAGCCATGTAAAAAAAAATTTCTAAATCATTAATAATTAGAGAATTGCACATTAAAGCAATTCTGAGTTTCTACCTTATACCTATCATTTTAGCCAAGAGAAGGGAAACAACCAATATGGGAGAGGGTTTGGGAAAATGGGCACTTTAATGGGCTGTTGGTGAGAATTAGTCTAAGCATTTTGGAAAGCAATTTGGACTTATGCCTCTGAAGCCACTACTGTGCATAGCCTTTGACCTAGTCTAGCATGTCTCATTGTCTCTATGTTCACAGAGCAGAGCATTTTCATGTGTTACTAATTCCCTTTTCCCCTTTTTAATGACTTGAACAAGCTTTAAAGTCTCTCATAAACATTCAGAATGTGGAAGTGAAAAACATATTTTCCATACTGGTGTCACCAACAGGGAGAACAGAAATTGTTCCCATTTGTCACTGACATTTTACAGGTTGATGGACTCAGAGGAGAAATAGGAGTGGGTATCTGGTTTGGCATCATTGTTGGAAAAGTCATTTTTAGCTAAGCCCAAGGTCTCCCTGCCCCACTCAGAGGACAATCAGGACCAGTCAGGGCTTTTTAGCCTACAATATAGATTCCCAGTTTCCTGAATTAATAAGCTTACTTCCCTGGACATTATCTGGAGTGTTCCTTGGAGCTGGGATGTGAGAGAATCACAGAATTTCAGAGCTATAATCTAATCCCATAAGTGAAAAGGCATTCCCAGTGTAATATACCCAATACATGAACATCTATCCTTTCCTTAAAGACCTCTGATGAGAAGAAATTAATTACTTCCCAAGGTGATCCATGCTATTTTGGGATAGCTCTAATTGTTAGGAAGTTTTTCCTTATATCAAGTCTTTTTGATTACAAGTATATATGTCCCAAACTAAGATGGCACATACCAATTGCTTAGTAAATACTTACTGATTGATTGGGAGGAATAGATAATAACATTAGGATCACAACAAAAACGTGACTTAGAGTTTTAAGGTACCTTGGAGAGCATCTCCAGGGCTTCTTAACCTGAGGGCTATGAAGTTCTTTTTTAAGAAATCCTTTGCTTAACTGAATTTCAGGATAATTAGTTGCCTTTATTTTATTTTAGGCGTTAAACATCTTATTCTGAGAAGAGGTCCTTGGGTATCACCAAACTTCCAGAGATGGAAAAAAACATGCAAAAAAGTTAGGAATGGCTTGATCTAGTTCCATATCCATTAGTGGCCATTTTTAAAGGGATTTAAAATTTTCAGAGTGGTTTGCATCATTCCTTGCTTCGTCCTCACCACAATCTCGTAAAGTGTGTAGTGCAGGTATTATAACCAATCCCCTAATACAGTGAAGAAGCGGGTTCAGAGAAATTAAATTATAGCACACAGTTAGAAAGCAAATTCGAACCAGGGGCTTTCGGTTAATTTGGCTAATTATATTTCACTATACCAAGGCTGTCATTCACTGTAGCCAAGAATAGAGAACATAATGCTAATTGTGTTTCTATCCAGGCTGAGTGAACTTAGGTTAAGCTTGGGTAGGGTGAGCCTCATTTCTGAATTCTAAAGGCTCTAATGTACACAATAGGGACTGATGCTGCATTCAGGTTGATTAACTGACAAGCATTATTTGGCCAATTTGAAAGCAACCATTTAGAGCAGAGTTGGTTTGTTTGTTTGTTTTTTTTTTTTACCAAGTGCCCAACCCACGGTGAGCGCTCAGTGCATACTAACTACCACAGAGACAGTAGATATATTTTAAAACTGTGACAGGAAAATCGATTTTCTCTATGAAGA
The DNA here is from genome assembly GCA_023548195.1 of Bettongia penicillata ogilbyi. Classification (NCBI taxonomy): domain Eukaryota; kingdom Metazoa; phylum Chordata; class Mammalia; order Diprotodontia; family Potoroidae; genus Bettongia; species Bettongia penicillata. The sequence goes on from JAJHZJ010000277.1 coordinate 2,866,258, forward strand.
TTCAAGCCATTGGGATTTCTCCTTTCAAAGTTTAAATGATTATATGCTTGTGTCTACTGTGCAGCCAATTGAAGTACAGATCAGACAGTAGACTGGAAACCAGGAGAATCAGGGGCAGTTCCAGTTCTGAAATCATTGTATGACCTTAGGAAAGTCACTTTCCCTCACTGAACCCCGGTTTTCCATATCTGGGGCATGCTCTTCTTCCACTTGGGTGTCCCAGAATAGCTACTTTCAAAGTACTCTGTCAGTATGCATTCACTAAAAAACCATAACTCATGAGCTCTCACTGATGTGTTTAGATTTTCTTTAGTTACTCAAATGACACCACTCTCAATGCAAAAGCTTTAAGGAAATAGCACAGGAAGAAAAATTTACCATTGGACACTCCTTTCCCAACTAATGCACCTTCTTCCACAAATGTTCACACCACCAATGGAGAAAAGAGGCTCTCACAGAGGTTGTGCATCAGCAAACATGTAAGGAATGTATTGGCCAGGGCACATGTATGGAGGAAAATATGTCTCTGATGTTGCAGGACCACTGAAGTCTTCTGGTTATATTAATACACTGCCCTAACTCATCCTGCTCTCTGAATGCATCACCTCTGCTGACAGCAATGCTTTGCTGATCCCCACCATGAGTGATTACTGGGTCGTTGGGAATTATTTTGCTGATCTTGTGATGACTGCTGGGCTTGGTGGTAGTCTATGTTGAGGCAAAATATTTCTTAAAAAGCATTGCCCCAGTGTGCATATTGCTGCTGAGATGCTTAGAAGTTATAGGAATGTGTCTCCTTTTGGGGATGATGCAATAGATAGAATGCTGGGCCTGGAGCCAGGAAGACATGAGTTCATATCCAGCCTCAGACACTTATTAGCTGTATGATGCTAGGCATCCTTAGTTTCATCAACAGTAAAATGGTGATAATAGTAGTAGCTACCTCTCAGAGATGTTACAGTGAGGACTAAATGAGATTATAATTGCAGGGTGCTTAGCATATGCCTGGCACATAGTAGGTGATTAGTAAATATTTGTTCCCTTTCAGTCCTGGCATTCTCTATTTTGTTTTCTAAAAGCCCCCACAACGAAATCATTCTGTGTTCTTTGATTATAGGGTTATGTTTGCCTCTCGCATTCTATTTTTTATCTTCAAATAATTTCTGGTTCTGACTTTCTATGCCCTAAAATCCTTCTGAATTCTGACATTTTATGTTCTAATGACCTTCCCAGCTCTGACAGTTTATAATTTATGTCCTAATGTTCCATACAACTGATGCGATCTCTTTACTTCTGACTGAGTTGTACAATCAAACTAAGCATTGTCCTGGTATGCATATAAGTGCCAAGATGCTTAGAAAATAAATAGAAATATTTCTCCTTTAAGAATAAAAACTATACCATTTAAACAATCCCCAAGTTTCTGGCCCCTGTGATTATCTGATTAGGGGAGGGTGAGTGTATTCACCATTTCTTATGAATATTTATAGGGTATCTGCTGTAAATATAATGTACTCACCTGGAACATTTTAAGTGGTATTAAAACTAAGTTTCTGAGGATTTATAACCTATGACGAAGAGGAAGTGGCAGCCCTGGAGAGCAAGAATGACATCTCTTTCACCCACTAGAATGAGCTAGAATCTCCACCTGCCAGTTGACCACTATCTACTTGAATCAGCTTACGTGCTTTCATTACTCTCTCACCTGGCTGAGAAGGCCTCAGAATCATAATTACAGAATGCTAGAGACAGGTCCTTTGGCTCAATCCTCTGATAACATAGATGGGGAAACTGGAGACCAGAATAACTTGTTCATGGTGGAGCCTGGAGTTAGAAGAGCCAAGGCCTTCTGACGCCAGGTCCATGATCTCTGTCTAGTATACAATCATTTTAGCCTAAGCCCTTGCTACAGTTCTTAACTTTTTAAAATAGTAAGTGAAAAAAATCATATCCTTTTTGGGCAGTTAGATACTGTGTTTAAGTGGAAAGAGCCCATACAAAGTCTTTTAAAGCAGTTGATGATATTTGCTTAAACAGTGGGTGACTTAAGTTCATTCTGGATTCTCTTACACATTGTTGATGGGGGTTTTAGGCATATAAACAGGAGAGAAAACATGTCCCTGTCATAGTGAAGAGAGAGAATTAATGGATCAAGAAGTATAAGGAACTCTAGCAGTTTGGGGAAGTGGTTAACATACTGGATAAGAAATTAGAGGACCTGGGCCCAATCCTGTCCCTGACACTTACCAGATGGTCAATCATAGACAAGTCACTTATTCTTTCTGAGACTCAGTTTCCTTACGTGTAAATGAGAGAAATAATCTTAGAATCAGTTCAAAGCCAACCTCTCTGTTAACTATTGTGCATAGGGCCTAGTTCTGTCTGCCTTCTAATATTAGGCAAAATAAGTCTTTTTTTAAAAAAAAATTTTTTACCCTATTAATGTAAAAATAATTTTTAACATTTTTGTAAAGTTTTGAATTTTAAATCTATTCCTCCCCTCTCTGTCATCTTCTTCCTCTTTGAGATGGTAATCTGATATAGGTTATACATGTACAATCATATTAGTAATATTGTGCAAGAAAATTGGTACTAAAAAAGAAAGTGAAAAATAGTACGCTTTGATCTGGGAGGTTAATTTACATACCTAGGGTCACAAAGCCAGTAATGGATCAGAGGCAGGACTCAAACCCAGGTCCTTTTGATTCCACAGTCAAGTTTCTATCCAGTGGGCCATGCCACCTCTGGAGTAACTGAATGAATATACATACATGGAAACAGAGCAAAGAGGGACTCTAGAAGTTACCTAGTCCAAGTCCCTCATCTTGAAGGTGAGGAAACCCAGTCTCAGAGAGATAAAGAGATTTGTCCAAGGTCACCAAGGGAATATATGTCAGAGCCAGGATTTGAACTCAGTTTCCAAATCCAGTGCTCTTTCTATTGTTCCACACTGAACTCGGAGGGCCCATAGAGGCCACCGAGTCCATCCAAGTTGCCAAGTCCTGTTGACTTGTTCCTCCATAATGTATCTCATACACATTTTTCACTCACACATTCACCTCCATAGTTCAGGCCATCTTAGAATAGTTTCCAAAAAGCCTCTTTTCTCTCCTCTTTAAACCATACTTCACACAGCTGCCAAAATGTTTCTAAAATATAGTACTGGCTAAATCAGTTCTTCGCACAAGCATCTCCTGTGGCTACTTATTGCTTCTATAGGATTGAATACAGACTCATCTGTTTGACATTTAAAATCTTTTACAGCTTGGCTCCAATGTACCATTCCAGGCTTATTAGGCATTATTTCCCTTCGCTTACTCTACTGGCTTTATTGTTGTATTTCATCATGACATTCCATCTCCTGTGTTTTCTCTGTACCCCAGGCCAGTCATGCACCCACCTCTGTCAGTACATCTCCATCATTGGACAGATGAGGACATCTGACTGATCTGACCCATTTCACACAAGCAGGAAGTAGCAGAGATGAGATTAGAATCTCTAGCTTCTTTTAGAATGCAGCTCATATATTATCTCCTATGGGAAGTCTTTCTTGATTCCTCTATATTCTAGTTCTTAACCCCCTCCTACCGTTTGCCTTGTATATACACATATGTTATTTCCCCTCTCTCTCGCCCAAAGTAATTAGGGGCAAGGATTACTTCGTTGTAGTCTTTATATCTCTAGCACCTTGCATACTGCCTGGCACATTTTTGTTTGGTAATTTTCAGTCATTTCAGATTCTTCTTGATCCCATTTGGGGTTTTCTTGACAAAGATAGTGGAGTGGTTTGCAATTTCCTTCTCTAGCTCATTTTATAGATGAGGAAATTGAGCCAAATTGTATTAAGTGACTTGCCCAGGGTCACACAGCTACTAAATGTCTGAGGCTAGATTTGACTTAGGCAGATGAATCTTCCTGACTCCAGGCTAGGGTGTCTGTGCACTATGGCACCACCTAGCTGCTCTGCCTGGCGCATGATAAGTGCTTAATCAATTTTACATTGGATAGTAGACATAGATCTAGAAGAGGCCTCAGAAAGTCATCTAGTCCAACCCCTCATTTTGTAGATGAAGAAAGCAAGGGTCAGGGATGTCAGGTGCCTTGCTCAGTGTCACGTACCTATATCACAGGAGAGATTCAAATGTCCATTTGATGATTTAAGAGCGAGTGTTCTTTCTACTGTGGCACAGGCTTCATTGATTGTTCTATTTCCCTCAGTATCCAGAGGCAGAGGCTAAGTGGTGGCAAGGCCAGCACTGCAAGCTCCATCTTCTGAGTATTGCTCTAAGTCTTTTGCGCCTACACCATGAATCATCTGCCATTTTGTGATTATAACCAAAAAAAGCTAACATTTCTATAGTGATTTAAGGTTTGCAAAACTCTTTCCCAATTGCAACCCTGTGAGACAAGAGGGCTGGTATACTTATCTCAGTGTTACAGATGGGAGAACTGAGGGACAGAGAGTGAAAGGACTTGACCTAGGGTCAAGTTACAGAACTAGTAAATGTTTGAGCCAGCTTTCAAACTTTGGTCTCCTAGCTCTAAATCTACATATTTTCTACCAGTGCATACTGCTTTCCTTCCCATTAGTTGCAGAGAAAGCTGTCTGGGCATCCCACATTATTGCGCAATCCTTGCATCACAGTGCAGGGATTGAAGAAAGTCACTCAGTGTGAGTGTGGGCTGGAGTGTGTAGGTGGTCAAGACCACAGGTTGGATCCTTCTGATTCACAGCTCCACACTTTAGCTCTCCCCCTCACAGCTCCCGGGGCCTCCCTGGCTTCCTCTGGCCGCGTCCCAGATGCTCCCCACCAGGCTTGATGCCTCACATTGGCCTGCAGCTCGGAGTCCCTAGATACCCTCCATGGGAGCCTCAAGCTTCATGCTGAACAGGGGGCTAAGTGCTCTGGGCTCGCAGATCTCCCAGCCTCCACCCGAGCTAACTGATTTCTAAGGCTGCTGCTTTCTCATCGCTTTGCTTTTAGTCCTTAGCGCTCAAGTTGGGATTTCATTCTCTTTTGAAAGGTCGATGCATTACCTCATTATGCAGAGAAGCTGACAGAAGATCTCATTTGTTTGAAAAGTAGTTTCCATCCAAAATGGTCCCTCTGCACCTCAGGCCATCCCCTTCATTCTACCACCCCCTCCTTTCTCTGCGACTCTCTCTTTTCTTCTTCTTCTGAAGCCCAGAAAATGAGATGGCAGGAGCTGAATGCCAGTTTTAGATACAGAAAGAATTCCAGTTTCAGGGTTCTCAGGAAAGGAACATTGCCAGAGGATGGGCAGATTATTGTCTTCCCTTCCCTCTGTGGTGATCCCACTCCTGAGTCTTTTACCCCCACCCCCATCCCATGCCCCAGTTGTCTTTGTGATTATTCCCCTTTCTCTCTGACCATGCTCCTTCCCCTCCTGTCATGATCTTTTACCAATCCCTTTTCTTCTCTCTACTCCCCTTTGTCCTCTATGCCATCTCCTCACTCTTTAATCATCTCTCCTTGTCTTAGATCCCACTTTCCCTCTCTATAACTGCCTCTCTTCTCTCTCTTCAAGCATGGCCCTTTTCTTATTTCTGATATTTCTCTCTAAGAACGTTCTTTCCTTTCTCTCTTCTCCCATCTCTGTGACCACCTTCTCCTTGCTCTCTGACCTTCCTGTTTCCTTCCTTCTGATCTCCTGCCCCTCTGTGACCATGGCCACCTCTAATTATTACTATCCCTTCCTGCTGATTCTCTTTTCTCCCTGTAATCATCTCCTTCCTTCTTTCTGACCACTTTTTTTCTTCTTCTTTAGCCCCTTTCTTTCTTAAGCACCTCCTCCCTTTGTGACCCTCATTCTTTCCCTCTGATCCTCTTCTCTGTGGAACTATACTTTCTCTTTCTGTGACATCAATTTCTGCTCCCTTTCTCCCACTGTGATCATCTCTTCCCTGTTTCTAATCACCCTTCCTCATATCTACCCTATCTCCCTTTTTCCTCTGATTCTCTTTCCCCTCTGGGACTACTCCCTTTCGCCTCCCTTTTCTTAGGACAATCCTTTCTTATCCAAACAAAATCCCATCTGCTCTCCGCTAAGTGTGTCCTTGGCATCCTAACATCCACATTCTAGGCTGTTCCAAGTGGAAAGTCTCTTGGTCAATCCAACACAATGCACTTCTCTCCAGACAGAGATCCTGGGATCCTATCTTCTTTAGCAGCTGCAAGAACTTGAGACTGAAAATTTTAAAGCCAAGCTCCTCATTTGGGAAGACATATTGCTTTGTGCTTACGGATGGGAAATGAAGCACTTCCTTCTCTATCACTGGCCAGGCAGAATGGTGGTCATAGTGTTGGCCTATGTGCAGAGTATCCACCTTCCTCTCCTCCACCTCTTGAAACTCCTTGCTTCATTAAAGATCTTGTTTAAAAGCCACCTTCTTCAAGAGGACTTTCCAGATTATTTTAGTTGTCAGTCTCCCTTCTCTCCCGCAGATCACCTTGTACTTATTTTGTATATCTCCTATTTACATATCTGTGCCCATTATGTCGCCCAGTAAAATGTTAGCTCTTTGAAGATGAAGACTGACTTAGTAATGCAAAAGTAACCTAGTAAAAAGTCAACAAATGCTGTCTGACATACCCCATGCTAGTCTCTAGGTTTTCACGCCTCTCCTGATTTTTCTCCTACCTATTTGAGTGCTTTTTCTGAGTCTCCTTTACTGGATCATTGTCTGTTTCCATCCCTTATTCTTGGTGATCTCATTAGCTCCCATGGGGTCCATGATCATCTCCACGCAGATGACTCCCACATCTGTATGTCCAGCTCTAGTCTCCCTTCTGATCTCTAATCTTATATCACCAACTGCTTATTGGTTGTCTCCAAATGTATGTCCCAGGGGCATTTTGAATCCAGTATGGCCATAACAGAACTCATTTATCTCTCTTCCTAATTGTCCAATTTACGTTGAAGGCACCAGTAACTTTAGATTCACCCAAACTTTCAGCCTCAGCATCAGAGAGAAACTTTTCAATTTTCCTCATTCCTTCTTGAATCTCTAGCCTTTTTCAAGATTCATCTCAAGTACTACCTACAAAAGGCCTTTCTTGACTTTCCCATTTGTTCTTGATCCTCCTGAAACCACTTAGTATTTATTTTGCACATATTTTGGATCTGTTTTTCTGTGCCTTTGATTTGGATCCCCAGTATAATGAAGCACATTGAAGGCAGGAACTGTTTTCACTTTTTAATCTTCATTTCCCTAGTGCCTGGCATAGTCCCTGGCACATAGAAGGTGCTTAATAAATACTCATTGAATTAAATAGGGATTAGAAGGCACTGAGAAGCATGTAATTTTTAAAGATAATTTATAAACACTGATTTAAGCACTGTTGTTCATTGAACCACATCAGTATTGATAACCTGAGAGAACTTGAAAATTTTGTGAACCAACCTGGCTCCATTTTGTAAAAGAGACTCCATTTTGAGCATTTTCCTGTAAATTCCACCTGCTTGCTAATCATGAGAATTGAGTGACATCCTGTTTCATATCTGGAAAATTGCACCTGTTGTTCTCCCCTTCCCAACTTGGAAAGTGCCTAATCTTTTCTTCAATTAGAAATCAGATGATCCAATCTTGAATCCTGGTTTATATACTGTTAATTGCTTCCTTTTAATATATAAAGGTCTGTCTCCCCTGTTTCTGGGGTCCAGTGCCAGGCTGAAGGAGCCTGGTTTAGATTTGTTATGGAATTATGCATTGCTAAATAAATCAGTATGCTTGGAAACTCAAATCTTTATTTCCTTAGTTATTTCAGATTTCACTTGTTACAGTCCTCAAATATGCTATTGAAAAAATGTAAGGGTTAGAAAAATATAGTGAAGTGAGAGACAATAATAGCTAGAGGATAGCTCAAGTAGATTTAGGAAATATAGGAATATCTAGAAGAAGGGTATTGGGTAGACCTTCTCTGGAGGAGTTCGGGTTGAATATGGACAAGAAGTGTAGCTGGCTAATAATCTACACCAAGGGAGTGTGTGCCCCAGTGATATCATAGATCCATGGAAGTTTTAAAATATGATCTCTCTTCTAGCTTTGGCATTCAATGCTCTAATATTCTATGAATCAGCAGGAAGAAAAGCAGTATGATGTCAGACTCAGCCTATGGGCTTTAGGCAGCTGGCAAAACTCCTCAGTGAGTCTAAATCAGATTAAAATATAATTGGGAAATATGTAACAAAATAAATTAAAATGCAATATAACATTTGTTATATTTGTAGTTTTCTAAGTCAATGTGCAGGAACACTACTGGTATAGTGGATAAAGAAGGAGAATGAGGAAGACCACAGTTTCAAGTCTACCTGCATAAGAAAACATACTGGTTGTGTGATCTTGGGTAAGCAAGTTCAATGCTCACTATCCCCAAGATAGTAATCTAAGATTCTAAGATTGGCAACTGCTCTGTACCAGTAAAGGAAATTTTTCTCTCTGGGAGTTCACACATTTGTTGTTGCTGTTGTTATGTTTCAGAGGGGGAAAAGCAGATGGAGAAGGTGCCCCAAATTGTGCTAAATTAAGATCTCTTGAATGAAATGGGAATGTTTCACTTGGAGGAAAGAAAGAAAGATAAGATAGTTTTCTCTGCAAATCTGAGGAGCTAATATAAGGAAGACAGTTGGGAAGAGTGTGGGATTTAGAGTCAAATGACACCAGTTCAAATCCTGGCTATGTCATTTTCTAACTGTGTAAATATGAGCAATTATTTTATCTCCTGGGGTTTCTTTATCTGTAGAACGAGGGGGTTAAATTAGAGGATCTTTATGGTATTTTTCAGTTCTACATCTATGATCTTATTTTGTAGAGTTCTAAGGGGAGAATTAGGGAAGGAAGATTTTGACTCAAGAGATAGAAGAACTCTTATCAGAGCAGTCCAGTCCAGTTAATTCGCTGGCTGTCTAAGGAATAAGAGAAGTCACTGGCAAAGCTGCATGACTGACTGCTTGTTGGGATACCGACGTATTATATAAACATGTATAGGTTTATAGATTCATAGTGCACAGAGCACTGGGTCTGAAGTCAGAAAGATACATCTTCATGAGTTCAGATCTGTCCTCAGACATTTCCTAGCTGTGACCATGGGCAAGTTAACCCCATTGTCCTCAGTTTTCTCGTCTGTAAAATGAACTGGAGAAGGAAAGGGCAAACCGTGCCAGTGTCTTTGCCAAGAAAATCCCAAATGAGGTCACGGAGAGTAGGATACGACAGAAAATGACTGAACAACAAAGAATATCAGGGGTAGTAGAAGGTCTCTTAGGACAAACTGGATGCCCACAAACCAGCAGTAAAATTCCTGATTGCAGCCCAAATCAAATTACAAGTTGGAGGGAGCCTTATAATGTAGCGCAGAGAGCACAGAGAACCCTTGGCACATAGTATACAGGAATATCAGTGCTAGAAGGGATCTTAGACCACAGGAAAAAAAATATGCTGGAGTTGGAACTGACCTTGGAGTATAGAGTTTTTAGAGATAGAAGGTGTGTTAGAGATTATTTAGTCCAAAATCCTATCCAGTGTCTTAAGGAGACACGCAATTCTCTGACATTATGATGTCAAGTGTTGTGACCTGAGATTTTCTTAGTTAATCATCTGCTAATAATCTTCCAGGATATAACCCCTATATCTATTATTAAAGTGAACAATATGTTTATTGAAGTCACTTTCATGGAAACTCTCAGCCAGTATCACTCATCCTGCAGACCTGGGGTGGGATATCCCTTAAGCCTTTCCATCCATTTCCAGCTGGAGAAACCTAACCTCCCTGTCGACTTTCTGTAGCCTTAAGTCTGTAGGTCACCCTGAGGATAAGCCTTAGAGGCTGGGAAATGTGCTGGGAGCTCCAGTACATGGGATCATAAGATTTAGAGAAGGAAAGGGTTTTGGAGATCCTCCAGTCTAATATCCTCAGAGGAAGTAACTGAGAGTCAAAGGAGTAAAATGTCACAAGGCAGCAGAGGCAATGGAGTGCCATCTGGATAGAGGGCTGGAGTTGGAGTGAGGTACACCTGAGTTCAAATCTGGTCTTATCAAATACTAACCAGCTGTGTGATGCTGGGAAAGTCCCTTTGCCTCTCTTAGTCTCAGTTTTCTCAACTGTAAAATGGGATAATAATAGCACAATAATTTCCTGGTAGAGTAGTTTCCAGGATCAACGAGGTAACATATGCCAAGCACTTTGCAAATCCATTCATGTCAGTCATTATTATCATTACTAATAGTAATTAGCAGAACAAATATCCAAATCCAAATCCTCCAACTCCAAAACCCACACTCTTTCTCCAGTGGGATGACTCTTTGTACATAGACAGAGTTTCTGGAACAGCTCTGAGTCCTATCTGGGATTATCCCACCCCTAACTTCAAGGATGGCCATGGCAGAATGCTGGAGAGACTGTAGGTCCTCTCCCCCCAGGCGCCTCTGACAGGTTGGAGCCCTCTCAGTGCTTGGGACCTTTAAGATATAGTAAGCTTGGTTTCTGTTTTCTGTTTCACTTTAAAGTTTGCTAAGTACTTACCTCAGTTTAACAAGCCCAAGCAGCAGATAGCATGAGGAAAATGATCTCTACAGGAGGCGAGTAAGGCCCAGAGAGAAGTGTAAGTCTCTTTCCCTTTCTTCCCTCTCCCCAACGGAATTAAGGCACAGAGATGAGAAGGGACTTCTCCAGAGTCTTAGCTAGCCATTTCCCTTCTCTCTTATCTTATTTGATCATTACAACTATTCTGGCAGTTAGATCCCATTATTACCTCCATTTTACAGATGAGGAAACTGAGGCAGGCAGAGGTTAAGTGATTTGCCCACTGAGTAAGTAACTGAGGCTGGACTCAGTTGAACTCGGGTCTTTCTGACTCCAGGTACTACCTACAGTATCAGTGAATAGTGCACTGTGATCAGAACTTTCCCTTCCTGATGCCAAATCCACAGCTATCTCCACTGCACCAAGTTTTCCAGTACTTCCACTGGAATCCCTTCTACAACAAATCTGAACTCAAATACCTCCAGTGATGGGAAACTTTCTGTCTCTAGGTAGCTCAGTGGATAGAGTGCTGGACTTAGAGTCAGGAAGACCTGAGTTCAAATCCAGCTGCAGAAACTGACTAGCTATGTGACCATCTGGAAGTCATTTAAGCCCAGTCTACCTTAGTTTCTTCATTTATAAAAGGGAGGTGATAACAGCATCTCCCTTTTGGGGTTATCGTGAGAATCAAATGAGACAATATATGTAAAATACTTTGCAAACTTTAAAATGCTAATTATTATTTTATTCATATTATGATGGTGATGATGATGTTGTCTGCAGGCAGCCTATTCTACTTTTGAATAATTCTAATTATTAGGAAGCTTTTTCTTCTGTCAAGTTGAAATTTTTCTGCCTTCAACTTCCTCCTCATTACACCTACTTATTCCCTTTGGGGCTAAAAAGAATGAGTCCAATCCCTCTCTGAGACATCAGAGGCGGCAGGAATCACCGCATTCTGGTGGCAGCTACATGTCCACGGTGATATTTGGACAGCTACTACTAGCTCCTCTTGGGATGGAGAAGCAGGGTAGACCCTGGACTGTCAATCTTTTATGGTTGCCCTGGACTCTCTGGGCTTAGAGTCACCCCACCTTTGAATCTCAAAGTCTTAGAACATTTATCTGAAGCTATCTGGGTTGCACCAACTCTGGCTACCTTGGGCACAAGCAAACTCTTTCCTCCCTACTCTAATACAAGGTTCTGGCCTGCCCAGCCACAGATGTGTCTCACCAGTATCCAAGTTCTTAGTCCTATGCCTGTTAGTTGAAGAGAGGACAACCTTTAAACTATCTGGTCTTAACTACCTCTTAACTTTTCTTCACAAATCCTCTACTTCTACTCTGTTCTACCCTTTGAAACCTCCTTTCTGAATTTCTTTTCCCTCAACTTGGCTTTCTTGGAGCTTTGAAAACCTGTGGTTTTAGCCAATTCTGGAGGTGGTGGTGGTGGAGGTGTTGGTGGTGATATGTGTCACATTTTAGGGAAGACATTGTTAAGAGGCAGTAAGTCTCGAGAAGGGGTTATAGGACTATAGGAGCATTGATTTAGAGCTAGAAGGGACTTTAGAGGCCAAATCTTATCCCCTCACTTTACAAATGAGGACACTGAGGCACAGGGAAGTTAAGTGACTTGCCCGGGGTCACACAGTTAATTGTCTGAGTTGGGAGTTGAAACAAGGTCTTTTTGACATCAAGACTAAAGTCCTATCCATTATACCTTGATGCTATTCTGACCAAGGTTGGATGGGGACTAGAGAACATGGCATGCAAAGGCCTGTTGAAGGAACCTGGAACATTTAGACTGTAGGAAAGAAGACAGGGGAGGGAGACATGATTGTTGTCTTCAACCAAGGCCTTAGATACATAGTACAAGTGAAAGTCAAGGAGAGAAAGATTTGAGATTTGAGTTCTGGATGTACCCCTTTCACCCTTGGACCAGTAACTTTCTCCCTGTTTCTTTATCTGTATAATGAGGGAGATTGGATTAGATGGTCTCTAAAGTTCTAGAATGTCAATAGCGACATTCTGCAGTGTGTTCTCTAGAGTCCCTTTAATCTCCAACATTCTGTTCAATGCTTTATCTTCTTCCAACTCTGACAATCTCTGTTTTCTAAATTTTCTAGGCCTGCTATTTAGCATTCTGTCTAGCCCCGACATGCTGTGTTTTAATGTTCTTGTCCCCAACCTCCCTAGATCACCCTAGTTTTCCACTGACAGGAATTTCCTCCTTTTAACAGTACTAAATTCTTGTATAAGTAGATAAATCCTACTTTCTCTTGTATGTGCCTCAGTGGGGATGGGAAACAGCTGGTCTTTCAGTTCCCTCCTCACAAGCATTCTGCAGATTGTCTGGAGGTTCAGGACCAGGTAATCATCAACCCACACATCATTGGCTGTCCTGCTCCCAGTGTTGGCAACATGGCATGATGTTAGGGCACTGGATTTGGATCCAAAACACCTAGGTTTGACCCTCAACTCTGTGACCTACTACTAACTGCATGACTTTAGGAAAATTACTTTCTCTCTCTGGTCCTCAGTTTCTCCATTTGTAAAATAAAGGAAGTAGGACTATAGATGCCTTCCAAGATCCCTGATAGCTTTAATATTTTGTGACTCCTATTAACTAGGAGCAACCAGGAGCACCTTAGAAGATGGGGCATGGTCAGCATTCAAATGAATCAGAAGAGACCAGGAGGATTTGAAGGAAGACATTTTCCCACATTCTCAATGAGCTAGGTGAATCACATAGGTCCATCTTAAAGGGCTCCTTCCTTCCCTGTCAGTCCTTTCTCCTTAGCTTGCTCTCTACTATACTTAGTATCCCAAGAAACCTCAGCTACTGTACTGATCTCACATGCCCTGCACAGTCCACTGTCCCTGAAATGTGTCTTATGTTTTAAGTGGCAATTACATTTCACTTAGATTTTCAGAGGCATTTCAAGTAGTGGTTCTGATCTTTTTGCCTTTTTAGCAAACTCTGCCAGGAATGGATAGCTATTAACATTTTAAAGATGAAACTGAAGTATAGCTGCTCTTTCCCAGTCAGATTGGAGTAAATGGTTGGAGCCCATGTGTATCACAGATTAACAGAATGTTAGAGCTGGAAAGGTCTGCAGTTGGAACATTGAGACTAGATCAGAGCTGGGAGGGACATTAGAACCTATTAGAGCTGGGACAGACTAGTTTGCAAACAAGGAAATTGAGGCCCAAAGAGGGAAGATGACTTGTCAAAGGATGCACAGTGAATTAAAGGCAAAGACTAGCACTAGAACCCAGATGCCTCATCTCCAAGTTGCTTGGTGTGTAAGCCTAGCCTGACTCTATTTGGTGATTTCAGATTTATGGTGGGGTAGAAGATATCGAGACTGGAAGCTGAGACCTTGTTTCCATATCCCAGCTTCTCCACTAACTTACTCTGTCACCTTGCTCCCTCATTTATATAATGAGAACTAAATTAGATTATCTTTAAGGTAGCTTTCAGCTCTAATAGCTTGTATTTCTTGATTTGAGGAAAGATTAATGAAGACAGGTTGCCCTTCACACATGTGGTACTCTCCCCTTTCACAGATCCATCCAAATCTGTTTGCTAGAAATATAAGAATGGCATAACTCCAAAGTAGGCAGGCAGGTAAGTAGTTTTCTGGGACCCTCTTGGGGATCAACTTCTGGATTTCCTTAAACTGAAATTCAGGGAGAAGGAAAAAAACCCAACAACCCCAGGTCAGATTCCTGCTTTGGGTAGGGGCTCAGACTCTCATTGCCGGAAGGAAGCTTAGAGGTGATTTAATTTAACCTCTGCCTGAAGTCAATATTTCCTCTGCCACATCCTCTTAGAGATGAAAGATCTCTTCCAACTCTAGGCTTCTAAGACTTCATGATTCCAATATTCCATAATTCTAAAATCCCATGAGTTCATGATCTAAGATTCTAATATTCCAATAGACTATCTTAATACATTCCAAGACTTCATAATTATATGATTTCAAAATTTGAAAACTCTCAAATTCTAAGTTTCTGAGGAACTAAGGTCCCAAAGTTTCATAAGTCTAACATTCCAGTCTTACATGATTTTAAAGCACTATGAATAAACATGCAGAATAGGTCTGAGGGGCTCCACATCTACAGAAATATTGCCCATTGCCTTCTGTGCTTCTGCTTACACAGCCCTTACACCCAGGTACAGAGTAGTGTCCAACGTTTGGCACACATAGTCGCATGGGAGAAGAGGAGTCATTGAGTTTCATACATTCAGTAGTCACCTTGAGGGAAGCTGTGCTTCCTAACCCCGAAAGATATACATAGTCACACACCTGAATGCTTGACTTACTAAAGCCAAATGAATGGTTTTGAGATAAAGAGACTTGAATCTAAGGGGACTCAAGCTGGATGTAGATTCTTTTTGCTGCTTTCTGACAAGAACCTGGCTGTGCTATGGGCAAGCAGAGCAGAGATATTCCTAAGGCCCAGGCACTGATCCACCTTGAGAAACTGTGCATGAGAAGCCACAATAAAACTCCATGGGTAGGAAAAAGCGATTTCCCTACCAGGGATGATGTGGCAGCAGTTCAGAAGATATGTGACTAATGACATGCTGTGATAAGCCCACTCAGATGATTCCTGCTACTTTCCAAATCTACCTCTAAATCGACTCCCCTAGGCTCTTTTTAGCCTTCAGGTAACTGTATCACATTTCAACCTCATTTTCCAGCCTTAAAGAACTCCAGCCCTCCCAAACCCCTTCAGGGAAATCAGGCATTCAGACTCTTCCTTAGACCTCCTCATGTGGCCGCAAATTTCTTTTCTACCACTCACCCCATCTAGGTAGGTTTCATCCCTTTGCCTATATTGCACCCACTTCCTGCTCAGCGCCAAAGAATATCCAAGTTGGGAGGCGGGATATAAAGACAATAAAGTGTGCGCTACTGTACCTGATGCAGTCAGCTGCTGGAGGATTTGCTTACAGGATAGGAGAGCCCCTGATTCTCAGTGCCTCTCGTGGTCTGTCTCCCTGCTCAACTTCCTGCAGCACCCGATTTAACGACTTGGAGCTCTCGGAGACCCCAATAGGATGGCAGTGGTTATAGTGAGTGACAGAGGTTTTACTCCCTCCCTCTGCCTCCTCCCCCTTCTCTTCTCTTTCTCTCTTCTCTCTCTCTCTCTCTCTCTCTCTCTCTCTCTCTCTCTCTCTCTCTCTCTCTCTCTCTCTCTCTCTCTCTCTCTCTCTCTCTCTCTCTCTCTCCTTCCCTCCCTCTCTCCCTCCCTCCCTCCCTCTCTCTCTCTCTCTCCCTCTCTCTCTGTCCCTTTCTCTATCGCGTGCGCGCACACACACTCGCAGGCAGGCAGTATGTATATGTGAGTCACAGTCAGAGTGGGAGGGAGCAGATATTTGCCTGCAGAGTAAGTGGAGATGATGAAAATATCCCCAGTGATTTTAGAATCATAGAATGCCATTGCTGTATGGAAACTTAAAGTAATGACTAGAGAATATTAGAAGGGCATAGGAATTTAGAATACAGAACACAGAATATCAGCGGACAGTCTTAGAACACACAGCATAGAAGATCAAAGCTGAAAAGGACCTTAAGTCACAGAACACAGAATACCATAGCAGGAAAGGACCTTACAACATAGAACATAAGATTTCATGTTCCTGACTTGCCCAAGGTCAGGAGCCCAAGCCTCAACTTCCTGATTCATAGAATGTGGATAAAATTTCTGCATGACCGCCTCATCTGTTGTGGACTAGATGACTTGAGGTGCCTTGTGACTCTGGGATGCTGTGTATCACATTGCTTTGTAAACTTTAACATAATGAAAGAATAGGAGTTATTTATTTGTTCACTTATTTATTTGTTTATTTGTCCATCACGGTCCATGACAAAAGCTACCTTACCCAGGAGGTCTTCCCTTAATTCCCCTACCCTGAGGTATGTATCATATATCACTTTTATATACTACCTTTTATCAGAGCTCTTAGGTCCTTAACTGTCTTCTAGACTGTCAATTTCTTCTAGTCTCATCAATTTCATCTCTTTTTCAGTGAAAAATGGGGTTAGTTATTGAGTTGAATTTGGATTCCCTTTGCATGAATCTGTGAAGTTTTCCAGTGTTAGTGGTGGGTCCTAATATAGGGCATCTATGACCTTGAACAGTAAGGCAGTACCAACACTACTTTGTCCCTTAACCCCTAGACTGTGGTATGTCTAGTTCTGGGTAGCACATCTCTGCTGTACTCTCTGACTTGGTGACCTTGTTGGCTCCCATGGGTACAATGATTAATTCTATACAGATAACTCATCTAGTTCCACATCACCAACTGCCCATTGGACATTTCTAACTGGATGCCTGATGCGTATTTCAAACCCAGTATGTTCAAAGCAGAACTGATTATCTTTTTCTCCACACCCACCCCTCTTTTATACTGCTCTCTTCTTGTTGAGGGTACCACAATCTTTCAAGTTGCAAGTCATCCTTGACTCTTTACAAAGGGGAGGGACTCACTTCATGTATCCAATTGCTTGCAAAATTTTGTGGCTTTTACCTTCATGGAATCTTTCATGTATATTCTCTTCTCTGTATTCATATTCATTCAACCATCCTAGTTCTGTCTCTTATTGCCTCTCACCTGTTGTGATGCAATAGACCCCATTTGGTTTCTCTACTTCAAATATCTCCCTAATTCCTTCTCATTCTCCAAATAGCGACCAGATTGATGGGTCTGATCATGTCATCCACTACTCATTAAATTACAGTGGCTCCCTATTGCCTCTAAGATCAGATCTTCTGTTTGACTTTAAGGCTTTTAACAACCTGACCCCTTGCTATCTTTCTAGTTGTCTCACTTATTTTCTCTTTGATCTGCCCATACTGACTTACTTGCTGTTTCTCATACATAAGCCTCTGTTTCCTGGCTCTATGCCCTCAGACTGGATGCCCCCCATGCCTGTTTACTTGCATATACCTCCTAGGTTTTCTTCAACATCAGCTAAAATGCTATCTTCTTCAGAAGGCTTTTTCTGACTCCTGCAGCTGCTAGTGTTGCCTTGTATCTATTCTGCATATATCACCCATGTAAGTACTTATGTACATGCTGCCTCCCCTATTGGAATGTAAGTTCTCTAAAGTCAAAGATCATCTTATGGACCCTCAACACTTAGCACAGGGTTGAGATATAGTGTTTAATAAATGTTTGTTGAATGTTTGATTGATATTCCTTCCAGTGTCTCTGGATCCCGTGAACAGCTTGGGGTTTGGTGAATAATTAAAGAGAGCTTTGTATGAAAGTTTAAGGAGATTTGACTTTGTGAGACATGGGAAGGTATTGAAGAAAAACATTAGTGCCCCTTGGACCACTGACCACCAGCTAAGAAATGTGATTTTAGTTTCATCATTGATCTTGACTAACTGTGGCCCTGGGCAAGTTACTTCTCCTTTTTGGGTCATGTTTTTTCCCCGCATCTATAGAAGGAAAGGGTGGGGTGATTTCAAAGCTCATTTCAAGCTCAAGGATGCTATGTTATTGTAGGGAGACAGTGAGTTTTACATTGTCCAGAAATCAGTGGTCAAAGCCAGACCTTTTTTTTTTGGTTGTTGTTACTGATAAGCAGAAATAGTTTAGGCAAGAATATGAACAATGATCATGCCTCCTTTTCTTATCATTTGTTATTGCTTAACTTTTCATCTTAGTAAAAGCTGGTGTAGGGAGCAAAGTGGGCTTCATGCTCCAGACTTTACACATATCCTGTGGGTTGTTTTAATTCCTTTTTTTTTGGTGCAGACCCCACAAATATATTTTGGGTGCACAAGATCTCCACAAGGGTTTAAACTGGAGTTATAAGAAAATTTCTAATGTTAAATCAGATGGCTGTCTAGGAATCAGCACCAGTAAAAGGCAGTCAAAAAGATTAAACAGGGTGCAGAACCAAGATGGTAGAGAAAAGACAGGTATTCTTCTGAGCTTTCTCAAATTCCCTCTAAACAAATTAGAAATAATATCATTTGAAATAATGCAACAAAATGAATTCTAAAATAGCAGAACCAAAAAAAGGGTGGGGTAAAACAATTTTCCAGCCCAAAGATAACTTAGAAGGTCTGTCTCACTGGAGTGACAGTGGAGCATATTCCAGTGCAGGCCATGGCCAGCAAGCCTGCAGTAAAGCCAGAACCCCAATGCAAGTCAGCAGCAAGGCCTCAGACCACTTCACCAAGCAGCCAGTAGTGGGCAATATCCAGCAGCACATCTTGGGGGTGACTTAATTGGCACCAATGTCTTCTGGAGCTCTCAGCTCACAAATGGTAAGGGGATTAGACAATTGGTTAGATAGAAATTAAAGGGAATCCTTTGCTGGCACTGGGTGTAGGACTCTGTGGCATTGCCCATGCACAGTTCATAGTCACTGCTACAGGGCTAGGAGGAGCACTAGCACACTGCTTATGGCTTCAGGGAAGAGTGAGCCTGGTCATAGTTCCAGGGTACAATAGAGTGCTTGTGGTTGCTCACAGACCAGAGCACAAGCCAGCAGAGCAGTGACCACACCTCTCTTTAGATCATACCACCGTGGAAGAATTGAAAACTTATAGACCCATAGAACTAGTTCTGTAAACAGCAGCACAAAAAACCTGAAGGTTAGAACAGTACTGTCTCTATTGTAGGGTGAAGTCTAACTTTAATATAAAGTTAAAATTCAATAAATAAACTAGAAAAGTGAGCAAAAAACAACAAGAAAAGATCCTGACCATAGCAAGTTATTATAGTGACAAGAAATATCAAAACACAAATTCAAAAGTTGAAACAGCTACATTCAAAACCTCAAAGAAAGATATGAATGGGTCTCAAAAATAATTCCTAGAAGAGCTCAAAAAGGATTTTTGAAAATTAAACAAGAGAGGTAGAAGAAAGATTGGGAAAAGAAATGAAAGTGATGGAAAAAATTTGTGAAAAAAGAGCTAACAGGTTGGTAGAGGAAGCATAACAATTGCTGAAGAAAACAGAACTGGTCAAAAAAATTTCACTGAGGAAAACAACTCCTTAGAAAGTAGAATTGGCAAGTGGAAGCTATTAAGATCAAGTAACAAACAAACAAAGCAAAAGAATGAAAAAAATAGAAGAAAATGCAAAATAGCTTATTGGAGAAACAACTGACCTGGAAAATAGATTATTACAATAATTATCCAGGAGGAATAATTTAAGAATTATTGGACTATCTGAAATACATGATTAAAAAAAAGAACCTACACATTATCTTTCAAGAAATTATCAAAGAAATCTGCCCTGATATCCTAGAACCAGGAGGTAAAACAGAAATTGAAAGAATTGACTGATGGCTTCCTGAAAGAGATTCCTAAATGACAATTCTCAGGAATATTATAACCAATTCCAGAGCTCTCAGGTCAAGAAGAAAATATTGCAAGCAGCTTGAAAGAAACAATTCACAAAGATCATGGAGCCAAAAAGGATTTAGCAGTTCCTACATTACAGAATTGGAGGGGTTAGAATATGATTTTCTGGAGGGTAAAAGAGCAGGATTTCAACCAAGAATCACCCACCCAGCAAAACTGAATATAATTGTTCAGGGGAAAAATGGAAAGAAATAAAATAGAGGGCTTTCAAACATTCCTGATGAAAAGACCAGAGCTGAATAACAAATTTGACTTTCAAATGTCAGACTCAAAAGAAACATAAAAAGGTAAACCAGAAAGAGAAATTATAAGGGATTCAACAATGTTAAACTGGGTTTACATTTCTGCATAGGAAAATGATCCTTGTAATTCCTAAGAACTAAGAACAGGGCAGTTAGACAGAGGGCACAGATGTGAGTTGACCCTGATGAGATGATATCCAAAAACATTAATTAAGGGATGAGAAAGAAGGACATGAAGAAGAACAAAGGGAGAGGTAGAATGGGAGGAATTATTGCACATAAAATAGACACAAAAGAGCTTTAATGGTGAAGGAGAAGATGGGCGAGGGTGGTGGTAGTGGAAGAAAATGCTTCAATCTTACCTTCATCAGAATTGGCTTAAAGAAGGTATTGCATAGATACGAATTTGGATCTAGAAATCTATCTTACCATACAGGGAATTAAGAGGGCAAGGGGATAAGAAAAGGGGGGATGAGACTGATAGAAACGAGGGTGGATTGGAGGAGGCAGTGGTCAGAGGCAAAACATTTTTGAGGAGCAACAGGGTGAAAGGGGAGAGAGAGAGAGAGAGAGAGAGAGAGAGAGAGAGAGAGAGAGAGAGAGAGAGAGAGAGAGAGAGAGAGAGAGAGAGAGAGAGAAGGATAATCAAGGGAAAATAGGATGGAGGGAAACATACAGTTAGTAATCATAAAAAAATTTACCGCAAATTTCTCAGGTAAATATCTCATTTCTCAAATTATATGTAGAGAAGTGACTCAAATTTATAAGAATACAAGTCATTTCCCAATTGATAAATGGTCAAAGGGTATGAACAGGAGCTTTCTGATGAAGAAATAAAAGCTGTCTATAGCTATATGAAAAAATTCTCTAAATCACTATTGATTAGAGAAATTCTAATTAAAACAACTCTGAGGTACCACTCCACAATCTGACAGAAAAGGAAAAAAACAAGTGTTGGAGGGGATTTGGGAAAATTGGGACACTAAAACATTATTAGTGGAGTTGTGAATTGATCCAACTATTCTGGAGAGCAATTTGTAATTATGCCTAAAGAGCTATAAAACCATTCATACTCTTTGACCCAGCAATAGCACTACTAAGCCTGTATCCCAAAGAGATAACATGAAAGAAAAAATAAAATGACCTATATATACATAATATTTATAGCAGCTCTTTTTGTAGTGGCAAAGAATTAGAAATTGAGGGGATGCCCATTAATTGGAGAATGGCTGAAAAAGCTGTGGGATATGATTATGATAGAATACAATTGTGCTATAAGAAGTGGTGAGCAGGATGGTTTCAGAAAAACCTAGAAAGACTTACACGAACTGATGCAAAGTGAAGAAGGCAGAACCAGGAGAACTGTGTACACAGAAACTGCAATATTGTGTGATGATCAACTTTGGATGACTTACTTATTCTCAGAAATGCAATGATCCAAGACAATTTCAAAGGCCTTATGAAAAATGCTACCCACTCCAGAGAAATAACTCATGATGTCTGAATGCAGATTAAAACATATTAAAAATTTTTTCTTTATTTTTCTGGAATTTTTTGTCTGTTTTCTTTCACAACATGAGTAATATGAAAATATGTCTTGTGGGACTGCACATTTGCAACCTATAGCAAATAGTTTGCTGTCTCAGAAAGCGGGAGGGAGAAAAAAAAAGGACTATAGTCATAGACAGACTAAATCTAATTTAGACAGGATCCACAAGGCTGACTTTTGCTGGCTTTCCTAAGGTATTTTTGACAGCTTAGCCACATAGAAATGTACCTCCTGAGGCAACCACTTGTACATGAACCTCAGAAAAACTCCCTTAGGTCTGGAATACATTGTGGATCAGCATCCACTAAAAACATAATTAATGAGCCCATACCTAAGTGTTTATTTTTATCAGTCAGAAGATGCATTAGTTCAAAAGAAACAAACAAAAAAGCTCACTTTAAGCAGTTTAGCTTAAATGGTAAAATAATTCCTCCTGTTCTCTCACATGGGGCACATTCTTCATGAGGTTATCATATCCCCAGTGGGAGGAGAGCACAAATTCAGATAATATACATGATAAGTATAGTGGACATAGACATAGGAAGGGTCGTGTTAGGAACTTATATAGCCAGGGTATAAAATAAGCACAGATCCATGAACAAGAGAACTTCCTTCTCTGTCACTACAGGGCTATCAATGTTATGTTGTCATCCTGTTCTCTGCTGCTCTCTGTTGGATGTTACATCTCTTCTTTCCCTTGGGTATGTCTCTGTGCTGGGTGCTGAAACTATGCTCATTATCTCCTCAGAGTGTTTCCATTGGTCTCATGGTGCCTGAGCTTCTTTCTTGGACCATCTTCTGTGTCTCATATCTTAAGGGCTATTTCCTGGCTTTCTGTTCCTATCTGCTAAAATGTGGTGGTCAGAAAGCTTTTCTCTGACAAGAGCAGGCTTGGTGCATTTAGTGCTCAGATGTCCCAGATATGAATCAATTATAAACCACCACATTCAGTTAAAGGCAGTGAACAAAAAGCCAGTCAGTATGCTTCTAGGCTAAGATTAGGTCTACTTATTTTAACTACTTAATATCTACTTCTTACTTGAAGTCCATTGTCTCAGACAACAATCTGACTTAAGGTTAGAATGTTCTTGGGTTTATAGTTCAATCTCTGATCAGGATCCTGTGCCCCACTCCCACCACCAACTCCATTTCATGGATTCTGCCCCAAAGCTCTCTACAGCAGTTGTGCAAATGCTGTCATTGCTCTCAGAACAATCTTTGGCATGAAAATGCAGTTGAGAAAGAAAAATATTTAAGTGGAGAAAACAAGATAAATTGCCCTGTTACTCTTTGCATAACATTACTGCCTCATTTATGTGTATCTGCAAGGACAAGAAAACCCTTTAACTTTAGCTGATGTATTCTGGCCAGTCTCACTATCTCCCTATGTTAACATATTCCATATTTTAGGGGAAAAGCATTTCCCAAACCTTTGTTCCATATGGACTCTAGAACTGCATATTATGGGAAAGAGTTCTGTCTTTGTATTACCGTCCAATCTCAACTATGTCTTATTAAAACTTTGTAACCTAAAATGTGTAGTACTATATACAGTAGACACTTAAAAAAATTTGCTGATTATTGATTGGTTGATTGCTTTGTGACCTTGGGAAAATCATTTCTCTTTTTTTTTCCAGATTACAGTTTCCTCTGAAATTAGAGGCTAATCTAGATGATTACTAAGATCCTTTTACAGGCTGATATTCTATTTTAATAGGGGCATTTTAATTTTAGAGCTGAAAGAGCCCTTAGAAATCATCTCCTCAGGCTCCCTCATTTTATAGACCAGGAAACTGAAGTTCAGTGAAGTTAAGTGAATTGTCCAAGATCACAGAGTTGGTAAGGAGTAAAACCAGAAGAGGAAGTCAGGTCCTCTGATTTCAAATTCAGCAGACTTTCCAACACAGAATCTCTTTTGAGTTCTGACAATTCAACTTCTAAATACCCATTCAGTTCTCATATTCTCTTTTCTATGTTCTTGCATCCCTTCCAGATCTATGGCTCTGTGAATCTATAAATTATCTCTCCAATTAAACAAGCCAAAGACCCTGATTTGAGGTCTCTAAAAGGCTAGGGGGGTTGGGCTGGGAACAGGAAATAGGAAGGAAAGGCGGTTTGATGGTAAGCAGCTAGCCCTTGCCATTAATAGTCGATATCATGAGCCAAGGATGTGGGGGCAACCAGCCAGGCAACGCCTGGAAGCAACTAATGAATGGGGAAGGTGTCCATTGTGGGGTCTTTGCTATGGAGTTTTTTATCCCTCAATGCTGAAACCAGGATTTTTTGGAAAGAAACAAATTAATCTTTGATTGAGCTGGAGTTCAGTTACAGAAATGCTGTGTTGAATCCTGAATGGACAAATCTTTCCATCTTTTTATCTTTTCTAGGTAAGATTTTTTTTTTTGATGGGAGACACAAACTTAGTAGAAAGTCTTAAACTTGAAACCAGAGGAACTCTATTTAAGCCTCTGCTTAATCAACATGAATTTATTAAGCACCTGTCATGTACTTGTCGTGTACTACAGTAGACACCCAGGGATACAAAGACAAATATGAAAGAATACCTGACCTCAAGAAGCTTGCCTTCTAAAAGGAAAGAGAAATGCGTATATATATAGATATTTATAAAACACATACAGAAAAGATCCAAAGTGACCTGTATGTGGACAATAGAGAGACCAAGAAAGACATCATATAGAAGGTGGTGCCAGAGCTGAATCTTAAATAGAAATCAGTAATTCCATGAGGCGTATGCGAAAAGAGAATTCTTTTCAGGTACGGTGGATAACTAGGGCAAACTGGTGATGGAGGGTCTTATAAAAACTACAGTAAGAAGGCTAATATGATAACACTGTAGAATGCCCAGAGGGCAATGAAGTATGAAAAGGTTGAAAAGGTAGGAAGGGGCCAGATTGTGAAAAACTTGAAATAACAAACGGTGTAGTTTATATTTGCTCCTAGAGGTGACAGGGAACAATCAGATTTTGTTGAATCGGTTCTTTTCCCCTCCTAATTATTGTTATCACTCTCTTCCTAACTGTTCTCCCTCGTTATGGTTTCCCAGAGAGAACAAAGAACATAGGGTGTTAGAAATGGATGGGATCTTTGACGTTATTTTAATCCTATTCCCTCATTTTGTAGATGAGGAACTGAGATCCAGGAAAGGGAAGTGACTTGCCCATTTCCTTCTAAGCCCCAGTCCATAATCTCTAATTATCCATTGTTTTACCAACAGTACCTCAAAAGCATCATGGGCAAAACTGAATTCATTATGTTTCCTTCTCAAGCTGCTTTCTCCCTCTCTCCCCTAGCAGCCAGAGTTTCTCTTTGGAGAAATTAGAGAACGTGACATTGCAAGGTATATTTGTCTTGGTGAACCTGATACTAGATCTTGCATCTCTGGCTGCTTTCCTCTGCCTTTTATTTCCTTCTTTGACCAGTAGTCTTGGAAAATGGACATTTCCACCCTTCATTCTGAAGAGTCCAGGCTGCCCAATATTTAGTTCCCTCTTGACTCTGCTTCTGAATTTCTGGACTTTGTCGCCATGCCTCAGATGTTATATTGCCCTGGAATATCTTTCTACCATGTTGGCTCCCTTTTTCCATTGGTGACTTTCTCCCTGGGAGGAGGGAGATACACACACACATACATACATACATACATACATACATGTGTGTATGAGAGAGAGTATGTAGACAATATACATTATAGTTCTTTCTATACGTATGATTCTTCTGTATCGAGGTAGAATGTGAGCTTCATGAAGTCAGAGACTATGCTACCTTTCATCTTTGTATCATCATAAATAGTAAACCCACTGGCACAAGTTGGTAAATGGTTTCTTTATGTCATTCCTAGTTGCAAGTCAAGGCAGGGAGAATCATAAGAGAAGGAAAGGCTTTATGGGGCAAATGGGCTTCTGAATACTCCTGTTTCCACTAGGTACTTACAGTATTCAAAAAAATTCAAGTCTGGATTCATGACTAGTCAGTCATTGCCTTGGGGCACTTTGTTTTTTTTCTAGGTGAGGGCATAAAAACTTTCTAGTATGTTATTGGGCTCCAGAATCTAATTCTGAAGCAGAGTAGTTCCTATTTGTCTTTTGGTTAATCTTGCATGAGATCTGAGTTAAAGGAGAACCAAAACATTGGTCTGCTGACCATCTAGGTTAAAATAGAGGTTTATTGTTAAATAGTATTAAGAAAGGAAAATGGTCAAGGAAGGAAAGACAGAGCTCCACTATCCCCTACCCTTGGTGGGCATTATGACTTAATTTTTCTTAACTAAAAATTGAATTATCAAAGGTCATACAACCAAGCAATAACAGGGTTTAAAAATATTTTAATGATAATTCATATCATTCCTTAGTTTAAAGTTTGAACCTAGGCAATGATGACACTTGATACAGTGTGGCTCATTCATTGGTGATGGTGGTGGTGGAGAGTTGGGAGGTGTATTCTAAATGTTTGAAGGCTGATCACTTTCTGGGCCTAGTGTCTAGAGAAACGTCAGTCTCTTGGGGTATTGCAACACTCATGTTGCTAGAGAAGAATAAAGATGACTGCTAGGCAGGTGGCATGAGGAAGGTACCAACTGGTGGAAAAATCAGATTTTTATTCCTTTACTGCATACTTAATATAGTGACACATTGTCTTTCTGTAGGTTTAAGGAAGATAACACCCAAACCAATCAGGGCTTCTTACTCTGCTGTGCCATTATTACAGTTCTCCAGCTGTCCCATGGTGTACACATAAAGTACCACACAAAGTTCACAGGTGTCACATACAACTGGCAAAACTAGGCCTCAAGAGAGGTGAAGTGACTTGTTTGTCACATATTGAAGTAGCTTTCACAAGACTTTAAATGGCACAGATTGGATAAAAAATTTGCATCCTTCCCAAGAACAATGTCTTTCCCTTGAATTCTGGGAAACAAATTTTACTAACTCACCTAGTACAGTCTGGGAAACGTGAAACAAGGCTGGGAAGTAAGCAGTGCTTCTTAGAGACTCTTGCCATAGGTTGTGCTTGCCAGGATAGATCCTGCCTAATGATACCTAAGCATGTCCTAAAAAGTTGGGTGGAAATCAGACTGGAGCAAAGTGAATCACCTTTTAAATATACATCAGGAAATTCATGGCCAAGTCAGGATGCTTTTCATTGACTTTGTCAGTTCAGATTTTGTTAAGTATGAGAGAGCTGTTATAGACCAAAGGGCTGTATCTCACAGATTCCCAAAAGTTGGTATTATTTGAGGCAAGCTCAGTAAGCAATGCTGCTTACCCCAGTACTCAAATGTCCCCAGACAATGGAGCTAAAGAAAGGGAGACTTTGTGTGTGATAAAGGAGAAAGAGCCCTGATCTAGAAGTGAGAAGACTTGGGCTCAAGGCCCAGTTTGGCCACTAATTTGCTTTTCAATTTTTAGAGAATATATCACTTTCCATTTTTGTGCCCCTCCTTTCCTATCTTACAAAATAATAATAGTAGTTTAAATTTCTATTATGAATTAAGGTTTACAAAATGCTTTACATACTTTTATCTCATTTGATTCATGACTTTTTGAAGTAAGTGCTTTGATCATACTCATTTTATAGAGGAGCAAACTGAGACTCAGAGAAAGTTAAGTCACTGGTCTAGGGACAGCTGATAAGTATCTGATGTGAAATCTGAACTTGGGTTTTCTGGACTCCTCATTTGCTGTTCTAGCCACTTGACTTGTATTAGTTCTTGTACTGGAATTTTTTATTCAACACTTTGAATCCACTATATTTTGAAGTATTTTCTACATGAATTATCTGAGTCACAGCAGTTCTATTGACTGTATCTCAGGTACTATTATTTTCATTTTATAAGTCACTCATGTTTATATAGTGCCTTAAGCAAAAGTACACCTGGCCCATACTTCCCAGCAGCATGATGAGTTTGAGAAATGGTGACTTTGGAGCCAGAATACAGGAGGGATGTCAGCTACCCTCCCAGTGGAGTCCTGAGAAGTCGGAGTCTGGGACTCAAGTTGGAGATGGGACTTAGTCCTTGGAAATTGGGCCTGGGCTCTATTGGAAACTAAGCTAAACTATGAATCTGATCTCCTCTTCCCTAGAGACTGTGGTGGTGCAGGAAAGGATTAAGCCCTATGTTCTGGGAAATAAGGTTGACATTTTGTGATTCTACCTTTGAAGTAAAGATTTCTTTTTCAAAATTGATCTTTTAGTAGCTTAAATGGAACTGAGATACAGAGCATCCTCCCCTACACTTTGGGGAAAACTATGGTGCAGACTGGAGTCATTGACAGAGGTCTGTTCAACTTTTGATCTTCTGTGGTTCTACATCATCTAGATCTGACATTTGATGAGAGCTGTTAAGGTTCTAGAGATAACTGAACTTTTGTGTCACTAGGAGTGGCTCCTCAGCAATGAGTAAGTATTTGCTGGACATTTTGATCAGAAGTGTATTCAGAAGTTACAGGCTATAGTAAAGTCCAGGGCTAGATATTAAGAGACTAGGTTCTAACCCCAGCTCTATCTCCAGCTGTATGACTCTAGGCAATTTTCTTCCCCTCTGTGGACCTCAGTTTTTATATGAGTCAAATCGCAGGAAGTAGATGTTCTCATCAAGCTCTGACATTCTGTGCATCTTGAAAGGGTCTGAAAGGTGAAATCTTGGTAATGTGCTCTCACTTTTTTTGCTGAAGGTAGTGCAGATTAGTGTTAGAGTAAGGGCCAATATGTAAAACATGAAAGGTGGGGGACAGAATGAAGGATAAAGGCAGATAGTGAGACAGATAGTGGCCCAGTGGATAGAGCAGTGGACCTGTAATCAGAAAGATGTGAGTCCAAACCTGGTTTTAGACACTTACTAGATGTGTGATGCCAGGTAAATCACAACCTCTATTTGCCTCAGTTTCCTATACTTAATATACAAATTATACATGAAAATACATAATTATACAAAATAGAACTAATAATAATAACTCCTCTCCCATGAAGATGTTTGAAGGATCAAATGAGATAATATTTGTAAACAGTGCTCAGGACAGTGCCTTCCACATAGTAAGTGCTAGATAAATACTTATTCCCTTTCTTTAGAGCCCTGAGGTTCAAAATAATGACTCTCTTTGTTACCTTGAAGTTAAGTCTCAAGGTCTGACCAAATTTTTTCCTGACAGACTTCATTATAGTCCATCAAAGAAAGTAGGATGGCAATTTTTAATTTAGAGGAAATGTCTATTATTGTTCTCAACAGAGCTAAAAAAAAGTACCCTTGTAATTCATGATTTCAACCAAGGAGGAAAGTTCCCAAATAAGGAATTTTTCATGAATTCTTACTTTAATAACTATAGGGAAATGAGAGTCATTTCTTTGGAAATTCTGGCTGAAAATTCCATTGAAAAAACTATCCAAAGAATCATACAAATTCAGAGAAAGAGGCACATTCGCTTATAGAATCTCAAGGCTTCGGTTTACTCACCTGTAAAGTGAAGGGGTTGGGGACTTTTGAGGTTACTTCCAGCTTTGTATAATGTCTTTAAATAATGGTTCACAGTCTCGTCCCTCCTCTAACATTATGTTCCATATTCTGAAGGTGCTTTTTGTTCTTATTTAAAAAAAACTTTTAATTGATATTTTCTGTCTCTTATTTTACCACAGTTATCCTAAATATCCCTTCCTGTCCTCCTTCTAGAAAGCCTCCACGTCTGACAAGTAGTACTTTTTTAGAGATTAAAAAAAGTCAGAATGACTGATCAATACATTGAAAAAGTCCCCAAACATGTCTCCATCGAAGGGTAGGTTGTCCTCTCATTTGAGTTCTTCATTTGAGGTCTGATCCATCTTTATGATTTTCTTACATTTACTTTTGATTTTTTTTTGGTGTATGGTTGTATTTATTTATAGTTTTATGTGCTACGTATATGGCTTGTTTCATTCTGTATCTTTTCACATAGATGGTTTTGATTACTGATTTTTAATATAGTCTGGAAGTGCTAATATCTCTTTGTCTCTATTTCTTTTCATCATTTCTAGACCATGGCATTCTAGATCTTTTGTTTTTCCAGATGCATTTTGTAAGTACTTTATCAAGTTATGCAAAGTATCCTCTTGGTAATTTGATTGTCATGGCATTAAAACTGTAAATTGATTTTGGTAGTATTTGGTAGTATTATAATCTTTTTTTTGGCATTGCCTAGCCATGAGAACTGAATATTTCTTGAGCTATTTAAGTTGTTCTTTATTTCTTTAAGGAGCACTTTGTAGCTAAATCTATAGTCTTTATGTGCTTTAGGAGGTAATCTCCAGATATTCGATGCATCTTGTAGTTATTTGGAATGAGATTTCCCTTTCTATTATTGCTTTTCATGTTTTGTTATTATTACATAGAAATGTTGCTGATTTTTGTTCTAGCCTGTAACTTTGCTGTAGCTATCAATGATCTCAACCTTAGCTGATACCCTGGGAAAGCAAACCACTCTATCATTAGCAAATGGGGATAGTTTTATCTCCTTTTTATCTATCTTTATTCCTTTAATTCCTTTTTCTTGTCTGCTATTGCTAGCATCTCTCAGACTCATATCAAATAATAGTACAGATGATGCAGACATTTTGTGTTAATTCATTCTTTCAACAAATGCTTAATAAAAGCATATGGATTATTTCAGTAGATGTGAAAAAAGTGTTTGACATAGAGGAATACTCATTTATGCTAAAAACCATACAAAATACAGGTACAGAGGGACCTTTTTAATATCATAAAAATTATCTATCTAAAACCAAAAGCAAAATGAAATGGGAATACATTAGTACCTTTTTAAGTAAATATTTCTAGTAAATATTCCCACTATTATTTGATGTAAAATAGTTATAAATATATAGCAATAGAAACAAAATAAGAGAAAGAAATCAAAGATGTGAAGACAGGTATAGAAGAGTTAAAATCACCCCTATTTTCTTTATAGAATTTAATAAAGCAATAACAAAATATCTAGAATGTCAAGAGAACTTACAAAATGAGATAGGGATCAATGGCAATACATTCATTGCTCAGATTGTATTTTAAAAAGCAGTCATTAAAACTATCTAGTATTAGTCAAAAAATAGAGAGGTAGATCAATGAACCAAACTGGAAAAGCAAGAAAAAGAAATAATGGAACTCAGTAGCCCAGTGTTTAAGAAAATGGAAAATATGAATTACTTAGGTCTTTATCTGACAAAATATTCTAGGAAAATTGGGAAAGAGTCTGGCAGAAATTAGCCTTGGACCAACACCTTAAGATATATTCTAAATAGATATATGACTTTAACATTAAAGATACTACTTTAAAAAATTAGAAGAGAAGCAATTCATATACCTGTCATGACTACGGATAGGGGATGTATTTTTAACCACAGGATAGATTATGAAAGACAAGATTGATAACTTTGATTTCATGAAATTGAAAAGCTTCTGAACAAACAATATTAGTACATCTAGGAAAAGAATGTGTTTGAAATAGGAAAAAATCTTTCCATCAAATTTCTCTGGGAATGGTTTGGTACACTATATATAAACAAATAAGACATATATGTACATCCATATATTATATTTCCATAAAACCATTTCCAAGTAAATAAGTGGTTAAAGGATGTGCACAATTTACAGAAGAGTGGTAGGCTCTTTACAGCCACACGAAAGAATGCTCCAAATTACTACTAATAAGAGAAATGCAAATCCAAACAGCCCTGTAGTTTTGCCTCATATCCCGTAAACTGGCAAAGATAACAAACGGGATTAGTCAATGTGGCGCAGTCATGAGGAAGACACTGGTTCATCAATATGGAGCTGGAAGCTAACATATATTCAACCCTCCGAATTTTACATTTGAGGAAATCAAGACATGAAATGACTTGTGTAAAGTCACGTAATTCAGTTCAATTCTATTAACATAAGTAGTGACAGAGCCAGACCCAGGTCCTCTGAATTCTCAAACACACGATTTTTTTTCCTGCTGTATCATGTAGTATACCATAGGCTAAAGGAATTTAGATGGAGGACTTATGGATCCTCTAGCCTACCTTTTCATTAACAAATGGGTAAACTGAGTTCCAGAGGAGTAAAGTGACTTACCCAAAGTCATGCAAGGAAGGAGCGCAGTCAAAACTGAACCCAAGAATTCTAACTCCAAATCTAGCCCTCTGGGAACCACACCATGGTTTCCTGTTTATTTAGCGACCAACAGCCTATATTTTATATTTTCATGTGTTGGAAACAGTCACATCCTGGGAGTTAGGTGGCCTAACATCTAATCCTGGTTCCAATCTGTAAATCACTATGTGACATTAAGCAAATCTCTGCTTTTCTGCAGCATTTTTCTCTGGCTATATTTGCTCAGCAAACAGGATGGAGACATAATTTTCATCTGGAGTTGTCAGTGCATTCTGCTTTAAAAACCTTGGAAGTCACTTATTCATCTTTTCTCAGAATGGATTATCTTAGCCTGGCTTAGAATGTGGGATAGCACAGAGAAGCAGAGCAGATGGGGAGCTTTGCTCAGAATGAATTTAGGAGATTTGATGCACAGAAAAGCCTTGGATTTGGAGAGAACTTATGTTTGGGTCTTGGCTTTGCCACTCACTTGCTATGTGACCTTGGTCAAGCCCTTGTGTCCGCTGACCCCTGCTTTCCTCCTCTATACAATGAAGAGTTTGATAGTGTGGTTTAGGAGAAAGACTCTTCTGTTTAGAGTGAGAGGATATGAGTTTGAATTCTGACTCCATTAGTCATTAATTGAATGACCTTGGCAAAGTCATATAACCTCTCTGGGTCTCAGTTTCCTTGTCTGTAAAATGAGGAAGTTGGATTAGATGAAGTCCAAGATTCTTTCAAACCCTAGGATTTATGGATTAATGTCCCTAAAGGTACTTCTAATACTGATCACTATTGCAAGAGTCTCCTAAATGGCCTTTGTCCTACATCTTTTCTCTTTGCAATCCATCATTCACACAACTGCTATAGTGGGATTCCCAATGGCTAGATCTGACCATTCTTTTCTTGTTCAGTAAACTCCATTTTCCTTCCTGCTACCTGTAGGAACACAGATTCATCTGGCACAGTTTATCTTTGTAAGGTTATTACATATTACTTTACTCTATGCTTTCCATGATTCATAGACCTCCTAACCTTCTTACCATTTTTCACACGTGATGGTCCATCTCCAGTCTCCATGCCTTTATATAGCCTGTCCCTGATACCTGGAATGCACTCCTCTCATGTTACTTTTTGCCTTTTAGGATACTTAGTTTATTTAATACTCAGCTCAGGCATATCTTCCTTACCTGAGGTCTTTCCTTATGTCCCTAGCTGCTAGTGACTTCTCCATCCAAATTTTTTGGTGATGACTTTGTATTTATCTTTTTCATGCTTATAAATATACTTGTTTCTCCCCATAAAAAGGCTTTGAGAACAGGGAAAATTTCATTTTCATCATTGCATCTCCAGCCCATTGCTCAGTAGATGCCAAATAGATGCTTGCTGCTTGGTTGGTGGCAAGTCTATGTTCAATTAGCTGTGTGACCCTGAGCAAGTCACTTAACCACTGTTTTCCTCAGTTGCTTCAACTTTAACATGAGAATGATAATAACACCTACCTCCCAGTGTTGTTGTGAGGGTAAATGAGATAATATTTGTAAAAGCTCTTAGCCCAGGGCCTGGCACGTAAAAGGAGCTATTTTGACATTGTTCAGTTGTTTCCGTCACAATCCCATTTAGGGTTTTCTTGGCAAAGATATTGGAGGGGTTTGACATTTTCTTCTCCAGCTTATTTTACAGAGAAAGAAACTGAGCCCAACAGGGTTAAGTGATCTGCTCAGGATTCCATAGCTAGTAAGTGTCTGAGACTGGATTTGAACTCAGGTTTTCCTGACTCTGGGCCCAGCACTCTTTCCACTGTACCACCTAGCTGTCCAAATAGGAGGTATGAATACCCTTCCCCCTTCTCTCCTTTACTCGTTGTACCATACTATCACTTATTGATCTGTAAAATGGAGGGGTTGACTAGATCATTTCTATAGTCCCCTCCAGCACTAACAGTCTATGATCTAAAGCAATCTTCCTTTTCTGACATCTGAGGGATGATTTTTAAAAATTTGAATTTTCTGTAAATATTATATACCTTTTGCTCTATTCATTATTTTAATAGTTCCTGAAAGTTGCCTTCTGTTTGGAAAGTTTTTGTCTAAGTAAAGATCATATGTTGCAAGTAGAAAATTTCTATTTCTTTTGAAAGGTTCAAGTTTCTAATTTTACAGATGAGGTAATGAAGGACAAGGGAGGTGGTGAGTTTCCTGAAGTCAGATAGGTAATATACATAAGAACTGGGATATAAAAGATTCAGGGCTCTTTCTACATGCCACCCTTCCCATGTAGCTCTCTGTGTGTATTCCTTAGGTGTGTTACTCTTCTTGCTTATGGCATATGTATTTGTGGGACTCTGTGTCCCAGCTTTACAAGGAAAATATTTTCTGGCTATTTTTATTATTATGATTTTCTATTAAATGTCTTTGGTTTGAGCTAATCTAGTCCTATGGTTGATTCACAAAAACAAACATGTTACTAGGGGCTTGTGAGTTATGTTTTTGCTTATTGGTACTTTCCATTATGCCAGCAACTTCTCAACCTTCCTCTTTTGCATCATCCTGTCTTTGTGGAATTGGTTTTTTGCTGTGTTAAAAACAAATGCTGTCTGAAAATCAAGATGAAACAGGAAATGTGGGTGCTACCATCCCATTTGCTCCCAAGGTTTGAAAAGCTGGGCAGTTCCTGAGAAGCATGAACATTCCATTAGAAAGTAATTGTGGTTTTTGAGGAAGGAAAGAAAGATTTTCTCTTTTAACTTATATGTATCACGGAACAGGAAATGTAGGTGGTGCTATCCCATTGGACCCCAAGATTTGAGAAGTTGGGCAATGCCCAAGAGGCATGAATATCCCATTAATAAATAATTGTGATTATTTGAGAATGAAATAAACACAATTTTTTCTTTCAATCTATGTGTATTATTTTTTTCAAATGACTACTTGTTTGTTAGGACACAAAAACTTATTAAGTTGTTTGTACCTAACTATTTAATAAACAGAACTATTAGGTATTCCTTTTGACTTAGGGGCACCATGAAAAAATTACAAGATCACTAAGTGTGCCATGAAGCAAGAAAGCTGGGGAACCTCTGGAATAGAGGGTTCTATGATCCCAAGCAAAGAAATTGCAAGGGGCAAAGGAGTACTATCTAAGGCTAAATGAACACATCCATGAAGTAAAACTAGAGAAGTCTCTCTCTAGCCCTTGCCCAGCCTCCTCTGGTGTATTGCATTCAGTTCTGGGCATTACATTTTATGAAGGACATCAACAAGTTGGAATTTGTCCAGAAGGCAATGGCCAGGATGGTGGAGGGATTGGAGAGCATGGAATTCTAGAATCAGTTGAATAATAATAATTGGCCCATTCATATAGAATTTTAAGGCTTATAAAATATTTTTCTTACACTAGTTCTGTGAGGTAGGTAGTCCAATTACCTTTTTTTGCAACAGATGAGAAAACTAACCCAAAAAGACGAGAAATGACTTGCTCATGGTCAAGGAAGCAGTATGCATGTTACCTAGGATTCAAATTATATTCTCTTGACTTTTTCCATTACAATCTTTCAGTTGAGAAAAATAGAGATGTTTCATTTAGAGACAAGAAGGCTTTGGGGAAGCAAGGACGAAACGAATGAAATCCATTTTCTTCTTCTAAAAGCAGGGAAATGTCTTGGTTTCCTGTGGCGTTCTGTGTTCTGGTCAAACTTAAAGAGGAGGTAGATGTTGTGTAGTGTTGGGGAGGGGAGAAGGAAGACAGATCATGGAGAAAAGACAAGGAGGTGGGGAGTACAGAGTATCATCTACCTTCTTGACCTCAAGCTCTGAAGGATAGACTCTCATTCACTCCTTTTTGGATTGAGGTCCCCCTACCCCTCACTTTTTATGCTGGCGAGCTCTCCCAAGCCCAGATGAATTCAATATCTCCCTACTGATGAGAACATTCTTATCTCAGGCCTCAGGGCTGTGGGATGGCAGCCAGTTCATGGACCAACACTATTCATTGACTTATGAGTCTATCCAGCTGGAAATGACCTTATGAGGTTTCTGAGGCAGCCCCCTGCCCTCAGGCACTCATCCAAACCAGCTGTTGTTTATAAAACTTTTAATGTTTTAAAGGTCTCTGGGGACAGGAATTCTGAAAGCTTTCCACAAACCCATTGCAGAGCATTCTAGGGTGGAGGCAGGCATAATATTTCCTTCTTGCAGCTCCTACCCATTTCTAATTTCTTCATCCTGAGCAGGGGTTCTTAACCTGGCATCCACAGACCATTTCAGGGAGCCTTGGATAGAAAAAAAATCACCTCTTTACTTCAATATAATCAGTTTTCTTTCTAACTATATATATTTTGAGATTTTAAAACATTCTTTTGAGGAGGGATACATTTGTTGTTGCTGAGTCATTTTTTCAGTCATATCTGACTCTTCATGTGACCATATGGGATTTTCGTGGCCAAGATATGGGAGGGGTTTGCCATTTCTTTCTCCAGCTCATTTTGCAGATAAAGAAACTGAGGCAATCAGGGTTAAGTCTGTTGCCCAGGGCCACACAGTAAATATCTGAGGCTTGATTTGAACTTGGGGCCTTCCTGACTTTAGGCCCAGCACTCTAACCACCTGGGCCACCAAGGGATGCATAGACTTCTTCAGATGACCAAATGAGTCTGTGACACTTTTCACAAAGAAATTAACAACCCTGTTAGGGGATACCTATTAATCCTCATGTAATGGATAGGAATTATTACTATGTCTGTAGTAGAAGGTACACAGGATTCATAGTCAGGAGATCTGGATTTGAGTCCTGTGCCAACATTTATTAGCTGTGTGACCTTGAATGAATTATTTCATATCTCTGGCTTTTGGTTTCTTCATCTGAAAATGATTGAATTCTAATCAAATTATCTCAAAGTTCTATTTACAAAGCTCTGTGTTTTCAAATATTCAAATAGGGTTGTAATCACCCTGATGTTAGTATTTTTCCAATGAGACATGCTGCAATCCATTCATCACTAACTATCCTTTAGGAAGGACTCTTTTCTATGTTGATGGATGAGCTCAGCATGAGTATCTACACATTTTGTGTGTGTGTGTGTGTATAGAGTTCTTACTTTTGACATATCATGGGAATACCAGGGGAGAGTACAGTCTGTTCATTTGTTCTTCCTTCCCCTTACCATGTGACTAGCCCAGCTTTTTTTTACTTATAAGTTTCTTTAATGACATCTTTTGTTTCAGAAATTTTCTTAATCTCTTTGCTGTAACATGTTATAGCCCTGTCACACCTATTATGTGTCTTTCTTTTGCCTATGGGTGATACTCATTTTCATTTCTTCAGACACTGTCATTTTCTATAACCCACAGACATACAACAATATAGGCAGAATACTGGTATGAGAAAAGATGGGGGTGGAGCTAAGATGGTGGAGTAGAAAGACTCACGTATGCTAGCTCCGAACCCACAGCCCATATATTTCCTGCAAGAAGAACTCCTCACATATTCTGGAGCACTGCAAGGCACGCAGAAACACAGTGGAAAAGATTTCCATTCCAGAGAGCCTTGGTGAGCCATCCCCAGGGGTCCATCATGCCCCAGAAAGCGGAGCCCACCCCTGTACTGCCCTGGCCCCGTGGCCCCAGAGGAGCAGATCCGAGCAGGCTTCAGGGATGGAATCTCTGGTGGCCGGGAAGGTCCTTCCGCCCACAGACACTACAGGTCAGTGAGAGGGAAGTCTGGGCTGACCATGAGGGGAGCAGGGTGTCTCCGTGGCTTGGGCCCCCTCGGGAGGAAGCCGTGGAGGGAGCGGCAGAGGCAGTGGCGGTGGCCCGGGACTCCCTGAGCAGGCAGGAGCTCCATTACCAAAGGTCTCTGCATAAACCACCTGAGGGAACTGAGCCTGGGAGGCGGCTCTGCCCCCACCCCAGCACCAGAACTTAAGCTTGCATTGAATAGCAGCCGCTCCCCCCGCGGAAAGCCCATTTCAATCTCAGACCCCAAGCACTAGCTGGGCAGATCTAGGTGGGGGTGGACAGGAATCTCAGAAGTCAAGTA
Source organism: Bettongia penicillata ogilbyi (assembly GCA_023548195.1). Classification (NCBI taxonomy): domain Eukaryota; kingdom Metazoa; phylum Chordata; class Mammalia; order Diprotodontia; family Potoroidae; genus Bettongia; species Bettongia penicillata. The sequence continues at coordinate 2,904,147 of JAJHZJ010000277.1, forward strand.
ACTGGCTGGGAAAATGCCCAGAAAAGAGAAGAAAAATAAGACTATAGAAAGCTACTTTGATGGGGTACAGATGCTCCCGCCTTTCAATTCTGATGATGAGGAAATATTCTTATCATCAGGGAAAGATGTGGAGGTCGGAGCCTCTGTATCCCAGACATCCCAGGTGGATGTCCGGTGGGCTCAGGCCATGGAAGAGCTCAAAAAGGATTTTGAAAATCAAGTTAGACAGGTGGAGGAAAAACTGGGAAGAGAAATGAGAGAGATGCAAGAAAAGCATGAAAAACGGGTCAATACCTTGCTAAAGGAGACCCAAAAAAATGCTGAAGAAAATAACACCTTGAAAAATAGGCTAACTCAATTGGCAAAAGAGGTTCAAAAAGCCAATGAGGAGAAGAATGCTTTCAAAAGCAGAATTAGCCAAATGGAAAAAGAGGTTCAAAAGCTCACTGAAGAAAATAGTTCTCTCAAAATTAGAATGGAACAGATGGAGGCTAATGACTTTATGAGAAACCAAGAAATCACCAAACAAAACCAAAAGAATGAAAAAATGGAAGAGAATGTGAAATGTCTCATTGGAAAAACAACTGACCTGGAAAATAGATCCAGGAGAGACAATTTTAAAATGATGGGACTACCTGAAAGTCATGATCAAAAAAAGAGCCTAGACATCATCTTCCATGAAATTATCAAGGAAAACTGCCCTGACATTCTACAACCAGAGGGCAAAATAAGTATTGAAGGAATCCATTAATCACCGCCTGAAAGAGATCCAAAAAGGAAAACTCCTAGGAACATTGTGGCCAAATTCCAGAAATCTCAGGTCAAGAAGAAAATATTGCAAGCAGCTAGAAAGAAACAATTCCAGTATTGTGGAAATACAATCAGGATAACACAAGATCTAGCAGTTTCTACATTAAGGGATCGAAGGGCATGGAATAGGATATTTCAGGAGTCAAAGGAACTAGGACTCAAACCAAGAATCACCTACCTATCCAGCAAAACTGAGTATAATACTTCAGGGGAAACTATGGTCTTTCAATGAAACAGAGGACTTTCAAGCATTCTTGATGAAAAGACCAGAGGTGAAAAGAAAATTTGACTTTCAAACACAAGAATGAGAAGAAGCATGAAAAAGTAAACAGCAAAGAGAAGTCATAAGAGACTTACCAAAAGTGAACTGTTTACATTCCTGCATGGAAAGACAATATTTGTAACTCTTAAAATTTTTCAGTATCTGGGTAGTTGGTGGGACCACACACACACATACACACACACATGTACATGCGTGCATGCACACACACATACACACATGCACACACACATACACACATGCACGCACACACAGAGACAGAGAGCACAGAATGAATTGAATAGGATGGGATCATATCTTAAAAGAAATTAAGGTAAATGGTGAGAGAGAAATGTAGTGGGAGGAAAGAGGGTGAAATGGAATGGGGTAAATTATATTTCATTCAAGAGGCAAGCAGGAGGCTTTTTAGGGGAGGGAAAAAGAGGAGAGCTGAGAAAAAAACAAGAAGTTTACCCTCATCATATTCAACTAAAGGAAGGAGTAAAATGCACACTCATTTTGGTATGAAAACTTATCTTACAATACAGGAAAATGGGGGAGAAGGAGATAAGCAAGGGGAGGGATGATGGTAGGGAGGGCAATGGGAGGAGGGAGTAATTTGAAGTCAACACTCAGGGAGGGACAGGATCAAAAGAGAGAATAGAAACAATGTGGGGCAGGATAGGATGGAGGGAAATACAGTTAGTCTTGCACAACACAACTATTATAGAAGTCATTTGCAAAACTACACAGATAGGGCCTATATTGAATTGCCTTCCTTCCCAAAGGGAACGGGTGGGAAGGGAGAGATGGGGAGAATTTGGAACTCAAAGTTTTAGGAACAACTGTTTAGTATTGTTGTTGCTACTAGGAAATAAGAAATACAGTTAATGGGGAATAGAAAGTCATCTGGCCCTACAGGACAAAAGAGAAGATGGGGACAAGAGAAGGGAGGGAGTATAGAAGAGAGGGCAGATTGGTGATAGGGAAAATTAGATTGCTCGCTGTATTGGGGTGGGGGGAGGGGATAAAGGGGGAGAAAATTTGGAACCCAAAATTTTGTGAAAATGAATGTAAAAAGTTAAATAAATAAATTTTTATTAAAAAAAAAGAAAAGATTGGACTTTAGGGGGAAATTTAAGTTCATTGAAGTAATGGCTACTTCCTAAAGGTCTAGTTTTTTTGTCTTTGTTTAATTCTGGCCCCAACTCATTATCTATTTGCAATGTTTGCCCGAGATCTATGTATTGGTGGGTGAACTCCATAGATTGTCTATATAACAGTACACTATAGTTTGGACAACAGGCATTCTTTACTCATTTGGTTTTTCCTTTGTGTGTAGTTACACAAAACTCTATTGAGTTATAGATCTCATTGATGTTGTGGGACTTGTTTCAATCAGCACAGTATTATCCTCAAACAATAGCATTTAGGGAACCTCACTAATCATAAAGAATCCCTCTTTGACTTGGAGACTGGCCTGGATATCTGCTATTACAGTACTGAGCATCTTTGGCAAGTATACGTTTTATGTCCTGTCTAATATTTATGATCATAGGACTGTCTAGCAAGTTTATCTCAATTTTCATGTCTTTCAAGGAATCTTGTGTAATTTTAGCGTATGTGTAGAAAACACTTTGTTCTAGGAGAGCTTTTAGATTTCTAGATGGCATTTTTCTCTACTGAATCAAATGTATTTTTTTTGGTAGTTAACAAAGAATACAAATATGATCTTATGTTCTCCATACCTTTTAGTTAATTATATGATGGTAAAAATCTTGCCTATTCTGTAATATCACTTGCAAAAACATTCTTGTTCCTTTCCAATACTCTCATCAAGGATAATTTCAGCACACACACACACACACACACACACACACACACACACACACACACACACTATCACTTTTGGGAAGTTGCAGAGTTATTTTAATGACTCTAAATTTCTCCCTAATATCTCATCATTTTTAGGGTAGATTACCTACTTTGTTGTTCATCTGTGGATCATAGAAAATGATACTGTCTGAAGAAATGAAAATAATTATTACCCACGGGGCAATGGAAAGACATATAGTAAGTGTGAGTAGGGTATAATATGTTATGGGAAAGAGATAAAGAAAAAGCCTAGAAGATGTACACACACACACACACACACACACACACACACATACACATTTATATCTGGGAAAGTAGGCATATAGGTGGGTAACTGTTTTTCTCATCACTTCAGGTTAGTGGAGGAAAAAGACCCAGCAAAAATCAGGTCATATAGGATCTGAGATCTAACCACCCTCTCTTAGGTCAAGCTTAGCCTGACACTCAGCTTATTGGTACATACTTAACTTTATCCTCCAGAGCTCCACAGTGATCTAGAGGCATATTTGGATAATTAATTTCTCACTAATAAACTTGAAGTCTCTTTCTTATTATGTAATTAACTTGAGCCTCAAACTGACTTCATTCTAATGTCTGGTTGTCCATGATAGGTAACTCAGAGTCAGGGGAGCTTTGCTCTGATAAACTATCTTGAAGCATTACCTATATATTTTTTCTTGTTATTGCTAAATAAATTTGTTTTAACTGTTGAAAGGCTTACAAGTGTCACACTTTTCAATAGTGTGGAACGTAAACTGACACAAGGGACTGGCCTGAGTCATAAAGTAACTAAGATAACTTTTAGGATTGTCTGGTTTCCTTGTTTTGACAATTGGTTTGCCCTGGTTGTGGATTATATTATTGTGACTGGTGTTGATGTCCTTTACTCTTCCCAAACCTCCCCCTTACCCTTTTTGTTTAGAATCAATAGCTAATGTAAGTAGGTAAAGTCGGAGATGTTTTAATTGAATACTGTATATTTTTCTCATTTTTGTATTAGTTTTGATCTTTACTTTGACAAATTAGTCAGAAGGCTGATTTAAGAATGACTCCTATATTAGTAAAAAGTCATGACTTGCTTCCTAACATAGAATCAATCTCATTTTTTTTTGTGATGTTATTCATTGCTCATCAGGTCTATGACTCTCTAATTCTCTTCTCTTAGAAAGTAGTCATTAAACTTTAATGTATCCCTTCAATTTTCATGAAAGCATTCATGATACTTCAAGCTATTGAGGTTTAAAGTTTAAAACTTCATTAAGACTTTTGAGACAACTTAGAAGTTGATGGTTCTGTTTAGTTTCCAAATTTGGGTGTCTTTATTTCTTATTCCTTATTTCATACGCATTTCATTCACTACCTTATTCTCACTTTCCCATGGATATTGTTCTCTGCAACTGACATTGGTGGATAAGCTGCAATTATTTTCATAAAAGTCTGTTTATTTGTTTTTATAAATATTGATTGCAAGCATTATGATAATGACCAAGTATAAGTTCCCATGAAATGAAGTTTCTTATTTTGGATGCCAAGTAAAGCCAATGCTACCAGTTCTGGGAAACCATCTTTTCACTTGGCTGAAGGTTCCTTCTATCTCATAGTTTTGTTTACAGTGTCAATGTCAAGAATGATATGATTTAACTTTTTCACTAGTATATCTGTTGCTGTTCAGTTGTTTCAGTGGTGTTTAGTTCTTCATGACCTCATTGGGGTTTTCTTGGCAAAGATACTGGAGTGGTTTGCCATTTCTTCAGATAATTTTACAGATGAAGAAACTGAGGCAAACAGGGTTAAGTGACTTGCCCAGGGTCACACAGCTAGCAAATGTCTGAGGGTGGATTTGAACTCAGGTCTTTCTGACTCTAGGTCCAACACTCTATCCACTGAGCCATCTAGTTACCCCCAGTAGCAAGTCTACTCATTGGTAAGTGGGCAAAAACTTCACATTTCAAGTATGAACAGTTAGGTCAATGCTTCTAGCTATTTAAAAGCTGCATGATTCTTAGTGTCATCTGCTCCTTTTTGAATATTTCTGCTACCATTACAACAGAAAGTTGTGTTTGCATTTCATGGATTACCAATTGGCCAATCTACTGGTAATGGGTCTATCTATACTTAGCTAAGCTAAATCTTCAGAAAGTAGGCTATACCAAAAGGGAGATGAATCTTATCCCTGGCTTCCTACTAATCCTTATTTTTCTATCTCCTTTCTCCTATTCCTCATAACCCAGAGTGAGAAGGTCAAATGTAGTTATGCCTCGGAACCCTTATCTTGAATCATAATAGAAGCCTTATTGATACTAGGACTTCTCAGGGCCAGACACTCACCCACTCACCTAGGTAACCCTTGAACCAGTTTTATTCATTGACCATAATGGCAAAGTGATGCCCTTGGAGAATGCCCTAGCCTCATTCCTTCACAATCCCTGACTTTGCCATTCTGTAATGTAGATGAGCCTGAAACTTTCTATACTGGATAGTGGTAAGAAGGACATGCCATTTTTACTCTCATTGCTTAGAATCTAGGACATTTACTCCTTTTTCCTGAGTGGATAGCTTGTCCGCTATCAGAACTCTTCCCTTGATAAGAATGATCGGATGGCTCCTAAATCTGTATATCCAACCCTTACCTAACTCAATTTCCAATTCTGCATTTCCATTTGCCCACAGAACGTCATTATCTGGATGGTGAATTTGATGAAAAGGCATACCACTCACAACTGATACTCAATTACTCAAATGAGCACATCATTGTTCTCCCGACACAGGACCTCCAACCTTTTTACTACTTTTGACTTCACTGTCTCAGTTGATAACCCCACTATCCTCCCAGTCACCTAGGCTTGAAGTATCAATGTCATCTTTGACTATTCTCTTTCCTTTTAAATTGAGGGAGATTTGTAGGCACCATATACATGCTTGCCATGTATTTTGACCCTATATCCATTGTGATATAGTAGAAGGATCCTTGGATCCAGAATTGAGTTCCGGTGTTGGTATTGGTTGTGTGCTATTAGACATGCAATTGTAAAATGAGGGAGTTGGACTCTGGTCTTTTCTATTCCTAAGTCCTATGTTTCTGGAATGTAATCATTCACAGTCATCAGAAACATAGCCTTTTCAATGTATCTGGGATTTCACAGACTGTCTGGGCCAGAGGGCATCTTAGAAGGCAATTAGTCTTACCCTTACCCTGAGTAGGAATCTTCTTTACAACATCCCTTATAGATGGTCAGGTTTTCACTTGAACTCATTCCAAGCTGAGGCAGTCCATTTCATCATGGGGTAAGCTCATCCCACATCAAGATAGTTCATCCCATTTGGAAAAATTAAGGATTATAGATCTTTAGCTGTAAACACCTTATTTTTATAGGCAAGGAACCTGAAGTCCAAGGAGATTAGCGAGTTTCTGGTAGTCATAGGGCTAGTAAGAATCAGCAGCAGGATTTGAATCCACTTGACTTGAAAATAAGTCAACATTCTTTTCCCATGACCTTGCTGATGATTGTGATATTTGTGATGTTGAGTTGAGATCTATTTTTCCAGCTTCTACTCATCTTTTCTTGTTATTAGCTTCGTCTTATGGAGACAAGCAGAGGCAACATGGAATAATGACTTGGGTGTTGGATTTAGAGTCAGGAAGACCTGTGTTCCAATACTGCCTCTGACAACTGTAGTAGTAGTAGTAGTAGTAGTTGTTGTTTTTGTTGTTGTCCCTTGTTCTTGAAGAGGACCAAAATGACATTTCTATAATAGAATCAAGTTTCAATGCATCTAACTGTGGTTGATCAGGCCAATATGAGCTCAGAACGTTCTATCACATGCACAAGTAGTCTGTGTGAACATTTGGGGTGGATACTCCAAATATGTGCATCCTGCATTTCCTTTGAGTTGTTTCCATTCTGACAACTGTATGATCCTTGGACAAATCAATTGACCTGTTAGAGTTTTTAGTTTCCACATGAAAAATGGTGAGACTGGACTCAATGACCTCTAAGCTCATATCCAGCTCCAATATGCTTCTTAGATCCTCTTTCCTATGGTGGCCCTTGAAGACAATGATCATGTGTTTCCTGCTCCCCGTATGTCTTCTTTTCTCCAGGCTAAACACCCTCAGGTTCTTCAATCAGTCATTGTAAGGCATGGTCTCTAGTCCTCTGAACATCCGGGTTATTCTCCTGTGGGTGTGTTCTAGTGTGTCAATGCCTTTCCTATAATATGACACTCAGAACTGAATGCAATATTGGATCTAGAGTATGATTAGGGAAGAAGATGACCACACTCTATAATGGTCTGTGTAACTGACCATCTCATGAGACCAAAGTCAAGTACTTATACTGGGGATGAACTTATTCTGGAACTCATGTCTGGTCAAGAATTGGCCAGTGAATTTTTATTTGGAATGATGGATGGCAGATAGAGTTATTTTCTTTGTTATGTAGGAGCAACTGGTGACTACATCATGATCTTCATATCCTGTTATTTCAGCTGATACTTATATCCTGTTTTTTAGTAATAGTAAAACTTAAGATGGTGGAGTGAGAGCAACAACTCACCTAGGCTCTTGGACAAACTCCTCCAGGTAGCTCTGAGGGGAGAATCTGGCCAGGTTTTGGAGGTGCGGAGTCAGGTGGGAGATGGACAGTGACAGATTCCGAGCTCAGGTTGGACTGGAAGGTCCACGGGAAGGATCTGTTCCGCGGGGGTGAGGCCACAGCACACAGGGCAGCACAGCCAGCGCAGTGGAGCAGAAGAGATCCAAGAAACCTGAGTGGCAAGTAGAACCAGAGGAGTGGTACCCAGGGTGGGAGACAAGCCGAACCGAGTCAGTGAGAGCCACGGAGCGCCAGATATCAGCACAGCAGCTCCTGAGACCTTCAGCCTGAAGATCAAACTTCGGTAAGTCACCTACTTGAACTTCCGGGAGCCTGGATGGCAGAGTGATCAGTAAACGCTCTCTCCTCCCCCCTTGATGACCGTGAAAGAACCATAAAATATTTCCCCAGAAAAATCCCAGATCAGTAGAAACAGAAGAAGGAGACCAATAGTCTCATAACCCCTGAGATGAGGAAAATAGCTAAGGGGGATTCCTCCTACGGTGGCAGAGGCAAACTGGAAGGACAGAGGACCCAGAGCAGAGAGAACTCGCACTAGGACCCAAGCAAGCCTCAGCGCCAGGAGAGGAGCCCCAGGAGGGGTGGGAACATGCATTAGCATCTAGGCGTGCCTCAGCTGTCCAGGGGAATCAGAAAGACAATAGGGCAGCTGGGATTACCAGCCCCTGAGGTTGCCTTTGCCTCAGTTCAGCTGAGGAGATCTCCTGTGACCAGACTACTCCTCTCCCACACTTAACAAGCTAAACCCAGGGCTGATCAGGGAAACACCAAACAAAAACCTGCATTTAGCTTTTTCACACATCAGCTCAGCAAAAAGTTCTCTAGCTTCTGACTCAAAGAACCAGAAGCCACAACACTCAATCAACATCATGAACAGGAAAAAGCAGAGGGCCGAAAGAACCATAGAATCTTTCTATGGGGATAAGGACCAAAACACAAACCCCAAAGAGGTCACAGCTGAGACTGTACTACCATCTGAAACTTCAGAAGGGACTATGAATTACTCGCAAGCACAAGCAGCTCTCCTGGAACAGCTGAAGAAGGAAATAGAAGACAAACTGGCCAATGATTTTAAAATTATTAAGAAAGAATTCACTAATGAGAACATCTCCTTGAAAAGGAAAATTGAACAAATGGAAAAAGAAGTTCGAAAATTAACTGGAGAAAATAACTTCCTAAAAGGGGAAATGGAAAAGGAAGTACAAAAATTAACTGGAGAAAATAGCTTCTTAAAAGGAAAAATTGGGCAGATGGAAAAGGAGATACAAAAGTTAACAGAAGAAAACAATTTGATAAAGATTAAAATTGGGGAAGTAGAAAACTAACGACTCAATGAGACAGCAAGAATCAGTCAAACAAAATCTAAAGAATGAAAACATAGAAGAAAATGTAAAATATCTAATTGGAAAAACAACTGACCTGGAAAATAGATCCAGAAGAGAAAACTTAAGAATTATTGGCCTGCCAGAAACCCAGGATAGAGAAAAGAGCCTGGACAATATCTTCCAGGAAATCATCAAGGAAAACTGCCCAGAAGTACTAGATTCAGAGGGTAAAATAGTCATCAAAAGAATCCGCCGTTCCCCTCCTGAAAGGGATCCAAAACTCAAAACCCCAAGAAATATAGTTGCCAAATTCCAGAGCTATCAAGTGAAGGAGAAAATATTACAAGCAGCCAGAAAGAAACAATTTAAATATCAAGGAGATACAATCAGGATTACACAGGACCTTGCAGCTTCTACGGTAATAGTAAAACTTATTGAGTAACACATGTATCCACCTGACCATCCAGAGCAAAGAAGGGAAAGGGCTAATGCTGTTTGCAGAGAAACTATTTCCTTTAGGCAAGGGGTTCTTAGTATGGAGTTAATGAGTTTTTTTTAAAAAAAAATTTTGGTAATTATTTCAATATATTTGATTTCCTCTGTATTTCTATGTACTTTATGCATTTCGAAACATTACTCTGAGAAGGGGCCTGTGTCCAGGCTCCATGGTGGTGTCAGAGGGGTCCATGACACCAAAAAAGTTAAGGACTCCTGTACCCACTATTATAAGGGTGAGCAGCAAGGGGGAATGGAAAACATTCATCTCTGACTGTAGGACTTAATGGTGTTGGAGGCTTCTTGCTTGAACCTACTGTGATCCAAAATTGGGAATGGGAGGGAACCAAAGTGCCTCCATAGCTAAAAGGTCACGAATACCTCCCTGTGTGTTATTTCTTTTTATCTTTATTAAATTACTTAACCCTTGTGGTGAATGTATAGAATATCTCTTTGCTGATCTCAGTTCTACCTCTAACGCTTAATTGCTATGTGATCTTGGATAAGTCATTTAATCTCTCTGAACTTCAGTTTTTTCATCTGCAAAAGGAAGGTAATAATGTCTGTACCATCTACTTCATAGGATTGCTGTGGAGTTCAGATATATTCAGAGCACTTTTGCAAATTGAATGCTGTTAGTATTGAATGCTGTGTATTATTAATCTATTATTATTATCATAATCCCCTAAGAGCATCTGATAACCTTGACTGATATAGACACTAGTTCCTTTCTGACACTTGAGACTTGCTTTGCCTCTCTTAACTCCTCTGCTGATTCCTTTGCCATTGCCTCTTGGTGCTTGGTTCTAGTAACTACATCCCTCTTGCCCTTCTTTTTTCTCTCCACATTCTCCAGACCCCTAGTGGGCATATTCTAGGCCTTACTTCTAAGAGAAAGCTACAAATTGCAGAGAAGGTGCTGACCTACCTTGGTAGAGAGAGTTTCCTTACCTGGGAGTTCCACTGAAAGGAAACCATAGTTCCACGCTCTATTCTTATTCCTATTCCCTATTTACAAGAAAAGGGAATCTTAAAATTCAGAAATAACATAGGAGAAAGTTGTTAGAAGGCTAAACAATAGCAATAACCCAATTAGTCAGCTTTAGATTATGTGTTCCTAAATTTCCTCAAATACTCTAATTTAGCTTAGTCCAATCCTCTATAGGTATGTTTGTTTTTCAGTCATATCTGACACTTTGTGAGCCTATTTGGGGTTTTCTTGGCAAAACTACCAGGCTGGTTTGGCACTTCCTTCTTTGGCCCATTTTACAGATGGGGTACTGAGGCAAACAGGGTTAAATGACTTGCCTATGGTCACACAGCTAGTAAGTGTCTTAGGTCAGATTTGAATCCATGATGAATCTTCCTGACTACAGTTTTGGTACTCTGTTTACCATGGTGACACCTAGCTGCCCTAGCTTCTATAGGTAAGGTCCCCTATATGATAGCATAAGGCTCCCTTACAGATTCAAAATAGAATGATATCTTTTGCTCCAGTAAACCTCCTTCTCTGTGTTCATTTAATTTGGGATTGGATCATAGTATTTAGAGTTCTAAAATAGTTTAAAAATCTTTAGTTCAATCCCTATGTGTTGCAAATGGGAAGATATTAACCCAGAGAGGCTAAGTCATTTATCTCAGGTCACATAGGCAGTAAAAATAGAGTTGACATTTAGACTCATGTCTCCTGATTCCCCTATGATGATCTGTCAATTCTGGGTCAAACTCACTGGTTCATTTTATAATCTCATTCTCACTTAGTCTCTCTCTCTCTCTCTCTCTCTCTCTCTCTCTCTCTCTCTCTCTCTCTCTCTCTCTCTTTCTCTCTCTCTCTCTCAATGCTTATTTTTAGTTTTTAACATTCATTTCCACAAAATTTTGAGTTCCAAATTTTCTCCCCATCTCTCTCCTCCCCCCACCCCATAATGCCTTGCATTCTGATTACCCCTTCCCTCAGTATGCCCTCCCTTATATCATACCCCACCCTTCCCTTATCCCTATTTTCTCTCTTTTCTTGTACAGCAAGATAGATTTCTATACCCCATTACCTGTATTTCTTATTTCTCAGTTGTATGCAAAAACAATTCTCAACATTCATTTCTAATACTTCGAATTCCAACTTCCCTGCTTTCCTCCCTCCCCAACCCATCCCCACTGAGAAGGCAAGCAATTCAGTATGGCTATATATGTGTAGTTTTGCAAAAGACTTCCATAATAGTCATATTGTGTAAGACTAACTTTATTTCCCTCCATCTTATCCTGCTCCCCATTTATTCTATTCTCTTATTTGACCTTGTCCCTCCCCAAAAGTGTTTACTTTTAATTTCTACCTCCTCCCATTTGCCCTCCCTTCTATCATCCCCCTCAACCCTTTTGTCCCCTTCTCCCCTACTTTCCTGTAGTGTAAGGTAGATTTTCATACCAAATTGAGTGAGCATGTGATTCCCTCCTTAAGCCAAATGTGAAGAGAGTAAGCTTCACTTTTCCCCTCTCACTTTCTCCCTTTGCTCCTTCATTGAAAAAGCTTTTTCTTATCTACTTTATGAGTGATAATTTGCCTCATTCCATTTCTCCCTTTCTCCTCCCAATATATAACTCTCTCACCCCTTAATTTAATTTTTTTAGATATCATCCCTTCTTATTCAACTCAACCTGTGCTCTCCTGTGTGTATGTGTGTGTGTGTGTGTGTGTGTATAATCCTTCCAACTTCCCAAATACTGAGAAAAGTCTCAAGAGTTACAAATATTATCTTTCCATGTAGGAATGTAAACAGTTCAACTTTAGAAAATCATAATACCTTTTCATGCTTCTCTTAATTCTTGTGTTTGAAAGTCAAAATTTCTATTCAGCTCTGGTCTTTTCATCAGGAATGTTTGAAAGTCCTCTATATCATTGAATGACTGCTTTTTTTCCCCCCTGAAGTATTGTACTCAGTTTTGCTGGGTAGGTGATTCTTGGTTTTAATTCCCGTTCCTTTGTCTTCTGGAATATCATTCCAAGCCCTTCAAGCCGTCAATGTAGAAGATGCCAGATCCTGTGTTATCCTGATTGTATTTCCACAATACTCAAATTGTTCTTTTCTTCTAGCTGCTTGCAATATTTTCTCCTTGACCTGGGAACTCTGAAATTTGACTACAATATTCCTAGGAGTTTCTTTTTTAGGGTCTCTTTCAGGAGGTGATTGGTGAATTCTTTCAATATTTATTTTGCCCTCTGGTTCTAGAATATCAAGGCAGTTTTCCTTGATAATTTCTTGAAAGATGATTTCTAGGGCTCTTGTTTTGATCATGGCTTTCAGGTAATCCCATAATTTTTAAATTATTTCTCCTGGATTTATTTTCCAGGTCAGTTGTTTTTCCAATGAGATATTTCACATTATATTCTATTTTTTCATTCTTTTGGTTTTGTTTTGTAATTTCTTGGTTTCTCATAAAGTCATTGGCTTCCATCTACTCCATTCTTAGTTTTAAAGAACTAGTGTCTTCAGTGATCTTTTGAACCTCCTTTTCCATTTGGATAATTCTGCTTTTTAAAGCATTCTTCTCCTCATTGGCTTTTTGGACCTCTTTTGCCAATTAAGTTAGCTTATTTTTAAAAGTGTTATTTTCTTCAGCATTGTTTGGGGTCTCTTTTAGCAAGCTGTTGACTCTCTTTTCATGATTTTCTTGCATTATTTTCATTTTTCTTCCCAATTTTTCCTCCACTTCTCTTACTTGATTTTCAAAATCCTTTTTGAGCTCTTCCATGGCCTGAGACCACTGCATATTTATTTTGGAGGCCTCTGATGGTAAGCATAGTTCTTTATCATCTGAAAGGGTGGGAGAAAATACCTGTTCACCAAGAATGTAACCTTCTATAGTCTTATTTTTTCCCCATTTTTGGGTATTTTCCCAGACAGTCATTTGACTTTTGAGTCCTTTGTCAAGAGGAGGGTATACTCTGTAAGTTCTCAGTTCCTCCAAGATGGCACAATCAGGGGAGAGGAGTTTACTCTTTTCCTGGCATATGCACTGGTCTGGAAGAAACCCAAAACTTTTCTGCCCAGAACCTGTGAGTAGTAGAAATTCACTCTCCACAACTACCTCTAGCTCTGCCATGCCCCAGGACCGTGCTCAGGGCTGAGATCCAGATCAGCTGCTCAACTCCCCCAGGGCTTTAGGCTGAGTATTCCACAAATGGATGCTGCTGCTGCTGCCTTTGCTGCAGCCACTCTGTGGACCCAGGGCTAGGTGAGGACCCTGCTCCCTTCTTGCCCAGTTGAAAAAGACCTCTTACTGAACTTTGAAATCTGAGATTTTGTGGGATCTGAGAACTGCCACTGCTGCTGGGGATTCTGCTCCTGAGACCTGTTCTGGTTCTGTTTCTCCTGGTGCTGCATAGCCACAGCTGGGCTGTGCTCTGCTCCATACTCTGTGCAATTCACTTAGTCTCTTGATTATGATTTTAAAAAAATTCCACTCCAGTTATGGATTCACTCAACTATCTTCCCTCTCTTCACCCTTTGGGTGAAAGGTTAAAAAGAACCATTGTTCAGTTGAGGTCATAGTATAGTATAGTAGAAAGGATTCTGAATTTTAGAGTCATAAGACAGGGGCTGAAATCTCACTTCCAGAACTTACAATCTGTGTTATCCTTGGCAAATCAATTACCCTTTAGCTTCAAAATGGGTGCGTTAATACTTACACTCCCTGCCTCATTGGCTTGTGGTGAAGAAAGGGATTTGTAAATATTAAAATTTAAGAAAGCACAAGCATTTATTATATTGCTTATCCTATCACTTCTAAAATAGAGTAAAACACTCCTCCATAATAGACAACAACCAGCTCTTCCACTGTAAGACCTTTATAACACAGGATCTCATCATAGTGCAAGACAAAATCAGTTCTGAAACTCATACCTCCTCAATATCCCCTGTCCCTGGGGTCCCTCCCTGTGATTAGAGAAAGTGGAGAAGTAGACATTGGAGTGCTCCTCCGTGACCCTTTTCCTTTTAAGGATAGCCTAACCCAGGGAATTCTCATCATTTAACACCTGGCTGAGTTCATGGTTTTCAGAAGCTCATTATTCTGAAAGATGAAATCAATTATATAACTCATGCCTCCTTAGATCATTTCTCTCTGCAGCCACAGAACCTTCACATGCCCCTGCACACCAGGAATGCTCCCTGCACTCGATCTTCAGCTTCTTTTTAAATACTGTCTCTTCTCCCCCATTAGATTGTGAGTTCCTTGAAGGCAAAGACTGTCTTTTGCATTTCTTTGTATCCCCAATGCTTAGCACAGTATATGGCACATAGTAGACTCTGAATAAATGTTTATTGACTATTGAATAATCATAGATTTTGAGCTAGAAGTGACCTTAGAGACTGTTTAGTCCAACCTTTCATTTTACAGATGAGGAAACTGAAGCCCAGAGAAGTTAAATGATGTATAGAGGGTCACAAAGGTAAGTAGAAGATTCAAGGTTCTGAATTCAGGTCTCTTGATTTCAAGTTAAGTGCTCAAAGTTTTAGGACTTTTCTCACTGCCTCTATTCTGGAGGCCTTGCTGGGAACCTGGGCAATTGGAATGCTATTCATATCACATTATTTCTAAGACAATGACCCAGTGGTGTGAAAAAGAGCACTGGTTTTGGAGTCTGGGCATCTGGATTGGTTATTTTGTCACCTTGGATAGTAATCTTTCTGGTTCTCAGTTTTCTCATCTGTCAAAAGGGGAAGTTGTGCTAGATCCTAGGAAGATGAGTGTCCTTCCCATTCTAAAGTGGCCCATCCCCACAGTCCAAAGCCTATGGAATCTGTTCGAAGGAAAAAAGCAACATTCCTACCAGGCCTTAGGGGAGGGCATGGGATCAGGTACTAAGCTAGCAACCATGAATTCTGGCTCCTTAAATCCTGTCCTGGGCAGCAGGTGTATGCAGAGCTAGATGGCAGAGCACACTGGGACAGGCAGAATCTAGAGGCAGTGAAAGCAAGGTTCCTTGGAAGGAAACCATGACCTTTGATTATATCTCCCTGCAGGAGACTAGAGGACAACACTGACCAGTAAACGAAACTAATCAGCTGGGAGAGCAGATGACAGAGGGGTTTGATACATTCCTAATCAACATAGAATAACAGAATTGAATCAGGTCAGAATAAGAGGACATGTTGCTTCAGTTCTCTCATTCTACAGATGAAGAAACTGATGCCCCTAAAAGGAAAGTGATTTGTCCTAGGTCACACAGTAAGTTTGAGACAAAGGTGGGACTAGAACCTATATCTTATAGGCTCATAGAATATTAGAACTAGAGAGATTTGTGATCATCTTAGTTTCTTGTTTCACAACTGACAAACTGAGGTCCAGAGAGGAATTCTTTCTGTAGATGTCAATTAATATTCCTAAAGCATAGAATTGACCATGTCATTGTCCTAGTCAAAATGTATATTTTGAGCTAGAAGTGACCTTAGAGACTGTTTAGTCCAACCTTTCATTTTACAGATGAGGAAACTTATAGGATAAAAGACTAACGCCTCTGTTTCATATGCTAAATAAACCCTTTATCATCTGGCTGCTGCCTAGATTTCCAGGTTTACTGCACATTATTGTAATTAATGGATGCTGAGTTTCAGCTAAACTGATCTACCACTTGATTTGCCTTATACGAGACCTTTACTCTCCCATTCTCAGACAGTTGCTCATGCCTGTACTGAGGTCCCCGTTCACCTACACTTTATAAGGTGAATGCTTTCTTTCAGACTCAATTTTAATACATTCTACATGAACCCTGCCCAGCTAGATGATCCAGTGGATAGAGGTCCAGACCTAAAGTCAGGAGGACTAGAGTCTAACCAGCCTCAGACATTGAACTAGCTTTGTGAACCGGTCAAGTCATTTAACTCTGTTTGCCTTAGTTTCCTCATATGTAAAATAAGCTGGAGAAGGAAATGGCAAATTACTCTGATATCTTTGCTGAGAAAACCCCAAATGGGGTCATGGAAAGTCAGATGAGATTGAAATGATTCATCAATAGTATAAGCCCTTTTCCTTCTCAGGTGGTAGTGACCTGTTCCCCAAATTCCCCAAATTATCTTGTATTTACTTCATACATATTTTGTATTTTAAATGCATGAAATATGTATGTATTTTCATATTTACTTTATATGTATTTACTATCTATATATATTTTCCCCATTAGAATGTAAACTCTCCGTATTCTCATTACTTATTAGTGACTGGTGCTTAGTAGACGCTGAATGAATGAATGAAGAACACTGGATTGGCAATTAGGAGACCTGGGTCCTGGTTTGGGCCCTGACACTAAAGGGATATTTGAAAACATAACTTCTTTTCTCTGGGCCTCAGTTTTCTTTTCTTAAACTTGTCTGAATGACCTCCAAGGTTCTTTCTGGTGGTGACATCTTCCAAAGGCCCCCTTCAGTATTTCACTCTTGACTCTCTGTCCTAAGGTCTCTTTACTCCAACTGTATGTGTTTGAAGGTCCCTCCCTTAGACTCTGAGTTTTGTCTTCTCTTCCAGCTCTAACCGCAGTGCTGGCTTTCAAGTCCCTGTTTCCTTCCTGCTCAGGCTATCACACTTCTGCTAGACCAGCTGTGTGAGCTGTTTTGAAGGGCAGCGCAACCACAGGCGTTAAAACCACAACTTGTTTTGGCACAAGTCCTACTCCTAAGTCTGACCTTCAGGTTCCAACAAGGTGTTCTAAAAATCTAATTGCTTTTTTTGCCTAAGGTTGCAAAAGACAAAACCCAACCCAGCTCAACCCGTCAGACCTTGTGTTCTAGGCAGGGTTCTGCCAAGGAGAGGTGTCTCCTCCCCCTGCCCCTTCTGAATGACTCTGAGCTGCCTGAATGTGCAATTCTCCCTTCACCCCCAATCTCGTGCCTGTGTTTGCTAGCATGTTTGAGCAATTCAGTCTCCATAGTCTTTCTGCCTCTGTGCCCACCAAGGTAAGGTACTAGGCGCCTCTTAATCAGCCTGTCTAGATACGAATCTGGGGAGGGAAGTGGGGCAAAAAGCCTTTGTTGAAGGTGAAGGATTCCAGAGGGTGGCTAAAACCCAGAAAATGATCCACTACCTCCCCCTCCCTTAACTGACTTTTATTTTTTAAATTTGGTTTTCCTTTTCTGCTTTTTTATGGTCCCTGGAACCTATAGTCTCTCATTCTCTGCTAACTGACCTTTCCCATGGCCTCCTTCCTTTAGAGCCTCACCCCAGATAGGGCTTCTCTGAGAGAATTTATATCTTTAAGCCAAGAAGTCTAGGTGGGCAAAATTTGGATGATCCTGGAGGGGAGGGAAGAGAAGGATCAAGCATGACGACAATCCATTATCCTCATCTCTCTGCTATGGCAGCCTTTGATTCTGCTTCTGGGTTGTGCAGCTCTGTTAGAGGAATATTTGCCTTACCTTGCCTGGAACCAGGCCTCCATGACACTTTCAGACATCTTTACAGCATGTTTCCCAATTGCCTCTTCCTTCCAACTCTCCTGTTTGTTGTCCTCTTGAATTACAAAGTAAGTTCTGAGATGGCAGGGACAGTATGGTTCACATATACTCATTTCTCTAGTGCTTGGCACAATGCCTGGCACAAGGCTTAAGAAATATTTAAAAATTCTGTCTTTGCCTCTCTTTCTCTGTTTCTTTCTCTCCATCCATCCATCCATCCATCCATCCATGCATCCATCCATCCATCCATCCATCTATCCATCCATCTATCTCTCCAACCTCTCCATTTCATGCACTTTATATTCCAGCCAGATTGACCTCTGTATTATTTTTCAAATGATATTCTATCTCCTGTCTCCATGCATACTCACAGGCTGGCCACCACCCCTAGAATACATTCTCTCTTCAATTCTCCCTTACACAATCTATCACTTCTTTCTAAACTCAGCTAAAAAACTACTTTCTACATGAATTCTTTCCTGATCCCTTAATTCATAGTGCCCTCGCTTCTTGTCTTGTATTTGTTCACCAAGTCTTTGTATTTATTCTTTATATACTTCTGTATCCCCTGACAAAATGTAAACTTCTTGAGAGCAAGAATTTTTTCATTCCTTCATTCATTTTCTATTCCCAGTGCCTAGCAAAGTGACTAACATAGTAAGTATTTAATAAATACTTTTTGATTGACTGATTCAACAGAAAACATAGGTTTATTTTATTTTTTTATATGTAATAAATTTATGTATTTAACTTTTTACATTCATTTTCACAAAACTTTGGATTCCAAATTTTCTCCCCATTTGTCCCCTCCCCCCACCCCAATACATCGAACATTCTAATTTCCCCTATCACCAATCTGCCCTCTCTTCTATCATCCCTCCCTTCCCTTGTCCCCATCTTCTCTTTTGTCCTGTAGGGCGAGATAATTTTCTATTCCCCATTACTTGTATTTCTTTATTTCCTAGTAGCAAAAACAATACTCAACAGTTGTTCCTAAAACTTTGAGTTCCAAGTTCTCCCCATCCCTCCCTCCCCACCCATTCCCTTTGAAAGGGCAAGCAATTCAATATAGGCCATATCTGTGTAGTTTTGCAAATGACTGCAATAATAGTCATGTTGTGTAAGACTAACTATATTTCCCTCCATCCTATCCTGCCCCCCATTGCTTCTATTCTCTCTTTGAATCCTGCCCCTCCCCAAGAGTGTTGATTTCAAATTGCTATCTCCTCCCATTGCCCTCCCTTCCATCATCCCCCCCAACCCTGCTTACCCCTTTCTCCCCCACTTTCCTGTATTGTAAGATAGGTTTTCATACCAAAATGACTGTGCATTTTATTCCTTCCTTTAGTTGAATGTGATGAGAGTAAGTTCTTGTTTTTCTTTCAGCTCCCCTCTTTTTCCCTCCACTAAAAAGTCTCCTGCCTGCCTTTTCTATGAGAGATAATTTGCCCCATTCCATTTCTCCCTCTCTCCTCCCAATACATTTCTCTCTCACTGCCTAACTTCATTTTTTTAAGATATGATCCCATCCTATTCAATTCACTCTGTGCTCTTTGTCTCTGTGTGTGTGCACGTGTGTGTGTGCATGTGTGTGTGTATGTGTGTGTGTGTGTGTGTGTGTGTAATCTCACCAACTACCCAAATATTGAAAAGTTTCAAGAGTTACAAATATTGTCTTTCCATGTAGGAAGGTAAACAATTCAACTTTAGTAAGTCCCTTATGACTTCTCTTTTGCTGTTTACCTTTTCATGCTTCTTCTCATTCTTGTGTTTGAAAGTCAAATTTTCTTTTCAGCTCTGGTCTTTTCATCAAGAATGCTTGAAAGTCCTCTATTTCATTGAAAGACCATTTTTTCCCTTGAAGTATTATACTCAGTTTTGCTGGGGAGGTGATTCTTGGTTTTAGTCCTAGTTCCTTTGACTTGTGGAATGTTATATTTCACACCCTTTGATCCCTTAATGTAGAAGTTGCTAGATCTTGTGTTATCCTGATTGTATTTCCACAATGCTTGAATTGTTTCTTTCTAGATGCTTGCAATATTTTCTCCTTGACCTGGAAATTCTGGAATTTGGCCACAGTGTTCTTAGGAGTTTTTCTTTTTGGATCTCTTTCAGGTGGTGATCGATGGATTCCTTCAATATTTATTTTGCTCTCTGGTTCTCGACTATCAGGGCAGTTTTCCTTGATAATTTCATGAAAGATGATGTCTAGGGTCTTTTTTTGATCATGACTTTCAGGTAGTCCCATAATTTTAAAATTGTCTCTCCTGGATCTATTTTCCAGGTCAGTTGTTTTTCCAATGAGATATTTCACATTATATTCTATTTTTTCATTCTTTTGGTTTTGGTTTGTGATTTCTTGGTTTCTCAGAAAGTCATTAGCCTCCATCTGTTCCATTCTAATTTTGAAAGAGCTATTTTCTTCAGTGAGCTTTTAGACCTCCTTTTCCATTTGGCTAATTCTGCTTTTGAAAGCATTCTTCTCCTTGTTGGCTTTTTGAACCTCTTTTGCCAATTGAGTGAGCCTATTTTTGAAGGTATTATTTTCTTCAGCATTTTTTTGGGTCTCCTTTAGCAAGGTGTTGACCTGCTTTTCATGCTTTTCTTGCATCTCTCTCATTTCTCTTCCCACTTTTTCCTCCATCTCTCTCACTTGATTTTCAAAATCCTTTTTCAGCTCTTCCATGACCTGAGCCCATTGAATATTTATTTTGGATGTTTGGGATACAGAGGCTTTGACTTCTATGTCTTTCCCTGATGGTAAGCATTGTTCTTCCTCATCAGAAAGGAAAGGAGGAGATATCTGTTCACCAAGAAAGTAACCTTCTATGGTCTTATTTTTTTCCCTTTTCTGGGCATTTTTCCAGCCAGTTACTTGACTTCTGAGATTCCTCTCCACCCCTGCCTTGCCTCCAGATCTGCCCAGCTAGTGCTTAGGGTCTGACATTCAAATGCTGCTTCCCAGGCTCAGAGTTTTCGGTGGGGGCAGGGCTGTTATTCAGTGTAAGATTAAATTCAGGTGCTCAGGTCAGGGCAGGGCTGCTATTCAGGGTGAGGTTAGGTTCAGCTGCTGGGGGGGGCAGGGCAGCCTCCCAGGCTCAGTACCCTCAGGGGGTTTATGTGGAGACCTTCAACAATGGATGCAAGCTCCTTCCTACTTTGGGAGCCCCTGTCTGGTGCTGCCTCCGCTGCTGCCTCCCGAGGGGGCCTGAGTTATGGAGACACTCTGCTCCCCTCTCAGCCAGCCAAAAAAGACTTTCTCACTGACCTTTGCATCTGTGGGTGGAGGGAACCTTTGTGGCCACTGGAGATTCTGTCCCTGAAGCCTGCTCGGATCTGCTCCTCTCAGTGCCACGTGGCCAAGGCAGGGCTGGGCTCTGCTCTGGGTCCGATGTGCAACAGACCTTTGGTGTCGGTTTTTCAGGTCTCTCTGGAACAGGAATCTCCTCCATTTTGTTGCTGTGTGGCTCCTGCTGCTCCAGAATTTGTTGGGAGTTCTTCTTTACAGGTTTTTTATGGGCTGTGGGTTCGGAGCTAGCATATGTGTGTCTTTCTACTCCACCATCTTCATAGGTTTATTTTAGAAGGACCTAGAGCTGGATCAGGGGCTAAAAATGGGAGAACTACTCCTAGAGTTCCTTGTCCTCTCCCTGCCTACCAAGAGACCCCTCTGCTATGAACTCAGTGCAGCTAGACCATATTTTGTCCTGAGGGAATATGACTACCTAAAAGGAGGGGTGAAAAACCTTTTATCATATTCTTTGGTTCATTACAATCCCCTCCCCCCTGGTCCTCTGGGGAAAAAATACTTAAAACTTAGGTTTGGCTCCTTTCTGGGATCCTCCCAAGATACAGTAAAAAGGTTCTTATTGTACAATATGAATCAGCTCTGGAATAGTTTCTTGCTTAAAAAACAGAAGGAATGCTTAACACACCCCAAACTCAAAGGTGTTTATTGAAGAAAATTTAACGAGCATCCTTTTAATGACATAACTGTTGTTACCTTTTTCTAGGAGGTTGATACTTAAAACATCCAGTCACAGGGCAGTACGTGGGACTACTGAATAGGCATTTTCATATTTATATTTATCATCTCTGCATGGTTCAAATAATTCTCTCCCAGTCTGTACCTTCCAGAAAGCTAGACCAAGAGATATACAAATATTTTTGTACATGTGGGACTCTTTCCCATTTTTATGATCTCTTGGGGATACAGTCCTATAAGCTGTATTGCTGGGTCAAAGGGTATGCATATTTTTGTAGCCCTTTTGGCATAGTTCCAAATTGCTCTCCAGTGTTATTGTCTCTCTGTTGGGTGGCATCTTCTTTGATGAAGTAACTGTCATCAGTCAACAACAGAACCAGAATCTCTAGAGCTTTGAATTTCCAAGATCTTTTCCAAGTTTAAGTTCTTCTCTCACAAGATCAATGTTGGGTCACTTCTGATCAGTGAAAGAACATAAAACAGAAGAGCTAGCCAGAGGCCCAGGCTCAAGCTTACCTTGTTGAACTCTGTTTTTGTTCTTGCCATGCAAAAGGAGCCAACACACTTTGGGGATGGGGAAAATGTGCAACTCTTTCTCTGCCCCTTTAGGGACAACTAATGAACATGAGCTATTCATTCCAATTAGAGTTAAAAGGAGAGAAAAGCAAAGTCACTTCCTTTGAAAGGTCTGCTGAACTATCTTCTCCTTTTAGTGGCCAATAAGGGGATTGTTCATCAGCTCCAGAGTGCCTCATTTCTTCAAGGATGAGTTACAAATAGCTGACTGGAAGCAGCTTGGTCCTTTGCCATTCCCCCAATTGACAAGGGCTGAGTTAGCCTATGTGGTTGACCAGAGATAGTCAGGGAAATCTTGTCCATGTTTAGTCTATGGATATAGAGCTAGGAGATACCTGAGAGGGCAACTAGACTACCCCACTTCATTTTATACAAAAGGAAATTAGTGCCTAGGATGGTGAAATGATTTGTCTGGGTTTATATGGATAGTAAGTCAAGGACCATGGAGATAATATTCTTTAGCTTTTTCCTTTTTCAGGTGAAGAAACTAAGATTCACAGAGGGGAAAGAATTTACCCAAGGTCACACAATGGGTTAGGGCTAAAATTGATGGAACTTCACTTTCTTAACTTTTAGACCAACTCCTACATCCACTTGGTTTTTTCTTTAAATATTGCTAAGTTGGAAACAAAGGTGATCTGGTATAGTGGGTGATAATATGGCCCACTAGCTTCTTGCAAGGACTGTGGTACTTTTATAATTTTTAAAAATTATTTTGTTTGCAGTGTTCTACAACCATTTCCATATAACTTAGACTTTTTCCCCCTTCTTCCCCCCTCCATCCCTGAGATGGCATACAATTTTATATAGGTTCTACACATACAATTCTATTAAATACATCTTCACCTTAGTCATGTTGCATAGCAGAATTAAAATGAGTGGGAGAAATCAGAAAACAAACCAAAATGTAATACAAAGGAAAATGATCTGTTACATTCTGTGATCAAATTCCATAGTTCTTTCACTGGATGTGGAAGACATTTTCCTTAAGAGACCACTGGGAATTTTTTAAGTCCTTGCATTGCAATAAAGTTCTAAGTCTACCAGAAAAATTTCTCACACACTGTGGTTGTTGCTGTGTACAAAGTTCTTCTGGTTCTGCTCCTTTCGCTTAGCATTAGTTCATATAAGTCTTTCCAGGGCTCTCTGAAGTCTTCTGGTTCATCATTTCTTATAGCACAAAAATATTCCATTACATTCATATACCACAATTTATTCAGCTATTTCCCAATTGATGGGCATCCCCTTGATTTCCAGATTTTTGGCCACTACGAAGAGTGCTGCTATAGATAATTTTGTACATGTGGGACTCTTTTCCATTTTTATGATCTCTTGGGTATACAGTCCTAGAAGCTAAATTGCTGAGTCAAAGGGTATGCACATTTTTGTAGCCCTTTGGGCGTAATTCCAAATTGCTTTCCAGAATGGTTGGATCAACTCACAGCTGCAACAACATCAAATTAGTGTTTGAGCTCTCCCACATCTTCTCCAACATATATTATTATCTTGTTTTGTCATGTTAACCAATCTGACAGGTGTGGTGTGGTATCTCAGAGTTATTTTGATTTGCATCTCTCTAATTAATAGTGATTTAGAGCATTTTTTTCCATATGATTATAGATAGCTTTGATTTTTTCCTTTGAAAACTGCCTGTTCATATCTCTATGACCATTTATCAATTGGGGAATGGCTTGTATTCTTGTATATTTGACTCAGTTCTCTATATATTTCAGAAATGAGGCTTTTATGACAGATACTAGTTGCAAAAATTCTTTCCCAGTTTTCTGCTTACCTCCTAATCTTGGTTGCACAAAAACTTTTCAATTTAATGTAATCAAAATTATACATTTTGCATTTCATAATGGTTTTTTTAGTCTTTAGAGCTAGGCCACCTTCCTTAGTCTTCAGACTCTTCTTTAGTCAAAAATTTTTTCCTTCTCCACAAATCTGATAAATACACTGTTCTTTGTTCCACTAATTTGTTTATAGTATCAATCTTTATACCTAGATCATGTACCCATTTGGACTTTAATCTTGTATATGGTGTCAGGTCTAGCCTAGTTTTTACCACACTGTTATCCAGTTTTCCCAGAAATTTTTGTCAGACAGTGTGTTCTTATCATAGAAGCTGGGGTCCTTGGGTTTATCAAACAGATTGCTATATTCACTGACTACTGTGTCTTGGGTACTTAACATTTTCCAGTGGTCTACCCTTCTGTTTCTTAGTCAGTACCAAGTGGTTTTGATAATTGCTGCTTTATAATGCAATTTGAGATCTGGTAGAGCTAGGCCACCTTCCTTAGTATTTCTTTTCATTAGTTCCCTTAATATTTTGGACCTTTTGTTCTTTCAGATGAATTTTGATATTATGTTTTCTAGCTCTAGAAAACAATTATTTGCTAGTTTGATTGGTATTCAGTGCACTGAATAAGTAAATTAATTTAGGTGGAATTGTCATTTTTATTATATTGGCTCAGCCAACCCATGAACAACTGATGTTTTTCACTTACTGGACCAGACTTCATTTGTGCGAAAAGTGCTTTGTATAGTCTCTGGGTTTGTTTTGGCATGTAGACTCCCAAATATTTTATAGTGTCTACCATAGCTTTAAATGTGATTTCTTTTTCTATCTCTTGCTGTCGGGCTTTGTTATTAATATATAGAAATGGAGAGGATTTGTATGGGTTTATTTTGCAACCTGCAACCTTGTCAAAGTTGTTTATTATTTCAAGTAGTTTTTTCCTTGATTTTTTGAGATTCTTTAAGTATATCATCATATCATCTGCAAAGAGTGATAACTTACTTTCTTCTTTGCTTATTCTAATTCCTTCAATTTCTTTTCTTCTCTTGTTGCTACAGCTAACATTTCTAGTACTATATTGAATAGTGGTGGTGATAATGGATATCCTTGTTTCACCCCTGATCTTATTGGAAATGCATCTAGCTTATCCCCATTGCATATAATGCTTGCTGAAACTTTTAGGTAGATACTGCTTTTTGTTTTATGTAAAGTTCTATTAATCCCTATGTTCTCCAGAGTTTTCAATAGGAATGGGTGTTGTGTTTAGTCAAAAGCTTTTTCTGCATCTATTGAGATAATCATGTGGTTTCTGTTAGTTTTATTGTTGATATGATCAATAATGTTAATAGTTTTCCTAATATTGAACCAGCCCTGCATTCCTGGCATAAATCCTACCTGATCATAATGTATTATTCTCATGATTAGTTGCTCTATTCTTTTTACTAAAATCTTAGTTAAGATTTTTGCATCTATATTCATTAGAGAAATTGGTGTATAATTTTCTTTCTCTGTTTTGACTCTTCCTGGTTTAGGTATCAAAACCATATTTGTATCATAAAAAGAATTTGGGAAGCCTCCTTCTTCCCTAGTTTTCCCAAATAATCTGTATATATTGGAATTAACTGTTCTTTAAATGTTTGATAGAATTCACTTTTGAATTCATCTTGCCCTAGAGATTTTTTCCTAGGGAGTTCATTGAAGGCTTATTCAATTTCTTTTTCTGAGATGGGGTTATTTAATTGTTCAGCTTCCTCTACTATTTGTCTGGGCAATTTGTATCTTTTAAAATAATCATTCATCTCATTTAGATTGTAGACTTTATGGACCTACAGTTGAACAAAGTAATTTTTTATTACTGTTTTAATTTCCTCCTCACTGGAGTTGAGTTCACCCTTTTCATTTTTGTTATTGGTAATTTGGTTTTTTTCTTATTTTTAAATCAAATTCACCAAAGGTTTATGAATTTTATTTGTTTTTTCATAAAACTAACTCCTAGTTCTATTTATTAGTTCAAGTTTTCTTAATTTCAATTTTATTACTCTTTCCTTTGGTTTTCAGTATTTCTAATTTGGTATATACTTAGGGATTTTCAGTTTGTTCTTTTTTGAGTTTTTTTAGCTGCATGCTCAATTTATTGATCTCCTATTTCTCTATTTTATTCATGTAGGTATTTAAAGATATAAAACTTCCCCTAAGAACTGCTTTTGCAGTATACTATAAAATTTGTATATACTTATAAAATTTATAAGATACTATAAAATCATAAAATCAAAAATTTGTATATACTTATAAAATTTATAAAATACTGTAAAATCATCATATTGTCATTCTCTTGAATGAAGTTGTTGATTGCCTCTATAATTTTTTATTTAACCCACTCATTCTTTAGGATTAGATAGTTTTGTTTCCAATTAGTTTTCGGTTTATGTTTCCATGGCCTTTGATCACATATAAATTTTATTGCATTATCTGAGAAGGATGCATTGGCTATCTCTGCATTTCTGCACTGGATTGTGAGGTTTTTATGGTCTAATACATGGTCAGTTTTTGTATATGTGCCATGTACTGCTGAGAAAAAGGTATATTCCTTTCTCTCTCCATTCAATTTTCTCCAGAGATCTATCATATCTACCTTATCCAGAGTTCCATTCACTTTCTTAACTTCTTTTTTGTTTATTTTGAGGTTAGATTTATTAAGTTCAGAGAGGGAGAGGTTGAGGTCCTCCACTAGTATAGTTTTGCTGTCTATTTCTTCCTGTAACTCCCTTAACTTCCCCTCTAAGAATTTGGATGCGATACCACTTGGAGCGTATGTATTTAGTAATGAAATTGCTTTATTGTTTTTGGTGTCTTTTGGCATGATATTGTTTCTTTCCTTATCTTTTTTGATTAGATTCATTTCTACTTTTGCTTTGTCTGAGATTAGGATTGCTACCCCTGCTTTTTTTACATCAGCTGAAGCACAATAAATTCTGCTTTAACCTTTTACCTTTACCCTCTGTGTATCTTCCCATTTCAAAAATGTTTCTTGTAAACAACACATTGTTGGATTATGATTTTTTGGGTATTCTGCTGTCTCCATTTTATGGGCATCCCATTCAAAATTGTGATTACTATTTATGTCTTTCTTTCCATTCCTTTTCCCGTTGTTTATGCTTTTAGCTCTCCTTTCTCCCTTCCCCTCCCCAATAGAGTTTTAATTTTTGACCACTGCCTCCTCAGTCTTTCCTCCCTTCTTTCAGACTCCTCCCTTTTAATCCCCTTATCCCTTACTACTTCTTCCCTCCCTTTTAGCCTCCCCACTTTTTCTTTACCCCTTCCCCTCCTATTGCCTATAGAGCTAGCTGTATTTCTATACTTAACTGAGTTTGTTGTACCCTCCTTGAATCCAATCAGATGAGAGTGAATCTCAAACAATACTCATCTCCCTTGCCTCTTTCCCTCTACCTTAATATATTTTTGTCCCCCTTCCTGTGATGGAATTTATTTTTTTTTTTATGCATCCTCCTTTTCAATTTTCCCATTACAATCCCTTTGCACCCTTAAATCACATTTGTTATCATCACATCATTTAATTTATACTCACTTTCTCTATGTATATCCCTTTTACATTTCATAATAAATATACAATTCTAAAGATAAACAAGTGTCATCTTCCCTTATAGGGATGTAAACAGTTTGCCCATATTGTGTAATGAGTTTTATTTCTCTTGTTTACCTTTTTATGCCTCTCTTGAGACCTTCATTTGAAGATCAAATTTTCTACTGAGTTTTGGCCTTTTCATCAGGAAGGTCTGGAAATCCCTTATTTCATCGAATATCCATCTCCTTGCCTGAAATATTATGCTCAACTTTTCTGGGTAATTAATCCTTGGTTTTAGTCCCAGTTCCTTTGTCTTATGGAATATCGTATTCCAATTCCTCAATTTTTTAATGGAGAAGCTGCAAGGTCCCATGTGATCCTGACTGTAGCTCCTTGATATTTGAATTATTTCTTTCTGGCTGCCTGCAGTATTTTCTTCTTCACTTGATAGTTCTGGAATTTTGAAATGATATTCCTTGGTGTATTTAGTTTGGGGTCCCTTTCAGGAGGTGAACAGTGGTTTCTTTCGATGACTATTTTGCCCTCTAGGTCTAGGATGTATTTAGTAATGAAATTGCTTCATTGTTTTTGGTGTCTTTTGGCAGGATATTGTTTCTTTCCTTATCTCTTTTGATTAGATTCATTTCTACTTTTGCTTTGTCTGAGATTAGAATTGCTACCCCTGCTTTTTTTACATCAGCTGAAGCACAATAAATTCTGCTTTAACCTTTTACCTTTACCCCTTCTGGGCAATTTTCCTTGATGATTTCTTGTATGACATTGTCCAGGCTCTTTATTCATCATTTCTTTCTGGTAGAGCAATAATCCTTAGATTTTCTCTCCTGGATCTATTTTCTAGGTCAGTTGGTTTTCCAATTAGACATTTTACATTTTCTTCTATATTTTCATTCTTTAACTTATGTTTGACTGATTCTTGATGTCTCATAGATTCATTACCTTCTACTTGACCTATTCTATGTTTTATCAAATTGTTTTCTTCAGTTAACTTTTGCATCTCCTTTTCCATCTTTCCAATTGTTCCTTTTAAGGAGTTATTTTCACCAGTTAGATTTTGTACTTCCTTTTTCATTTGTCCAATTTTCCTTTATTAGGAGCTGTTCTCTTCAGTGAATTCTTTTTACATATTTTAAAAATCATTCATCAGTTTTTATTCTATTTCTCTAATTTGGATTTTAAAATTCTTCCAGAGTCCTTCTAAGAAGGCTCTTTGCACTTCAGACCAGTTCACATTCCCTTCTGAAGTTTCAGATGGGAGTACAGTCTCAGTGCTGACCTCTTTGGTATTCATCTTTTGTTCCTTGTTCTCATAGAAAGATTCTATGGTCTTTTCTTTTCTGCTTTGCTTCTTAGTCATGATAATAACCCTTTTCCTGGTTTTTAAGGTAGATCTCTGTGTCTGTGGCACAGAGAGCTCTGTCCCACAGTTCTTGTGCCTAAAACTTGAGACTTTGTGTGTTATGGCCTCTGGTTCTTTCAGTTAGAAATTAAGTGCTGCAGCTTACCTGGTGCTAAGCTGGCTGGTGTTGGAAAGTAGGGGCGGGTTAGGTCTTTTTGGGTTTCCATGTTGTTACCCTGGAGCTAGCTCATTAAGTGTGGGGGAGGGGTGATCTGGACACAGAAGGTTCCTCTGTTGAGCTCAGCTATCTGCAGTGTCTTCCTGATTCCACTGGGGTGTTGTGGCTCACCTAAGGTCCTGGTATTGGTAGTTGCTGTCTTCTCCCCTCTGGGGTTCAAGATCTTCTCCAGGTTTGTTGAGGTGGGGCTTTCTGGGACAGCTCTGATTCTGCACTGGTTGCCTTTGGCCACAGAAAGTGTATCCCTCCTTAGTGAATTTTCTTGGCTCCTGGGCTGAGAGTCTGTTTACTCCTTCTGTTGCTCCCACTGTTACAAGGTTTTCCTGGAGAGATATTCTCTGGGCTCATCAAAAGTCAACAAGGGGAGGGTTATAGTAATTAATGATCATTCTGCCATCTTGACTCCCAGAAGGTATTGTTATAATAAAGCTAGGCTTGTGGAAGGCAAGGCAGAGCTAGGATTGCAGGCAGGAGCTAGTGCAGTGTTGCCTCATGCTAAGGGCCAAGTTCTAATATTTTGGAGCATTGACTCTTGGGTGGCAGCTTCTCTAGTCTAATTAAAGCCCAGATCCATGTGGACTGTTTTCCCCTGACTCCTAGGGGTCAAGAGAGTTTCTTTGCTGGGGGAATAAGGAAAACACAGGAAGTTGCCCTCAATCGTCATGTATTCTTGCTATTGGTTTTACTTGAGTCATTTAATCAATTTAATTATTTAATCAATCACAAATAGTACTTACGTTCTGAGCCCTCATTGTGGTGGCTTACCTGACTTGGCTCAGGTCAGGTGGTCATGCTTTGGGACAGCAGGGGTAGCAGAAGGATAACTTGTGCACTGTGCTGGTATCCTTGAGATATTACTAGAATTTGAAGAAGGCCCACAGGATGCTGGATGTGTAACTTTTCTACAGGGGATTTACAAAAAGTCACCAGTAGGAGTTACATAGGATTGATAAAAATGGGAAGCAACCACTATCTGATAACTTCATCTTTAACTAGTTGTTCTTGCTAACCAGCTGCTAAGATTAGACACTTCTACTTTGCCAAAGTAATGTAAGTGCTGTTGTTGGCATGCCTTTAATTTTGGCATGCTAGGTAAGAATTCTCGTTGTTCTACTCTGTTTACTGATCTACATATATCATATCTTCCTACTAGAACCTAACACCCAGGAGAACAAAATCTGTTCATATTTAGCATGATGGTCAGCTACAGTAATCACTTAATTAGTGTTTATAACAAAATATAGTCTCAGAATCTTATTTTTATGTATGATTTCATTACTATGGGTGGCCCTTCAGCAGTGCAGTTCACAACCTACAAAATAAAGTGGTTGGATTAGATGACCTCTCCATTCCATTAGCTCTTTTTGATTTAGTAAATTAATTTTTTTTTTACATTTCTGTGGTCAATTCCCCCCAGCTCCCAATAATCTGCTATTGGCTAATTTGATAATGAGACTTTCCTGTATTTAGTCAGGCTACTCTTGGGATGCTAGATATATAATCTATTATAGGATAGCAGATTTAGAGCTGGAAAGGAAATTTTACATTATTTGGTTCAGGTCTCCTTATTTTTCAATGTAGATTCAGAGAGGTGAATGACAGAGTGGGATCCTCTTGGTTTTTTTCATTGTAATATTTTGCCAGTAACTATACTCTAATCCTTTCCAGTTGATTAGGAATACCAGAATTTTTTCTCCTTTGGTATGGCCTTCAAATACCCAGCATCATCTTCATGACTTGAAAAGGCAACAGAGAAAGGCTTGAATACAGGTCTATGCAATGTATACTAATAATAGTAATTATATTAACTCTAATTTTTAAATATAATTTTTTTGTCTATTTATTTGTTTTAAGTTTTCAACATTCATTTCCACAAAATTTTGGGTTCCAAATTTTCTCTCCATCTCTCCCCTCCTACACCCCAAAATGCCATGCATTCTGATTACCCATTCCACCAATGTGCCATCCCTTCTAACACCTCTCTTTATGCCTCTCTTGATTCTTGTGTTTGAAAGTCAAATTTTCTTTTCAGCTCTGATCTTTTCATTAGGAATACTTAAAAGTCCTTTATTTCATTGAATGACCATTTTTCCCCCTGAAATACTCAGTTTTTCTGGGAAGGTGATTCTTGGTTTTAATCCTAGTTCCTTTGACTTCTGGAATATCATATTCCACACCCTTTGATCCCTTAATGCAGAAGATGCTAGATCTTGTGTTATGCTGATTGTATTTCCACAATACTCAAATTTTTTCTTTCTAGCTGCTTTCAATATTTCCTCCTTGACCTGGAAACTCTGGAATTTGGCTACAGTATTCCTAGGAGTTTCTCTTTTTGGGTCTCTTTCAGGAGGTGATTGGTGGATTCTTTCAATATTTATTTTGCTCTCTGGTTCTAGAACATCAGGACAGTTTTCCTTGATAGTGTCATGAAAGATGATGTCTAAGCTCTTTTTTTTGATCATGGCTTTCAGGAAGTTCTATAATTTTTAAATTGTCTCTCCTGGAGCTATTTTCCAGGTCAGTTGTTTTTCCAGTGAGCTATTTCACATTAACTTCCATTTTTTCATTCTTTTGGTTTTGTTTTGTAATTTCTTGGTTTTTCATAAAGTAATTAGTTTCCATCTGTTCCATTCTCCTTTTTAAAGAACTATTTTTTTCAATGAGCTTTTGAACTTCCTTTTCCATTTGACTAATTCTGCTTTTTAAAGCACTCTTCTCCTCATTGACTTTTTTGACTTCTTTCGCCAATTGAGTTAGCTCATTTTTAAAGGTGTTACTTTCTTCAGCATTTTGTGGTTCTCCTTTAGCAAGCTATTGACTCACTTTTCATGATTTTCTGCATCCCTCTCATTTTTCTTCCCAGTTTTTTCTCCACCTCTGTAACTTGATTTTCAAAATCCTTTTTGAGCTCTTCCATGGTCTGAGACCATTTTATATTTATTTTTGGTGTTTGGGATGCAGAAGCCTTGACTTTTATGTCTTCTCCTGATGGTAAGCATTGTTCTTCCTCTTCTGAAAGGATGGGAGAACCAAGAAGGTAACCATCTATAGTCTTATTTTTTTCCCTTTTTTGGACATTTTCCCAACCAGTTACTTGACTTTTGGGTCCTTTGTCAAGAGTAGGGTACACTCTGGGGACCTGTAAGATCTTAGTTCTTCCAAGTTGGCACAATCAGGGGAGAAGAGTTTACTTCTCAATAGCTTCCAGCTCTGCCAGGCCAGCACTCCGCCTTACCCCAGAACAGAACTCAGGGCTGAGATTCAGATCAGCTGCTCAATTCCCCCAGGGGTTTTAGGTGAAGGGTTCCCAGGGCCAGGCCACCACTTGGTGTGAGATTAAGATCAGGTGCTCAATTTCTCTTAGAGGTTTAGGGGGAGGGCAGGGCCACCACTTAGGGCTGAGATTCAGATCAGCTGCTCAATTCCCCCAAGGGCTTTAAACTGAGGGCTCCAAAAATGGATGCTGGCTGCTGCCCGCCGTGGCCACAGCCACTGCATCTGCCGCCACTGCTGCTGCTGCCTCCCTGCCACCTGGAGTCAGGGTTAGGGGATGACTCTGCTCCCTTCTTGCTCTGGTTGAAAAAGCCCTCTCACTCACCCTTGGTGATCTGAGAACCTCCACTGCTGCTGGGGCTTAAGCCCCTGAGGCCTGCTCTGGTCCTGCTCCTCCCTGCACCACATGACCAAGGCTGGGCTGTGCTTTGTTCCACATCTGGTACAGCAGACCTTTCTCATTGATCTTCCAGGTCACCTTTGACTGGAAATCTCCTCCACTCTGTTGTTCTGTGGCTTCTGCTGCTCTAGAATATGTTGAAAGTCATTCTTTACAGAGCTAGAGTATGTGCATCTTTCTACTCTGCCATCTTGGCTCTGCCCCCCCAGTATAATTTTTATTGATATCTTCTGTTCTCACATTAGGTATAATCTCTAATGTGGTGCTTCTTAAAGTGTGGGTCATGACCCTCTAAATTTGCCAAAAATAAGAGGTTTCTGAACCTACAGTGACCAAAAATTAATTAAAAATCAAATGTATAATGAATCTGAGGTGTTTTTGGCAACACTTGCCCATGTTGCATTACCAAAATATTGCAGCCTTGGTTCCAAACACAAAGCATGCACACTGCACCATGCATGCCCTTGGTCCATGCAATGCCAACAAACTCTGCTGAAACACAAAACAGGTCTTGAATGGAAAAAGTTTAATTAGCCCTGCCCTAAGGTATTTACCTTTCTCCCACTGAAAGAGAACTATATCTCATGAATGAATAAATGAAATAGTAAAAGCAATTGTTAAATGTTTCCTACCTATCAATCTCTCCCTGACTACTGGTTGATAACTAACTGCCTAGAAACATGGCCAACTCTTTCAGTCCTCATCCTTCTTGACCTCTCTGTAGTCTTTGGCACCCTTGATCATTCTCTTATCCTTGATAACCTCTTCTGTCTAGGTTTCTGTGACATGGTTCCATTTTGGTTCTCCTCCTACCTGTCTGATTGCTTCTCAGTTTTTTTTCTGAATTTTCATCCAAGCCACACTAACTAAAGGTAAGTGTCCTCCCAAGGATCTCTCCTAGACTTTTTTCCATCTATGTCATTTTACTTGATGATTTCATCAAGTTCCATGGATTCAGTTAGCATCTTCATGAAAATGATGCTCAGATCTATATTAATCTAGTTTCATTTGTTTATTTGTCCCTTCCCTTAACCTGTAGATCTGCATATCTGATGGCTTATTGGGCATCTTGAATTTGATGTTCCATAGATGTCTTAAACTCAATCTATCCCAAACTGAACTCATATTTTCTGCCAAACCTTCCATCTTCCAAACTTCCTTATTACTGTAAAAGGTTTGATACCTAGGTTCCATCCTCTGCATTCTTCTCATTAATAAAGGGCAGAGTTGATTTCTGCCCTTAGGAATACTCACTATTTCAAGGACATATAGGTGTTGAGTGGGTTCCATGAAGGATCTTTGGCATTAAGAGTGCCACTGACCCCTTTCATTAATTATCCAATAGCAATAATTAATAAAATGATTAATTATCTAGAAATGATATCTTTGTCAAGGTAGTTCTTCCAGTGGGGGTGGTGATGTACTGTCAGCTGCTCGATCACCCCACAATTTGTTGGCCCAGAGCTCCAGAAAATGCTGCTGCTGTTGCCTCTGCCCCTGCCCCTGCCCCTGCCCTTGCTGCTGTTGCAGGCTTCTCCACCTCAAATTCCTCCACTCCCTCTGCTGCCCTGGGGTTGAGGCTGGACCACAGTATTCTCTCACAGGTCCCATATGTTTTTTCCACTCACCTTCCAATTTGTCCTCAGTGTTTTGGGGTTGTGAAGTCTGGAAACCACCATAGGTGCCAGTGATTCAGTCCCCCCCGCCCAGGTCTGCTCAGGTCCTGTCTGTGCCAACATGACCCATGCTGCCCTGCGCTGCTGTGCTCTGCTCCCAGTGCTGTATGATAGACACTTCCCATAGACCTTCCAGGCTGTCCTGGGCTGAAGATTTGCTTCACTCTATCATCCTGTGAATTTTGCAGTTCCAGAATTTGTTTAATCATTTTTTACAGGTATTTGGCTGGGCTTGGGGGGAGAACTCTAGAAGTCCTTGCTTTTACTCTGCCTTCTTGGCTCTGCCCTAGAAATTTAGTCTCTTTAATTTTTTATACATCATAGATATAAGGACTCAGAGAAGGAAGTGACTTGTCTATGGTTACACAGCTGCTATTTGTTGGAGCTAAAATTCAAACTCAGGTCTCTTGACTCCAAATCTGGTACTCTTTTCACTACAGTAAGCATTTGATATACATTGATAGATCAATAAAAATGTGGGAAGGGGCAAAGGGGCATGAAGAGGGCATTCCAGGTGTAGGAACTGCACCTGTAAAGTCATAGAGGTGCTAAGTGTAGGATCTTAATGAGGAGGGTTGTGTGGAGCATAGAGTACATGGGGG
Source organism: Bettongia penicillata ogilbyi (assembly GCA_023548195.1). Lineage (NCBI taxonomy): Eukaryota > Metazoa > Chordata > Mammalia > Diprotodontia > Potoroidae > Bettongia > Bettongia penicillata. The sequence goes on from JAJHZJ010000277.1 coordinate 2,939,462, forward strand.
AGAGTAGTAGCACATAAAGCCAGAAAAGGTAGGAGACACTAGATTGTAGATAGCCTTGAATGCCATGCAAAAGAACTTGGAATGAGGGTGAGAACATAGGGACTGAGGAAGTGACCATTTTACATGCCATTCATGCCATCTATACCCTGTTAGCTCATCTAGTTCTACTAAATTATTCAACACTTTCCAATCCCCCAAAGAAACTCTCCCATTGGACAATATATTTCTGTCATGACTTCTTTCTCTCTTTATCTACTCATTTATTTATTCTACATTCAACAAGCAACTTTTAAGTACCTATTATTTATCAGGCATTGTTCTCGGTACTGGATATACAAAGACAAAATTGAGACAATACCTGCCCTCCAGTAGCTTATATTCTGTTTGGGGAAGAGATTAGGGACAAATTTAAAAATAGATATAAGGCAATATTGGAGGGGGCAGAAACAACTTGTGGGTATCTGGAAAGTCCTTATGTAGTAGGAGATAGGGTTTGAAATGAGCTTTGAAAGAAGATAGGGATTGTAAGAAGTAGAGATGAGGAGGGAGCACATTCCAGGCACAGGTGACAGCCTATGTTAAGGCACAAAAAGGGTCACATATGGGTGCCAGCATGTAGGACAATTTGACTAGACTGTAGAGTGAATGAAGGGGAGTAATGTGCAATTAGCCTGGATATGTAGACTGGAGCCAGATTGTGAAGTAACAAGCATAGACATTCTCTCCATCTGTTGGCTGAACCTCCTTTGCCCTTGACTCTATGGTTCAGTCAAATTAGTTCCATTTCCCATCTCTGTGCCTTTGTATTGCTAGTCTCTCATGCCTGGAATGCACTTTCTCTTCACTTTTGCCTGCTAGAATCACTTCCTTCTTTCAAGACTTAGTTCAAGGAACACCTTTTCATCAGAGTTCTTAACTTTTTTTATTTTATGAGCTTTTTTGGCAATCTAGTGAAGCTGATGAAGCCCTTCTTAGAATAAAGTTTTTTAAGTAATTGAAGGAAATGCTAAATTTCAGTTAGAGGTCAGTTAAAATAAAGACGTAAGTTTTTTTTCTCCATCTAAGTTCAGGGACCCCCTGAAATCTATATATGGAACACTTTGGGTAACATGGACTATAAGTTAAGAACTTTTATTCTATATGAAGTCTTTCGTTTTTATAGATTCAATTTTATTTTCAGTTCTGAATATTCTCTTTTCCAGCTTTCCTTTTCCACCCATTGAGAAAGCAAGAAAGACAAAGCCTGGATTGGGTAGGTGGAGACTATAAAAAATGAATACATTTTGTGCCCTCAATATGCTGGCAGTTTAACTGAGAAAACAATAGGATTGTAGGTGAAACAATTATGAGAACAAGTCAAATATGCTGGAAACAGATTTTGATGGGCTGAAACTTTGGGTTGCATCTAAGACAATGAAATTTAAAAAAAGAAGACTGATTTTTTTGGTGTGCATTTCTCTACTACATTCACATGTGAAGAGACAATATGGTGCATTCATGAGTGGGCTGACTTGGGAAAAAGAACACTGGGGTCAAGATATGCCTTTGTTACATCCTAGCTGTGTAACCCGAGCCATGTCAATTAATCTCTTAATGCCCCAGGCAACTCTCTAAGGCATTATAGAAGGGTAACAACTTGGTGCAGTGGAAAGTACACTTACTATGCAGTCAGAGGATTTGGGTTCAAATCCTACTGCTGACACATATAACCTTTGGAAAGCTATAACTTCTCTGGAACAAAGTTCCATCATCATCAAAAGAGGGATAAGATGGCCTCTGATGTTCTTTCCATATCTAATTCTAAATCTATGATCCTATCACATTGATAAACTCAAAGGTCTGGGCCAAAATAGCTCAAACTTAAGTAAAGCCCTACCCTAAGACATCATAGAGTGTTGGGAAATATATAAGTTCCATATGAGTACACAATGGGATAGAGCAGCCAAAACTATTGCCATCCTAGACAGCATTAAGATGAGAATCATGTCTAAAACAAGGGAAGTGAGAGTTCCATTGTATCTCCCCCAATCAGACCATATCTGGAACACCATGTTTAAATAATATGATGACTGCTGGTACCAATTGACTGACCCACATGTGGCATGGATAGACATAGTCTGCGATCTCTGGAGGGTGAGGGTGATTTTTCTCCTGAAGGGTGAGGAGGAGGAGAATTGCAGTTATGAGACAAGAAACCTAGCATAAGGAGGGGGTAGACAAGGATCCATAGCTGGATCACTTCTTTGCTTTCTCATCTACAAGAAGGTTATTGCACTATAATTTTTATCTATTTACCATCCATCCAGTATTTCTAGGGGAGGTGTATAATGCTCCCTTTCAGAGATTCAGAATAGAAGACACTTTTCCCTGTTCACTTCCAAGGGGAGGGCCACAGTTGGCTTGTGTTCTACTTGTTTATCTCCCTCCCATCAAATTCTGGCTATACAAAACACAATCACAGATGGCTGCACACCTTTTTTTTAAATCAACTTGAGTAATAAACAGGAAACTGGGACTTTATTCATATATTAGAGTAGACAATAGAAAACACTAGAGCAAATGAGCTGTTCAGTTCAACTCAGAAGACCATGTTCTCAGTAGGGAATTCTGTTCTAATCGATTTCTGGAGTTTCAGAGTACATTGGAAGACAAAGAATATGTTGGAGGGGCCTGCTTCTCCCTATGTCTGTGGCAGTTGGTGTCATTCAAAAGTTGCAGACTTTTCTTTGGAATTTTTTGTCTGAAGTCTCTTCACCTACTCAGCCTCTGTGAACTCAGAGTTCTCCCCCATTTAGTAGTTATGTCTCCTTCCATGTTCTCAGAGTCACAGGGATATACTTTGGGAACCCTCTGTCCCCTTGAGAAGAGAGGTTGCTTTTAGTTTTGGATGCCTCCCTTTTAAGGAACACATCCAGAAGAGGACAAATATACCGCTAAGAGGATTAGAGACATGTCGATACAAGACGTAGTTGAAAGAACTTGAAATGTTTAACCTGGAAGTCTTATGGGGGACCAAAAAGCTGATTTTAAATAGTTGAAAGTCTCTAGTGTGGAAGTAGGGTTAGACTTGATCTTCTTGGTCTCATATGATAGAACTAGGAGGAACAGCTTAAACATTTATTCTTTCCTCATTGTGGGGGGTTACAGGTGTGGCACCTATGGACCTGGAAAATCCATGTAAAATATTTTGGCCCTCCTTTTGTAACAGAGAAAAAGTCTGAAATATTATGGTATCAAAAAATAAAATATGTTGAGATTATACAATACTATACATATATTCTCTGCATTTCTGAGTTCCAAACTTTTTTGTGTCATCTGTTGCCCTTTATGTATTGTCTGTGGCTTCTGCAAAACTCCTCCCAAATTCCTATATAATTTCTAAAGCTGACGTGATATAGCCAAACCATAATGGGGAAAGTTGGGATGTGGAAGGGATAATTGTAGTCAGAAAGAGGTAGATTTAGGCCTGAAAACTTCCTAACAGTTAAAGTGTCCAAAAGGAGATTGAGGAGAGAATGTTTTTCCACCCACAGAGAAGGCTGAGTGACCACTTGGAGAGCCAGAAACATAGTTCTTGGTCAAGCATAGTTGAACTGGATGACCTCCAAGTTTTCCTCCCATAAATAGTCTCATAAGGATCTGTCCCATACACTGGAACCCTTCTGTTTAGCCTTTTAATATTAGTTAGGAGCCAGGAGATAGAATTATATGGGTTTATAGTAAGGGCTACTGGACTGCATCTAAATGATCTCTCTCAGGACCAGAGTCTGTGTGTATAGTATGTTAGGAAAAAGTACAAGTTTCAGGTGGGAAGAGCATGAGTGCTTGGACTGAGAAGACTAACATTTGCTTAGTAAGCAAAGAGAGGCACCTGAAATTATTGAGCATAAGAAAAGCATGACCAAATGCACAAATTACATTGCTCATTTCATTGGATCTTTACAGGTCTGTCGAAAAGGCAGTTCAAGGACTACTATTTCCATTTCATAGATTCCAAAACAGGTTCAGAGAAGGAGAATGATTTACTTACATAGAATCAGAATATCAGAGCTAGAGGAGGCCTTGGAAATTATCTGGTTCAAAGCATCCTCTCACTTAACAGATGGAAAGACTGAGTTTTAGGGAGGCTCAGTGACTTGTCCAAGGTCACAAACTAGTAAATGATAGACTTGAGGCTTGAATCCAAGTATCTTGACTTCTTCTACAGTGCTTTTTCCACACTATACTACAATGTCTATCTTGAGGAGAAATGGTTCATGGGTGGGTGAAGTCCCCAGGGAAGGGAAGTATCTGGCTTACTGGGTGGGTGCTCTGAAGAATCCTTCTCATTCCCACCATTCTCTCTGTTCCGATCTCAGCACCTCATGCTACCCTTTCAGTTTCCCTTTCCTTATGGCTCCTAAGCCTGCTGATCCAGGCATGTCTGTGAGAATAGGGAAGGGCTAAGATATTGATGTCAAGGAAACAGCTGTGACTGTCTCTATAAAACACTTTGATAGTCTGTCTCCAAGACCTCCAGCAGCTTGCAGACAACTTCTGTGCACAAAACTTTAATCAGATACTTGCATAGGGCACAAGGGAACACACACATAGGGGAAGCCTCCCAGAGAGCCACTGTCTTTTGAATTTCACAATTTTGCTAGGACAAGGTTTCAATGGCATCTCTTGCTCTGTACTCCTCCAATATAATTATTTTCATACCTGCAATTTAAGGAACACCAGTCCAGAGATTTGTGCTATCTTTGCTTTGATCTGCTTCTTACAGATGGCCTCAGACTGGCCAAGTGGCCAGTCACCTTCTTGGGGGAGTTGGCACCTGCTGCTTTCTTCCTGCTCTCACAGTTCAGCCATGCTTTCCTGATTGAGCTCACATAATTACAGAGGGACCTGGTTGGTGCGGGAGAGGGTGGGTGGGGGGAAGGGGGGATGAGAGGGATGGGAGATGATTAGTCTAGGTTTGAGCCCCTCCCTGGTCCTGGGAGAAGAAGCAACACCACAAACATGGTTCTATTAGCTGTTGACTGCTCCTTTGGTCCTGCCTTTCCCCTCACCTCTTGTCCAGAACACACCCCAGCGCCCAGTTTCTTTGGGAGACTTGGCCAGGAGTTAACATGCTAATGTACCCTTTTGATTTTGTAGTTCTGCATCTAATTTCCACCCCAAAGGAATAAATTATATGCAATTTATGTAAATTGCCCTCATTGCAGCAAGAATAGAAAAAGCTGTAGGCGTGGAGGCAGCCGCGTTGAACAACTTGTTCTAGACACACAAAAAATGGAGGCTACAGCTCACTTCAGATTTATGCCCTTGAGAGAAGCAGCTGTGCTGCTGCTGCTGCTGGTGATGGGGAGGTGGGATGGTGGTGGAAAGAGCCCTGGATTTGGAGCTAAAGGCCCTGGATTCAAAGAATGGTTTGGCTATTCACTACTTGAATGACCTTACAATTACTTCTCTTTTGGGAACATTAGTTTCTTTATTGTTAAAATGAGAGAGTTGGACTAGACAGACATAGATCCTATGATTTATTCTTCTGCTTTCTTGTGTACTATGAAAGATGCCATGGTGAGGGGCTCCTGGACCAAGGAAGAGCACGGAGCAAGTTAGACCTAGGGAAACAGATTGATAGAGTAACTCAGGAGCTTACTGGCTGGCCAGCCTTGGACTGAGGCATCTTTCTTTATATGTACTGCTAATGGCTTTTTCCTCCTGCCTTATTTCTGAATTTGTATATCCTTTTTTCTCTTATATATGAACCCTAGACAACACACTCTTGTGGTCTAGTATGTAGAGGTAGGGAGCAGAAGGCAAAGAGGGAACACAGGATAGACTGTAACCCTTCAAGTGCTGTAGAGCTTCTCATAGTTACTGCTCTATAGTTGGCATCAGACAAAAGATCACTCTGTGGGGGAAAGCCTGGATTAAGATACAGATGAAGAGGTAACTATGTGGTGGTACCTCTTCCTGATTGGGAAAGAAGGGCTGAATCCTTTTTCCAATTCAATATTTCAGCTGTAAGAAACCCCAAAGGCAGCTAGGTAGTATAATGGATAGAACAGCAATCCTGGAGTCAGGAAGACTTATGTTCCTGAGTTCAAATCTGGCCTCAGACATTTCCTGGCTATGTGACCCTGGACAAGTCACTTAACTCTGTTGCCTCAGTTTCCTCAACTGAAAATGAACTGAAGAAGGAAATGGCAAACCACTTCTGTATCTTTGCCAAGAAAACCCCAAATGATGTCACAGAGTCAGACATGAATAAACAATAACAAGGGACCACAAAAGAACTGAAGTCCTTTACAGAGCCAGCTCCTTAATGGCTGGAGACGAATGGACTTTAACCTGGGCTGTCCGCAGGCTTAAGATTGAGACCATAGGTTAGTGGGTTGGAGGATGCTAGCGGTACATGGAAGTGCCCCTTCTAATGGTCAGGCTTGTATATAGTGCTTGAGGGAGTAACAGATAAAGAAGTTACGTATGTCCCTGGATGGTGCCCATAAATGGAATATAATATGTACTTTCTATATGACTTCAACCCATGCTGTTATATATTACATATAGTTTCTGTGCTTGGTCTATTACATGAAGCTACATACATGTGATGCTTGTTACACATGTGCATGTGGGGTGGTGTGCAAGTCCCCTACTAGATTGTAAGGTCTTTGAGGGCAGGGACTATCATTTTTAATACTTGTATTCCTAGAACTTAGCACAGTGCAGGGCAACATAGCAGGCACTTAATAAATGTTTATCGACTAATTTATGTATTATGTATGTAATAAATGTTTATTGATTAATTTATATATCAATCAACCAACAATCATTAATTAGGCACCTGCTATATGCTTGGCACTATGCTGAAGGATGAAATACGAAATTGAGAAGCTACCTGCAAGGGGTTTACATTCAATTAGGTTTACAGGTAAGTAAGTTTCTCTCTCTCTCTCTCTCTCTCTCTCTCTCTCTCTCTCTCTCTGTCTGTCTCTCTCTCTCTCTCTCTCTCTCTTTCTGTCTCTGTCTCTGTCTCTGTCTCCCTCCATCTATCTATCTCTATCTCTATCTTGAATTTACTTGCAAGTTAGGCAAGCACTGATAGGCTGAGGCTCCATGGGCTTTGCCAATCCTTGTCCTTCAGATCTCGTGGTTTGCCCTGGTTTCATTGCTCTGCGTTCACCTGTCTTCTCAATAAGGAAACTACGTTCCTAGCACTCTAATTCTATCCCTCCCCCTCCCTTCGCTGCAGATTCCTGAGGAACAATTCTATTTTCATCTCTAGTCTAAAGGATTCTCCTTAGAAAGGGGAGATGAGAGGAAGTTAAAGGAAGAATACCCAGAATACTCTGGGAATACGAATCAAGGATAGAGCAGACAGTTTTATTCCCACACAAGAAAAGGAACACTAAGCAATAAAGCATAGAATGATTATAATCAATTGAGAGGCTAATATGTGTCTCATCAGGACATTTGACAAAAGTACTCCACTGAGTCCAGTCTGATCGGTGTCAAGAAGAATCTTTCTTCAGAGGTCTCCGTCCCTCTCTCTGTGAGTGATTCTTTAGCTCTTGGCTAGTCTGCTGCTCTCTCTGACACTGTTGCTGATATAATTGTACTAGAAACTGCTGATACCCAGTGGCTGGGATGCCTAGGGGTGCCAGTTACCTTTCAAAATCTCACAAGGCCAACACCAAAGGAAAGAAGACATCAATAGGAGATGCCACCATACAAAAGGCAGGCTTGTTAGGACATTGAGGGCATCTCCCTACCTGCATCCTCCAGAACTTAGAGAAGTCATTGTTGTACCTTAAGACCAGCAGGAAGAAGGGAGCTGAATGACAAGGCTCACTCCTTTATCATGAAATTATGGCTTAGTATCCAGTTAAAAGAGTCCTTCTGTCTGACAGGAAGCATCATAAACATGAAGGGAGGGAAAAGTCTTCCCATTACTCATTTCTAATGGGGTGTTACAAATACAAAATAATTTTGGGGGTCCACTAAGGTAGGGATACCAAGAGATGAACATGAAGGAGAACATTCCTGTTATGGGGGATAACCTGTGTAAATGTATAAAGGAGGAGATTTAATGCTATTTATAGGGAGCAGCAAGTAGGTCAGATAGACTGGAAAAATGTGTAAGGGAGAAAGATGTATAGTAGGCCTGAAGAGATAAACTTGAGATATACTGTGAAGGGCTTGAAATGCCAAGACAAAGATTTTGCTTTATATTCTTACAGCAATGGCTGAAAGTCTTTATGAGGTCATTCCATGGAATATATACCCAGAGCTCTCCCAGAAACTTCTAGAGACTCCAAGACATGTTTTCTCATTGCTTAGGCTTTTTGGAGATGCATAACTTTCTGGCATCTTAGGGTCATGTGGTGGCCCAGCATCAAAAGTAGTTGGCATTTTTGAATGATGTGGAAACCTCTCAGTGGTGTCTTGGTTAGCCCTCTCTCCAATATAGTGACAAGGAAGCAGGTATTTTCTCTTTTAAAGGAAGAAACAGCTTCTATTTTGGCCCTTTTGGGTTTCACCATTTAAGGTGGCATCTTGTGACTCCATTGAAAGGAGGAGAAGGAGATGTCTTTCTCTACCTGGATATCGTAGTGACCCTACTCTGACTCCCCATGTAGAGTGTGAACTCAACTAGATAGGCTTATACTGGCACACCTGGTTGACTTTGTTCCTTTTAGTGATTCTTCAGTGTTCTTTTGTGATCTTAGGTAAAGGACTACCCAAAGATGAACCAGTTCAAGCTTAGAAGCAACTTTGTGAGTGTACCTGATTGAGAGGGCGGTGCTTCTGGCATCCACCAGGATGACACTGGTAATGTCCCCTGGAGAGGTTGATTGTGGTGGTGGCAGTGGATTGTGGATGGAGATGAGCATGAAGTTCAGAAGAGGTCTGTGTTTGAAGTGGGAGTGATAGTACAGAGCCTAGGTGAAATATAGAATGTAAAATGTAGGATTCACAGTTTTGAACAATTATCATGTGTAATGATGAGATTTAAAAATTCTCTTCTAGTAGATTGTAGCAATAGTTAGTTATAAGTTATCATTGAATCTTGTTAAATTACCGATCCCTATTTTATAGATGCTTGCTTGTATGTTCATGTTTAGCATGTGTAGTCATAAATTGCCTGCCTCATATCTGACTGACTTTGAACATTTGAAGATCTCTTTTAATACTCCTTTTGTTGGGGCACCCTTAGAACTGTGGGAATAATGTAATTTATTATAATAAAATTATCCTGAAAGGTTATTCAAGATGGAGGAGCTAGTGGGCCAAAGAACATGAAGTGGAAATCCATTCTCACCAAAGATAGACTGGTTACGATGGAATCTAGTCCTGATTACTTGACTCAGTGCAGAAAAAGGAGGGGTCAATAGCCCATCTCCTGTGGGCTCAGCCTAGGAGTTATTCAACCTTAAATCCTAGAGGCTATAGGGAGTCATGAAAACTTCTTGAGTAGAGGATTGATACGATCAGAACTGTGATTTGGAGAGATTGGCTGTAACGAGGAATTCAAATGAATCTGTGATCTCATCAATATAGAAGTCCCTCCAAAGATGCATATTACAACCTATCTATTTCTGCCTACACTGTGGTACTTTTGTTTCTATAAGTGAGCCATTGGTGGGAGTGGATAGTATGATATGGTGTATGGTTATGCTGGGGATTTGCTCCACTTTCTTGTGACATCTCAAGGATTCCAGGGTATCAGTCAGGAAGTCCAGAAACACTTTTAAAAAGACTTAATATATATATTCCAGGCACTGGGCTGAGTACATGGAATACAAAGAAGGTGGGGGAGAAAACATAAATAACTAGATGCATACAAAGATATAGAGAGTAGAAAACAAGTAATCTCAGATGGAATACAGCAGCAGCTAGGGGAAGAATAAGGGCCTTGTGTAGAGCATGGTTAAGTTGAGACTCAAAGGAAGTCATGAAAGTTAAGAGGGAGAGGTGAGGAGGAAAAACATTCCAGGCATGGGGATCTGCAATGGCACCCAGTCAAGAGATAGAGTGTATGTATGAGTTCAGAATAACCCTGTTTGCTTATACTCTTCACCCAGTAAACACTGGCAATACCACACATTCTATAGTGTTTACTAGGTAAAAAGTGTAAGTAAACAGGGACCTACATATGCTGGCAGAGATGGTGGCAGAAAAAAGCTGCCAGCTCTTTTTTGTCCTTTCCAGTGTTGTCATTTAAAGGTTATCAAAGCCTCAAGGTAATTGACACGGCCTTGGCAGCTAGTGCCAAGGCCAAGACAGAGGTTGAAAGGAATTTACTTGTTTCAACTTAAATATCAACTTGGGAGATTTCCTATTGAAGAAGGTCCTGATCTGAGGAGCTTTTTTGTGTGCTCGCTGGGTATGCCTGTGGACCTAATTAACAAAAGAGCTGCAAATGTATTAATTAGTCCAGACATGTTAATTCCTACACTGTCAATAAAACTCCTAAACCCTGCCCCACCCAAAATATTATTGGCTACATGTTTTAATCACCTGTGTGTGTGTTTGTTCTTTGTTGCTGAAGAAGACCATGCCATCAGAGAAATAATGACATGATTTGCCCTTGACTTTGTTTTGAGTAAGGGAGGGCTGTGCAGGTCACCAGCCTCACTTCTCCTCCAGAGTCATCTGAATTCAGTGACCAGATTAAGTGACTTGTCCAAGGTCACACAGCTAGTGAGTGTCAAGTGTCTGAGGTGAGATTTGAACTCAGGTCCTCCTGACTCCTGCATTGGTGCTCTATCCACTCCCCCAGTTTGCAGAAGTCTCCTACTCTCGAGCACTCTTTAAGCACCTACTCTCAAATTAATTAGACCCCTCTTTGTTGAATTGTAGAACAATTAATTAACACCCTTTTCCCCAGAAGGTATGGAAATATTGATTTGATCGTTGTACCTAGAACAGGAGGGGGAAAATGGGAGGGGAGGGCATAGATACCCACATGGCAGCAGGGCAGATAGAAACATGGCCTAGGTAGATAGTTGGATGAAATGTTAAACATGATCTGGTCTAGGGCTGGCTGGACATGGTTGGTGAAGTGAATTTGCACTTACCAATCATATCTAGCTCTCTATTCACTGCCCTGATATTATTTCATTTCTTGCCCATATCATTGTCCATATTCCTTCTCAGTATTCATACCCTTGTGGTAGGGATATCGTTACTCAAATCAGGTAGCTCTTTTGACCGATACCACAGGAAATTGTTACCAAAATTATAGCCCTCTATTAGAAATGAGCTATCATTAAATGCTAAACTACTCTTTTTTTTCTCCTCTTGTCCTGTGAATTCAGGGGTCAGGTTCATTGTTTTAGCCTAATCTTTAGCATTGTCTTTGTCTCAGGGGACCTGATCTTTCCCTTGGTCTGTAGAATATCTCCACATTTTCCATCTGACCCATCTTCCAACGCCTGTCCTGGTCCCTGGAAAAGTTTGAGAAGACTGGAAGTACAAAACTTTGAAGGAAAGATTGTGTTTGTCCTTCGTTGCCAAAGAAGACCATGCCATCTGAAAAATGATGACATGACTTGTACTTGACTTTGTTTTGAGTGAGCGAGGGCTGTGAAGGAAAGAAAAGACCCTGAGAAGGAGGGAGGAAGAAGCATAAACAGAAAATCATGACCCCCAAGTGGGGATTGGTACCATCTGCTTTCCTCACCAGCAATCGGGATTCTTCCCAAGTTTTAGAATTATGGAGTATCAACTAGAAGGGACTTTAAAGCAAAGAATGTTAGAACTAGAAGGAATTGAAAACATAGAACACATAATGTCAAAACTGGAAGGGATCATATAATACAGAAATTCTGGGTCAAAAGGGATCTCAGAAGGTAGAACATAGACTGTCAGGGCTGGAAAGAGCCTTAGACCAAAGGACAAAGAAACCCCAAAAGAAAGACATAAGAAAACTGAGGTCAGGGATGGAGAAGAAACTTACCCAAGAACCAACAACTTAAAAATATCTGAACCAGGACTGCATATTTTGGAAAGCTTTGCCTATGGCAACTCAAAGTCATTACTAACAATAAGAATACAATGGAAAAATTATTTTTGATAAGTGGCAGCAGTTCACATGCTTTGGGCTCTTTGGGACAATGAAGAGCTTTCCTATACATCAGAGCGTTCAGTCTTACCAGCCCTGTGATGCAGGCAGGGCAAAGGATCCAAGAAGGATTTAGATAAAGTAGATCTTGGCTGTCCAGGTTCTCTTATTTCTGAGAGGAGGAAACAGACTTAGAGAAGGGAGTCAACTTTTCTGTGGTCACACAATAATACATGTCAGAGTTAGGACTTTCTAGATGCCCATGCCAGGACACCACACAAATCCTACCTCCACCTCCCAAGTCAGTTTCTTCTGCCTCCCTGTAGTGAAATGCACAAGCCTTCAAAAAGCTACTAATGGCCACAGCTGCAGTGTCATTGTTTAATTTTATGCCAGTCATGAATTTTTAAGCTATTGTTTTGATTTTCAGGCTCTCACTGATGAAGCTGGTTGCTGTGGAAATTACTAGCCTGCAAGATGATTTCAATCTCAAGTGAGTGGGATTTTAGGGGAATAGGAGGGGCAGGATACTCAAGAGATAATTCTGTTTCAATAAGTGCTGCCATGTTTTGTTATTATGTTTCCTTCTATATCATGGGGGTCTATTTCTAATATGGAGTTGCAGGATGGAAAGCTGGTAGACCTGAGTTCACGCTAGACAAGTCACTTAATGTCTCAGTGTTCTTTTGTTGTCGCTCAGTCGTTTCAGTCATGTTCAAACTCTTCGTGACTCCATTTGGGGTTTTCTTGGCAAGGATAATGGAGTGGTTTGCCATTCCTTCTCCAGTTCATTTTACAGATGAGGAAACTGAGGCAAACAGGTTTATGTGACCTACTCATGGTCATACAGCTAGTAAGTATCTGAGTCTGGATTTGAACTCAGAAAGAGGAGTTGTTTTTCTGAGTCCAGGCTCAGCACTACTTAGCTGTCCTAAGCATCTCTTTAAGATGATAAGTTGTCTAGACTGATATGCATTGGTCAAAGGAGTTTCATCATCTGAGAATTAATTCCTTTTGTCAAATAACAGGTCCAGTTCCTATATCTATTTTGATTTTCACTATGAAAGGCATCTTAGTACAGTACAAAGCACCTTAGGATTGCAGTTAGAAAATCTAGTTTCAAGTTCCTGCTATGCAGTTACTAATTGTGTGACCATGAGTAAGTCACGCCAACTCTGAGCCTATGAACCAGCCATATTAGCTTACCTGCTATTCCTCTCACTCTATCTCCTATCTCCAAGTCTTTGCAATGACTGTTCTCCATACTTAAAATGCTCTCCCTCTCCCTCTGTGACCCTTATAACCCTTGGCTTCCTTCAAGATTCAGCTCAGGTGCCACCTGCTCCAGGAGGCTTTTCCTGCTCTTTCCTTTGGCTAGTGCCATCCCCTAAAGGACTTCCTTCTAGATACTCTATATTTGTCTCTTTTGTTCTGATTTATATATGTTGTCTCACCTTTTAGAATTAGTTTCCTTGAGGAAAAGGTATGTTTTTGCTTTTTCTTTGTATGTTCATTGCTTAGCACCGTGCTTGGCATGTAGTTAGTGCCAGCTTATTGATTGATTGATCAATTGCATGTCAGTTTCTTCTGATGTAAAAATGGAATCATAGTTCCTGTTTTTTTCCCATTAGAGAGTTGTTCTAAGGCTCTAATGAGACAGTTGACTTGATTCAAGTTGATTTCACAAACATTTATAAGTTGCCTACTAAGTATGAGCTAGGAATGGAGAGAGCCTGGTGTAGCAGATAGAGAACTGATCTTGTTGCCAGGGAGACCTGAATTCACATCCTGTCTCTGACACATATTGATGTGTGGTTGCTTAATGTCTCAGATTTCTGGACAACTGTCTAATACCACAAATAGAGAGAAAATGCTGACTTGCCTTGGTAGGAGCAGTTTCCTCACCAGGAAATTTCTCCTAGCAGTGAAATTGTAGCTCCAGTAGCTATTATTATCTTATTATCCTATTATTGGCCCTATGGGTGAGGTGCTGTGTTAGACTATGCAGATACAAAGATGAATATGAACATGCTCTGCCTTCGAGGAGTTTCTGTTCTGCTGGGGACAGGGAGAACACAACATATATCTAAGTAAGTGAATTTAAACTAAAAAGTAAAAATTTCAAGTAAAAAGCTACTGGGTAGTGTAATGGATAGAAACTCAGACCAGAGTCAGGAAGACTTGAATTCAAATTCTGTCTTAGGTACTTACTATCACTGTGCTATAAGAAATCAAGTATGTTGAACACAGAGAAACATTTGAAAGCTGACATGAACTGATGCAAAGCGAAATAAACAGAAAATAATATGGACAGTGACTAGCTGTGATTCTGGGCAAATCACTTAACCTTTATTTGCATCAATTTTTTCAGCTATCAAATGGGGATGATGATAACACCTACCTTCCAGGGCTATTGTGAGGATAAAATAAGACAATATTTGTAAAATTTTAGCATAGTGTCTGGCACATGTATTTGTTGTTGTTTAGTCACTTTTCAGTTGTGTTTTACCCTCCGTGACCCCATTTAGGGTTTTCTTGGAAGAGATACTGGAGTGGTTCATCATTTCTTTCCTCAGGTCATTTTATAGATAAGAAACTGAGGCAAGCAGGGCTAAGTGACTTGCCTAGAATCACATATCTAGTAAGTGTCTGAGGCTGGACTTGAACTCATGAAGATGAGTCTTCCTGATTCTAAGTACAGTGTTCTCTTCACTGCACCATCTACTTGTCCAGGTACTATAAAAATGTTGACTATTCTTATTATTGTTAATTTGAAGAGGGAGAGAGTACCAACAACTGGAGAGAACAGGAAAGCCTTGCATGGGAGCTGAAGCCTGAACTATGCTTTGAAGAAAGGAAGGGATTTTGCTATGAAGAGATGAGAACATGCATTCCAGGCAAGAGTGACCAACTGTACAGAGGCATGGAAGTGAAAGATGAGATATGGCATATGGTGAACAGCTGGTAGACCAGTTTGATTCTCTTAGAACTGGAAAAGACTTTAGGGGGTATGTTGTCCAACCCATACCTGAGCAAGAATTCCCTCTAACAACATCCTTGACAAATGCTCATCTAGTCTCCAACTGAAGAACTGGTAAGTTTCATGATCACCTATATTTCTACTTGCCATGAAGTTTCTCCTAATGTTGAACGGAAATGTCTTCTTTGTGGTTTCCTCAAGGCTGTAGTGCAATAGTGGAAAAAGTTCAAGAATCTAAAGTATCAGTTTTGACATTTACTGGCCATGTGACTTCTCTGAGTCTCAACTGCCTCATCTGTGAAATGAAGAAAATAATACCTGAACAATTTGTCTCAGAGGGTTATTATGAGGAAAGTCTTTGTAAACCTTGAAGGTCGGTGTTAGTTGTAGCACCATTGTACCTTAACTAGGCCATTTGGGGGTCAAGTAGAACTAGACTAATTCCTCTGGTACATGACAGCCCTTGAAAACAGCTACCATGTGTCTTTTTCTTTCCTACCCCAACGCCATTTTTCTCTTCTGAAGACTAAACATTCCCAGTTGTATCAATTATATCTTGTGCAGCAGTGTTTTCAGTTAGTCAATAAACATCCTCAGTTAATAAAACTTCATTAAGCATCTACTCTGTGCCAGGCACTCTGTTAAATCCTGAGACTTTCTATTCTAATTATTCTCCTCTGCATATGTTCTTGGTTGTCTGTGTTCTTCCAAAAATACACTAGTACTAAGCACAACCCTCCAGATGTAGTCTGGCCAGGCAGAGTGCAGCAGGAACTCCCTCATTCCGGATATCAAACATTTCCAATTAGCCTAAGATTGAATTAATTTCTCTGACTTCCATGACATAACTACTAACTTATATTGAGCTGTCAGTCCACTAAATTCAGCTTCTTTTCACATGCCCTATTGTTTAGCTACACTTCCTCTATCCTCTGCTTATGTTGTAAAATTTTGAATTTCTCTTTCACTTTTCATTCTATTAAATTTCATCTTCTTAGATTTAGTCCATCATCCTTGCCTAGAGAAATCTTTTTGGATCCTGATTCTTTTGTCTGATGTGCTAGCAATCTTTCCCGGCTTTGTGCCATCTGCAAATTTGATAAACAGGGTATCTCCGCTTTCATTCTAGTCATTGATCAAAATAGTGAACAGATGTAGAGCACTAGAGAAATGAGAGCTTTTATTATTTCTGAGTCTTGGCTGACATCCAGTTGAAACGCTGCTAAGAGGGACTGGCCCCTCATCTTAATGAAACATTGGCTCCTAATGACACAGCAGAGGAAACAGGAATAACCATCACAAAGATGATAATAACTCACATTTATATAGCTCTTTAAGGTTTCCAGAATTCTTTCTTACAAGTAAACAACTTAATAGGTAAGGAAGACAAGTGTTGCTAATTACCATTTTAGAGTAAGAGTGAAGCATTAGATAACTGGTATGAAGGTACTGAGTCAGGAGATGGAGTGTTATGTGTAAACAATGGCAAATAGACCATTATGACTAAATCATAAAGCATGTGGAGGGGAGTCATGTGTAAGGTGACTAGAGATGTTTTAGAAAGGTCAAGGGTGTGATCATTCCTATGTGATCATCCCCAGCTGGGAGGTTAGGGTATTGGAAGGAACATCAACATGTATGTTAAAATCTCTTAGTTTTGGGGCAGAAGTTGGGATGGAGAAAGATTGTGAGCCAGACATTGAACTCACCGAGAAAGGAGGGGGAATATCATGGAGAGGAAGGGATCAATAAATAATGGCCAAAAGAATATGGGTTGGTTGATTAATTTAGATAGAGCAAACCTCAAAATAGAAAAAGTTGGCAATAAATCATAGTAGAGAAAGTCTGAAAGGGTCAATTGGGAGCAAGGAATATTCTGACTCACTCTTGGACCAGTGAGCTGGAGATTATTGGACAAAGTACTACCAGTACTGGAAAGGAAAGCCATGGGGGATGGCCTCTCATCTAAGGTGGGGGATAAAAGGGAGATCCAAGTTTCACTGAGATCCAGAAAATAAAATTAGTATGAGGAGATAAGCTCTTTGTTAATTTAGAGCAAGAGTTTCTCTGGAACACATGGAAAATAACAGGTAGATATGAAGTGGAACATTTTTGGTTAGGAATGAGATAGGAATTGGAGAGGGGGGTTTGCTCTTTGGTAGCCTGGAATTCAGTGTCTCAGGGAGAGTAATGGGTAGGATTTTGTTAGTCCAGGCAAAGTATCGGTGAATGAGAGGAGTTTTGCTCATAAAAGCAGGTGAGAAAAATATCCTTGGTTTGGTCTTAACCTTGATCTCTATGTCTACAGTAGTTCCTGAGCATTCTTGGCACCCTTGCAGGCTCAGTAGTAATTCAATCCAATGGGCATTTATTAAGCACCTACTGCATTTAGGGCATTATGCTGGGTGCTGGGGATAAGAAAAAAGTCAAGTTACAAACAGACCAAAACAATTCCTGACCCCATGAAGCTTACGTTCCGCTGGATCTATAAGGAATGAAAGGGAACAAGAGTTAAAACTAAAAAGAAAAGAAAACGAAACGCTTTAATGACAATTAAAGCCTTAGATGGAGTCAAATGACAAAGCAGAATAAAGTATAGCAAATTTATCATGGATCTTTATCAGTTCTTTGTTCTCTTAGATCTTTTCCATTCATCATTATTTATAATTGGAGAGAGAGGCAGCTAGGTGGTGCAGTGGATAGATTACCAGCCTGGAGTCAGGAGGACCTGAGCTGAAGTCTGACCTCTGAGACTTACTAGCTGTGTGACTCTGGACAAGTCACTTAATCCAGATTGCCTCCAAAATTAAAAAAAAAATTAAAAATTGATAGGTTAAGCTAGTCTGGGTAGGGGCTGAGGATTGTTTTGCATTTTGGGAGCAGGGCCTGATTCTGACATTTCTGAATTTTTACTTAACTGTGCTTCATGGTTAACTATATGAAATAAAAAATGCTTCTAATAACAGTAGTTCACATTTCTCTATAGCTCTAAGAGTCCTAGAAACCTTCTTCATAACAACACTATCAGGGATATAGTGCAAAGATGACCATTCTAATTTTTTAGATGAGGAAAGGAGACAACCTGGAATAATGAACAGTGGGAAGGACCTGTGTTTGAGTTCTAGTTCTCAGACTGGTTGCACGACTCTGAACATATCACTTAACTTCTCAGTACTTCTGACCATTCTCTAGGGCTCAAGGTGCCCCAGAGATGCCAGTCTTCATTGGTAGAGGTAATTTGTCACTAGGGTCTCTTAATATGGATGAAATCACAGATCTGGTAAAGAAAAATAGCTGAAGAAACTAAATGACTCATCAACAGTTACCTAATTGGAGAGTGTGGGAATCAGGACTCAAGTCCAGATCCCTGGGCTCCCAGTCTGGTGCTCTGTTTGTTCTGCCCCTGGAAAGATGCAGGAAATACATAAGAAGGGAAAGTGAAGGCCACAAATAAAGGAGGACTGTCTCAGGGTCACAAGAAAGCTGAAAGGCTAAGTGAAGGTAGCTCACTAACAGATGAGTTGGTAAGTGAGGAAGTAGAGAATGACTTTTTCAGGATATATTCCCATGTTATGTATCTATTTATCTATGTCTACATACATATATATATATATGTCTATGTATCTATGTCTATCTATCTATATTCATCTGTCTATCTGTCTATCTATCTATCTATCTATCTATCTATCTATCTATCTATCTATCTATCTATGTTCTTTTTTAGGCTAAATCTTTCTAACTCACTTAACCTGGAAGTTCAGTGGCCACTGAGTGGTCAATCCCAATGCTGATCTGTATGTAAATTTTAGCTTCCTCCATTTTTCCAACCTGCACCTGTTAGCTCCACCTTAGGCAGTCTGGTAGTCCTACATTTTTTGGAGATTGCCATATTAGTGCCTGATTTAGTGTGGATACCAACTTGAATACTATTGTAGCTCAGAACTCCTGAACTTAAGCAACTCACAAGTCTCAGTCTTACCCAGATGTTCACCAGCATGCCTACTCTGTGCTTCTGTATCTTAAAGTTCCGATGGCTAGGTTTGTTCAATCATTTCAGTCATATCTGATGACTCTTGGGGTTTTCTTGCCAAAGATACTGGACTGGTTTGCCATTTCCTTCTCCAGCTCATTTGACAGATGAGGAAACTGAGGCAAACAGGGTTAAATGATTTGCCCAGGGCCACACAGCTAATAAACGTCTAAGACCAGATTCGAACTCAGGAAGATGACACTACTAGATGACTCTAGACCCTGTGCTCTATTCTCTATGCCCCACAGCTGCTCCCTCAGAGTGAGTGAGTATTAATGGAGACATTCTCTGTTGATTAAGTGTTAGGCGTAGCACTAACAGTAACAATTATTATTAGTAGCATTCAGATAGAACTTTAAAGTTTGCTAAGTACCTTATAAATACTATTTCTTCTAATTATTACAGTAACTCTTCAGGGTATGTTTTATTATCTCCATTTTAAAAACAAAGGAAATTGGTGAAGTGAATTGCTCTATTAAGTATATGAATCAAAATTTGAACTCATTTTTCCTTATTCCAAGTCCAACATTCTATCCACTGCACCACCTAATTACCCCTCAAAGTAAAGCAATATCAGCCACAGCAGGAGAAGGTCTCCAAGCAGTCAGTGTTTAGGGAACTTCTGCTGAACTCTGCATCCAGGCATTTTGGACTTGAACAACAGTAAGTTATAGATTATCCCACGAGATAATGCCTGCTGAAGTTATGACCTTGTCTTAGCCACTACACTAAGGACCAAGCAGGGCCTATGCACACCATTAAGGAGTATAGGAGTGGAATTTTGACTCATGCCCAAGTCCCCAGGCTAGACACTGAATCTGGTGACATGAGTAAACAGAATACTGAACATAATGAAGAAACACTTTGAACTGAAAGCCACCCAAGGGGTAAATAACCACAGAAAAGAGTTCAACAAGTCTAAATAAACCTCAGAGGAAAAAAAATATCCTGACCGCAAGGACTTGGAAAAAACCCCCAAACAGTTCTGTAGTCCAGGGCAGTCACCACAAAAGGTGAAGTAAGCCCATGAAAAGTGCCTTTAACACAACCTTTCGAGACAAGTTATTTCTAAAAGGTTGGGAATGGAAAAGACCTTGGAGCTCATGACACAAAGCCCTATGGAAATAAGATCCTCAAATGAGCTATGGGTTTTCTTGTATGACCTACCCCACCAAGTTGTTTTAGGGACAACAAATAGTCTGTAAGTCAATAAGCATTTATAAAATGCTTACAATGTACTGGACACTAAGGCAAAAGATAGTCCCTGTTTTTGATTGCCATTTCTGGGTTCTCCCTTTACTCCTTTAACATCACCTAGTAATCTCTCCTTCCTTGAGGTTCACTCAATCTACATCTACCACCCAACAAAATTCAAAATTTTGAAAGCTGTTGTCTACCAGTGTCCAAGACAGTCCATTTATTTCCTCAATGAATTCAATTCTTGGCTCATGGTTTTTCTCTTATCCTCCACTGTTTCCCTTCCTCAGCAGCTAGGTTGTACAGTGAATTGAGTGCTGGGACTGAAGTCAGGATAGACCTGAGTTCAAATCTGATCTTAGATGCTTACTGGCTGAGTGACCTGGTCAAGTCTCTTAACCTCAGTTTGTCCAAGTTTCCTTATCTGTAAAATGGGCACAATAATAGCATCTCCCTCTCAAGGTTGTTGTAAGGATCACCTAAGATGAAAATTGGAATGTGCTTAGTATAATGCCTGATTGATAGGAAGTGCTATGTAAATATCAGCTATTAGTCTCAGTGGGAGGCTTCAACATACATATTGTTACTACCTCAAATATCGTAATCTAGGGGTGAGGAACCTACAGCCTCAAGGCCACATGTGGCCTTGTAGGTCCTTAAATGGTGCCTTTTGACTGAATCCAAATTTTACAGAATAAAATGGGCTTCTAGGTCCTTAAGTGTGGCCTCTTAATTGAATCCAAATTTTACAGAACAAATCCCAATTAATCCTAAAATTAGGATTTGTTCTATAAAATTTGGATTCAGTCAAAAGGTTGCACTTAAGGACCTAGAAGGCCACATATAGCCTTGAGGCCTCAGGTGCCCCTCTTCTGCCCAAATCTCAGTTTCTCAACTTAATCATTTCCTCTGACCTACTTCTGTATCCCACTTTAGTTACACACAAAGAAGACAAGGGCCTACACCAGAGTGGTGACTGTGTCACAGGAGAAAAGGGAAAAATTTAAGAGCTGTTGCAAAAGTGAAATCAACAAGGTTTAGCAACAGATTGGATATGGAGGGGTGTTGAGAGAGAGTGAGGAATCAAGGATGATTCCTAGGTTGGAGCCCGAGAGCCTGGAAGGATGGTGTTGCCCTCTACAGTGTTAGGAAAGGAAGGAGGAGAAAGGTTTTAGAAGGGGAGGTAATGAGTTTTGTTTTGGGTATGTTGAGTTGGAGATGTCTACTAGACATCTATTTAAAGATGTCTGAAAGGCAGATGTGAGATTGGAGGTGAGCAGATAGAGCAAGACAGAAGTATTTGAGACTCATCAGCATGGAGATGGTATTTAAACCCATGACTCAGCAAGTGAAGTAAGATAGAGGGAGAAGAAGAGAGGGCCAAGGACAGAACCCTGAAGGACACCTATGGTTAGAAGACATGACCTTGAAGAGGATCTAACAAAGAAGACAGAAAAGGAATGGTCAGATAGGTAGGAGGAGAAATAGGAGAGAGTAGTGTTCTGAAAACCTAGAGAGAAGGGGATCACAATGAGGAGAGGGTGGTATACAGTGTCTAAGGCTACGGAGATGTCAAGGAGAACGAATGAGGACTGATAAAAGGCCATTGGATTTGGCAATGTTGTAGCCTCTCCTTTCCTTTTCCATTCTGTTTTCCATATAGCTCTCAAAGTGTTTTTCCTAAAGCATAGATCTAACAAAGAAACACTTACTCAAAAAACTCCAATGGGTTTCTCTTGACTTTAATATCAAAGGTTTATGGATCTTATGAGGTTAACTAGGTAAGATCTGATCAGATGGAGCTGAGATATACACACAAAGCATTATTAATGTCTTAGAGTATTTAGCATTAATATAAATAAAAAAACCAGAAGATGTGTTCCCTTTATAATTTTTTAGAACGGCCTAAATAATTTAAATATTGTTTTTTTTAATTTAAAGAAACTAACAATTGTTCCTTATATAAGGGCTATAATACAAATTATTTTGTTTGTTGTTCTTATTACATAGAAACAGATATTATGTCTATTTATATGGACATAGATTTGCATTATGTTTTATTATTGCCATTTATTAATTCATTCAGAAAGAAATACCTGTGGTATTCTAATTATCATGTGGTTGGTTATAAGACCATATTTATATTGTTTTTAGTATTAATAAAATATTTCATTTAGGTCTTAATTCCTAGTTTGTTTAAGTTTTATAATGTATAGTTATGCATACAGCATTAAATGTACGTATTTCATAAATTAATAAATCTATATACCTTAGTATGTATGTAAGAAAATGTTTTTATTACAAGGGTCTGTGGTAGGAAACAAATAGTCCAGAAAATAGGCGTTTAAAAAATCTTTGAAATCTGTTCTGTTGTTAGCATGTGAATGTGGTTGGGCCTGTTATTTCAGACCCAACATTTCCTCCCAAATAGAAAAACAACATGACATAACTCAGGAAAAATTAGAATATTTTCTAGTACTGCAAAGGTGAGCTCTGGATTTTGTGCTCTGGCTTTGTAAGGACTGTCACATTCTCTGGGTTCTTGCTAAAGGGTTTATATAACCAGAGACTCTTGGTGGGACATACCTTTTGTTTTTTTTAAATAAAGATTTATTGGTATCTTTTAGTTTTACATTACCATTTCCCAATGTATCTTTTCTCCTCTCTTTCCCACAGAGAAAATTTGATAAATTTTTTTTAAAGTTTAGGAAAAGCTAAGCAACATATTAAAAAGAATTATATATGCAGTGCTCAACACCCACCTCTGTAAAAAGTATGTGTGTGTGTGTGTGTATGTGTGTGTATGTGCATGCCTTTTCATATCTCTTCTTCAGAGGCAAACTTTATTTTGTGACGGTTGTTTTTTCCATTTTTGTTCCGTGATCATTACATTTCTCACGTTTCTTATTCTGTTTATTTCACTTTGCATCAGTTAATGTTGTCTTTCATGCTTCTCTGTATTCATTATATTCATATACAAAAAACTTGTTCAATAATCTCCCTATCTATGAGTATTTATTTTCTTTCCAATTCTTTGCTTTTACAAAAGTTCTGTTATAAATATTTTGGTGTCCATGAGGCCATTCTTTTTGCCACTAAATTTTATTGGTATGTGATTTTTATTGGGGTATATGTGTAGCAGTGGAATTCCTGGGTCAAAGTGTCATGAGGATCATAGGACCACAGATTTAGATCTGGAAAAGACTTTGGAAGACATTGAGTCTGATCTCCTCACTTTTCAGATAAGGAAATTGAGCCACAGAGGTTACATGACTTGAGGAGGGTCACATAACTACTAAATGTTTTAGGTGTAATGTGAACCCAAGTCTTCATTATTCAAAATCTAGTAGCCTTTCTACTGTACCACTTTTGCACATGTCCACAAACTACTTTCCATAATGGTTGGACAAATCCACAGCATGGGAGTGCATTAGTATGCCTGTCAACAGCCCTTCCAACATTGAATTTTTCTATCATTCTAAACATTTGACAGTTTTCTGGGTGTGAGATGAAGCCTCAGTATTGTTTTCATTTGCGTTTCTCTTAGTAGCTTATTCATATGGTCATTAATGGTTTGCAATTCTTTTGAAATCTAATTACTCAAATCCTAAGGCCATTTTTCTAGTGGAAAATGACATTTGGACTTTTATGTTTCTTTTAGCTGCATATTTATCTGGAATACTAGACCTTTATCAAAGATAATTGCTATGAAGATTTTTTCTCAGTTGCATCCATTTTATTCATAAAAAATTCTTTTAATTTCATGTAATCAAAATTATCTTTTATCTTTTGTAATTGCTGTTGCTTGTTTGGTTAAGAATTCACCCCCTAGCCCTAGCCATGAAAAGTTCTTGATCTGGTTTTCTTCTAATTTTTTATAGTAAAATCTTTTTAATATTCAGGTCACATATCCATTTTGTGCTTAATAAATGTTGATTGACTAATAGAATGACTGGTAGTGGTGTTGACCTTGGACATGAACTCTGCAAGACTGATACTATGCAGGAACTGAGCTAAGCTGAACCTGCTCTTCTTAGATATTGAGCTGGTGTCTTGTTCTTGTTATATTTTCCAAGTAAATATTCTTTTTTTTTTTTTTTTAACATTCTATTTATTTATTTATTTAACTTTTTACAATCATTTTCACAAAATTTTGGGTTCCAAATTTTCTCCCCTTTTAACCCCTCCCCCCACCCCAATACACCAAGCATTCTAATTTTCCCTATCTCCAATCTGCCCTCTCTTCTGTCATCCCTCCCCTCTCTTGTCTCCATCTTCTCTTTTCTCCTGTAGGGCCAGATGACTTTCTATTCCTCATTAACTGTATGTCTTCTTTCCTAGTAGCAACAACAATACTAAACAGTTGTTCCTAAAACTATGAGTTCCAAATTCTCCTCATCCCTCCCTCCTCACCCATTCCCTTTGGGAAGGCAGGCAACTCAATATAGGCCATATCTGTGTAATTTTGCAAATGTCTTCCCTGATAGTCGTGTTGTATAAGACTAACTGATTTACCCTCCATCCTACCCTGCCCCTCATTGTTTCTCTTCTGTCTTTTGATCCTGTCCCTCCCCAAGTGTTGACTTCAAATTGCTCCCTCCTCCCTTTGCCCTCCCTTCCATCATCCCCCCCGCTTGCTTATCTCCTTCTCCCCCACTTTCCTATACTGTAAGATAGGTTTTCATACCAAAATGAGTGTGCATTTTATTTCATCCTTTAGTCAAATGTGATGAGGGTAAACTAATTGTTTTTTTTTTTTTCTCAGCTCTCCTCTTTTTCCCTCCACTAAGAAGTCTCCTACTTGCCTTTTAAATGACATATAATTACCCCATTCCATTTCACCCTCTTTCCTCCCAGTACATTTCTCTCTTACCATTTACCTTAATTTCTTTTAAGATATGGTCCCATTCTATTCAATTCACTCTGTGCTCTCTGTCTCTGTATGTGTGTGCATGTGTGTATGTGTGTGTGCGTACATGCATGTACATGTGTGTGTGTGGTCCCACCAACTACCCAGATACTGAAAAGTTTTAAGAGTTACAAATATTGTCTTTCTATGTAGGAATGTAAACAGTTCACTTCTGGTAAGTCCCTTAAGACTTCTCTTTGCTGTTTACTTTTTCATGCTTCTTCTCATTCTTGTGTTTAAAAGTCAAATTTTCTTTTCAGCTCTGGTCTTTTCATCAAGAATGCTTGAAAGTCCTCTGTTTCATTGAAAGACCATATTTTCCCTTGAAGTATTATACTGAGTTTAGCTGGGTAGGTGATCCTTGGTTTGAGTCCTAGTTCCTTTGCCTTCTGGAATATCCTATTCCATGCCCTTCGATCCCTTAATGTAGAAGCTGCTAGATCTTGAGTTATCCTGATTTTATTTCCACAGTACTGGAATTGTTTCTTTCTAGCTGCTTGCAAGATTTTCTCCTTGACCTGGGAGTTCTGGAATTTGGCCACAATGTTCCTAGGAGTTTCTCTTTTTGGACCTCTTTCAGGTGGTGATCAATGGATTCTTTCAATACTTATTTTGCCCTCTGGTTCTAGAATGTCAGGGCAGTTTTCCTTGATAATTTCATGGAAGATGATATCTAAGCTCTTTTTTTGATCATGGCTTTCAGGAAGTCCCATAATTTTTAAATTGTCTCTCCTGGATCTATTTTCCAGGTCAGTTGTTTTTCCCATGAGATATTTCACATTCTCTTCCATTTTTTCATTCTTTTGGTTTTGTTTGGTGCTTTCTTGGTTTCTCATAAAGTCATTAGACTCCGTCTGTTCCATTCTAATTTTGAGAGAACTATTTTCTTCAGTGAGCTTTTGAACCTCTTTTTCCATTTGGCTAATTCTGCTTTTGAAAGCATTCTTCTCCTCATTGGCTTTTTGAACCTCTTTTGCCAATTGAGTGAGCCTATTCTTCAAGGTGTTATTTTCTTCAGCATTTTTTTGGGTCTCCTTAACCAAGGTATTGATCCATTTTTCATACTTTCCTTGCATCTCTCTCATTTCTCTTCCCAGTTTTTCCTCCACCTGTCTAATTTGCTTTTCAAAATCCTTTTTGAGCTCTTCCAAGGCCTGAGTGCACCCGACATCCCCCTGTGGTGTCTGGGGTGCTGAGGCCCCACCCTCCACGTCTTTCCCTGATGGCAAGAATATTTCCTCGTCCTCGTCAGATCCGAATGTTGGGATCATTTGCATTTGTTGGAAAAAACTCTTTATAGTCTTATTTTTCTTCCCTTTCCTAGGCATTTTCCCAGCCAGTTACTTGACTTCTGAGATTCCTGTCCACCCCCGCCTAGATCCGCCCAGCTAGTGCTTGGCCTCTGAGATTCAAATGGGCTTTTCATGCTGCTAATCAATGTGAGCTTTAGTTCTGGTGCTGGGGTGGGGCAGGGCCACCTCCCAGGCTCGGCCTCCTCAGGGGCTTTATGCAGAGACTTTCAGGAACGGAGTGGGTGGGTGGGGGCCTCCTCCCAGGCTCAGTTCCCTCAGGGGCTTTATGCAGAGGCCTTCAGTAAAAGAGCGGGGTGGGGCAGGGCCGTCTCCCAGGCTCAGCTCCCTCAGGTTGTTTATGCAGAGACCTTCTGTAATGAGGATCCTGCCTGCTGCTGGGGGAGTCCGGGCAGCTGCTGCTGCTGCCTCTGCTGCCGCCTATGCCTCTGCCTCCGCCGTTTCCTGCCCCCATCTCTGCCGCCGCCGCTTCCTCCTGAGGGGGCCCGAGTCACGGAGACACTCCGCTCCCCTCCTCCAGCCCAGCCTCTCTCACTGACCTGTAGCTTCTGTGGGCGGAGGGACTTTCCCGGCTGCTGGAGCTTCCGTCCCTGAAGCCTGCTCGGGTCACCTTCTCTGGGGCCGCAGCCAGGGCAGCGCTGGGGGTGGGGCCTGCTTTCCGGGGAGCGACGGACCCTGGGGATGGGTCTCCAGGGCTCCCTGGAACAGAAATCTCTTCCATTCCATTTCTGTACCTCTTTCAGTGGTCCAGAAGTTATGGGGGGTCTCTTTTTACATTAATTCTATGGGCTGTGGTTTCAGAGCTCGTAAACGTGCGTCCTTCTACTCTGCCATCTTGGCTCTGCCCTCCCCAAGTAAATATTCTTTTTGTGAAAGTTAATTGATGTTAACTGGTTAAATGGAATTTAGGCACTAATTACTGGCACTTAGGGGGAACACAGGCAGTGGGATCTTGCAACAGTGGGAATAGAGAAAAGACAACCCATAAACTCCTCAGGGTACCTTAGAACTTTGAAGAGCAGAAGGAGCAGCCTAGCTCTAGGAGAAAAAACCTGAGCATACTTGCTGCATTTGTCTAAGGAGTTGTTCATGTTTGTTTAAGTTTATAATAATACTTTCTTTTAAAAAAACAAGGAAAAAAATCATTGTTCCACCATATCCTGCCCTGGTTAGACCACATTTGAATTACTGTATTTAGTTTTGGATGCCACATTTTAGGATGATAGTTAGATGATAGATAAAGAGATAGATCAATAAAATATTTATTAAATGTTGTAAACATTATTATTAATATTTTAATATTAACATTAATATTTAACATTAGCATTATTAGCATTAAAACAATGTTAGCATATCAAACATTATTAAACATTTGCTATGTAACAAGCATTGTACTGAGTTGTCGTTGCTGTGTTAGTCCTTCATTTTCAAAGAGGACAAGGACATCAAAGAAATGATGACCTAATTTGCACTTGACTTTGTTTTGAGTGAGGGAGGGCTGTGCAAGGTCACCAGCCTCACTTTCTCCTGCTGCGCCATCTGGATCCAGTGACCAGATATTCATTAGGATGACTGGGGACAGCCCAGGATGCAATAAGAAACCTTGGCCTTTTAGGCTAAGGCTATTTCAGGTACTCACTTAAAGTGAGATGATGCCCATTCAGTGAATAGACCTCTTTAAGAAGTAGTGAGGGGATGGTCCCTTTAAACAGAAAAGAGGGACCACAGGACTTTCAGGGTTGTTGTTTCAAAGAGAAAAAGTTACTATTGATGTTCCTTCTAAATCTGAGGGTCCAAAAAACAGTCATTGAGTGGAGCTTGGGCAGGGGCCCAGTGTTGTTCAATCCATGGACTTCAGAGTGCACTTGCTATAAGGTTGAAAGGAAGGGAAGGAAGGAAGGAAGGAAGGAAGGAAGGAAGGAAGGAAGGAAGGAAGGAAGGAGGAAAGGAAGGAAAGAAGGAAGGAAGGAAGGAAGGTCATTAGTACACCCTACAAAAAGTTAGCCTACTGAAGAAACTCACTAAAGCCAACATGAGTAATGCATTTTGCTAATATACTTGTAAAACTCTTATTATTATGTTAAAAGATGACTGTAGTTCACAGATTTATCAGTTTTTTTTATGAAGTTCCTAAAGTATTAACAACAGAAAGGCAGTATGGTATACCCGAAGGAGCTGAAGTCACAACTAAAAGTAAAATAAAATTCTTACTCTAGATACCTATTAGTCTATAATCTTAGGCCAGTCACTAGGCTCTTCAAGTCTCAGTTTCCTCATCTTTAAAATGGGGACAGTAACCCTTGCTGAGTATTGGAGCTATAAATGCAAGCAAGACAGTTTTTCCTTTCAAAGAACTTACTAATGGGGGAAAGGCAACAGATAAAGGAAAGGGGAAGTGGAAGGGAAGTGGATGGAGGGGGAAGACTTGTATTTCTCAAAGTGAAGAGACAGGATGGAAGAAGGGTGGAGGCTTGGGTCTTGACACAGTAGAGCAAAAACTTACTTGGTTGACTTTACAACTCACAGGTCATGGTAGGGAAGTTGAAATACTTCTCATTTGCCATTGCTATTTCCAGGATCTCCATCAGAGAGGGAGAGGGACCTCTACCTCTCAGTAATTTCTCCTCTTTTGAGGCACATTCAGTGCTATTCTATTCTATGCAATTCCATTCAATACATAATTATCAGACAATCCAGATTCTGGTAGTTGTTGTCTGCAAATGTCCAAGTCAGTCTTTTCTTCCTGAATGAGTTCAGTGCCTGGCTCACAATTTTTCTCTCCTCCTCAACTCCCCCTCATACTAGGGGACACCATAACACATGTGGATACTTCCTCAAATTTCTCAATTTCAAAATCTCAATTCCTCAACTTATTTTGTGTGGCATACTCCTTCCACTCACCTCAACAGTATAGTAAGAGGCATAAGTAATTCAAAGCAGCTAGGTAGTACCGTGGATAGAGCTCTGGGCCTGGAGTCAGAAAAACTGAAATTCAAATTTTAACTCAGATACTTATTACCATCTAACTTTGAGTAGGTTACCTAATCCTTTTGTCTCAGTTTCCTCAGTTATCAAATGGGGATAATAATAGCATCTATCTCACAGGGTTGTTTTCAGGATCAAATGAGATAACTCTTGTAAAACACTTAGCATAATACCTGGCACATAGTAAGTGCTACATAAATACTAATTATAATTCTTTATTCCAGAGATTGTTATATCCTTGATCTTGCCATCATCCACACCCACAAGTGTTCCAATTCAATGTTTGTGGACTCTCAAATGCTTTTATCTGATCAGAATCTGTTGACATTTTGCCTCTTCCTCTACCTTTGCAACCCTAAAATCTGTTCTTGGTCTTCACCATGAATATCCCTTAATCAAATCCCTTGGCCCATAGTTCTTTCCCAGGTTATCACCCCAGCACTGACTACACTCTTTTCTCTTCACCCCTTGATGAACCAACTCAACTTGGCTTTACTTGGCCTTGCTTTGTTATCCTGTCAGAAGTCTTGCCCTAAACCTGAGCCTTGGGTCATTCCTACTATTGGCTGCCTTTGTTCCTACTCTCACGGTGCTAAAAGGAGCTCTAGAAAACCATGAAATCATAATGACAAGAGTCTGCTACAAATAATACATTCTACATCTTCCCAGTCACATAGGTGACTGGTGTCATATAGGAATCATCCTCGAGTTATCCTTCACATCCAATCACTTGTCAAGTCCTGGAATTTCTACCTTAGTAACTTCTCTCTTATATACTGCCTTGTTTCTTTTGACACTACAGTGGTCCTGGTGTAGGCCCTGATCATCTCATGCCTAGACCAGGTGTCTCTGCCTCAAGTCTTTCTTGTCTTCAATCCATCAGTTCCTTAGCTGTCAAACTGATCTTCCTACAATATAGATCTAGACATGTCACCGCCCCTCCCACCCCATTCAATAAACTCTACTGATACCCTATCATCTTTAGGATCAAATATAAAATTTTTTGGCTTTAAAACTCTTCATAAACTGGACCATTCTTACCTTTTCCAATCTTCTCATACCTTACTCCCCTACGCATGCTGTACAATTTAATAAAACTGGCTGGCCTGTTTGCTGTTTCTCCAATGTCACATTCCTCTTCCCATCTCTGGGCATTTTTACTGGCTGTTTCCTCTGCCTGGAGTGCTTTCCCTCCTTATCTCCACTTCCTGGCTTCCCTGGCTTCGTTAAAGTCCTACCTACTGCAAGAAGACTGTACTAGTCATACTTAAGCTTAATGCCTTCCCTCTGAGATGGGTCCCAATTTATCCTGTCTATATTTATCCTCTCTATTGTTTGTACATGGTTGTTTGCATATTGTCCCCCTTGCTAGACTGTGAGAGCCTTGTAAGCAAGGACTGTGGGTTTTTTTTGTTTGTGTTTTGCTTTTCTTTGTATCTCCAGTACTCAGCACTTAATAGGTACTTAATAAATTCTAGCTGATTGTATTTATTCTGTTTATGCATATATATGTATAAAATATATATATATGTATGTATGTATGTAAGTATGTAAGTATACTGGTCTCCCTGTATAGTGTGTAAACTCTGTTTCATTTTTGTCTTTGTATTCCCAGAGTCTAGCACAATGTCTGGTACACAGTAGGCACTTAATAAATCTTTGTTTATTGAGTCAGGTGACAGAGTCAGAATTTGATCCCTTGTTCTCTGACTTCAAATCCATCTCTCCACTTCACTGTACTACAAATTAAGGTTCTCTGACACCAAATCAAACATTCTTTCCACAATACCAACCTGCTTTCCTCTGAATAATAACAAAATCTTTGAATAAAGATCCTTGAGGCTATTCATGTTTACAAGTCATCAACAACTCCTACAATTTTACTTTAGGGGCTGTAAGGGAACATAGTTCACATAATAAAGACTGATTCTATTTCCTCCAGGTGCATTCCATTCAAACACTGAAAGTGCTACTTAACCATCAACAATGATTTTCAGAAGTCTCTGTTGTATTAACTGGCTAGAGATGTGACTTAGGTATTCTGAGGCTAAAGGCCCATCCCTTACCCTCCCCCAGACTTTTAGCAGAATCTATACCTTTACAGGAATCAAAACGGACCAGGAATCAACCCTGTGGTTTTCTTCACTTATTACCCTAGGTGTGGTCTGAGGATTCTCTTTTTACAAGGAGGTTTTGGAATCTTGCATTCTGCAAAAGATGCTAAGACTTTTCTGCATTTATCAGGAATAGGATGTTAGACCATAGCAGAACGTTGATTTGGTGGGGACTCTACAGGGCCCAAGCTGAGTTCTCTGAAGGAGGATTCTCTTTGAGTGGGAGTGCTAGAGAAGGGAGGAAGAGTAGCAGAATGGAAAAAGCTTACGATTGGAGCCAATTAATTCTTGGCTCTGTTCCATGATTGGTAAACAGAGCTAGAATGTAAACCCACATTCTTCCCAAGCATGATAGTGATTTTGAAAAGAGTCAAGAGGATTTAAGTTTGGATCTATGTTCAGTTACCTTTAATGGTGACTTTGAACAAGACACTTAATTTCCCTGGACTTCAGTTTCCGTATTTATGAAATGAAAGGGTTAAACTAGATGATCTCTAAGATACCCAAAGCTATTTTACTAGCTTTGTGACTCTAGCCAAGTCACTTCTGCTCTCTGATCTTCAGTTTCCTTCTCTGTCAAATGAAGTACATTATATTGATATCAAAGATCACATTGAGCTCCAAATCATATAATCATCCATTTTTTCCTGACTGATAAATAGGGCCAATAATCTTTCCTGCTTACCACCAAGTTGTTAAGAGGTTTAAATGGTGTGATATATAGCAAAGTCTTAAAAAAAGTAGGAGGTGGAGTCAAGATGGTGAATTAAGAGCATTACTTGCTTGAACTCTCCCCTACATACCTCCAAATACCTGTAAAAAATGACTCTAAACAAATTCTAGAGCAGCAGAACCAATACAATGACAGAATGAAGCAAATTTTTCAACCCAAGGCAACTGGGAAAGTTGACAGGAAAGGTGTGTTGCACCAGTCTGAAAGAGCAACTGGCCACACCAGCACAGACAGGGTAAGAACAGGCCCCAGGGCACTGGATCACTGACAGCTGAGATGGTTCCCAGACTTCTCAACCTAATAAGGCCAAAGACAATCTAGAAGATCTGGATCTAGGTCTTGGGTAGCAGTCCTGGGGTATGACAGAGTGCTGACATGGTGGAGCCTGTGGTGGTGGTGGAGAGGGAATCCTCTTCACAATTCCAAAGCAAGAAAGAGTGCTCATGGTCACTCACAGACCAGAGCATGGGCCAGAAGAGGAGTAAACACCTTTACTTTGATCATACTGCCCTGGAAGAACTGAAAATTTATTGGTTCCTAGATATATCTCTGAAAATAGCTCCACAAAACCCCTGAAGCTTAGGACAGTTCACTTTCCACACTGGAAGCAGGATCCTACCTTAAAAAAGTGCTTAAAGGTCAAATAATTGACTGGGGGAAATGAGCAAATGGTGGGAAAAAAACCAGACTATAGAATCTTACTTAAGTGACAAGGAAAATCAAAACATACAACCTGAAAGCAACAAAGCCAAAACTCCTACATCCAAAGTCTCCAAGAAAAATAAGAATTGGTTGCAGGCCATGGAAGAACTAAAAAAGGATTTTGAAAATCAAGTAAGAGAAGTAGAGGAAAAATTGGAAGAAAAATGAGTGATGCAAGAAAATCATGAAAAATGTGTCAACAACTTGCTAAAGGAGACCCCCAAAATGCTGAAGAAAACAATATCTTAAAAATTAGACTAACTCAAATGGCAAAAGAGGTGCAAAAACCCAATGAGGAATAAAATGCCTTAAAAAGCAGAATTGGCCATATGGAAAAGGAATTCCAAAAGCTCACTGAAGGAAAAACTTCCTTAAAAATTAGAATGGAACAAATGGAAGCTAATGACTCTATGAGAAATAAAGAAATTATAAAACAAGAGAAAAAGAATGAAAAAATAGAAGACAATATAAAATATCTCATTGGAAAAACAACAGATCTGGAAAATAGATCCAGGAGGGATAATTTAAAAATTATGGGACTACCTGAAGCCATCATCAAAAAAATAACCTAGACATTATCTTTCAAAAAATTATCAAGGAAAACTGTCCTGATATTCTAGAACCAGAGGGTAAAATAGAAATTGAAAGAATCCACCATTCACCTCCAAGAGATCCCAAAATGAAAACTCCTAGAAATAATGTAGTCAAATTCCAGGGTTCCCAGATCAAGAAGGAAATATTGGAAGCAGCCAGAAAGAAACAATTCAAGTATTGTGGAAACACAATCAGCATAACACAAGATTTAGCAGCTTCTACATTAAGGGATCAGAGGGCATGGAATATAATATTGTAGAGGTCAAAGGAGCTAGGATTTAAACCAAAAATCATCTTCTCAGCAAAACTGAGTGTAATCCTTCAGGGGAAAAAATAGGCATTCAATGAAATGGAGGACTTTCAAGCTAGGCATTCAATGAAATGGAGGACTTTCAAGCATTCTTAATGAAAAGATTGGAGCAGAATAGAAAATCTGACTTTCAAATACAAGAATCAAGAGATACATGAAAAGGTAAGCAGGAAACAGAAATCATAAGGGGTTTACTACAGTTGAATTGTTTACATTCCTACATGGGAAGATGATATATATATCTTGTGAGACCTTTCTCAGTATTAATTGGAGGGGATAGTTGAATATGAAGAATGGACTGGGAGAAGGAGAAAGGGAGTGGTAGAATGGGGTAAATTAACTCACATAAAAGAGGCAAGAAAAAACTTTTACAATGGAGGGGAAGAAAGGGAAGGTGAGAGGATATGAGTGAACCTTACTCTCTTCAGATTTGGCTTAAGGAGGGAATAACATACATATTCAATTGTGTATGAAAATCTACCTTACCCTATAGGAAAGTAGGGGGGAAGGGGATTTGAGAGTAGGGGAGGGGGATAATAGAAGGGAGGGCAAATGAGAGGAGGGGGTAATCAGAAGCAAACACTTTTGTGGAGGGACAGGGTCAAAGGTGAAAACAGAATAAATAGTGGGCAGGATAGGATGGAAGGAAATATAGTTAGTCTTTCACAACATGACTGTTATGGAAGTGTTTTACATGACTACACATGTATAACTTATACAAATTGCTTGCCTTCTCAATGAAGGTGGATGGGGAGGGAGGAAGGGAGAGAATGTGGAACTCAAAATTTGAAAAACAAATGTTAGAAATTGTTTTTTACATGCAAATGGGAAATAAGATATCCAGGCAATGGAGTATAGAAATCTATATTGCCCTACAGGAAAATAGAAGGGGAGGATATAAAAGAAGGGGAGAGGTGATAGAAGGGAGGGCAGATTGGAGAATGGGGTAATCAGAATGCACGTTGTGAGGGAACAAGGGAGAGATGGGGAGAAAATTTGGAACTGAAAATCTCGTGGACTTGATAGTTGAAAACTAAAAATAAATTATTAGAAATAAAAAAGAGTAGAAGTCCAAGCAGTGGCAATGAATTGTATCATGGAGTTTATACTTATGTAACTTAGGAAAAGATTAAAATAAAAAAAAAAACCAACTTCAATTAGGTAACCCTAATTCAGGTGTCTGGAATAGAGAAAATGTTAGACTAGAGAGAATAGAGAGAATATTGGATTACATTCTGACTGTAGCATTTACTACCACTGTGATCATATTACTTAACTGTTCTGGACCTCAGTTTCCTTATCTGTCAAATGAGAGAGATGGGGTAAAAGCCTCAATTTTGAGGAAGACTAGTTATGTTTCACACTTCAGATTTTGTCACCTTGCCCCTGAGTGGATTCTTCTTCTCCTTCCCTACCCTCAGCTTTACATCTCTTTTTCAAATGTTCCCTTCACCCATAGAATGTAACCTACTGTAAGGAAGGACACATATGTCTTTTTTTTTTGGTTTTCATTTGTATTTCTAGAGCTTGGCACACATGTAGTAAGTGCTCAACAGATATTTGTGGACTTGGCTTGACTATATCACCTCTAAGGTTCCTTTTTAGCTTATTAGCTATATAATCTTAGACATGTCACTTATCCTCCTTGGACCTCAGTTGCTTCATTTGTAAAATGAGAGGTTTGGACTGAGTGACCCTTATGGTCCCTTCTGGTTGTACATCTGTTATCCTATAATCAACTTAATCTAATTGATCTGTGATTTCCTCAGTTTGGAAATTCTCTTCATTGATGCTAATCTCAACCTTTCCATACCTTCCTATTCTGTTAGACTCTTGTCCATCTCCTCCCATAAATTTGCCATATGGGTTCTAGTGTTCCTAAAACATTCCTCCCTTTCCATTTTGAGATGTACCAGTGAAGTACTTTGGTTGTCTACCTGTTTGTCATCATTCACCCTCATCATGTGACACTTCTATTCATTATTTATTCTTAAGATGATGTCTTTTGCTCCTGTGCTTTTTTGAAGTTCCTCATTGTTTGCATGCTGTATCCTGTTCACATCCACCATGCATCTCTTCACTGCCCTGGTGGGATATTTAATTGTTGCAGGCCTAATTCATTGAGCTGCTCTTTATCTATTTTATTGATGTGTTTAGTGATATAAATTTTTTACTAAGTATTGCTTTGAATGCATCCCATAAATTTTGTCTTATTGTTATTATTCTCTTTAATGAAATTATTGATTATTTCTATCATTTGTTCTTTGATCCACTCATTCCTTAGGACTATATTATTTAGTTTTCAATTAATTCTTAATCTGTTTCCATGGTCCTTTATTGCATGTATTTTTATTGCCTTATGATCAGAAAAGTTTACATTTAATATTTCTGCCTTTCTGCATTTGGCTGTAGAGTTTTTGTGCTATAATATTTGGTAAATTTTTGTGTAGGTGTCATGTAGCACTGAGAAAAAGATATTCCTTTTTATTCCCACTTAATTTTCTCCAGAGGTCTATCATATCTAACTTTTCTAAAATTCTATTTATTTCCTTATGTGTTTATTTTTTGGTTATATTTATCTAGTTCTGAGAGAGGAAAGTTAAGACCCCTCCATTAGTATAATTTTGCTTCCTATTCCCTCCTGTAAGTCATTTAAATTTTTCTTTAAGAATCTGGATGTCATGGGGGAGGAGCCAAGATGGCGGAGTAGAAAGACTCACATATGCTAGCTCCGAATCCACAGCCGATAAATTTCCTGTAAGAAGAACTTCCCACAAAGTCTGGATCACTGCAAGGCGCACAGAAACACAGTGGAAGAGATTTCCATTCCAGAGAGCCCTGGAGAGCTGTCCCCAGGGGTCCATCACGCCCCAGAAAGTGGAGCCCACCCCTGTGCTGCCCTTGCCGAGGCCCCAGAGGAGCAGATCCGAGCAGGCTTCAGGGACGGAATCTCTGGTGCCTGGGAAGGTCCCTCCACTCACAGGTGCTACAGGTCAATGAGAGAGACATCTGGGCTGGCCAAGAGGGGAGCAGGGTGTCTCCGTGACCTGGGCCCCCTTGGGAGGCAGCAGCGGAGGGAGCGGCAGAGGCAACAGTGGTCGGGACTCCCCAAGCAGACAGGAGCTCCATTACCAGAGGTCTCTGCATAAACCCCCTGAGGGAGCTGAGGCTGGGAGGTGGCCCTGCCCCCACCCCAGCACCAGAACTTAAGCTCACATTGAATAGCAGCCATGCCTGCTGTGGAAAGCCCATTTGAATCTCAGACCCCAAGCACTAGCTGGGCGGATCTAGGCAGGGGTGGAGAGGAATCTCAGAAGTCAAGTAACTGGCTGGGAAAATGCCCAGAAAAAGGAAGCAAAATAAGACCATAGAGAGCTACTTTATTGGGGAAGAGATGTTCCTTCCTCCTTTCATTTCTGATGACAAAGTACAATGCTGGCCATCAGAGAAAGACATGGAGGTCAGGGCCTCTCTATCCCAGACATTCGAGGTGGATGTCCGGTGGGCTCAGGCCATGGATGAGCTCAAAAGGGATTTTGAAAATCAAGTTAGACAGGTGGAGGAAAAACTGGGAAGAGAAATGAGAGAGATGCAAGAAAAGCATGAAAAATGGGTCAATACCTTGGTAAAGGAGACCCAAAAAAATGCTGAAGAAAATAACACCTTGAAAAATAGGCTCACTCAATTGGCAAAAGAGGTTCAAAAAGCCAATGAGGAGAAGAATGCTTTCAAAAGCAGAATTAGCCAAATGGAAAAAGAGGTTCAAAAGCTCACTGAAGAAAATAGTTCTCTCAAAATTAGAATGGAACAGATGGAGGCTAATGACTTTCTGAGAAACCAAGAAATCATAAAACAAAACCAAAAGAATGAAAAAATGGAAGAGAATGTGAAATATCTCATGGGAAAAACAACTGACCTGGAAAATAGATCCAGGAGAGACAATTTTAAAATTATGGGACTACCTGAAAGCCATGATCAAAAAAAGAGCCTAGACATCATCTTTCATGAAATTATCAAGGAAAACTGCCCTGAGATTCTAGAACCAGAGGGCAAAATAAGTATTGAAGGAATCCACCGATCATCGCCTGGAAGAGATCCAAAAAGAGAAACTCCTAGGAACATTGTGGCCAAATTCCAGAGTTCCCAGGTCAAGGAGAAAATATTGCAAGCAGCTAGAAAGAAACAATTCCAGTATTGTGGAAATATAATCAGGATAACACAAGATCTAGCAGCTTCTACATTAAGGGATCAAAGGGCGTGGAATAGGATATTCCAGAAGTCAAAGGAACTAGGATTCAAACCAAGAATCACCTACCTACCCAGCAAAACTGAGTATAATACTTCAGGGGAAAATATGGTCTTTCAATGAAACAGAGGACTTTGAAGCATTCTTGATGAAAAGACCAGAGCTGAAAAGAAAATTTGACTTTCAAACACAAGAATGAGAAGAAGCATGAAAAAGTAAACAGCAAAGAGAAGTCATAAGGGACTTACCAAAGGTGAACTGTTTACATTCCTACATGGAAAGACAATATTTGTAACTCTTAAAACGTTTCAGTATCTGGGTAGTTGGTGGGACCACACACAGACGTACACACACACATGCACACACACATGTACATGCGTGCACGCACACACACATACACACAAGCACGCACACACAGAGACAGAGAGCACAGAGTGAATTGAATAGGATGGGACCATATCTTAAAAGAAATTAAGGCAAATGGTGAGAGAGAAATGTAGTGGGAGGAGAGAGGGTGAAATGGAATGGGGTTAATTATATTTCATTCAAGAGGCAAGCAGGAAACTTTTTAGTGGAGGGATAAAGAGGAGAGCTGAGAAAAAAACATGAAGTTTACCCTCATCGCATTCGACTAAAGGAAGGAGTAAAATGCACACTCATTTTGGTATGAAAACCTATTGTACAGTACAGAAAAATGGGGAAGAAGGAGATAAGCAGGGAGGAAGGGATGATGGAAGGGAGGGCAATGGAAGAAGGGAGCAATTTGAGGTCAACACTCTTGGGAAGGGACAGGATCAAAAGACAGAATAGAAACAATGGGGGGCAGA
Organism: Bettongia penicillata ogilbyi; assembly: GCA_023548195.1. Taxonomy (NCBI): domain Eukaryota; kingdom Metazoa; phylum Chordata; class Mammalia; order Diprotodontia; family Potoroidae; genus Bettongia; species Bettongia penicillata. Next base: position 2,978,454 of record JAJHZJ010000277.1, read on the forward strand.
ATAGGATGGAGGGAAATACAGTTAGTCTTATACAACACGACTGTTATCAAAGTCATTTGCAAAACTACACAGATAGGGCCTATATTGAATTGCCTGCCTTCCCAAAGGGAATGGGTGGGGAGGGAAGGATGGGGAGAATTTGGAACTTAAAGTTTTAGGAACAATTGTTTAGTATTGTCTTGCTACTAGGAAATAAGAAATACAGTTAATGGGGAATAGAAAGTCATTTGGCCCTACAGGACAAAAGAGAAGATGGGGACAAGGGAAGGGAGGGATGGTAGAAGAGAGGGCAGATTGGTGATAGGGAAAATCAGAATGCTTGGTGTATTGGGGTGGGGGGGAGGGGATAAATGGGGAGAAAATTTGGAACCCAAAATTTTGTGAAAATGAATGTAAAAAGTTAAATAAATAAATTAATTAAAAAAAAGAATCTGGATGTTATGCCATTTGGTGCATTTATGTTTGGCATTGATATTACTTCATCATCTATTTTACTTTTTATCAAAATGTAGTTTCCCTCCCTATCTCTTCTAATTAGAACTATTTTTTCTTTTGTTTTGTCTAAGATCATGATTGCTATTCTTGCATTTGTTTTTTTTTTACATCAGCTGAAGCATAATAGATTCCACTTTAGCCCCTTATTTTTATTCTGTTCATGTCACTCTACTTCAAGTATGTTTCTTGTAAATAACATATTATAGGATTCTGATTTTTAATCCACCCTGCTATTCATTTCCACTTTATGGGTGAGTTCATCCTATTCACATTCACAGTTATGAATGTTAACTATATTTCCCTCCATTTTTCTTTCCCTCCCCTGTTTATCCTTCTCATTTTCTTCCCTTTAAAACTGTCCTCCCTCAAAAGTGTTTTGTTTCTGACCACTACTTCCCCCAGTCTTCCTTCCCCTTCCCTTATCTCCCTCCCCTTCTATTTCTATTTAGGATAAGGTTGATTTCTATACTGAATGTGGATGTTATTCCTTCTTTAGCGAATCCCAATGAGAGTAAGATTCATCCCCTCCCCCAATCTTCCCCTCCACTCTACCTCTCTCTTCCTTCTCTCAGTGCATCTCTCTTTTTTACCCCTTAATTTTATATTTTTGGATAGCATTCTATCATTGTCAATGCATACCTGTACCCTCAGTCTATGTATATTCTTTCTAACTGTCCTAGTAATGATAAAGTTCTTAAGAGTTTAGTATCTCATCTTCCCATATAGGAATGCAAACAGTTTAATTATCAAGAGTTCCTTATGATTTCTCTTTCATGTTTGCCTTTTTATACTTCTCTTGAGTCTTGTATTTGACAGTCAACATTTCTATTTATTTATTTATTTTTTAAAATAAATTTATTTATTTAACTTTTCACATTCATTTTCACAAAATTTTGGGTTCCAAATTTTCTCCCCATTTGTCCCCTCCCCTCACCACAATACACCAAGCATTCCAATTCCCCTGTCACCAATCTGCCCTCTCTTCTATCATCCCTCCCTTCCCTTGTCCCCATCTTCTCTTTTGTCCTGTAGGGCCAGATAACTTTCTATTCCCCATTACCTGTATTTCTTATTTCTTTGTAGCAAGAACAATACTCGACAGTTGTTTCTAAAACTTTGAGTTCCAACTTCTGCCCATCCCTCCCTCCCCACCCATTCCCTTTGGGAAGGCAGGCAATTCAATATAGGCCATATCTGTGTAGTTTTGCAAATGACTTCTATAATAGTAATGTTGTGTAAGACTAACTATATTTCCCTCCATCCTATCTTGCCCCACATTGTTTCTATTCTCTCTTTTGATCCTGTCCCTCCCCAAGAGTGTTGATTTCAAATTGCTCCCTCCTCCCATTGCCCTCCCTTCCATCCTCCTCCGACCCTGCTTATTCCCTTCTCCCCCACTTTCCTGTATTGTAAGATAGGTTTTCATACCAAACTGAGTGTGCATTTTATTCCTTCCTTTAGTCAAATGTGATGAGAGTACGCTTCATGTTTTTCTCTCAGCTCTCCTCTTTTCCCTTCCACTAAAAAGTCTCCTGCCTGCTTCTTCTATGAGAGATAATTTGCCCCATTCCATTTGTCCCTCTCTTCTCCCAATACATTTTTCTCTCACTGGTTAACTTCATTTTTTAAAGATATGATCCCATCCTATTCAATTCACTCTGTGCTCTCTGTCTCTGTGTGTGCGTGCTTGTGTGTATGTGTGTGTGCGTGCACGCATGTACATGTGTGTGTGCATGTGTGTGTGTACGTCTGTGTGTGGTCCCACCAACTACCCAGATACTGAAACGTTTTAAGAGTTACAAATATTGTCTTTCCATGTAGGAATGTAAACAGTTCACCTTTGGTAAGTCCCTTATGACTTCTCTTTGCTGTTTACTTTTTCATGCTTCTTCTCATTCTTGTGTTTGAAAGTCAAATTTTCTTTTCAGCTCTGGTCTTTTCATCAAGAATGCTTCAAAGTCCTCTGTTTCATTGAAAGACCATATTTTCCCCTGAAGTATTATACTCAGTTTTGCTGGGTAGGTAGGTGATTCTTGGTTTGAATCCTAGTTCCTTTGACTTCTGGAATATCCTATTCCACGCCCTTTGATCCCTTAATGTAGAAGCTGCTAGATCTTGTGTTATCCTGATTATATTTCCACAATACTGGAATTGTTTCTTTCTAGCTGCTTGCAATATTTTCTCCTTGACCTGGGAACTCTGGAATTTGGCCACAATGTTCCTAGGAGTTTCTCTTTTTGGATCTCTTCCAGGCGATGATCGGTGGATTCCTTCAATACTTATTTTGCCCTCTGGTTCTAGAATCTCAGGGCAGTTTTCCTTGATAATTTCATGAAAGATGATGTCTAGGCTCTTTTTTTGATCATGGCTTTCAGGTAGTCCCATAATTTTAAAATTGTCTCTCCTGGATCTATTTTCCAGGTCAGTTGTTTTTCCCATGAGATATTTCACATTCTCTTCCATTTTTTCATTCTTTTGGTTTTGTTTTATGATTTCTTGGTTTCTCAGAAAGTCATTAGCCTCCATCTGTTCCATTCTAATTTTGAGAGAACTATTTTCTTCAGTGAGCTTTTGAACCTCTTTTTCCATTTGGCTAATTCTGCTTTTGAAAGCATTCTTCTCCTCATTGGCTTTTTGAACCTCTTTTGCCAATTGAGTGAGCCTATTTTTCAAGGTGTTATTTTCTTCAGCATTTTTTTGGGTCTCCTTTACCAAGGTATTGACCCATTTTTCATGCTTTTCTTGCATCTCTCTCATTTCTCTTCCCAGTTTTTCCTCCACCCCGTGGCCTGAGGCCATTGAATATCTACTTCAGATGTTTGGGATACAGAGGCCTTGACTTCTATGTCTTTCCCTGATGGTAAGCATTATTCTTCCTCATCAGAAAAGAAAGGAGGAAATATCTGTTCACCAAGAAAGTAACCTTCTATGGTCTTATTTTTTTCCCCTTTTCTGGGCATTTTCCCAGCCAGTTACTTGACTTCTGAGATTCCTCTCCATCCCTGCCTCACCTCCAGACCTGCCGAAGTAGTGCTTGGGGTCTGAGATTGAAATGCTGCTTCCCAGCCTCAGGGCTTTCAGTGGGGGCAGGGCTGCTATTCAGTGTGAGATTAAGTTCATGTGCTTAGGTGTGGGCAGGACCGCGCCCAGGCTCTTTTCCCTGAGGGGGTTTATGTGGAGACCTTCAAGAATGGATCCAAGCTCCTCTTAGCTGCTGCCTCCTAAGGGGACCTGAGTTTTGGAGACACCCCACTCCCCTCTCGACTAGCTCAGAAGGCTCTCTCACTGACCTGTGCACTTGTGGGTTGAGGGACTTTTGCGGCTGCTGGAGATTCTGTCCCTGAAGCCTGCTTGGATCTTCTTCTCTCGGTGTCGCACGGCCAAGGCAGGGCTGTGCTGTGATCCAGGTCCGGTGCATGATGGACCTTTTGTGTTGGTTTTTCAGGGCTCTCTGGAACAGAAATCTCCTCCACTCTGTTGTTGTGTGGTTTCCACTGCTCCAGAATTTGTTGGGAATTCCTCTTTACAGGTAATTTGTGGGCTGTGGGTTCAGATCCAGCATATGTGAATCTTTCTACTCTGCCATCTTGGCTCCTCCCCCCAATATTTCTATTGAGCTCTGGTCTTTTCATAGGCATGCTTGAAAGTCCTCTATTTCATTAAATATCCATTCCCCTTTCCCCTTTTGAAGGATTATACTCAGTTTGCTGGGTAGGTGATTCTTGGGTATAATCCTAGCTCCTTTGACCTCTGGAATACTATATTCCAAACCTTCTGATCCTTTAATGTAGAAGCTGCTAAATCTTGCATTATCATGACAATATTTGAATTTTTTCTTTCTGGCTGCTTGCAATATTTTCTCCTTGACCCTGAAGCCCTAGAATTGGTTATAATATTCCTGGGAATTTTGAGATATCTTTCAGGAGATGATTGGTGGATTCTTTCCATTTGTATTTTACCCTCTGATTCTAGGATATCAGGGCAGTTTTTCCTTGATAATTTCCTGAAAGATAATGTTTAGGTTCTTTTTTTGTTTGGCTTTCAGGTAGTCCAATAATTCATACATTTTCTCTCTTTTATCTATTTTCTAGATCATTTATTTTTGCAATGAGCTATTTCACATTTTCTTCTTTTTTATTGTTTTGATTTTGTTTTACTATTTCTTGATGTCTCACAGAGTCATTAGTTTCCATGTCCCAAATTCTAATTTTTAAAGTGTTTTTTCCTTCAGTCAACTTTAGTACTTTTTCTCCATTTGCCCAATACTATATTTTAAGGAGTTGTTTTCTTTAGTGAATTTTTGTATCTCCTTTTCTACTTTGACCAATTCTACTTTTTTATGTAGCTCTTCTCTTCAGTGGATTCTTGTGCCTCTTTTACCAAGTTGTTGACTCTTTTACCCCCCCATCCCATGATTTTCTTGCAACACTTTTAATTATTTTTCCAAAAATTTCCCTTACTTCTCTTATTTGATGTTGAAAATCCCTTTTGAGCTCTTCCAGGAATTTTTCTTGGGCCTGAAACCAATTCACATCTTTCTTTGAGGCTTTGGCTGTAGCAGTATGCACTTTGTTGTTGTCTTCTGAGTTTGTGTTTTGATCTTCCCTGTCACTATAGTAACCTTCTATGATCAGATTCTTTTGTTGTTTTTGTTTGCTCATTTTTACCAGCCTATTTCTTTCATTTTTAAATTTCATTTTAAAGTTGAACTTTGCTCTTAGAGTAGAGGGGAAACTGTTCCAAGCTGTATGTTATTTGTACCCTTGTTTTTAAAGCTAGCTTTGGAAGTCTGCACGCTCTCAGTTCTTCCAAGGTGACATGATCTAAGGAGAGGTGTGGTCACTGCTCTGCTGCCTTGTACTCTGGTCTGTGAGCGATAAGAAGCACTCTTTCCTACCCTGGAATTGTGACCTGGGTCTCCACTCCTGCTAGTACTTCTCCTCACTCTGGGACTGCTATCTGGAATGGTAAATCATAAATGCAACAGAGCAACAGAGTCTTGCTCCCAGTGCCAATAATGGGTCATGTGTATTCTCTTTCCGATCTATGTAATCTGTATAATATTCTGATGTAATCTCCTTCACATCTGTGTGCTGAGAGTTTCAGAATCCACCACATTGAAGCCAATTCAGTCACTCTCAAAAGTGTATTGCTGAGTTGCCAGGTACAGCCTCCTCTGGAATGTGCTCCTCTCTCACTCCAGGGAGACAGACCTTTCCTACTGACTTTCTAAGATGCCTTGGGCTGGAAAATTTTTTTGTTGGTTCTGTTGCTCCCAAATTCCTTTTGAGAAATGATCTTAATGCTATTTAGAAATGAATTTGGGAGAACTCAGGTGAATTCTTTCTCTTATTCATCCATCTTGGCTTCACTGAGATCAATGATTCTATGAAGACTCCTGCATAGTCATTTTGTGATATTCACATGTAATTCTTTGAAGATTCTTATACTACATATTCTACTGTTGTATGGCAACACTAGTAAAATACTTGTATTAAAAAGACAGGCTTTTGTTTTCACAGTAAGCTCAGGGTCATTAGAGGATCTTGGCAACATCCTAAAGGCAATTCTGCCCACTGTCCTTGTTCTCCTCAACTCTGGGCCCAATCTTTTGTCCACTTACAATGACTTCTCTGATGGCCAGGATCTATAGACCCCAACAAAAGACATGCTTTATCTACTTGGTCTGGTCAGGCTAGTCAGGCCAAATACATACCGTTGGGTCAATCCAGCTGTTTTCTTTGCCTCTGTTTCTTGTTGTGCTATTTCTATCTCCTCTGTAAGTATATTCAGAATTGTGATGCTAGAAGTTCCAAGGGCTATGATCCCACTGTCCTTGATAGAGGATTGCCAGAGTAATCTTTACAAATCTTAAAAATTTTTTTTCTTCTGTTTGTTGTCCTTCCAGTTTTGTCTTGACTTTGCTTAGCTGAATGTCTAGAGAAACTTTCTTTAAATTTTATCTTCCACAGATGTCAGAAAAACCTGGAAAGACTTACAAGACGTGGAGTGAAATTAGCAAAACCAGGAGAACACAGCAACAGCAACATTGCGTGGTGACTAACTATGATAGACTTAGCTTTTCTCAGTAATACAATGACCCTAGACAGTTCCAAAAGAATCACGATGGAAAATGTTATCCACATCCAGGGAAGGAACTATGGAGTCTGAATGCAGATCAAAGAATACTATTTTCATGTTTTTGTTGTTTTTGTTTTTTCTTTCTCATGATTTTCTTCCTTTCCCCCTGATTCTTCTTTCACAATATGACTAATGCGGAAATATATTTAACATGATTATACATGTATAACCTATATCAGATTGCTTGCTGTCTTGGGGAGAGGGGAGGGAGAAAAATTTGGAATTCAAAGTTTTACAAAAAAGAATGTTCAAAACTATCTTTATATGTATTTTGAAAAATAATTATCTTCTATGACTTTGAGCTGCTTTATGAGATGACATTGCTCATAACTGCCTATCATCTTTCTTTGTAAGATTTTGCAAATGAATTTATGATCTGGACCCATGTTGCCTCTGGTAATCTTCTCTCTCCATTTGGCAAGTCAGGTGTTTGCTGATTAAGGCACATTCTCTCCAGGACAGTTTGGTTTCTGCATTGTGGCAACTAATTTATACTGACTAAAATTTAGAATAAAGTTGTTACAGCCTATGCTGATGTGATTTCTGTTGTCCATTTCCCATTTTTAAGTTATTTGTTTAAATACTTCAGGAATAAATTATTTCAATTGCACACCATATCTTTTCTTCATTATTCTTAGATTTTTATCTGGGACAAGTCCATAGGCTGACTATACACCTATAGCATTTAAGGAATTGTTCCCATGTCACCAGCAAATCCTTTTGAATTCATGAAAATATAATCTATTTTATTTTCTTGATATGTGGTACTCTTCATGTGCCACACTTTCCAATTATTTTCTCACCAAAAGTGTTCATGATATAAATTTATGAAGTTTCTACAAGCTTTTGATCTCTCACTTTCCTTTTCTCTGCACTATCTGTTCCCATATATTTCTCCTCATCCTCACCTTTTGCTGCTTCTGCATTGAAGTCACCAAGTATCATGGTATATATTGATTTAATTTAAGGGTCTTATCAAGTTTTTAATAGAATTTCTATACCTCTTCATCTTCAGCAATTGATGTATAACTTGTAGGTATTTTTATAATTTTTTAAGTTATGGGATTAAAAACGTGTTCCCCCAAAAGATCCTGTGGGTCCAAGGACCTTTGTAGGTCTGTATGTACTCAGAAGCATGGCTCATAAGTTTCCTCCCACACCCCTTTTGCCCCAGTTATGTGTTTAACATTATCAGCTAACCAGAGAACTCTTAGTTCAAAGCAAATTAAATGGCCTCAAACAGTATAACAAATAGGATGATAAGAAAAGATTCCTCCTCTTACCCCCTCAGGTACATGTTGAAAAATTCTCACATAGAACTACTATATCACCAGAGGGGGAAGGCACACACATGGAGGGCAATGGGAACATGTGTGACGAGGAAACTTACCAGAAGCTAATGTAGCCAGGGCAAAAAAGTGGCGGGCACACAGGTAGGGTCATATGTGACCAGAGCGTTTTTTATTTTTCTCTCTCATCCGTGTTCTCTCTCTCTCTCTCTCTCTCTCTCTCCTCTCTCTCTCTCTCTCTCTCTCTCTCTCTGTCTCTCTCTGTCTCTTTCCAGTGCTTTCCCTGCCTTAAGTCTCTCCCCATTCCAATCCATTCTCATCAGTTGCCAAAGTCACTTTCCTAAAGCACAGATTTGACCAAGTCATCTCACTACTTAGTTAACTCCAGTGGTTGCCTAATACCTTCAGGATCAAATATAAATTCTTCTGTTTGACATTTAAAGCTATTTATGACCTGCTCCCTTCCTACTTTTCCAATCTTCTTATCCTTTTTCTCTTCCATACATTCCATAACGCAGCTATTTGGCCCACTTTCTGTTGCACGCACACACATACTGTGCACACCACCTCTCCCCTCTCTGTTTGTATCCCCCATGCTTGGAATGCTCTCCCTCCTCGATTCTATCTTGGTTTCTCAGTTTTCTTCAGCTCAGGTCCCACATTCCACAACAGGAGGCCCTTCCTCTCCCAGATTAATTTTCACTTACTCTCTCTATACCTTGCATGTCACTAGTTATTCACATAACTCCCCCATCAAAATGTGGGCTTCTTAAAATAAGGGACTGTGGGTTTTGGATTTTTTTTATCCTTTCTTTGAATACGCAGCACAGTGCTTGGCTCATTATAAATGCTTAATAGATGCTTGTTGACTGACGGATTGTCATGCAAATGAAGCTACAGGCTAGAACAGAAAGAGGTGAAAAAGGGAGGGATGTTGGCTTAGGTCCCAGCTTCACATTGCTGCATTCATTAGGCATGCCTTCAAATAACTTTGGGGCTGCATTTTGTAACATCTTAGAATCATAAATGTGGACCTAGAAGGGATCTATCTCTGAGGTAATTTAATCCACATCCCTCATTAAAAAGATGGGGAAACTGAGGCTCTGGCAAGTTCTGTAACTTGCCCAAGGCCACATGGATATTAAGTGACAGAGTTAAGATTCCAATGAAGATCCTGTCAGAACAAATCTCATTTTTAACCTACGTCTCTATTCATATAGTCTAGATTTCATCAGCTCTTTTGGCTACCTTGCCACAGTTAACTGCAAAGTTTCAAGCCCAGGTGATTCAGAGGACAGGATATTTGTTAAGACTTTTTTCCAAGCTTGATACCAAAGGCTCCCTTCCTGATCTGGTCCCGCAAAACCAAAATAACTCTAACTCATGTTTACATAATACTTAGTTGTTGGCAATGTGTTTTTCTCAGAAAAACCCTGTGAGGTGGGGAGATGGATGAAAAGGGAAGTGATTGGTCAGGGTCCTATAATTAGGAGTATCTGGGGCTGGATTAAAACCTGAGTCTCTTGATTTCAGTCCCAGAACTCTTTCCATGATTCCATAGAAATGAATGCCTATGCTAAGGCCATATGGGCCAGTTTAACTCCCTGTGTCAATCTCAAGACCATTTTTAGGCATTGTTTGCCATACAACCAATCTTATCAACCCACCAGGGAAGCCTGAACCTTGGGGGTGCTCTGCATAAAGGAGCATGGAGAAGAAAGAGAAGAACAAAAAGGGGAAGACTGTTGGAATCTTGATATACTGAAGAGGAAGAGCTTTCTAATAATGATTTTAATTGGACTGCAGCTGGAGCTAATTAAGTAGTTTCCCCCAACACACTATTCTCTTCTGTCCCTGCCAACTCCTCTTTTTCCCCACATTTATTCAAAGAGGTGGGGAGGGGAGATAGGTCTACTGAATCGGGGACAATATTTGCATTTTTAAATACCTGCTACCCATTCAGTTATTTCAGAGAATCACAAAATAACAAAACATCAAGACTGGAATGGATGTTGGATTATATAGTCTTAGAATTGGAAGATACCCTAGAGCAAAGAACGTGGAATTGTCCTAGATGAAAAGAACTTTAGAATCTATACTGTTGAAGTTGGAAGAGAGCTGATGATAGAAGAGAGGATATCAGCGTCTAAAGGGACTTTGGCATATACAAATTTAAAGTCAAAAAGGACATTAGAACCTAGAACCTAAAATGTGAGATCTGGAAGGGAGCTTAGTACAAAACTGTCCTAAGAGCCAGGACAGCCAGAAAAGACCTCAATATAGAACAAAGAATACTAGACTTGGTCAGTGCTAAGAAGTACTTTAAAATCATCTAGAACCTTCCATTATATACTTGAAGAAACTGACACTCAAGAAGTCACAAGTACTTTGACCAAGGTTGCATAGCTAACAAATATCTAGAATTCTAACCGAGGTCTTTCCAATTCACCAGGAAAAGGGATTTAATTAATTTTTCTTGGCTCCAAAGGCAGAATCAGCACCAATGTGTGAAAGTTAATGGGAACAGGAGGTTGAGAAAAAGCAGATTTTTCTCAAAATAAGGAAGAATTTTCTAACAGCTAGAACTGTGCTACTATGAAATGGGCTATGTGGGGGGGAGGACAGTAAGTTGTTTTAGTTTCAGTTGTTTTCAGTCTTGTCTAACTCTTTGTGACCTCCTTTGGGGTTTTCTTGACAGAGATTGGAGTGCTTTGCCATTTCCTTCTCCAGCTCATTTTACAAATGAGGAAACTGAGGCTGACAAGGTTATATGACTTTCTCAGTTAATAAGTATCCCACACAGTTAATAAGTATCTGAGGCTGAATGTGAACTCATGAAGATGAGTCCTTCTGATTCTAAGGCTATCCACAACACCACCTAGTTGAGGGATTAGTAAAATGAGTTCTTCATCCAGTGCTACTTATTAAATAAGTTTACCTACTCTGTGTAGGGCCCTATGCTTTGCTCTCCTTATGAGAAGGCTAAGGTGAAGAAGACAATTTTTCCTCCATGGAGTTGGAAATCTGGCTAAGCGTGGGGAGAGGGTGTTAAAAGAGGGAAAAAAGTGTGTTGGCTAATTTACATATACATATATATGTATATATATATATGTGTGTGTGTGTGTATGTACATAAAATTTATATATACTCCCCTATATTTCTCCTACTAGGTTCAGTCTTAGAGAGAATGCTGTGAGTAGGATGACTAGAGAAATGTTAATATTAATTAATATTAATGTGGTTCAGTGGAAAGAGCACAGGTGTAAAGTCAGTGGCCCCAGGTTTGAATCTCATTGTCTTCAACTTTGGTCCTACCCAGCCTAGAGTACTGTGTTCAATTTTAGGCATTATGTTTTAGGAAGCACTTTGGGAAATGGAGGTGTGGTAATCGAATGGCACGTGTGTATGTGTATATTATTATGATAATAGCACACAATTGTAACATCACTTTAAGGTGCTTACCTCTTTTTGTTTTTATACCAGCTTTGTAGTAATAACATTGCAGTTCGTACTGTCCTCTTTTTATGCATGATGAAATGGATGTCCAGGATCTTCTGACTAAGAAGCTTCAGAGGTCTCTCTTGACTCCTAGTCCAAGTGTTTTTTCCACATCATTTATGAAGACCAATAGAAGTAACTGGGTATGTTTAGCCCAAAAAAGAGATTAGGGAGCATGTGATAAGTATTTGAAAGGCAATCATGTAAAAGAAGGATTAGATTTGTTTTATTTGGCCCCAGAGGCCGGAATTAAGATGATAAATGTAGAAACTGATGAGAAGTAGAATGAAGTAAGAGGAACCAGTTATCAAGCTTCCATCAAGTGTCAGGTGCTGTGATAAGCACTGGGGAGACAAAGAAAGGTAAAAAAAGGTAAAAAAGGGAAAGATGGTGGCAGTCCTATACCACGTAACTCTTTTCACAAGGAGCTCACATGCTAATCGGGGAAATGGCATGCAAATATCTGTGAATACACACACACATACACATATATGTGTGTATATATGTCACACATATATGTATATATATACATACATGATATATATGGAAAGTAACATCTGAAGGAAGAATCTCAGAAGAGGCAAGGATGGGGATGAGGGGAAGAGAGGAGAAACACAGAAAAGTCTCTTGAAGACTGGATCTGAATTGAGTCTTGAAGGAAGCTGAGAAGCTAGGAGGCTAAGAGATGGAAGTGAGGAGGATCTGCATTCCAGATCCATGACTAGTTAGGAGATAGGCTGTCATGTGGAAGGACAGAGGAGTCACCAAAATGGGTGATGGTAGTCCCAGAAGGCCATATTCTTTAATGAAAGGTGCTTCCATTTCCAAGGCATTTAAGGCAGTCCTTGGCCTGGCTACAGGATGTCAGCCCCAGGCCTGGCCAGGACTCTTGCCTCAGGCTCCTTCTAAGTGGGCCCTTTATACCCATCAGGTTATCCACCAGAAAAATGATATACAAAATGACTATAGAGATGTAAATTAAAAGAACACAAGAAAAGCTAAACTCTGAGTAATGATAATGACTTATCTAGGCCCTAGAGAAGAGATGAGAAAATGCACTTGCTTCTTTCTTTGGAGAGGTAAGGGACAATGGGTGCTGTTGACATAGTCAGATACAGTTACTAGGCTAGATGATTTTGCTCAGCTATTTTTCTTTGTTACAAGGGGAACCTTCCCAGATGAGTGGGAATGAAGGTGGAAGAAAACAAAAAGCAGCAATAAAACATAAAAGACAAAATGAAACCCAAAAATAAAAAATAAAGATAAAATATTCCGGCAATTAGGCCATTAGCAAGTTCACAAAGGTAAAGGGTGGTTAGGTGGTGCAGTGGATAGAGCATCAGACCTGGAGACAGGAAGACCTGAGTTCAAATCTGACCCCAGACAGTTACTATCTGGGTGAGCCTGGGCAATTTATTCTTTGCCAAGAAAAATCTCATTTTTTCTTAAATACTTGAATTTTATTTCATTCCAGAGCACCTCCGCACTGAGCAAAATGCCATGACAGTCCCACAGTGTTTACTGATAGTAACAGAGTGCATAGACAAGGTGTGATGACCAGAGGAGGGGAAGAAGAAGAGAATAAGTAGACACACACAGCCATCAGAAAAGCTGAACCATGCTGAATGCCAGCAGTAGAACCCTGACCAGCCCAGCTCTCAGTAGAGAGGCAGCAAAAGCCCAGAAAGCCACATTGTCTAAAGGACAAAGTCCATGGGGTCATGTCGAGTGGGACAACAAAGGTGATCTGCAGCTCTGAATTCCTAGAAGTCTCTTAAACCTGATTGTGCATAAAATCAGTGCTTGTATTTGAAGTTTCAAGGACAAAGGTGACTTTCAAGGACTCACCAGGCAAACCCTTCCACTAAGAAAGCAGAAACATAGGGCTATAACTAATAGCAGTTGGGAGAAAGCAGAGTCTTGAAGAGAAGGAATAACCCACGTCTGAGCACACACAGACTAGGTTCAGTCATGGGAACTTCTTTTTTGTAATATTTTCTGTGACTCAGCTCCTACCCACAGTAAGCCCCAAGGAGCTTTAGGATTTGGCTCTTGTTTCTCTAGGTACCTGCTCCCCTTTAGGCACTGATGATTATAAAACATTTAACAAAGAACAGATACAGGTTTATAAGAGACAGAATGCAGACAAGGCAGAATGCAGACAATGCAAGAGACACAACCTCCTAGCTTTAAACTAGTCCAGCCATTCTGGAAAATGACTTGGAATTATGTGAATAAAGTGATTAAAATGTCCACGCCCTTTAACCCAGAGATTCCGCTGCTAGGCATGTACCTCCAAGAGGGTCCTTGATAACTGAAAGGCTCTCATAGATAACATTGATAGCAACACTTATTAATTTGGTAATAAAGAATTGAGAGCTAAGTAGACGCCCATCTACTGGGGAGTGGCTAACCAAATTGTGCTGCATGAATGGAATATTACTCTGCTATAAGAAAGAAAAGGTTATGATGAACACAGAAAAACATAAGAAGACTTCTGTTAATTGATGCAAAGTGAAATAAAGAGAGCCAGGAAAACAACATACACAAGACTACAACAATGTAAATGGAGAACAAGCACAAAACAATAGAAAATGAATGCTATGAAATTCCAAAGAGCAAACTTGGCCTTCAGAGAAGAGCTATGAGAAAATACCCTTCCTTATTCCTTAGCAGAGGTCAGAGTCCGTAGGTGTGGAAGATTGAATTTAACATTAGATTTAAAAAAATAATAATAATTTGATGTGTTGATCGGTTTTGCCATTTTTCCTCTTACTGTGAGGATTGGCTTTCTGGGAAGGGAAAAGTGATACAAGGGAAACCTAGGCAATATAAAATAGAACATAGCAATATAAATCTAGTTAAAAAAAAGGAAATAGTGCCCTCTATGTGAGTTCTTCATCCTGTATCTCCACTCATCAAGGTCCATCTCCACAAGGCAGAACTTAGTGTGTAGAGTTCAGCACCTTGGTGAGGGACACTGCCTCCTTACTCTTGCTTGATACTAGCTGCCATCTGCTCACTTCCTTCCCACTGCTATTGACACTCACTGCTCCTTGGGGTTTCAACTTTTCAGACTGATTATAATTCAGCTCTCTATTTATTCATGATTACTCTCTCTCTGTCTGTGACGTGTTTATTTATCCCTTTCTTTTCCCTGACCTTGGAAGCTCTGTCCCCACTCTACAGATTATGACTTGGATTTAGTTGCATCCCACAGAGAGAGGTTGGGAAGGGTTGCCTAAGGGTTCCTTCAGATATAAACATATGGCAAGCATTTTGAAAACACTATTGTATGCCAAAAGCACTATGGTAGCCACTGGATGCTTAGACAAGGCATAGTGTCATTTCTTGGAGTTCACCATCTAATAGTGGGATAAGACAATAGTACTGATAACCATAATTTATATCATAAGATATTTGTATCAATGAAGTATAAAGTGCTGCATATGATTCATAGGAAAAGGCCATTACCAACTGGGGTGATCAGGAAATACTTCATGGAGGAGATGACATTCAGGTTGCACTTTAAGAAATGAGTAATTATTCAATAGGAAAAGCTAAGGGGAGAGCAGAAAGGGAGAATTCTCTAGGGCTAGGGAACAATGTGAAACAAATTATAGAGATGGGATACCATGGAATTTTTTTTTTTTGAGGCGGAAGAGATACAGAGAAATTGAATTTACTTCTTTAGAGAAGAGTAGTGTGACAATCCTGGAAAGAAAGAGTGGCACTGGACTGTGGGTAATTATGAGAATGCTATTGGGTGGGCAAAGAGAAGTGCAGAATTTCAGCAATAACTTTCTGGACTGAGAGTCAGGGTACCTGGATTCCATCCTGGCTCTCTGCTGCCTCCAAGATTAAATATAAACTCCTGTTTGGCATTACAAGTCCTTCACAATTTGGCTCCAACCTACCTTTCTAACTTTATTGCACAGCTCCCCTTCATGTACTCTATAACTCAGTCAAACTGGCTTACTTCCTCAGTCATGACACTACATCTTTTGTTTCTGTGCCATTGGATTAGCTTAGAAGGCACTCCTTGCTGACACGACTAACCTCTTTACAGAGCAAGGACCACTTCCTGCTTGAAGTCTTCCTGATTCCCACTGCTGTTAGTGCTTTCCTTTACCCAAAAAGGAAATTTGTTTTATTATTCTAATGTGTGCTTTTTTTCATCCTGACTCCTTATCTAACTTGTTTTATAGTGCAAGAAACTAATAATACCTAAATTATTTATGTCTATATCTCTGTCTCCATCCATCCATCCATCCATCCATCCATCCATCCATCCATCCCTCCATCTTTCTTTCTCTCTCTCTCATCTCTTTTTCTATCATTTCTACTTATAGTTTCAGGGAAGGGACTATTTCTCTTTGGTCTTTGTATCTGAGTAACACAGTGCCTTGAGTAAAGTGAGTACTTGACAAATGTTTATTGACATATCTATCTCCAGAGAGATAACTAATGAACTGCAAGACTATATTGAAGCATTTTCTCACTTTATTTTTCTTGTCCTTTTTTTTTGGCAACATGACTAATATAGGCATGTGTTTTGTGTGATTTCTCATACATAATTGATATCACATTGTTTACCTTCTCTGGAGGAAAGGAGAGAATTTGGAATTCAAATAAAAAAAATTAAAAATAAATCAAATTTTAAAAATGTTCATTGATTGTGCTGATGAGTGTTTAAAGTAAAGTACAAACACTTAAACTTATTTCTTTAGAACTTAATCTTCCAAAATCTAATCTATCATTCTAGTCTGACAATTTTCCCTTTTTTTTTTGGTATCTTGACCTGTTTAATGGTACAAAGAGCTAGTAACATCTAAATAGGCTAATTAATATATGTAAAAGGACTTTCCAACTATACAGCACTAGATATTATTAAATATCTTTGATTTCTTCATTTTTGTTCCCTGGCTCCTAGATAAGTTGCCATGTGACTTGTGGCAAGGTTCTACCCCTCTGTGGGCCTTTTAAAATTGAGGGAGTTAGTTAGATTAAAAATTTGGTTGCTTCCCTCACTCATATTCTATGTATAGTCAGTATGGAGGCCTCCCCCTCTTCTCTCAAGTGATGTCCCTGACAGAATGCATGCTGGAGAAAAGTGGGAGCATACTGTTTTCTCTATCCACCCCCTTACCTTGGGTATTTTGAAAAATCCCCACCCTGTTGCCATAGAGAAATCACTTAGGACTTCAGAGAGATAATTAAAGACATGTTGAGGTGCTTTTTCAGCTCCTACACAAGTCAGGAGAACTTAGGCAGTAGTGAAAAAAGGGTGACCACATCTAAACCTAGAGTTTTTGACTGGGACTCTTTTAAAGACTGACAGTGTCAGGGTTCTGCTCTCTGGGTATGCTTTTGTGAGTCCAGAGGTCAACATGACTAGTACAAATGGTATTAGTCTAGTAAAAAGGGAATTTTTGGTCTGCACTTATTAAATTATAGCATGTTAACCCTTGAAGGAGCCTTAGAAGTAATTGTAAAAGCAAGTACCCTAACATATCCAGGATGGCTTACTATCACAGGTTCCTAGATCTGCTTTTCTAAAAGGAAAGCAACTTTTTGGGGGTCAATAATCACTTTAATCAAGCATACATATCTTTCACTTAGTTCAGGGGAAAAAGTCAGCATACTGAATTCTAGAGAAAATATAAACAGAGAAATAGAGATCAATAGACAGGGTTTCCAGCTGCCTGACCATAAGCAATATATACATAACAGCTCTGAAAATTATGTACATACATAGTTACCAGAGAGAGAAGCACCAACATCTGTGTTTTCAAATGGGGTGGGGAGGACTCCTTAATGGCTGCCCAGAGTCTCATTTGGTCAAACAAACATTTCCAAAGAGAAAGTCCTAAAATAAAATTTCACCTCAGAGTATTTATACACTTTTCAGAGTCAGAGGACATCATAACCTTTGAAAACCAGTGCCTCATTAACAAAAGGTGTGAGCCTTCCAACAAATTTCTCCTACTCAAAATCTCCTTACTGGGCAGGCCCATTAATGGGTGGGGAAGATCTTTAATCTCATTAGCTTTACAGCAATTTAGTCCAGTGGCATCCAACTCAATACAAACAGATGAAAATCACAAATAAAAGTTATTTTTTATTGTGGGGCAGTTAGGTGGTGCAGTGGATAGAATGCTGGGCCTGGAATCAGGAAGACTTGTGTTCAAATCTGGGTTCAGACACTTACTACCTGTGTGAACCTGGGCAAATCATTAAACTGTTTATACCCCAGTTCCCCCATTTGTAAAATGAACTGGTGAAGAAAATGGCAAACCACTCCAGAATCTCTGTTAACAAAGCCCCAAATGGGGTCATGAAGAGTGGGATAGAACTGAATAGCAAGAACAACAAATGTTTTATTAGATTTTCTTTATTTTATTAAGTACTTTCTAATTACATTTTTATCTGGTTCTAGTTGCACTCAGGCAGGTTACAGGGCACCTGAGGCCTTGGGGTCATGTGTTTGACACCTCTGACATTTTTCAAATGAGGGAATTGAGGCCTACAGGGGTTACAGAGGTGGCAGAGTTAATAGTAAATGTCAGAAATAGAAGTTAAACCTATGCCCTTTGACCCCAAGTTTAGTGCTTTTCTCCCTATAGTATGCAGCCTCTCATCATTGTAGCTATAATACAATCAACCTATCAATAAGCATTTATGGAGCACCAACTGTATGCCAGGCACTGTGCTAGGCTCTGGGAAGTTCAAAGACTAAAATGAAGCAGTCCCTGCCCACAAGGTGCTTATATTCCATCCAGGGAAACAAAGTCTCCTGTAAGACAAAACTATGGAAGTCTTCCCTTTTGCAGTGGCAAAGGTTAGGAGAAATGACAGAGAAAGTTGACTGTGGTGAACGGTCTGGCCACATTTGGATAAAATGATGCTGCTGCCTGCTAAGATTTCTGCAGCACAGGAGGAGCATATGGAGAACAGCAACTCTTCAGTAGTGGTCAGAACAGAAAGCAATCCCTGGAACCACAGGAGCTGTCCAGAGATTGGCAGGAAGGGCAGAAGAAGGGAGGAGGGCAGAGAGAGCTGCCTAAGTCTGACTGACTTGTTAAGTGCCTGATCCTGTGTGTGACCCTGGACAAGTCACTTAATCTCTGTTTGCCTCATTTTCCTCATTTGTAAAATGGGCATTATAATAGCACCTACCCCCAGGCTTGTTATGAGGATAAAATGAAATAATAATTGTAAGGTGCTTAGCACAGTGCCTGGTCCATAGGAAGCTCTATATAAATATTAGCTATTATTACAGAAATGCTATATAGATCTTTGAGACAGGTTTTTCATTGGAAGGTTTCATTATTTTCCTAGAATTTTGTTGTGCATTCTATTTTGTTCTTCTATTTTGCTCATAGTTTACACAGCATTTCTTCCCCTCCCCCAAATTTATTAATTTATTTGTTTTCCATTTTCAACAATCACTTCCATAAGTTCCAAACTTTCTCCCCCTCCCTTCACGATATTGTATGGGTTCAACGCATGCATTCCTATTAAACACGTTTTCTCATTAGTCATGTTGCATAGAAGAGTTAAAATGAATGGGAGAAATCATGAGAAAAACAGAACATAACAAAGGAGAAAATAGTCGCTTCATTCTGCATTTAGACCCCATAATTCTTTCTTTGGATGTGGATGGCATTTTGCATCATGAGTCCTTTGGAAATATTTTAGGTCCTTGCATTGCTCACAGCATTTCTTCTTGAACTTTGCAAACTGTGAGTAGGACAAATATATTTATCTTCCCATGTTTGCTGGGTGGGCACTGCAATTGCATAATTGTATCTAGACATGAGAATCTTTGTCATGAAAATCTCTGATACAAGGGAATATATATATTTTTCATGTTGAAGGTTCCTTCCAGCTTATACAGTCTATGTTCTATATTTATGTCTAGAATAAATTCTAGAAGATTATAGAAAAAGGAGGTTTCTAAGTTTGAGAAGAATGAAGTGGTACAAGGATAGGGAGACTGAGATTTTTCACTGGCTAAAATAAAGTATCAAAGCAATCAAACTTTGATATTGACACACCTACATAATAAAGATAGGAATAAACTTTGTCACCTTAGTTTGCCTTTTGTTCTGGTTCAAATTCATTTGTTTGTAAAGGCACAGATGATCTTAAGAATAGCTAACTATAAGTTAGTTATTTGTAGCACAAGTCTTTGATCTCCTGCCAAAATATAGGGGTGGAAAAGCAAAGGTTTAACCTCTGCTTGGCTTTTGTTAGCTTTGTGCCTGGACTTTGACTAAAGAACTGTTAGTATTCTCTTATCAGAGATTCTCTGATCACTATACTCTAGCAGACTGAGAAGGCTGGAGTGTCCTTGAAGAGGTGAGCTCAGAAGATCATAAAAAGGAATAGTGATCAGCAAACACCATGCACATACATAACAGCTGCCAAAGCAACACTGATCTAAGACTGGATTCACAGTAGTGCCATGAAATCAATGGGGACCAGGCAAGACAAGAAGAGCCCAAGAAGCAGAGTAACCTGTAGAGCTGCCGCACCCATCAAGGAGCTGGCTCATTGAGAGCAGCCTGATGACATCACCAAAAGACATGGGTGGTCCTGCGCATCTGGAGCTGTAAATTTCTCTTTCAGTTGTGTGTCCTGGATGTGGGAGAGAAATTTTCCATTTTGAATTTTCTTACTATGGTATTTCATCAGATATTTTTACTTTGAACTAATTGGATCTTCTGTCTGGCTAGAGAAAAAATAATTATATTGGTGGGGGCTCATGAACTATAATTTTGAATGGAAGTAGGCTCACAGAATGCCTTGATCCTGGGTTAACTAGCTAACCAGGGGTTGCTAATGGTGCTACCTAAGCAACTTTACCAAGCAAGGTTAATTAATTCTATCTAAAAGATATTTGCACTTTTCCTTTACTAGTAATTGACAACTGGTAACAGGACTAAATAATTTTCTGTTCCTTTGGAACTCAGCATCTGACTACAGGGTCTTAGTTCACCAGCAAACTTTCTGATTCCTTTCTAGTGAAACTGCCTTTTAGGGTACCTTCTGTCTAGCTCTGTCTGCTCCTCCTATATTTTGGAAGGACACATTTTAATATACGTTAAAATTTTATTTTTTTCAATTACATGTAAACAAACAATATTTAACATTCATTTAAAAAAATTGAGTTCCAAATTTTCTCCCTTGGTCCCTTCCCCCATCCTTGAGAAGGCAAGCAATTTGATATAGATTATACATGTAACAGTCATACAAAACATTTCCACATCAGTCATACTGCAAAAGAAAATGCAGCCCAACGTCACCCTCCAAATAATAAAGTAAATACTTCAACCTGCATTGAGAATCCAACAGTGCTTTCTTTGGAGTGTAGACAGCAGTTTTCACCATAAGTCCTTTAGAACTGTCTTGGATCACTGTATTTCTGAGAATAGCTGACATTCATAGCTAATCATTGTATAATATTGCTGTGTGTACAATGTTCTCCTGGTTCTGCTCACTTCACTTTGCATTAGTTCATGTATGTCAATCCAGATTTTTTTTTAAAGAATCCTGCCCATCATTTCTTATAGTACAATGGTATCCCATCATAATCATATAATACAACTTGTCCAGCCATTCCCTAATTATGGGCATTCCTTCAATTTTCAATTGTTTGCCACCACTAAAAGAGCTGCTATAAATATATTTGTATATATAAGTCTTTTTTCATTTTCTTTGACCTCTTTGGGGTACAGACTTAGTATTGGTATGGATATACATATGCCTTTTGGGCATAGTTCCAAAATGCTCTCCAAAATGCTCCCCAGAATGGTTGGATCAGTTTACAACTCTACCAACAGTGCATTAGTGTCTCCATTTTTCTGTATCCACTCCAACATTTATTTTCCTTTTCATATTAGTTAATCTGATAGGTGTGAGGTGGTGCCTCAGAGTTATTTTAATTTGCATTTCTCTAATTGATAGTGATTTAGAGCATTTTTTCATATGCATAAAGCTATAGAGATAACTTTGCTCTCTTCATCTGAAAACTACTTGTTCATATCTTTTGACCATTTATCAATTGGGGAATGACTCATATTCTCATAAATTTGACTCAGTTTTCTAAATATTTGAAAAATGAGACCTGTATCAGAGAAACTTGCTATAAAAATTCACCTCCCTTTCACAGTTTCCTGCTTTCCTTCTAATATTGGCTATATTGATTGTATTTGTGCAAAACCTTTTGAATTGGATGTAATCAAAATATCCGTTTTATACCCTGTAATATTCTTTATCTCTTGTGTGGTCATAATTCTTCCTCCATTCATAAATCTGACAGGTAAGATATTCCATGCTCCCTTAATTTTCTTATAATAATAACCTTCATGTCTAAATTATGTACCCATTTTGACTTTCTCAGTATATAATGTGAGATATTGTTCTGTATCTAGTTTTTGCTATACTGCTTTTCAGATTTCTTAGCAATTTTTGTCAAATAGTAATTTATTTTCCCTTAATCTTGGATTTTGGGGTTTGTCAAACACTAGATTATTATGGTCATTTACCACTGTGTATTGTGTACCTAACCAATTTCATTGATCCACCACTCTTTGACAGTACCAGATTGTTTTGATGATTATTAATTTGTAATACAGTTTGAGATCTGGTACTGAGGCCATTTTCCTTCACATTTTTTTTTGGACCAAAAACCTATGATGCATCACAATTACTCAGTGCTGATGGAGTCACATTGATTAGTAATAAGGATATGATCCTGGAGAAATGGGCTGAACATTTCCATAGTGTTCTCAACAGATCATCATCAATCAATACTGAGTCCATTGACCATTTATCTTCGGTTAAAGTCAGTCCCTCCTTAGTTGAACTTTCAAATGAAAAAGAGATTTTGAGGGCCATTAGGCTCCTTTCATGTGGCAAAACACCTGGTACTGATTCTATTCTAGCTGAGATTTACAAGGTAGGGGGATCATTGCTCATACAAAAGCTGACTGAAATTTTCCAGGTTATATTGCAAGGGGAGGTTATCCCCCTGGAGTTCAAGGATGCTTCCAATGTCCATCTCTATAAGGGTAAAGGGAATAGATTGTCCTGTGACAATCACAGAGGGATCTCTCTCTCTTAGTCATTGCTGGCAAAATTCTTGCTAGAGTGCTCCTTAATAGTCTGATCCTTCAGTTGGAAGATGAGCATATACCTGAGAGCCAGTGTGGCTTCAGAAAGAGCTAAGGAACAATCAATATGGTATTTGCTGCCTGACAACTCCAGGAGAAATGCCAGGAACAGAAAAGAGGTCTGGACACAGAGTTTGTAGATCTGACCAATGCCTTTGACACTGTTAGTCATGAGGGTTTATGGAAAATTATGTCAAAATTTGGTCACCCAGAGAAGTTCTTCAGTATTGTATGTCAATTTCATGATGGCATGTTTGCCTGGGATCTGGATAATGGACAAAGCTTTTGTGCCTCCCCAGTCACCAATGGAGTGAAAGAGGGCTGTGTGCTTGCTCCCATGCTTTTTAGCATGATGTTTTTCAGTCATGTTGACAAATACTTTCAGTGAGGATAAACATGGCATCAAGGTAAACTACTATACTGAAGGTAAGTCCTTCAGTTTTGAAAAAGTTACAAGCCAAGATCAAAGTGGAGAGAGTGTTTTTCTGTTTGCAGATAATTGTGCACTCGATGCATCCTCTGAGGCTGAGATGCAAGAAAGTATGGATCAATTCTCTGATGCTTGTCCTAATTTTGGCCTAATAATTAACTCCAAAAAAACCACAGGGACTCCATCAGGTCCTACCACACCATCCATGTGTGGAACCATCAGTTACAACAAGTGGAGAAGTTTTGAATGCTGTGGATAAGTTCACTTACTTTGGTAGTATACTTTCCAGTATTGTACACATTGACAACGAGGCTGATGCGTGCATTGCCAGAGCTAGCTCAGTGTTTGAGAAGCTCCAAAGTAAGGTTTGGGAGAGAAGAGCTATTAGACTGACTATCAAATTGAAGAGACCTTCAATTGTAGACACAGCTGTTGTGGTGACCTCATTGTTTTATGCTTGTGAAATATGGACAGTCTACCAGCGCCATGTCAGGAAACTGACTTGCTTCCATTTGAACTCTCTTAGGAAGATTCTGAGGATCACCTGGCAGGATAAGGTACCAGACACTGAAGTCCTTGCTCAAGCTGAACTGCCAAGTATTCAAACTACATTTCAGAGAGTGCAACTCTGATGGGCTGGCCACATTGTTCGAATACAAAATGTATGCTTGCCAAAAAAACTATTTTATGGAGAACTTGCCTGGGGCATGGTGGTCAGAAGAAACAATACAAGGACACTCTCAAGGTCTTTCTCAAGAACTTTGGATTTGTCTATGCAACATGGGAGACACTGGTGCAGGACAGCGCAGCATGGCATGCCCACATAAGAAAGGTGCTGTGCTCTTTGGCCAAAGCAGAATTGAGACAGCACAAAGTAAACACAGGATGCACAGATTTGGGATATCCACCCCAAATATTCACATGGACTATCTGTGCCCCAACTGTGATATACCATTCCTAGCTCTTATTGGTCTTATCAACCATAGTCAGACACACTGAAATTTCGGTTTACAATGGTGATATCATTTTGGTCCTCTTCGAAGATGAAGGACAACAACCAACCAACCAACCTAACCAATTTCATTGATCCACCACTCCTAGCCAGTACCAGATTGTTTTGACGGTTATTAATTAATACAGTTTGAGATCTTGTACTGAGGCCAGCTTCCTTCACATTTTTTTTGTATTGATTCCCTTGATATTTTTGACCTTTTTTTCTTCTAGATGAATGTTGCTAATAAACTTTTAAATGATAGCATGGCACTACGTAAAGAATATTGGGTTTGAAGTCATGAAAGTAAAATTTGAATGCAAACTTGACCTCCTACTATCCATATCAATTTGAGGAAATTCAAAATCTCTCTGGACCTTAGAATAAAATAGGTGACTCCTAGGGTCCCTTTTAGCTCTAAAGCTGTTGTCTAGTATCCAGCAAAGTCTTCACTCAGACAATAAGCAGCTTTAACACAATTCAAAATAGGTTTCCTTGGATAGGATGCTGTTGAATGTGGATGAGATTCCATTCCATTTTTAAAAAATATTATGGTTTTTATGTTTAACTCATGATGTGATTTCATCTTAAGAGTGATATTGATAAGCTGGAGTATGTCCAAAGGCTATTTAGGAAGGTGAGATTACTAGAATGATACCATATGGGCACTGGTGGAAGAAACTGGGGGGATATTTAGTCACAGAATATCTGATTTTGTGAGAATATAATCACCATTTTCATACATTTGAA
This sequence comes from Bettongia penicillata ogilbyi, assembly GCA_023548195.1. Lineage (NCBI taxonomy): Eukaryota > Metazoa > Chordata > Mammalia > Diprotodontia > Potoroidae > Bettongia > Bettongia penicillata. The sequence goes on from JAJHZJ010000277.1 coordinate 3,003,228, forward strand.
AGGTTTTCATATGGCAGAGAGTTTAAACTAGTTCTGCTTGGCCCCAGAGAGAGGATCTAGAAACCACTACAGGAAGTTTCAGAGAGCGAGATTTTGATTCTATATAAGAAAAGACTAATGACCATCACTAACAGTGGACAGTGATCTTTTCCCTTCTCATTCCAAGTTATTGATTTTATTCTGGATTAGTGAGGTTGCCAGATGGTAGAGTTTTAGAACAATCAATCAATCAGTCAGTCAATCACTATACTAGGCTCTGGGGATAGTAATGCAAAAAGGAAATGACCTTTGTCTTTGAGGAGTATATAATCTAATAGTGAGAGAAACAAGAACATAAACAAGTATTTTCAAAAGAGATACAGGGTAATCTTTTTTGGTGAAATACTAAAAACTGGAGGGTTCAAGAAAGGCTTCATGTACTGGCTATCCCTTGACCTGAGACTTGGAGTAAATGAGGATTCCAAGAGATGGAAGCAAGGAGGTAGTGTTTTCCAGGGACGGGGCCAGGCAAATATACAGAGACTGGAGATGAAAGGTCATATATGAGGAACAGAAAGAAGGCTGGTCTGGCTGGACAGCAATATATAAGAAGGAGAATAATCTGTAATAAGACTGGAAAGGTAGATTGGGGGCAGATAATTAAAGTCTTTAAATACTAAACAGAGGGGTTAATTGATCCTATAGGTAATACAGAGCCACTGGAATTTATTAAGCAGGCCAGACCTGTGCTTTAGAAAAATAATTTTTTCAGCTGTGTAGAACATAAACTGAAATAGGGAAGAGTATTAGGACTGGGCAAACAATTAGGAGGTTATTGCAAAAGTTCAAATGAGAGGTGATAAGGATTAATCCCAGATAACTGATTTCTGTATCAGTGCTGGTGCCAGAAGGTTGGTTTCTAGATCAGTGATGAAACTGGATATGTGAGTTCTGGAATGGTGAGGGTATTTCTTGGTCCCTATAGGATAATTTTGCATTGGTGAGCAATTACTATAGTAAAAACAGAAACCAAAATAAAAAACAACCCTGCTGGCTTCTTCCAAGTTACTTTTCCATGTCCACAGGGATGTCTTAATCCTGCATTCTTTTTGACACTATGGTGAAAGAGGGTGGGGAACCAGGAGTTAAACTTAAGTTTAGGTTATAATCTTCCCCTCAATCTAGAAGAAAAAATGTTAATAAAATTTCAATTGGCTTAGAAACACTTATGAAAACAACAACAAAGCCTATAGGAACAACTTTGCCAAGTTTCTGTTCTTCTGAACTTGAACTACTTTCCAAGATGGTTTGGCAACTGCTTAAGTAAGCCCAACATTTTGATCTCTTGTTGGGGCTGATCATACAACATTCTCCCTTCGTTGAACTCAGAAACTATGAATATGGTCTGTTTGGCTTGAAGTTTGCATGAAGGCCAAAGTCCAAAGGTCTGACGAACAGAATCATCCCTGTGGATTAAAAGCAAAAAACCAAAACCAAAACCCCTAAAGAACCCCATCAATGTCAATGAAAATAGCCTTAAGAGAGCTGCTCAGGCAGCGCAGGTATGATGATTTTCTTTAAATATTTGAATAATATGAATAATGCCATGTTGAATCACAGAATGTTTGAGCAAGAAGAGGTTTTTGAAATCATCTAGTCCAACACTTTAATTTTATAGCAGAGGAAAATGAAGCCCAGACAAGAAAAGTGACATGCTTAAAGTCTCAAACAAATAATAGTAGCTCACATTTCTATAGCCAATCAATTGAAGGTTTACTCAGCATTATGTTCACAACATCTCAGTAAGGTAAGTATCACAAGTATCATTATCCCTGTTTTATAGATGAGGGAACTAAATATGAAAGAGGAGAGTTGACATGACCAGTCATCCAGCTGGAAAGTGCCAGAATTAGGTTTTGAAATTAGGTCTCTTGAGTTCATGGAACCTTTAACTAGGTCAAACACTTCTATTGCCCACAAGCTGGAATGAAAACCCAGGTCTTCTGACTCCAAGTCTAGGTCACCCAGGAGAGAAATTAGATTTGTTTTTCTTGGTTGCAGAGGGCTTAGCTAGGAGCAATGCATGGAAGTCATGAGAAACATATTTTGGATTGTCAAGATGTTTGGAAACACCCAGAGCTAAGGTCCAGCAAGCAGGCTGTGTCCTGAGCTTGACATAACAACAATCCTTTATGCTCTGGATGATCTCATCCTCTGGCAAAGTACATTGCTTTGACCAGCACTAGGTATTTACTGAGGGGTTTATGAGTTTCATATTAATCTTTAACTATTTAGATTTGTTGGAGCTCCCCCTATTTCCCAGGGACCTAACAGCTATCTATCACATCTCTTGACATGCTCACAATCCCTGTTTCTTGTAATTCACTGGATTCCTGTTCCTGCCATGCTAGTTCTGGTTTTGTACCCCACTAAACTATCATGAGGCTCAATAACTCTTACTCAACTTAGATACTGTTCCCACAGGACCCAGGAATGCCTGCATTGTTTACATATAAATCTGCCATGGGAATTGCTAAGAGTGATAGTATCCTGGTCCAGCCCACTTGTGGTTTTCTTCTTTTTTTATGTATATAAGACCTGCTTTGGCCCAAGCATACCAAGCCCTCCTCAAGAGGGAAGGCTTCTGCTTGCAAGTGTTTTCCTCACTCTGAAATTAACTAAACTTCTGTTTAATCCCTGACACATCTGCCTCTGGCCCTCTCTATTTGACTCCCTCCATTCTCAGGTTAGAGGCTGGCTCCAATCTGGTTGACAAAATCAATACACAGAATTTCCTAATAATTTGAGTTGCCCAGTTATAGAAAGGGTAGTTCAAGTGTGAGGAGTGGGGGTGGGGAGATGGAGGGAAGGGGTAGAACATGGAGAGTGTAATGAGATTCCTTTCACTAGAGACATATATTCAGCAGAGGTTGGATGACCTAGAGTTAATGATGAAATTCATTTTAGTTCAACAAACATATGTGTCTCCTATATCCAAGGCACTTAAAAAAAGACTAAAAAAATCTCTGCCCTCACAGAGTTCTACATTCTGCTGAGGCGAAGTGACAGATACATACATGAGTAAATACGTGATAATTTGAGGAGGGAGAGAGTGCTTATAACTCAAGGGAAGATTTCCTTTTAAACAATATTTTATTTAATATATTAGTTATCAAGTAAAACAATTCCATATTAGTCATTTTGCCGAAGAAATCTCAAGCAAAAAAGAAAGGAAGAAAGAAAGATAGAAAGAAGGAAAGAAGGAAAAAAGAAAGTGAAAAATAGTATGTATGCTTCAGTCTGTATTCAGAAACTACCAGTTCTTTCTTTGGAGGTGGATAGTGTTTTTTTCATCATGCATCCTTTGGGATTGTCCTGTATCATTATATTGCTGAGAACAGCTAAGTCATTCACAGATGATGACCATGCAATAATGCTATTACTATGTACAATGTTCTCCTGGTTCTGCTCACTTCGCCCTGCATGAGTTCATGTAAATCTTGCCAGATTTTTCTGAAATCATCCTGTTTATTTCTTACAGCACAATAATATTCTATCACAATCACATACTACAACTTGTTTAGTCTTTTCCCAATGGATAGGCAACCTTCATTTTCCAATTCTTTGCCAACAGAAAAATTTTTGTACAAAAAAGTTTGCTTTAGGGGAAGACTTCTTATAAAAAGTGATACCTGAGTTCAGTCTTGAAGAAAACTAAAGCTTAAATGAGTTGGGTATGGAGGGGCATTCCAGGCATGGGGGAAAGCCTTTGCAAAGGCATGAAAATGGGAAATGGAATGACAAGTATGGGGGAAAGGAAGCAGGACCATTTCGTAGGATTACAGTGGTCACAAAGGGTTTTGATATGAAAATATCTAGAAAAGCAAATTGTAGCCAATCTGTGAAGGGCTTTAAATGCCTACTGAGAAGTTTGAATTTTATCTAAGAGGCAATAGGGAGCCAATGAAGATTTTGGAGCAGGTAAATGATGTGGCAAGATTTATGCTTTAGAAAGATGTTTTGGCATTTGTGTGGAGTACAGAATGGAGAATGGAAAGATTCTAACCAATTAGGAGGCTATTGCAGTAGTACAGAAGTGAGATGATGAAGTTTTGATTTAGGCTAAAGATTGTGTGAGTGGAAAGTAGAAGACAGATTTAAGATATCCTGTGAAGACTGATTTGATAATAACCAGCTACTGTTCGGAGAGGACAAATGGGATTTTGTTCCAGGGTGCTGAAATCTGGAAGATGAAAAAATTTTTAAATATTGAATGATTTTGAAAGATTTTGAAATTTAAAAGTTATCTATATTTATGTTCTGACAGCACTTAGAAACAACTTAGTCTGACACTTTGTAAGTATGATTCCTTAGCTACCAGATGGTATGCTCCTATTCCCAGTCCCTCCCCACAAAAACCCTGACCTTGTTCACACTCCAGGAGAATTCTCCCAGGACTAGCCCGGCCTGCTCTCCCTTCCCTAGCAACAACCTTGTTGTGTCTTGCTGACTTTGTGTCACCCTTCCTGCCCCTGGTGTAGTGGCCATGGCTCTTTCCCTATATGGGACAATGTTGTTGGTAGGATTTTCTCCTATAACCACTCATAACCCAGGATTTCCCATCTTGATTTTATTTTCATTTGTTTTAATCACTTCTTAGGCTATTTTTACATCATGAGTTAATTGCATATTGATTTGAGGGTGCACTCCGTGCAATCAGTCCTGGGTGAATTTCTTGATGATTGCTGTGTGCCAAAAGTAGTCATTGTAGCTCTAGGAAGAGCAATGTATCCATAATGACTCTACAGTTGTGAAATCAGGATAATGCAAGGATAATGGTACCCTCAAAATAAAAGAAATAGGGAAGTCTGGCTGAGAGGCAGGTTAAGTAGGCAGGATAATGTGTTTTGTCTCTTTATGTCAGATACAGAATCTCAAAGCTCAAAGAAAATCAAGTTTCCCCTAATTGAACCCAAACTTGAACAATGATCTTGGGACCATGCAGACAAAGTCTAAACTCTCTTCCACATGAGAGACAATAATTATTACCCTACACTCCACCCTCACTTCAGGGAGGAGGAGGAGGAGGAGGAAGAGGAGGAAGAGGAGGAGTAGGAGAAGAAGAAGAAGAAGAAGAAGAAGAAGAAGAAGAAGAAAGAGGAAATGGAGAAGGAAGAGAAGGAGGAGAAGGAGAAGAAAGAGAAGGAGAAGAAGGAGAAGGAGGAGGAGGTCAATAGAGTCAAACCAGTAGTGGTGCCAGGAAGAATGTGGACTGAGAAGGGAAGAGAAGGAAAAAGAAAGGAAAGGGAAGGTAAATGGAAGAAAAGAAAACAGAAGGAAAGGGAATAATCATTTCTAATGCTTACTATGTGCCAGGCACTGAGCTAAGACCCTCATAATAACTTCTTGAGGTAGGTGCTTATTATTATCCTCATTTTACAAATGAGAAAATTGAGACAAACAGAGGTTAACCAAGAGGACCTTGATACGCTCAAGGTCACATAGTAAGTATCTGGGATCAAATTTGAACTCAGGTCTCCTTGGTCCCAAACTCAGCTCTCTTTCCACTGTATAATTGAGAAAGATGGTAATCTTGGAGAGAGTTAGAGGGGACAAAAGTCAGATTCTAGGGAGATAAGAAGTGAGTGGGAAGTAAGGCCAACCACCTTGGTGGCACTGACTGTAAACTATTTTATGAGTTTGGCTTTGAGAGGACAGAGATATGTAAGATGGACTTTTGAGAAGGTTGCAGAATTGATTGAATTTTTTTTCCTCCAAAGTTGGGGAAGCCCTTGGAATGTTTGTAGGCAGCAGAGTAAAAGTCAGGAAGAAAAAAGATGAAGAATAAAAGGTGGAGTCTGGGCATGTTTGGAGGGATATATCTCCCAGATGAGACACCACAGAATCATAGATTTCTATGTGGGATTAAATTCAATGACCTCTAAGTCTGCTTATAATTTTAAGGAACTATGAATTCATTAGCTTGATCATAATTTAAAAGATACTCATCCCACAATGGAATATGGATACTGTCACACTATGATGAAAGGAACTTCCCAAAAGAAATTTCTATGGCAAACACAGGCTTCAGATGGAACCTGTAATTAGTTATTCTAAGCTTGGGTTTACAAAAATTGTACAAGTAAAAAATGGAGAAGATATGACTAGATAACATTGTGTGTGTGAAAAAGATCTGAGAATTTTATGAAATAGAAAGAATTAGGAATAAGTTAAGTTATTTACTACCTACTTTATACTAGGCATTGTGTTAAGGGCTGAGGATACAAAGGCAAAAACCAGACCCTATTCTCAAGGAGTTCACTTTCTAATAGGGTAGACAATATGCAAAGAACCACGTACAAACAAGACAAAGAGGATAATCTGGAAATCATCTCTGAGGGATGGCACTAGGATTAAAGAGGATTGGGAAAGGCTTCTTGCAGACAGTAAGATTTTAGCTGAGACTTGAAGGAAAGCAGAGAAGTCAGGAAGGAATCAATAAATTAACCAAGAAACATTTATTAAGCACCTACTATGTGCCAAACACTATGCTTAGTGCTGAAGATAGAAAGAGATGAAAAAGGCAGTTCCTTCCCCCAAGGAGCTTACAATCCAATGGGGGAGATAACATGTAGAGAAATATATACAAAACAAGTTATATGGAGGATACATAGGAAATAATGAACAGAGGGAAGGCACTGGGGTTAAGAACAAAGTCTTCATCTTACAGAAAGTGAGATTTTAGTTGAGACTTGAAGTCAGGGAGTCAGTAGTTGGAACACAGGAGGGAGAATGCTCTAAGTATGTAGAAAGCTAGGGAAAATACTCAGAGTCTGAAGATGGAGTGCCAAGTAAGAAGAAGGAGGCTAGTGTCATGTATGTGGAGGGGAGTAATGTGTGAGAAGTCTGGAAAGGTAGAAGGGAGTCACATTACAGGGGACTTTAAAAGTCAATCACAGGGAAGTAGCCAGTGAGCAGGAAGAGACTGAAGAGCAGGAAGAGAGACTGGATGACAGAGAAGGCAATCTTCTGGGAAGAGAGCATGGATCACTTGTGCATGCAGAACAAGTTTCCTTGGCAAGAAGGACCACCCCATTATGGGAGATGATGAAGGAGTAGAAAGTAGTGGATCACATCTGAGTGATTGGACATGAAGAACAGAGAAGATGGGTGAGCTCTCTGCCAATGGCCTCAGTTTTTTTTAGTGAAATATGAGGCAATAAGGGTAACCGAATGGGTAGAGGAATGAAGAGCTATGGCAAGTTTAAGGAGGGATAAAAAGCCTTGGAAAAGCCACTGTAGTTAATGGGATAGTGTATGGATTGGGGAGGTATAAAAAGATTGGTGGTGCGATAGAGTGCTGGGCCTCAAGGCAGGAAGACTTTCATCTTCCTGAGTTCAAATATGACCTCAGACACTTACTTTGTGACCCTGGGTGAGTCACTTAACCCTGTTTGCCTCAGTTCCTCTTCTGTAAAATGGGGACATGCTGGAGAAAGAAATGGAAAACTAGTCTATTTCTTTGCTAAGAAGACTCCAAATGGGGTCACATAGAATTAGACAAAATTGAAACAACAGTAACAAAGATTGCCTTGCTGGAGATCATACCTAGTTTGATTATGTTATTGTATTTGTCCTTTGTTCTGGGAGAGGAATATGACATCAGGGAGGTGATGACATGACTTGCAATTGACTTTGATTTGAATGAGAGAGGGCTATGCAAGGTCAGTAGCCTCATTTTCTCCTCCTGAGCCATCTGGGTCCAGTGATGTAATGTTAATATAAGGTTAATGGCGGGGGGTGGGGGAGTGGGGGGGATGGGGGGAGGGGTAAGAATTAAAGATCTTCCCTGCCCATTAATGGGCCTCAGTACCTTTTGTTAATTTCTACTGAGGCACTGAGTTGAGAGTCCTGCCCTCTGGCTCTGAAAAGTGTATAAATTCTCTGAGGTGAGGTTTTATTTTGGTGCTTACCCTTTGGAAGTGTTTGTTTGGCCAGATGAGATTCTGGGAAGTTGCTAAGGAGCCCCCGATTGGAAAACCCAGATGTTGGTGCTTCTCTCACTTTGGGTGAGAATAACACCCATTCAGCAAATAAACCTTTTTAAGTAGTGACTTAAGGAATGGTCCCTTTAATAAAAAAATCGAACTGTGAGGGAAAGATCCTCTGGGTTCCTGGCCAAAAGAGAAACGACTACTATTTAGTATTTACATATGAGAATATGTAACATAAATTTGTGGAGGATCTAATTAATATGGTTTTGTGAACAATGGCTAGAAATTAATGAGGCAGATATTGACTCCATGATAGGAAGAATCTCCCCAAAATGAGAGCATCCCAAAGTGAAACAGGCTATGGGGGGAGGGGTGTCTGTGCCAGTAGAGATCTTCATTTGGAGGCTTCATAATTACTTTCAAAGGATCTTCAAAGACAATTCCCAATCAGATTTGCGTTGGACTAGATTAGATGCCTCTAAAATGCCTTCTAGCTTTGAAATTCTGTGAGCCTATCTTTAAGCTGGGGCATCCTAACCTGTTAGGAAAGTGTTGCAATTAAGATTAACATGTGTCAAGAGCCTGTGATCTGGAGGGAAGTTTGGAAACGGAGATTTTGAGAATGGGGACTGATCACAGCTCATGAGAAAGGATATTTGCCTGATTGGCATCAATAAATATCCTCTCTGATTCAAATGTATATTTTTCATAGTAAATTATTAAATTGGCCTTTGATCAAGACTTATTTAAAAAAAAGTGCAGTCTGGAGTAAACTCTAGTAGCCTGGAACCAGTTTTTTCAGGGTGTCTTCTAGGAGTCAAATGAAGTATTAAAAACTGACAAATTGGAATGTGTCCAGAGGAGAGTGACGGGGATGAGCTAAGGACTGGAAATCAAGCCATAAAAGGATCAGTTGACAGGACTAGGAATGTTTAGATTGGAGGGGGGCATGAAGTTTATTTCCAAATTGCCTTATGGAAGACTTGTTTTGCTTTGTCCCAGTAAGTAGAATTAACAGCAACAGACAGAAGTTGTAGGGAGTCAGACTTTAGGTCAATAGGTGAGACTTCTTTACAGTCTAGTGAAAAGAGTCCAGTGGAAAGACTTAACAGTTCAGAGACCTGGATTAGCATCAGCAGCACTGACTGTAATTTGCTCTGTGATTCGAAAATCAGTTCTCTCTGGACCTTAGATTCCTTTATTTTAAAAGGAGGTGCTTAGATGACAAGATCTTTTGGCTCCAAACTTCTGTGAGCTAATTAATTCTATAGAGAGATTCCTATTCCTTCAGAGAACAGAGATTAGACACCTTCTGTGGTCCTTTTCCACCCTGAGATTCTGTGTTAGAATCCCACATGTTTAAAAGTTCTCCCTCATGCTCCTCTCAATCCCAATACATTTTGTGACAGAATTATGGAAGCAAAAGGAAATGAAGAGTTAATGAGTTTACTAATTGGAGTAGGTCATAGGAACCCAAAGGGAATAAATCTGGGCCAAAAACTTCCATTATGGAGTTATTAGAAGAGTCCCTCCCTTCTCTGGAGAATGTAAGTTTCCAAGGTCAAAGAAAAAAAAAAGAAAAATAGCCAGATGCCTGGAATAGGACACAGAGATGGAGGATTATGCTACACTGTTAGATCTGTCCTTGTTCTGTTTTTATGAATGACTTAGATGAAGGCAGAAACCAGCTGATCAAACAGTAAGCGTTTGTTAAGTGTCTATCATGTGGCAGGCACTGTGCTAAGTGTTAGGGATACAAACACAAAGCATGAAACAATTCATACTCAGTAAGAGCTTATACTCTAATGGTAGAAACAATCATGATATATACATATATAAGTATATAAAGCATAAATGTGAAGTGATTGAATATAAATAAACACAAAGTTAAATAAAACGCAGTTTGGTTGAGAGGGTACTAACATTTGGAAACTCAAAGTGAAGATAGGGCTTGAACTGCCTCTTAAAGGATCAGGATTCTATGAGGTAGAGGGCAACTGGGTGCCAGCTAGGTGGCTTAGTGGATAGAATGCCAGCACTGAAGTCAGGAAGACTCATCTTCGTGAGTTTAAATCCAATCTTGGATGCTTCCTACCCATGTGATCCTGGACAAGTCACTTAACCCTGTTTGCCTCAGTTTCCTTATCTGTAAAATGAGCTGGAGAATGAAATGTTAAACTACTCCATTATCTTTGCCAAGAAAACCCCAAATGGGATCATGAAGAAGCAGACATGACAGAAATGAGTCAACAGCAACAAAATGAGTCAGTAGCTTGACATCAGAGCCAACACAGCTAACACAGTCTTCTGCCCTGCTAAGAGAAATAGTCCCCCAGAATCTCATTTACCATAATATTTGGATCCAGAGAGCATCTTTCCTGTTCCCAGGACTCTATTTCCCATAAAACTGTGTGAAGAATGATTGCATTCATGAAGTGGTACTGGGACTGAAGCTTCTGAGAAGTGACTGATGTCAAACTGAACATCATCTGACCATGCCACCCCCTATTGAATAAACTCCAATGGCTCCATATTACTTCCAGGATGGAATATAAGCCCTTCTGTTTGGTTTTTAAAGCCCTTCATAACTTGACCTGTTCCAACCTTTCCAGGCTTCTTAAATCTTACCTCCCTCCATGTACTCAGCATTTCAGTGACCTCACTTGATGCTCCTGACTCCAGGCATTTTCACTGGTTTCTCCCATACCTGAGATTCTCTCCCTCATTGTTCCCACCTCTTGGCCTCTCTGGCTTCCTTCAAGTATCAACTAGTGTCCTAAATTCTTCAAAAAGCCTTTCCCAGTCCTCCTGAACATTGTTGTAAGCATGTTGTCTCTCTTGAGCTTCTTGAGAGCAGGAACCACTTTTTGCCTTTCTTTGCCTCCATAGCATGGTGCCTGGCACCTCGTGGGTGTTTAGTAAATGTTTCGTGGCTTGACTTGACTTGGTGCATTGTTGTTTGCATGAGAGAGGTCAGTGAATCAGAGCTTTGGTAAGCAAGAGTAAGAGAATGAGGAAGAGGAAATGAGACTACCAAGGCACCCCTTAACCCAAGAGTTTGTACAGAATCTTACAGATTCAGGACATCTTCCTGACTCTATGGAGCAAGTCAAGTTGAACAATGAATGTCTTCCTAAAAGAGATGACAACAGATCTTTATGTTGGCTGCCGAAATAGAGACAGTCATGAAACTGTGGATATCCAGAGAGGAGAATTTTCCAGCTTCAATATAATCAACATAATAACATTGAACTGAAGCCTCTACCTTCTCCACTTGCAGGAGAGTTGGTAGAAAATTGTACCAATTAATACAAGGAGGCTGAGGATACTTTTATTGCTTGATTTTACTCTACCATTCACTGTACTGAATTAATTTTTTGCTTTTCGATTTATAGTTCCTGCCTATTCTGTGATGTAGAACTGAATACTACTTTAGTGGTTTTTCAGATGGGGAGAAATAAGGTGTAAATGAGATAATGATGATTATCCAAAATACTTGTGTGATTTCAGGGCTGAATTAGATATATGTTAGGGTATGCTGAAGACTGTTCCTAATGACTTGCCAGAAATGATTATTAAATTATCAGTGTGAGCATTTACACCTCAGAAGTCAGCAAAAACTACAAAACAGGGCTTGCTTTTTGTTTTGTTCAATGTCTGGACTTAAGAGAGTCATGTAGAACAATAATGCAGATTCAACTTATAAGTGTGTCATAGGGAATATTTTTTCCCCTTGAAAGCTGGTTGTTAAACATTTCCAGCACATCTATGGATGTATATTCTAGAGGTAATGTCTTCTAGAATGATGCATAGGATTAGAGATTTAGAACTGGAAGCAACCATAGACGTCACCAAGTCTAGCTCCCTCACTTTAAAATAAAAACTCAAAGAGAAATTAAATGACTTCCATCCCCCAGGTTCACATAGCTAAAAAGTGTCTTAGGCAGGATTTTAACTGAATTCTCCCTGACTCTAACTCTTGCATTCCAGTGGCGCACCACCAAGCAGCCTCCAGGCCACACTGTTCTTCCAAATTAGCTAGGATCTGCAATATTACATTCAGTTTTGAGTCTGTATCTTAAGAAGACTGTCAAGGTGGAGTTTGTACAGTAGAGGGAACTTAGGATGATGGAACAGGAGCTAGAAATGTTTAGTCCGGAGGAAAAAAGACTAGGGCAGAGGTGGTAGATGAAGAAGGGCTGATGACATTAAGCATTTGAGAGACTGTTTTGGGAAAGTGGGAATATCCTTATTCTCCTTGGTCCCAGAATAATAAGCAGTAGACGGAAGGATATTTTGGTTTTCTGTGATAAACTTCCTAAAAAGTAGAATGGATTATTTGGAGAGGTACTTAGTTGTCCCATCATTAGAAATTTTCAAACAGAGACTGGATAAATAGCATCAAGTTTCTTTCTGTAACAATGATTATGGCTCACATAATGTATTAGATAAGATGATGGAGTCATGACTGGGATTTTGTGAATCTCTAGATTTTTTAAAAAAGCTATATTTAAATGCAACATAATAGTGACTTCTCATGCATATCAATTTAGATATAGATACATCATGGAGAACAGAACCAAAGAGTTGACTTACCCAACTATTAACACAATTAGCCTGCTACACCCCTCAGTATAAGTTTTTATTCCAATTAGACTCAGTCTTTTGGAGTGCATACAAAAGTAGTGTTGGACACAATTTTCTATAATTTAAGTGAGTGTAAATTAAGGATTGTGTTTTGGTAAAACAGTAAAAATGAATAATTTTAGGTTCCTATTGGAAAAAAAAGTAAGGAAACTAGATAGTAATGACGATGATGTTGATGGTAATCGTAATAATAGCTAGTATTTATATAGCAGAGATATTGTTAGGGGTACTTGAGCTCCATAACAGGCTGTTTTGGCTGTCCTCTGAGGGCCCTCCTAGCTCTAAGGTTCTAGGGTTCTATGATTAATCTAGAAGAAAGGGCACAGAGTTTTGCGGTGGGTTAACCAAGGTCAAAGAGCACTTTATGCTTTGGAGGCACAATCTTGCTCTGTATCTTTAAGAGAAGTGTCTCACATTGACTGATCTTATAGATCAGCCCATAGATCTTTCACTGTATGCTCAAATTTTCTTTGAATTTCCATGAACTTGAAGTTATGTAAGACTATAAGGGCTTCAAGAGATATTAGGATATAGAACTGGGGTGTGTATATATGTGGACCTATGATTTAATTGGGGAAAGCAGTTCTTAGTGAAGAAACTCTCTTAACCAATGCAGACAGGTAACCATTCTGCAAATTATAGTCTTAGAGAACTACTTGGAGTAATGAGAGGTTAAGCCCAGATTCGCACAACCAGTATGGATCAGAGTTCAATAGACAGACAAACAGAAAGGCACATAGGTTGATAGCCTTTATTTAGCATTTAAATTCCTTAAAGAACTCACATGTTCCTTATAGGGGATAAATGCAACACAGAGTTGAAAATCGGGGCGGGGATTGCGGTGGTGGGGAGAAGGTACTTTCCCTGAAGGGAAGGTGGAGAAGTAGGCTGGGTGATCATGGGTTGAACTGAATTGTAGTACCTTGAATACTTCCTCAAACAGATGTTCTAGAGACAAACTCAGCAGTTGGAGGAGGAGGAGATCCTCAATGTAGAGGCATAGCTAGTGTGAGAAGGCCACTGATCAGAGGTTAAGAGGGTGTCTAGAGGACTTAGAACCAGGTTTTCTTGATTCTGAGGTTTGGTTTCTATCTACTACAGCACGTAGACTGTCTTGAACAAATTATGCTAACATAAAAAATCAGTTCTAACATTGTATAAAGTATTTTAAAAAATATGAAAGGAAGGAATTCTTCCAAGTTCCTCCAGAAGAGTGAAATTGATTTTGATTCCTAAATCAGAGGGTGACAAAACAGGGAAAGAAAATTACACATCAATATACCTAATAAATATCAACATAAAAATATTAAATAACATATTAAAAATAATTTAAACTATGACTAGGTTAGATTTATATTATGAATGCAGAGTTGACAAAACTGTTAACGTAATAGGCCATTTTAAACACTAAATAATTAAAGTTGCATGATTATAACACCAGATACAGAAAAAAGCTTTGGCAAAATACAAATCCTATTTCTATTAAAAATATTAAAAGTCATAGGAATAAATGAGCTTTTCCTTAATATGAAAAATAACATCTCTCTAAAATAAAGAGTAAACATTATTTCTGATGGAGAATTTCTAGGAGCCTTCCCAGTAAAATCAGGGGTAAAGCAGGGATTGTCACCATTACTTTTTGATATAGTTTTAGACATGCCACCTATTGTAATAAAAGAATTTGAAGGAATAAGCATAGGTAACGAGGAAACAAAAAAAAAAATCACTTTTTGTAGATGATGAGGTAGGCAACTTAGAGAACCCTAGGGATTCAACTAAAATTAATTAAAATAATAAATTAGTCAGAGTAGCAGGTTAGATAATAAACACACATAATTCAATCTTTCTGTATATTAGTAACAAAATCTAGGAGGAAAAGCTAGAAAAGAAATTGATTCTCTCATTACCTCCACTTCCTCCTCCTTCTTCTCTCTTCCTCGCCATCACAATCATCATCTTTCTCCTCCTCCTCCTCCTCCTCCTCCTCCTCCTCCTCCTCCTCCTCCTCTTCCTTCTCCTCCTCCTGCTCTTGCCACTGCTGCCCCCCTCCTTCCCTTGGAGGGAATCATCCTGGTGCCTCTTTTGTGAAGTGGTGGTTGAAGAGACCCCCAGACTCACCATGACTGATGAAAAGTTGAAGGAAGGAGTCAAGACTGAAAACAACAACCACATTAATTTGAAGATGGCAGTACAACATGGTTCAGTGGTACACTGTAAGATTAAGAGGCACACACAAGTTAGTAAACTTATGAAAGTCTATTGTGAATGACAGGGTTTGTCAATGAGGCAGATCAGAGTGTGGTTTGATGGGCAACCAATCAATGAAACAGACACACCTACACAGATGGAAATGGAGGATGAAGGTCCAATTGATGTATTCCAACAGCACACTAGAGAGTATTACTAAAAAGAGACTCTACAGCTGTACTTCAGAACTGTGCTCCCAAGAAAAACAATACATTCACAATTAGAAAACCAAGATTTGGTTCATCCACATCTGACTACTGCACTATAGCTTTCTCTCTTCTTTGATTCCCTTTTCCCTATTCCTTTATCATCCATAAAGTAACTGGTGTATGTGCACAGGCATAATGAGTATTTTTTTTAGCTAAATGGCAGATGGTATGTTTTGATCAACATCAAATGGAGATAGAGAGGGGAAAAAACAAACTGATTCCATGAAATATCCCTTTTCTCCATTAGTGGAATGTTCATTCAACTTTTTATCTTTATATTCCAGTAAGTTATTTGGCTCTCATGGTTTAAGAACAACAAACCCCTTCCCCCCACAAATCCTTGTATATCTTTTTTGCTTGGATAATTTCAATGTTTTTCTCTTATCATTGTAAAACTAAGGACAATTTTATAACTTTTTTGTATGTAGCTGTTATAGGTAGGGCAATCTCTGTCTCTCAGGAGGGATAAATTACTATAAAGAAATTGATCCTAGTTTCCCTTCAAGTCAAGCATCTTGTTATTTAAATAAACTTCTTGTTTAAAATAATAAAAAAGAAATCCATTCAAAATCGCTATGAAATATATAAGATATTTAGAGGTTCACCTATGAACCCAAATAAGAGTTATAAGAATATGACTCCAACATGGTTTTTATAAAGAAAAGAAGACAGACTTAAATATTTAGAAGAATATTAATTGCTCTTGGTTGGGCATTGCTAACATAATCAAAACGATAGTTCTACCTAAACTAGTTTACTTGATCAATGCCATTTCAATCAACTGTCAAAAATGTAATAATGATTGCATTTATATAGTGTTTTAAAGATTACGAAGTGCTTTACATATGTTATCTTATTTGATTCTAACAACTTTCTGAGGTAGGTGCTATTATTATTGTCATTTTATAGATTATGAAACTGAGGTTGTGAGTGTTTAAATAGCTTGCCCAGGGTCACATAGCAAGTAAAGGTCTGGGGTAGGATTCAAATTCATATTTTCTTGCCTCCAGGACTGGCACTCTAACCACTGCACTACCTGAAGCAGGTTACCAAATTTCATTTGGAGGAACAAAAGGACCAAGACAGAAACCTGGGAAGACATATATGAATTGATGAAGAATGAGGTGAACAGAACAAGGACAATCCTTACAATGACTACTACGTTGTTAACAACAACAATTTTGAAAAGCTTTAGGAACTCCAGGCAATACAGTGATCAATCACAACTACCGAAAACTGATGATTTAGCACATTTCCCATCATTTAGCAAAGAGATGATGACCTAGAGGTGCTGAAAGGGATATGAATTTTCAGATGTGGTCAATCTGTCAATTTGTTTTGCTTGACTTGATTATTTGCTTTAAGGGAACATATTTTTGAAGGGGAAGGATAGTTTGGAGGTTTATGGAGGGCTAGTGATAGTGATGTTCTGCTCCCCAAAAAAAAGAAAGAAAAGAAAGAAAATAATATCAATGAAAGACTTTAAAAATGCACAGAAGAGAACAGAAGGAAGTTCAAAGGGAAATACAGGTAAGCAGGACAGCTTTGGAACTAAGACACATAATATAGATTTGTGCTTTCAATAAACAAGCCCCTTTGTTTTCTTTTTTTGTATGTGGTAATATTCATGTTTGTCAATATCAAGGTCAGAAAACAAAGAATAAATATTTTAATATTTTAAAATGAAACAGCAACAATAACAAAACAGAATAAAAGTATTAGAGCTGAAAGATACCTTATAATTGAGAACACTAGAGATGGAAAAAGTGTACATCCTACTAATCCGTGTTAAAAGATCCTTTTCTCTTCAAGCAATCTATGTTGACTATTTTCACATGCAATGCTTTAAGTCTCCTAGTTCCAACATTCTAAGTTCTATATTTTTTGGTTCTTTCTAGTTCTAAAATTCCACAATTGGTGTTCTAACTTGGTATGTTCTAAAATAACCCAGAATGAGATTCTGTGAGTCTATAATTCTGGATTTTCCAATAGTAAGACAAACTTCTCTTTCTGTCCCAGAACTAGGAAAGACAATTCTCTTCATTTATAGCTTTTGTTCTTCTTTGCAGCAATTTTATCCATGTCCAACAGAGTTGGATGATTTGTAGATTATTAGTCCAATGCCTTTATAGCAATGATTTCTTAGTTTTGAGGGCCTCTTGGATGGAGGCGGAAGCATAATAGAATCTTCTGAGACTTCTGTAAAATTGTGAATGTGGTAAAAAAGATAATTTCAGGGAAGGGCATCATGTCCAAGAAATTAAACTATCTTCCTTAAATATGGCTAACAGTAAGTTTATCCATAAAAGGTTGCCTAGTTCATATTTTCAGAGAAAAGAGTCATATTATTAGGTCCTATGTATTTGCTCCCCTCCCATTTCCTTCTGGGAAATACTATTTATATACAGGGAAGTAGAGTGATTTGAAATGGATTCTTGCTAGGTTTTTTAAAAAATTAATTTATTTTAGGTGTAGAATTCATTATGTCATTTAATTTCTTTGAAAATTTTCTAAAGACTAAAGGCAAAAAAGGGGTCTGGAAGAAGCCATAGACTAGGAAGCAGCAGATCTAGGTTCTAATCTCAGGTCTGCCATTGATTCTGTATGCCCATATGGTCAAGTCCCTGTATAAAAAAAAAAAATTCATTTGTTATCTTTTAATATCATCTAAGTATCTCCCAGTATCCCTCTCTGCCCCTCTCAGAGAGTCATTTCATGTAGCAAATAATTTTTTTTTGAAGAATAAGATTAACAAAACAAATCAAGACATTGACATATGCAATAATCCACCTCTATGAAACTTCCCCTCCAAGCTCTGCAAAGGAGTAGGGGGAGTTGTCTTCCCAAATCTCTTCTTTGGAGCTATGCTTGTTTTATTCTTTCTTTTTGTAATTTTGCAACATTTATTTTCAATCATTTTGTGTTTATTCTTTCCATTTACATTATCATAATAATTGTGTATATTATTTTCTTGCCTTTGCTTCCTTTATTTTGCATGAGTTCATGTAGATAGATACATCATACTCAGTGAATCTTACAGCATTGTAATATTTCATGAAATCCATGTACCACAACTTGTTTGGCTGTTGTCTAGTTGATGGGCATCTACTTTGTTTTCAATTGTTTTTTACTATAAAAAGTTCTGCTATAAGTATTTTAGCACATATGGAGACTTTTTTTTTTTATCAATGACCTCTCTGGGGTATATGTCTAAAAATGGAACCTCTGGGTCAAAGGATATGGACAAAGAACCAAAGCCTTTATTCATAAACTACATGTGAGCCTTAAGTGGAGAGGGTCTGTTTTTCACTAGATATATAGTTATCCCTTCTACATCACAAGGCTGGGGGCATTCTATCCATGTGATCTGAAAAATACACATAATTTTTTTTGACCTCTTTATGCCAGAGAAATCTGATTTTTTTTTCTTTTTCCTTAATGGGTTGTTTACAGTAGCTTATTGTAAAATTTGGGCTAGTATTTGGTCATAGGTTATATTATACAATACTATACATATTTTTATGCACTTCTGAGTTTCTAAACTTTTTTTTTGTTTGGCCTTCTCTTACTGTCTGCAGCTTCTACAAAACTTCCTCAAAATTCCCATTTAATTTCTTATGCCAGTCTTCAATATATCAGAACCACATTGGGGAAAATAGTGATGTGGAAGGGATGACTCTAATCAGTCAGAAATAAATCACTTGAAAAGAAGAGGTCAAACCAAGGGATTAAATGAAGAGAGGATAGAGGCTGGCTAGAGTCTTTTTGAATGCTTCTCAGTTCCAGCCAATGAGTTTCCTCCTCATCACGTGTTCAGCAAATGAACCAGTTATAGATGTCTACAATTCTCTCCAATGCAGTTTCATTACACAACATTGTTACTCTCTTGGAAGCAGATTGCTTAGTCTCTTCCATGTAAGATATTGCATCAGAGACACTCTTCGAATGTTAATTAAGAACTGGGTTCATTGTGCGATTGATTGCCTCTATCCTTGTCACATATGTGTTTCATAATTATTTTGAATGAAATTTCCTCTTCCATTATTGCCTCCTGGGTTTTATTATTTTTATGTAGACATGCTGTTGACTTTTGTGGATTTTTTTGCTAGTTTGCAGCTTTGCTGAAGGTGTTAATTATCCTGATTAGCCTCTTGATGGATTCTCTAGGATTTCCTCAGTAAACTATTATGTCATCAGCAAATAGGTAGTTTTAGCTTCTCTGCTTCTTTTTATACTATCAATTCCTTTTTCTTATCTGGAAAGTCCTTTCTAATGGAGATGTTGAAGGCGAATAGAAGACAGAACAGAAATGATTGTTGTCTTCAGATTTAAAGGGCTATCATGGAAAAGAGTAATTAGTCTTGCTCTGCTTGGTTCTAGCAGGCAGAACTGGCAGCAATGGGGGAGGGGCTAAGAATATGGTAATGAGAGTTATACCAAACCCGAAAGAGTCTCCTCAGACAGCAACAAGTTCCTTTTCACTGTAGTAGAAGTTAGATGAACCTTTATCTGTAGTATTCTAAAGACAATTCCTGTTCAGGCAAGGGTTGGACTAGACAATATTGCCTTGCAGCTCATCTGAAATCCTATGATCCCATGATTTCCCCCAGATCCAAGTTTCCAATTTTGTAAAATGGTGACAACAGCTCCTCTCTAACCTCCTTCCTAAGGTCATTATGGAGAAAGAGCTTTGTCAACTAGAAAGTATTCAAGAAAATTAGACTAAGATTATTATTATTTCACTATCTAAACTCTTTGGCTTAGCTCTTCAGATATTTAATGTTAAGATACACGAATAGGGTTTTCTTTCCTGACCTATTAGGACATACTCCTAGTTTTGTAGGTTGTTAGATTTGGAAGAGATCATATATTATTTCACCCAATTTAATCCATTAATTCTACAAATAAAGAAATGGAGACTCTGAAAATGGATCTCAAATCACCTTACCAATTTCAGAGCTAGGAACAGAATTCAGGTCTTTGGATGACAAGTGCAGTGCTGTTTCCCATGCATTATACCACTCATTTCCAGCTGTGTGCTGAGTTGTTCCAACTACCTTGCTTGAGGCTCCTTCCTTTATTCTCTGTATCCATCTTAGTCTTATCAATATTCAAGGACCTTCTCATTTTATATATCCTCCATGAAACCTTTCCTTACTACTTAACTCACACTTCAAGTTAAAGGACCATAGAATATTAAAATTGGAAGATACTTTGGAGCACATTTAGTCTATCTGACTCATTTTGTTTGAGAAGAAAACTGAAATTCAAGGAAGTGTAAAGAGGGTCTGGCTAATGGAGTTCCATCCTCAGAGTATTCACATTATGCTGTGCCTAATGCTAATCTATGTGTAAGGGACTGGGGATCTTGCTTCCAGAAAGGCATCATGATGTGCAATGAAAGGACTGCTCTCTACTTCAGAGTATATAGAGATATTCTGATAGTTTCTAATTCTATTACTACCTGAAGAACAGGAGCCTTTTGACTGGTTGCTGAGCCAGAACTGAGAATCCATTCAAAAGATGCCAGTTAGCTAAGGTATTTCTTCTTTCTTGCTTGATTATGTTCAAGTGGGGAGACAAGGACCACCATAAGCCCCTGGTGGAAAAAGAGGCCTCATACCATCATTTCTCCATGTGGTTCTTGAGCACATGGGATTGCTGTTACTTCTGTCTCAGAAATGTTACTTCTTCCTCCTTTTAGGTGAAGGAATTCTGGAGATGGCTATGGCTATGTGAGCTTTGAAAGGTTGAAATGGCAAGTATAAAAACTCTAGGAGCTATAGACTATATTAGTATTTTTCCAGAAGCTGAACATGAATCTGAAGAGAGGCTTGCTTGACTCAGTGGTACCTGGGACACAGACTCATTCAGTATTAATTCTGTGTTTGAAAATGAATTTGATGGGTCAAATGATTTATAGAAATCACCTTAACTGAGGAACTCAGGTGGTATGGAAAAAATATGCCTCTAATAGTTGGGGGTGAAATAGGAGGAGGATATTTATACTTTCATTCTTGTTATATCTTTTCAGTAAATATCCCTTTTTAAAAGCCAATTAGTGTCAGCTGGTTAAGTGATATTGAGACTCTAATCATGAGGGACTGATATTGGGAGAACATCCTGGAATGGGGATTCTAGCCAATAGTAATAGAAAAGACACTCACATTCCCTCAGGGGCACCTCTAGAACTCTGAGATCAAGATGTAGCCTTGATCAGTGATCTGTCTATGAGAATGGGAGTTGGGATAAGGATCTTCAGAATTTATAAAGGAATATATACAGAGGAATATGTAAAATGTGTGTGTGTGTGTGCGCGCGCACGCTTGTTTGGGGAGTGGGGTGGTCAGGTGTAGGGTGGCATTGTATATTTTTTTATTTATTTATTCATTCATTCACCCATTTATCTATCTATTCATTCATTCATTCATTCATTCATTCATTTATTTATTTATTTAGCACTTTACATTCATTTTCACAAAATTTTGGGTTCCAAATTTTCTCTCCTTTTATCCCCTCCCCCCACCTCAATACCCCAAGCAATCTAATTTTCCCTATCTCCAATCTGCCCTCTCTTCTGTCATCCCTCCCCTCTCTTGTCTCCATCTTCTCCTCTCTCCTGTAGGGCCAGACGACCTTCCATTCCTCATTATCTGTATGTCTTCTTTCCTAATAGCAACAGCAATACTAAACAGTTGTTCCTAAAACTTTGAGTTCCAAATTCTCCCCATCCCTCCCTCCCCACCCATTCCCCTTGGGAAGGCAGGCAATTCAATTTAGGCCCTATCTGTGTAGTTTTGCAAATGACCTCCCTGATAGTCGTGTTGTGTAAGACTAACTGAATTACCCTCCATCCTACCCTGCCCCTCATTGTTTCTATTCTGTCTTTTGATCCTGTCCCTCCCCAAGTGTTGACTTCAAATTGCTCCCTCCTCCCTTTGCCCTCCCTTCCATCATCCCCCCCCCTTGCTTATCTCCTTCTCCCCC
Organism: Bettongia penicillata ogilbyi; assembly: GCA_023548195.1. Taxonomy (NCBI): domain Eukaryota; kingdom Metazoa; phylum Chordata; class Mammalia; order Diprotodontia; family Potoroidae; genus Bettongia; species Bettongia penicillata. The sequence goes on from JAJHZJ010000277.1 coordinate 3,025,291, forward strand.
ACTTTCCTATACTGTAAGATAGGTTTTCATACCAAAATGAGTGTGCATTTTATTTCTTCCTTTAGTCACATGTGATGAAGGTAAACTAATTGTTTTTTTTTTTCCTCAGCTCTCCTCTTTTTCCCTCCACTAAAAAGTCTCCTACTTGCCTCTTAAATGACTTATAATTACCCCATTCCATTTCACCCTCTTTCCTCCCAGTACATTTCTCTCTCACCATTTACCTTAATTTCTTTTAAGATATGGTCCCATCCTATTCAATTCACTCTGTGCTCTCTGTCTCTGTGTGTGTGTGCATGTGTGTATGTGTGTGTTCATGCATGCGTATACATGTGTGTGTGTGGTCCCACCAACTACCCAGATACTGAAAAGTTTTAAGAGTTACAAATATTGCCTTTCCATGTATGAATGTAAGCAGTTCACTTCTGGTAAGTCCCTTAAGACTTCTCTTGGCTGTTTACTTTTTCATGCTTCTTCTCATTCTTGTGTTTGGAAGTCAAATTTTCTTTTCAGCTCTGGTCTTTTCATCAAGAATGATTGAAAGTCCTCTGTTTCATTGAAAGACCATATTTTCCCCTGAAGTATTATACTCAGTTTAGCTGGGTAGGTGATTCTTGGTTTGAGTCCTAGTTCCTTTGACTTCTGGAATAACCTATTCCATGCCCTTCGATCCCTTAATGTAGAAGCTGCTAGATCTTGAGTTATCCTGATTGTATTTCCACAGTACTGGAATTGTTTCTTTCTAGCTGCTTGCAAGATTTTCTCCTTGAGCTGGGAGTTCTGGAATTTGGCCACAATGTTCCTAGGAGTTTCTCTTTTTGGATCTCTTTCAGGTGGTGATCGATGGATTCTTTCAATACTTATTTTGCCCTCTGGTTCTAGAATGTCAGGGCAGTTTTCCTTGATAATTTCATGGAAGATGATGTCTAGGCTCTTTTTTTGATCATGACTTTCAGGTAGTCCCATAATTTTTAAATTGTCTCTCCTGGATCTATTTTCCAGGTCAGTTGTTTTTCCCATGAGATATTTCACATTCTCTTCCATTTTTTCATTCTTTTGGTTTTGTTTGGTGATTTCTTGGTTTCTCGTAAAGTCATTAGACTCCATCTGTTCCATTCTAATTTTGAGAGAACTATTTTCTTCAGTGAGCTTTTGAACCTCTTTTTCCCTTTGGCTAATTTTGCTTTTGAAAGCATTCTTCTCCTCATTGGCTTTTTGAACCTCTTTTGCCAATTGAGTGAGCCTATTCTTCAAGGTGTTATTTTCTTCAGCATTTTTTTGGGTCTCCTTAACCAAGGTATTGACCCGTTTTTCATACTTTTCTTGCATCTCTCTCATTTCTCTTCCCAGTTTTTCCTCCACCTGTCTAACTTGCTTTTCAAAATCCTTTTTGAACTCTTCCAAGGCCTGAGCCCACCTGACATCCTCCTGTGGTGTCTGGGGTACTGAGGCCCCGCCTTCCACGTCTTTCCCTGATGGCATGAATATTTCCTCGTCGTCGTCGTCGTCAGATCCGAAAGTCGGGATCATTTGCATTTGTTGGAAAAAACTCTCTATAGTCTTATTTTTCTTTCCTTTTCTAGGCATTTTCCCAGCCAGTTACTTGACCTCTGAGATTCCTGTCCACCCCCGCCTGCATCCGCCCAGCTAGTGCTAGGGGTGAGAGTCAAATGTTCTTTCTGCGCCACCCAGCTGCTAATCAATGTGAGCTTTAGTTCTGGTGCTAGGGTGGGGGCAGGGCTGCCTCCCAGGCTCAGCTCCCTCAGGGGCTTTATGCAGAGACCTTCAGGAACGGAGCGGGTGGGGGGTGGGGGGGGCCACCTTCCAGACTCAGCTTTATGCAGAGGCCTTCAATAATGGAGTGGGGTGGGGCAGGGCCATCTCCCAGACTCAGCTCCCTCAGGTTGTTTATGCAGAGACTTTCAGTAATGAAGATCCTGCCTGCTGCTGGGGGAGTCCTGGGCTGCTGCCGCCATGCCGCTGCTGCCTCTGCCGCCGCCTCCGCCTCTGCCGCCACCGCTTCCTCTCGAGGGGACCCAAGTCACGGAGATACCCCGCTCCCCTCAGCCAGCCAGCCATCTCTCTCACTGACCTGTAGCTTCTGTGGGTAGAGGGACTTTCCCGGCCTCCAGAGTTTCCGTCCCTGAAGCCTGCTCGGATCAGCTTCTCTGGGGCCACGGCCAGGGCAGTGCTGGGGTGGGGTCCGGTTTCCGGGGTGCAATGGACCCTGGGGACGGCTCTCCAGGGCTCTCTGGAACGGAAATCTCTTCCACTCTGTTTCTGCACACCTTTCAGTGATCCAGAATTTATGCGGATCTCTTTTTACATTAATTCTATGGGCTGTGGGTTGGAGCTCATAAACGTGCGTCCTTCTACTCCGCCATCTTGGCTCCGCCCCGCAGTGGCATTGTATATTGAGAAGATAAACTCATTTGAGAAAATCAAGGAACCAGAATGAGGAAGCACAATAGCACAATTGAGTATAGGTCAGAGAAGCAAACTAAAACAAGTGCATTTCAGAACGCACTATAGGCCATTTTGGGGGAAAAAAAGAATAGATGAGTCTGGCAAGAAGATTACAAGAATGGCACAAAGATATAACATGGGGGATTTCAGTTATCCAAATATCTGCTAGAGTTCTCTCTGCCCAAAGTAGAAGAGTCAATAGTTTTTTTATTTTCCTTGATGATCATTTCATCCTTAAAATAAGGTGAAGGAACCAACAAGAGAAATTCTTTTCTGGAACTGATATTAGGATTGGTTGAAGGAACTATAAATGTTGACCCTGGAGAAGAAAGGACAGTGGGGAAGGGGCAATATGACATCAGTTTTCTTGTATTTGAAATACTATCACATGGAAGAGGCATTTTCTGCTTGAAGAAGACATAATGGGGAACTGTGGGTGGACATTACAAAAGGGTAAATTTAGACTTGATGTAAGGATTTCCTAATAATTATAGCTATCCAAAAGTGGATTGAGCTGCCTGAGCAGATAATGGATTCTCTGATTGGAAGTCATCAATTAGAGCCTAGATGAGCTCTTGTCAGGTATGTTGTAGCAGATTTCTTTTCTTTACCCCAAGCGTGAGCTGAACTACAGGGTCACTGAGGCCCCTTCCCTCTTTAAAAATCTGGGATTCTGTGGGAGGGGAAGTAGTGAGGAGAAGAATTGGCATTTGAATTCAGGTGCTCTGATTCAATCCCAGTGATCTTTACAGTGTGCCACATTGCCTCCTGTCTTTGACTCTTTCCTCTATATGTCACTGCATCTTGTTACCAATCAGTTACCACATCCTATAGATCCTGCCCCTGCAGTTTTACTGGTGTATTCTTTCTGTTTCCTCTCAATTACCACCCTGGAACAGACTCTTCTGATAAGAAGGGAAATAACTACTGAAATACCTTCCTTATAGGCCTCCTTGTCTTTAGCATCTCCCTATTCAATCCACATGTCTCCATTGCTTTGGCTAATCTAGCTTATGTATAGAGCTTGTCATCAGTCAGTGAATAAGCCTTCATTATGCTTATTTATTACTAACTACATTTATTTATTATTATGTGCCAGCTAGGTGGCACAGTGGATAAAGTGATGGGCCTGGAGTCAGGAAGACCTGAGTTCAAATCCGACCTCAGAAATTTATTAACTGTGTGACCCTAGGCAAATCACTAGAAACTACTTGCCTCAATTTCCTCATTTAAATTAGAATGAACTGGGAAAGAAAATGGCAAACTATTCCAGTATCTTGCCAAGAAAACCCCAAATAGGGTTAGGAAGAGTTGTACACAACTGAAACAAAACAACAATAACAATTATTATGTGCCAGAAACTATGCTAAATGCTGAGTATCCAAAGAAGAGCAACAGATCATATCTGCTCTCAAGGAGGTCACACAATCTGGTGCATCATGTTCCTTCCTACCACATAAAATTTAAACCTTTCTACCTGACATTCAACACCCTCTTAAATCTAATACCACATTACTTTTTCAAACATTTCCCATCTTAGTTCTTTCCCTATCCTCTCTATTTCAGCCAAAAGGAGTTATCCTGTAATTTCCAAATATACTCAATGCTCTTTTGACTCAGTTCATTTGCTTTTACTTTTGCTCTATGCCTGGAATGTCATTCTTCCCTTTCTTCACCTGTTGTATCCTTACACAGCCTTGATAGCCTGGCTCAGTTAAGTGTAAGAACGGTGTCATATCAAGTCAATAGTGTTTATTAAGCACTTAGTTATGTACTAACTACTGTGCTAAGTACTAAGGATACAAAGACCAACCAAAAAATATGCATTCTTTGCTCCCAAAGAATTTACACCTTAACTTAACATATAAACAACTAGGTAGACACAAAATGGATGCACTATGAGAGAGAAAATCAATTGGGAGAAGGCTCTTGGAGGAGATAGGATTTGAGGTGAGTCTTAAAGGAAATTTAGAGGTAGAAGTGAATGGGTGGAGTGTGTCTGGTGTGGGGGAGCAGCTAATGTAAAGTCATGGAGACATGAGAATGGAAAGAATATCATTCTCGATTAATTAAATGCAAATAGGTCAACACTGTTGGAATATAGAGTGTGTTGAGGAAAATACAAGAAAACTAGGAAGGTAGGAAGGACCCAGTTATAAAGAGCTTTAAATGTCAGAGAGGGGAGTTTATATATGATCCTGAAAGTAATAAGGAGCCACTATAGCACTTTTTGCAGGTAGAAAATTGGTTTTAAAAAATCACCTTGGTAACTGATAGAAGATGGATTGGAGTAGGGAGACACCTGAGGGAAGAGATTGGTTAGAAAGCTATTGTAAAAGTTCAGGTGAAAGGTGATGGCCCAGAACTAGAGTTTTGGTTACATGATGCAAAGCTAGAGCTCAGGAAAGCAAATGGGGCTGCATGAACAGATATAAAAATCATCTCTATAGAGGTGGTAATTGAACCCATGTGAACTGATGAGATCACCAAGTGAGATAGTATAGAAAGAGAAGGGAAGAGGGTTCAGGAAATAGTCTTAGAGAATTCTGACTGTAAGTGATGTGGCATAAATGATAAAACAGCAAAGGAAATGGAGAAGGATTAGTTGCCCAGACAGAAGGAGAAGCAGGAGAGGGTGGAATCATGAAATTGTAGTGAGGAGAGAATATATAGAAGGAGGTGATCAAGAGAGTCAATTGCTGCAAAGAGGTCAGGGTAGATGAGGATGGAGAAGTCATCAGATTTAGGGATTATGAGATCACTGATCATTTTGGAGAGTGCAGCTTCATTTCAATGAAGGAACCAAGAGTCAAACTGCAGAGGGTTTAGAAGACAGTGAGAGGAGAGTAATTGGAACCTAAGATAGGTATGTTTCTCAAGGAATTGCTGTTACTGCTTGTCCTTCATTCTTGAAAAGGACCATGATATCAGTAAAGTGATACCATGACATGCAAGTGAATTGGATTTAAATGAGGTAGGGCTGTGCAGTCACCAGTCTCACTTTTACTTCTAGAGCCATCTGGGTCAGTGGCAAGATACAGATCAGGATGACTAGAGATGACACTGGATTCAGTCAGAGAACTTGGCCTTTTTAATAAAAGCTAAAGTTTTTCTCAGATCTCAGTCTGACTGAGGCAACCGTTCAGTGATTAAGGTTCGGTAAGAAATAAGCCAGAAAATGACCTTTTTTATCTAGATAGAAAAAATCAGTCTGGGAGGGAAAGACCGTTAGAGTTTCTAGCCAAAACAGAAAAAATTACCATTATTTTCATTCATTCTGAGCCATCTGGATCCAAACAATAACCAAGTTGAGCTTGGACTAAGACCTATTGCTGACTAATCAATAAGAGTGATTTGGGTTTTAGGCAAGGTCCTTAGGAAAGAAATCCAGTTAGTAAACCCCAAGATATCTTGCAAGGTTTAGGCAACCAAAATTTGCATTCCTTTGGGTCTGATACTCTATGTAGACTGAAGGAGAGGAAGGAGGCAAGGGAAAGGAAAGGAAAGGAAGGGAAGGGAAAGAGAAAGGGAACGAATAGGAAAAGAGGCAGGAAGGAGGTGCATTGCTCAGCTGGAACTAGCCAGTTGAGTCCCCAGTGGGGCAGCTCAGAATACACACAAGTTATTGTTTGTCCTTCATCCCTGAAGAGGGTCATGACATCAGGAAGGTGATGCTGTGACTTGTAAGTGAATTGGAATTAAGTGAGGGAGGTTGCACATAGCCACCAGCCTCACTTTCTCCTCTCAGAGCCATCTGGGTCCAGTGGCAATATATAGGTCAGGATGACTGAAGATGGGTCCCCTCAAGAAATTTAAATGAGGAGGGAAGGATGGCAAGATCAAGTGAAGATTTTCTTTTAAGGATAAGAAGACATGGGCATATTTAGAGGCAGCAGGGAATCAGTCAGTAAAGAGCAGAGATCAGAGACTAGGGGTGATAGTGAGGACATTTTTCTAGAGATGTGAGGAGTGGATGTGATCAAGAGCACATGTAGAGGGGTTGGTTTTGTCAAGAAGAGCCACCTTTTCATCTGAGACCAAAGTAAAGGAAAAAATAATGGGGGCACATATCTGAATGATGTGACATTCATCACAGAAGCGAGAGTTCTCAGAGAAGGGCCTTCATTTTAATAGTGAAGCATTAGACAAGTTCCTTTTCTGAGAGGGTAGTGGGAGTAACTCACATGAAAGGTTTGAGAAGAGATGAGAAATTTTAGAACAACTGCTGTAAGGAATAGGATTTAAAAGGGAATAGAATATTTGCCTTGCTATATTGAAGGACCATTTAAGATAATATAAATTTGTAGAAGACCCAATCAGCACAGTTTTGTGATTTTCTCCAACTCTGGTCAGCAGCATGTGAATAAAAGAGAAGCAAGCAGATAGTAGGAGAAACATAGGATTGGGATTTGGCAAGACATAGATAGGTCATAGGGCAAGAGATTCAAGAGAAGAGAATAGTGTGGAGTTGCATTGGCTCATTAAGGGATAGAGATTGTGAAAGAGGAGATTATAGCTGGTATAGGGTTATGGCCCTACAAAGAGCTGAGGGGTGGAGGGAATAGAGGTAATTGTGTGTACAAGAACAGGATTAGAGGTTTTAAGACACAGGGAAAGATTGAATGAGAAAAGATTGTGATCAGATTAAAGAATTTTTGAGTTTGTGAATGAGAAAGTAGAACACTTGTTTAAACTTTCTATCACTACCAAGACTGATCCACAGGACTTTTGGTATTTTAGATGTTAAACAAATGTTTATGAAATTCAACTGAATACTGGGTTCTGTGAGCATAAATTTAAGTATGTAAGATAGAGTAATTAGGGTGGAAGAGCAGGAAAATTAGTCTGAGTGAGTGTGTTTCTGAGAGGGAAGAAAAAACTATCATCAGAAAATCTAAAGGAATTAGAGGTTCCCTGGTTAAAGAGAATCACTTGCTATGCAAAAATAGATCTGAGAAACTATCATCAGACCTTTTCTGGGAAAGACTGCCCAATTGTTTTCTATAAAGGTTGAGTCAGTTCACAGATCTATCACCAGTGTTGTAATTTCCTTAAAAAAAACAACAATTTTTATTGCCACCCTTTATTTTTGCATCACCTTCACTTTCAAATATATCCCTCCTCCCTTGCAGCTAAGAATAAAAAGGAAAGAGAAAAAGAGCACTTTAGCAAAGATAACTAGCATGTCAACAGAGTCTGTCAGTATTTGCAAAGCTCTGCACCCACAGTTTTAATGTTCTTTTAAGAAATGCAACCTAAGTGCTGTTAAAAAGACTAAGGACAAAAATGATCTAGTGTTGCTAAGAACTTCCTTGAGGTTTATCAAAGGGTCTTGGGCACTGGGGCCCAGCGTTTTTAATAAAATGTTTAAATAACTATTTCACATAATTAGTTTTCTTTGAAATCCTTTGTATTTTATTTTATGCATTTAGAAACATCATTCATGACAAACAAAACAAAACAAAATGTTAAGAATCCCTGCTCCCAGGTCATTTATGCAACCAGGGACTTGAGAGAATTGATGGGAATTTTCCTGTGAAATCTAAATCTCAGGTAGGCCTTGTGTAATTCCCTCCTCTCAGGAAATGATGCGGATAGAATCTCAGGCTTATGACCTGTGGGCTCTTTTCAGAGATGACTGGGTACAACTGTCAACCTGACTGATCAAAGAGCTAAAATGAGCTCATTATTCTTAGGTATGATTAATCTCAGAGGCTGATAACAATTCTTTTGAGAAACAAAAAACCACGGAAGTGAAACTAGCTCTAGCAGATGGTAACAGTTTAGTAGGGAAAGAATTCCAGTAGCAGATGGCTGCAATAGCTCAGCAAAGAAGCAGACTAGAAGTAGATGCCAGTAGCAATTTTGTAGGAAAATAGACAGTGGAAACTTTGAGGACAGTGAGGAATGACAGCTAGGGAGAACATAGCATTAAACACAGTACACAAAAGTTAGGTACAGTCAGTTGATGAGAGATGGAGACACAGAAAGTGGAACTCTGAAAGGTATTCTAGCTGTATATACTAAGAATGTGAGTTGTCCAGTGGAATCTGTGGGAGATTATTCCCCTTTGTGTATGAGGGGGTTTTTCTTTGTTATTTGCTTGCTATTCTGTTCTAAATAAAAGTTTTATTATTTGAATCATGGTTCTTTGTTCTATTAGTAAATAATGTATTAGATAACAGTAGAATTATATTTGCATAACTATGCATACCCCAATCTATACAGAAACTAATAATGTAGCAATCCATACTAAAGATGTACATGAGGTTGTATTCTATATTATCTGTACTTGAGTTTTATCCTTGTACTACATTGTAAGCTCTAAAAGGGCAGAGACCAGATCTTATCTAAATATTATACCTCTCAGAAGCTAAGAACTTAAAACATTAGGTGATGTCTTGTTAGGGCAATAATATTTACATAGCACTTTCTTATAAGATTTATAGGGCAAAGATTCTTTTATAAATGAAGAAAATGAAGCTTAAAAAAAGGAGGTGACTATACCAGGGTCATGTAGGTAACAAGTGGCAAAGGCAGTATCCTAATCTGAATCTGAAACTTTTTTTTACCACACCAATCTCTCTCTCTTGAGAAAATGTGTTGAATTGACTAGAATCTCTTCCCGCTTAATCCTACTAGGCAGTATTGAAGAATTTAGCTCTTGTTTATATACTGCTCACTTTTTCATATTATTACTGGGTAGGAATCCAATTTGGCTCAGGTCGGCAGGATGGAACTTGACTAATTGCCATATGCTAGGAGTTACTTATATGGTGGATTTGAGAAGAGACTGGGAGACTTGGTAAATTGCTAAAATCCATTCTGTAAAAATCCTTGAGAAAGTATTCATAGGAGAAGGAATGCTTACATGTAAGGGATTAACATTTCAGATGGGGAAAGGGAGAATCTCAATCTGCTTTGCTACACATAATGTAGGGACAGAACTTTGACCTTGAGAAAAGAAGATTGTGCTTTAGGAATTGAGTAAAGGGGAATTAGAGAGTTTATTTGGTAAACAATCCGGACTTCACAGTTGGAGTAAGAGGAGAAAAAAATCTGCTGCATGCTGGCTGGTTTGGCACGTCCAGCAAAGAGGTATCTGCAGAAAATTAAAAAAAAAAAGAGCAGTTGAGGGTGAAGAAAGAGGAAATGGGATAAGGAAATCCCTGGGGTACAGTGAACATTAGGAGTAGAGCAGTGGAAGGAGGCCTGGATTTTAATTCAAGCTTTGCCACTTATTAGCCAACTATTAACTTACTACTTTATCGTTTGTCATTAATTAATTTGGGCAAGTTGGTTGACTTTTTTGGATCTTAATTTCCTCTCCTATAAAATAGGAAAATGGGACTATCTGTTTCCTAATGCCACTTGCAATTCTAAGTCTATGATACTATGACAGAGCGAGAAAATAAGATGTTAAAGCAAGATAGGGAAGGCTAACTTCGAAAACGCAACAAGAAGAGCAAGTGTTAACTCAGGAGTTAAGTACCAGGCTCAACACCAACTGTTATAAAATGACTGTCAGGCATTGCAGCAAGAATGTAGTGATCATTGTAATAACAATAAGCATTTACATAGCATTTTGGGGTTTGTAAAGCACTTTACACACACATGATCACATTGGATTCTGACAACACCCTTTTCATTTAGGTGCTATTGTTATACTCATTTCGAAGATGAGGAAACTGCTGCTGAGAGAGGTTAAGTAACTTGTGTAAAATAAGAGTAAGTGTTTGAGGTAGGATTTGAACTCAGACCTCCCTGACTCCCAGGTCTATCCATTGCTCTACCTAGATATGATATCACAGGGTCATAAATTTTGAACTGGAAGGGACCTTAAACACCATCTCATCCCACCCCCTTATTTTATAATTGAATACCAAGAGAGGGTGAGTGATTTGCCCACAGTCACACAGGTAGAAATAAAGGAAGGATACAAAAGCCAGGACTTTCCCCTCATGGTTCCATGCTGCTTCTCACATTGGAGGCATCTCACATATTTATGATGAGCTATTAAGTAGCATTGGCAGAACAGATTGCATCATATTGGAGATTTAGAGTCTAGACTAGGCAGAGTCTAAAGATTAGGCACAGAGGAAAGTTAAGCATCAAAGACCTTATAAGAAAAATACCTTCCTTGGATTCCTGAAGCCACAGGTTGTTGAATCTTTGTCTGTGTGAGTTCCTAGGGAGCATCCTCTCATGATCCTGAAAGAGAGATGAGAACAAAGAGATGAGAAGTCTGTCCTGGGGAACTGAGGTTATAGGTCCAAGGGACCATAGATCAGGGAGGGAACTGAAGAGGTAGCTCAGGTATTTCAGATGGAAAACAGAGTTGGACAGACAGCTAAGAAAGTCTTGGGATCCTGCTGTGGTTGGAGAAATGTAGAAAAAAGATAAAGATTGGGACTGCCAGAGGTCATGATTTTGTTTGGAGAGCTGCCAGATGTGGAGTTACCTATCCAGATGATAGACAGATGGGTTTGTTTCATGGGTCTAAACTCATAAGAGGTTTGGGATCAATGTAATAGGATTATAGCATCATAGGATGAATAGACAGGATTAAAATGCTAATCATACAGAATCTAAAAGAGAGACTACAGGATGAATCCCAGGGATAATAATTGTTCTTGGCAATGATGTGCATCTATGAGTTCCAAAGATTTTGACAGTCAAGACGGTTTTAGGTCCCACTCCCCAGAAAAGAAGATATTTTCCAAAGTAGTGAGCTTCCTAGAGGGAAAAGGGTCCTTTCTAATGATAACAAATTTGAATTCAGACATGCTAAGAAGCTGGAATAGATTTGGAAAAATTAGTTACAGTTTAATCTTCCTCAAGCAAATGATTACTTTGAAAGCTGGATTCACAATTTGGTGTGTGTGTGTGTGTGTGTGTGTGTGTGTATTTATGTATGGAGATGTGAGTGGATCATAAAGCTCAGAAGGAGAGCTAACATGATGGATGATGAAGTTGAGATTCCAAAGGATCTTGACAACTAGTAATACTATTATTAAATTCTAATAGAAACAGACTGCATATTGATTTAGAAAAGAACAAATTAACATCATCTATGGCAATTTGTATCATATATTATATATATGTCATGGAATATGTCTAATCTATGTATTTTTATTTATTTTGATGAATGTTTCCCAATTACATTTTTATGTGGTTTGGGCAGCACACCAGAAATTTGAGTTTTACAACTCTGACTTAGAACATTGGTTTGCTGTAAGAAAAAATCAAGTAAGGACATAGGGTCTTCCACTTGGCTTCAAAAAATCAACTCCACAAAAAACCCTGTCTCCACAAATATATGATGGTGAGGCATAGGTAGTTTGTTTGAAAAAAACTTTTGAAGAGATGAAGAGAATGAAAGTTTACCATGAGTCAGCATTGTGACCTGGCATCCGTAAGAGCTATTGTGGTCTTGGCCTCATTAAATGTGGCATTGTTTCCAAAATAAAAAAGGGAAATTTCCTCTGAACTCCATCCTGGTCATACCACACTTGGAGTATCTGTGTTCTGGACAACACAATTTTTAGGAGGTCATAAATAAAGAATATAAACAAGTTGGTTGAAGATGTTTAGTTTTTCTAGAAAAGAAGACTCTGGTGAGCCATGAATGCCTTCAAGTTTTTGAAGGTCTACAGTTGAAAGAGTTATTTTACATATTCTATTTGGACTCAAAAGGGTAGAACCAGGAACAATGAGCTGAAATGATGAAGAGGCAAATTGAAGATTGGGACTGCTAGAGGTCATGATTGTGCTTGGCGAGTTGCCTGATATGGCGTTACCTATCCACATGACACATAGGTCTGTTTCATGGATAAAAATTCACAAGAGGTTTGGGATCAGTATGATGGGATGAGTAGGTAGGATTAAAATGCTGATCACACAGAATCTAAAAGTGGGACTACAGGATGAGCCCCAGGGACAATAATTTTCTTTGGCAATGATGATTTATGAATTCCAAGGACATTGGCAGCCAAGAGAGTTCTAGGTTCCACTCCCCAGAGAAGAAGGTATTTTCCAAAGTAGTGAGGTTCCTAGAGGGAAAAGGGTCCTTTCTAATGATAGCAAATTTGAATTTGAGGTAGAAGATGTTGGAGGAGACAAATTTAAGCTTGCCTTTCAAACAATTATAGCTATCCATAAGTGAAATAGACTTACTGGGGTTAGGGGTTGAAATTGTTTCTCACTGGAAGTCTAGCAGTGGCTGAAGGACCACTTGTCAGGTAAGTTTTAATGGAGAATATTTTTTGGAGGCATGAGTTGAACTAGATGGCCTGGAGCAAATGGGAGGTCATACACACACTCACACACACATACACATATGTATCAGTTGCTGCTGTCGCATCTTTTAAGTCATGTCCCCCATTTGACCCCATTTGGGGTTTTCTTGGCAAAGATACTGGAGTGGTTTGTTATGTCCTTCTCCACCTCATTTTACAGATGAGGAAATGGAAGCAAACAGGGTTAAGTGACTTGACCAAGGTTACACAGCTAGTAAGTGTATGAGGTTGGATTTGAATTCACAAAAGCTAATGATCAATCTTGTTCTCATATGTCCAGAAGCAACTTAGTCTGGCTTTCCTATTAGAATTTTTTAGCAACTGAGCTTTCTGCCAGTAGGAGGAAATGTCTAAAAGGTAGGATACGTGGGGTGCTGAAAAAATGTATATCTATATCTATAACTAGAAGTATTTTCAAATAAGATAACAGCACCATAGATTTAGATTTGGAAAGAACATAAAAGGGCATCTAGTCCAACCTTCTCATTTTGCAGATGAGGAAACTGAGGCCCAGAGAGATTAAGTGACTTGCCCAAGGGTACTCAGATAAATGATCCAAGCATAACAGTTTTAAGAAAGACAAATGTAAATGATCAACAACCATGTAGAAAATGCTCCAGATCACTAAAAAAGATGGAAACAATAAAAAATGTTGGAGGACCTATAGGAAGACAAGCTCCTTAGGAGCAGGAATTCTTTTTGCCTCTTTTTGTATCCTCAATGCCTGGCACATAAGCAGGAGCTGAATACGTTTGTTGGTTTTTTGTTGCTGTTGAGTTATTTCAGTTGTGTTCAGCGCTTTTTGACCCCATTGAGGGTTTTCTTGGGCAGAGATACTGGAGCAGTCTGTTATTTTCTTCTCCAGTTCATTTTACAGATGGGGAAACTGAGGCACACAGGGTTCAGTGACTTGCCCAGGGTCACACAGCTGGTATCTGAGGCTGGATTTGATCTTAGGAAGATTAGTCTTCCTGAATTTAGGTCCAGCACTCTATCTCCTGCACCATCTAGCTCCTTCTTTATTGTTTTACTGATTGCTTGATTGATTAGGCTCACTAAGGCAGCATGGAGTTGTCAATCAGTCCAACCATTCTACCAAAAAAAAAGAAAAAAAAGGAACTGTGTGAGAAAAATCACTAACCTGCTTATACCCTTTATTCAATGATTCTGCTACTGAACCTATATCCCAAAGAGGCAAAATGATCTCATATAGAAGAAAGTATCCAAAATGACTAAAAAGTCACTAAAAAAGAGAAAAATTGCAAAACAGTGAGGTACCCATTTATTGAGGGAATGGACAAATTATGGTATACGAGTGTAATGGAAGTGTAACGTGGTTTAAAAGATGAGACATATGGAGAATTCAGAGAAATATGGAAATACGTGGGAATTGATGCAACATGCAGAAAGCCAAATCAAAGGAGTCATGTAAACAATGACTATAATAGTCTATGTGAAACCAGTACTCAAAGGCCTCTGAGCTAAGATGACCTGTGATAAACAGTCTTGGTTCCAGAGAATAGATGATGAAACACTCATTTATCTTCTCAGTAGAAAGGAGGGAAATTCTAGGTGTTCTAGGTATGGGGTGGTGGTGGTGGCATATGTTGTTAAGATTTCATTGCTTTGTGAATTAGTTTCATTTAATTGTTTTCTTCATTCAAAGGAGAGTTCAGGGGAAAGTATATTGGGAAATACTTGTGATCTTTAAAGAAAGGCACAAAAAATAAAGTTATTAGACCTGGAATTAGGAGACCTGCCTGAATTTGAATCTTATTTGCTGTGTGACTTTAAGAAATCTCTCTGAGTCTCAGTTTCCTCATCAGTAAAATGGAGATACCCAGGAATAACATGAGGAAAATGATTTGTAAATGTTAAAACACTGTAGAATGGGGAGCAATTATAGTACTTTTAAGTGTGTTATTTTTACAGCATATTTCTATAACTATGATGCTAAAGAACTGTGATTATTATTATACATGTTACATTTTAACAATCATTATTTAAGGCATGTAGTACAAGTGTTATTCCCTTCTTACAGACAAAGAAACAGTATCAGAGAGGTGACGTGACTTGTCTAATGTTGCACAGCTAAGATGTGGCAGAACTGAGACTCTGTATTAGGTGTCCTGACTCCAAAGCCAGGAGCTCTTTCTGCTGTCCATGATTCCTGCCATCAAGGAGCTCCGAGCCCAGGGAGCAGAATATGATAGGGACTCACATAATTAGAGTAAAAGGAAGGATATCAAATGGATGGAAGCTAGAGAGACGGAATGAATGTCAAAGCTGCCATGGACTTAGAACATAGACTTTAGGGTAAAGTTTTAGGACACAGAGTTGAAAGGTATCTTAGAATACAGAACATCCAGATCTTTTTCATGGAGGAATTGATTTTTTGTCTTCCCCTCCCAAAAACCTTCAGAGAAATGTGGAAAATTAATTTCTAATCCTATTTCATGCACCTGATAAGAGGCCACTTTGTATTGGCCTCTGCTGCTCTTGAGACTTTTGTTTTGGAAAAAGGTGGAGAGCCCAGCCTTAAAAGGAGAAGCAAGGGCTGGAAAAACTATTTGAGTGTCCAGCTGATAAAACTTGACAAACATTGTTGCAATTGTTCTGAAAAGTAAGGACAGATTGCCCTTGAGTTAGTTGGTTCCTATTCCTTTCCCTCTCTCTGTCCTTGTCTATGCCAGCTTCATAAAAAAAGGGGCCAGGGATTCTTATGCTGAGTTTGGATTCTGGAAGGAGTCAGAAGTCCTTGTGCCAACAGACACTGGCAGGCATCTAGAATAGAAAGGATAAACATTTGGTGGGCTCAGCCTGCCTGGCCCTTAAAAACAGGGTCCTAGCCCAGCTGACAGAAGAGCTAAGTATGTATCCCAGTCCTTCACCAAAGAGCTATGTGACCTTGGGCAAGTCAGAAATAAACCCTTAGAACTGTGGGGGAGAGGGGGTTTCATAACACGGAGCATGACATGGCAAAGGTGGGAGGGACCTCAGAACACCAGTACTGGAGTGAACCTCAGAACACAAAATGTAAAATGTCAGAGCTCAAAAAGGACCTTGGAACAAAAAGGATCTGAGGAACTAACAGAGCTGAAAGAGACCTTAGAACATAGAATATTAGTTAGAAAGAATTTTAGAAAGTAGATCATAGAGCTTGGAGGGAACTCAAAACATAGAGCACAGAACAACAGGTTTAGAATTGGCCTCAAAATATAGAATGTCAGAACCAGAAAGGACCTTAGAACATTGGAGATCAACTAACAGGACTGGGAGGGACCTTAGAACATAGAATATTAGATCTGGGAGAGACCTTAGACCATAGAATGCTGTATCTGGGAGGCATCTTAGAACATAAAACATAAAACGTTAGAACTGGGGCTGGGGACTTTAGAACATGTGTTATAGGATGTTAGACTTGGAAGGAACCTTAGAACATAGAGCATTGAATGCTGAAACTGGGAAGGGGCTTGAGGACATAGAAAGTCAGTGGAGAGACCTCGGAACATAAACTATAGAGTCTCAGATCTACACAAAGGCCCTTAGAACACTGAAGATAGACTATCAGAGGTAAAAGGAACCTTGGAACATGAATCTCAGAATGTCAGAGCTTCTTGATGACAGGGATGATTCAGCTTTTGCCTTTGTATCCTTAGCACCCTATAAGTGGTAGATTGTAGTGAGCATTGGCTGATCTCTACTCTGACCCTCATGAAGACTCATTTGCTGTATGCTGATCTAAAATGAGGAAGTAACTCATAGGCTATGGGCATAGTAGGAACTTAACTAGGTGAAAACAAGATAAAATGAAAGACAAGATAAAAATGAGTAAATAAAATAGAGGAAGGGGTAGGTAAGAGGTCAGAAAAACAAGGTCATAAAGTAGGGGAAGGTCAGACACACCACTAGACAGATACGTATTGTTTTGAAAATTATCTCACTGAATGACAAGCCGACAAAATCTCCAGCTTTGGGGTACAAAAATAATGGATGAGCATTGCTTCTCCTCTGATATAGGGAGACCCTTCATTTTAGGACTGAATACTGTGGTCTGGATCTGGGATGAAGCTGGATCAATATAAGGGACAGAGAGAGCCAGAGAAGGGGTCTTTTATTCTGTCTTTGACGACTATATCTTTATAAACTAAATTTTTGGCCAATCATTTACACCATCCTGATATCTGTGCATAGAATGGATTTTAGCAGGCTGACTTGCAGTGATAATTTTTAATAATAATAGCTAGCATTTATAGCACTTTAAGATTTGCAAAGTACTTTACACAGGTTATCTCATTTGATCTTTGTAACAACCCTGTGAGGTAGAGGTGCCATTATTATCTTTTTCTTTTCTTTTCTTTTCTTTTTTTTTTGCAGCTAAGGAGATGGAGGCTAAGAGAAGTTCAGATGCTTTTTCCAGGGTCATACAACTAGTAAGTAGGTGGGATTTGAACTCAGTTGTTCCTGACTAGAACTTCAGAGTTCTATCCACTATATTACTTAAACTAAGCCATAGGTACTTCAGAAAAGTTTGTTGAATTGATTTGAAAGGACTCTTAGAATCCTAGAACATAGAATTTTAGAATCTCAGAAAAATGAACCACCAAACTGGGAAGTGAAATCCAGCTAGCTGGATGGTAGCATACTGCCATTTTCATTACAATTTCTTCAACCTTATGTCACAGTCTTTTGAAAGATTTTTCTTTCTCTTTTAGTCCTTTTCTCCTGAGGCAAATGGAGAAAGTGCTAAGTTAGTTACTAAGTTTATGGAAAAGAATCTTACTTGTTTGCCTTTGAATTAAAAAACATGCCATAAGTGAGAGTTTCACGATATTCCATTTGAATCTTTTATAAACCACAACATATCCAAAGACTTCTAGAGCTGGAAGAAACCTGAGAAATCACTTAGTTCAACTTGAAGATCAAGAAATTAACAGACTAGTCCAAAGTCACATAACTTGATAGAGATCATGATGAGAAAGTTCCCAGTAAGGGTCTGTCATGTGAATAAATAAATGAAAATAAAACATAAACTGTCAGAATTAGAAGAGACTTTAAAATATAGCACATAGAATACTAGTGTCAAAAGGGACTTAGAATATAGAAGGTCAAGCCTGGCAGTGATCTTAGACCCTAGAACCTGAAATGTCAGACTGGAAGGAATGTTAGAGGACTTCTAATCCTATTACTTCACTTTGAAATGAAGGCTTAGAAAGACGAATTGTTAAATGAATGAATGAAACAAGGGGAATCACCTCTCTTTACTGGAACCAGTTTATGTTACTCTCTGATGACATAGTTTTGTTAAGTGCAAACTGAAACAGGAAATTAGCAAAACTTCTGCAGGGAATAAAAGCTATTTCACTGCACAGAGATTACATATATATGAGAGTAGATTGTACAAACAGTCAAGAAAACAAGTTCAGCGAAGGTAGCCAAAATAATCTGATGAATCTTATCACAGTTTGGGTCCAGAAGCATAAACCAAAAGTCATAGAAAAGTTGAAGAAGAAAAAAAAATCTGTTATCATTGTCTTTGAGACCCTGGGCAAGCAATTTTTCCTTCTTTGGACCTCATTTTCCCTATCTGTAAAATGAGAGAGTTGGTCTCTTAAGTTCTCTTTAGGTTCTATCATTCTATTTTCTATGTTATGAGGTCTGTTCCAGGTCTAACCTACCTTTTCAACCTTATTGTACATTACCAACATTCGCATGCTATTGTCAATTCAGACTGTCCTTACTGTTCTTCATATGTACTCCATTCTCACTTCTGTCCCTTAGAATTGTAGTTTCCTTCAAGGTTGAACTGGAGCATCATTTTCCCTATAGGACCTTTCCTGATCTCCCCCAGTCTCCCCCTTCAGTTATCTCCATTGCTGAGCACACAGCGGACACTCAGTTGATTGTTTACTGACTGATAAAATTAGACATTCTTTTTAATAATTGATTTTTCATTAATAAGCATTTATTCCCTCTTCTTCTTCATCTCTTTCCTGGGGAAAAAAAAGAGGGAGAAAAATCCAAGCCCTTCCAACAAATAGTCATTGCAAAGCAAGACAAATTCCCACATTAATCCTGTTCAGAAATGTTGTTCTGCACATTTTAAGGATCCTTTCAGAGTTGAGACTTGAGATTTGAGGAGTGTAAAGAGACATGACCAATCTGGTAACTGGTTAGCTTCATCTGCCAGAAAAGGGCAGAAACTCAGAGACAGGAATTTGATTTATCTGTGGCCACAGAATGAGTCAGTGGTAGAGCCAGAATAAGAGCTCCATTCCCTTTTCTTCTGATAAGGACTCTATCTAGTACCATCTTTATCTGATTTGGTTAATTTTTTAGCCTTGGGAGTAAATGAGTCCGGGTCTTCTCTATATTCCTATGGTGGTTGGTGCTTGACCTTCTCATTAATGCACTGGAGGTCACTAGGTTTTTTTTTTTTTTTCCTGCTGAGTGAACAGCTAATGGCTTTTTATATTTACAAATCTGGGAACTTAAACTTTACCCTGGGAAATGGCCATCCTGCTTGTCTTGGAAAAGAATAGATAGTTAAGTGGAGGAAATCATGCTGGGAGGGTGAGAGGGGAGAAATAATTATCTCAATGAGGAGTCTCAGATTAGAAGCTTCTTAATATACATACCACACAGAGTTTAACTGCATATGAAAGCAGTTTGGTGGTGCAGTAGATAAAGTGCTGGGGATAAAGTTAGGAAAAAATGAGTTCAAACTCTGTCTTAAGAATTAGCTGTGTGATCCCAGGCAAGTTACTTAGCCTTTGTTTTGCTCAATCTTCTCCTCTGTAAAATGGGAATAATAATATCATCTACCTCCTATGGTTGTTATGAAGATAAAAGGAGATAAAAATTGTAAAGCATTTTGCAAACACTAGAGTGCTGTATAAAATGCTATATCTTACCACCACCAGGCATGTTAACCATCTGTTCTCTGATTTTATCCTCACACTTCTCAATGAGGGAGGAAGAACAGAGTAAGAATTAGGTGACTTAGGTTCTTGTCTTGGCTCTTCTACTTGCTACCTTTGTGACTCTAGGCAATTCACTTTTCTCTTCTGGTCCTGGGCTAGATAATGCTGTAGGTACTTCCAGGGACAGATTGGTCAACAAACATTTATTAAGGACATTTGTCTACCCCTCCCCTTCCATTTTTGTCTTTATATCTCTGGTGCTTAGGCAAATATAAAAATGAAGCTGTCCCAGATCTCAAAGGAGCTTACATTCTATTGTGGAGAAACAACTGATACACATATATGTATATAAAATATAGGAATAGGGATAGGAGAATCTTTGGATTACAAGATTTAGAATGGGAAGAGATCATCTAGTTTCATTCCTCCTTTTTTTTAAGCAGATGAGGTGATTGAAGTAAAAAAGAGGAAACCAATCAGTCCATGGATGCACAGGAATTAAGTAGTAGAGTTGAGATTGGAACCATGGTTCTCTTGACTCTGCATCCAGTGCAGACCCTATGCTTCCTTTGTATTGTTGCTATCAGCATAAAACTGAATTTCATCTGCCTTCTTACTTAGCCAGGAATCTTGCATCTCTCTAAGCTTTGCTTGTACTTTGCTTTCGATGGAATTAAATGCTGCCTTCTTAGAGATGGACAAACTATCTTGCTGGTAAATCCTGTGGAGTTCTTGTTTTTCGCTTAGCAGCTTCTGAATTTCCCCATGATTTTCATCAAACCAGTTTTGGCGTTTGCAAGTGTTTTGACCCAAATGAGCAAATGCAGTGCTGTACACCAAATCCCTGAAAGCTGCCCACTCCTTTTCTGCTCTACTGTTGCCAACTGTGTCTTGGCTCAACTTTCCCTCCAATTTAGCAACAAACTGTTCATGCTCAGGGAAGAGCTCTAATTTATTGACATGAATTCTTCTGGTAATCATTTTGCCTTGGGGGCAACTTGGAAAGGATAAGTCTATGATCAGCCCTTTTTCAGGGCTGCTTTCCACCTTTGATGTCCACCCGTTCCACTCAACTCTTATCTGTGGCTCCAAGAAGCTGCAGCATGTGCGGTGACCACACCCCAGTAAAGTGTGTGGGCAGATGGGCCAAACCAGGTTGAGGGTAACCAAGAGGTCTCAAACCCATTGGTGAGTTAGGGGACCATCTACCCCAAGCATGTGAAGACTTCCCCTGGCGGAATGGGCAAATGAGAACAATTTGTTCCAATGGCCATGAAGGCAGTTGAAGCAGACAATGTGGAGCATTTAGAGCTTGGTTAGATACCAAAGACGCCAGGATCATCCACTGTATGCTGAGTCATTGCCAGTCATCTTGATTGTGTCCTGCCACTGGACTATGATGACTGTGGAGGAGAGAGTGAGGCTGATGCCTTCATACAACTCTGCCTCACTTAAATCCAATTTACACGTGAATCAAGGCATCATCCATACCATTTTAGTATTATACCTCAAAGTCCTGTGGTGACAGGTAAGTGATTAAACAGCAAATTTAGATACACTGGGAGCAGTCAGGCCATGGCATCGTTTGTCACTGGAAGCAGCAGCGGGATTCAGCAGCCTCTGGATGTCTGAACAGCCTTTTAAGGACCTTACTATTCATCTCCTGGTGTGAAGAAGGGAGCTAGAAAAAAAGTGCTCTCAAAATTGTCTGCTTACCTAACACTGGTCTGATTACTGTGGCAGGTGGGGAATTCTACTCTGTGGTAGAAACATAAAAAAAGTACAAAATGTACAAAAACATCTGCAGATAATTCCTTTTACCACTGGCACATGGAACATATGCACACTTATAGACACAAAATCCAGTAGACCTGAAAGATGAACTGCTCTTGTTGCAAGAGAACTCAACAGGTATCTCATCCAAATAGCAATCCTGAGAGAAACAAGGCTGGCAAATACTGAAGTTGAAGCTGGGTACACATTTTTCTGGAGTGGCCTTAGTGAAGGGGAGGGCCATGAAGCTGGTGTGGGTTCTGCAATCAAAACTAATCTAATCAGCAAGCTGATATGCCTTCCAAAAGTAGTGAATGACAGGCTCATGACAATGTGATTGCTATTCACAAGAAGATGCCATCATCAGTGCCTATGCTCCCACCATGATGAGCCCTGATGAGGTCAAAGAAAAATTTTATGAAGACCTAGAGACCCTTATCATCAATGTGCCAAAAGAGGAAAAGCTTATAATTCTAGATTTATATTATATAAATTTATATTTTATTATATATAATATTATTTTATTATATAAATATATAATATGTTATGTAAACATATATATTATATAAATAAATGTATAAAATTATAAGTATATAAGTTTAATACTAGAGTAGGTTCAATCTATCAGACTTAGTGGAGAGTCCTAGGGAGGAATGGAGTTGAAATAGCAACAGCAATGATCACTTGCTACTGAAGACTTGTGCATTTCATGACTTTCTCATCACCAACACTGTTTTCTGTTTACCTAAACTCAGTAAAATTTCGTGGATGCACCCTCACAGCAAACACTAGTGTCTAATAGACTGTGATTGTAAGGAGAAGAGACAGACAAGATGTGAGAATGACTAAGGCAATGCATGGTGCAGAGTGCCTATGGAATTAAGAAGTGGTAAAGTCTGGACTGGGGAGGAGAGCTGCAGTGAAATGACAGTTAAAAGGATTATTGAGAATCTAAATAGGCTAGTATAGGCCAGACGTCTCAAGTGAAATCCATGTGTGGGAAAGTTCAGGGGCTGAGTTACTTTAAAAGATGTGATCTTTATCTTTTAGGGGCCCAGTTCCTATCACCTCATCAGATCTGTGTTCTGTTTGGTACCTGAAGGAAAAACTAGGCATAATGGATATAAAGAAAGGGAAGTGGATTTTGGTTCAATATAAGGAAGAACTTCCTAACAATGAGAGCTATCCAAAATCTAGAAAGGGCTGTCTCTAAAAGGAGTGAGCTCCCATCACTGGAGGTCTTCAGGCAGACATGAATGACCACTGACTAGGTGTGTCAGACACATCTGCTGTTTAACTACAGATCTCTCCAGAAACTTGCCTCTGAGGTCCCTTCTACTTCTAGTTTCTGTGATTCTGTGATTCTTGGTGGCCGTTCCTACCACCCACCTCCCTGTTTTCAACTGCCTGTGTCCACACACTTTAGATTAGAGGTACCTGCAAAACTCTAGAGTGGGACTGAAATGAGATGTAAATGTAATTGAGAAATCTTTAACAAGGTAAATAAAAATGCAATCCAATACAGACAATGTTAATGTATGGCTTTCTAAGTCAACATGATGAGATCAGAGAACCATAATGTTGAGGTTTGGGGTGCTCAGAAATCCAAAATACCAACATGCTGGGTCTTGCCGAATGAATTCAAATTAAGCCTTCTTTCTGCCAAAGTAAAGCAAAATTTTTTAGATTCGCCTTATTGATTGACCCTAACCATTTGTGATACTTGTATTAGCAAGAGAGCCAGGCAGAATCTCAATTAGACAGAATCAGAGCTGAACTGAATCTTGAGGGCCTTCATGGAGGTGAGATGGAACTTAAATACAGAAAGACTGTGGGAGAGATCTGCGGGTGGTCTAGTAGTCTGGGAGAAGGGTCTAGTAGTCTGAGAGGAGGGTCTAAGGAGGATCTCCACAAGACTGGGGTAACTAGTGAAGTAATCAAGGATGGGAAATAGCTGCAGGCAATTGGGAAGTATCAGACAATGGAGGGCTTGGGTGGGAAGCAGGTGGGACAATCCTGAGGAAACAGACAATGAATGGATGGCCGCCAGCTAAAGAGTAACAGATTTGAATATAAAAGATCAGATTAAGTGGGAAGATTCAAGGAGAGTTCAAGGAGGTTCCCATAGTCAGTACCCTATAAAATATGCAGTCTGTAAGGATCCATTTCTATGAGAGTGACACAGTGGGACTCCAAAATTTTAATTTCTAGAATTTGTTAAAAATTCAAGCATATTACATCAGAAGAAGATTATTAGATGTATTCTTGAAAGAAAAACACTCAGTCTCATACTGGAAGCTAAGGAACAGATACAGTTTGAATAGATACAATTTCGTGGTCTCTTAAACGTGTGTTATTATAATTATTTTTAAGATGCTCTCTTCCTATCTATCCAAATTGGTGGTCCAGGGGACCACTCATAGCAAATCTGACTACTGTTTGGTGCTTTTATGTGTTCTGTTTCTTATCTGGGCCAGTATACCTCTCCTCAGGTGAGCTGGTAGCCCCCTCCTCCTGGGTGCTCACCCTATTGGTACCAGTCTTAGAATAGACATTTTCACATTGTCCGTTGCCACTCAGAATTCCTGAGCTCAAGAAACCTAGCATGCTCAGCTTCCTCAGTAGCAGTAAAAATTACAGATATGTGCTACTATGTCTGGCAACAATTTCTTGGTCTTAGCTGACCTCCGGACTTCCTTTAGCAAGGGAGCTATATGGCCCTTAAAGAGAATGCTCCCTCCTCAGAATACCCTCACACCCAGCCCTTCTGGATTCAAGCTCATTTCCTTGTCCTACAGCCCCAGAGTTCATCTCAGCCAATTAGGATCTTGATTCAATTTAACAATCTCTTAAAGCTCTTAACATATACAGAAAAGAGGCAGTAGGCAGAATACTAGATTTGGAGCTGGGAAGATCTAGGTCCAAACCCTTTGACACAGTTCTTTGAATCCTAAGTGTGTGACCCTGGACAAGTCATTTAACATCCTCAAGCCCCAGGAAACTCTTTAAGATTACAGTCTGAGGGTCTAGTTGTGATCTGTTGTGGTGGATAAAGTCACCAACCTAGGAGTTACCACCTAGAGGAAATCACTGGTCTTTGATGTATTATTGATTGTGCACTGAGAGACTATTAAGTATTGGAGGAGATAAAAAGTTACATAAGGCAGGATCCCACCTTTAAAAATTCTATAGTCCAGTAGTGACATATATCTACATACCTCCAAAGCAAAATAATACATCATAAATACATAAGAAAATAGGAATTCCTCATTTTTTTGTTTTTTTCAATGACTCAAGTCCATTGTTAAATCTAATTCTTTTAAATGGTGGCAGGTCTCATGTAAGAGACTCTGCTGTATTTGAGGGCTTGATGTAATCCACTGATGTCAAACTCAAATAGAAATGGATCCTTGCAGGACACATATTGACTTAGAAAAACACAAATTAACATTATTTACATTGTATTGTACTTTTATTTATTTTGTTAAACATTTCCCAATTACATTTTAATCTGGTTGGGGCAGCAGTTGATGCCTTGAGTTTGACACCTCTGAAATCTACATAATATTATCTGCCTCTGGAGGATCATACCTCCTAGAGCAGGGCTAATTAATCTATGATTGTCTCCTGGATCCCTTTAACAGTGTGGTGAAGTCTAAGAATTCCTTTTCAGAATAATGTTTTTGGTCTACATTCATAATTAAAGGAAAATTAGAGGCTAGTGAAAATAAAGACATTTTTTTCCCTAACTCAATTCATGGATCCCCAGAAATCTATCCCTAGATCTCAGTCTAAGTTCCGTTGCTCTAGCAACAATTCACTTTTCATTCCAATTTTGTGCTAGAGATCCCTCATGGCAAGCATATATTGAATATCTAGTTTCCTGACTGTGATATTTCAATTGGATGGACAGATGATAGAGCTGTCTCCATCAGTAAGACATTTTGGACAGACACTGAAGAAATACAGTGGTTGAAGCCCAGAGTTGAAAAAGAGGAAGAAAGTTGGCTAGATTGCATTTTTAGAAATTGTTCAAACTTTCAAGAACCCCAAGCATCTCCCTGAAACAGACAAAATCAATATTATTGTTTTGATTCTGTCTAGCTGCATAGATCATGGAATATCATCATCTATAAAGAATCTAAAGTGTGGTAGGTGCAAGTAGGTTGCAGTACATTATAAATGATAAATCGTATACAAGAAGTATGAGGAGGAAAATCAAAGAGATGATCAGAAAAGGAGGTCAATCTGTCATAAAGTATGGAGGGGAACAGAAAACTTGTTTGCTATATCCTTGCAGGAGGGAGAGGGAGCCCTCATTTTTCCTTCCTTCCCATGAATGATTGTGGAAGGCATAGAGAAGAGAAGCATAGTATGAGAAGCTTGAATAGGTTGTGATCTGCATGGTCAGGAGTGCCCACATGGATGAAATCATAGACCTGTTGAAATGTTGACGTGGAAGTGTTCATATTTTAGAGAGCAGACAAACCCAGTTGTATCCATTTTGTTAAACTCATCACTTGACATTACATGATATGGTATTGTCAGACTGGTTTTCTGGGGGGGAGGGAGAACTGCTCATTTATTTTTTTTCTAGCCAGAAAAGCCTCCATTTATTGCTACCCCTCACTTTCACTTTTAAAATACAGTCATAACTAAATGTTCCTTCCAATCATTTCTTTTAAAATGTTACTTTTAATAGCAGAGAGAGGGGTGAGGGGAGAGTGGGAGAGACTGACAAACCTAGAGTAACAGAGAAAGGGTGTTGATTTTTAATTACTTGAGTGTTCATTCTGATGATCATTTTTGCTGATTTCATTTTTAAAAGAATGAAATTCAAGAAAACAGTCATTATTAAGCTATCACAGAGGCTATTTCCAAAGATGACCTGGTTATAGTTTTAAATACTCCAGTGTATTTGTTTTGCCTTTCTTGGAATTTGAACACTGAGTCCTGTTTTCTCCTTCTCAAATACGAACAGTTTCTGTGTCTTGATGTCCTTTCCAATTCAAATACTAGAAAGAATCTATACCTAGAACTTCTTTCCAGATTCAGAGTATGTACTTTGAGGTCCTTTACAACTCTGATATTCTTTATCCTAACTTTTTATATTCTAAGATGTTTTCCAGCTAGGGCATTCTATGTTGTTGCAACATCTCTTCTTGCTCTGAAATTAACATGTTCCAAGTCCCTTCCAATCTTGACATTCTCTCTCCTCTCTTCTAAGGTTTCTTCTAGCACTATGCCTAAGATTTATAAGAGAATAAGGATACATTAAATGTACAATACTTGGTCAGCTAGGTGACACAGTAGATAGAGTGCCAGGCCGAGAGTCAGAAAGACTCCTCTTCCTCAGTTTGTCTGGTCTCAGATGAGGAGACTGAATCTGAGAAAGGTTAACAAGGTTTGGATTCAGGTCTTCCTAACAAGTCCAACAGTCTCTCTACTATACCTCTCAATTGCCCTTTTATTTTATTTATTTTGGGCAGCTAGCTTATTGGGCCTGGAGTCAAGAAGATGCAAGTTCAAATCCAGCCTTGAAATATACTAGCTATATGGCCCTAGATAACTCAGCCTCTGTTTTATTATCTGTAAAATAGGAATAATAATAGCATTTAGCTCCCAGGATTGTTTTGAGGATCAAAAGATAGAATAATTATGAAGTTTTTAGCATAGTAACTGGCACACAGTAAGTGTTATATATAAATGTTAGCCATTGTTATGATTATTAATCTTGGGAATCATTTGGACATGAAGATTTTTCCCAATAACCAGACCAAAAAACAGGACCAATACATACCTGGCCCTGTATACAGTTGTGGTTAATAAATGCTTACTGATTTTAATAAATCAAAGTGCGCATAGTTTTATTCAGCTAAACAGGTCCCAACAGCTCTTGAAGCATTAGGTGAAGAAGTTTGGCGTATGTAATAATAACTTAAATGGAAAGATCTTTCTCATTAATTAATAGGCCCATATGATCTGCTTAAATTACCTGGAAGTCTGGGTCACATGTGGTGTGAGGAGCTTGCTGAAGAGGTAGAACAGGAAGGGTAGAGCAGAATCAGGAGGAAATGAGTGAGTGAGGTCAAGTCAGAGGGGAAAAGATGAAGGTCAGCTGACACAGGCCAATTGACATATTGTGACAGTTGATGGTAAGAGGGCCCTGGCTGAAGGAGGGGAGGTTTAAGAATGGCTTTGCCCTCTACTGTGATCATGTTTATTAACTTCTTTGTTACCATGATGGATTTTGCTTTCTGGTTCTGGGATTTGGCTTTCTGGTGCTTAAATAAATGTTTTTCTTTTGGCTTTTATATGTAGAGTCTTTTATATTTTGCAATTGAAAACTATGCTGGCATATTCATAGTCACCACCAGTTTATGAATATTGCCTTGGCGATGCATTTGGTGTCACAAACAGGGTCGTGAAGTAAAAAAATATCTATTTGGAGTCAGAAATGATTTAGAGGTAGACAACATCCCAGGAGGAGAGAATTTATCATTTTCCTCACTAGCAAGAGAGTAGTGGGCTAAAAGCAGTGGACCCTGTGAAAATTGGGAAGAAAGGTTACAGGAGGGAAAGCCTGGAGATTTGGAAAGGTGTTTGCAAAGAATACCAATAAGACCAGGGAAGGAGCTGGCAGCAGTACATAGGAGAGGCTGGATTTTCACTAATGGCTTATGTGTAGAAACAGAGATGAGTTGCTTAAGGAAAAAAATGAGATGGAAAAAGAGTACAAGAGCAATCTGGGAGCGGGGGGAATCTCGGGTGGAAGGAAAGGCTGTTCATTTAGCTCAGAAGAAGCTGAAGGCTAACAAAAGAAATGCACATCTGACCTTTGTGCAGACCCAGCTTTGTTGCCACAGCGACAAAGGAAGTGAAATAATTGTAGAGGGAGAAGTTTCTCAGTCAGAGGCATGCCCAATAATGAGGCTAAAACAGGAAAATCAAGGAGGTAACTCAGTGTTTTGGGAAATAATTGAGGATTTTATGCAGTAGGTCACAGAAATTTTGAGTAAATTTACCCAAAGAATGGGGGAATTATTAATATCTTGGATGGTGAGAATCACTGATGATGGAGCTCAAGGAATAGCTAGAGATTCTATCAACTGCCTGAAATTTATAGGTGCTAGAATCCTTTTATACAGTAAGCTTTTAGAGAGTATAATATGCAAGGAGGTAACAATATACAAACCTGTTAGCTTTGCCTGAAGAAGGCTGCAGTAGGCAGTATTCTACTATGTGTTCTAGTGGAGACAGACCCTGGTATTCACTTAGGGACTGTATAAGAAAGTTAAAGGAGGAGGTAATGAAGACTGCCATAATGATCAGAAATGTAGATGCATACTATAATACTCCCTTTGCAGTATAGTGAAGACGACTGCTCCTACTTACAAGCATTTGATTTTGACTCTAATAATTGGGAAGATAGGGCACCCTCTTTCAGAGGTGCTGGGCAATATTTCACAGTTAGGTGACTTAGGAGACTGGGAAAAAGACAATATTACTAGAGAGAGAAGAGTAAATAGCCAGCAAATTCAAAATCAGAATAAATTGACAAGGAGAGAATTGTTTACTGCTCTATTGAGATCACGGGTAGATTTTAGAAGCATAGATGTTATTCCAACTAATGAACTATACAGAATGTATTGAGAAAAGGGACTTGATACAAGACAAAATAGAGAAGTAAGAACTGCCCCTACAGAATCTGCTGAACTCTTGTGTCCAAGTTTGTCACACCTTCTGGGAGAATAGAAAGTTGGCTGAGCCCCAGCTCAGATTAAAGAAATACACAGATGGGATCACAAACCCCATATTAATTTGACCATATATTGGAAAAATGGATCAAATAATGTAACCTGGGCATTAATAGATACTGGGGCGGAGGCCTCCCTTATATATGGAAACCCTGATAACTTTAAACATGGAACTCCTATCACCATCACAGGATTGGGAGAGGTTGAAATATCAGCTGGACAAGTTAATCTAACAATGAAAATTGGACAATTACCTGAGAAAGAATATACCATGGTAATTGTACCCATTCCTGAATACATCATTGGAATAGACATATCAAGAGGCATGACTTTAAATTTACCTGAGGGAAGACAGCAGTTTGCAGTAAGGAAGATAGGAATTCATACAGTTTTAGTGGATAAAATAAAAATGTACCCAATCACTTTACCTGAACCTTCTGAAATGATTACTTTAAAGCAGTATCATGTGCCAGGTGGACAAGATGGGATTACCAATACTATAAAGGAATATGTTGAAGCAGGAGTGTTAGTCCCTACAACCACTCAATGGAATAATCCTGTCTGGCCAGTACGAAAGTCAGATGGGACATGGAGGATGACAGTGAATTATAGATAATTGAATAAAGTCACTCCTCCCTTGTATGCTGCTGTTCCAGAAACCATTACTTTAATAGAAAAGATCCAGAAATATGATGGGACTTGGTACACAGTTATTGATTTAGCCAATGCTTTCTTTACTATCCCAATGGATTCAAAACAATAGGGCCAATTTGCTTTCAGTTGGCAGGGCCAACAATATACTCTTACACACTTGCCACAAGGATATCTGCATAGGATTATCATAGGATTGTGGCTGAACACTTGCATGAATTAGAGCTACCTGGAGTACAGCTTGCCTACTACATAGATGATATTATGATACAGGGAAAAACTATAGAAGAAGTGGAGAAGAGTTTGACACTTTTAATTGAACATATGAAAAGCAAAGGGTGGGAGATTAACCACAAAGATGAATGCAAATATTCAAAGGCCAGTTCAAACGTAAAGTTTTGGGGTGTATAATGGATTCAGGGGCTGCAAGAGATTCTTCCACAAGCCTGACAAAAAGATTCAGGATTTTCCTATCCCCACTAATAAGAAAGAGGCCCCAAAGTTTATAGGATTATTTGGATATTGGCGACATCACATACCGCATCTAGGACAAATTTGGAAACCTTCATATAAAATTACTAGGAAAGAAATAAGAACAATCTCTACTGGAATATGTATGAAAATCCCCCAAAAATCATTTTGGATGGATCTTATCTAAATCAGGATTAGCAGCTTGAGGAATACATGTATTGCCTGGAGTGATATTCTAATTATCAAGGAGAAACTATTGCAACATTGCTAAATTTAGGTGATGGACCCATATAGTTTTGTTAAAATAATAGAATAGTTCAAGTGATTATTATTCCTTGTGAAAATTTACCCTCCTTCTGAATAATTAACAGAGTAACTGAAGGATTGTGTTGTACTGATAGAATAAAATTGGTAGCTAAAGTATGGGTAAAATGAAAGATGATGTTCCAAAGGCTGTGGAAATTATAGCAAATGGGAAAAGATAATACTGTAACTGTTGTTTATTCAGGAGAAGATGATTACCAAATTGTACCCTTAACTCATATATTTTACCATGAATGAGGCTGTGATAGTGGGTTTATGGACGCCAGAACCACAGCTGATCCTATATCTACCCTCCTTCTGGTTATTGTTTTGGTTTTTTTTTTTGTCTTTTCATCTGTTAAACTTGTTTGCTAGATTTGTTTTCTATAGGCTTAGTAACCTCCACCTGCAGATGCTTGATTGCTTAAGCCAGATGTCACCTCCTATCCATGACCGTGATGTGTCACCTCTGGACCTGAAGCTGGCCAAACTCCAGGTGCCTGCTAAAGAACTGACCTCTCAAATGGGACTTCTTGGGGCAGGGATAGCTCTACGTCCAATCTCAGCAGGAAGCAGTTGTGAAAGAAGAGACCTTAGCCCCTTACCCCAAGATTCTGGACCCCATTTGTTGAGGGGGAATGATAGGGTTCTTGTAATACCCAGTTACTCCACCAACCTATGCAATGAATGTGAAAGACCTTAGGACCAAATGTAGTGGTAATTTAAATGGAAAGATTGTTCTCATTAATTAACAGACCCATATTATCTGTTTAAATTGTCTGGAAGCCTGGGTCACATGTGGTAGGAGGAGCTTGCTGAAGAGGCAGAACAGGAAGGGTGCAGCAGACGCCAGGAGGAAGTGAGTGAGTGGGGTCAGGTCAGAGGGGAAAAAACACAGGTCAGCAGACACAGGCCAACTGACACATTATGACAGCTAATGGTGAGAAGGCCCTGGCTGAGGGAGGGGAGGTTTGAGAATGGCTTTGCCCTCTACTGTGATGATGTTTATTAACTTCTTTGTCACCATGATGGATTTTGCTTTCTGGTTCTGGGATTTGGCTTTCTGGTGCTTAAATAAATGTTTTTCTTCTGGTTTCTATATAGATAGTCTTTTATATTTTGCAATTGAAAACTATGCTGGCATATTCATAGTTACCACCGCAGAAAGTGTTGCTATTAATATTTTTGCACATGTAAGTCCTTTTCCCTTTTATATGATCTCCTTGGGATACAGACCTAGTAGATGTATTGTGGAATCAAAAGTTATGTGCAGTTTGATTGGCCTTTGAGTGTAGCTCCAAATTGTTCCCCAGAATGGTTGGATCAGTTCACAACTCCATCAACAATGCATTAGCATTCCAATTTTCCCATATCCTCTTCAAATTTATCGTTTCCCTTTTTTGCCATTTCAGTTAGTCTAATTGGTGTGAGGTGGTATTTCAGAGTTGTTTTTAATTTGCATTTCTCTAATCAAAAGTGATTTAGAGCACTTTAAATGCTTATAGATAGCTTTGATTTCTTTATCTGAAAATTGTGTATTCATATTCTTTGACCATTTATCACTTGAGAAATTACTTGTAGTCTTATAAATTTGATGCACTTCTCTACATGTTTGAGAAATGATGCCTTTATCAGAGATTCTTGCTATAAAGATTGTTTCCCATCTTTTTGCTTTCCTTCTAATCTTGGTTGCATTGGTTTTGTTTGTGCAAAAACTTTTTAATTTAATATAATCAAAATTATCTATTTTACATTTCATAGTGATCTCTCTATTTCTTGTTTGATCATGAACCTATAACTCACTTAACTTCTAGAATTTGGATGCTATATCACTTGGTATATATATGTTTAGTATTGATATTACTTCATTGTCTATTGTACCTTTTAGCAGGATATAGCTTCCTTCTTGATCTCTTTTAATTAGGTCTACTCTTGCTTTTGTTTTGTTTGAGATCAGGATTGCTACTCTTGCTTTTTTTTTTTTTAACTTCAGCTGAAGCATAATAGATTTTGATCTAGCCTCTTACCGTTACTCTGCATCTCCCTGCTTCAAGTGTGTTTCTTATGGACAATATATTGTAGGATTCTGGTTTTTGATCCACTCTGCTATCCATTTCTTTTTTTATGGGAGATTACATTCCATTCACATTCACAGTCATTATTACTAACTTATATTTCCCTCCATCTT
This sequence comes from Bettongia penicillata ogilbyi, assembly GCA_023548195.1. NCBI lineage: Eukaryota > Metazoa > Chordata > Mammalia > Diprotodontia > Potoroidae > Bettongia > Bettongia penicillata. The sequence continues at coordinate 3,058,121 of JAJHZJ010000277.1, forward strand.
TTCCCCTCTCCTATTTGTCCTCTCTCTCCTTTCACCATCTCCCTACCTGACAATATTTTGCTTCTAACACCACACCAAGTCTGCCCTCTCTTCTGTCAGCTTCCCCTCCCCCCACTGCCATGCTTTTACTTAATCTCCTCCCTTCCTACTTTCCCATCTGGTAAGATGGATTCCTATATTCAACTGATTGTGTATATTATTCCCTCTTTGAGCCAATATTGATGAGAGTAAGGTTCAAGCAATGTCCATTGCCCTCCCTTCCATTTTTCCCTCCACTATGATAGGGTTTTTGGGCCTCTTCATGTGAAATAATTTACCCCATTCTACTTCTTCCTTCCTTCTGTATCCAGTGTACTCCTCTTTCACATCCCTTAATATTTTTACGCGTTCCTCTCAAATTCACCTTGTACCCATACCTTTTGTCCATGCATATTCCTTCTAGCTGTTCTATTAGTGGTACAATTTTTAAGAATTATAAGTATCATCTTCCCATGTAGGGATGTAAACAGTACAGCTCCATTGAATCCCTCATGTTTTCTTTTCTCTTTTTCCCTTTTAGGCTTCTTTTGGGTCTTGATATTGGAGATCATAATTCATTTCTGTCCTCCTTATGAAAGCTGGAAATCCTTTTACTATTTCATCTAATGACCAATTTTTTCCTTGGAGTATTATGCTTAATTTTGTTGGATAGGTGATTCTTGGTTTTAGTCTTAACTCCTTTGCCTTTTGGAATATCATGTTCCATGATCTCTGATCCTTTAAGGTTGCAGCTGCTAAGGTCTGTGTAATCTTGATTGTGGCTCCCCAATATTTGGATTGTTTCTTTCTGGCCACTGGCACTATTTTTTCCCTGACCTGATCTATAATTTGGCTATAACTCTTCTGTGGAGAAATTGTCTATAAAGTTATTTTGGATCTCTTTCCTGAGGGAATTGGTGGATTCTTTCAATGCCTACTTTGCACTCTGGTTCCACGATATCAGGGTAGTTTTCCTTGAAAATTTCTTGAAAGGTGCTCTTTAGATCCTCCTTTGGATTATTTGTCAGATAGTTTTCAGATAGTCCAATGATTCTGACATTATCTCTCCTCTATCTATTTTCTTGATCAGCTAGTTTTTTCAATGAGGAAGCTTACATTTTCTTTTTTTTTCATTCTTTTTAATTTATTTGATTAATGATCTCTCAGAGTCATTAGCTTCTACTTGACTAATTATAACTTTTAAGGAGTTATTTTCTTTTTGTACTTTTGTACTCCCATATTTGCTTTTGTACTTCTTTCTCTGTTAGTCCAATTGTACTCTTTCAAGAGTCATTTTCTTCAGTAAATTTTTGTATCTTCTCTTCTATCTGGACAATTCTACTTTAACAATTGTTCTTTTTTTTTTCAAGCTGTTGAGTCTTTCTTAATAATTCTTTTGCATGACATTTCTTTACCCAATTTTTCTTCTACCTCTCTAATATGATTTTTAAGCTCCTTTTTGAGTTCTTCCAATGAGTTCTTTCTGGGATTGAGACTTCTTCCTGTTTTTCTTTGCTCATAGGTGTTTTGCCATTGTTGGACTCTTCTGACTTTGTGTCTTGGTGTTCCCTGTCACCATAATAATTTTCTGTGGACAGATTCTTTTTGTTTTTTTGCTCATCTTTTTTGACCTTTTTCCTTTCTCTTAAATTTGAGCTCTGCTCCTAGGGTGGAAAGGGCATTGTCTCAGGCTTCTTGTGCTAGTGGCTACATGCCCTGGCTGTTTACCTGGTACTACACTGATGTTGCCCTGAGGCCCCTTGGGGGACATCTTGTCTGGTGCTGGTTTGAGGGGGTAGGATAGGGGTTGGCTTAGGCTGCTGGAGGCTGTATGGGTCTGGCAGCTAACCTGGTCCTGAAGTGGGGTCCTAGGGGTGGTTCTGGCCTGTGCTTTTTGGTATGGTATTTCTGCATTTCTTTGTTGGGGTGTTTCTGTGTTTCTTTGGGGTTACATTGAAGCAGTTGGTAATCTGGCCTCTGGAGACTGCATGTTTGGACAGGGCTACACTGAAACATGATGGGTTTGGTACTGGTTTCCTGCCTGTTTTCTTAGGCACCCATAAGTTTGGCACCCCTGTTTGCCCAGGGCTGTGCTACAACATGTGGGCTGACTTCAGGAGGATGCCTGTTTACCCAGGGTTACACTGAAACAAGTGGTGATTCTCAGAACTGCAGTCTTCTGGTTTCCCTGGCTATGCTGAGCTATGTGGGAGGTCCTGGTGTTGGGTTTGCCTTCTCCACTGCACTGGAGCTCAGGATCTACTATTGGTTTGCTCAGGTGGGGCTTCCTGCTGGCTTGCTGCCATGCTTCCTGTCTTGAACTGCACTTCCACTTTACCTGTGTGAGACAGACCTTTCTTGCCAATCCTCCAAGTTTCTTTGGCTAAAAGATTGTTTTATCCTGTCTTTTTTGCTGGTTCTGCTGTTCTAGGATTTGTTTTGGAGATCAATTTTATGGTTGTTTGGAGGTGAAGATAGGAGAATTATGGTGATTTACTGGTTACTCTGCCATCTTGGCTCCCCCTCAGTGTTTAAAGTGTAATTGCCACCCACTTCCTGCTGTTATTTCTGGTCTTTCTTGGTGAGTACCCAAAGACTAGGAGTACCTGCTCCTATTTAATAACTGCAAAAGTTAATTATCACTTCAAGTTCATTTTTCACTACTCTGCACTACAGTGGTAGAGAACCAATAGAAATCAATCCACATTCCATTTTTAGCTAACTCTGTGGTTTGGGAAGGACTGATTAATGATGACTAGAAGAAAGAGAGTGTTTTCAGCAATGAAATTTCTGTTTTGGGGCCTCTTTTGGGGAAATGAGTTTGAAGCAAGAAAAAGGGCAGGGATTAGAGCTAGCAGAGTGATGACTGAGGGCAACCAGACTTTTCTCATTTCCCAGAATGAACCCCTTTGGGATATCAGCATAGTCTAACTGGAATAGGTGCTATTTTTATTCCATTGCCAGATGTGACCCAGGATGTCTATCAGTATATCTCAGCTGAGAAAAATGTTCTTATGGTGAGACTATATTGTTATTAGAAGAGAAAGTGTTATTTAAAATCTTTTATCAAAAATAAAGAATCAGATTCCTAGTTTGATTATACTGGGGAAGATAATTGTCATGACAGGAAGGAAAACAGAGTGTTAGATGTAGAGTAAGGAAGTCCTGCGTTCATAGCTTGCCTTTGATACTAGATTTATGATTATGGGCAAATCACTCAACTCCTCCAAGTCTCATTGTCTTCATTGTCTTAAATATGAATGATAAGACAGTAGATTTAGAGCCAGAAGTGACCTTAGAGATCATGTGGTCAGACTTGAGGCCCATAAAATTCCCAAGTGGTAGAACCAGATTAAAATATAACTGGGAAATGCTTCACAAGATAAATAAAAAAAAATGTAACATAGTAGAAAATGTTAATTTGTGATTTTCTAAGTCCATATGCAACCCTTAGGGATCCATTTCTATTTGGGTTGGACATCACTGGTCTAGTCCAATCCCCTCATTTTACATAAAGGAAATTGAGGTCCAAAAAAGACCTGACTTGGTCAAAGTCACATAGTAAATGGCTGAGCCAGAAATCAAACCTGGGCCCTCTGATTCTAAATCCAGAGTCCTTTTCATTACTCCACACTGCCTTAATGTGGAGAACTTCTACCTCTAAGGGTTGTTGTGAGGTTTAGAAGAGGTAAACACTTTGAAAACTTAAAGCAGCTAGGTAAGTGTCCATCTCTATCTCCTTCCTCTTTTCCTCTCCCTTATTAAATTACCATAGGATTTATTTTGCTAAATTGCTATGAACTATATAACAGAACTATTACAGAACTATCTAAACTACTATGTAACTATCAACAAAGACAAAAATTTGAACAAATATTTAAAATGAGGAATACAAAGTTACATAAATCCCTTAATATGTAATAGCAAATAAATGAGCAGAAAATAAAGAACTGTGTGTGTTGCGTGAGTCTTTCTAAGTTGGTCAGAGGATCTGCTCCCTTTGGTTTGGGTTTTAATAAATTAGTCACCAATTTGTACAGAGTTCTGTTTTTGCTAGTCATTAAAAAATTTTTTTTGCATCCCTTCATACAAGTCTTTTCATATTTCCTCCAAGCCATTCTTCTCAGTTTTATGGCATCAACTTTTCGTTTACATTATTATAGTTCATTGCTTTTATGGATAAGTGATCTCAATGATATGGATACTCATTCCAATGGTATACATCAGAACTTAACCTTGCCTTCTTCTCTTGTGTAATTGTCTATGCCCTCACATAAATCCTCCAGATGATTTTTCCCAGTGTGCTAGGGTCCTGTCTGTATCCCTTGATATTGCCAATGGAATACATGGGTTTTCCCTTAGTTATTTCTCGCTCTTGCAAACCTGCTTCCTTCTCTGGTTGTATATCTCTCTGATCACATCCTTTACACAAGTTCTGCATAATTCTTGGTTGTTAATGAGTTGCACTCTACTCAGGAGAAGAAGAAAGGAGAGGAGAAGAGAAGGGGAAGAGGAGAGGAAAGGAGAGAAAGGTGGGGGGCTAGTGGTGGTGGTGGAGAGAAGAGAAACATACTCAACATTTGTTTCTCCATTGTGTGTAGTGTGACCCTAAACTCTGATTCTTCGAAAACTGTATAACTTGTAGTCTTACAATGTAATGGTATTAAAATGATGGACTTTGACTTTTGATAAAGACGGCAGCATGAAAGGCCATAGAGGAGACCAGCTCACCCACATGTACTCCAGATTGAATAAAGATCAAGAATTCCAAAGAGAAACATCAGTAAAGTCCTTTATCCAACCCAGGATTGTATAAGAAAGAGCTGGTTGCCATGAATACTAGAAGAGTGGTCCCTTGATGAAAGCCAGCATGAGCTCAAATGAACAGACTGAGAACCTGTGGTAAGTTACTGAACGAATACAGAGCCATTTGAATATTTTAGTATTCAGTGCTTGTTATATTTCAGGACCTCTGACCTCACTTCCTAAAAGAAAAAATAAATTCATGACTATGAGAAAGGTGAAGGTCATCCATTGCACCTCAGGCCGTCACCAGTCATTTTGATTTTTGTCTTTCCACAGGACCTCTATGATTCTGGAGGATAGAGTGAGACTAACTTGGTCAAGCTCTGCCTCACTTAAATCCAATTCACATGCAAGTCGAGACATCACCGTGATGTCATTGGTCCTCTTTGAGAAAAAAAGGAACAAGAACAACCAACAATTCATGATTACGTAAGCTTTTGGCCTCTCATTTCTCATGCTTGGTCTCTCCTTTCTAATATATCTTTTGCTGCTCTCCTTTATGTCCATCTTTGTTTGGAAGTCACCAAATATTAAAGCATAGGTTGATTTCATTTGGTGGGTCTTCATAATTCAGGTATATAATACTTAAATTATATAATGGTTACACATGTTTTATATTATGTAAATTTTAGAATATATATACTTATATGGTATATAATACCATAATTCATAATTCAGGTCTTCATAAAAATTCCTTTATCTCTTCATCCTCTGTAGTAGATGTTAACAGATCAGATCCAGTAATCTTTGTGGTGACACATGCACTTTCTGCCACCATTTACCATGGACATTGCAAAATGAAATGATTAAATAAATGTCCCTGAAATGATATTTGCTGTCTTTTGAATCACCATGAAACTAACTCTACCATTTCCTTTATTTGACTTTCTAACGAGAGCCTGTTAAGCTTCCCATTCATTTAGCAATAGTCTCATTTTATCTTCTGGTTTGATTTGTAGGGAGAATATCAAGATTAATTTGATTTAATTGCATTTGGTTGACTAATAAGGATATTCCTTGTCTCTAATCAAATTACCATAAATCAATCAACAAGGTTTTTAAAGTGCTTACTCTATGCTGGACCTCTGCTGAGTACTGGGTATATAAAGACAAAAATGAAAGTCTTTGTCTTCAAAGGGTTCACATTCCAAAAGGGGAGAATGTGTGTGTGTGTGTGTGTAAATATATGTGTATGTATGTGTGTATCTGTACATATGATGTATATAAAACAAATAACTAGTTTGGGCAGAAAGCATATTATCAATTGGGGGGGATCAAGAAAGGCTTCATGTAGATGTGGATTCTTAAGCTGAGTTCTTGAAGGATGCCAGGGATTCTAAGAGGCAGAGAGGTGCAGAAGCCAGTGAATTACAAGAATGGGGAACAGTTGGAGCTGTGGGATATGGATTGTTGGCGTATGTGGAACTGTGAGAGGCCATTATGTTTGAACTGCAGACTGAAAAGAGGAGAACAATGTGTCAAAAACCTCAAGGGTTGTTACAAAGAGATTTAAATGTGAAACAAGAATTTATATTTGATCCTAGAGACAAGGGAGAAGCATTAGAGTATTTTATCAAGTGGGAGAGTGAAATGTAAATACTTAGGGAAATCACTTTGGTGGCTCTGTGGGAGATGGATCGGAGTGGGAAGAGACTACTGGGGAAAACAAATAGCAGGCTATTTCAGTAGTCCAGGTGAGAAGTAATGAGGCTTAAATGGAGGTGATGGTTGCGTAAATAAAGAGGAGGGGGCATAAGGCAGAGACGTTATGGAGACAAATGAAAAGATCTAGCAACTAATTAGATGTGTGGGACAAATACATTACTTCTTTTGGTTTCAATTTACCTTTCCATCTGTTAAGGGTTGTCTTTTCTTCAATCATTCTAGTGGAAGGGAAAACATATTTCTTATTTTTTTTTTTTTCTGTTGTTAACCCATACTTAAATAAGCCACTCTAAAGAAAATTTTTCTATTACTATGTAGCAATCTTTAATCAGCATAGTCTCCTGAAGAGAGAGTTCATTTGGAATCAGAGCCCTTTGGTTCAAATTCTAGCTTTGTCACTTATTATTTGTGTGATGTTGGAAGTCCTTTAACCTCTCAGGGTCTTTGTTACCTTCATATTGAGAGAAATGATTACTAATAACTAATGATTTGGAGAGATTCAGATTTTCATCATCCCAATTTCAAGACCTTAGTCTCTGAAGATTGAGCTAACCTTCTCCTCTTATCAGATTTCCCCCTCCCCCAACCTTACAAGGACTCTCTAATCTAAGGTGAACTCCATTCAATCAAGCTTGGGTGCACAGATTGACTCCTTTGTTTAAATTGCCCAAGCCTGGGGGTGGTCTGGGTCTAGAGATAGCCTTTCTGTATAAGGGTGACTTGATATTACTCTGAGTCCCTCATTGGAGTAAACCCCCTTCTCTTTGTCAAGTCCACCTCTCGTTAATTGTTAGCCAATCAGAGTAGATTGCTATTCTTTTGAACACTAGTTTTCCAAAAGAATGTATAACTTATAAACCCACAGCCTTGATTGTATTTGGTCTAAGAGATGGCCAAGTGATAATCGTTTTATTAAAAAGCTGACATTATTAATAAAATGATTAAATTATCCAGATATTTTGTCTCTGAAATGTTTTTAATCATCATAATATGTCAAATAAGGGTATTGGACTATATAAACTTTAGGACATCGTAAACTTTTTAACCCTAAATCTATGGTCTTTTGAACTTGAACTTTCCCTTCATCAAATATTGGAGTTCCATTTTGAGATGACCTCTAATTCCCTTCTCTCTCTTCCCACCTTTTAATTTTTGTATGATTTTTTGAAGTTCTTCTTAAATACTTAGTCTTTTAGCTCGAACGTTACTTTAAGGAATTATTGAAAACTGGTTTATATTTATTTAAGAAGTATGAGTTCTCCTAAATGTCTTTTTTGACTTAGAAACTTGGTTGTTGTAAGACCTTCTTTAAATGGATAGTCTTCCAACAACTTTTCAAGGGCTGACAGCTATTTTTCTAAATCTTAAAAAAACCATTATTTATTTATTTTTAATATTCTTTTCTTTTTAAATTTTGACTTCCAAATTCTCTCCCTTCCTCCCACTGAGAAGGCAAACAATATGCAAAATATATTTCCATATTAGTTATATTTTTCAAAAAAACCAAGAAGAATAAAGAAAGTGAGAAAATTATACTTCAATTTGCACTCAGAGTTCATCAGTTCTCTCTCTGGAGGTGGCTAGCCTTTTTTTTTTTTTCATATGAGTCCTTTGGAATTATCTTAGATCCTTCTATTGATCAGAATAGCCAAATCTTGACAACATTGCTGTTACTGTGTACAATGACATCTCAGTTCTTCTCATTTCACTTTGCATCAACTTATATATGTCTTGCCATGTTTTTCTGAAATCACCCCTTTATCATTTTTCCATAGCACAATAGTACTCCATTATAAACATATGCCACAACTTGCCCAATCATCATTTCCAATCTTTGCCACCACTAAAATATTTGCTATAAATATTTTTAAACATATAGGTCCTCTACTTTTTTATTTGATCTCTTTGGAATATAAACTTAGCAGTAGTATTGCTGGGTCAAAGGGTATTCATAGTTTTATAGCCTTTGGTTCTCATTCCAAAGTGTTCTCCAGAATGGTTGAACCAGTTCGCCACTCCACCAACAACAGTTCATTAATGTACCTATTTTTCCCTCGTTCCCTCCAGCACTTATTTCTGATAGGTTTAAGGTGGTAACTCAGTGTTGTTTTAATTTGTTTTTCTCTAATCAGTAGTGATTTAGAGCATTTTTATATGGCTATAGATAGCTCAGTGCTAAAGAGAATAAGGTTCAAGTGATGTGTCCATCATCCTCCCTCCACTGCAACAGGTTTTTGGAGCCTCTTCATGGGAGAGAATTGATCCCATTTTTCCTGTCCCTTCCTTCTTTTACTCCTTTTATCATCCCTTAATTTTAAAAATGTCATTCCCTCAAATTTACCTAGTTCTTGTACTCTTTGTCTATATATATTCCTTCTATCTGTGCAATTATTTTTAAAGAGTTACAGATATCATTTTCCCATGTAGGGATGTAAAGTTTAGCTCTACTGAATCGCTTATGTTTTCTTTTCCCTTTTTACCTATGTGCTTCTCTTGGGTCTTGATATTGGAGGTCAAATTTATGGTTTAGTCCTGGTCTTCTCCTTATAAAAGCTTGAAATCCTTCTATTTCATTGAATGACTATTTTCCCCTTGATGTATTATGCTTAATTTTGCCAGGTAAGTGATTCTTGTAACCCTAACTCCATTTCCCTCTGGAATGTCATGTTCCATGACCTCCATTTCTTTAGTGTTCTAGCTGCCAAATCCTGTGTGATCCTGATTGTGACTCCCCAATAGTTGATTTGTTTCTCCTTACCACTTGTATTTTTTGCTTGACCTGATAGTTCTCAAATTTGGCTATAACATTCCTTGGGATTTTCATTTTGGGATATCTTTCCTGAGGTGATCAGTGGATTCTTTCAACGCCTATTTCACCCTATGTTTCCAGGATATCAGGGCAATTTTCCTTGAAAATTTCTTAAAAGGTTTTCTCCAGGCCCCCCTTTTGATAATGACTTTCAGGTAGACCAATGACTCCACTATGGTCTCTCCTGATCTATTTTCCGGGTCAGTTGTTTTTCCTATTTTATATTTTCTTCCATTTTTTCATTCTTTTTAATTTGATTGATTCATTATGTCTCATAGAGTCATTAGATTTCACTTGCCCAATTCTAACTTTTAAGGTATTATTTATTATTTTCCTCAATTAGCTTTTGTACTTCTTTTTCTGTTTGGCCAATTGTACTCTTTAAAGAGTTGTTTTCATCAGTAGATTTTTGTTTCTCCTTTGCTGTCCGGCCAATTGTACTTTTTAAGTAGTTTTCCAAGCCATTGAGTCTTTTCCCATAATTCTCTTGCTTCACTCTCATTTCTTTTCCTCATTTTTCTTCTACCTCTCTTATATGATTTTTAAGTTTTGTTTTTTTGTTTTTTTTTTTTAGCTCTTCCCTGAGTTCTTTCTAGGTTTCAGATGACTTCCCATTTTTCTTTGGAATTTTGACCATAGGTGTTTTAACATTCTTGTCCTCCTCTGAGTTTGTGTCTTAGTCTTCCTTGTCACCATAATAACTTTCTATGGATAGATTCTTTTTTTGTTGTTTTTTTTGTTTGTCTTTTTTGACTTTTTTCCTTTCCTTTAAATTCTAGCTCTGCTCCTGGGGTCACAGATTTCTTGTGCCAGTGGGTACAGAGCCTGGCTGTTTACCTAGTACTTCACAGATGTTGGCCCTGAGGCTGTTGTCTGGTGCTGATCTGAGAGGGTGTGAGGGTGAGTGACTGGGACTGCTGGAGGCTGTAGGGGTCTGGCAACTTACATGGTGCTGATCTGGCATCCTAGTGGTGGTGTCTGAGGCATGTGTTTATGCATAGCTATGCTAAAGCAAGTGGTGGTCTGGCCTCTGGAGGCTGCCTGTTTGCTTGGAGCTGTGCTGAAACATGGTGGACAGGTGCTGACTGTTGACTGCCTATTTGCTTAGGGTTGGTGTCATCCTTCCCCCCACCCCAGTGCTGCTATTACTAATGGCTGCTGCCTGTGTGCCTGGGGTCACACTGAAGCATGTAGTATTTCTCAGAACTGGAGTCTGCCCATTGCCCTGGCTATGCTAAGGCATGGGGCGGGGGGAGGAAATGAGGAGGGTAGAGGGTGAGGTGGGTTGGAGGGGTGGGAGTAGGGGAATTGGGGGTTGGCGGGCAGAGGGGTGGGGGGTTGGAGGATGGGTGGTGTTCTGCTGTCAGTGTTTGCTTTTTTCCCCCTCACACTGGGGCTCAGGATTTCCTGCTTGTTTGCTGAGGTGGGGCTTGCTTCTGGCTTCTTGGGACATTTCCCGTCCTAGACCGTGCTCCCCTTTCCCCTGAGTAAAAAAGATCTTTCTATTTGATCCTTCCAACTGGATCCTGACTGCTCTTCTGGTCTACACTCTAGTCTTTACCTGGGAGGGCCCCCCTTCCCCTGTAACCAGAAGCCCTACCACTCTCTCTTCCCCTTGGACTTGTGACCATGGTCCCTGCTCCCTTATGACCAACACTCAGCAATTCTCTTCACCCTGGAACTGTGACCAAATACTGTATAAGGGCAATAGAGTTGCCCATCAGTGCCAGCTATATGCAGTGCCAGCAAAAGATCCCAATAATCTCTTTCTTTCCAGTTTCCCTGCTGCTTTTCCATCTCTGGGCTGAGACCTCCTGACTCTGCTGCTGTGGCCACTGTTACTGCCATCCATTGTGTGGGCTCATCCATAGTCTTATACCCCACTGTCACATACTTCTCCTGCCAACCTCTCGTATTGTCTCAGGCCCCTGAACAATGACTCACCCTGACCTTTTGTTGCCCCTGCCACCCCAAAATCTGATTTGAGGCATTATTTTAAAGTTGTTTGGAGAGAAATGTTGAAAGAGTTCGGCTGGGTTGCCTCTAATTCCCAGTCTTTCAGGCTGACTGCTTCTCACATATCTATCTTACCTTGAAACAGGGAGCTATGCTTTGTGGGGAAGATAATTGAAGGATCATGGCCAATGCTCCTTAATTTTGTTTGTATCATATTTCAATTTTGCTGATAATTCTTCTTGTTCTTGTTGAGAAGTTTTCTTTGATTTGGATTTATTACTCCTCAGGAGATCATTTCTGTCACCTGACAGCCTGAGATAGTTTTTCTTCACTCCTGTAATGTTGGATTTTAAGGATGATACATTTAGGAATATTAACTTTTTCATTTTTGCTGTTGGCATCCTGTAGATTCTTTTTCCTTGTGTATTATAATTTGTTTTTGCTAGGCCAAGGATGTTTTCTTTGATTTCAAATTTTTTATTTTTTCTAAAATTTCTGAAGAAATTTTGGGATTTCTGAGAAATTCTGGGATTACTTTATCCATATCCATCTTATTTCTCCATATTTTTTTTAATTCTTGGGAAAAGTCAGTGATTTTTAGCACTTTATCTTTCCCCTGTCAATCTGTTCTGCCTAGAAATCCATTCACAGATATTTCAGAGTATTACTGGTTAGTTTTCTAGTCTCTTTTAAGCTTTTCTATTCTTGTCCCTATTTTCTTCATGATTTCTTCCCTATTTTAAAAAAAAAACAACTTTTAATTTTAGCTTGATTTCCTCCTATGGTTTTCTTTTCTTTCTTTTTTTGCTTTCTTCAGTCTCATTTGCTTTTTTGTTTTTTCTTACTTGTATTACTGTTTAACTAATTTCCTCGACCATGTTGTTTATGTATTTGAGGACATGGAAATTTTTATGTATTTTCATCTCTGTTTCTTCTGGTACTCTACTTGCTTTAGACACTCAATTTTAAAATCTAATATTGAATGGAGATTCTGACTAATATAATGACAATGAAGACTGTGGAAGAGAGCCCTGCTCTGTACACAAAGGGTCAAAGGGCCAAAGATCTATGAGTAGAAGGGACCTTAGAGACCATGTAGTTCAAATTCTGTCATTTTACAAATGAGAATGGTGAGACCCATGGATGTTAAGTGACATGTAAATTCAAACAGGTAGAGTCAAAGGTGGTACAGAGCAGAAAGATCAGTAGGTAGGGGTATAGCACAATGTTGGGAGAGGTAAGTATAGTTAGGAAACTGGTAAAGGTATGATTATTTTTTTCTTTGAAATATCATCACTTTAATTGGATTTATGCCTTCAAACTTTTCAACTTTCAGCAAAAACCCTACCTAAATGATGTGGATGAATCAGGCAACCAACACACTTAGCTTAGCCCACTTTAGTACTGCCTATGGAAGTTAGAGAATCTATATTCCCTCTCTAAAATTCTTCTACACCTCCGACATACATATTGTCTCTGGATATCTTCAAATTATCTCCAAAGCATATTGTTTGGAAAAATATGTTTATTTTTTCTTTGGGGAATGAAAGGTTCACAGAGTTCTAGATCTATGATTCCATCAGTGTTGGGAACTTCCCAGTTGATTTTCACTGGGCTAGAAATTCCTTCTCATCATATGGATTGACAACTAATCTATAATTTGTAGTCTATGAAAATTAGAAACCTTTGTACATAAAATTAAGTGTTGTATAGGGAGAACTAATTCATTTCTACTAGGATTAATTAAATGCCTCTAATTGAAGGTATTATTATGGGGATATAGTGGCAATTATGACTGGGACCTTTTAGGAACAAATACTTCCAGTTGAGCTGTTGCCTTGCATCGTCCTGCCCAGGGACATCACTCTTTTCTATACGGACACATTTCCTCATATCTTCTTTATGTTTGCAGTATCTGGCTTACCCAGAAGCCTTTGCTCAAGCTAGGCAATCCTAGAGTCCTGCTTTTACAGGGCACACAACAAATTTATGCTATCTCAACTCAACTGGAAAATCAAGGGTGCAAACTGATCCTTCTACTCTTTTCTGATTGGGTGTGAATGGTTCTCTAACAGCTACTCTTCCCAAAGCTCTCTATCCTCATGCCTCCTACACCCTTCTCTCTCCCTATTGGGAGAAAATCTTGCCTCACACTTCACTGAATCAATTGAGATCCTTTTCCAGGAACTTCTTTCTTGTCTTCTCAAATTCCACATGTCAAATAATCTCAACATCTTGGCTTATTCTTTCTTTTTTTACTGCAGTCTTAGAGGATAAAGTGTGCTTCTCCTTGCTAATGCCAACTTTTCTTTGCAACAAATATTTATGTTAGTCAACAAACATATTAAACACCTATTAAGTTTGCTGGGCCTGAAGGCAGGAAGACCTGAGTTCAAATTCAGTCTCAGGTACTTGCCAGCTATGTGAACCTGGGCAAGTCATTTAACTAATGTTTGCCTTAATCCTCTGGAGAAGAAAATGGAAAACCACTCCAGTATCTTTGCCATGAAAATCCTTTGGACAGCATTGGTGGCTATGATCCATGGAGTTGGACATGCCTGAATGACAGAATGGTAGCAAATATTCCAGGCTCTACTCTAAGCACTAGGGATACAGAGAAAAGCAAAGACTGTGCTTCTCTTAAGGAGTTTACACTCTAATGAAGGAAACAATTTGTAAAATAACTGGTTCTATGCAGGACATTTACAGAGTAGTAGGAAAGTAATACAAAGGAAGGCGTGAGTTGCCAGGGGGAGGGGAATAAATCTCCTGAAAAGCTAGGATTTCTTTTAAAGGAAGTCAGAGATATCAAGAGACAGAACATTCTGGCCTTGGGATGGCACAGTATGAACTTGGGAGATAGCATGTTGTGTTTGAGAAGAAGTAAGTATAGCTGGATTGTGGAATGTGTGAAAGGGAGTAAAATATAAGGAGACTGAAAAGGTAGGAAGGGACTGAGTTGTTACTGTTCAGACATTTTCAGTCATGATCCCATTTGTGCTTTTCTTGGCAAAGATACTGGAGTGGTTTGCCATTTTCTTTTCCAGCTCCTTTTACAGACAAGGAAACTGAGGCAAACAGGGTCAAGTGACTTACCCAGGCCACACAGCCAGTAAGTGTCTGAGGCCAGACTTCAGCTCAGGAAGATGAGTTTTCCTTGCTCTAGGTCCTGTGCTTTATCCACTGAATCCCCTAGCTATCCCTAGGAAGGGGCCTGGTTAGGAAGAGTTTCAAATATGAAACAGAGGAATCTAAATTTGATCTTGAGGGTAATAGCAGGATATTGAAGCTCATTGAACTCTGTGCTCTTAATCCCATCCTTTCCTTTCTTTTCCAAAGAGTTGAAATATGATTCATCATTCTTTTCTTTCTCCCTAATTTTCATCCCCCATCCACTGGCTCTTCTCTCTTTCTTACAGATATATTCAAATATTCCCTACCCTTAAAAAAACAAAACAAAGACTAAAAATCCTTCACTTAATCTTACCAACTCATTCTCTGTCTTTCTTCCCTTCCATAGTTAAACTCCTAAGGTGGAGGTGGGAAGTGTGGACTGTCTATAAACATTACCTCCATTTTCCTATGATTCATTTTTATTGGTGATTCTAATATCATTTTATCAATTCAATAAATATTTCTTATCATCTTCTATATTGTGCTAGGCATACAAAAAGATTCAAAAGATAATCCCCTGCCCTCAAGGAGTTTATAATCTAACAGGGAGACAACATACAAACAAATTTATACAAAGCAAGCTATACGGAGGATAAATAGGAAATAATTAATGGAGAAAGTACTGGAATTCAGATAGTTTGGGGAAGGCTTGGGTGTGTGTGTGTGTGTGGGGATTTCAGTTAGAATTTAAAAGAACCCAGGGAAGTCAGTAGTTGGAGTGAAGGAGGGAGAGCATTCTAGGCAGGGGGATAACCAGAGAGAATGCTGGACCAAAGAGATGAAGTGTCTTGTTCATAGAACAGTTAGGAGGCCAGTGTCCCTCGATTGAGTAGGATGTGTTGCGGAATGAGGTGTAAGAAGACTGGAAGGGCAAGAGGCTAGGTTTTGAAGAACTTTGAACGCCAAACAGAGCATTTGGAGGCAGTAAGAAACCACTGGAGTATACTGAGTAAAAAGTTTGGCATAATCAGACTTGTGTTTTGGGAAAATCACTTTGGTAATTGAATGGAGAATGGATTGGAAGCCTGAGGCTTGAGGCCAGGAGACCACCTGGCCAGCTATTTCATTAAGCAATGAGGTGATGAAGGCCTGCACCAGAGCAGGAGAGGTGTCAGAGGAGAGAAGGGAGCACGCCAGAGACATGTGAGATAGGTCTTGAAAACAGCTTGGATATGAGATGAGAGATAAAGAAGAGTCCACAACAACTCCTAGGTTGTGAGTCCAAGGGACTGGAAGGAAGGTATTTCCTTCTATAGTAAAAAGAAAGATAGGAGGTAGGAAGGGTTTGGGGGTAAGATAATGAGTTTTATTTTGGACAGGCTGAGTTTAGTAGATGTCTACTGGACATCCAGTTGGAGGTGCAAGATTGGAGATTAGCAGAGAGATTGGGACAGCAAAGGTAGATTTTAGAATCATCAGCACAGAGACAGTAATCAAATCCATGCAAACTGATGAGATCACTAAGTAAACTAGTATAGAGGAAGAAGAGACAAAGGCCCAGGACAGAACCCTGAGGAACACTTATGATTGGAGGGAGTGATCTCCAGGAGGATCGAGTAAAGGAAATAGAGAGGGAGTGGTCAGATAGGAAAACCAGAGAGGATGGTGTCCCAAAAACCTAGAAAGAAGAAAGTACCAAGGAGGAAAGAATGATCAGCTGTGTTAATGGGTGCAGAGAGGTCAAAGAAAATGGGGATGGAGAAATCATCCTTTTCTGCAACACCCTCTGCAAAATTAAAGTGCTGTCTGCTCCTTTCTTCTGCATACTTTCCTCTCCTGAGGTTCTGATGACATTGCTCTCTCTTCATTTTGCTACCTTCCTGACTGCTCCTTTTCAGTTTCATTCTTTGGAATGGTCATCCTTGTCTCACCCCCTATTTGAGAGCCTTCTCATGTCTTTCTGCACCCTCTCTTGGTGGTCTCATCAGCTCCCATGAGTTTAACTATCGTATTTGGGCAGATGGCTCTGAAATCTACATCCAGTTGTCATCTCTCTTCTGAAGCCCAGTACTAATCTTCAGTTGCTTAGTGGACGTCTCTATCTGGATATCCCCTAACTCAATATTTCCAAAATTGAACTTATCTTTCCTTCCATACTCACTCCTTTTCCTAACTTCCTTAGTTTTCTGATTCATATTTTTGTCTAGGGTATAGTGCTGGCACAGAGTAGGAGCTTAGTGAATGCTTTTCTCTTTCCCCCTTTCTTTAGTCATCTTGACCATTTTTCTGGAGAGTTACTTGAGCTATTTCAATAATTTTATGATTGATCTTTCTGAATACAGTTTCTCTGATTTCTGATCTATCCTCTGCACTGTTGACAAACTGATATTCCTAAAACACAGGTCTGATCCCATCAGTTGTTTGCTCAGGAGTTTCCATGGGCTCACATTTGTGAGCATAAAATGCAGACTCTTCTGTTGGCATTAAAGAACCTTCAAAATCTAACTTTAGTCTACCGTTTGATTGTACACCACTCCCCCTCACGCAGTCCCAACTGGTCTCTGGTCATAACATTCCATCTCTCCCCTAGTGTGCTCATGCCTCATGTTCTCTTTGAGGAACCCTCATCTCTCTTTGATGTTCAGCTCAGCTGGTCAGCTCCTTTAAGTAAGTTGTTAGTAGATGCCCTCAGTTTTTAGTAGGCTTTCTCCCCTCCCACAACCCCAAATCACTTTGTAGGTTTATATATGTGTCTGTGTATGTGTAGAGATACATATGTATGTATGTGTATATATATGACATGTATATATATATTAATTGATTAATTGCCTGTTAAGATGTTTTTTTGAAGACATATATGAGTTTATATTTTTCCTTGATAATTTGTTCTAAAATCTGGCCTGCTTTTTTAGGCTATGAATACTTTTTTTTCAGACTCATTCAACATGTTCCGTGATGTAGTGAGCCAATCATATCTAAATGAACTAATACATATAAAAGGGCTTTCCAAGAATAAAGCACTATATATTCCTTCTTGTCCTTGTCTCCATGCCTCCTAGGCAACCATTTAGAAAAGCCTATTAGATCCTTAGTTACATTCCCTGATCCTGGAGAGATCCCTTCCCATTTCCATTTGAGAGAAGGGAGCAAACTTAATGTGTTCCAACTTTGGGGGTCCAAGGTGTACTACCCCTGATTCTCTTAAAAAGTATTTCTGTATTTCTGTGGGCAGGTTTAAATACTTTCTCCAACCTAATTTGATTGTGAAAGGAAAATCATCAAGTGTTTTTTTTTTTGTTGTTGTTGGATACATATTCCTATGCTAACTGTCAGAAAGAATTTTCTAGCCCATCTTCCCTCCCTGAAAGTACTGATGTTTAAAACCAGGACAAGGGAATCACTGTCTAAATGAACGAGGGCATTCAAGCAAGCAACTATCCAGCTCATTCAGAATCCATTTTTTAAGGCTTTCTTTCACTTTAGATGATTTCCAGGGGGCAAATGCAGCTCAGCAGTGAAGGCTATGAAGAATGTACCTGGAAAGGTAGCTACTTTGTTGTGCTGTAAGAATGAATAGATGAGCTTCCACTCACTTTAGTTGAAGACTAATTTAATACATAGATCCATGGAATCTCAGAACTGGAAAGGACTGAAGGAGTTATGCAATTAGATCTACACTTGACAAGAAATCTCTTCTGTAACTTTCCTGAGAAGTGCTTGTAGACTCTTCCTTTGAAATCCTCCAGGGACAGGGAGTTTACAACCTTATGGAACAGAATCCATTCCCCTTTGGGACAGATTAATTACTAAAGTTTTCCTTTTGTCAAACTGAAATTTACATTTTTTTTTTTTGGCAATTCCTATCTCTGCCCTCTGAGGCTAAGCAGAGTAAGTCCTCTTTCCCCTGTTACTTCCCTTCAAATACTTATAATTCTATTCTTGCTCAGTCTCTTCTCCAGATTTACCTTTTGCAGTTTCTTCCATGGATCCTCCTGTGGCATGGTCTAAATATCCTTTACTTAGTCCAGTAGTTTCCAGACTTTATGTAGTTCCCCCCACCCCTTTTTAGCCAAAAATCGCATTGCTCATTTTTTATAAAACATCCTATGAAAATATTTTTCATGGCTCATATTTTGTTAAAATAAAATAAGGACTTCTTTATCATTTTTATTACAATAAAGATCTTAAACATGCAATAAAATATTGTATAACTATGAATAATCACTGCACTGAATTCACTATCAAAAGACCTTAGTTTTAGAATTGGAAGAAATCTTTAAGGTCACCTAGTCCAAGTCTCACATTTCATAGGAAGTTGAAACTCAGAGAAGTTAGTTAATTTCTCAAGGTTATAGAAGTGGGCAAATGGGCAAAACCAGGATCTGAACCCAGGTCATTTGATCCCACATTTCATACTCTATTGTCCCAGAAAAGCAAAGGGAAAATCACAAAGGTGGCTGGCAGGCTCCTCCTGAATCTTTAAACCTTTTTGGTCCAGGTACATGGGACTCAGGTTTGGGGAAAGCTGTTGGTATGTTGCCGTGTCACCAAACAATGGGTACCCATCCTCCTGCCTGGTCCAGAGGACCTGATAAATCTGTGAGTGGATGGGAGATACAGGACTAGCACTGAGTGTATCAGTAGAGTAACGATACCCTATCCCTTCTGGAGGTGCCAAGTTCAATGGTGGTAGAATAGATTCTAGTCCCACTTATTACAGGGTGGAGATGATGGTGGGGCCTCACATTACATTACCACTGCTCTGTGTCCAGACTATCCTTCTAGTAAAAGGACCTAGATTTTTTTCTACCTGTTGTCAGTGCCTCTGAATGTAGGCATCAGTGAGGGAATGTCAGAGGCCCATCCCCTACTGCGCATACATAACCTGAAGGTGGCTCTCTTCTACTACTCTTCCATCAGTTGGAGCAAATTGACTACATTAGTTGATTTTGATTTGAACTTTGTTTTCATTTAAAAACAAAATGGGTATATTTGCCCAGGAATTGTACTCAAAAAATATTCAATAACTCTGGCCATTGCTTAGCCCTTCCACTTTCCCCCCTCAACCAGCCCCATTCCAGCCTCAGCCCCGCATAGGCTGGTCCACAGTTTGTAAAGTTCAGGCTTATCTATTGTCGTTCCTCAAACGTGGCACTGACGAATACTAGATGGGGTCCAAAAGGGACCTGAGGAGGACAGTGAAGAGCAAGACTGTTATTTCTTTCACTCTCATTATAGTTCTACTGAGCTGGCATTGGTTTTTATCAACTTAGCAAACTGATGATCCCACAAATGAAATTGAAGAGACGACCTGATAAATAGTAGAGTCAAGAGAAGTCAGAATCATAGAAATCCAAAGAAGAGAGTTTCCAAGTGGAAACATTAAGGGCTCTAGAGAAGTCTAGAAGGATAAATGTTGTGAGAAGACAACATCTTTTCCCACCCATCTCTAAAAAATGAGTATCTCAAAAGTCAGTGGAGTTTTAAATGATTAAAGATTCAAATTGTACCGAGACTTTTGGGACAC
Source organism: Bettongia penicillata ogilbyi (assembly GCA_023548195.1). Classification (NCBI taxonomy): domain Eukaryota; kingdom Metazoa; phylum Chordata; class Mammalia; order Diprotodontia; family Potoroidae; genus Bettongia; species Bettongia penicillata. The sequence continues at coordinate 3,078,016 of JAJHZJ010000277.1, forward strand.
CCTGTACCACCCAAATTTGACTTCCTTTTTCCTGAATGTGTCCTAATGCTTCCCTTCTTCTTGTGTGGCTTATAGAGCTAGCATGAGTGTTAAGAAGTAGCAGAAACAGCTCCATCCATGGGGATAGACCTTGGACATCGAAATCACCCATAGAACAAAGGGCTTTGCATGGAGCAAGAGCAGCAACAGACTCATTCTACGATTCCTACATGACAGACGCTCTACACAATGATTACAGGGGACTGGTTCTTGTTAAACTGAGTTGCCTCTGTGAGATCTAAGCTCCCAGTTCCCTCTTGTGAAGAGCTTTGAATGCTAGGTTGAGGGACTTGCACAGCTGGGGAAAAGGTTTTAAGTAGAGGAGTGCAATGGGTAGATATGCCATGCTAGATCAAACTCTTTGGGGACAGATGCATGGTCCTGAATTCCTACAGGCTTATAAGAGCTGTATGGGCAGATTTTCCCCATTCATATGCCCTGAATCAAAGCAGGACAGTGAAAGAGCTGGCTGGGAGGCCTTGGGGCTGCATTTTCAACTCCTTTTTCCTTGACTCAGTGTTAGGACAGTCAGGCTACAGTCATACAGTCAAGCATTCCCTACTCTCCTGTGTTGTCGAAGTCCTTGTCAGCCAGACCAGAAACCATGTCCCCCTCCCCCAGGCATCTTAACCTTTTCATCTTTGTAGCTTTGTTTATCCACTTCCCTATAGTCCCATCCACCATCCTGGTAACTTGTCAGACCACAGCATCCTTCCCTGGTCCATACTCTTTTTGTTTTTGTATTTCTCTGTCTGTCTCTATCTCTGTCTGTTTCTGTCTGTCTCTCTCTGCCTCTGTCTTTCTCTCCCTTCCCCTTCCCTCTCTTTTCCCTTTTACTTCTGTCTTCTTTTCCTCCCCATCGCATTTGGAAGGATAAGTATTAATCAGGCAATAGTTTGTAGGATGATTTGAAGATGAATAAATTGGAGGCAGGCAGGGAAATAGGGTGCAATAGAAGGAATCTGGAGTTTGGAACTGGGGGATTTGAGTTGGAATTCAGATTTTGCTAATGCCTATAAGATCTTTGGTAAGTCATTTCCTTGCATGAAACCTCAGTTTTCTCACCTGTAAAATGAAGTATTTCTAAGTTATCTCTCTGCTATATTCTGTGTTTCTGGAGCTCCTTCCAGCTATGACATTCCATGGTTATGGTTCTCTGACCTGAGAAGATCTGACATTTAGTGTTTTCTTAAGTGTTTTCATTTTTCTTCCGATTTGGACATTGCATGACTTCGCAAATCTAATTGTAATCACAGGCTCATGCTTTGCAGTATTTGGGTATATCTTCCCCTGGCAACAGTGGTACCTTATGCCTGCTTTGATCTGTAGGCATCTATCTATACTTGGTGTGTAGGGAAGGTCAGAGGATGGAACTACATCACCACCTAGTGGACATCTCAGGATCATCTTGTTCCACGGCGTTTGAAGAGCTCCCTCCAAACATTACTTGAGAGCCATAAGTAAGTTGGTAGAGAAGGAAAGGATTTCTAACTAATGAGCCTTATTCAGGGAATTCACTTGGTTCACACATCACCCAGCACAGTGGGTAGAGACTGGCAAAGCTGAGCCAAATCACCACAAAGATCATACTAAAGCCTCTGGATTCCCTTGGAGGGCCTGACTAGACTGTGATATCCAGAATTGAATTGAACTAAGATGTCACCAGGTTCAACCTGTAATTGGACCTAAATCTCCCCCTACAAAGTCCCCAACAAGTGATCCTACAGTTTGTACTTCAAGGATTCCAGGGATGGGAACCTACTACATCCATCTCAACCCTTTCCTCATTTGGACAGATTTCTAGGAGTATTCCTAAATACTCCTTTCTGTAACTGACCCATTGCTCTTGTTTCTATACTCTGCGGTCAGCAGATCAAGTTCTTTCCCTTGCGAACTCCTCAGATACATGAGGATAACTATCATTTCCTTTGTATGTCTTCTTCTCTTCATTAGAGCTCCATCAACTGATGGCAATGGCATGACTTGTTGGGCCCCATTGCTCTGTTATTTCTCCTTCTCTGAGCCTGCTCCACTTTGTCACTGATCTCTCTCTTGAATTGAATGTAAGTTTTTCTATTGTATCTTGCTTGTCTGCCTTTGTCCCAGTCTGGAGATGTGACCTGACCACAGTAGAGTGCAGCAGGACAAGTAACTTCTTTGTCTGAGACATGATGCTTCTCTTAATGCAATCTAAGATTGCCTCATTCAACTCAACTGGTCCGCTCAATCTCTGGACTTCTCTTCCTTCTTTACCAACTGCCTTTCCAACCTGAAAAGATCCCTTTTCTGAAGTCTGATTTCAGCCCACTTTCCAGGTGTTATATGCCTAAGCTCCTTGAAGGAAGAATTGTCTTGTTTGCTTGTCTGGGTGCCTCTAGTGCTAATCAACAGACCTGGCCACAATAAGCATTTAATAGATGCTTTGTCTGTATATTAGCTTTTAGATGCCATGTTATATTGGAGACATACATGGAGCTTTATAATCCACTAAAATCCCCAGTTTTATTTTCTCCCACAGAATTATTATCTAGTTTTGGTTCCTCTACCCTGAACTTGCACAGTTGATTTCTGAAGCCAAATGCAGGACTTTAAACTAATCCCTATAAATATCATCTCCCTAAATTTGGCCTATTATCATAGTCTATTGAAATCCTTTTGGATCTGAATCTTGTAATCAAATTTGTTAATTATCGTTCTTAGAGTTTTATCACCTGGGAATCTGTTAAGCATGTCATCTATAACTCTAGCCAAGTTATTGATTTTTTAAAAAATGGTTTATAGTCGTAGGGTCAAACTCACCATGCATAAAGATCTTTGCTGCCTCCTAGTGACTTAAAAACTACAGAAAAATATCATCTGTGTTCTATTATACTTTGATTTATTTTGTTAAATGTTGTCCAATTATATTTTAGTTTGGTTCTAAAGCACCAAGCAGTGAATTTGGCCCCTCTGATGTACTGCACAAAACCAAGGACAGAGACCTAGGGCATTTTACTAGAGACCTCCCTCCTTGTTGGTTTACTTACCTGTATTTTCTTCTAGCCCTCATCTCTTTGTCTTCCCTACAAATATAGAATGAGAGACTTTGTCAAATGCTTTGCTGAAATCCAAATGTATGATATCTGTAGAATTCCCATTATCCACCAGTCCAGTAGCCTTGTCAGAAAAGACTCAGTTAAGTATGTTGATATTCAGTTGTGTCACTTGTATTTGACTCTTTGTGACCTCATTTGGGGTTTCCTTGATAAAGATTCTGGAGTGGCTTCCATTTCCTTTTCCAGCTCATTTTATAAGTTAATCAATTGAGGCAAACAGGGTTAGGTAACTTGCCCAGGGTCACACATGCCAGTAAGTTTCTGAAGCAGGATTTGAACTCAGGAAGACAAATTTTCCTGACTAGGCCCATCACTCTGACCTCTGTTACTTAGCTGCCCTGTTGTAGTCTAATTATGGAAAATGACATGTAAAAAGGAGCTGAGGAAGATAATGCTGAGTGAAAGAGGGAATTCACCAATGGGAGAAGGGGACTGCAGAGATAGAGAAATGTCTTGGGATTAGAAATTGGCCACATTGGCCTAGTACAAAACTTATGTATCAATCTGCACTCTGACTTCATCATTGGTCAGGAAACAGGTAGCATGTTCCATCATTGGTACTCTGGAATGCTGATTGATCATTGCATTGATTGGAGATCTTAAACCTTCCAAAATAATTCATTTTTAAAACTATGATCTAGTAGCTGCTAGATGGCACCACAGTGCCCTAAGCACTAGGCCTAGAGATAGGAAGATCTGAATTGAAATCAGATCTCAGACACTCACTAGCTGTGTGACCCTGGACAAGGTGCTTAACTATTTGTTGTTCACTTCAGTTTTCTCAACTTTAAAATGCGAATAATGATAGCATCTATTTCTTAAGGCAAGGGTGTGATAATATTTGTAAAAGACACTAAGCATGGTGCCTGATACAAAGAAGGCAATATTTATGTCCTTCCTTTCCTCCCATTTATTACAGCATGACACTATTTTATTATATTCACATCCCATAATGTGTTCAGTCCAATTGATGAGCACATCCTCAATTTCCATTTCCTTGCTACACAGAAAGAGCTACTGGAAATACTTCTGTACCATAATTCCTTTCCCTCCTTCTTTGCTCTTTTTGGCACAGAGGCCTAGCACCCTTACTTTCCTTTTTAAATGCTCACAAACATCCTTTGAATCATATTTCTTAAAAGGAATTTTTGCCAGGATTTGAAGGTAAGCTCTTGAGACTATAGTTTGAAAACTTAAGTTTTACCCAGTGGCTTTTTTTTTTTGGAGTAGTCGAGATATCGGCCCACTATGCACCTGCTGTGCTCCACCTCTTTGAGATATCCATCTGCCAAGTACTTTTTACTATGCTAAGGATTATTTCTCTAGGCAGAGTGATAGGAACTTACTGAGGGAAGTTAGGTCTTTTTTATCATCTCCTCCCTGATCTTGGGTTTCCACAACTGGTTACGTTTTCCCCCCTACCCTCATTCCTGAGATCATTTTCACTAACTAAAATAGGAGCACAACAGTCACTGACCAGCTGCAGCTCCTTTCCTTTAGCATTGTCCCCTCCTCTCAGCAAGCAGCTTTGTTGTTTCTTGGCTCTTTTTCTAGATCCCAGCATAGCTAAAACAAAATTAAACTAAACAAAAGTAAATCCAACAATCAAAATGTAAATTAAAAAAGGCAAATCCTTTTTTCCTTGTCCTTGGCACCCTGTCTCAGGTTTAGCTCTTTCTGCATTTCAGGGATCATAATGCTATCCTTATAAAGCTGTCATTTTGGTATTCTTCCTCAAATACCTGCATTTGCTTTCATTTATTTGAGCTGTCCAGCTGTGTGACCTTGGACAAGTAACTTGATCTCTGTTTGTCTAAGTTCCCTCATGTAACCCGGAGGAGATAGTAGTACCTACTTCCTAGAGTTGTACAGATCATTGAGCAACTATATGGCAAATGTTTAGTACAGTGCTGGCAGACAATGGAGGTGTATCAATGCTAACCATCATTAGTATTAGTATGTCTTAATTTTTTTAAAATTTGAATTGCTCTATAAGTTCTTTATGTATTTGCGCTATTTTAAATACTATATACTTTATGTATTTACATGTTTTTAGGCAGTCTTGCTATTCTCTGTAGGCAGCTCTTTCTGTTTCTTCTTCATCAAAATAGATGGTTTTTGTCTGTGGAACTGGAATCTTGACAGCTTCCCATCTATCTCCCTTGGGTCAACTTCTCACACAGTTTTAGACCATAGAAACCTACATATTTTTCCTCTGAAATCTTTGTTGTTGTGAGTCATTTTAGTTGTGTTGCACTTTTTTAAACCAATTTTGGGGTTTCTTGGCCAAAATATTAACTTGTCATTTCATTCTCTAGTTCATTTTACAGATGAGGAAATGGAGGCAAACACAGTTAAGTGACTTGCCCATGGTCACATAACTACTAAGTGTTTGAGGCAAGATTTGAATTCTGAATTCTCTGAGATCTGCCCTCCCTAAAACTAGGGTGTCAGTCATATTATGTTCATATTTTTTTTCTGTCACAAACTCTGTGATGGAGTGGTGACTTACTCTCAAGTTTCCTGTCTTTTCTTCTTCAATAATTAGTGTTGCCATGTTTCAGCATAAAGACTAGAAAGGGTGTTTCTTTCATCTATTCTTCCACTGAATCAGTCTAGTTACATTTGGTTCTTATCCCCAGTGGAAGATGAGGAGAACAGGTCACTAGAGACCCTTTATGGATAAGGTGTTGGGAATAAACCCTGAAGAAATAAAGTCTACGTCTATGTGTTGTTTTACTGCTAATTTCTGATTCTGATTGTTAAGAATTATAGTGATAGAGTGTTTGCACATTAGCAGATTTGTACAACTCAGAATATTTCATTTGCTGGCAAATGTGCCTTGGCAGAGGGCATCAGGTACTTGTGTTCAGTTAGTTATCAGTCCTGACTGAGCTGGACAGCTCCTCATTGAACTTCACGTCTGTTGCTATTACATGGCAGGAGGAAGAGACAGACCTCGAACTGGGAGGCTTCACAGGAGATTGGGACATGCCCTTCCCTAAGGTCTTGGTTTTTGTTCTTAATTAACTTCAGTGAAGCAAGATCTCATTAGCATGAGCTGTATTTCTCTCTTCCTTGAACTTAGAAATGAGTCTTTGTGAGAATGAAATGATCATTAAAAAATGTCAGCTGTTCTCATGTAGGCTTGAGGAGTTCCTGGAATGCACAGTGAATCCAATGAAGTCCTCATTTGGCCCTGCAGTGTACATCTACTCCATATTTGGGTTTAGTTTCCTGAACTCTTTATCATCTTCTGACCCTGTTTCCTCTTTTATTCATTCATGACAATATCTTATTTATTTTTTTTCCTTCACTGAACCCCCCCAGAAGGCTTTCCATCATATTTTCTTCCTTCTTTTCCTGAATTTCCTATAAGGATTATTTCTTTGTAATAAACAATGAAACTTTCATGGAACTCATGTAGGAAAAATCACCCATTTCCTTCAATCATAGTGTCTTTATTGATAGGGTGGTATGATAGAAAGATTAATTGTTCTGTGTACTACTTGTGTGATCTTGACAAATCACCGAACCTCTCTGATTTTCCATTTGTAAGATACCCAGGTAACTTAAAATGACAGGATTTGCATAAATGGTCTGCAAGGTTCCTTCCAATTCTAAACTACAAGGATTCTGCAGTCTCCTCATCCTGCAGGCTGTGGCTTTGAAAGACAATGTAATGCATTGGAAAGAACTTTGGATTGGCAGTCAGAAGAGTTGTATTCCAATCCTGACTCTTGTCATTAACTGGCTCTTTGACACTGGGCAAGCCACTTCTCCTTTCTGACTCCAGAATTCGACATGTAAAATGATGATGGGAATATTTATGTTGCATAGAGGGTATTAATGAGTACTGAATAGCATAAATTGCTCTAGACATCTTTATTACTACAAAGCCCTATAAAAATGTAAGCAACGATAATGATTCTAGCCCCTGTTCCTAACCCTCCTTCAGATCTTATCCATTCTTTCCAGTCTTCTTTAAATCAGAGACATGATGATGTTATCATTGTATGGTACTTCTGATGAATGGCTCTTTTTACTAGTTCTAACAAGCATTCTCTCTGGATTTTATAATCTTGGAGTGTTTCCTGGGGGACTGAGAGGTGATGTGTCACACAGGCAGAAAGGGTCAGGAGCAGGGCTTGAACTCACATAGGCAAAAAGGGTCAGGGGCAGGATTTAAACTCATCCAGAGGTCATTCTTCTATCCACAATGCCACGCTTTCTCCAACATATTTTTGTTTTCATGAGATATCACATAAATGGTAGGAATTAATCTTATGCATTTATTAAAGAATCAGGTTGGCTGGCCTGATATTGTCCCACTGGGACCCAGGATATTTTGGTTCCTCAACAAGTTCCCATTTTTCGGATCAGGACAGGAACAGCTCTGTTCCTGTGGAAGAAATGAAAAGATAGAGCACTCTGAGTCACCACTATTACAAAAATCTAGACCTTGAAGCAAGAAAGAAAATTCTGCTCAGAAAGTCATTATTAGTACAAGGACAAGACAGAACATTAGAGGAGAAAAGAACCTTAAAACACAGAATGTAGAAGTTGGAAGGGGTCTTAGAACAAGGGGCATCAGAATGTCAGCTGTTTCATGGATGGCCAGATTTTTTTTGTCAGTAACATCTGGTTTTGAACCAAAATCAGCTCCTTGGAAATTTCTGCTCATTGTTTTCTTTTTTCAGCCTTTTGGGGCTAAGCAGAACAAAGTGCATTCTTCCTATCTCAACTATCCTTCCCATATTGAAAGGCAGCGATTAATATCCCTTCATTTATTCTTTTCTTCCCACCCTGATTCATTTTCTGTTCTCTGGGTTAAAGATATCTAGAACTTTACAACTTCATCTTATTGGCTGATTTTTTTTTTCTGTGCTAGGAAGCACAGTATATAGAGGCTGGAGTCTGGAATACCTGAGTTCATATCTAACCTCAGGCATTCACTAGCTGTGTGACCCTAGGCAAGTCACTTAATTTCTGTTTGCCTCAGTTTCCTCATCTTCTAAATGAATAATTTTAGCATTTCCCTCCCAAGGATTTTGTGAGGATCAAATGAAAATAATTAGAAAGTGCTTAGCATATTTCCTTGCACATTGTGTTATATAAATGTTACCTATTAATATTTTTAAGTACTTCAGGGTCTTTCCATTCTTCCTGTTCTCTCTTTCCCCAGGATTCTGAGTTCCCACATGAATTAAATCCACTGCTATGCTAGCACTCTGCTCCCCTTCAGTTTAATCACTTGATTTATTGCTTCTGCCCTGTGTGCTATCTACTTTATTTTAAAAAGAAAAATGTTATATTTAAAATTTGTTTAGGGACTATACACATTACTTACTTTTGACCCACTACCTATCATAACATTTTCATCACCCTGAATTTGGACAATCAGTCTAGTCAGGAAAAGTTTAACTAAGTTTTCTTAACTTGGATTCTGGGAACTATATTTTCTTAATATTTTGTTGACTATTTTGATTTCCTTTTTTAATCCAATGTCTTTTGTTTTATGCCTTTAAAAACATGATTCTGAGGATTCCACCAGACTGACAAAGGGATGCAAGACATTAAAGAAGACGAGATTCCATGATTCAGGCCTTTACCTTTACCCTTCTCTAAAGGTTCTAATCAATAGGAAATATATATGTTTAAGGTGTAGGTACATTTTAAGGTTTGTGTTCTAAGGTCATTTCTAGCTCTGACATTTTGTGTTCTATGAATTTATGATTTTTACCTTGAAACCCGGTGAATTTTCCAAAATCAAGGATACTTTTTTTTTATTGTCCCCCCTAATACATAAAGATGTATGTTCATGTCAACAACTTAGGGAGACCATAGGAAATTACTAAATGATTCCAAGTTCACCTTAGTAAGGTTTGTAAATGGCATGAGACCATCAGTCACTTGAAATGTCTCAAGATACCAAGCCAGGTCCAGGGAATGGGGGTTCTTCATAATCCCTCATGAGAGACATAAGTCTGGGGTCAACATCAGGCTTGGATAGTTCCCCACTGTCACAGTCCCCAGTAAGGAGGAGGCCTCTGATGGGGTACAAAGATGTGGTAAAACTGCAGGATAATTTGGAAATGTGTCCTATGCCAGAAAGAAATTTAGATCTTAAACTTCAATCTCAAACTCAGCTGTCAGAGTCTGAAGTTCCACCATGCGTTGTCCTCCCTTGGTCTTTCATCAAGCTGTTCCTTTGGTATGGAAGGTCTTCACCTTTCCTTAAGTGGGTCCAAATTATATTTAGGCTTCAAAGCTGATCTTCTCCACTTCCCTTCCTCCCTCCCTTCCAGCTCACTGACATCTTCCTCCTTTATGCTCCTTCGTTGTTTAGTACTGTCTTTCAATCATTTCATTTATGTCCTACTCTTCATGACTACCCTTGGGCTTGTCTGGGCAGAGATACAGATCCTCTTTAAGAACAAAAGACAAATGACAGCTAGAGTGGTTTGAAATTTCCTTCCTCGGCTCATTTTACAGATGATAAAACTGAGGCAAACAGGGTTAAGGTATTTCCCCAGAGACACGCAGGTAGTCTGAGGCCAGGTTTGGTAGCCCTTAGGAAAGAGCAGTTACCTGCAAATTGTGGATCAGATTTGCATGATCTTTTGCTAACCATCTGTGTGATCTTGGGCAAGAAAATTATCTTCCCAGGAATTCAGTTTCCTTTTATTTAAAATATAATAGCTGTTCTGCATAGTCTATAAGGTCCCTTCTAGATCTGGTATTCCATATTTTGAGGAGGTTTTCACAGCTGATTTAATTCAATTTAGCAAGTACTTATTAAGCCCTAGCTGTGTGCTAGACACTAAGGATAAAAAAAAACCAAATAAATTCAGAAATAAAACAATTATTACTCTCAAGGAGCTTAATGTATTTGAGTGAAATACAAGATGTATATTCAGTAAGAACAAGATAATTGGTTGGAGGAATGAGCAGAATAACTCAACAGCTGGCAAGATTGGAGAAAATCACCTATTTCATGTAGTAGTTGATAACTGAAAAAGAACCTTGATGAAGCTAGGGAGTCCCAGAGGTAGAGATGTGCAGGGATGGCATATCAGGCATAGGGTACACCCTATGTAAAGGCACAAAGGGAGAAGGTGGAATTTCATGTGTAAGGAATAGCAAGTAAATCAGTTTGCCTGAGATTGAATGTATGAAGGAGATGAACTCATAATGAATCCATGAATATATACTATGTAATTTAGCCCTTCTGTTTGTTTTATTATTTCAAATGTATGTGTCTGGTGTCCTCAGCCAGAGTAAGGAGAACCCTTGAAGAAAAGGAATATACCAAATGTTGACCAGGGAATATGAAGGTAAAGAGGAATCAGAGTATAGATCCATGAGCTTTGACTTGGAGGCCATGCCCTAACTCTTAGACTCTTATCCTTTGCATAATCATCCCCTCTAGGTAACAAACATGGAGATTATGATAAGAAGATTATAGCTCTAGATAGGAGTTCAGGGAAGGGCACTTAAAGACCATCTGGTCCAAATCCTCCATCTGACCAAAGAGGAAATGGAGAGTTACAGAGGTGAGGTGACCTGCCTGAGATGATGAAGCAAGTGAGTAGCTGAGTTAGGACTAGATCCTGAGTTTCCTGGCTCCAAGACCAGGAGTGTTCCCCGTATCCCTCCACTTTGTAAAATGTCCTCAAGGGAACTCTTTAGGAGAGACTCCTCACTGTCCACTGTACTCTTCCTTGACCTTGTTGTAGTGGTGATTCAATTTGCATCATTTCCACTCCTCTCTCACTGTCCATTGAGCCAGCTAATTACATGGAACTTGTTCACATCTAGTCAGATACAATTAATAAGAGACATCATTGTATAGTAGAAAGAACACTGGATTAGGTGCCAGCGTATCTTGGCTTGAATTCCATTTCTGTAACTTATTACCTGGTAGGCCTTGGGCAAGTCAGCACCCTCTCCCTCATGGTCTTTGTCAAATGAAGGTTTTTGAAGTAGATCAGGGTGTGTTTTGGTCTTGTTTTTTAAAATGTGTGTGTGTGTGTGAGAGAGAGAGAGAGAGAGAGAGAGAGAGAGAGAGAGAGAGAGAGAGAGAGAGAGAGAGAGAGAGATTGGAGTTTGGCAAAACTGATAGACCTGTTTTCAGCTTGTTGCCTATTTTCATAATTAAAAGAAATGAAAAAGTTCAGTGTGAGAATTGTGAAAATAAAGATATAATATTTTTTCCCATTGAAGTTCAGGGACCCCATGAAGTTTTTCCCTTGGTCTATTGGCAGGGGATAACCCTGGAGACCCTCAGTTAAGAACTAGGCTAGATGACTAGATGAACTCTGAGGTTCTCTCAAGTTCTAGGAAGTGAGCACATTGAGCTTTAAAATGTTAACTCTAAAGAAAGTCGTGGTGGTACTTACTTATTTTCCTGACACAGCTCACATTCATTGTTATAAGTCTCTCCATCAGTTCCACAGACAGGCCAATAGATTTTGAAGCATCCTGGGGAAGGACTGCACTTAGCCTAGAAGAGTAATAAAGCAGATCGATTCTCTTACTATATCCCAGGCACCTAGATATTCAGAGCTTCAGTGCTGGGATCCGGCCATTCGGCCAATGAACATTTATTAATCACCTATTATGTTCCAGACAGTACACTCAACACTAAAGATGCAAAGCAAAGTAAAACACCATCTCTGCCATTTACAGGTAGGGAAACAAGATTGCTTGTTGGTAGCAAGACTGCCATCAACAGTCTAATGTCGGGGGGAAACTTACAAACAATTATACACAGCTTGGTGGCATAGTGGATAGAGTACAAGGTCTGAAGTCAGTAATACTTGAGTTCAAGTTCAACTTCCAATACTTACTAATCTTACTAACTCCAGTACTTACTATCAAGGCCCTTCCTAATACTTGTTGCCCATAATGAAATTTAATAAATGTTGTAGGTGCGGTCTGACCAGAGCTGAGCATGGCATGATTATCGTGTCTCTTATTCTGGACATGATGCCTCTCTTAATGTAACTTAGTCTCACATAAGCATAACTTTCCTGGGCTTTAGTTTCCCATCCTCAAATGAAAGGTTGGATAAAGTGGACTCTCATGTTCTTTTCAACTAACATTTAGTAACTCTCCCTGTTTGGGTCGTAGTTTCTTTTTCTGTAAAATGTGACAAATAAGTCTTGCTTTAACTTCCTTGTAAAATGTTTGTGGCGTTCAAACGAGAAAATAAATATATATGAGAAAATGTATTCTAAATTGAGAAATATACATATATACTTATGCTTATACTTTATGAAGTATAAACCACTACAGAAATGGAGACTTTGAAAGCTATCCCATGATCACCTGAAGTAAAGATATGATACATTATGTGGGATGGTGATCATGGAGTAGCTTCCACTCAAAGTCCCCATTTCTGTAGTGTTTAATACTTTGTAATGTAATTGGCACCTATTTTCTCATTTGAAACCCACAGACATCTTTCAAAGGAGTGAAAGCATTGTTCATTTCCCCTATTTTTACAGAAAAGGAAACAGAAGTCCATAGAACAGGTCAGTGGAGAGAAGTCAGGTGCTCATTACTTACAGCTAATACAGGGAAATGCCCCCATGAAATGCTCTGGATTCTACAGAATGAAGACCACTATCCCTTTCAGAGAAACTTTCCTGTCTATTTCTGTTTGCTTATTTTTTTTATCAACAATCATATTTTTCACAATCACAAGACACTGAAATGATCATTGATAAGAAAAAGAAAATGGTCTTTGAAGTTTACTTCATTACACAGAATGTCATTTTGTCCAACAACAGGAGAGCTAAGAGAGATCTCAAAACAAATAATGTAGAATACTGAGAGACTTCAGAACAAAGAACACAGAATGTTAGAGTTGTAAGCCTGTTTAGAACATAGAACACAGATTGTCAGAACATAGAGGACAGTGAACAGAGTTGGAAAGAAGAATATAGAAAGACACACATAGACCACAGAATGTCAGTTGTGGAGGGGACATACAGAATGTTGCAGCTAGAAGGAACTTCAGAATACAGAACATAGAATATCAGAACATAAAACACAATAGAGTTAGAAGGGAGCCTAGAACATAAGACATGGAATGTCAAGGACAGAACATGAAGTGTCAGAAATGGAAGGGACCTCAGAACACAGAACACATAGAATGTCAGAAATCACTTTGTCCCATCTCTTCATTTAACTGTGAAAGAAGCTGAGGTCCAAAAAGAGGAAGGGACTGTTGATCTTGGTAAAATCATGGTGCCCTTCTGATGCTGAAGGGATTGGGTACTGAACATTGAATTCACTGTGGGAGTCAATGGTCCCTTCATCATGGCATGGGAAATGTGTTAAAATGATAAAGTAGAAGCTCTTCTTACCACTCGGCCTTCCTCTTCAGCTTGTGCAGTATCTAGGAAACAAATTTTCAAAGGGTTAGGTTTGCCTTGTCTGTTAGATAGATACTTTGGGGATGAGGGAGGGAGATTAAGGGAATCAGATGAGTCTGGATTACAGCCCCAGCCTCTCCACCCATTCTCCAGCTTGATGGATGCTGTCACACTGGTCTTCTAAGAAAGCCCAGTCCCCTGAAATGGGACAGAATTAGACAAAAGTCCAGTTAACTGGACAAAGACACAGGTGTTTTTCTGTCCATTACTTCACTTACAAATCCTAAACTCTGAAATTACTCCTTACTGCATTGATTTCACTTGTCTTTCAGTCAAATCAAATAATCTAAAGGTTTCTGTCCAGTTCTGTCCCATCATGTTTCATGTTCGAAGGTCACTTTCAGCTTTAACAGTCTGTGTTCTACATTCTATGTTCTGTATTCTTTTAATTTAATCAAGATTTGTTGACATGCTACAGTTCTGGAGAAGTTAGAGTGGGAAAGATAAATGAGAGAAGTTTTCATGAGGAAAGGTATATAAATATACATATATATAAATATACATATATATGACAAATAAATATAAGACAATGCAAAACCTGATAGTACTGTGGGAAAGGCTAAGATCTTGGAGGAATGAGAGTTCAAAAGTGATATTTTGATGGGTAGACATAAGAAGGCAGGATATTTCAAGCAAAAGATAATGAGTAGTCATAAAAATGAGAAGTTGCTTGGTGTGGTTGGATATTCACCTCTCTCTCAAATCTCCTGACTGTTAAATTCAATTTTCTCAGTCTTTGTGCCTCTTGATTTCTTTCTGAAACTTTTAACCATGCTGACCACTCCAATATCCTAGGTATTCTCTCCCTTCTGGGTTTCCATGGCATTTCTCTTTCCTCGTTTTCCTCCTCCCTGTTTGACAGCTCCATCACAATCTGCTTTGTTGTTTCATCATATGTATCTTGTGAAATCTTTGCATGGGCATATTGCAGTGTTTTGTCTTGGGCTCTCTTGTTTCTCAACATTCTCTTTCTCTCAGTGACTTGACCAGCTCCCATTGGTTCAACATCATCTCTTTGCAGATGACTCAGAAAGCTATATAGCCATTGGACACACTTCATCCTGAATGTCCCACAGGCATCCTCAATTTCAGCATGTCTGAAATGAAAACTCAACACATTCTTCCCCAAACCTATCCTCCCTCCTACTGTCCCTGTTTCTATTAAGGTACCCCTATACCTAGCGGCAACTAGATTTATAACCTGAGAGCCATCCTAGACTTTCTTTTTTAAAACCATTAATTTAATCTATGTAATTATATAGTCTGCTTTTTTGCCTGATCATAAATCTTCATAATTAAGCCACTAGTTACACTCTTAGGGAATGACCTGAGCAAGAATGACCTGAGCAAGTCTATCTATGTAAAAATGTGATGTGTCATAAATTTTCATTGTCCTTTTTTGGGGGTTACTTTCATTTGTACTGATACAGTGACCTCATCTGAAAGTGCAGGCAACCTATCACATATGTAGCATCTCTCTCCCTTGCCCACTTTTCTACTAAAAACAAAACAGAATAGAAATCTAATGTTTCTTCATCACATCCCCTCACTGAAAAAAATGAAAAATTGTAATAAATATGAATAAACAAAATAAGCCCTCCCCCAAGGGTATACACACAAATATATATCTTATTCCATCCACTAAATCCATGCACTCTATGTAATGAATAGGATGTTTCATCATTTCAAGGGCCCATCTACCTCTGTCATTCTCTAAATCTATATCCAAGTCAGTAAAATGAATAATTCTGAAAGACTGTCTTTCTTCCCCTTTTCTAGATGACTTGTAAAATGAGTTCCATCTTAATCAGACTCTTTGCATGCTCTCATTCTTGGACCCCCTCCCCTACGTTTTGATAACTGCAAAGATTACTGCATTTTGAGCTGGAAGAACTTGACTTCAGCCCCTCTTTTGTGGGATATTGGAAGAATTCTCTCTGACCCCGAGTTTCCTAATTTGTACAATAGTAATAATGTTACTTAAGCTACCTGCTTTGTAGAGCTGTTGTAAATAAAATGCTTTGCAAATAAAGACATTCCTTCATAGGATTATAGGCACAGAGCTGGAAAGGATCTCAGAGATATCTAATCTAACTTACTGATTTTGAAGATGAGATAACTGAGGTCCAAGATTACACAGGTAATAAAGGGAAGGTTTGAATGCCAGGGCTCTTATCTAAATGTGAATTATTATTCTTGGCTGTCTGCACTAAAACCTTCTTCTGTTGACTCATTAAGGAATGAAATAGAATTGAAGTTCTTGAAGGCTATGTTAGGAGAGCACAAATTTTGGGAGGTCCTTTCAAGCTAGTAATGCTGTAATCTCAGAAAATGTGTTGGCACTCAGCAATCAACCTAGTTAATTGTAGAAATGCTTGTCACTAGAAGGATGGTTCCAAGAGGATGCACATTTTGGCCAAACTAACTCATGAAAATGTCTAGTACATTATTGGTTGTTTGGTGGGGGAAAGAATGGGGCAGCATACTTTCTCTGGAGAAGAGAGAATTCATATCAAAGAAGTCTAAGATCTCTGGAAATCTTAAAGTAATTATCTCCTGAGATCTGCTGAGTTATTTTCTATTGTAAGACAATCACCTTTCCATCTGGCTTACTGTGTTTCTCAGGAGTTTGAAAAGGATTCCCCAAAAAGATAGCTCAGCTGAGAGAAAATAACCCCAATTCCTGGACAGAACAAGAGAAATCCAAAGCCCTTGTCATTCTTTATCCACCTGAAGTAGATTTAAATGCTTTCAAGGCAGAGTAATTGGTGGAAGAAGACCCAGGCTTCAGTCCTGGTTCTGTCTTGAGCTTTATGATCTGCATTTAGCCACTTGCAAAATGAACTTAGTAACCTGTGTTCTATTTATTTCAAAGGGGCTGTGATGGGCCACTGATTAGATAGTAGGTACACACATGCTTGAGAAAGTATTCAGTAGTGAAGGAATACAGAGTATGATGTAAATACAAATACAAAGTATTATTTAACAAGAATTTCTTCTATTATACTTTTCTTGAGTGTGTATCACTTGGAAGGCAGGGTAGGGGAGCTGAAAACAAGACTGGAAGTAGAATTAGAGATGTAGGGTTGAAGTTTGGCTCTGAAACTGAATAGCTGTGTCATCATGAGCAGGTCACTTTTCTTTCTCCTAAGACTCAGTTGTGTCTTTTGTAACCTGAGCAAAATAACTGTCTCACATGGTTGTTCAAACAATAAGTATTTATTCAGTGCCTATTACATGTTATGAACTACTTGAAATGCTGCAGACAGAAAGACAACAAAGAACTTGTGTTTAAATGGTTGACACAATTTATACATGTAGAGGTTTATAAAGGACATATAAATCAGAGGTACTCTAAATTTACATGGGAAGGGTACTAATTTTTGATGAGATCAGGATAGACTTCAGCAGAAGGTGACTGAAGAAAACCATGGTTTGCAAGAGATAGAAGTGAGAGAGAACATTCCAGATATAATGAACAGTCAGGCAAAGGGGAAATGGGAGATGCAGTGTCTGGAGTGAGAAGAGGCAGAGAGTCCAATGTGGATGAATTGTAGAGCATGTGGAGGGGAGTGATGTGGAGACTGGAGAAGCAAGGAGGGGACAATTTGTGATGAGCTGTAAATGGAGGAGGCAAAGGAGTCTAATATTTGGCCCCGGAGATGACAGAAAACCACTACAGCTTGAAAAATTCCTTGGGTGGCAGAGTGAAATGGCTAGACCTGTGCTTTAGGGAAATCATTTCAGCAGCTGTATTGGGGAAGGACCGGAGAGATGAGAGACTGGAGAACAATAGGAGGATCAAATATTGCGATAGTCAAGGTTGAAAGGGATAAGAATTTAAATGAGGGTGGTGACTGTGTAAGTGCAGAGCAGGGTGTGTGGTCCTGACTGGAGAAAAACCATAATACACAGTTAGAAAGGAAAAGTCATTAGCTTATACTGTGTGAAGGGTGGAAGCCCAGACCTGGTGACCTGTTAAAATTAGGTTAAAAATTAGTTAGGTATTGAGTCAAAATTTAGACCCTGAGTCATAACTTAGATATTGTGACTGATGAAAGCAGTAACACAGACACAGTAACCAGTTCATGTCCAGTACATGACCAAGACACAATGCTGTGTTTGGGCATTTAACCATCTACACTGGCCTAATGCTCAACTTTGGATGAGCTTATTACTAAGCATAAGTCCAATACTCTATGGCTCCACTTCCCTTTGTTTGACTTATATAATTGACACTGGAATTTCCTGGGTTTTTGCAGGGGTCTAACCTGTGGTCTGACCACTGCACCAGAGTGAAAATCATTAACCTCTGGCAGGCTCCATCATATTGCCCATAATGTAAATAACTCAATTGATTAAACTTCTATCTCCAAACAATTTTGAACTCCTTGACCTTTTCCTTTGATACCAAATTTGTCCCAGAACTTGGGGGTGTGTGTGAGATACAGGATTCCCTAGGTGGGAGGATTCTGGGTCTTACACAGGGAATATTAAGGAAGTAGAAAGTACAAATATTGGTAATGGATATATAAGTTTAGCAAGATTGAAAATTTGAATGCCACACCAAGGTTGTGAATTTAGGTAATTAAATGGTTAAACTAAATGGTATAGGATGGGGATTTTTTTGGACAGTAATAGGAATATTTGGAAGGGTGATGTGTTTGGGGGAAAGATACTTTCTTTGGACATGCTGAATTTCTGGGATATCCATTTTGAAAAACCAATAAGTAGTTGGTGATATATAGCTGCAACTCAAGAGAGAGAGTCAAGGCTATATATACATATATATATATATCTACATATCTACTAGTCATCTGCTTAGAGTTGATAATTAAACCTACAAGGACTGAAAAGGTGACCATGTGAGAGAGTACAGCGAGATAAGAGAAGAGGTCCGGTATCAGGGTCTTGGGATGAGCCCAGATGTGGAAGGTATGACATTGATGTTGATCTAGAAAGGAGACTGAGGAGAAGTCAGATTGGTAGGAGGAGAGCCAAGAGAGAATAGTGTCATGAAAATCCAGAGAGAAATGGGTGATTAATGCTTTTGTTTGTTGCACATTTTAAGAAGGATAAAGATTAAGGAAAAGCTAACAGAGATGGCAAGAAAGATACCATAGGTAACTTTAGAGAAAACAGTCTCATCTGAGTGATTCAGTCAGAAGTGAAATTTTAGAGGGCTTTCCAGAGAGAGAATGGGGAAAGAAAGTGGAGGTATCAACTGGATATAGCTTTTGCAAGGAGTTTGGCTGAGAAAGAGAAGATAAACGAGGAAGGCAGTAAGTGGGAATGATCTAGAGAGGATTTTTTCTTTTAAAGATCAAGGGACGCTTAGGTAGCTTTGTAAGCAGAGAATCACAGAATTTTAGAACTGAAAGACACTTCATTAGACATCCAGTCCAACCCCTACACAAGAAAGAATACCTATAATAACATATATGACAAGTGGTCATCCAGCTACTGCTTGAAGACTTCCAAGACTTCCACCATGTCTTGAGACACGTCATTCCACTTTTGGACAGAGTTCATTGTTAGGAAATTTTTCCTTTCCTCATGTCTAAATTTTCCTCTTTTCGATCTTCCATCACTGCTCCAGGTTGTGCTGCAAGGTCTGGAGACAGATATAGATCAAATGGCCAAGACCAAGCCTGTTTTCCAGCACACCACTATGAAAAAGCAACATTCAACTATGCAATTTCCTAGAATCAGAGCATTCTTGAGTTATCAAATCAGGGAATCTTA
This sequence comes from Bettongia penicillata ogilbyi, assembly GCA_023548195.1. Taxonomy (NCBI): domain Eukaryota; kingdom Metazoa; phylum Chordata; class Mammalia; order Diprotodontia; family Potoroidae; genus Bettongia; species Bettongia penicillata. The sequence goes on from JAJHZJ010000277.1 coordinate 3,097,340, forward strand.
GAATTCTAAAAATCATTGGATCTTAGGATCAAGATTCTAAGAAACTGCATTATTGAATAGTAGAATATTAAATTTGGGCTTCTATTCAATCCTACAATAGTGGGAAGGGACCTGGAAGCCAGGCCATATGAGGATTTAGTGAAAGAAAATGACAATGTTTACCTTGGAGAAGAAAAGGTATTTTAGTGACACAATCAAAAGATGTTTACCTTGGAAGCAATCTCAGGTGCTATCTGGTCTTATGAGCACCTGAACAAGAATAGAACCCAGAAAATATCCAAAAGTAGTCTTCTGACTATTTGAACACCTTCAGTGGTTGGGAGAAGTTTGCTAATTGTTAGGGAATGAGTCTAGACAGGATATTAATGGGTGGAAGGAGCTACTTCCAACAGCAGCCTGTTTCATTGTTAGATCACTAAATTTTAGGGATTTTCCCCCAATAGCAAGCATTTACTCTTTGTTATTTCTACCTATTGCTCCTAATTCTACGCTCTTGAACCAAGCAGGAGAAGGCTCATCCTTCTTACCTGATGACCTTTCAAATACTTAAGACAGCTATCATGTCCTTCCTAAATCTTCCCTTCTCCAGGTTAAACATGCACAATTCAATTTAAGAATCCTCATGTGTCATGTCTATCTTAGTCATGATATCACTGTCGTAGTTTATCTTTTTTGTACTTTCCCCAACTTACCAACGTTCCTCCTTAAATGTAGCATCTAGTACCGCAGACTTGCATAACTTGGCAGTAGATAGCGGCTAAAACTAAATTAGGCTAAACTTCTTCTGGCCACAGATAGGTTTTTAGAAGCTCACTTTCTGAGTAAAAGTATGACAATGGTTAGTTGCCACAGGTCACAAGAGAAACAGGGAAGACTGCGCTGTGGAGACCCACCCACCAGATTACATGAGAGACACAAGAGTGATGAGTGGACGCTGGATTAAGCAGAGCATGGACAAAACACCCATTACATCTTTACTTTCTTCCACATGCTCAACATTTTTCATGGGCTGCCCAGAATCCTTTGGTGGGTCATAAGCTGCCTGCAGGCCATATGTGAGGGAATTATAACCTCCCTAGATGGAAAACGTTCTTCTCTGAATGAAGCCTAAGGAAGCATTAACTTGTTTTGAGCCACTACACTAGACAGTTGATCCATATTGAGCTAGTCCACTAACACCCTAACATCTTAAAGATGAACTGTAGTAGGCTAGTCACACTCGCATCTTGTACTTCTGAGGTGGGTTTTTTGAACCCAAATGTAAAATTTTACTTATAAGCTTCTTAAAATTTTATTTAATTAGATTTGACTTAATATTCTATACTGTCAATAACTTTTTTGAATCCTGTCACTCATTGTGTGCTTGCTCTCCCTCCTGGCTTGGTTGACATCAGAAAATTTGACAATCATGCCATCTTTACCTTCTTCAAGGTCACTGATGGATTATGAACCAGTGAAGATAAAGCAGAGGTGCCTAAAGCCTCCCACTAGGGACCTCTTTCCAAGTGAGTTGCTATTCAAACATTAATGATTCGAGTGACCTGATGCAATGAGAAGTATTATGGATTTGGAATCAAGGGACTCATCTTCAAATTGTGGCTCTGCCCTTTGCTAGTTTTTCAATGGGTGACAGGTCATTTAGACTCTCTAGCCATGTGCCCTTCCCTCCTTTGTAAAATGAAGACATTGAATTGATGACCTCCAAGTCTCTTCTAGCTCTAAATGTATGCTTCTGTGAGGTCTTTTGGCTCTCTTAAAACAACCCTGAAGTCACTTCCTTCTGCTCTTGTGTGGCTTACAACTGCCTGTCTTGCCTACAAGAATGATGTGAGATCCGTTGTCAAATATCTTCCTATAATCTAAGGCGGTCTGGATTTTTTATAGTTTCCTGGCCTCGCCAGGTTAATTACACTGTTGAAAAAAGGAATGCGTTTTAGGCATGTCTTGTTCTTGAGGGAGTCTGCTAATTCTTTGTGATGGTATAAATTACATTTGTTTGGTTTGGCCCCAGAGAGCTGAATGGTGTAGGGTGAGAGGTACAGGGTAACTGTTTGGGATGAATGTAAAAGTTGTCTAACAAGGAAATCTATCCCCAAAATGGAATGGACAACATTGGGAAGCAATGAGATTCTTGTCATTGGCATTTTTCAAGCAGAGGTTGGGTAATTCCTTCCTGGGATAGCTACAGAAAGGATGGCCTGGGAGGGAGGATAGACTCAATGTCCTATACATTTATTGTATCTGGTGAGCTTTGACTTGTTATTCCTTCTGTGGAAGGAGCTCTTACTAAATATACTCCCTCAATCCATATGGGCCTTGCCTGAAACTTACAGGGCTAGAGATTGCCTTTACATTCTTACAGTCAAGAAGATCTGGATTCAGATCCCAACTCAGACACTTAATCCTGGGAAAATTGCATAAACTCCTTGTGCCACATTTTTCTCATCTATAAAAATGAGGAAGGTAGGACTTGATGATTTCTAAGATCCCCTTTTGATCCTGTGGTTCTGTAACATTCTTGTGGGCATTAGAATTGTTTTAGAATCTTTGTTAGAAGTTAACAATTGAGATGCTCTTTAGCATGTATAAAGCCCTTTCCTCAGAATCATGTTGTCATTCCCAACTTATCGATCAGGTATCTGAGGCTCAGAGGGATGAATTAATCTTTCCTTTGTTTCAGAGCTAACCATCGGAGCCAAGATTCCAAGTCAGATAATAGACTTTAAATTGAGAGCTCTTGTCACCACATCTCAGCTAGTTCTTTAATCTGTTCAAAAAACACAAGTAACAGACTGTGGATGCAAGGGAATTGGTTTGGGGATCAGGAAATCTGGGTCCACATCCTGACCCAGTCCCTAGCTCTATGACTTTGAGCGATTCACTTAACTACACTTTCCTCTGTGTAAAATCAATGTAAAAATTTTAAAACGCTTAAAAGTTTTTAGGATCAAATGAAATCATGAAAATAATAATAACACCTAGTGTGTAGCATTTGTGTCGTACTTAAAATTTTCATAACTCTTTAAACATTTATGTCATTATGTCTTCATGACATCCTTGTGAGTTAGTTATCACTATTCCCATTTTAGTGTCTAAGGCAGCATTTGACCTCAGGTCTTCCTGAATCCAGTTCCTAGTTGTCTCTGTGTGTCCATTTGTCTCCCTGTCTCTGCCTTTGTCTCTGCCTCTGTGTCTCTGTCTCACTTTCTTTTTCCATAAATATAAGTCAATATTCTCATCCAAACTCCTGTCTAGTATAGGAATCCTGTCTATGGTATTCCTATCAATGCCTTTTCTCTATACCCCAGACTCAGGTTCTCATGGGTGAGATCTGTACTCTGGGTCCTATAAACCTGGAGAGACCTAGGTTTAGAGGTGGGTTCTTTCAGCTACTAGCTGTGTTCCCAGTTCACCTCTCTGGTATCTGTTTTCTCTTTAGCAAACAGGGCTAATAAACCTCCTGTTCCCTCCCACACAGAATAGTTATAGAAAAAAAGCTTCTAGTCTCAGGAACTCTTTCAAAGCAGCCAAAACTCCCATGAGGATGCAGTTAGAGTCAAATGGTCTGTGAATAAAGGTCTGAGGGCTACTGGCCCCAGTGAGAGGGTGCTGTGCCCAAGGAGGAACTTACCCAAGAAGCAGCATAGAGCCAGGGAGAGGAGCAGGACTATGCCAAGAGGCCTCATGATCCGACTTCTTTATCCCCAGCTGAGGCTGAAACTGAAAGGTTTGAAAGAGGGTAGGTGTCCTGAGTTCACAGGAACCTGGGAGGCTGCCTTATATAGGGGCCATGGGCTCCACCTGCTGAATTATGTCATGCTCTCAGGTGACCTACTGCCTCATGGAAGCCCTAAGCAAAGCTCTGCCCACTTGCCTGACTTGCCTAGAGATGGTCACTGTCTTTGGCCAGCCCAATCCACCTTCCCTGATCCCACCCAAATTCCAACTTCTGTTCTGTCTCTGTGTACCTCGATCTGTGGGTGACTTACCTCTTCTTTCCTCATTCTCCCATCTAGTGAACTCACCCTCATTCCCCAACCTTTCCCTCCTTCACCCTTGTGCATCCCCTTCTCCCAGTCTCCCTCTTATGTTTGTGATGCTGTTCTCTCCCCTTGACGTATAGGCAGGCCTCTTTTCATTCTTCCTCCTATGTGTGCTGTATGCATGCTTAGAATGTCACCTGGCTTGTTTTCGTTCCATACCCTCCCTCCTTTTCACCTCCTTTCAGTAGGCTTTCTTCATTTATGTGTGTGTTTGTTAATCTGTGTGTATGAGTACGACATCTAGTTGGTGAAGTTCATAGGGAACTGGGCCTGGAGTCCAGAAGACCTGAATTTAAATGTGTTCTCCTACATTATTAGCTGCTGACCTTTGGTAAATCTCCTCGCCTCTGTCTGCCTCAGTTTTATCAACTGTAAAATAATAACAATAATAAACCAATCTTAATACTAATAATGATAATAAAAACTCCCTGGGTTTGTTGTGTGGATCAAATGAGATAATATTTGTAAAACTCTTAGCACTGGGCCTGGAATGTAGTAGGAATTCAATAACTGCATGTTTCCTTCCTTCCCCTGCTTTTTCTTAGTGGAAGAGGGGTGGTATTCACTCTACTACAGACTAAGTTGAACTAGATAGTCTCTACAATTGCCTCGGAGGTCTGAGTTTTTAAGGTACTCAGAAACACCTTGGGTGGTGGCAAGGAATATGTGCTGTTTCATTCCTTCATTTCATTTCATTTCTTCTCCCTGATCGCTCCCCCTCCTCAAACCTCATGACTGCTTCATTGAGATTGTCTGTGCTCTTCTTTAAGGTGGGTACTATGGCTGTGCACAAGGAATGTTCTCTGCATCAGGGAGCTGGGAAGGATATATTTTGGAAATAAAGGTGATATATAAACAAAAGATATCAATAAAAGTATTTTTTTTTAGAAAAAACAAAGAGGAAAAAGAGAATGTCCATGCAACCTTTTGCTCAAAGAGTTTCAGTCTGGGAAAAACACCCTCTGGGATCTGCTTTAGCTGTGTGTTAGGGTTCCACATACTAGAGCCAGCTCTAACTTGCAGACTCTATTGTTAAATTTTCAGTGTGAGCATTTACACCACAGAAATCTGTCATAGCTACATACCAGGGTTTGAGTAATTTTTGTTTTTAGCCTGGAGTCAGGAAGACCTGAGTTCAAATCCAGCCTCAGACACTCACTAGCTGTGAGACCCTGGGTAAATCCCTTAACCTTTGTTTGCCTTAGTTTATGCAATGGAGATAATAATAGACCCTATCTCCCAGGGTTTTTGTGAGATAATGATTGTAAAGCACTGAACATAGTCCTTGGCACAGAGGAAGCTCTATATCAGTGTTAGCTATTATTATTTTCTAGACTTAAGGTATATGTGCATGTAGTCTCTCCACCCCTCCCCCAAACCAGTTCTTAACCATTTGCAGCACATCTCTGGTTGCAGCCCCAGGGCCGGAGGAATGAGCATTCTGTGTCTTCTCTAAATTAGTTGCTATTTAGAGCTTCAGAAATAGAAAGTATATTAGGGACCATCTAGTCTTCTTTTAGGGCAGGGAGGTCAGGCAATGGAGAGAGTGCAAGACAGGAAGACTCATCTTCCTGAGTTCAAATCCAGCCTCAGACATTTACTAAATGTGTGACTCTGGTTGAGTCACTTAACCCTGTTTGCCTCAGTTTTCTCCTCTGTAAAATGACCAGGAGAAGGAAATGGTAAACCACTCTATTATCTTTGCCATGGCAATCCCAAATGGGGTCACAAGGAGTCATGACTGAAATGACAAAACAACATTCTTCTTTTATACCCATTTTGTAGATGACACCACCAAAGCAGAAAGAAGAGAAGTCTTCTAATTCTCAAGCCATTAAAACTCAGACTTGAATGGAATTTCAGAGGCCTCTAGTCCAGCCTTGACCTGGCAGAAGTCCTTTCTCCAGCATCCCTGAAAGGTGCCCGGAGGATCCTTTGTTTCAAGAATCCTGTTTACATTCTGATACAGCCCACCTCGCTTTTGGGGGACTCTTGTTGCTAGGAAATTTCTCCTTTGAAGGAGCTCAAATCTGTCTCTCTGAAATTACTCCCCAGTTTTCCTATTTCCCTGCTTCTGCTTGGGACAGAACAAACACCCCCACCCCCACCCCCCTCCAGGCACTTCTAACAGCCAGATGTTTGGAGACAGTAAACATGTTTCACTTTGAGTTTCTTTTCTATAGGCTTAGGGGTGGGGAACCTGTGGCCTCAAGGCCACATAAGTCCTTCTAGGTCCTTAAGAGTGGTCTTTTGACTGCATCCAAATTTTAGACCAAAGGAGATACAATTTTATAGCTGAAATATTCTATTCTGTCACCAGACATCTTCCTAAAGCTGAGGTCTATCTATGTCACTCTCCTCAATAAACTCCAGTAGCCCCCTATCACCTCCAGGATCAATTATAAATGTTCTGTTTGGCATTCAAAGTCCTGCATAACAAAACCCCTTCCTACCTTTCCAGGCTTTTTACACCTCCCTTTCTGAGGCACAATCTTTCAGTCACTCTGGTCTCCTGGTTGTACCACAAACAACGCACTTCCTCTCTTGGTTCTGAGCATTTTCTCTGGCTGTCCCTCATGGCCGGATCATTCTCCCCGCCTCCTCTTTATCACCTGGCTTCCCCAGCTTCCTTCAAATCCCAACAAATACCTTCTATAGAAGCTTTCCCCCACTCCTCTTAATTCCAGTGCCTTCCCTCTTTTAATTATTTCTTATTTATCCCATGTATTTCATATTCATACATATTAATCTGCTCATTGTGTCCCCTGTTAGATTGGAAGCTCCTTGGGGGCACATTTCCCTCTCTCTGTGTCTCCAGTGTTTAGCACAGCACCTGGCACATGACAAGAGCTTAAAACATGCTTATGGACTGACTGTGACTTAAAATATGGATCCTATAATATCAGAGCTGGAAGGGACCTCATAATGTCCAACCCAAGACAGCAAAAACAGATGCAACCTTGAAAACATCTATTCCAAAGTGCTATTACCCATGAGGAAATTGTGGCTCTGAAAAGTCAAGGGAGGAAGGATAAAGTGGAAAAAGTTGTGCTTGTCAGTTGGGAGGCCTGGATAGTTGTCCTGGTTAGTAAGAGCTAGTGAGGCAACTAACTCTTAGCAAGTCACTTTTTTCTGGGACTCAGTTTTTCCATCTATGAAATGGAGAGTTTAAGCAACATTCACATTGAATCTAACTATAGAAACTCCCACAAAAATAGGAATCATCTCAGGAACTGGGATTAAAAGCCTCTTGGAGAGGTTGTCCTTTGAGGTTATTTCTGGGCTATGTTAAGAGCTGCTCCCCCAAGCTCCCCGTGTCTCTACTTATCTCTAAGGCAAGGCCTTAGAGCAGGACTTCAGAGCCAATGGAGGAAGATGAGAGTCTCCTTATTCTTACTGAAATAATCCTGAGTATCTATGTAACTGTGTGAGCAGCCTGTGTTTGCTTCATCCATGAGAATCCTGGAACTCACCATGGCCTTACAGCTGGAATGAGTGTGAGACTCTTTCCCAGAATCAACAAAGTCTTGAGATATCTTTACATTTCTACGTTTCCTGGCATTTTATACCAGCTGCTTAAAGAAGAGAAAGTGTGAATCTAATAACCATTTCCTATGCACTATAACAGGTGGTTGAAACAGTTTAGACACATGGACTTAGTTAATACTCATCTAAACCCAAAATAGCTTTTAAAAGAGTCGTGGCATGGTGGCAAATTCCAAACTGTATAAGTCTCTGAGTTTGTGCTGACTTTCTGGGCCGGGTCTTCTCATTTTCCAGGATTCAGTTTCTATATTCCTTTACTTTGTGCATGGGGGAGGGCAGGAAGGGATGTTTACCACTTAGCCTAGCACCCAGATATAATGGTTAGCTCATCCATTTTTGGTTTCATTCTCTGTGACTTTTAGAACTTTATTTTAGATGAAAAGATCTGAGTTTAGTCACTAGCTCTCCAGGCCCTTATTGGAAAAAAAAAATCCCAACCTTTAGGCATAGGTTCTCATCCAAACTTATATTTATATCTTATAGTTAACTTTTTGAGCAGTTAGGTGGTAAAGTGGTACAGCACTAGACCAGGAGTCAGGAAGACCTAAGTTCAATCCAGCCTCAGATACTGGTTGTGTGACCCTGGGTAGGTCATTTGATCCTATTTGCTTCATTTTCCTCATCTGCAAGGAAATGGCAATCCGCTTTCATATCTTTGATAGGAAAACATACCCTGTGTCACAAAGTGTCAGACATAACTGCAAAATAACTAAACAAGTTAGCCCCTGGCTCTTTATGTTTGAAGCAAAATTCAATTTACTGGAAAATTTGGGCAATAAACATGGGATTATGTTGGAGTATTTGTGGACAGAGAAGAATTGGTGGGAGCTGACTTTATCTCAGCCTGGGATCTTCCTCTTTCTGATTCCCTAGAGTCAGGAATCTCTCTTGGATCTCCTTTCTGCTCCACATCTCAGTCCCCCCTTTGTTCCATGCTTGCTCTCAAATACAGCACCTTCCTCCCCATTCATTTTTTAAAAATTTTTTGCTTTAAATAGTATTTTAATTCCCCCCCCCCCATTATATGTCAAGGATATTTTTAGCTTTCATTTTTATAAGATTTTGAGTTCCAAAATTTTCTCCATCACTCCTTCTCCTCCTGTCTTCTGAAAATGGTAGACAGTTTGATATAGTTTATAATATGCTATCATGTAAAAGATATTTCCATATTCTTCATGGTTGTGGAAGAAGAAACAGATTAAAAAGTAAAACAAAAACCCAAGAAAGAATAAAATCAGTGAAAAATGTTCTTTGACCTACATTTAGAGTCTGTCAGTTCTTTATCTGCATATGGATAACATTTTTCTTTAAGCATCCTTGGTACTTGTCTTGGATCATCATGTTGCTGAGAAAAGCTGATACATTTATAGTTGAACATTACATGATGTTGCTGATACTATATACTGTGTTTTCCTGGTTTTGCTCATTTCATCTTGCAGCAGTTCATACAAATCTTTCCAGGATTTCCTTTACTCTCTGTGTGTCTCTCTGCTTCAAGTGTGTTTCTTGAATGGAACATATTATAAGACACTGGTTTTTGATTCACTCTGCTATATGCTTCCTTTTTATGGGAGAGTTCATTCCATTCACATTCATCATTATGATTACTGTCTGTATATTTCCCTCCATCCTGTTCTTCCTCCTTCCCTTTCACTCTTTGCCATATCACCAATGTTTAGCTTTTGTCTATTACCTTCCCTGATCTTCCCTTCCTTCTGTCTGTCCTCTCACCCCTTATTTAATCTCCTTCCTTCCTACTTCCCTGTCAGTTGAGATAGATTTCTATATTCTATACATGACTCAGGCAATGTAGTAGAGTAAAAAGAGTATTTCATGCTGACTGTAGAAATCTGGGTTTGAATTCTGGTTCTGCTACTCACAATCTGTGTGACCCTGAGTGACCAATTAGGAGAGCAGATTGAGGGGGGAAATCTTACAGAACATTAAGCCCATTTTCCTCATTTACAGAAGAGAAAGTGAAAATTGCAGTGGTTAAGTGATTTATCCAAAATAACACAGAAAGTAGTAAAGCCAGAAATCAAATCTACCTCCAAACCTCTATCCCCCTTTCCAATGTATTACACTGCTTCCCAACATTTATTGTGCAGCATTTTATACTGCAGATTCCTTTAATGAATGTCTTTGAGTAGGTGGATCCTGGTCCCTTCTAGTTCTTGAATTCTGTGAGAAAGTCACATTTTCTCTGAGTCTCAGTTTCCTCCTCTGTAAAATGCAGGGATTTTACTAGACCACTTGTAAAGTCCTTTGTAACTCAGGTGTATGATTTTAAATACTATTATCTGTATGACCCTAAGAGAGTCACTTGATCTCTCTGGGCCTGAATTTCCTCATCTGTAAAATGAAGTGTCTCCTATGATCTTCATGAAAAGGCTGCTGAGCTCCTAAATCACCAAAAAGGACACTGAAATACCCTAAGTTCATTTCTCCCTCTAAAAAAAAATACTAGGAAGTTATTCTTCTCAGTAATTTAGTCAGAAGTTCTTTATCCAATCTTCATGAGAAACCCTCCCTAAAACTATGGATCCTGAAACAATATCTTTGATCAACATTTCTTTTCATCATTTTTATTGAAAGACTGATGGGCAGCTAGGTGGTGCAGTGGAAAAAGGCCATATTCTAAAGGCCTCATTTCTTAAACATATGGGGAACAGAGTCAAATTTATAAAAATGAGAGCCATTCCCCAATTGATAGGTGATCAAAAGATATGAAGCAAGCAGTATTACAGCCTCTGGAGGCTGCCTTTTTGCTTGAGGATGTGTTGAAGCATGTTGACCAGGTGCTCACTGTGGGCCACCTGTTTGTTTAGACTCCCTTGGTTCCCTTTCCCCCCTGTTTCCCTGGGGCTATGCTGCAGCACTAGTAGGTGTGGCTGCTGCTTGTTTGCCTGGGGTAACACTGAATCACATAGTTGTTCTTAGAACTGGAGTCTGTCCATTGCCCTGACTGTGCTAAGGCATATGGGGGGTTCTGCTGTTGGCTTTTGTTTTTTTCCAAAACACTGGGGCCCAGGATCTCTTGCTTGTTTGCCTAGGTGGGGCTTGCTGCTGGCTTGCTGGGACACTTCCGTTTTATACTGTGCAACCCTTTCACCTGAGTGAGATGGATCTTTATGTCTGATGATTCTCCCAGTTGGATCCTGACTGCTCTTCTGATCTACACTCTAATCTTTACTTGAGAGGGACCATCTTCCTTTGTAACTGGAAGCTCTAGCACTCTTTTTGTGCCTTGGAATTGTGAGCAGGGCCCTTGTTCCCTTACGACCAACCTTACAGCAATCTTCTGCATTGTGGAACTGGGACCAAATACTATATATGGGCAATCAAGTTGCTAATCAGTGCCAGCTGTATTCAGCACCAGCAAGGGATCCCCTGTAATCTCTTTCTTTTCAGTTTTCCTACTTCTTTACCTTCTCTTGTCTGACACCTTGTGAATCTGCAGATGCATCCCCTGTTGCTGCCACCCTGTGTGTGGACTCCCCATAGGTTTCCCCCCACTGTCACAAACTTCACTCGCTGACCTCCCATGTCAGAAAAATGCCTCTGCCACCCCAAAGTCTGATTTGAGGCATTATTTTAAAATTGTTTGGAGAGAAATGTTGAGAGTTCAGCTGACTTGCTTCTAATTCTCAGTCTTTCATGATCATTGCTTCTCAAAAATCTATCTTACCTTGAAACAGTGTGCCATGCTTTGTGGGGGAGATAACTGGAAGTTCATGACCAATGTTTCTTAATTTTATATGTATTGTATTCCAATTAAAAAAAAATTTATTTAGACTCAAAGTTCAGAACACAAATAATGAATAGAGAAAAGAAACAAGAACATGTCATAAACTTTAAATATTGGAAGAAAGAAAAAAATATGTCATGAGCACAGCAGAACATAAGAGAGGATTCAAAATATGTAACAATAAATTTTCATTTCAAGAAAGCCTGTATGGTAAGTAATACACATTTTGTCGAGAATTGTCCATCTTTTCTTTGCTTCCTTGTAAGTTTTCTTTTGTTCTCTGCTGTGCACTTTCTTACTCTGTTCTTTTTACCACTTCCCCCAAAGCCAAACCTCCAAGCTCTTGTAGGTGCCCACAGCTTCTGCACTCACCAGGTGTGTGCTGGGTCCTCACTGCCCTGGCTGCTCTTGCTGGCTCCTTATCAGCAGAGGTTCCAAGGTCTTCCCAGACTCAGAAGCCCAACTTCCCTCACCATCCCAGGGGGAAAGTTTTCCTGTGACTGTGACCAAGATAACCTCTCAAACCAGTTAACCCCAGGGCTCTCTGCATGCTGCTTAATTAAGCAGCTTGCAACTTGTTGTTAGAGCAGACCCTAGCCTGGAGGTGTTTACTCCTCACAGGGATCAAACCTTGTCCTGGATTTGGCTTCTGAGCTTCTCAAATTGTCCCAGGAAGACTCTGGTTGCTGCTTTTCTTACTTGTTGTTACCCACATTTTGTCCTCCCTAAGGTGCTATTTTATCTCTTTTCTGGTGGAAAATCTTGAGAGCTTGGAGTTTTCTGACCTACTCTACTATCTTCCCAGAATCCTCTCATTGTATTCTAATTTTGCTGATAAGTTTTCTTGTTCTTGTTGATACATCTGCTTTGATTTGGATTTGTTACTCCTCAGTAGATCATTTCTGTTACCTGGCAGTTTGAGATGGTTTTTCTTCATCCATGTAATGTTGGATTTTAAGGATAATATATTTAGGAATATTAAATCTTTCATTTTTCCTGTTGAGGTCTTGTAGATGCTTTTTCTTTGTGTATCATATTTTATTTTTGATAGGCCAAGGACATTTTTTTTTGATGATTTAAAATTCTTTAGTTTTTCTGAAATTTCTGAGGGGTCAGAAATTGTGAGATTGCTTCATCCAGGCCCATCACTTATTACTCTATGTTTTCTAATTCTTGGGATAATTCAGTGATTTTAGCACTTATATCTTTCTCTAGCCAATCTATTCTGACTAGAAATCTATTCACTGTTATAATACTCTATTATTGGTTGGTTCTATACTCTCTTTTAGATTTTTCCTCTTTTTTCTCTATTTTCATCATAATTTCTTCCCTATCTTTTAATTTTACTTTGTTTCCCTTCTGTGATTTTCTTTCTTTTTTTGTTTTCTTCAGTCTCATTGGATTTTTTGCTTTTTCTTACTTCTATAAATTCTTGCTTAATTTCCTTGAGCTTTTTGTTTGTACATTTGAGGACATCACTTGGCAATTTTTATAATTTTTTTGATCTGTGTTTCCTCTAGTACTCTACTTGGTTTAGGCACTCAATTTTAAAATATGCTATTGAAGTTGAATTCTGATTAAGACAGTGACACGAAACACTGCATAAGAGAGCACTGCTCTGCACATGTAGGGTCAAAGGATCAAAGATCCAGGAATGGGATGCACCTTAGAGACCATGCACTTCAAATCCTCTCATTTCACAGATGAGGAAATTGTGACCCATGGATATTAAGTGACATGTTCAGGTCAAACAAGTAGAGTCAAAGGTGGTATAGAGTTGAAAGATCAGTGGGGTGTGGTATAGCACAATGTTGGGAGAAGGAAGTACAGTTAGGAAATTGGTGAAGGCATGATTATATTTTTTTCCTTGAAATATCATCACTTTAGTCCCTAATGACTTCTAGGGGTTTGTGGGAAGCCCCTGAGTGGGGGGAGTTTGGAGGACTAGTACATGAAGATGGTGTCTGGGGTTGGGTTCTAATCCTCCTTCAGTAACAACCCCATCCTGTGACCGTGGTCAGGTCCAGCTCCTACAGGTCTCAGTCCTTGCCCTTTTTCATAGAACCCAATGCTGACATGTATGAATCAGTGCAGAATGGAGTAAGCAGAGCAGGATAAAAGTTTATCCAATGACATTATTGTAAAGGCAAACAACTTTGAAAGATTTAAAAACTCTGATCAGCCCAGTGACCAATCATTTTTTTAAGAGGATTCATAATGAACCAGGCTACCCAACTTCTGACATTTATGTGATTGACTTTTCTATTTGACCTTTCAATGAATCATCTGAATTGATTTCTTTAAGTATTGGCAGCTTTCCCTTGGGTCTGAGTTGTAGAAGGTGCCGTGCAAGCAGCAATGTGTTCCCCCATTTTTGGTCCTCTCTCTCTGGCTTCCTTTCTATAACTTCAACCTTTTTCCCCTCTGTAACCATGATGAAACAGGGCATCTCCCTTCACCAGGGCATTCCTGGCTGGTATCAATGTTGCTGCTTTGTCCAAGACTGCAGTGGCCTCCCTCTAGAGAATTAAGCTGTTATTATAGGTGCAGCATGCAAGTAAAGGAAATGCAAAAGTATAATGGATTGTACAGTCTTAATTCCAAAGGCACAAGGAATGCTTTCTTTCTAGCAGGGTAACTTAGGAAATGTCATCAGATATTTCCCCACCCTGGCCCTTAAGGATAAACATAAACAGGTGTATTTTGAGAGGCGTGGTCAAGCTCACACAGTTTTGGAGATATTTTGCTGGCAACCTTGCCTGTGGTGGTGCACCTGGAGTCACTTCTCTCTGCTTTGTGTACCCATCAGATTTTGGGAGAATCTATTTGGTAGCTGTTGTTGGGAAATCTGGCACTGAGAGAGATTTTCAAGATCTGGGAGACTCCCTTGTGAAAATCACCAAGTTTGATGTGAATCTGTGGCTTTTATCAGTTTCATTGTCTCAGAGCACACATTATCATTATCTGTAGAGCAGCTTACACTGAAATCTATGATATAACAAAAGGTTTGCTTCTAGATCTGAAGAACACTCATGATAAGTTGGAGGATTGAAGGATCAGTGACTTCTATAGCTGGTGTGGTCTCCTGTCATTTTCATACACTAAGGCATTGGTGAATGGTGATGCAGCCTGAGTGCAAAGGAACTGATATTATATACACTGGCAGAATGGACTTCTGGAGGAAGATAGCTAAAGATGAGCATGGCAAAGCTTTCTTTAAAGATGCCTGGTCCAATGTTCCCAGAGGCATGGGTGGAGTTTTCTTGCTTGTCCTGTACAATGAATTGAAGAAAATAGTCTAAGTACATGTTAAATAAAAAAGGAACCAGTGAATATAGATGATGTAGAATACTCAGCCCTACTTGCCATTTTGGATCACTTACCTTCCAGAAATTCCTGTTGTCTTTTAATCCAGGCTAGATCATGTTTGGAGGTGAGCCAGGAAAAAATCTTAGGAAAAGGGCCTCATTTATTGTGATCCATTATTCACCTAGTGAAGATGATAAGGATTCAGTATATTGATTCTCTTGGGTTTTGGGCAAATAACAATTACCGTGGGTCTAAGGAGGCAGATCAACATACACTATCTAGTCTAGATTCCCTTTTCTAGGGTCATAAATTTGCATTTAAGCATTTATTTAAAAAATCGTATCTCCCATTTGTACTTAAGCACTATATATGCTATTTTGAACAGCTTACTATCTGGCCAGTATAATGAGCTGAGTTGGGCATTTTGCTGTAAAACAATAAAGAAAAAGAAGACTTTAAAAAATTGTTGACAGATTTGAGCTCTTTGCTTTCCAAGGGATTTTCAACAGTCATTTCCAAAACCATGATTTGAAAAGCATCCATTCTGTGGTACTCAGCTTTCTTCATATTTTGGACACTATCATGGGAATTTGTTTTGCTTGCCTATGAATTATTATAACAAGGATTTTGCCTATCTTTTTTCCCCTCCAATGTGAAGAGGAAAGTGGGAGTGTTAGAATATAGATTTATGTTAAGGGTGGCTTTCCTTCGTTAGACTGGATGAGGAAAGAAGAGAAGAATCCCTTTTGCCTTGGGTATTCCTCCCTCGTGGTACCCTGATACATCAAACCTTTTTGCTGATGCAAAATGAGGGTTTTAGACTCAAGTTCTTGATTCCTATCTGCTTTTTGTGTAAGTGCTGTGTTAAAGTGAATGAAAGTAGAGAGTTAAAAGGCAGCAAAGTTCAAAGAAGTGTAGATTGTGTGTCAAATTGCTTGTTGAGATTTAGCTGTCATTTTTAATAGTCAATTGACATAAGAATAAAAATGTTTTAAATAAAAAAGAAATATCATTTTAATTTGACTCATGCCTTCAAACTTTTCAGCATTTGGAAAAAAACCCGACTTGGATGGTTTGGATGAGTTATGTAGCTAATGCTCTTAGGTTAGACCACTTTAGTAATGTTTGTGGAAGTTAGAGAATCTATATCGATAAAGGGCATTCTCTCTCCAAATTTCTATACCTCTGTCATACATATTGTCTCTAGATATCTTCAAATTATCTCCATAGCTTATGGTCTATAAAAATGTGCTTATTTTTTTCTTTGGGAAATGAAAGGTACAGAGCTCTGGACCTCAGATTCCATCAGTGTTGAGAACTTCTCAGCTGGTTTCCACTGGGCTAGAAATTGCCTCTCCTGATACAGATTGACAACTAATCCATAATTTGTAGACTATGAGAATGAGAAACATTTGTACATAAAATGAAGTGTTGTATGGGGGAAACATTCATTTCTACTAGGGTTAATTAAATGCTTGAATTAGAAGGTATGATTATGGGGACACAATGACAGTTATGACTGGAACCTTCTAGGAATAAATACTGCCACTTGAGCTATTGCTTGTATCATCTTGCCCAGGGACAGCATTCTTTTCTATGGGGACACATTTCCTCCTATCTTCTTCACCTTTGCAGTATCTGGTCTACCCAGAAGGCTTTGCTTAAGGTAGGGAGTCCTGGGGTCCTGCTTTCACAGAGCACATTACACATTTATGTTATCTCCGCTCAATTGGAAGGTCAAGGATGAACAAATCCTTTTACTCTTTTCTGATTAGGTGTGAATGGTGCTTCTAGTAGCTACTCTTCCAAAAACTCTCTATCCTCATGCCTCCTACATCACCTATTAGGAAAAGATCTTGCCTCATGATTCACTGAATCATTTGAGGCCCTTTTCCAGTACCTTCCTCTTCTCCTCCCTAATTCCATATTTCAAATAATGTCAACATCTTTGCTTATTCTTTCTTTTACTGCAGTCTTAGAAAATAAAGTGTACTTCTCCTTGTTAATGCCAACTCTTTTTGGCGAGGAATATTTATGTTAGTCAACAAGCATATTAAACACCTATTAGGTTTCAGTTGCTGAGCCTGGAGGCAGGAAGATCTGAGTTCAAATCCAACCTCAGATACTTACCAGTTATGTGACCCTGGGCAAGTCACTTAACCTATGTTTGCCTCAATTCCCTGGAGAAGAAAATGGAAAACCACTCCATTATCTTTTCCAAGAAAATCCCTTGGGCAGTACTGGGGGCTATGGTCCATGGTGTCATGAAGAGTTGGCCATGACTGGATGACTGAATGATAGTCAATGTTCCAGGCTCTGCTCTAAGCATTAGGGATACAGAGAAAGACAAAAACTATGCTTACTTCATGGAGCTTACATTCTAATGAAGGAAACATTTTGAAAAATAACTAGTTCTATTACTAGTTACTAGTTCATTGTAAAATAACTAGTTCAAGATATTGAAACTCATTGAGCTCTGTTTGTGCTCTTGATGCCACCCCCTCCTTTAGTTTCCAAGACTGTGATTCTTTCATCATTCTTGTTTCTCTTCCTAATTGTCAGCCTACATCCACTGTTCCTTCTTTGCTTCCTACAGATATATTCAAATCTTTCCTATCCTTAAAGAACAAAAAAAGGACTTCACTTAACCTTACTAACCCATTCTCTATCCTTCTTCCTTTCCATCATAAAACTCCTAAAACGGGGGTGGAAAATAAAGACTACCTATAATCATTACCTCCATTTTCTTATGATCCATTTTTATTGGAGATTCTATTATCCTTTTATCAACTCAATAAACATTTCTTACCACCTTCTATGTGCTAGGTATTGTGCTAGGGATACAAAAAGATCCAAAAAAAAATCCCTGCCCTCAAGAAGCTTATAATTTAACAGGGAAACACCATATAAACAAATATATATATATATATATATATATATATATATATATAAAGCAAGCTATATGGAGGATAATTAATGGAGAAGGTACTGGAATTAAGATAGGTTGGAGAAGGCTTGGGGGGGAATTTCAGTTGGAATTTAAAAGAACCCAGGGAAGTCAGTAGTTGGAGTAGAGGAAGGAGAGCATTGCAGACAAGGGGACAGCCAGAGAGAGTGCTGGACCTAAGAGATGAAGAGTCTTGTTTACAGAACAATCAGAAAGCTAGTGTCCCTGAATTGAGTAGGATGTGTTGGGGAGTTTGGTGTAAGGAAACTGGAAGGGCAGAAGGCTGGGTTTTGAAGGACTTTGTATGCCAAACGGAGCATTTTACATTCGTACCCGGAGGCAGTAAGAAGACACTGGAGTGTATTGACTAAGAGGGTGACATGATCAGATTTATGTCTGGGGGAATCAGCTGGCTAGGTGAATGGAGAATGGATTGGAGGCCTGACCCTTGAGGCCAGGAGACCCTTCCCGCCCCAGCCACTATTCAATATAGCAACGAGGTGATGAGGAACTGCACCAGAGGGAATTGATGTCAGAAGAGAGAAGAGGGCACGTAAGAGAGATATTAGGAAGATGAAATTAACAGGTCTTGGCAAACACTTGGATGTGAGATGAGAAATAAGGAGGAGCTCACAATAACTCCTAAGTTGTGAGCACAAGGGACTAGAAAGAAGTACTATAGTAATAGTAGCTTTATAGTAATAGGAAAGGTAAAAAGTAAATAGAGTTTTGGGGGAAAGATAATGAGTTTTATTTTGGACAGGCTGAGTTTAGTAGATGTCTACTGGACATTCAGTTAAAGATATCTGAAAGGCAATTGACTGTGCAAGATTGAAGATCAACAGAGAGATTGGGACAGCAAAAATAGATTTCAGATAATAGATTATCATCAGCCCAGAGACAGTAATAACATCCATGGGAACTGACGACATCACTAAGAGAAGTAGTATAGAGGGAGATAAAGCAAAAGCCCAGTACAGAATCCTGAGGAACACTTATGATTGGAGGGAGTGATCTGGAGGGGCATGTAGTAAAGGAAATAGAGGAGTAGTCAGATAGCTCAGTTAGGAAAACCCAGACAGGGTGGTGTCCCAAAAACCTAGAGAGAAGACGGTATCAAGGAGGAAAGAATGATCAGCTGTGTCAAAGGCTGCAGAGAGGTCGAGAAGAATGATGGAGAAATCATCCTTTTCTGCAACTCCCTCTGCAAAATCGGAGTGTTGTCTGCTCCTTTCTTCTGTATATTTTCCTCTCCTGGGGTTTTGATGACATCACTCTCTCTTCATTTTGCTGCCTTCCTGACTGCTCCTTTTCAGTTTCATTTTTTGGAGTGGTCATCCTTGTCTCACCCTGTATGTGAGGGTCTACCACCAGTGCTCTATCCTGGGCCTTCTCTTGTCTTTCTGTACTCTTTCTTGGTGATCTCATCAGCTCCTATGAATTTAACTATTACCTTTGGGTAAATGGCTCTGAAATCTACATCCTGATATTGTTTCTCTCCTGAGGCCCAATACTCATCTCCAGTTGCTCAGTGAGTATCTCTACATGGTTGTCCCCTAAATACCCCAAACTCAACATTTCCAAAATTGAACTTATCTTTCCTTCCAAACCAACTCCTTTTCCTAAATTTCTTATTTTTCTTATTCATATTTTTGTCTAGGGCATAGTGCTGGCACAGGTTAGGAGCTTAATAAATGCTTTCCCTTTTCCCCTCTTCTTCTGTCATCTTGGCCATTTTTCTGGGGAGTTACTTAAACTATTTCAGTAACTTTATGATTGATCTTCCTGAATGCAGTTTCTCTGCTTTCCAATCTATCCTCCTCACAGTTGACAAACTGGTATTCCTAAACCACAGGTCCAATCCCATCAGTCCTTTCCTGAAGAGTATTCATGGGCTCACTATGATGATAAAATGCAGACTCTTCTGTTCAGTATTAAAGGGCCTTATAATCTAACTTTAGTCTGCCTTTTGATTGTACACCACTCCTTTTCATGCAATCCAAACTGGCCTCTGGGCATTCTATTCCATCTGTCCCCTGAGGACACTCATACCTCAAGTCCTCTTTGAGGAACCCTCATCTCTCTTTGAGGTTCAGTTCAGTTGGTCAGGTCCTTTAAATAATTTGTAAGTAAACTTCCTCCCATATCATAACCCCAAATCAGTTTGAAGTTTTATATATATGTATTTGTTTATATATGTGTATGTATATATTCATAGGTGTATACATACATGTTCATATATGTATATTATATGTATGTATATGTTTATGTATGTGTGCATTGTGTGTATGTATATGTTTATACATGCTTGTGCATCTATATGTTTTATATTATGTGTGTATAGATGTTTATGTGTGTATCTGTTTACTTATTTGTATGCCTGTCTATATATGTGTACATATGTGGGTATATGTACATGTGGGTGTATGTTATGTGGATGTATGTATGTTTATATGTATACATGCATACGTATTTATGTGCACCTGTGTATGCACATATATATGTTAATGCATATATACATGTGTGTATGTTCATATATATGTATGTATATGTTTATAGGTATGAGTGTATATATGTGCATACACATAGATATAGGCATACACACATATAGTCTCCTATATTTATTTATCTGTGAACAAATGGTATTTCTCCAGTAGAAGGACAGATCCTTCAAGATAAAAAAAGTAAAGTTTGGACTTACTTGTCGTTCCTCAAATGTGGTTCCAAGAATTAATATTGGATGGGGTTCAAATGGGATCTGAGGAGGTCAGGGAAGAGCAAGACTATTATTTCTGTCACTTGCATTATAATTTTATTAAGCTGGCATTGGCTTTTATCAATTCAGCAAACCATTTATTAAGTACCTGCTGCATCAAGAGTATTCTTTTGGGGAAAAATGCAAAATTTCTACAAGGCACAATTCTTGAGCCAGGCATTTGAGGGCCTCAAGTGATCTGGCTAAGACCATGGAATTTCAGATTTTTGGTTTGGGAAAGGATCTTAATAACCATCTTAGCTAATGCCTACTCACAGATTCCTCACTATAATATACTTGCCAATTAGCTACTGAGCCTTTGCTTAAAGATCACAATGAGAGAGAACCCACTGTCTCCTCAGGCACTGCAATCCATTTTTGGACTGTTCTAATTTTAGGACAGCGAGCCTAAATTGGCTGCATTATAGTTTTCACCCTTGATTCTGTTCTTTGGGTCAAATACATCAAATCTGATCTTTCTTTCACTTGGCAGACATAAAAAACTTTAGTGAAAGCTATCATGCCCCTCTTGAATTTTCTCTTTTTCAGGCTAAATGTTCTCTGTGTCTTCAACCTATCAATGTACATCGTATCCATATTCAGTACAACCTATCCATGTACAGCATAGTCTAAAGCTCTTCAGTATTCTGGCTTTCCTTCACTGAATGCTCTCCAGTTTATCAATATGTTTCATAGGTCATGGTTACACATGTTGCACATGCGATTTGATTAGGACACAATATTGCAATAGTTCAAGTGAGTGCTTATGATGTGCCAACCTAAGGTAGAGGTGGCATCAGTAAGATTTGGCACCAGACTGAACATAGGGAGTGTGGGAGAATGAAGAGTCAAGGACCACTCTCAGGTTACAAACTTGGACAATTGGATTGTGTTGGTGTCCTTGATAGTAAGGTTAGGAGAGAAGTGTGTGTGGTAGAGAGTTCTGGAAAGCTGGTGAATTTTGTTTGAGACATGTTGAATTTGACTTGCCTATGTGATAGCCAGTGGGAAATGTTCAGCTGCTAATATAGGACTGATACTCTGGAGAGAGACTAGGACTGGTTTCCTTTATGACCTAGCTCAATTGCCATGTTCTTCAGGATGGATGCCTTTCTCATTCTCTCTGGCTTCTAGTGCCTTCCCCTCTAAAGCGGTCTTCCCTTTCTTCTTTATGTATCTTCCATGTTATCTATTTATGGATAAGTCTTCCCTTAGAATATAAATTCCTTGAGGGCAGGGACTGCCTTTTCCCTTTCTTTGTATCCCTAGCACTTACTACTTTGCCTAACACTTAGTAAGTACTTAATGAATGCCAATTGGACTCATGAGAATTGATGTGATTTATAGAAAGTCTGTAAAGAAAGAAGAGAAGAGGAGGTCCAGGAAAAAGTTTTGGATTATACTCTTGTTTAGATGGTGGCTAAGGTATGATGATCCCACAAATGAAACTGAAGAGATGGCCAGATAAATAGTAGAGTCACGAGAACTGTGTCATAGAAATACAAAGAAAGAGAGAGTTTCCAAGAGGAAACATTAAGTGCTGTAGAGAGAGGTCCAGAAGGATGAATGTTGTGAAAAGACTACACCTTTTCCACTCATTTCTAAAAAAGAGTATCTCAAAAGTCAGTGTAGTTTTAAATGATTAAACCTTCAAATTGTACTGAGACTTTTGGGACACCCTGTACCACCCAAATTTGACTTCCTTTTTCTTGAATGTATTCTAATACTTCCCTTCTTCTTGTGTGACTTATAGAGCTAGCACAAATGTTAAGAAGTAGCAGAAAAAGCTCCATCCATGGGGATGGACCTTGGACATCGAAATCACCCAAAGAACAAAGGGTTTCGCATAGAGCAAGAGCAGCAACAGACTCATTCTATGATTCCTGCAGTGACAGACTTCGCCCTCCACACAATGGTTACACGTGACTGGTTTTTGTTGCCTGAGCCTCTGTAAGATCTAAGCTCAAAGTTACCTCCTGTGAAGAGCTTTGAATACTAGGCTGAGGGATTTGCCCAACTGGGGAACCACTGAAAGGGTTTTAGGTAGGGGGGTGCAATGGGTAGATAGGTAATACTGGATGAAACTCTTTGGGGACAGATGCATGGACTTGAGTTCCTACAGGATGATCAGAGCTGTGATTCCTGGTGGTCAGATTTTCCCCATTTATATGTCCTGAGTCAAAGCTGGACAGTGAAAAAGCTGGCTGGGGGGCCTTGGGACTGCTTTTTCATTCCCCTCTTCCTTGACTCAGTCTTGACACAGTTAGGCTACAGTCATTCAGCCTCCCACCTTCTACTCTTTTGCCTTGTACAAGTCCTTTGTCACCCAGACCAGAAACCATGCCCTGAGGATTTTGAACCCTTTCATCTTTGGAGCTTTGTCCCTGCCTCCCTATTTTAGACAACAACCATATATGTAATCTCCCAACCACCCACCTTCTCACTGTACAGATCTGGAATGACAATGAAATCAATTCTGCTATTGCTTA
The DNA here is from genome assembly GCA_023548195.1 of Bettongia penicillata ogilbyi. Classification (NCBI taxonomy): domain Eukaryota; kingdom Metazoa; phylum Chordata; class Mammalia; order Diprotodontia; family Potoroidae; genus Bettongia; species Bettongia penicillata. Next base: position 3,120,177 of record JAJHZJ010000277.1, read on the forward strand.
TCCACTTCCCTATGGCCCCATCTACCATCCTGGTAACTTGTCAGACTACAGAATCCTTCCCTGGTCCACACTCTCCTATGTGTTTCTGTATTTCTCTGTCTATCTCAGCCTGTCTATTTCTCTCTGTCTTTCTGTCTCTCTCTGCCTCTGTCTTTCTCTTTCCCTTTCCTCTCTTTACCCTTTTACATCTGCCTTCTTTTCCTCCTCATCCCATTTGGAAGGAAAAATGTTAATCAGAGAATAGTTTATAGGATGATTTGGAGATGGATATGTAGGAGACAGGCAGAGTAGTAATGTACACTAGAAGGAATCTTGAGTTTGGAACCTGGGGATTTGAGTGGGAATGCAGATTTTGCTAAAGCCTGAATGATCTTTTGTAAGTCATTTCCCTACTTGAGACCTCAGTTTTCTCATCTGTAAAATGAAGTGTTTCTATTTCTAAATTGATATCCTGTTATCTCTCTTCTACATTGTGTTTTTCTGGAGCTCCTTCCAGCTAAGACATTCCATACTTGGGAGCCATAAGCAAGTTGGTAGGGAAGGAAAGAATTTCTATCTAATGAGTCTAATTCAGGAAATTCACTTGGTTCCCACATCACCCAGCACAGTGGATAGAGATTGGCAAGGTTGAGCCAAATCAACACAAAGATCATACTAAAGCCTCTGGATTCCCCTGGAGGGCCTGACTAGACTGTGATACCCAGAGTTGAATTAAACTTAGATGTCATCAGGTTCAACCTGTAATTGGACCTGAATCTGCCTAAAAACTCTTCAACAAGTGGTCCTACAGTTTGTATTTCAAGGCTTCTAGGGATGGGAACCTACCACATCCATTACAACCCCTTCCTCATTTGGACAGATCTTAATATAGGGAGCTTTCCATGATATCCTTCCTAAATGCTCCTTCCTGTGACTGACCCATTGCTCTTGTTTCTGTACTCCATGGCCAGCCAATCAAGTTCTTTCCCTTGAGAACTCCTCCGATACTTAAGGATAACTATTATGTGCCATAGAAGCCTTCATTAGAGCTTCGTCAATTGATGGAAATGTCATGGCCTCTTGGGCCCCATTGCTCTGTTAATTGTGCTACTCCACTTTGTCACTGATATCACTCTTGAGAACTGAGTAGTCATAAAAATGAGAACGTTCTTGGTGTGGCTGGATAATCACCACTCTCTCTAATCTCTTGGCTGCTAAATGCATTGTCCTCTCAGCCTTTATCCATCTTGATTTCTTTCTGAAACTTGTAACCTTGTTGACCCCTCCAGTATCCTAGGCATTCTGTCCTCTTTAGGTTTCCATGGCATTGCTCACTCCTGGTTTTCCTCCTTTCTGTTTGACAACTCCATCAGAATATGCTTTGTTGTCTCACCATACATATCCTGGGAACCCCTTCCACAGGTATACTCCAGGGCTTTGCCTTGGACTCCCTTCTCTCTCAGCATCCTCTATTTTAGTTACTTGATCAGCTCCTCTTGGTTCAACATTATCTCTTTGCAGATGACTGAGAAAGCTATATAGCCAGCTGCCATGTCTTTCTTGAGCTCTAATTCTACATCATGGACTGTATGTTGGACATCTCATCCTGGATGTCTGACAGACATCCTCAGTCTCATCATGTCCAAAATGAAAAGTCATCACATTCTCCTCCATATCCACCTTCCTTCCTATTATCCTTGTTTCTGTCAAAGGCACCACCATATTTTGTGGCAACTAGATTTACAACCTGAGAGCCATCCTAGACTTTCTTTTTTAAAACCATTAATTTGATATGTATAATTAAATAGTCTGCTTTCTTTGCCTGATCCTGTCTTCATAATTAAGCTACTAGTTACACTCTTAGGGAGTGGATGGAGCTACTCTATCCATGTAAAAATATGCAGTGACATCACCTTTTACTGTCCCTTTTTGGGGTTCACTTTCAGTTTTATTAATACAATGACTTCATCTAAAAGTGTAGGCAACATATTGCATATGTAGCATCTCTACCCCTACCCATTTTTCTATTAAAAAAAACCAGAATAGAAATCTAAAGTTTCTTCTTTGCTCCCCTTCATTTGGAAAATAATGAAAAAAATAGTAATAAATATACATAGAAAAGCAAAACAAACACCCCAAAGATTATACACATGAATATATATCTTGCTCCATCCACTAAATCTATCAACTCTATGTAATGGAAAGGCTGCTTCATCATCTCAAGGGCCCATCTACCTCTGACATTCTCTAAATCTTTTTCAAGTAAATAAAATGAATAATTCTGAGAGATTGTTTTTCCTCCCCTTTTCTAGAGGACTTGAAAAATGAATTACATCTTAGTCAGACTCTGCATGCTCTCATTCTTGGACCCCTCCTCTAGGTTTTGAGAACTGCAAAGATTACTGCATTTTGAGCTGGAAGAACTTGACTTCAGTCTTAACTCTGCCAGTCCCTCTTTTGTGGAAGATTGGAAGAATTACTTCTGACACTGTTTCCTAATTTGTACAATAGTAATAATGATACTTATGCTACCTACCTAACAGGGCTGTTTTAAACATAATGCTTTGCAAATAAAAATATTCCTTCATAGCATTATAGGCACAGAGCTGGAAGGGATCTCCGAGTCACCTAATCAAACCCACCAATTCTGAAGATGATAAAACTGAGACCCAAGATTGCACAGGTAATAAATAGAAGATGTAAACCCCAGTTCTCTTATCTAACTTTGAATTATTATTCTTGGCTCTCTTCAGTAAAACCTTACGTTAACTCATAGAGGCATGAAATAACAATTGAAGTTCTTGAAGGCTATATTAGGAGAGTACATATTTTGGGAGGTCCTTTTAAGCTAGTAATGCTGTAATCTGGTACTCTGAGCAATCAACCTAACCAATGGTGGAAATATTTATCACTAGAAGGATAGTTCCTAGAGGATGCATGTTTTGGCAATAGTAACTCATGAAAAAGTCTAGTAAGGTGTTGGTTGGTTGATGGAGAGAAGGATGGGACTGTAAATTTTCTCTGGAGGAGGGAGAATCCATGTTGAAAGAAATCTAAGATCTCTGGAAATCTTAAAGTAATTATCTCCTGAGATCTGATAACAGTTGTTTTCCTTTGTAGAGAGTAACCTTTCAATCTGGCTTATTGTGATTCTCAAGGGTTTGAAAAGAATTTCCAGAAAAGGTGGTTCAGCTGAGAGAAAAATAGCCTCAATTCCTGGACAGAACAGGAGAAATCCAAAGCCCTTGTTACTCTCTATCTTGAGCTGTATGATCTGGCATCAGCTACTGCTCTCTTCTGGATTTGAGCTTGCCCATTTGCAAAATGGATATAGCAATCTGTGTTCTATTTATTTCAAAGGGGCTGTGATGGACCACTAATTAGATAGTAGCCACAAAAGTGCCGAGAAAGTATAAAGCTCTGAATGTACACGAAGTAAATACCAATATGAATACAAAGTATCATGTAATGAGCATTTCTTCTGCTACACTTTTCATGAATACATCACTTGGAAGACAGATTGGGGTAGCTTTAAACAAGACTGGTAATAGAATTAGAGACCTAGGGTTGAAGTGTGGCTCTAAAACTGACTAGCTGAATGGTCTTGAGCAGGACGCTTTTCTTCCTTCTAAGGCTCAGTTTCCTCATTTGTATTTGGGCATTGGGCAACATAACTGCTTTACAGGGTTGTTCAATCAATCAATAAGTATTTATTAAGTGCCTATTATATATTAGGAACTATTTGAAATACTACAGATACAAAGATAAGCTGTCTCTGCTCTCAAAGAACTTATGTTCAAATGAGGGACACGATTTATACATATAAAGGGTCAGAAAAGACATATAAATCAGAGGCAATGTAATCTTGCCGGGGAAGGCACTAATTGCTGGGGAGATCAGGACAGATTTCAGCAGAAGTTGACTGAATCTTGAAGAAAACTAGGGGTCCCAAGAGACAGAAGTGAGGGAGAGCGTTTCCTTAATTCTCATACTTCTTAAAAATGTCCAACTAGGGCAAACAAATGGAAACAGGAGATTCGGTGTTTGGAGTGAGAAGAGGCAGATAGTCCAACATGACTGGATTGTAGAGCATGTGGAGACTGGAGAAGTGAGGAGGGGCTGACTCATAGATGACAGACAAAGGAGTCTAATATTTGACCCCATAGACAAAAGAAAACCATTGGAGCTTTGAAAACTCTTTGGGTAGGGGAGTGACATGATTAGACTGTGCTTTAAGGTAATCATTTCAGCAGTTGGGTTGGGAAAGGACTGGAGTGAAGAGAAACTGGAGACTGATAGAAGGATCAAATATTGCAGTGGTCAAGGTTGAAAGAGCACGAGAGTTTAAATGAGGGTGGTAACTGTGTTAAATGCAGAGCAGGGTGTGGAGTCCTGACTGGGGAAAAACCATAATAAACAGTTAAGAGGGGAAAAGCCATTAACTTAAGCTCTGTGAAAGTTGAAAGTCCAGATGTGATGACCTGTAAAAAATCGTAACTTCCATACTAATTCATAAGTCAGATCATCACTCATAACATAGATATTTTGCCTGTTGAAAGCCATAACAAAGACACAGCGACCAGTTCATGACCAGCACATGACTAGTACATGATTCTGAGTTTGGGCATTTAACCATCTACATTGGCTTAATGGCCAACCTTGGAAATGAGTTCATTACTAAGCAGAAATCTAAAACATCCACCTATCAGTAGTGACGTACTCTGTGGCTCCACTTCTCTTTGCTTGACTTGTATAATTAGCACTGGGATTTCCTGGGATGTTTACAGGGATTGTAGTTGTGATCTAGTCCCTGTCTCAAATTGTTAACTCCTGGTAGGGATCCATCATACTGCCCTTAATGTAATTAACCCAAACTTCTACCTATAATCAATATGGAGCTCCTTGACCTCTTCCTTAGGTGTCAAAATTGTGCCACTTCTTGGGGAGTGGGGGTATTCTGGATGTTATGTACAAGATGTTATGGAAATAGAAAATATAAATATTGGTATTGGATACATAAGGTTAACAATAGTGAAAGTTTGAGTACCACACCAAAGTTGTGGATTTTGGTAACTAAATAGTATAGGATGGTGATGTTTTTTTGACTAATAGGGTTATCTGGAAGGATGATGTCTTTTGGGGGAAAGATACTTTCTTTGGACATCCTGAATTTCTGGGGTATTCATTTGGAAAAACCAATAGGTAGTTGGTGATATATAACTGGAACACGAGAGAGAGAGAGAGAGAGAGAGAGAGAGAGAGAGAGAGAGAGAGAGAGAGAGAGAGAGAGTGTCATGGCTAGATATAGATCTACTAGTCATCTACTTAGACTTGATAATTAAACTTACAAGGACTGAAAAGGTGACCATGTGAGACAGCATAGTGGGAAAAGAGAGGAGGTGAAATATCAGGGTCTTGGGGATGAACCCACACATGGCAAGTATGACACTGATGGTGATCTAGCAAAGGAGACTGAGGAGCAGTCAGATAGGTAGGAGGAGACCCAAGACAGAGCAGTGTCATGAAAATCCAGAAAGAAATGAGTGATTAACACTTTTTTGGTGCACATTTTAAGAAGGATGAAGATTAAGAAAAAGCTAATAGATATGGCAAGAAAGATACCATAGGTAACTTTAGAGAAAACAGTCTCATTTGAATGATTCAGTCAGAGGTGAAACTTTAGAAGGTTTTCCAGAGAGAGAATGGGGAAATAAAGTGGAGGTACCAACTGAACATAGTTTTTTCAAGAAGTTTGGCTGAGAAAAAGAAGAAAAAAGAGGATGACAATAATTGGGAATGATCTAGAGAGGAGTTTTTCTTTTAAAGATAGAAGGAGACTTAAGCAGCTTCATAAGCATAGACTCACGGAATTTGAGAACTGAAGGAACTTCATCAGACATCCAGTCCAAACACTATTTAAGAAAGAATGCCTAAGGTAACACGTGTAAACAAATGACCACCAAGCTACTTCTTGAAGACTTCCAAGGAGGGAAATCCACCATGTCTTGAGATAGGTCATTCCCCTCTTGGATAACTTTCATTGTTGGGAAATTTTCCTTTCATCAAGCTTAAATTTTCTTCTTTTAAGTCTTTAATTTTTGCTCTGGGTTGTGCCATAAGGTCTGGAGACAGATATAGAACAAATAGCCAAGACCAAGCCTGATTTCCAGGACAGACATTACGAAAAAGCAACATTCAACTAGGCTATCTCCTAGAATCAGAGAATTCTTGAATTCTCAAATCAGGGAATCTTAGAATTCTAAAAATCATTGGATCTTAGGATCAAGATTCTGTGAAACTGCATTGTTGAATAATAGAATATGAAATTTGGGTTTCTATTAAATCCTAGAATTATGGGGAAGGAAATTGGAAGTCAGACCATATGAGGATTTAAAGAAAATGACATTATGTACCCTGGAGAAGAAAAGACATTTTAGTGACACAATCAAAAGATGTTTAACTTGAAAGGGACCTCAGGTGCTATCTGGTCTTCTGAGCACCTGCACAAGAATAGGACCCAGAAAATATCCAACAGCTAGTCATCTGACTTTATCTGAACACCTTCAGTGGTTGGGGAATGTTTGATAATTGTTAGGGAATGAGCCCAGATAGGATATTAATGGATGGAAGGAGCTTCTTCCAGGAGCAGGTGTTTCATTGTTAGATCACTAAATTTTAGAAAATTTTCCCCAATAGCAAGCATTTGCATCTTTTTCACTTCTACCCATTGTTCCTAATTCTACCTTCTTGAAGGCTAATGCTTATATGTGATAACCTTTCAAATACTTGAAGATAGCTATCATGTCCTTAAATGTTCTCTTCTCCAGGCTAAAGAAGCCCAGTTCAATTCAATAAGTCTCATATATCATGATATGAAGGTCCTTCATCATCTTAGTCTGTCTTCTTTGTACTTTCCCCAACTTTTCAGTGTTCTTCCTTCCATGTGGCGTCTAGTACCACAGACTTGCAGAACTTGGGAGTACGTAGGGGCCAAAATTAAAGTAGGCTAAACTTCTGGCCATAGATAGGTTTTTAGAAGCTCTCTTTCCAGGTAAAGGTATAACAATGGTTATTTGCCACAGGTCACTAGAGAAACAGGAGAGAGTATGTTGTGATGAATCACCCATCAAACCACATGAGAGGCATAATAGTAATGAGTAGAAGGTGGCAGGGCATGGACAAAACACCTATTACATCTTTACTTTCTTCCACATCCTCAACATTTTTCACAGGCTATCCAAAATTCTTTGATGGGCCATAAACTGCCCGCAGGCCATATGTGATAGAATTATAATCTCTCTAGATTGAACATGTTCTTCTGTGAATAAAGCATAAGGAAGCATTAACTTGGTTTGGGCTACTATACAAGACAGTTAATCCACTTTGAGCTAGTCAACTAACCCCCAACATCTTTTTTATAAAAGATTCTAATTTACTTATTTTTAATTTTCAAAGTTCATTTCCACAAGATTTTGGGTTCTAAATTTCTCCCCATCTCTCCCCCCCTGCCCGTCCCAAAACAGCATGAATTTTGATTACCCTTTCCTCTAATCTGCCTTCCTTTCTATTACATCCTTCCCTTCTGTTATCCCCATCCCCTCTGTTTTCTTGTAGGGCAAGATAGATTTCTATACCCCTTTTCCTGTATATCTTATTTCCCAATTGCAGAAAAAATTTTAATAATCATTTTAAAAACATTGTGTTCCAACTTCTTTCCCTCCCTCCCTCCCCACTTATCCCCACTGAGAAGGCAAGTAATTACATATATGTTATACATGGGCAGCTGTGCAAAAGACTTCCATGAAAGTCATGTTGTGAAAAAACTAACTATATTTCCCTCCATTCTATCCTGTTCCCCATGTCTTCTATTCTCTCTTTTGACCCTATCATTCCTCAAAAGTATTTACTTCTAATTATGCCCTCCTTCCATTTGCCCTCCCTTCTATCATCTCCCCATCCCCTGCTCCTCCCCTTCTCCCCTACTTTCTTGTAGGGTAAGATAGATTTTCATGGAAAATTGAGTATGCATGTTATTCCCTCCTTAAGCCAAATGAGATGAGAGTAAGGCTCACTTTTCCCCTCTCACATCCCATTTCTTCCCATCAATTGAAAAAGCTTTTTCTTGCCTTTTTTATGTGAGAGATAATTTTCCCCATTCTATTTTTCTCTTTCTCCTCCCAATATATTCCTCTCTCACTCAATTTTTTTTAGATATCATCCCTTCCTGTTCAACTCACCCTGTGCCCGGTGTGTGTATGTATGTATGTATATAATCCCACCAACTACCCTAGTACTGAGAAAACTCTCAAGAGTTATGAATATTATGTTTTCATGTAGGAATTTATGATTTCTTTTTCCTGTTTACCTTTCATGCTTCTCTTGATTTTTGTGTTTGAAAGTCAGATTTTCTATTCAGCTCTGATCTTTTCATCAAGAATGCTTGAAAGTCCTCTATTTCATTGAATGACCATTTTTTCCCCCTGAAGTATTTTACTCAATTTTGTTGGGTAGGTGATTCTTGGTTTTAATCCTATTTCCTTTGACTTCTGGAATATCATATTCCAAGCCCTTTGATTTCTTTCTTTCTTTTTTTAAATATAAATTTATTTACTTAACTTTTTACATCCATTTTCACAAAATTTTGGGTTCCAAATTTTCTCCCCATTTATTCCCTCCCCCCACCCCAATACACTGAGCATTCTAATTTGCCCTATCACCAATCTGCCCTCTCTTCTATCCTCCCTCCCTTCTCCTGTCCCCATCTTCTCTTTTGTCCTGTAGGGCCAGATGACTTTCTATTCCCCATTAACTGTATTTCTTATTTCCTAGTAGCAACAACAATACTCAACAGTTTTTCCTAAAACTTTGAGTTCCAAATTCTCCCCATCCCTCCCTCCCTATCCATTCCCTTTGGGAAGGTAGGCAATTCAATATAGGCCATATCTGTGTAGTTTTGCAAATGACTTTGATAATAGTCATGTTGTGTAAGACTAACTGTATTTCCCTCCATCCTATCCTGCCCCCCATTGTTTCTGTTGTGTCTTTTGATCCTGTCCCTCCCCAAGTGTTGATTTCAAGTTGCTCCCTCCTCCCATTGCCCTCCCTTCCATCATGCCCCACACCCTGCTTATCTCCTTCCCCACTTTCCTGTACTGTAAGATAGGTTTTCATACCAAAATGAGTGTGCGTTTTACTCCTTCCTTTAGTCGAATGTGATGAGGGTTTTTACATGTTTTTTTCTCAGCTCTCCTCTTTTTCCCTCCACTAAAAAGTCTCCTGTTTGCCTCTTGAATGAGAGATAATTTACCCCATTCCATTTCACCCTCTCTCCTCCCACTACATTTTTCTCTCACCATTTACCTTAATTTCTTGTAAGATATGGTCCCATCCTATTCAGTTCACTCTGTGCTCTCTGTCTCTGTATGTGCGTGCATGTGTGTATGTGTGTGTGCGTGCATGCGTGTATGTGTGTGTGTGTATGTCTGTGTGTGGTCCCACCAACTACCCAGATACTGAAATGTTTTAAGAGTTACAAATATTGTCTTTCCATGTAGGAATGTAAACGGTTCACCTTTGGTAAGTCCCTTATGACTTCTCTTTGCTGTTTACTTTTTCATGCTTCTTCTCATTCTTGTGTTTGAAAGTCAAATTTTCTTTTCAGCTCTGGTCTTTTCATCAAGAATGCTTGAAAGTCCTCTGTTTCATTGAAAGACCATATTTTCCCCTGAAGTATTATACTCAGTTTTGCTGGGTAGGTGATTCTTGGTTTGAGTCCTAGTTCCTTTGACTTCTGGAATATCCTATTCCACACCCTTTGATCCCTTAATGTAGAAGCTGCTAGATCTTGTGTTATCCTGATTGTATTTCCACAGTACTGGAATTGTTTCTTTCTAGCTGCTTGCAAGATTTTCTCCTTGATCTGGGAACTGTGGAATTTGGCCACAATGTTCCTAGGAGTTTCTCTTTTTGGATCTCTTTCAGGCGGTGATTGATGGATTCCTTCAATGCTTATTTTGCCCTCTGGTTCTAGAACATCAGGGCAGTTTTCCTTGATAATTTCATGGAAGATGATGTTTAGGCTCTTTTTTTGATCATGGCTTTCAGATAGTCCCATAATTTTTAAATTGTTTCTCCTGGATCTATTTTCCAGATCAGTTGTTTTTCCCATGAGATAGTTCACATTCTCTTCCATTTTTTCATTCTTTTGGTTTTGTTTTATGATTTCTTGGTTTCTCAGAAAGTCATTAGACTCCATCTGTTCCATTCTAATTTTGAGAGAAGTATTTTCTTCAGTGAGCTTTTGAACCTCTTTTTCCATTTGGCTAATTCTGCTTTTGAAAGCATTCTTCTCCTCATTGGCTTTTTGAACCTCTTTTGCCAATTGAGTTAGCCTATTTTTCAAGCTGTTATTTCCTTCAGCATTTTTTTGGGTCTCCTTTAGCAAGGTATTGACCCATTTTTCATGCTTTTCTTGCATCTCTCTCATTTCTCTTCCCAGTTTTTCCTCCACCTGTCTAACTTGATTTTCAAAATCTTTATTGAGCTCTTCCATGGCCTGAGCCCACCGGACATCCACCTCGGATATCTGGGATAGAGAGGCCCCGACCTCCACGTCTTTCCCTGATGGCAAGCATTGTACTTCCTCATCAGAAATGCAAGGAGGAAGGAACATCTCTTCCCCAATAAAGTAGCTCTCTATGGTCTTATTTTGCTTCCTTTTTCTGGGCATTTTCTCAGCCAGTTACTTGACTACTGAGATTCTTCTCCACCCCCGCCTAGATCCGCCCAGCCAGTGCTTGCGGTCTGAGATTCAAATGCTGCTTCCCAGCCTCAGGGCTTTCCATGGGGGGAGCGACTGCTATTCAATGTGAGCTTAAGTTCTGGTGCTGGGGTGGGGGCAGGGCTGCCTGCCAGGCTCAGTTCCCTCAGGAGGTTTATGCAGAGACCTTTGGTAATGGACCTCCTGCCTGCTCGGGGAGTCCAGGGATGCTGCCACTGCCTCTGCCACTGCCTCCTGAGCGGGCCCAAGCCATGGAGACACCCTGCTCCCCTCTTGGCCAGCCCAGAAGTCTCTCTCACTGACCTGGAGCGCCGTGGGTGGAGGGACCTTCTCGGCCGCCGGAGACTCCATCCCTGAAGCCTGCTCGGGTCCGCTCCTCTGGGGCCACGTGGCCAGTGCAGTACAGGGGTGGGCTCTCCTGTCCAGAGTGCAACAGACCCCTGTGAATGGGGGTTTTGTGAACCTTTGCAGGGTTCTCTGGAATGGAAATTTCTTCCACTGTGTTTCTGCGTGGCTTGAAGTACTCCAGAATTTTGGGGAGTTCTTTTTACAGGAAATTTATGGGCTGTGGATTTGAAGCTAGCATAGGTGAGTCTTTCTACTCCACCATCTTGGCTCCTCCCCACCTCCTTTGATTTCTTAATGTAGAAGCTGCCAGATCCTGTGTTATCCTGATTTTATTTTCACAAATACTCACTCAAATAGTCTCTTTATGGCTGCTTGCAATATTTTCTTCTTGACCTAGGAACTCTGAAATATGACTACAATATTTCCAGGAGGTTTCCTTTTTGGATCTCTTTCAGGAGATGATTGGTGGATTCTTTCAATATTTATTTTGCCCTTTGATTCTAGAATATCTATTCAATTTTCCTTGGTAATTTCTTGAAAGATGATGTCTAGGTTCTTTTTTTTTTTTATCATAGTTTTCAGGTAGTCCCATAATTTTTAACTTGTCTCTCCTGGATCTGTTTTCCAGATCAGTTGTTTTTCTAATAGGATATTTCACATTGTCTGCTACTTTTTCATTCCTTTGGTTTTGTTTTATAATTTCTTGATTTTTCATAAAGTCATCAGTTTCCATCTGCTTTAGTCTAATCTTTAAGAAATTATTTTCTTCAGTGAGATTTTGTATCTCCTTTTCCATCTGGTCAATTCTGCTTTTTACAGCATTATTCTCTTCATTGGCTTTTGAATTTTTTTTTGTCATTTGGGTTAGTCTATTTTTTACAGTGTTATTTTCTTCAGCATTTTTTTGGATCTCCTTTAGCAAGCAGTTTACTAGTTTTTCACAGTTTTCTTGCATCCCTCTTATTTCTCTTCCCAAATTTTGCTCCACTTCTCTTACTTGATTTTCAAAATCCTTTTTTGAGCTCTTCCATGGCCTGAAACTAATTCATATATTTTTTTGGAGGGTTTGGATGGAGAAGCTTTGACTTTGTTTTCTTCTGTTGTCATGTTTTGGTCTTCTTGACACCAAAGTAAGATTCTATAGTCTGATTCTTTTTTTGGATTTTGCTCATCTCCCCAGCCATTTACTTGACTTTAGATCTCTTTTTCTAGGTACATCTCTGCTTCCAAAGGAGGTGGGGGCGTGTACTATCAGTCGCTCAATTGCCCCACATTCTGTGGGCCTAGAGCTCCAGAAACAGTGGATGCAGCTGCCCCTGATGCTACTGTGGTTGTTAAGGGTTCCTCCCCCCTCTTCCCTTTCTGCCACCGTGGGCCTGGGGACCACTCCACTCTCTCACACTGGTCCCAAAGGCTTTTTCCACTGACCTTCCAATATTTCCTCGGTGTTTTGTTGTTGTGAAGTCTGAAAACTGCCACAAGTACCAGAGATTCAGTTCCCCTGAGGCCTTCTCCTGCCATGCTGAACTGTGCCCTGTCCCTTGATAGTGAGATAGACACTTCCCTGTGACCTTCTAGGCTGTCTTGGGCTGGAGATTTGCTTCACTCTGTCATTCTGTGGGTTTTGCAGCTCCAGAATTTGTTTAGAGTCATTTTTTACAGGTATTTGGCTGGGCTTGAGGGCAGCACTATAGAAAGTGGGTACTGTTATTTCACTGTCTGGGCTCCATGACCCCTCCAATATCTCTTAAAGATGAAGTGTAGTAGGCTAGTCATACTCTCATCTTGCACTTGTGAGGCTGATTTTTTGAACCCAAATGTAAAGTATTACTTATAAGATTTTAAAAATTTTATCACATTAGATTTGGCTTAATATTCTATTTTTTCAATAACTTTTTGAATCCTGTCAGTCAGTGTGTGCTCGCTCTCCCTTCTGGCTTTGCTGTCATCAGAAAATTTGACAGTCATGCCATTTTACCTCTTTCAAAGTCACTGATGAATTATGAACCAGTGAAGATAAAGCAGAATTGCCTAAAGCCCCCCACTAGGGACCTTTTCCAAGTGAGTTGCTATTCAAGCATGAATGATTGGAGTGACCTGATGCAATGGGAAGTATGATGGATTTGGAGTCAAGGGACTCATCTTCAAACTGTGGCTCTGCCCTTTGGTATTTTTGTGATGTGTGACAGGTCATTTAGACTCTCTAGCCATATGCCCTTCCCTGTCTTCTTTGTAAAATAAAGGCATAGGATTGATGACCTCCAAGTTTCTTCTCTAGCTCTAAATATATGACTCTGGGAATTTTGTTTGCCTCTCTTAAAACAGCTCTGAAACCACTTCCTCCTACTCTTGTGTGGCTTGTGACTCCCTGTCTTATCCACAAGAATGCCATGAGATCCTTTGTCAAATATTTTCCTAGAATCTAAGGCAGTCTATATTTGTAGTTGTTTATTGGCCTTACTAGATTAATTACACTGTTGAAAAATGGGATGTATTTTAGACATGTCCTGTTCTTGAGGAACTCTGCTAGTTCTTTGTGATGCTATATTGTCATGTTAATAAAGAATTATATTTGTTTGGTTTGGCCCCAGAGAGCTGAATGGTATAGGTGAGAAGTATAAGGTAACTGTTTGGGCAGAATGTAAGAGCTGTCTAACAAGGAAATCTGTCTCTAAAATGGAATGGACAACATTGGGAAGCAATGAACTTCTTGTAATTGACATTTTTCAAGCAGAGGTCAGGTAATTCCTTCCTGGGATAGCTACAGAAGAGATTCTTGGCCTGGGAGGGAAGATGGACTCAATGTCCTATAAATTTATTGTATGGTGTGAGCTTTAGACTTGTGATTTCATCTCTAGAGGGAGCTCTCACTAAGTGTACTCCCTTAACCCACGCAGGATATTCTCTCACAATGTCCAGCCCAAGATTGCAAAGCATACTCAACAAGATACTTTGAAAAGTCAAGGGAGGAAGGACAAAGTAGAAAAGGGTGCATTGTGAGTTGGGAAGCCTGGATGGTTGTCCTTCTTAGTAAGAGCTAGTGAGGCAACTAACTCTTAGTATGTCACTTCTTTCTGGGACTGAAGTTTTGCATCTGTAAAGTGGAGAGTTTGAGCACCATTCATATTGAATGTGACTATAGAAACTCCCCCCAAAATAGACATCATCATAGAAACTGGGATTAAAAGCTTAAAAGAGCTGTTGATCCAAGCTTCCTTTGTCTCTACTCATCTCTAAGGCAAGCCCATCGAGCAGGACTTGAGGACCAGTGGAGGAAGATGTGGGTCTGCTTATTGTTTCTGAAAGAACCCTGAGTACCTGTGACATCAGTCTAACTTTTTCCTAACTGCATGAACAGCCTGTGTTTGTTTCCACCATGAGAATTCTGGAACTCCTCATGACCTTACAGCTGGAATGAGAGTGAGAATCTTTTCTAGAATCAGCAAAACCTTTAGAGTTCTTTATATTTTTATGTTCCCTGGCATTTTATAGCAGTTGCTGAAAGAAGATAAAGTGTGGATCCAATAACCACCCATGATGCACTAGTATGGATGATTAGAACAGTTTAGAGTCATGAATTTAGTTAATACTCATATAAACCCAAAATAGCTTTTAAAAGAATTGTGGCTTGGTGGCAACTTCCATTCTGTATAAATATCGGTAGTTGTGTCGGCTTTCTTAGTTCTGGTCTATGTCTTATCATTTCTTAGGATTTAACTTCCCTTTTCCATTTTCTCTATTCCTTTTCTTTGTGCATGGGAGAAAGGCAGGGAGGGATGCTTATGACTTAGCTTAACACCCTGTTATAATGATAAACTCATCCATTTGGTTCCCATCTCTTTGGCTTTCAGGAGTTGATTTTAGATGAAAAGCTCTGAGTTTATTCACTAGCTCTCCAAGCAACAATCCCTAGCTTTTGGGCATAGGTTCTTCCATAAACTTATATTTATGTCTTATAGTCCTTTGGGTTCTTTGGGCAGCTAGGTGGTAAAGTGGATAGAGCAACAGACCTGGAGTCAGGAAGACCTGACTTCAAATCCAGCCTCAGATGCTACTTGTATGACCCTGAGTAAACCATTTCACCTCATTTTCCTCTGAAAAATGAGCTGGAGAAGGAAGTGCAAACCAATTCAATATCTTTGACAAGAAAACATTCCCTAGAGGTGAAGCCTAGATGGCAGAGAAGAAAGATCCATCCATTCTAACTCTTCCCCCATAGCCTAGTACATAAAATATCTGTAAAAATGACTCTAAACAAATTCTAGAGCAGCAGAAGCCACAAAATGACAGAGTTAAAGAGATTTCCAGCCCAAGGCATCCTGGAAGGCCAACAAGAGGGGCGTGGAGTGGAGCACAGCCTACAGAGCACAGCCCTGACCTTACCACACCTTAAGGAACAGGACCTGAACAGATTTTGGTGCGGAATTCCTGGCAGCAGCTATGGTTCCCAGATCTCTCAAACCACAAACACCAAAGACAACTTCAAAGGCCAGTGAGAAAGCTTTTGCACCTGAGTGAGAAGGGAACAGAGTCCTTCCCTAGCCTGGCTGCAGGTGGTGGCAGAGGCAGAGGCAGCAGCAGTAGGATACATTGATGGAGGCCTGGCATCCAAAACCTGGAAAATAAATTTGCAGTGGTTTAAGGCCATGGAAGAGCTCAAAAAGGGTTTTGAAAATCAAGTAAGAGAGGTGGAGAAAAAATTGGGAAGATAAATGAGAGCAATTCAAGAAAATCATGAAAAACGAGTCAATAGCTTGCTAAAGGAGACCACAAAAATGCTGAAGAAATTAACACTTTTAAAAATAGGCTCACTCAATTGGCAAAAGAGGTCCAAAGAGTCAATAAGGAGAAGAATGCTTTAAAAAGCAAAATTAGCCAAATGGAAAAGGAAGTTCAAAAGCTCACTGAAGAAAATAGTTCTTTAAAAATTAGAATGCAGCAAATGGAAGCTAATGACTTTATGACAAACCAAGAAATTACAAAATAAAACCAGAAGAATAAAAAAATGGAAGAAAATGTGAAATATCTCATTGGAAAAACAACTGACCTGGAAAATAGATCCAGGAGAGACAATTTAAAAATTATGGGATTACTTGAAAGCCATGATAAAAAAAAAGACCCTAGACATCATTTTTCATGAATTACCAAGGAAATTTACCCTGATATTTTAGAACCAGAGGGCAAAATAAATATTGAAAGAATCCACCAATCACCTCTTTTTTTTTTATAAATTTATTTATTTATTTAATTTTTACATTCATTTTCACAAAATTTTGGGTTCCAAATTTTCTCCCCTTTTATCCCCTCCCCCACCCCAATACCCCAAGCACCTAATTTTCCCTATCTCCAATCTGCCCTCTCTTCTGTCATCCCTCCCTTCTCTTGTCTCCATCTTCTCTTTTTTCCTGTAGGGCCAGATGACTTTCTATTCCTCATTAACTGTATGTCTTCTTTCCTAGTAGCAACAACAATACTAAACAATTGTTCCTAAAACTTTGAGTTCCAAATTCTCCCCATCCCTCCCTCCCCACCCATTCCCTTTGGGAAGGCAGGCAATTCAATATAGGCCATATCTGTGTAATTTTGCAAATGACTTCCCTGATAGTCGTGTTGTGTAAGACTAACTGAATTACCCTCCATCCTACCATGCCCCTCATTGTTTCTCTTCTGTCTTTTGATCCTGTCCCTCCCCAAGTGTTGACTTCAAATTGCTCCCTCCTCCCTTTGCCCTCCCTTCCATTATCCCCCCCCTCGCTTATCTCCTTCTCCCCACTTTCCTATACTGTAAGATAGGTTTTCATACCAAAATGAGTGTGCATTTTATTCCTTCCTTTAGTCAAATGTGATGAGGGTAAACTTCTTGTTTTTTTTTTTCCTCAGCTCTCCTCTTTTTCCCTCCACTTAAAAGTCTCCTACTTGCCTCTTAAATGACATATAGTTACCCCCTTCCATTTCACTCTCTTTCCTCCCACTACATTTCTCTCTCACCATTTACCTTAATTTCTTTTCAGCTTTGGTCCCATCCTATTCAATTCACTCTGTGCTCTCTGTCTCTGTGTGTGTGTGTGCATGTGTGTATGTGTGTGTGCGTGCATGCGTGTACATGTGTGTGCGTGGTCCCACCAACTACCCGGATACTGAAAAGTTTTAAGAGTTACAAATATTTTCTTTCCACGTAGGAATGTAAACAGTTCACTTATGGTAAGTCTCTTAAGACTTCTCTTTGCTGTTTACTTTTTCATGCTTCTCCTCATTCTTGTGTTTGGAAGTCAAATTTTCTTTTCAACTCTGGTCTTTTCATCAAGAATGATTGAAAGTCCTCTGTTTCACTGAAAGACCATGTTTTCTCCTGAAGTGTTATACTCAGTTTAGCTGGGTAGGTGATTCTTGGTTTGAGTCCTAGTTCCTTTGACTTCTGGAATATCCTATTCCATGCCCTTCGATCCCTTAATGTAGAAGCTGCTAGATCTTGAGTTATCCTGATTGTATTTCCACAGTACTGGAATTGTTTCTTTCTAGCTGCTTGCAATATTTTCTCCTTGAGCTGGGAGTTCTGGAATTTGGCCACAATGTTCCTAGGAGTTTCTCTTTTTGGATCTCTTTCAGGTGGTGATCGATAGAGTCTTTCAATACTTATTTTGCCCTCTGGTTCTAGAATGTCAGGGCAGTTTTCCTTGATAATTTCATGGAAGATGATGTTTAGGCTCTTTTTTTGATCATGATTTTCAGGTAGTCCCATAATTTTAAAATTGTCTCTCCTGGATCTATTTTCCAGGTCAGTTATTTTTCCCATGAGATATTTCACATTCTCTTCCATTTTTTCATTCTTTTGGTTTTGTTTGGTGATTTCTTGGTTTCTCGTAAAGTCATTAGACTCCATGTGTTCCATTCTAATTTTGAGAGAACTATTAAATTCAGTGAGCTTTTGAACCTCTTTTTCCATTTGGCTAATTCTGCTTTTGAAAGCATTCTTCTCCTCATTGGCTTTTTGAACCTCTTTTGCCAATTGAGTGAGCCTATTCTTCAAGGTGTTATTTTCTTCAGCATTTTTTTGGGTCTCCTTAACCAAGGTATTGACCCGTTTTTCATACTTTTCTTGCATCTCTCTCATTTCTCTTCCCAGCTTTTCCTCCACCTGTCTAACCTGCTTTTCAAAATCCTTTTTGAGATCTTTCAAGGCCTGAGCCCACCTGACATCCCCCTGGGGTGTCTGGGGTACTGAGGCCCCATCCTCCACGTCTTTCCCTGATGGCGAGAATATATCCTCGTCATCCGATCCGAATGTCGGTATCATTTGCATTTGTTGGAAAAAGCTCTCTATAGTCTTATTTTTCTTCCCTTTTCTAGGCATTTTCCCAGCCAGTTACTTGACTTCTGAGATTCCTGTCTGCCGCTGCCTAGATCCGCCCAGCTAGTGCTTGGACTCTGAGATTCAAATGTGCTCTCCGAGCTAATCAATGTGAGCTTTAGTTCTGGTGCTGGGGTGGGGGCAGGGCCGCCTCCCAGGCTCAGCTCCCTCAGGTTGATTATGCAGAGACTTTCAGTAATGAAGATCCTGCCTGCTGCTGGGGGAGTTCCGGGGCCTCTGCCGCTGCGGCTGCACTGCTGCTGCCTCCGGTGCTGCCCACGCCTCTGCCTCCGCTGCCACCCACGCCTCTGCCTCCGCTGCCGCCCACGCCTCTGCCTCCGCCGCTTCCTGCCCCCCATCTCTGCCGCTGCTGCTTCCTCCCGAGGGGGTCTGAGTCACAGAGACACCCCACTCCCCTCAGCCAGCCAGCCGTCTCT
Source organism: Bettongia penicillata ogilbyi (assembly GCA_023548195.1). Lineage (NCBI taxonomy): Eukaryota > Metazoa > Chordata > Mammalia > Diprotodontia > Potoroidae > Bettongia > Bettongia penicillata. The sequence goes on from JAJHZJ010000277.1 coordinate 3,139,069, forward strand.
CCCACTGACCTGTAGCTTCTGTGGGCGGAGGGACTTTCCCAGCTGCCAGAGCTTGCATCCCTGAAGCCTGCTTGGGTCAGCTTCTCTGGGGCCACGGCCAGGGCAGCGCTGGGGTGGGGTCTGCTTTCCGGGGCGTGACAGACCCTGGGGACAGGTCTCCAGGGCTCTCTGGCACGAAAATCTCTCCTACTCTGTTTCTGTACCCCTTTCAGTGGTCCAGAAGTTATGTGGGTCTCTTTTTACATTAATTCTATGGGCTGTGGGTTGGAGCTCATAAACGTGCATCCTTCTACTTCGCCATCTTGGCTCTGCCCCCCACCAATCACCTCTTGAAAGAGATCCAAAAAAGAGAAATTTCTAGAAATTTTGTAGCAAAATTCCAAAGTTCCCAGGTCAAGGAGAAAATATTGCAAGCAGCTAGAAAGAAACAATTTGAAGATTGTGGAACTACAAACAGGATAACATGAGATCTAGCAGCTTCTACATTAAGGATTTGGAAGGGCTTGGAATATGATATTCCATAAGTCAAAGGAAGTAAGATTAAAACCAAGAATCACCTACCCAGCAAAACTGAGTATAATACTTCAAGGAAAAAATGACCATTCAATGATTAGAGGACTTTCAAGCATTCTTCATGAAAGACCAGAGCTGAAAAGAAAATTTGCCTTTCAAACACAAAAATCAAGAGAAGCATGAAAAGGTAAACAGGAAAGAGAAATCATAAGGGGCTTATTAAAGTTAAACTGTTTACATTCCTTCATGGAAAGATAACAATTATAACTCTTGCAACTTTTTTTCAATATTTGGGTAGTTGTATGGATTATACACTATATATATATATACACACACACACATACATATATATATATATATATATATATATATATATATATATATATATATATATAGAGAGAGAGAGAGAGAGAGAGAGAGAGAGGGAGAGAGAGAGAGAGAGAGAGAGCACAGGGTAAGTTCAGTAGGAAGGGATCATATCTAAAAAAATCAAATTAATGCATGAGAGAGGAATATATTGGGAGGAGAAGGGGAGAAATGGAATGGGGCAAATTATCTCTCACAAAAGAGGCAAGAAAAAGCGTTTTCAATGGAGGAGAAAAAGGGGGAGGTGAGAGGGAAAAAGTGAAGCTCACTCTCATCACATTTGACTTAAGGAAGGAATAACAGACACACTCAATTAAGTATGAAAATCTATCTTACACTACAGGAAAGTAGGGGAGAAGGGGCTAACTTGAATGGGAGGGGGATGATGAAAGGGAGGGAAAATGGGAGTAAGGAATAATTAGAAATAAAACCTTTTGGGGAGGACCAAAGTCAAAAGAGAGAGTGGAATATATGGGAGACATGTTAGGATGGAGGGAAATATACTTAGTCTTATACAAGATGACTATTATGGAAGTCGTTTGGAAAACTACACATATATAGCCTATATTGAATTGCTTGGATTCTCGCTGGGGATGGGTGGGGAGGGAGGGAGGGAGAGAAATTAGAAATCAAAGTAGTAGTAACCACAAGCTCTAGCACTCTCTATTTGCCTTGGAACTGAGTAGGGCCCCTGCTCCCTTACAATCAAACCTCAGCAATCCTTGGCACCCTGGAACTGGGACCAGATACTGAATATGGGCAATACAGTTACCAATGAGTGCCAGCTGCATGCAGTGCCAGCAAAGGGTTCCTGTAATCTCTTTCTTTCCAGTTTTCCTGCTGCTTTACATTCTCTGGGCTGAGACTCCTGAATCTGCTGCTGTGGCCTCTGTTGGTGCCACACAGTGTGTGGGATCCACATAGACTTGCACCCCACTGGCACAAACTTCACCTGCCAACATCCCATGTTTTCTCAGGCCTAAAAAATCATTCACCCTGACCTTTTGTTCCCTCTGCCACCCCAAAATCTGATTTGAGGCATTATTTTAAGTTGTTTGGGGTGAAATGTTGAGGCAGTTCAGCTGACATGCCTCTACTTCTCTTTCAGGATGACTGCTTCTCAAATATCTATATTACTTTGAAAGTGTGCCATTCTTTGTGGGGGAGATAATTGAAAATTCATGTCCAATGCTTCTTAATTTCATATGTATCATATTCCAACTACCCAGATACTGGAAAAGTTTCAAGGGTTACAAATATTGTCTTTCCATGTAGGAATGTAAACAGTTCAACTTTAGTAAGTCCCTTATGATTTCTCTTTGCGGTTTACCTTTTTGTCCTTCTCCTGATTCTTGTGTTTGAAAGTCAGATTTTCTTTTCAGCTCTGGTCTTTTCATCAAGAATGCTTGGAAGTCCTCTATTTCATTGAAAGACCATTTTTTCCCCTGAAGTATTATACTCAGTTTTGCTGGGTAGGTTATTCTTGGCTTTAGTCCTAGTTCCTTTGACTTCTGGAATATCCTATTCCATGCCCTTTGATCCCTTAATGTAGAAGCTGCTAGATCTTGTGATATCCTTATTATATTTCCACAATACTTGAATTGTTGCTTTCTAGCTGCTTGCAATATTTTCTCCTTGACCTGGGAACTCTGGAATTTGGCCACATTATTCCTAGGAGTTTCTTTTTTTTGATCTCTTCCAGGAGGTGATCTGTGGGAGGAGGAGCCAAGATGGTGGAGTAGAAAGAAGCCCATAAACTTAGCTCTTACCCCACAGCCCATAAAATACCTGCAAAGAAGAACTCCCAATAAATTCTAGAGCAGCAGAAGCCACAGAACAATAGAGTGGAGGAGATTTCTGTCCCAGAAAGACCTGAAAGACCAATGGGAAAGGTCTATCTCACACTGGACACAGAGCAGAGTCCAACTCTGCCTTGGCCATGGCACCGAGGGGAGTAGATCCGAGCAGGCTTCAGGAACAGAATCTCCAGCAGCAGCACAGGTGCCTCAACCCACAGACCCCAAAGGTCAGTGACAGGGTATTTCTGGCTGGCCGACAGGGAAGTGGGGTGTCCTCATAACTCAGGCATCCTCAGGTGGCAGCAGTAGAGGCAGCAGTAGAGGCAGCAGTAGATGGGGCTCCCAAAGCAGGCAATAGCCCGCATCCATTGTTGAAGGTCTCATCAGAATGCCCCTGAGGGAACTGAACCCTGTGTGGTGGCCTTGCCCCAACCTGAGCAGGTGAGCTTAATCTCACACTGAATAGAAGCCCCACCCCCGCCAAAATCCCCTGAGGCTTGGGAGCAGCTCATTTGGATCCCAGCCCCCAAGTTCTGGCTTGGCAGAACTGGAGGCAAGGTGGTTGTGGAGAGGATACTCTGAAGTCAAGTAATTGGCTGGGAAAATGCCCAAAAAGGGGAAAAAAAATAAGACCATAGAACGTACTTTCTTGAGGAACAGGTGTCTCCCCCCATACTTTCGGATGAGGAAGAGCAAGACATAACTGTCAGAGAAAGTAAAAACCCCCTGCCTCCAAAAGGAACTTATATTGGGCTCAGGCAACAGAAGACCTTAAAAAACAAGTCAGCAGCTTACTCAAGGAGAACCAAAAAAAATGCTGAGGAAAATAATAGCTATAAGAAGAGGGTAACTCAATTGGAAAAAGAGGTTCAAAAAGCCAAAGAGGAGAAGGAGGTTTTAAAAAGCAGAATTAGCCAAATGGAGGAGAAGGTTCAAAAGCTCATTGAACAAAATAATTCATTGAAAAAGAGAATTGAGTTCAGGGAAACAAATGACTTTGGTTTAAACCAAGCAGTTAGTAAACAAAACCAAAAATTTGAAAAAATAGAAGATAATGTGAAACAGCTCATTGGAAAAACAACTGACCTGGAAAATAGATCCAGGAGAAATAATTTAAAAATTATAGGAGTACCTGAAAGTCATGATCAGGAAATGAGCCTACACATTACCTTCCATGAAATTATCAAGAAAAACCACCCTGATGTTCTAGAATCAGAGGGCAAAATAAATACTGAAAGAATTCACCTATCACCTTCTGAAAAAGACCCGAACAGAGAAACTTCTACGAATATTGTGGTCAAATTTCAGGGTTCCCAGATCAAGGAGAAAATACTGCAAACAGCTAGAAAGAAACAATTTGAGTACTGTGGAAATACAATCAGGATAACATAGGATCCATCAGCTTCAACATTAAGGGATCAAAGGGCTTGGAATGAGATATTTCAGAAGTCAAACGAACTAGGATTGAAAGCAAGAATCACCTACACAGCAATATCTGAGTATAATACTTCAAGGGAAAAAATGGTCATTCAATAGTATATATACGACTTTCAATCATTCTTGTTGAGGAAAAGACCAGATCTGCATAGAAAAATTTGCCTTCCCAAGATAAGAATCAAAAGAAGCATGTAAAGGAAAACAGGAAAGAAAAATCAGAAAAGACTCTCTAAAGCTGAACTGCTTACATTATTACATGGAAAGAAGATATTTTTAACTCTTGAATCTTTTCTCAGTATTTGGGTAGATGGAGAGATTGTACATACACACACACATACATACACATAGATAGATAGAGAGTACAGGGTGTGTTATATCAGAAAAGATGATATCTACACAAAAAATAAAATAAAATAAAAAATTAAGAGATGAAGGAGGAAAATTCTGGGAAGAGAAAGGGAGTAATGGAACGGGGCAGGCTATAACTCATAAAAGAGATAAGGAAAATCTTATTCAATGGAGGATATAAGGGAGAAGAAGAGGGGGGGGGAATAAAGCTACTCTCTCTACATGTGGCTGAAGGAGGGAAAAACATGCTCACTAAATTTGATATGAAAATTTATATCACACCACAGGAAAGAAGAAGAAGAGGTGACAAGTGAGTTGAGGGGATTGTTAGAAGGGAGAGCAAATGGGAGAAGGGAGTCACTAGAAATAAACACTTTCGAGAAGGGACAAGATCAATTGTAGGGGAAAAAAATAAGGGGGTAATAGAATAGGACAGAGGGCAATATAATGAGTACTACACAACATGATTATTACAGAAGTCTTTTGCAAAAGAACACATGTTTAATGTGTATTGAATTGCTTCCCTTCTCAGTGGGAGTGGGGAGGGAGGGAGGGAGAGAAGTTGGAATTCAAAGTATTAAAAACAAATGTTGAGAACTTTTATTGCATATAATCGGGAAATAAGAACTACAGGGAATGGGGTATAGATGTCTCCTGTCAACCTTTCAGGTCACCCTGGGCTGGAAATCTCCTCCACTCAGCTGTTCTGTGGCTTCTGCTGCTCTAGAATTTGTTGAGAGTCTTTCTTTACAGGTATTTTATGGACTGCGCGGGGAGAGCTAGCATATGTGTGCCTTTCTACTCCACCATCTTGGCACTGCCCCCATATTCCAATTAAAAAAAAATTATTTAGACTCAAAGACCAGAGCACAAATAATGAGTAGAGAAAAGAAACAAGAACATATCATATACTTAAATATTGGAACTTAAATACAAAGTAAGAAAGCAAAAAAGCATGTCATGTGCATAGCAGGACATGAGAGGATTCAAAATATGTAACAATAAATTTTCCTTTCAAGGAAGTCTATATGATAAATAATACATATTTTGTAGAGAACTGTCCATCTTTTCTTTGCTTCCTTGTAAGTTTTCTTTTGTTTTCTGTTGTGCACTTTTTTTTACTTTGTTCTTCCGCGCTGCCTCCACACTACCAAAAGGCTACAATTAGGTTTGGATATGTTTCTCTACAGCTATAGATATATACATACATATATACATGCATATACAGGCATATACTTTCCCAAACAAATTCTATTCCTCTTCGTCTTTATGTTTTTGCATACCTCTTTTTTCCTATCCTTCCTGCTTCCTTGACTTTATTTCTGCTTGCTGCTTTGCCCTCTTATTATTTGCCTACCCCCCTTCCAAGATCCCTCCCCTATCCTCTCATTCCCATGAATCTAAACACCCTTCTATACCCCTCTTTTACTTATTCCCTCACCCTCCCCTTTAAAGATCCTTCCCATGTCCTCTCCCTCTCCTTATGCCTCTACTATTTTATTTCTTCTGAATTTAGAGGACTTTTATACTCTTCTAAATATGTATGTATTTATTCCCTTTTAAACCCATTCCCAATGACTGTAGGTTTCCAGAACTACTAGCCCTCCTTGCCTTGTAATTCCTCTGTATCAATTCTTCCCTTGCCTCTCACTTATAGCTGTTCCTAAATGATTTTACTTTTTAAATTCATCCTCAGGTTTGCCCCAGTCTTTCTTATGATCCAACCAATTATTAATAAGAATCTTAGGCATACATTTTGCATATGTAAAAAGTAAATAGTCTGTCTTTATGAATCCCTTATAATTAGTCTTTGATAATAATGATTGCTTTGTTTTGTATGGTTCATGTTTAAATTTTTTTGTTTATCTTGGTGACATGTGAATCCCACTTTAGCCATGTTTACTATATTGTGCTGTTGCCTCTCAGTTATCAGATCATATGTTTTCTGGGAGCCCCTGTCAAGTCCGTCTGACTATATGGACTTTTGGAAAAGTCTGTCTCATTTATTGCTCCTGTTCCTGAGTGGACATCTGAATCCATAGGAGACCTTGCCCACCAGTTCTAAAGGGGCCTGAAAAAGACAACATCAGATGTAGACAGCTTTCCCAAGAATATGAACCAAACCTGCATGAAGAACATCTCCCTTTCTATCTGGGCCCCTTACCTACCCAGGATTGGTTCTTCTATTTTACTTAGTTGCTCTACATTCCCATTATGTTCAATATCTTGGTCCCCCTTGCAGCCTTCTCTTTTTGCTTGTTTACATTTTCTTTGCAGTGGCTGCCCATCTCTGGGAATGTCCAACCACAGGTAAAGAGCAGCTCCTTCTCCATCTCCCCACTCACTGTTTGAGTATGACAAAAAATTCTACCTTATCTTTATTGACCCTTGTTTAGAAAGCAGTTGGGAAAAACATGAATCCACCTAGATAAGGATTTTTAGAACTTTCCCCCTAAGGAAGAGAGAAGTTTTTCCATACCTTCCTTGGTCTACAGGTGAAGCTTTTGACCAAAAGGAGGAAATGATAATCATTTAATATCATTTTTGGACTTTAATAAGGACCAGAGCCTGAATTAATCAAGCAGAGGAAGAGCTTGGATCTAATAGTCTCTTTGTTCTCTGAAGTACAGTCATAGAATACCTCTTCCTATGTCAACAAGACCAGATGGGGCTGACAACATTCTTTATGAGAACTTTAACCTGAAACACTCTCTTGAATAATGGGATTCTTTCCATATCTTAATATTTTGTGTACGTGTACTATGTTGTGTCAGGCTAATGGTAAAGAAAACACAGATATTCTAGGTCATCTTCTCAATTGAAGCTTTGTGAACTGTCTTATCTTATTTACAACTTAGTCAGTTAAAGAAATTCCTTTCTCATGGTATAGTTAAACACATACTATTCCCTCCTTAAACCCAATCTGATGAGAGTAAGGTTCACTCTTTTATCCTTACCTCCTCACTCTTTCCCTCCATTCTAAAAGCATTTTCTTGCTTCTTTTATGAGAGAAGATAGTTTACCCCATTCTATTTTTCCCTTTCTCCTTCTTCCAAAATTCCTCTCTCACCCCTTAATTTTACTTTTGTAGATATAATCCCTTCATATTCAACTCACCCTTTACCCACTGTGTATAATTATAATCCCTCCAACTGCCTTAATACTGAGAAAACTCTTAAAGGTCACAAATATTACCTTTCCATGTAGGAATGTAAAACAGTTCAACTTTAGTAAGTCTCATGATTTCTCTTTCCTGTTTACCTTGTCATGCTTCCCTTCATTCTTGTATTTGAAAGTCAAATTTTTCTATTCAGCTCTGATCTTTTCATCAAGAATATTTGAAAGCCCTCTCTTTCATTGAAAGGCTATTTTATTTCCTCTAAAATGTGATACTCAGTTTTGCTGGGGAGGTGATTCTCAATTTTAATCCTAGCTCCTTTGACCTCTGGGATATCCTACTCCAAGCCCTATGATCCCTTAATGTAGAAGCAGCTAGATCTTGTGTTATCCTGATTGTGTTTCCACAATACTTGAATTTCTGGCTGCTTGCAATATTTTCTCCTTGATTTGAGAGCTTTGGAATTTGGGTACAATATTCCTAAGAGTTTTCCTTTTGGGATCTCTTTCACAATGTGATTGGTGGATTCTTTCAATATCTATTGTACCCTCTTGTTCTAGAATATCAGGGCAGTTTCCTTGATAATTTCTTTTTTTTTTTTTTATCTTAATATTTATTTATTTATTTAACTTTTTACATTCATTTTCACAAAATTTTGGGTTCCAAATTTTCTCCCCTTTTGTCCCCTCCCCCACCTCAATACACCAAGCAATCTAATTTTTCCTATCTCCAATCTGCCCTCTCTTCTGTCATCCCTCCCTTCTCTTGTCTCCATCTTCTCTTTTTTCCTGTAGGGCCAGATGACTTTC